>OY728142.1:125142322-126503175 GCA_963277665.1 Viscum album | reverse complement strand
AACACATTAATGTATACATACACACATTCACATCCACATAAACGCACACACTCATAGACATTTACAAAGTCCATACACACACACACACATATATATATATATATATATCAAATTTATTAATATAAATATATATATATATATATATAATATATCATTCAGGCCTATGTAGCATGCCAGATAGTTAGGTTTACAAATTCATGAAGGATATCACGCATATAAATTCCATTTCATGGTGGGGATGGGTTGTATTTCATAGTTCAGATTTCACCATTACTGGAGACCTCCCTATAGATAGCATCATTATAAAATGTTCTTTGATCAATGTTATTTTATATTCTACAATGGTTGACAATTATCGGTGCACAAAATATCAATGATAAAGGGTTTTATTTTATTAACCCTTTTCTTAGATCTGAACATTATTACTATTGATTACTCATAAATATAAAATAGTAATGATCCCGTTAGAAATCGTCAACACATATTCTCCAGAAAACCCAGTATGATCCAACATGGGAATTCCATGTATCAATGCATTTCTTAACCATTCCAAATTTCATCTAAACAAACATAATTTTTTACTCACTACACATATTTTAACCATGAATTTAGAACCCATATATAAATCTAATATTTTACACAAAAATGAATTTAAATACAAGAAGAAACCTATAAAACAAATAATATAGATTAGTTTTGACCACTTATATAATGTTATACACACACTGGACTACTACATCCTTGTAAAAAATTATTACACCATGTAACCAAGTTGTAAATTATCACACCTATCATAAGCTGGCCATTCATGAAACAATTCTAAAGCATATAAACATGAATATGTGTTAGATGAATAATAAAGGCTTCACATAAATCATGTAAAGATAACTAACTTGATTCTATAGTCGGGATATGTGTGTAATGAAACCATTTCAAAGCCTGAAATCATGTTCAAAAAAGAGAAGTCAGAAGACTCCACTTTTTATGATATTTTTGAATAGTGTTTAAGTAGTGTAACAATGAAAACATCATTACATAATTTAGCCTAATATTACAATGTATGAAATGACCCTACATATCTACTTATAGATTTCAAATGGGGACAGCATCACCTTCACTCTCCATTAAAGCCATTGATGAAGAAAAAACAACCAAATATGACACATTCATTATTGAGATGACAAGAAATGAGACTGCCGATTGAAATTAATGATATACCATCATCGTCATCATCATAGGGGTTTAGAAACATTAAATAAGATCCTATAAGAAGGATACCATGATGTGGATCACATGGTATGGACACATCTTATATGTACATGAAGGTTTCACCAAAACAACAAAATGTCAACCAAAATTATGTAAACATTATATCAAAATTATATATTCATTAAAATTATAAGGATTTTAATATTTAAGAATAAATGAGTGAATTTGGTATAAATTAGAGAATACTAAAATAATTTGAAGTAATGTGAAAATGTGAGAGTGATGTTGTATATGTGGTGGGGAACCATGTCAGCAAATACTGCTATAGATAATGCCACTAAAAGAATTATAAATTTATTTTATCAATTCAAAAATGAATTAATTTTCTATGTGCTAATATAATATTAAATTTTTTATCAATGATAAAAAGTTATGAAATGTATCCTTCAATAATTGTTAAAACGGTTATAATGGGGGTCATTATGAATATGTTGTTTTAGCATTGATAGAAAATATAGTAATCAATGCTAAATATAGTATTGATAATATCCATTATCATTTATTATAGAGTTCTATAAAAAACCATATAAATTTATCTTTATAAAAAATGATAAAAACAAAAAAATTAATTATTATAATTCCATGCTTTTATATAACAATTAATATATTTACATTTCACCATTATTTGAATATAAATGTTATATTATTGAATTTTAGTAAAATAAAATTTTATTTATGTAATTTTTACTCAAAATTAATAATAATTACAACTAATAAAAAACTCTCATATCATTTATTCTCTAATGATGAACCCCACAACGTATAAAATAATCTCATTCCTATAAAAAAATTAATTATTATTTTGGTAATTTTACATTAAAATTTACAATTATATTATTATATAATTTGTGATAAATTTTAATTATATTGAAATTTGGTTACTCCATATGATATGAAAAATAATGAACCCTTTTTTATTTATCATGAAAATATGATTGCTTTATCTCGATTTTATGTTTTTGATGCCTATTTTAAGCAGAAATATATTAAATTGAAATCGTGAACATTCAATAATACCACCAAACCATGTGTAGGATTAACATTTAGATATTTTCTAACCATCCAAAATGATTCTTGGATCATTTTCCGAAAATAAAGTTTTCAGTGTGTGAAATGTATTTTGAATTAAAATTTCAATTTTAAACTCAAATCACATACATCCAAAAATACTTATAGCATCATTGTACAGATTTATGTTTGGTTAGTTCATATACATCATAAATGTATGAATGATAGAATTACAAAAGTGTCAAAAATATCTGATCACGTTTTCTTTGTTTTCAGTAGGTGATGAATGTTTTAAACTAAAATGCCTCTTTTAATTTAAAAAGAAATGAACTTTTAGTTATACCAACTCCATCTTCTGTCAGATTTTAATTTAATTAATTCATAAAAATCAAAAATATAACATGAATCATTTTCATAGATTATAAAGATAACACTATTTTTAATTCAGTTTTGAGCTTGTGATATATTTTTTGAACTAAAAAGTCAATTTTAAAATAAAAAAATAAAAAATTAAAGCCATATATTCTACCCCCAATTTTAGATTAATGTGTTGATAATTCTAACATGAAAAAAAAAATAAAAAACATATTTTGTTTCTTACATATCAAGACATTAGGACCCAGTGTTCTTGGTTTTGAGTATGTAATGCACATTTTGAACTAATATGTCACTTTTATAGTTTATATATGATATAAATTATATTTTTAATCTATTTATGATTCTTGAATTTTTTATGTAACACATACCTTTATGATTTACATTTTATGGGAATATGATAACTTCGTTTGCGGATGTTTGGACTACCGTCTCATCGAAGTGTTGTGATTCGTTCAAAAATTACATGGAATTTATTATGGATGATTTTGAGAAAAATTTGTGATATATATGACACTATAGTGACACATAATTGATAAAATATACAGATAATTTACTTTTCATTCTTTAAATATGATAATAAAATGGAAATAGGGTTCTAAGGTACATAAGGCAAATCATCTCCATGAATAATGTATTTAATTCCCTAACACCAAATATTATGGTTCACTAAAAATATTTAAATACTAAATATATAAGATTTTAATTCATGGTTGAAATTTTTGAGATGATTAAATCAAAATAAATTTATAGGAACACAAACATAACAAGTAAAAAAATATGCCAAAAACAAAGAAATTTATTACTAGAAATAATGGAAGCAATAAACCATTATAAACGAACGGGTGATAAGATGTCAATAAAAATAATAAATTATTATATAAATATTTACATGGTTTTATTGAATGTTACTAACATGATTAAAACCGTTACACGAGATGTGAAATTGAATTCATCTAATAGTAATTGTAAGATAATGGATTTATTCAAAATTTAAATTCCATTGAGGCTTATTTATTATTAAGAAACAAATCCCTTTACTGTAGTGTATATACAAACAATTTAACATTTAATATAATGATTAAAAAATATTTCCTTATATTATATATTTCACATTGAATTTTATAATACAAGGGGAAAAATGAAAAATTACTATGTGTTAAAAGTTATATTTTCAATCTACCTTTCCATTTTAATTGTTAACATTTTATGGAAACCTTCACTTCCATGTGATCATTTTTCACTGAACATTAAATTTATATTAAATATTAATTTTCTAGAGTGAGGGGTATAATTATTTCATAAACTGTATACCATTTTTACATATGTATTGCACATTAATAGTTATTTGATTAATTGGGGAAATTCTGATAAATCATCATCCTTCACTCAATAGATATATTCGGTAAGGAATATTTTTTGTGTTAAATAAAATATTTCATATATGCAGAATTATTTGGTATGGTAAGAATATGGTGTGGCCCAGTTATTTATAGGCCATTGATTCATTTGTAGTCTCATGAGGTGCATCTTTTAGACAATCAGATGGATTTTACATTATATTTTGTAACCCATCTTATGAAATGTCTTGATGATAATTGTATAATCTACCTAGGAAATATGGCCTCAAATAATTAAGTATATCCTTCCTTGATAATTCATGTATTATTACTAAATATTTTTGGAAATATCACTTTGATAATATCAATGGACACACGTCATTATCAGTTTTTTGATTAAATGGAATGGGTTTTGGTTGCATTCCTTTCAATATCGATTTTTCATTATCGAGTTACAAAAAATGAATGTGTTCCCATTTATCTACGTAACCATGCAGATTATTCTTATTGATTAATTATTATTTTTACAATGTAATTAAGACTTACTAATAATTTTATCTCACCCTTATTTTTTTTCCTTTCCCTGGGTTACGAAGAAGATGTCACAAATGAGATTTCAATAATGCATTATATTATCATTTGTAATATATTATGCATAATTTTTCTATTCCCAATTTAAAATGGTAATCATGTATGTATCTAATTTTCAAAAACATATAAACATCTTAGTCTATGAAAAGTTGATTCCTTATAATAATTCCAATGTTATAATGTAAGAAACCATCTCTAGGATTCTATGGTCAGGGCATCATAGGTTCTCATATTGTTTCAAAAAAACAATCATGATCAATTTTCATCAACTAAGATGGGTATAATAAGTAACAATGTTTCCCATAATGTATTCATTGATCTAAATTCAACATCAACTAGATTTTAGTCACATCACATTCATATAGTTGTTCAAGAATTGGAATGAATAGAATGTACTTTAAAATTTATGAAAAAGTACATTCATCATTCATTTATTTATCTTTACCACAATTATGGAATATTTTAAAGTGATTCATAGTCTTGAGAAAATATATTCAACCATTTTTATAGATATATATTCTTTTACAAACTATACCCACTAATCATAATATTAATTTTAACATTAAATATTTTGAGGAAACCAATTACCATTTGGTAACATATCATTCAAGAGATAATGTAGATATGTAAAGATGATTTCTCTCCGTCTATTGCAAGATTAAAAATTATATAGCTTCAATATAGAATACAATATTTTATATAGTTAAATCAACATACAACGATATCATTTCATAGATCTTTAATTTCACAAATGTATTTGGAAAATCATAACGTTTATCTTCAACAACTGTTTTCATTTCCTAAATATGACCTCTACCACCATTAATAGTCACATTCATATCATATTATCCAAAAACCATAGAGTTATCTCAATCACTAGATACATAGAGTCTTCCCATTTTTAATCTATAATTTATATCCTCAATTTGTTTTTTGAAAGAAAACGTGTTCTTCCAACTCATCTAGGAAATTTATTGTCAATACAATCAATGTAAACATAGAAAATATATTTGAGAAGGGTAATTTTCACACAATGGTTTAAACGTGATTAACTCTTTTACCACATCCATAAAATATTTTTTCAAATGATTTCCATCAATCGATTTTCAAAACATTTTAAAATAATTTTGTTTAAGGATGTTCATATTTAACAAAAAAAATTAAATACACATAATTTTTTCATATAATGAATAATTTTTCACATTTATAAATTTTATAAATTATAACCTAAAAAATATAAATGTAAAGAATATTCTTGAACATTATGATAAATAAATTAATAAAATATATAATAATTACATATATAAATTTAATTATCATAATTAAAATTATATATATGTTTGTGTTTTATACAGTAAGGGGTGAAAATTTTCATTTAATGGTGTTGATAAGTTATTCCACAAGCTGAACATATTTCCCACCAATGGGAAGACATTGCTTATTTTTTACCAATCTAAAGTGTCTATAAACCTATGGGTGAGGTTGTTAATTACTTATCATCTTGAATTGGATTTATATATGTGGTATAGGTTTCATAAATTTGTATTGGACCACATATTCTTCTAACTCAAGGTAGAGGTTACCAATTATTTACATGTTCAGACTGTATTTCCTCATGTATGAATGGTTTTATATTATTTAATGTATAGGATTAGATTTCCACCTTAGGTATATATTCCTTATAATTTAGTTAATTTACATCTAAGAGTGAGGGTATTAAATATAATTTTTTTATTACTTATATGTTTGTTATGAGTATCACTCGAAGTAGGTATAGTCGTGTTTTATTATGAGAAATTAAGAAAACATAACCCAACTTTAATTTTATATAATTTTTAACCATGGATGATTGTCTTTTGTTGATGTTACTTGTATTATATATATTGATTCAATGAATTCTGAAGTGAAATTTGAGACACATAAATCATAAATCCCTACAGATCATATAAATACATTATTACCCCATGATATGTGGTTGGAGGTGATTTAATGAAATAAAACTAAGTCATTTAAAGTCACACCATTCATTCACACCTAAATGCATCTTCAAATATTTATCCAATTAAGGTACATGGGTTTTTTCATGGTCTTTGAGAATGAAATAATGATATTGTGTAGTGAATACTAGTGGATAGAGATTATTACTGAATTTTTTTAGTTTTATATCATTAATTTCTATCATGGTATGTGCGGTCATAAAACGCTTATTAGTTTTCTTATGTTTTATTTCAAATACATAATGTCAATGTATACATTCTAATGGAATGTCTATGTATGCAAGATATGTTATCCACTATTATTGGGTTGGGTCATTTATGTATTTATTAGTGACATTATTATATTTTTTTACCCGAAGAACTAATTTATCCATATAATTATTTTCATACCCTTATGAATAGACTACCAATTGTATTTATAGGCCAATTTACATATATTTTAATTTTTTTTATTTTTCAATTTAACCATGAATTTATGTTTTTGTTATTTTATTAATATTTATGAATTAAAAAAATTTATAATGGCTTTGGAATTTTATTATTCTATCTGAATCACTATAAGTATTTAATGAAATATAAGAATTTTTAAACATTAGTTAATTGAAAAAATTCAATTTTTAAGAGTCAAAATAAAAAACATTTTCTATGTTGTTTTATTATTTTAATTAGTATATACCATAAATACCTTTTGGAAAACTATATTTTGTAATAGTTGAACTCAATACATATTTCAAATTATTTTTTAGGAAATGATTAATTGAAAGACTCCATTGGAGAAACCATAAATTTTTAGGATCATCAGTCTAACCAACAATCATCAAATGATTTTTTTGATATAATGTTTCCCGCTATAAATATTCCTTCAAGAACATTTTATCTAAATTTTTTGGGCTCTAACTAGCTTGGATCCCTAATTTATGACTCCTATCAGCCACCTTCTACCATAAAAATGATTTCAATTTCATATTATCTTTACAACATTGAATGTTTTTATAATATCCTCCCTAATGTAATTTAATAAGGTATTACATCCCCGATCATCCACTAGCAGAACAAGGCCTTCTGCTTCCCTACTATACAAAAAACTCTATCTCCTAGTATACACTACAAATATTAGTGTTGAACTGATGATGGAATTCCCAAATGGTTGAAAATATATAAAAAAACATTCATACTTACCTCATATTAGTTTTTAAAATTTAAGATATTGTATAAACAAAACCCAACTGATGATTGACTTCATGATGCTAGAATTCCAATTCCTCATATTGTACACTCTTTCATAAGATAAATGGGATATGTAGTCATATTTTTCATGAATTAATGTTCAAACGGAGGTCTAGAAATTTGATCAAGACCATATATAATTGTAATATCATCTGTGAAAACAATATGTAGGCTAACACAGAAGGGATTATCACCATAGATATGAGTGACCAGACAATTTAGTAATCACACATAACAAGGGGTGTTGTTTCAATTAAAATATTTCCTCACATCTAACATGATAAATAATATCATATTTTATAACACAATGATCCATTTACAGCAATTAATTTATTGAATTATGAGGGAAAACCCAATGGATTCAAAAAAAATTTCAAATTCATGAACAACACTATAGAGGACCTCAACATCTTCAACCAACTCTAGGACAAGTGGATTTATAGAAATCTAATGCAATCTAAATATGTGAAATTCATTCCAGCAAACCTACAATATATTGAAATAAATATGGATGGCGAAAATGTTGGAGCACATATACCATTGACTTTTAATTTTATTTTTGGAACCTTTAGAGGATTTATTAAGAGTTGACTATACTAATCATTTTTGGTTGAATAATATTTGGATTGAATTTTACTCATCAACAGTTGTAAAAATTCTCATTTGGAAATAAAACTTGGTTCAAAATAAGATTTATATAGAATTAATGAAATTTCTTCAATACATAAATATTATTCGGTATATGGTATCTCATGTCATTATAGAGGAAAATAGATTGGATGATGCTCTATCTAAGTTAGGATTGGAGTAATGAAACTCTAATAGGTCTTTTTACCTCAGTGATAACATACTAAATTTTCATTAATCAATTGTTTTGTGCAATTACTATATTGTCTTGTAACACCCCTTGTTGTTATATTGACAATTTTTATAAATAACATTTTAGGAATGAGTCTTCTTGGGCATTTCGAAAAAATTCTGCTGTCAATATTTTTTATAAGATCATATACATATCTTAATGTTGTTTTTTAATATATGAATATATATATAATTTTATTTTATAATAAATATAATTATAAATAAAAAAATAATATAAATAATAATTAAATAGTGCGTAAACAAATTTTAACGGATACTAATTTATTTATTTATACATTGCAATACACACACTAATATGTAAATACACACATAGAGAGAGATATGTTTTTCTGCATGTGCCTATATAAATTTATTTTAATTTGTCTATAATGAACAACCAAAAAAATTTGGGATCGAATTAATCCTTTTGTGTATTAATAAATTTATATATTACCATGAACATATGTATATATATATATATAATCATGGTATCATGTATGTTTAAAAAACATGGAGAACCAAACAATTGTGAACAAACTCTGGAAAAGTCAATTAATAAATCCGTAAAAACATGTTATGAGAAGCATAAATTCGGATTTGAGGGCCATTTCATCGAAAACGTTTGAAATAGGGGACATTAGGGTTATGGTTACATGATAGTCTGACTATAGAAGAGTGGCAAGATTGATAGGTTTCTTTTAAAAAGTGTGAAACAATTTAGGAGTGACAAATTTATCAATTATAATGGAATCAATTTATCAATACAATACATATTACCTTATAAACACAAAATATCGATTTCATGTGTCCTTATGCAAGACTCTCTCCACCCCCTCTTGGAACGCCATAGGTTTTGATGGCCACAACTCTGGAACCTCCCTCCCCATTTGTGGGAGGTGAGGTCAGTTTACCAATGTCGTATTCTGGATCTAGGCACCACTCCTTCCCCATATTATTTAACCAAGATTTATTCTCCTTAATTCTTATATATATTTATTATCCCTAATGTTAGAAATATTTTGGAATTCTCCCCGCAAATTGAGCTCTATGATAAGGAGTTTTCATATTCTTCATGTCTTCTGAACATGACATTGGTGGCTTACTTTAGGAATCATCATCTTTTAGTTGTCATCTTCCAAAGGATCAGCTTCAGAAGATGTGTTCAACCAGAACAAGTGATAGTTGGAATTCTAAATTAATGACATATGGTGATTCTATTCTCTTTAGAATGTGATTTGATTCTCAATTGGTCTTGGGAAAATTGAACCAGTAATGGGTTTCACTTCTACCACCTATAATGTTATTATGATTCTCACAAAAAATAGGTTATTCCCTCCATAGCAGTGTGGGTATGTTTTTAAGAATTATTGATAACATTACAAAATCCCTTTGTTATCTAGATTATAGGACGTTATGGTAGTCCTTTTTTTGTTTTAATATTTAAACAACTAATATTTTCCATCCGACATCCCCCGTATCTATACTCAAGTTAGTGTATCAAAGACATAGGTCAAGTGGTTCTGGATAAGATTTAGGTAAAAATTTCATTGTGAACATGTAGTACTCTTTATATCTTGGACTAATGTTTCCACAAATAGTAATTTTTTGGTACATTCTGTTTCATAATTAAATCTTGGTTTCAAGGATAAAAAATGGGCCTAGATTGATTCTAATACATAAATTTTTGGCATAGGATTTTTTTCCCTTGAAGTGCACTAGATTTGTATAATAACTTTCATTTCCATCCCAAAGAAGGAGGTAACTGGTTTTCATTTTGAAGGTAGTTAAAATCATCCACTACTTGAGATGTGAATTGGGTGATTGTAGGATAGATGTTCAAGATCTATATTGCATTGTGGAATAGAGGGGTGTGTAAAGTTGGTTTAGTGGAACGAGGATCCAACATCCTGAAAGATTCATCTTATGACAAGGATGTATGTATTGGTGTTTGACCCATGCATGGGGATGTGTTTCATATGGTTAGAGATAGATGGTCATCAGGATACAAGGCCCATGAGAATGCTCAGTATGTAATTTAGGTTTTACATGGGGCTAGGGAGACTAAAAAGAACTGTTTATGTCTTAGAAATATTGTGGCCCTAATTAATCTATGTAACCAATTTGAATAACTAGATGTGGAAGGGTCAGATTAAGATCCATGAGACTTAACCTGGGAAGTGGGATCTACTAATGGAAAAGGGTTTATTTCCCAAATTAGGCAACGAGTCTACTTTTAATTTCTCTACTGATGATGAATATGAATGGTGGGATAGTGAACTTCATATCCTCGGAAGGAAGAAGGGGTAGAAGGGAAACAAAGATTTAAGGAGCTTCATTGTGTTCCCGAGGAAAAAGTCTAATGAAAATAAGGATTCTTTTCTCCTTCCATGGACTATAGAGAAGTGTTTTGTTAAAAATTATATGTCGAAGGTTATTGAGGTGGAAAAAATGAAAATTTCCCATGTTTTAATTGCATATTGAATATTTTGATAAAAAAGATGTGCATGTGGTGAGGTAAAGGGTCATTTGTATGTAAATAGGATGGATGTCCTCTCATAGATGTAGGTAGACACTATGGATGAGGATGTCCCAAACAGGGTTGACATCAATAATCTAGTCGCCCTTCCAATGATGAGTTGGATTTCCCACAGCTAGTGGTAGGTGAGGAGGCTTCTAAAATAGACAATCCTCTGGAGCATAATTTCCACTATGAGGAAGAGAAGTTGGGTGGTGACTTTCTAATTGATTCCTACCAAGAGGATGTAGATAAGTTGAATGTGAAAATAATTTTAGTGAAGAAAAATGAAGATAAAAATGATTGGATAATTATGAATGATATTATTTTTACAAGAGGATTCAATAATAAAAATGTAAGTTTGGAAGTCTTCATTCAGACATGGGCCAATATGGCTCCGTATTTCAAAGATCTTATCAAAGATAATCAAGACACAAAGATATATGCTCTTAATTGAAAATTATATATGGAATATGATTCTATTTATCTAATGTTTTCTTTCAATGATTATATGATTTTGTATTACAGCTAATGTCTTTTTTGATGAATGTGTTTGGTTTCACACTTCATCCTTGAATGAGATTTTTTATAAAAAAATCTAATTTCCGGTTAGTCTAATAAACATCTACTATTTATGGGTTTTTACTTTAACAAATCAATGAGTTAAAATGAATATTTAAAAAATAAAATAACATTTAAATTTTACAGAAAATATCTAATTATATATAAATGTATAAACTACAAAATTAGTAAAAATGAATACATAAGATTGATTATATATATAATAAAATTTTTAAAAATGAATAAATAACATTGATTGTATAAATTTCATAAATATTAAAAATTAATTAATATTAAAATAAAAATGAACAAATATTAAAAATGAATCAATTACTAATAATATTTAAAAATAATAAATATTAAAATTAAAATGGCTAAATATTAAAAAATTTCATTTAAACATAACAGATTTAAATTGAATTAATAATTAATAATTAATAAATAATTATTTTATAATGATTTAAAAAACCATTCTTAAATAAAAATGAATAAATTAAAAAATTGAATAAAATTTGATTATATAAAAAAATATTAATAAATAAAAATTTGTGAATAAATAAAATAAAATTAATAAAAAATATTCAAGGTATAAACAGAAAATTTAATAAATAAAAGAAATATTTAAACTATTATTAAATAATATTATAATCATAAATTAAAAAATGTGAAAATGTGTAAATAATAAAATTATAATATATAAATATTTGAAATTATATTAAAATATTAAATTTTTATAATAAATTGAAAATTAAATAAATTTTTATAGTTGTCAATTTATATATATATATAAATGAATTTAAAAATATTAATATTATTTAAAAATAATCTTTTTTATATTTGAATAAAATTATTTATTGGAATTTGATATGGTGACATATATAAAATAAAAATGTTACAAATATATTTAAATATGAAATGTTCATATATAAATGACTTGTTATAACTAATGTTCGATTTTATTAATTCATCTTATTAAATAAATGATATTATTGTCATTGAAGTATAAATTAATATAGAAAATTATATATTATCCCATATATATATATATATTATTTAGGACCATATGTGTATGGTTTAGTGTGCATATGTGCTTATAGAAATACAGACACACTATAATGATATATGTGAAATTAAGAAACCAAATGAATTTTCATGCTATATAATGATATATTTATACACACACAAACACACACATAAACATACATGTATATGAACATAAAAACATGCATACATATATATATTATAAGGACCTGGCCTTAAAACATTACATAATCTTGAATTAAACGAATAATTCAGATTGAGGATCTTTTCAGGTTTAGAGTTTTAGAGAATTAGGCCATAAATAATAAATAAAATCATGAATATTACATGTATAGAATACTACTCAGTATCCATTTTATCATAAAATAAAAACTAATGAAAATAAACACGTCTAGTTCCATGTTTTAGACAACACAACTTTTCCTTGATCCATTTCTTGACCCTATTCATCTTTAAGTGCTGTGAAAAACATTTCAAAAATATGGGATGAGCATAAAAAGTTCAGTAAGGGTTATAAAATAAGGAAAGAAAACATTATCCCATCAAAAATTTCAAATCAATGAAACCAATACTTTTCAATAATAACATACCTTAATAAATCATAAGATTTGTGAATAACACATAGAAATCCTAAATCATAAAGGTAATTTATCGAATTCATAACATACTTACATTGTAGCTATCACAGCTACATAGGGAGTCACATTTGGAATACCCATCACAATATATTCCCTAAATCACTTAGGAGAAACATTCATGTTTACCTCTGACACGTTACCCAATGCATTTGAGAGATATCTCGGGCTCACCGGCCCTAGGTTTATCACGGAACCACCCGTATAATTAAACAATTCCCAATAACCATAACATAATCATACAATACAACATATGTATAAAGTAAATATAACATTTCCACATTCCACTATAACAAATCAAGATATTGAAATAAAAATTCTTTAACAAATCATTTTCAAAACCATTTAAAAAGATATTTTTGAATGAAAGTGTCCCATACCACTTTGAAGATTTTAAATGAATTTTCATTTGAAAACATTAATGTCCATATAAATAAATACTACAACTCATTTTTGAAACATGTACATCAATGAGAAATATTTAGAAGAATAAATCATTAAAACATTTAAAACGATATTTTAGATAAAGAGTTTTTTAACAAAAAGAGAGACACTTGAATACAAATAATTGAGGACTAACATTTAATCAGAAGTTTATAATATCATGAGAATAAATTGATTCATTATATAATATTTCAAAGTACATTATATACACCATATAAGAGTGAATTTGTTCATAACAACAATGATGTCTCAATGGAAATGTAAATTGAGATGAAATCCCTTATAAAGATGGTATCCTTAAACTAAGGATAAATCAATCACATAATTATGTGTGAAATATATAAATAAACCCAATATAATTGGATATTAAGTGTTAAAAAATTATTGGTCATTCACACATATTCATTGGATGACATTTTCAATAAGTACAAGTTGAACCCAAAGAATTGAAATTGGGTTAAGAAGTTCCCTTGTAAAAATTTGATACCCTAATGGTGTCACTTTAAAATTTATAAAATGAGTTGATAAGAAAAAAATGGTATCTCATCACATGTACATAAAGTTTACATCAATGGGGATATAAAAGAACATATCCCAACATAATAATATATAATTTAAAAGACACAATAAAAAGAAGTCTTTCAAATAGAGGAGGGTGAAGGGTTCCCTTACCGATTTGGTAACATACAAAACAAACACCACATGAAATAAGGATCATAAAATAAAAATTTAAATACTCATAAATGAAAGTATATTACTAAAATAGTATAATAATGGGCAGTAAATTCACCACACAAAAGGAAATAGTGGCAAATATAGCACGAATCTCATAGGAATAAAAAGTGAGATGAAACCCTTTACCACGTTGTAATCCATTGAGTCTTACGACCAAAAGTTAATAACCAGAAAATGAATCATAGAATACAATGAATATAATTAGAAAAAGTATAATATATATCAAATGGAAGTACACAATACACCACATGAAATGAATAAGTGGAGAACAATGGAAATCTCACGGAATTAAAAGTGAGATAAGAAAATCCCATATGAAAATTCGGTAGCCTAACAGCGCCACATAAAACCTCCAAAAATGGATTGATGAGATCAAATAGTTTCTCTCATCATATGAACAAAAAAATTACAGTAATAGGAATATAAAAAAACATCCCCCAACAAAAGAAAGTGGTTCTTTAAAGAAGTGACATAAAAGAGATTACTTAAAAAAAGAGAGAGGCAGGATCCCTTACCTCATGTCCGACATGACTCGATCATTCTTTAATATCCTGAATAATAAACTAAATTTAATTTATACTTGCTTAAGAACCTTTTTCAAGTTTATTATTACTTTTATATCACTTATTACCATGTCATAAACATTATGTAATCATTTAAGTTAATAATGTTCGTTTTTTCGATATTTGGTACCTGAGTCAAAAATGGACTTCTTATAATTACTTGTTGTTCATGTGGTCAAAGTTTCATTATATACAGAATTATATTCATGATTTATATATCAAATATATCATATATATATCCTGTATATATATGTATTTATAATAGTACATAACATTTAGAGGTAAGAAATGAAATGCACCGTTCATGGAGACGGTAAGCCGTACGTACGCATGAACGCTACTTTCATTTATATTTCTTTTTTTAATGTACATAAAACATAATGGTAAATAGATATATTATAATTCCAGTATAATATCATTAACTACATCCTTTATACATCCCATATAAGGCATTAACGAATCAAATCACTTTGAGGGGGCGGTAGTCTGCACTTCCTCAAATGATATTATCGTATTTACCCACTATGGAAAACGTAAAAGAATAATATAAATGTGAAGTACAAAAGCATAATTAGATCATAAACATAATATATATCATATATAAATACAGTTCCATCATAATGTCCACCATGAGAGGCGGTAATATGTAATTGAACAATCATCGTTTCATGAGGCGTTAGTTTTCCATCCACAGAAACATTATGTTCTTCATCCATTATATGGAGGTGTGTGTAAGTGTAGTTCGAATACTTATTATAAAAATATCCTAGTATATTGAGGATATTGGTGTTGTTACAAAATAAATAAATAAAAACATTTTATGTGTTTGAGAAGTAAAATAAAAGAAAACATTTTAAGAGAAATCGTTACCTTTAATTTGGGTAACTCCCCTTGATTTGAACCAAAGGACTTCTTGAAGTGCCTTCTTCCTAAGGTAAGGCTTCTAAGAGGAGTATAGGGATGTTGAGAGCTTAATTGGACAGAGGTTGGACGATAAAAAGGCTTGAGAGGTGTGTTAAATTGCATAGAAGTGGTCTCCTTTTATAGGGGAGAGGAGGGGCTCTTTAAGAAAGTGTGAAACTATTATTTTATTATATAATTATATTCGGTTTCTAATGATCCAAAAACCATTATAGTCTAAGATAAGATGATTAATAATCGAAATAAAATCATCCAATCAGAATTGGAAATGTTTTGGATAATATTTTAATCATTATAATATTATTTATTTAAATCATTTATTAATGTGGTAATACTGCATCATGATTGTGTCATAAATAATTTATTTTATTTGATGTCTAAAAATTATAAAAAAAATACCATTATGTAGGAAATAGTTTTATATTACCAATTAATATTTATAGTCGAAAATATAACTTGTATAACCCCATGTAAAAATAAATTTACTAAAAGATATTTGTTTATTTCATTTTGGCCATTACTTTAAGTTAATTAAAATAATGTGTCATAATAACTTTTAAGTGGATCCATGGGGTCCCAAAATTGACCCAAGGATGCCCATGGTCGTCCATGACTCAACCAATAAGATTAGAAACCTTTTAGGGTAAATAAATGTTATTATTTTACCCTTATATACCTAATTTACCCTTTAACCACGGTAAATAAAATATTTACTAAGATAAATATTTAAATTGCCTAAAAATAAATGTTACCTGTTTAAAAATATTGAAACTCATGAATCCAAATATGGAATCCATTTCTCCAAATTCAAAATAGAGAAGTGGAAAATATTAATTTAAAATTAATTCCCACAGTCAAAACAAAAAGCGTGTTTTTATGAAATATTAACTATCAAAAGATTGACAGTTGATTATATAAACATTAAATGTAAAATTGCTTCTAATGAACAAAATTAGATTAAATGGTAAAAATATAATCTACTTAATCTTTAAAACCATTTAAAAGTATAACCTAACCATATAAAGAAATTAGATTAAAAGGAAGTTTTGAATTAAAATACAAGATTTTTCACTATTCATTTAAAAAATGAAATTTTTTAAAAAAATACCAAAAACTTACCCAAAGTAAATTTTGGTGTCCCAATTCTAAATAATATTATTATTTTGTCAAATATAACATATAAAAGTGACAATAACTAGATTTAAAGAGGGTTTTCCATCAAAAGGCGGTAAATCGGCCTTTTAATGTATATTGTGCTTAAAATTAGATTCATTAACATTTTAAGCCTCTAACTTTTATCGGATAAGTGTAAACACATTTAATAAAAATTTATAATCATATTTTAGTTAGTTTCATTCATTCCCGCCTATACAACAACTAGGATTTAACTACCATTTAAAATAATACTATTATATTATTAGTTTGCAACGTAAGATTTCAAAGAAACCGGTTGTTGCATATGGGGTACGCTATCGAACATAGCAACCCCTTTAAAGTAAAATTATAATTTAATTCACAAATATTAATCAATATGAAAATATTTTATTCTTTATTTACCAGGGATGTTGCATCCTTCCCCCCTTTTGGGAATTGCGTCCTTGTAATTTTAAAACTGGGCTTGGAAACTTCATTAAAAGTCCCACATCAGAAAAAGAGTCAGTAAAACTATAACATTAAAAGAAAGAAAGAGAAGTACCAAGGTCACCTGAGAAAATAGATATTAAGATTCCATGAAAACATGGATATGGAAGAGAAACTAACTCTCATAGATTAATAGAGAGTGATAAAGAACTTGATCACAGAAAGTTAACCACCACAATACCATAAATTTGTGGTTGGGAAAAATTATGATTATAAAAGAGGGATTATATTATTTTTTATTCAAGATACTTTTCATAGTGTTGAAGAATTTTATTAAAAACAAGACTAATATCGTATGGAAATAATTTTACTCGTCATGTAGAGTTCCATCCTTTAATAAAATTTTACCACAAACTCATTTTTTCCAAATGGTAAGTATTCAAGAAGACTTGTTCACATTGAAAGAACTATAATCAACTTCTAGATAATAACATGATCTACAAAATATTAACTACATATTTCCCCTATCTTTATACATTAACCAACACCAAAATTGGTTAGTACGTGATCAGATAATCCCAAAAAGGATAATCCATTATAAAAAGAAGTACTACTTTTAATCTCCAAAAATTTTCAAACAACAACCAAAGTTCAACCAAGACCATTCAATAAATATTTATCCATAAAATTATTCAAATTAATCCAAACTATGATTTAAACCCAAATCTCTAATGGATTTAATAACATAGTCTTCCAAATAAATCATAACATTTATCTCCAAATAACATCAGTTACTCTTAAAGTCTCATATTTAAAAGTAATTAACCTACTCACATATCCTCCCTGATAGGTTAATCATTTCCGTAGATAACCCAAGCTCAAAATTTATTAATTCATAAAATAATCTAACAAAAATGAATTAGTCAAAATAACCAGGGACTTCACGTAGTCTAGTGGTAGGAGATAAATATCAGCCGCACTTTGGTTGTGGGTTCGATTCCCACAGCTTCGTCCGACGCGACAGGTTGTCACACGGTCTGCATGTTGTCCTTTTTCAAAAACTACATAATTTTATAACATTCCCAAAAGGAGATAAATTCATCAAAAGTAACCATATAATATTTTAACCACGAAGGTTTTCTAATAACTTTTATTTTGCATCACAAAAATTTATTAACCTATAATTTCCTCAAATTCAAAGATCATATAAACCCAAATGGTTATTTATAACTATATCCACAAAAGAAAAGATAATTATTCCTTGAATAAAATTTTAATATATCAAACATTAGGGTTACACAGACTATAAAAAGTCTCCTAATGTAATTCCCATCATCAAAAGAGTCTTAACACTTTTAAGCATTTCACCATACTAAAATCTACCATAACTCTTGAATCCCTTATATGTTGACTTCTTACTCATTCAACATTCTTCATGATCCATTAACCATTCCATTCCAACTTATTCTAAAATAATTCTTTCCCACAATCAAAATCATGAATCATATCCTAAGATTTCAATAATATGAAAACATATGTTAAGAAATAAACCATACCTTTCATTGGTCATTGTCAGTTTCATCATCCTCCATCGGAATGACATTAGGTATTTGTAAATGAATATTTGTATGATCCTGGTGATCCCATTCCCAAAACATCTTCATAGGACATGTGTTCGCATAATTACCATGCACACCAAATCTAAAACATTCAATTGATCCCTCGGAAATGACTTCTTTCCCTTTCCTAGAGTCAACTAGATGATTCTTTTTTCCATGGAAGGTTCTTGCTTTATGACCTTCATTTCCACAGTTATAGCATCTTTCTATCCCTTTGAAACATTTTCCTAGGTGTTTCTTTCCACATCATTGACACATAGGTTTTTGAATATACTAACCTTTATGATTATTACCTGAACATCCGTATGGATTTGTTTCTCGCATATATGATGCCTTATAAAGATCACTAAGGTTCAGGTGGTCAATAATGAATCCAGATAGTCGGTTGAGAATAACCACAAGTGTTCTCATTGCAGCTCCCATATCATTCAGTTGCTCGTCCAGAAAACCGTCACGGTTTTCTTCACATCCACTGTTACTTTGGTGCCTTCTAGATCCAACCATTTACTAAAACCAAAATGGTCTGTGTGAGTATATTAGTAAAATCATCATGTAAAATATTATGAGTAGGGTAAACACTAAGATATACTTATTCATGTTATCTTAAACCCATTCACATTATCTAAAAAAACTATAAATCTTTCTAAAATCCTAACCATTTTGGTAATGCCACTTATGCTTAAAGAATTTCCTAACCTCAAACATTATCTAAACCGACCTCTGATACCAACTATAAGGACCCAGACTTAAAACATTACATAATCATGAATTAAACGAATAATCCACATTGAGGATCATTTTAGGTTTAGAGTTTTAGAAATTTAGGCCATAAATAATACATAAAAACATGAATATTACATGTAGACAATACTACTCAGTATCCATTTTATCATAAAATAAAAACTATTGAAAAGAAACACATCTAGTTCCGTGTTTTAGACAACACGACTTTTCCTAGATCCATTTCTTGACCCTATTCATATTTAAGTCCTCTGAAAAACATTTCAAAAACATGGGATGAGCATAAAAATCTCAGTAAGGGTTATAAAATAAGGAAAGAAAACATTATCCCATCAATAATTACAAATCAATAAAACCAATACTTTTCAATCATAACATACCTTAATAAATCATATGAATTATGAATAACACATAGAAATCATAAATCATAAGGGTAACTTCTGGAATTCATAACATACTTACATCGTAGCTATCACATCTACATAGGGAGTCACATTTGGAATACCTATCACAGTAAATTCCCAAAATCTCTTAGGAGAAACATTCACGTTTACCTCTGTCACGTTACCCAATTAATTGGAGAGCTATCTCGGGCTCACCCTCCCTAGGTTTATCACAGAATAACCCATATACATAAACAATGCCCAATAACCATAACATAATCATAACATATAACACATGTATAAAGGAAAGATAACATTTCAACATTCTACTATACCAAATCAAGATATTGAAATAAACAATGCTTTATCAAAACATTTTCAAAACCATTTAAAAAGAGATTTTTGAATATAAGTGTCCCATACAACTTTGATGTTTTTAAATGAAATATCATTTGAAAACATTAATGTCCATATAAATAAATCCTAAAACCCATTTTGAAACATGGTCATTAATGAGAAATATTTAGAAGAATAAATCTTTAAAACATTTTAAATGATATTTTAGTTAATGATTTATTTAACAATAAGAGAGACACTTGAATACAAATAATTGAGGAATAAAAATTAATCAGATGTTTATAATATCATGAGAATAAAGGTATTCATTTTATAATATGTCAATGTACAGTATATACACCATATAAGAGTGAATTGGTGTATAACAAAAATTAATTCTCAATGGAAATGTAAATTGAGATTAAAATCCCTTATAAAGATGATATCCTTAAATTTAGGATAAATCAATCACGTAATTATGTGTGAAAAATATAAATACACCCAATATAATTGGATTTTATGTGTAAAAAAATTAGAGGTCATTCACTCATATTCATTGGATGACATATTCAATAAGTACAAGTTGAACCCAAAGAATTGAAATTGGGTTAAGAAGTTTCCTTGTAAAAATTTGATAGCCTAATGGCGTCACATTAAAATTACGAAAATGAGTTGATAAGATAAAAAGTGTATATCATCACATGGAAATAAATTTTACATCAATGTGGATATAAATGAACATATCCCATCATAATAATATGTAATTTAAAAGACATAATAAAAATAAGTCTTTTAAATAGAGGAGGGTGAATTGTTCCCTTACCGATTTGGTAACGTACAAAACATACGCATGAAATAAGGATCATAAAATAAAGATGTAAATACTCATAAATGAAATTATATTAAAAAAATAGTACAATCATGGGTAGTAAATGCACCACACAAAAGGAAATAGTGGAAAATATAGCATGAATCTCACAGGAATAAAAAGTCAGATGAAACCCTTTACCCTGTTGTAATCAATTAAGTCTTATGACCAAAAGTTAATAACCACAAAATTAATCACAGAATACCACGAATACAATGAGAATAATTATAATATATATCAAATTGCAGTACACGATATACCACATACAATAAATATGTGGAGAAAAATGGAAATCTCATGGAATTAAAAGTGAGATAAGAAAATCCCATACGAAAATTCGGCAGCCTAACGGCGGAACTTAAAACCTCCAAAAATGGACTGATGAGATCAAATATGGTCTCTCATCATATGAACATAAAAATTACAGTATGAGGAATATAAAATAACATCCCCCAACATAAGGAAGTGGTTCTTAAAATAAGGCACATAAAAGATATTACATAAAATAAAGAGAGAGGTATGATCCCTTACCTCGTGTCCGACTTGACTCGATCGTTCTTTAATATACTGAATAATAAACTAAAGTTAATTTATAATTTCTTAAGAACATTTTTCAATTTTATTATTCCTTTTATATCACTTATTACCATGTTATAATCATTAGGTAATCATTAAAGTTAATAATGTTCGTTTTGTCGATATTTGGTATTTGAGTCAAAAATGGACTTCTTATAATTACTTGTTGTTCATGTGGTAAAACGTTCAATATAACCAGAATTATATTCATGATTTATATATCATATATATAATATATATCAATTATATACATGTATTTATAATAGTAATAACATTTAGAGGTAAGAAATGAAATGCACCATTCATGGAGACGGTAAGCCGTACGTTCGCATGAATGCTAATTTCATTTCTATTTCATATTTTAATGGAAATAAAACATAATGATACATAGGTATATTATAATTCAAGTATAATATCATATATAATTTCTTTAACTCCATCCTTTATACATCCCACATAAGGAATTAATGAATCAAATCACTTTGAGGGGGCGGTAGTCCGCACTTCATCAAATGAGATTATTGTATTTACCCACTATATAAACCATAAAGGCATAATATAAATGGGAAGTACAGAAGCATAAGGAAATCATAAACATAATATATATCATATATAAATACATTTCCATCATAATGTCCACCATGAGAGGCGGTAAGATGTAATTGAACAATCACCGTTTCGTGAGTCGTTAGTTTGCCATCAACAGAAATATTATGTTCTTTATCCATTAGATGGAGGTTTGTGAAAGTGTAGTTCGAATAATTATTATAAAAACATCATAGTATATTGAGGATACCGGTGTTGTTACAAAATAAAGAAATAAAGAGAGTTTATGGGTTTGAGAAGTAAAATAAAAGAAAACAATTTAAGAGAAACAGTTACCTTTAATTTGGGTAACTCCCTTTGGTTTGAACCAAAAGACTTCATGAAGTGCCTTATTCCTAAGGTTAGGATTATAATAGGAGGAGAGGGATGTTTAGAGCTTTATTGGGAAGAGTTTTGACGATCCAAAAGACTTGAGAGGTGTGTGGAATTGCATAGAAGTGGTCTCCTTTTATAGGGGAGAGGAAGGGATCTTTAGGAAAGTGTGAAACTATTATTTTATTATATAATGATATTTGGTTTCTAATGGTCCAAAAATCATTATAGTCGAAGATAAGATGATTCACAATCGAAATAAAATCATCCAATAGGAATTAGACATGTTTTGGATAATATTTTAATCATTATAATCTTATTTATCTAAATGATTTATTAATGAGGTAAATACCGGATAATGATTGTGTCATAAATAATTTAATTTATTTGATATATAAAAATTATAAAAACATACCATGATGTAAGAAATCGTATTATAATTCCAAATAATATTTATAGTCGAAAATATAACTTGTATAACCCCATGTAAAAATTAATTTACCAAAAGATATTTTTTTATTTCATTTTGGTCTTTACTTTAAGTTAACTAAAATAAAGTGTCATAATCCCTTTTAAGTGGCTCCAAGGGGTCCCAAAATCAACCCAAGGATGAAAATGGTCGGACATGACTCAAACAATAGGATTAGGACAACTTTTATGGTAAATAAATATTATTTTTTACCCTTAGTTACCTGATTTACCCTTTAACCACGGTAAATAAAATATTTACTGAGGTAAATATTTAAAATGCCTAAAAATAAAAGTTACTATTTTCACAATTTGAGCCTACTGATTCCAAATATGGAATCCATTTCTCCAAATTCAAAATACATAAGTGGAAGAAATTAATTTAAAATTAATTCCCGTTGTCAAAACAAAAGGCGTGTTTTTAAGAAATATTAACTATCAAAAGATTGGCAGTGGATTATTTACAATTTTAATGTGAAATTGATTCTAATGACCAACATTAGAATAAATGGTAAAAATATAATCTATTTAAACTTTAAAACCAATTTAAAGGATAATAAAACCATATAAATAAATTAGATTAAAAGGCAGTTTTGAATTAAAATATAATATTTTTTATTATTCATTAAAAAATGAATTTTATCAAAAAGATACCAAAAATTTACCCAAAGTAAATTTTGATGTCCCAATTCTAAAGAATAATATTATTTTGTCAAATATAACATATAAAAGTGAGAAAATCTATATTTAAATAGGGTTCTCCATCAAAAGGCGGTAAATCAACCTTTTAATGTAAATTATGCTTAAAATTACATTCATTCACATTTTAAGACTCTAACATTTATCGGATAAATGTAAATACATTTAACAAACATGTATAATCATATTTTAGTTAGTTTCATTCATTCCCTCCTATACAACGGCTAGGATTTAACTACCATTTAAAATAATATTATTATATTATTAGTATGCAACGTAAGATTTCAAAGAAACCGGTTTTTGCGTATTGGGTACGCTATCGAACATAGAAACCCCTTTAAAGTAAAATTAAAATATAATTCACAAATATTAATAAATATGAATATATTTTATTCTTTATTTAACGGGGATGTTACATATATATTCTTATATACACATATGAACATCTACATACACACATACATACTCATGAACACACACACATGTAAACATACAAACGCAAACACATACATACATACATCTAAACATAAATAAAAGTACACAAACACATAAATTTTCTTACCAATATATACATAGACATATGTTGACACACATAAAAATCAAACACATACATAAGCACAAACATATAATTATAAATATATATGTATATTGTAAATATATATCAATATTATAGATTATATAATATGAATATAACTTCATAAATTTAAATATAAACTATAATCAATTTCTTTATATATTCTCTATTATAGTTCATACCATTATATATATATATATTTATATTCAATTACAATTATATATATAATTATTAATAAATATAATAAATGTACAAAGGTATAAATGTTTAAAAATATATATAAATAGTATTTATATACATAAACATATTTATTGTTATATAAATCGTATTTAAGAAAATATATTTTTGTATATTTGAAATATATTATGCATTGTACCCTTAATTAATTTCTTATATTTAAATTATATTTTATTTAAAAAAATTAAATTATATACACATATATATTTATTATTAAAATCTATATCTGTAAAATTAATCATTAAAATATAATCACATTAATTAAATTTTCATAAATTTAATTATTGATATTATAAATAATGAAATATATATATATATATTATTATTATTACCTTTATTACCATATGATCATTTTAATAAAATTAATTTATTTTATATATAAATGTCATTTTTTTATTTATAAAATTAATTTTTTAGTTTTAGATTCAAATAAAATTAATTTATTTTTATAATTAGATGTATGGTGTATGTTTGTGTGTTATTTAATCTTATGTATTTAATTTTGTGGAAAAATATATCTATAAATATATATATCATTACACAAACAAAACTAATGTGATATATGAAACTAAAAAAAAATTGTGGGAGTGTGTGTGTTTGTCATAAATTATCATTAATTTATTGTTTTATTTATATTATTTTATCATCATTAAATAATCAAATGATAAAAATTCATTCTCAAATAATATTTATGGAATTCCCCTTGTGAAGTGGAAGATAATTCTGGTTGCTAAAACGTGAAAAGCATTAAGAGGGTACATAGAGTGGGATAACACTGACCCTATTAATTTGGGAAATTCAATTAGAGTGTCTGTTTAGTTTAATATAAATGAACCTCAGAGTTGGGGTCTGTTACTAAATTGTAGTAGTTTCAATTAATGGTTTTCCTCACCATATTTGTGTTTGACTATCTTTTTTTATTTTTTGGGTTCATTGGTCTTGCTGGGAAGAAATACACTATTAAAATATTAAATCTTAAATGAAGGGTAGTCCTAAATTATGGCCCATGGTTGAGTGCTAAAAATTTTAAGTGTGCTAACTTCTCTTTGGTTAAGAAGTATAGAGATATATTGAATCTCTAGGTGAATTGAACTCTTAATATGGTTCTAATAATTCTTAATTTTAATATTATTTGTTTTGGGAATCCATCTCATGTTTATTTATTTCAGAAATAGTTAGAAAGGGTGGGGATGTGGAATCTTCTGGGTTGAATGGTGTTATTATTATTCATATGGTACATTTAATTCTATATTTAAATTATATATAAGTCTTTTACCCAAGAATAGAATAAATACATTTTTGTATTTTTGAATCAGTGGTTAGGGAGTATTCATATTTTTCTAACGAAACAAATAAAATTTATTTTAATACTTATTAGATCAATCTTGGTTCATGGAAGAGGCTTATGAGTAATAATGTAATAGAAGAAAGAGGGATTTGTTTAAATTGGGGAAGGAATATTCATGGTGGATTTTTCAATGATGCTTTACTACTAGTAAAACATGTAAAGACTTTCATAGATGTTTTTCACTCTATTATCTGTCAAGTGGAGTTTGGTGATGACTATATTTTCTAGGATCCATGAAAATCTTATGATGGATCTTTCATGGAATTACAAACCCTTAGTGATTTCATAAAGTCCAATATTGGAGTATTTTATTTTTCTTAGACATGATTTTTTTATTTTAATCCATTAAAATATGATATGGAATACTCATATAAAGTTAAATTTGGGTTCTCAAAAATGGTTTCTTTGTGGAAAGGTAGGATCACTTGGGTGTTCTCGGTCACCTATGGAAAGAGAAAAATGATGTTTCTACAATACATTACTCTCATCACGTTGAACATGTTTTGTGTAATTATTCAGGGTTGTGGGTTTTTTAGTATTTATAAATGTCTTTTTGGGGATCATAAATGTAGAACTCAAAATGTTCTTATAAAAATTAAATTTTATTTTGAAGGCCTCGTTTCTGTTCAAGTGGATTTTAATGATATTATTTTCAAAAATAATAATTTTGGTCATATTAGAAAGAGTTTCATTTTTATTATAGACTTTTATATTTTTTAGATTAAATATATTTTTTGATCAGGTTTTTTAGCGAGACTCATTAACATGGTTTTGGGGAAATGTCCTAGTATTCATATTTTTTGAATGTTTGGATTGGTTTTTGGCTTTCTCTTAATCGATTGAGGTTTTACCCACTTTAAAGTAATGAAATTACCTCATCTTACCTAAAAAAATAAGAAGGGTTAATTTTAATAGAGGATAATTTTTCAATTTTATAAAGTGTACATTTATGTTAGAAACTATGTGGTTTAATTATCAAATATAAGAGGGAGTTTTCAAAGAGGCATGGTATCATAGGGGTGAAATATTCCTGAATAATTTTCAGAATGTGGCTTTTTCTTTACCAACATTTGCAGACATCATCATACGATAAATTCTTCATGAAAATCAATGGATAAATAGGGGTCTTTTTTAGGATTATGTAAGGGGGCCCCTCAATTAACTACTTGATTTTATTAACTGTATTGAAAATTGGCTTGATGCGTTGCTTTTTAGGAAGGGAAAATTCAAGGATATTGGGTCTATGGTTTGGAATATATTGGATTGGGATCAAAACAGTAACATAGTCTATAAAATTTATTCTTCTATGTGTTAGAATAATATTATTCATAATATAAAAAAATCATACTGGTGTAGGGTGGAGTACAATGACACAATTAAAAGGCTGGTTTCAGATTTTTATTTTTTACTATTTATGTCTTAGTAGATAAAAATCATTGAAAGAGTGGATGAGTTTTTGTATTTGGCTGTGTCTATAGAAATTAATTACATGTTTCTTTGTTTTATTTATGAGGTTTTGGTTTTAATATTTTGAAATTTTTGCATCGTACTAAGTCTCCTAGTGTGTATTTACTTCATGTAATTTTATATGTGCGGTTTTGGATTCTGGTCGATGAAATGTATTAAAACGTGTTAATAAATTCTATAAGGTTTATATAGAGCCTGGTCCCTTTAACAAACCTCAAATTACAATTATTCATAAAGATATAGATCCATTTATATTTGTTTATTTTTTATAATTATACATTTTATTGTAATTATAATACATTCTCAATGGTTTTGTCTAATAGATTATGCCTTATATTCTATCAATTGTTGCAAATTATAAAATAGATTATGTTCCCCAATATTTGATAATGAATAATGTAATTATGACCAATAACATATTCTATTCTATGAAAATTATGCCTTCATCTTAGAAAGGATCAATAAATAAAGAAGATTATGACATGTTTGAGTGGGGATTCATTGAGGCCATTCTCTCTAAATAGATATTCCACTATACTTCTATCCATAACAGCATTAGATATCTTTCGACAGTCACCTATAAGAACATTATTATTATATAAAATAGAGAATGTGTATCCCCTTAAATATGCTTGATGAAGTGGTATTCCATCTCAAACTATCTCTTTATCATCATTGTAGATGTATTTTAAACATTTATTTCAAGTGTTGTCGTGGAGGGATTCCTTCATGGGTTTAAGTATTCTGTAAATAGAAATGTAATCACATCTATGTTTTTTAGAAGATATTTTTTCTCATTTCCAAGGCCTCCCATGTGTATTTCTCTAATATTTATTATATCATTAATTATATATATAATGATTCGGTCAAAAATTTTAATTTCTCCAAGTCAGAGGCCTCCTTCACCTATTCTGTTCTTTCAGAGCGGTTGAATTATTTGGGTTTTATTCTCAATTTCATGAAGGTATCCAAAAATATTTAATATTTCGGGAAACCTAAGATTATTAGAATGTCTTAGAGGGGTGTTTTTTTTTATTTTTTGATAGGTATTCAATGTGGATTGATGGCTGAAGTAAATTGGGCCTCTCAAGAGAAGTGAAATTTATTTTGATAAATTTTTTGAATAATATATTCTATATTATATTATATGTATATTAAAATTATCATCTTCCCTTATTACTCTTCTCCATTCCATGTTTTTTTATTTTTAGTATGCTGGGGTGGATGGATGAAGATATTTTAAAATGGATTAATGGGAAAAGTTTTATCTTCCTAAAGAGGAGTGTGGTTTGGGGTTCAAGATTATATGAACGTTTACCTCTTCCCTCATTTATAAGTACTTATGGGGGATTGTTTCTATGTATAAGTTCCCATTTTTCCTAGGTGTTTATTATCAAATACATTCCCTGGTTTTGTTTGTTTCACGATCATCATGGATAAATGTTGGGAATTTTTGGCATTGTATATAAGGTGAGGGAGCTCTTATTTGAAATTAGTGTCACGACCTGTCCTAGTGGGGCCCGTTCCACCACTCCCCCAACCTGCCTCCAAATGGACTGAGGCTAGTGATTAATTCTTAGTAGAAATGTCATTGTCAATGGAGACATTTCATATGTACCTATATATACACACACACACACACACACACACACACACACAAATGCCCATAAAATGATGAAATGTAAAAAACACTAAGTATCAATTGCATGCATACAACTATATCTCAAAACCATAGTATGGAAATAAGTAATGTAAATAAAACATGTCCGAATACAATCCCACAATAAATAGACTATAAAAACAAGTCCAAAATATAGTGAAAAGGTATGAGGACAGCAGTATGATAGCAACATGAATACACCTTGGTCTATCAAGCCTCACTAAGAACCATCTGATTTGGGTCCTCCTAGGGCTCTGTCAAAAGGTCGGTCATTTTCACAAGAAAGTACATGTGTGGGAAGGGCATATAACAACCCCACTCTTTATTACACAATTAAACTTGATTTATTACATAAACATGCACATAAGACAACAATGAGGATTGAGAGGTCTAGTGTCTGGGGAAAATTAAGAACATTACATGAAAACATAGAACATAAAACACAACAACCTTATGGAATGTTTCTTTTACAGGACCACAACAATCTTTCGTACTTAGATTTACATGGGGTAACCAAAGGAAATTCATAAAAAGGGGGATATATATATCCCAATAAGGGAGTGAACATGTAATTACATTAAAAATACAATAAATGTTAGAAAATAGGCATATAAATTTATCATAAGTAAAACATGAACCTAAAGGCATGATATAGCATGACTATCACAACATAGAGACGTAGTAATAAAATTTGACATCATATCCGAATGAGCCAAGCCTCATTGAACATAGAGCATTAGTGAACTCTCCTAGAACTTCAATTAGCATCATTAACCCCTCATTTCACTTGAATTAGCAAGATTTAACCCTCATTGCACATGTATAATCATGATACTATCTTTACTGAACACATTGGAGCACTATCAGGGTGTACCCTTTATAAACATTTCATTTCATGCTTAATTGTGCAACATGTGTCATATAACATGGAATCATTCAACATTATAAATTATTTTACAATTAAGGAATGTGGAATAAATACATGTATGTTCCTTTCATTATATATATGTACATAAAGGTGAATACCCTTTATAGAGACATGCGTATGGTATTTACTGAAAAATAATTTTGGCATGGAAAAACAAAGTGGAAATTCAGTAGTATAACTATGATACATAAACATTAATACAAATGGTTGATGATAGATAAATGGGTGTCTAATCATATGTACATAAAATTTACAGTAAGGGGCCATATAGATAAATTTCCCAACATATGTACTTGGGAAATAGATAGTGTAACATTATAAAGAAACTTGAAGAATATGGAGAATTTGAATAACTCTTATGAAATTTTTTCATGGTAATGGGTGTTAATGGAAGGGATTAATGAGATATAAAGAGGTATATCATCATTAAAACATAATTAGGGATGTTTGGGGGAGGTTCAAAATCATACCCCAACATTTTTAATTGAAAATAAAAAGGTTATATCAACATAAAGAAACATGGACAAAAATGAGAAAGGAAGGAATCCCTTACATATAAATGTGATCGCAAATGCCTAGTAGAGGTATGAGAGAGGCTTCTGGGGAGCTTGGGGTGCCTCGGAAGGATTCTAGAGAGAGGGAAGGGTATGGACTTCCTCCAAGGGTTTTGAGTGAAGATAAGTGGTATCTTGTGTGGGGTTATATTGGAAATTAGAGGAGAATTCATTAATATTTCACAAACTTATGTTTTGGAATCTATATAATTTGATATTTAAAACCACAAACCAACCCATGGGTTCTTAAAATGGGTTTTTTCAATTTTGAGTGGAAAAAATTATTTTATATGTCCATTGATAGAACTTATTAAAATACTAGGATTAATTATGTAAAGGCGTGTCAAACTCTCAAAAAATCATTTTAAAAATGTAAAATGTTTTATAAGTCTTGGAGGGTCCATGAAGGCATTGTAAAATAAATCAAAAATATATATATAACCACATTATTTATAAGGTAAAACATATATTTTTCGAACATACCTTTTATATTATTTTATCACATCACTATTGTGTCATTATGATGCCCTAAAACACATTATATATTTAAAAGGTATTTAATTTTTACCCAGAAATTCAACCATCATAGGAAATTATAAAAAAATCACCATAATATAATTTGGACATCCTAAATAAAAAAATGATATTCATTTTATCTAAATAATTTTAAAAGTATGGGAATTTTTACTCTTAATATAAAAATTGATTTATAATGATAATTCATGGGTTTTGACAGAAACAACTTTCAACCCTTAAAAAAATTACAATTGTATTCTTAAAAAATTATACGATCATTTATATTTAATAAAAATAAATTTAGTTATAATATTTGATTAGAATATTATCAAAGGTTCCGGGTTCAACGGAAGCGCGTGGGTGGATGTGCCCACTTGGATTTGTGTCATTAGAAATGAGCAATCCGAGATCAATACGATGATAAACGCCAGTCTCTTAGGATCGAATCACAGAAAAATAAAAAGAAGAAAGATTTTCCCAGAACCACAAACAAGGATTGTTATAAGTTCATTATAATTAATTTAATTAATTGACAATAAGTACCTTTTCGGTGTTCCTTCTTCATTGATGTTATTGATCATGTTCTGATGTGATACGTCGGTGCGTCGTAGAAGCCGAGGGTAGACTTCCTCTAGCGGTGATCCACACGTGCACCTCGTATCTCTAGATGTCACCAAAGGAGTCTCTGAGTGCTAGCATAGAGAAACCTTTGCTTGTATTGTCTGCCTTAGATCGTCTTTATCTGATGGAATGAGGATCTCTCTCGGTCTTGAGAGTGTTCTTGGAGGAATAGGTTCTTTCGGCCTTGAAAGAATTCACCAGAATTGTTGTGCACAACAATTCTCTTGTGTAGGAAAATAGTTGGGGTTGTGAGGATATTTATAATTGAGATTGAGGTTGTAGACTTATGACAATAAATAAAGGAGTTACGCATTTCATTTATTTCATTAACTCTTATTGAAAACTCCCATGTCGAATAATTAATTCCATGACATGCACTCACACTGATTATAATAAATATCATTTAATAAAACAATATTATATCCTCAAAATCCCGATTGGAAAAACTACACAGCATTTAATAATAAATACAGGGCGTGTACTTGTTTTTCATTTAAAACTACACGGCGTGTACATTAAATGTACACAGCGTGTATATCTTGTTTTCATTTATTCATTTCCATTCTGAAATGAAAACAACACATCTTGTACATTTAGTAATACATGGAATGTACTTGTTTTCAAAATAAAAACTTCATGTCGTGTAATAATTAATACACGACATGTACTTGTTTTCATTTTATTCTTCCTCCAACATTAAAACAATTTGGGATTCCTTGAATAATTATTAATCCACATATGGGATTAATCTTTATTCTACTTGAGATACTTGAATACACTTAGTGTTTGACCCTCTAGGCCTCTTTATCATTGGCATTAGGTGGGCTTGCCTAAAGTCCAGGATTACTGTCTAGCAACAGGTAAAGGCACCCAAGAGAAAGAAGTTGACGCCGCATTGACGTATCACCTCATATGAATGCTTACTGTGTAATTTAATCTCTTTGTCTCATTATCTCATCAAGCAGGCTTCATGGTAGTGTTATAAACCAATATGCTTGATCTGTTGTTCTTTGAATACTTGAAATAAACTCGTCGTTTAAACCATGCCCATGGAATTTAATGTGACAGTTCTATTTCAATCAAAGTGTAGAGATATCAAGTTCCATAAATAAAAGGTACAAATTCTTCCTCGACTTATCCATTAACAACATGTCACTCGTGATGCACCCAACGTACCCTACTTCCCGCCATCTGTCAGTGTGATGGTTTTCGTCAGTAAATCTAAGTGTGCGAGTCATGACATGAGTTAATGATAATATTCTAGTCTAAGTACCATTATACACGCTCACAGATAGTAATGTCTGATGACACTAAGACATGTGGAATTAATACTAGCAGGTCTGTTCTAATAATCTCCCATATTAGATATTGCCAAGTGCAAACTCCGTGAGAGAGAGAGTCTCATCTTCTTAGGAGTACTCGAACATGACGGTCTGTATACTATGTGTCCTATCATAGTATGTCATCCAACCGCAGAACATTATTTAAGAATATTGTTATAGAATTTCATGGTTCCCATCATAGCGGGGATCTACCATGTCCTTATTAATACAACAAATATTCCAGGACATTATTATATTATAGTCATGCAGAACAATGAACAATATATAATAAGTTAACATTCATGTAATCAAAGTAAAAAATAGTTGGTTCTTAGGACACTAACCCTTACAAACTCCATCTTGGACTAGAGCCAACTGGCTATGACTTTTAGTCCGCTAGACCTCACATGATGATCAGGTTTCTATTGATTCAAGGCTTCAGTCAAGGGGTCCGCCACGTTGTCTTCCATGGAAATACTGCTCACTGCAACTTCACCTCTTTGAGAAGAATCCCTCAAGAGATGATACATCTGAATTATGTGCTTTGTTTGCTAATGTGACCATGGCTCTTTTTCAAGTTCCGCCGCTATAGTATTATCACAATACAGTGTGATAGGATCTTTACTGCTCTGTACTACATCCAGCTCTTGGACGAAGCTTCGCATCCATACTGCTTCTTTAACTGCCTCAGAAGCTGCGATATTCTAGGACTCCACTATAGAATCTGCCACCACACTTTGTTTTAGGCTCTTCCAGCTCACTGCACCTCCATTCAAACTGAATATGCATCCAGTCTATGACTTCATGTCATTTTGATCAGTCTGGAAACTAGCATCTACATGTCCTCTGATGACTAGTTCCTCATCTCCTCCATAAAACAGAAACATATCCTTAGTACGCCTCATATACTTAAGGATAGTCTTGACTGCCATCCAAGTCTCCACGATCATCTTGATATCTGCCTACAACACTTAATGCATAAGCAACATATAGCCTCGTACATAGAATAGCAAACATGACTGGCCCAATCGCGGATGAGTAAGGGATCCTTGCCATTTTCTTTCTTTCCTCATGTGTCTGAGGACACATTTTCTTGGAAAGATGAATGCCATGTGACACTGGCAACAATCCCCTCATGGATTGTTCCATACTGTATCTCTTCAGTATCTTGTCAATGTATGTACTTTGACTCAGGCGCATCATTCTCTTAGATCTATCACGATGGATCTTGATCCATAAAATATATGGTGCCTCGCCCATGTCTTTCTTGGAGAAGCATTTATGAAACCATGCCTTAACTGACTGTAAGAAAGGTACTTCGATTCCAATTAGTAATATGTCATCAACATATACTATTAGGAAAACGATTTCACTTCCACTAAACCTTTTGTAGAATCAAGGCTCACATTCATTCTTAACAAATCCAAATTCCATTACGGCATAATCAAAACAAATGTTCGATGACCTTGATGCTTGCTTTTAACCATAAATGGATTTCTGTAACTTTCATACCTTGTTGGAAATGGCCAAATTTTGACATCCATTTTCCAAATTTCATATCCATGGTATGCGGAAATGGCCAATAGGATTCTGATGGATTTTAGCATAGAAACCGGTGAAAAGGTTTCATCATAGTAAATTCCGTGACGCTATCTAAACCCTTTTGCAACCAGTTATGCCTTGTAGGTGTTGACTTGCCCCTCCATGTCCAGTTTCTTCTTGAATACCCATTTATTACCAATAATATTTACATCAATTGGAGGATCTACAAAAATCCATACTTGGTTTTGGTACATGAAATCCATTTCAGAAGTCATTTCTTCTTGCCACTTGGAAATGTCTGTGCCTTCAACTGCTTCCTTTTAGGTAAGAGGATCTTAATTGTCAACCAATAATGAGTCACCATCCTCAGTGATAAGTAAACCATGTCGTTCTGGTTCTCTTACCTCTCTCGTGCTCCTACGCAGTTATTGTGTCTCTGGAGCAGATTGTTCTTCCACGGGGCTTTATTAAATCACTTGTTGTACCAAATCCTGTGTATCTTGAGCCTCGACTTCGTCGAAGTCTATCTCACTCCCACTATCTCTTTTGGAGATGTGCTCCCTCTCAAAAAATATGGCGTGTCTTGCCACTGTAACCTTTTTGTCTAAGGGGTTGTATAGGTAATATCACCTTATTTCCTTGGGATATCCTATAAAGATACACTTTGTGCCTCGGGGTGAAAGTTTGTTACCTGAAGAGGCCTTATCAAATGTTTCACTACCCCATAAATGTACATTTGATAACATGGCATTGCGTCCACTCCATAACTCATATGGAATACAATTAATCGAATTAGTTGGTACTTGGTTTAGTATGTGTGCTGTTGTTTGTAATGCATATCCCCAAAAGGATAATGGAAGACTCGCATGACTCAATATTGATCTCACCATGTCCAGCAGGGTGCGGTTCCTCCTTTCGCTTACACCATTCCACTGTGGCATGTAAGGAGGAGTGAGTTGAGATAGAATCCCAAACTCCTGTTAGAAATCAATGAAGTCCTAATTAAGATATTCTCCTCCTATTTCTGAGCGGAGTTTCTTAATCTTCTTACCAAGATGGTTCTCAACTACATTCTTGTATTCATTGAACTGATCAAAAGAATCTGACTTATAACTCATTATGTTGATATATCCATATCTACTAAAATAATCAGTAAAAGTTATGAAGTATGAAAACCCACACCTTGACTCAACTGGAAATGGACCACACACATATGTGTGAACTAATTATAGAATCTCTTTAGCTCTTTCACCTTTCCCACTAAATGGGGCTTTGGTCATTTTGCCTTGTAGACACGCATGACATACGCCAAGTGGTTTTAGTTCGAAAGAATCTAAATACCCATCTTGATGTAATTTTTTCAAACGTTTCACATTGACATGACCTAGCTGGTGATGCCAAAGTTGGGTGTGGTACGAGTCATGTGAAATAACTTTGTCATCGATTTCCATTACTTGGTTTGTGTAGTCTAACACATAAAGGTCGTTATATAAATGTGCCCTACCAAAACAAATGATATCCTTATAAAAGTAGCAACATACACTTCCAAACATGAAGATGAATCCATCAGTATCAAATCTAGATATTGAAATAATGTTTTTGGTTACAAAGGGTACATAATAAAATCCTTACAAACCCAAAACCGTCCATGTAGGAAATGTGAGACGGTAGTCTCCGACAGCTACTACAGTGAGTCTGGCTCCATTGGCTGCTCGTAGATTTACCTCACCTTGATCAATCGTCTCAAATATACTTGGTTCCTATATTTGGATAAATATGGGAGCACCACAAGAAGTATCTAATACCCAATTTGTAGAAACAGATAGATTACATTCGATGAAAAACGCACTTGAAGCTTCCCCTTGGTTCCGTGGCTGGGTGTAGTTTTTCATCCAGTGGCCCTTCTTGCCACATACGAAAAAAATAGCATCCTACTCCCTTGCCTCCCCTTTGATCTTCCTTTTCTTGGAAGGCCTTGAAGAAGCTTTGGGATTAAAGCTCTACGCCTTCCCTTTCCTTTTATTCACCATAAGGACAGAAGGCTTTTCATGCTTCATGTCATTATCTACATGGAGAATAAGGATAAGAAGATCAGATAGAGACTTCTCAATGTTGTTCATGTTGAAATTAACAACAATGTTCAGGATGCTCTGGGGGAGTGATGCAAGAATGAGATCGGTGCCGAGTTCTTTGGGGAGTTTAAACCCCTAAACCTCCAAGTGCTCAATGTAGCCGATGAGCTTGACTACATGAGGCCCATCTGGGGAACTCTCTCCAAGCTTGCTCTGAAATAGAGTGTTGGAGATCTCAAACCTTTCCTGTCCTTCCCTCTCCTGGTATAAACGACGGATGTGCTCGAGCATGATAAAGGCATCCATGTATTCCTGATACTTCATGAGCTCCCTAGATATCGATGATAGCATTAAACATTGAATGTCGAGAGTGTTGTTCAAATTATTATTATAGACTATGAAATCTTCAACACTCTCCCATGGGGTAGGAGAATCAAGAAGTGAGGACTACAGCAAGAAAAACCTTCGTTCATGGTGTAGGATAACCTGAAGGTGCCTAAACCATTCCTGAAAGGTACTACCGGTGAGGATATTGTCTTTATCTAGAATTGATCACAGAGAAAATGTGGTTGATGAGTTTGTCATTTCGATTCTACAAATTAAAAGATAAAATTTATCAGTACTTTCTTGATTACATTTTATGAAAAATAATAAATGAATTTATTAATTCTCCCACTATTTTATCAAGTCCAAATGGCCCTCACCATTGAAGTTAGAATATCCAGTTGCTTTGACATTCTAGTGGCCATGATCCTTATTCCCCTTCACATAACCCCAACAAGGGTTGGTCAAGCTACTTGAAGGTATTTAGGTAGGCATGTCTTTTCCAACTGTGAGCTTATAGTTCATTGATCTGTTGAGAGAACTCCCCAATCCTGAAATCCTAACATGGATTTCCTCAACTCTTGCCTCAAATATTAAATCAAGTATAGAAAGGGCTACTCCTCTTGATGTAATATGGTTAAGTCAACCTGAAATCTTTCATAAGGGATTCCTTTATAAAATTAAGCGTCCCAATAAGGGTTGGTCAAACACATAGTTTTATTGAGTCTTGCCCTTAATCAAGTAACATAAGGCTTGATCTTACTTAATATTGTATTGACGGATTTTAATATTTTATGCATAGTTTCTCATTATCCCATGCTTGTTAATATTAAGTGATGCTTGGTTAAGTGATTAACCATGTTCCGATAATGTTTACGCATAGTCCGGTTTTTATTTTATTCCATCTTTGCATGCTTGTTCATTTTATTAAATATGTGATCGCGACAACACATTCATAATAAATAAACCATGTAGTTACACAAAAATAAAAAAGATGGCATGATCATGAGCTTTTATTGGTTAGCTTATCTAGCAGTTTTGATAAGCTTACCCTGACCTAGGGAAAACACCTTGAACCCGATGGTTCGTGTTTTGTAGCTCCCACCTATCCACCTTGGTATCTTCTTGTGTCAGTTTCACCTCGGCTTTGGGTTTGAACCATCTCATATGGCTTGGGAGATCCTCCATTACATGGGTTTACATTAAAGAAACCATGGGCACGCAGGCCCTACATTTTATTGGAAGAAGGCTCGCAGGACAACAAATTTAAATTTAAACAAATTTAAATGAAAAAATACACACATACAAAGGTTCTTTGTTCTATCTCATGATCATCCATAGCATGCAACAACATTTATGTATATTTAGAATTCAAATTATTTTAATCGTCCATTCATTTAAGATAAGTCGCACTCAAATTCAATTAATTATGATCTTATAAATAATAAATTATTTATCTTAAATTCCTTTCTGAATTTCCGTGAGATTCTTCTCATCCATATTCCTTGTACAGGTCTTTGTACTTTTGGAGGAATCCTGGTGAATTTTCTGGAAAGTACACGGCATGTAGTTTATATTTACACGGAATGTATTTATTTTCACCTTTTATCCAAAGTACATTCCAGGGGCATTGGCGTGTTTTTCTGTACTTTGGAAATTTTGGAGTACACGGCATATAGATAAATCATACACGGCATGTACTTCCTTGTTACATGGTAACCGACCTTGTGATCTTGTGTATGCGGCTTATCCTTGTATATGGTTTCACCTAGGCTAGAACGGACTACACGGCGTGTTGCTCCAACATACACACTGTGTTTTCCAGTTTCCACGCGCTTTTTAATTTTGGTCAACATGGCATGATTAATACTTAGGCATATTCTATTCACACGACGTGGTTTGGAGGATAAGTGCTGGTTCGTTGAACCCAATTACACGAAATGTATTTTTAATTAGACGTCGTGTAATCCCGTTTTGTATGGATAGAAAGAGCAGCTCTTCCGGATGAGTTCCTCATTTTTATTTTAATCAAAAATTAAAATTAAAAGGCCGCTTTGGTGATATGAATCGAGAAATGTAGGAGGAAGAATAGATCTCATTTATTCATATTAATAGAAAGATATATTTCAAATTGAATCAAATATAAATGCATAAATTATCAATGAAAATTAAATAACTATAATCAACGTTGTAACCTCCCTCTGATACAATTTGAACGTTCCGGGCATAGTGGATGCACATGGGTGGATGTGCCCACTTGGCTTTTTTTCATTAGCAATGATCAATCTGGGATCAATATGACGATAAATGCCAGTCTCCATGGATCGAATCACAGAAAAAGACAAAGAATGAGGTTTGTCCCGGAACCACAAACAAGGATCGTTACAGGTTGAATATAATTAATTTAATAAAATTACATGAATTACCTTTTTGGGTGTTCTTTCATCATTGATGTTCTTGATCATGTTCCGATGTGATATGTCGTTGCGTCGCATAAGCCAAGGGTGGACTTCCTCTAGCGGTGATTCACACGTGAACCTCGTATCTCTGGATGTCGCCAAATGAGTCTTCAGGTGCTAGCATGGAAAAACATTTGCTTGCATTGTCCGCCTTAGATCGTCTTGATCTGATGGAAGAGGATATCTCTCGGCCTTGAGAGCGTTCTTGAAGGAAGTGGTTCTTTTGGCCTTGAAATAATTCTCCAAAATTGTTGTGCACAATGATTCTCTTGTGTAGGAAAAGAGTTTGGGTTGTGAGGATATTTATAATCGAGTTTGTGGTTGTAGAGTTATCACAATAAATAAACACGTTACGTGTTTCATTTATTTCATTAACTCTTATTGAAAACCCCCATGTCGAATAATTAATTTCTTGACATGCACTCACGCTGATTATAATAAATATCATTTAACAAAACAATATTATATCCTCAAAATACCAATTGGAAAAACTACACAGCGTGTAATAATAAATACACAGCGTGTACTTGTTCGTCATTGAAAACTACATGCTGTGTACATTAAATGTACACAGCATGTATATCTTATTTTCATTTATTCATTTCCATTCCAAAATAAAAACTACACGGTGTGTACATTTAATATTACACAACGTGTACTTGTTTTCAAAATAAAAACTACACAGCGTGTAATAATTAATACACGGTGCGTACTTGTTTTCATTTTATTCTTCCTCCAACATTAAAACTATTTATGCATCCATGAATAATTATTAAACCACGTACATGAATAATATTTTTTCTACTTGAGATACTTGAATAAACTTAGTGTGTGACCCTCTAGGCCTCTTTCTCGTTGGAATTAGGCGGGCCTGCCTAAAGTCCAAGATTACTTTCTAGAAACGGGTCAAGGAACCCAAGAGAAAGAAGTTGACACCGCATTGACGTATCACCTCATACGAATTCTTACTGTGTAATTTAATCCCTTTGTCTCGATATTTCTTCAAGCAAGTTTCATGGAAGTGTCATAAACTTATATACTTGACCCGACATTCTTTGACTACATGAAATAAACTCGTCGTTTACACAATGGCCATGGAATTTAATGTGACACTTCTATTTCAATCAAAGGGTCGAGATATCAACATCCATAAATGGAAAGGAAACATCCTTCCTCGACCTATCCATTAACCACATGTCACTCGTGACACACCCAACATACCCTACTTCCCGCCAACTGTCTGCGTGACAGTTTTCATCAGTAAATCTAAGTGCACGAGTCATGACATGAGTTAATGATAATCATCCAGTCTAAGGACCATTACACATGCTTGTATATAGTAATGTCTGATGACACCAAGACATGAAGAATTACTACTGGAAAGTTTGTTCTCATAATCTCCCTTCTTATAGATTTCTAAGTGCGAACTCCATGAGAGAGAGTCTCATCTTCTTACAAGTACTCACAAATGACAGTCTGTATACTATGTGTCCTATCATAGTATGTCATCCAACCACAGAACATTATTTAAGAATATTGTTATATAATTTCATGGTTTCCATCATACCGAGGATCTTCCATGACCTTAATAGTGCAACAAATATTCCTGGACATTATTATATTATAGTCATGCAGAACAATGAAAAATATATAATAAGTTAACATTCATGTAATCAAAGTACAAAAAAGTTGGTTCTCAGGATACCAAACCGTACAGTTTTTAAATTAAAAAATACATTAATTCGTCATAATAGATTTCTTAATTTAATTTAAATATTAATTCAAAAAATACTATTTGTGAACAATGTAAAAATAATAAAAAGAATATGCATTATTTATTTTATAAAAAAATAATGCACACAATCATAATTCTTGGGTCATGTTAAATAACCTCTTTTAACACGGGTATAATAACTATGGGTAAGGTATGTGATGATGATAAACCCTTGGGGAGGCATGGATAACATTGCTTAGTTGGTAATCTCTATTAACTTCCACCTATCCCATAGGCAGCTTCGTACAATCTTAATGTGTTGAATCTTGGCTTGGTATTGGTCGAGAGTGAAGGCCAATGATGATACCTCCTTCCCAACCTTCAAAAAATGGGCTTCGTCTGGGGAAATTCTACTAGATGAGGTCATCACTTCCTTTGTCTAAGTATATTAGATTTCCGAAAGCCCAATATTAATACTAATCATGTGATCACTGTTTAATGGATATATTAGAAATATTAGAAATTATTATTGGTATTTTAAAATACAAAAACATAAAACCAATGATGTTATTATCTTTTATAAACAATTTTACATAATATGAAATTTAGTTAGATTAATAGGAATTTTACTTAATAAATGTTTGGTTTGTTACGATATAACCACGTTACAAAATTTCTCCCTCAAAAATAACTTTTCCCACAATAAAATAGATGCAGGTATCTCTACTCCATCACTTCATCTAATTCCCACATTGCTTCCTAAAACTTTTGGTTTCACCACAACACCTTGACGAGGGGAATTTTGTTATTTTGTAGAATGTTTTCCCTACTATCTAAGACCATCACTGACATATCTTTAATGGAGAGGTCATTCTGTAATAGTACCAATTTTTGATCGAGTACATGTGATAGGTCATGTATGTACTTCCTCAAGAGTGATACATGCAATACATCATGTACTTATGATAGGTTGAGTGGGAGTTCTAGTCAATTGTTCATTGCTCTAATGAAATCAAGAATCTCAAAAGGGTTGATGTAACTTGGACTATGCTTTCCCTTATTCCGAAATCTCATAACTATCTTCCATGTTGATATGTGGAGGAATACCATATCTCCAACATAACACTCTAGGTCATGTCGACCATTTTGAGTATATATTTTTTCTTGACTCTGAGTCGAATTAATGTGTTGTTTTATGTTCATAACCTTCTCCACCATTTCATTGATCATTTCTGAAGCTAGGAGTTTTCTCTCCCCAACATCATCCAATCATGATAGTGTTCGGCACCACTTCCCATAAAGGGCATTATAAGGATCCATTTGGATGCTTGAGTGGAAAATATTATTGTATGAGAACCAAACCAGATGTAGATGTTTATCCCATCATCCTTTTAATTCCATTGAGAATTCTCTCAATATTTCCTCAAGTGTTTGGATTGTATGATCAGATTGGCCACCAGTTTGAGGATGATAATCCGTGCTGAAGTTTAGTTCTGTATTTAGAGCATATTGGAGAATATTTTAGAACATAGAGGAAAATCTTGGATCTTGATTGGATACAATAGGTAATGTTACACCATGCAACCATACCACTTCTCTGATGTATATCTATACAAGTTAATCCAATGAGAAATCCTCTAAAAATGAAATGAAGTGTTCCATCTTTGTAAGAAGATCCACAACAACCAAGATAGCATTGTTTCCTTTGGATGTCTTTAGAAGTCCATTGATAAAGTCCATGGTGATTTTTTCCCATTTAATTATTTAGATGTGTAATGTTTGAATCATCCCTTTAGACTTCCGCATCTCATATTTCTATTTCATACAGACCAGTAACGTTGATGTATACTCAACAAAATCATTCTTCATGTTTTCCCACTAATAATTTTCTCAGAGATGTTGAGACATCTTTTTGTTTCCTGGATGAAAAGATATATTCAAATTTTTTTCAATAGCCAAAAGTTCTTTCTGTAACTCGGGAATTGATTGAACATGTTTTCCTGACCCAAATCTAACAATTCATTATTTAATAGCAATGAACTATGAGGATTTTACTTTTCTAAAAATTTCCACTTTATTCTGAATTGTACAATATCTTTTTTAGCATCCTTTAACCATTTACAAAAAAAAGGTTTAGAAATAACTTGTGAAAGGATTGATGATGTTCCCTTATTCATAATTCCCATTTCTTTCTTTATAAAATCTAAGAAGATTAGATCCTTTTAATTTCTCATCAATTATAGAATTGCTAGTTACATTCTGTGTAGAGCATCCTCCACCTTGTTCAATTTCTTAGGGTGGTAATGGATTTATAAATCATACTCTTTTATTAGCTCTAACAATCTTCGTTGGCGCATTTTCAACACTATCTATGTGAATATATACATGAGACTTTTGTGATATGTATATATTTCACACTTCTCCCCAAAGAGGTAATGTTGCCAAATTTTTAAAGTGATGATTACTACACCCAACACCAAATAATTTGTTGGATACTTTATCACAAGAACAAAAAATTTCCTTGAATCATAGGAAATTACATTATCATTTTTCATCAACTCACATCATATACCCTTCTTCAATGAATCACTGAATACCACAAAAAGTTTTCCAATTGTGGGTAATGTGAGCACGTGCATAGTGATAAGCCTCATTTTCAACTCCTTGATGATCTCTCTACATTCAATACTCCATGAAAACATGAATCCCGTTCCGAGTTAGCTTCGTAAGAGAGGTTGACAATTGTGTTAAATTTCTCACAACTTGGTGACAATATCTTGCTTACCCATGGACACTACGAATATGCATCAATAATATTGGCCTCGACCATCCCTCAATTTCAGATGTCATGGAGGGATCCATAGATGTCCCATTTATTATGATGATATGACCCAACAATGGGACCTTCTTCAAGCATAACTCACACTTTTTGTACCTGGAATAGAGCTTCTCCTTTTGGAAAGTCTCTAATACAGTGATTAGAAGCTCCGCATTCTCCTCCTTGGTTTTGGAGTATATTAGAATATCTTTTATAAAGACTACCAAAAATTTATCATGGTAATCAATTAATACTATATTCATCAAATCCAAGAAGATTGTTGGAGCATTAGTGAGTCTGAAAGGCATTAATATGAATTCATAGTCACCCTTACTTGGTAATATCCTTATCACAGATCTACCTTAGAGAAGTATTGTGCTCCACGTAGCTGATCAAACAAGTCATTAATTTAAGGTATATGATACTTGCTATTTATCATGATTTTGTTTACCTCACAATTATCAATGCAAAGGTGCATTGACCCATCCTTCTTCTTAATGAATAGATTTGTTGCACCCCATTGTGAAGCACTTGGGTGTATAAATCCTTTATCCAGATTATCTTATTGTCGATTCATATTCTCCTCAAGCTCCATAATAGCCATTCATTATGTAGTCTTGGATATTAGAAAATCACTAGGTATAAGATCAATCGAGAAATAAAAATCTCTTCTAATAGGAAGAACAGACAATTCCTTAGGAAACACTTCAACGATTTTCCTCACAATATGCATGCCTTCATAGACAGTTGCTTCCTTAGAAAAAATCATCGGAACAAGATACATGTTCTATAGGCATGTAATATCCATTCTTGAGATGATGTGGCTAATTAATATTCATCCTCCTCCTTGAACATGTACATAATTGGGTGTTGATTCACCATACGGGGAGTGATTTCACTCTCACAGAAATTTATGTTGGCTCTATATAAGGAAAGCCAATCCCTGACAATAATTGCATAAAATTCCACTAGAGGGAGTATGAAAAGGTTCTCCAGAAAGTTCAATCTACAAATTATGATAGAGTAGTAGTTATATTCATGTGATTCAATGATTTCCCCATTTTCTATTCTCACTGACATAATTAATTCCATGATTTTTGGTGGCGTTGGGTTTTTTCTACTCATCTTTCGGGATATTAAAGAATTCATAGTACCAGAATAAAAAATAATGTTCTCTATTTTTTAATGAATAAGTATCATACCTGTCAACACATAATTTTTAGGTTTCACATAGGCTGTAGTGATTGAAAAATATCTCCCTTGTTTCCATTTTAGTTATTGGTTGCCTCTGAAAACCCTTGACATAGGACACTATTTGGGAAAGTGCCTTAGTTATTTGTAATTGAAGCAATGAACAATGCGTTCAGGGTTGAATAGAGTGTTCCTCTCTTATGTCACAGTAGCAGGTTTTCTTGCTGACAGTTAATGGCTAGGTGCCCTTCTCTTATACACCTAAATCATTTCCTCATCCACTTTAGTCAATTTCTAGTGTGCTTATTTCCACCACTTTGGAAAGTGGGGTGCCATATTTTCTTAGCACCGTTCAATTTATCCATCGAACCACTTGAATTATCACCCACTTTCTAATTCTTATCCCCATGATAAACCTGATATTTTTCGATCATCATTTTGAAACTGAAGGAACATAAAACAATTTTTTAATAGCTATAAAAGTCACGGATCACTAGGGCCTCCCATAGGCTATGTTTTATCAATACAAAGATGTAGCTAACCTTGTATTCAGGGTGTAACGACATAGCCAGAGGTGTATCATGAAATCCTTGTGATGTTTTCCTCATACGCACCAATAGATACATCGTCTTTTTTTCTTGAGCTCAATGAATTCCCTTTCGTTCTTATGTCAGAGGGTGCGAGGAAAATATTTCATGAAAAACATTTTCCCAAAATCCTTTCATTATAATGCCTCGATCTCTTCCTTATGATTCTTATTTTTTATCAATGTCCACCATTGATCTGCATCACCCCCATATGATATGAATCAAGAAGAACCTTTTCCAGTTTGGAAAATTAAAGGATGGAGAATATCTTCTCAATAGAGTTGATCCATTATTCAGTGATTGAGGGATCATAGGATCCTTTAAAAGTAAGTGGTCTTTGTATCTTGAAGCTCTCGATTGCACCTTGTTCATTATACGGGGGGGGGGGAGGTTGAAGAGTCTTCTTTACCCATGTTTCTATTCAAAACCTGAGTTAGCTGAATGATTATCCTGGGAATGTTTGGGATTCCCTCTCCCATTAGATTGTGCATCGCATAAGAACAGTCATCACATTGATATTCGTATTGGCTGTTATCCTATGTCCTACTATTACTGGTCATTGGTTGGAATAAAAGGAATGTGAGGGTTAACACATAAACAGTAATCCAATTATAATAATGGATAACTTAATAATTAGATTTATTTCCTTAACTTAGGAATTTATAGGCTTTAATCTATGTTATCCCTGATCTACTCCCCCTCATATATTCTTAGAGGCATTATTTTATTCTAGTAATAATTGTTCCTACTATGATTATAAATTTACCAAATCATATCACCCAGGAGTGATGTGACCAAGAGAGTAGAATGGACCACTTTGGTACACCGGTTCCCATTCGAGTCTAGTTCAAAGCAGAGTTTTTGGGTTTCACCTACAAATACAAATGTGCCAAAGCCACCACTACTTGTTCGTATCTAGACTGGGATGTATTTTCTCGATAAACCACTTACACTATACTCAACATAATTTAGGTATGTTTTTATTATACAAAGTCTTATAACTAAGTCTTTCATCAGGATTTCATAATCCTAATCCAAAAAAATACTAATCTTATGCTCTTATACCAACTATGACAACCATTCTCTTTATTACACTCTTAAACATGATTCATTACATAAAATTTCACTTAAGGAAACCCTGAGGATTGAGAGGTATAGTGTCTTGGAAAAATTAGGAACATTACATTAAAACATATTATATAAAACACAACAACCATATTGAAAACTTCTTGTACATGACCACATAACTCCTTCATACTTTGCATTGGATGCGATAACATGATGAAATGCATAAGAAAAAGGTGAGAAATAATGACCAGTAAGGGAGTAAACACGGAATAACATGAATAATGAAATACATTTTAGGAAATAGAAATATCAATGGATCATAATATAATCATGAACATAGAGGCATGACATTACATGATTATCACAACATGAAGATGTGGCAACAACATTAAACATGATATTAGCATGAGCCAAGGCTCATTGCACAGGAAGCATGAGTAAACCCCCATTTCACTTGATTTATCATCATTAAACCCAAATTTCACATGAATTAACATGATTAAACACCCATTTCAAATTAAACATCCTTTTATAATTACTTAACCAATTTATTGGAGCGTTATCAGGATGAACCCATTATAATCATTTCATTTCATGGATAAGTGTGCCACATGGATCATGTAAAATGGAATCATATAGCATCATATGTTATTCCACAATTAATGAATGTGGAATACATACATGTATATAACATTAAATATTTATATTTTCATAAAGTAGAATACCCTCTATAGAGACATGGGTATGGTATTCACTACAAAATGATTTTGGCTTGCAAAAACACGGTGCAATTTCGGCAGCATAACGGTGTGACATAAAAATTCATAAAAATGGTTGACGAGAGAGAAATGGATATCTAATCATATTTATATGAAATGGAAATTAAAGGGTTAATATAGATATATGTGTGAACATATTGAATTTCTAAATTGAAGGTGTAAAATGAAAAAAAGAAACTTGATGGTAGATGAGAAATGGAATAACACTTATGAAATTTAGACATGCTGATGAGTGGACATGGGATGAATTAATTAGAGATAGAGAAGACTATCATCATTAAAACATAAGGTGGTAAGTATGGGGGAGTTTCAAATCATACCTAAACATTTTCCATTGAAAATAAAAAGTAATATCAATATAAATAATCATTGACAAAAATGAGAAAGGAATGAATCTTTAACATGGAAATGTGATCCCAAAGGCATGGGAGAGGCTTGAGAGTGTATTATTGGGTGCTTGGGGTGCCTTTATAGTATTACAAAGAGTGGATGGAAGAGTAGGGACGTGTTCAAAATCTTTTGAGAGAATAGATTTGGGATCATGGGTGGGTTTATATTGGAAAAGATAGGGGAATTATTTAATATTTCAAACACATAGGTTTTGGAATCTATATAATTTGACATTAAAAACCACAAACCAACCAATGGGGTTTCCCTTGATTTTTGATAAATTGGTGCGGAAAACATTATTTTATTATTCCAATTGCATAAATTATAAAAATATTTGGATTTCTTATGTTGAGGTGGGTCACACGCTCGAAGAAATCAATTTAAAAAGGATAAAATGTTTTATATGTCTTGGAGGGCCCACTGAGGCATTGTAAAATAAATCAAACAAATATAAAATCATTTTATTTTATAGAAAAACATAAATTAGATGAAAATACCTTTTATAGTATTATATTACATCACTATTTGGTCATTATGATGTCATAAAACACATTATATATTTAAATGGTACTTAATTTTTATCCAAAAATTCGGTTGTCTCAGAAAATTATGAAAAACGCACCATTAGATAATTTTAATGTCTTGAATCCAAAAATGATATTCATTTTATCTAAAAATTTACAAAATAAGTGATGTTTTACTTTTAAAATAAAAACTAACATTTATTGAAAATTCATCGGTTTTGACAAAAAGATTGTTCAAACCATAATAAAAATTACAATTGTATTCTTAAAAAAATATTGCATCACTTATATTTAATAAAAATTAATTTAGTAATAATATTTTATTAAAATTTTATTCAATTTAAAAATCCATTAATTTATCAAAATAGATTTCTTAATTGAATTTAAATATTAACAAAAAATTACTATTTGTATTCAAAGTAACAATAATAAAATTAATATATATTCTTCATTATACAAAACAATAATGCACATAATCATACTTCTACATTCCTGTTACATAACCCCTTATAACACCCACAGATGACCTAAGGGTATGGGGTAAAATGACGATCGACTCTTTGGGAGGCATGGATAACATTTCTGAGGTAGTAATCTCAATTAACTTCCTCTTCTCCTATAGGTGATACCGTTCAAGCATAATGTGTTGAAGCTTGGCTTGGTCATGGTCTAGAGTGATGCCCCATGATTCTACATCCTTCCCAAGATCCAAAAAATGGGCATCATATAGAGTAATTCAACTAGATGAGGTCATCGCTTCGTTTTTCTGAGTAAATTTTATTTGCAAAAGGTCTATATTTATAATAATCATGTAATCACAGTTTGAAGACTATATTAGAAATGGTAACAATTATTAATGGAATTTTGAAATAAAAAAACAAAAAACCAAGAATGTTCATATATTTTATATACCATTTTACACAATAATGTAATTAATTATACCAACAAGAATTTTCATTAGTAAATTTTTTGTTCATTACAAGTCCAATGTAGGGGTGAGGATAACAATACTTATTGAGAAACCTATAAACCAAAAATAAATAAATTATAATCATCTCTACATATGTATATGTCTATAGCAAAAACAACAAGAATATCCTGATATACTCAAAAAAAAGACACATAGTATATAGGTAAGTCAGAACCATTGTATACCTACATTAGGAATTTATATTGAAGATTCAACGAAGCACTCATATAAGAGAACAAATCCACAGTCCGATTGAAATGATGAACTACATCTGAGAGGTATTAATTATTTGGAATGGTCATGAGAATGATACAAGCTAATAGATCTAAATATAATATGATACAATAGATGATAATCACAGCCATGGCCATGGGGAAATTCAAACAACTCAATCTAGATTAACCTGTTAAGTACTAGATTTGTGCCCAAACAGTGTTGGTCATGTCGAAACTAAGAACACCACCTATGCCTGAAGATGAATAGACAGTCTCACTCTTGACATCTTAGGGGGATTCCAACATCTCTATATATGAAGTCATGGTGAAGGGATCAGAGTCATAGTAGTTGGAAAAAACTCTTACCAACCATTAGGGTAACAATAAGGGGACAAAACCCTAATTAAACTTGTCCAATATACGGATGAAAAGGAAATAAATCCATGTAGAAGGGGGTACATGAAATATATTAGGGTCACACATCGTGTCCCATGATCTGTGTACTACCCATGTAGAATGACATGTGTCTTCAATCTGTGTCATGTAATATAAGAATACACAACATGTAGAAGGAGTAACAGACCATGTACATTTATCGTCACTCCTCCTATGTAATCCATCCATGTGATAGAACATGGGGTTAACCTATGGGTCTTTTCCCATGTACAAATAAATTTTGTATCCATGTATCTTATCCCATCCAAGCCTTGTGGGGGAGTACACGACATGTTGGAATCCCATGTTCCCTTCCCTGTTTCTATGTTCCTCCCAAGGAACATGGTGAGTTCATCAAAAAAAGGGACACATGATGTGAAGTCAGGTACATGACTATATGGAAATCATGTTAATCAACAAACTCATTTTATTCCCCCCCTCCCTCCATTTGTGTCATCTATCTCTTAGATCTCGTTTGGGTTTTTGGTTGACCTCAAAACACCAAATCTGGGGTCATTTTTTCACCCTAACACCAAATAGATGGGATTTGGGTCTTCGATCGGCTTGAAAAATATGATCGTATTCAATATTAATTAACACTGAAGAACAAAAATTCTGATACCACAAACAATTGATCCACTACTACACCCACTATAGCACCTCTATTAAGTCACCCCAATTCAAAATCTACAGTTTTAGATTGTTTCCCCATGAATCGAAGGCGCAACAACTGATTGTTCACGAAAGGGATCAATGAAAGGGGAAGAACAAATAACACATGAACCTGGGTAGAAAATCACAAACCAATTGAGAGGGATAAACCTTGATCAATGTTTTTGTGGATCTTGGTTCATCATCATTAGAGTGATAAATGAATCCAAGAAAATATAAAGATTATACTCCAAATAATATGAAAAAACAATCCCATCCCATAAATATGATTGATTCTCCGATCAATCTATCTATGTATTGGTCCAAATTCATCATAAGAATCAAGAAATATGAATAAAATAATTAAATAAAGCTCTCTAGATTGATGTGGATCAGCATGTGATGAATATAGGTCATCACGTCGTTGTCGTTGGAGAAACCTGTCCGGATCAGTGTGTGTTGATCACTGATATGAAGGATCCTCTAGAGGATCTCACTCCAAAGTCTCTAATGAACTCCCAGGTTATGATTCTAACCTTGTATTTATGAAAAAAGGAATATATAAAAATAATCCACCACATTGCATCAAAAACATAAATATAATTATTTTATTAATATAAATGGATATAACAAAGTTTCCCAAATCACCCCATAACAACCAATGTTAGGTCATTCGTACGGAAAAGCACCCATTTTTAACTCGATTGTGTGCTCATATTTCTGATCTGGGAATCCATTTAAATGTTATTCCTCTATTTCATGAAAATCGTGCTTGCATGCTATTTAATATTTTAATATTTTCAAAACATTTATTCCGAACACACCGGGTCTTGGAATCTCACACCATCTAACGTCCAAGCCTTGAAATTAATCAATATAATATTTAAAAATAAAAAAAACTTATGTCAAAAAATTCTCCCCACTTTAGGTATTTACATATCTAGAAATACAAAACATTTCCTACTAAGAAATATGTGGGTACTGAGCACGAATCTGAGCCTCCCACTCCCAAGTTCTCTCCTGGAGATTCATATACTACCACTGGACATGCACCAATGTAATCAACTACCAGCAAAGGATCATATTCTATTGATCCCTGATCTCTATTATATACTCATCAAAAGTCACTTCATCCTTAATTTTCATCGCTCCTTAGTCGATAATGGTAAATGGGTCATGCATGTACCACCTCAGTTGTGACACATGGAAGATGTCGAGTAACTAGTCTGACTATAGGGGTAGATCAATGACATACACCACCTCTATAACTATAAACAATATCAATAGACGTATGATGAATCATAGAGATAGCTTCAACCCTCAACCAAATCTCTATTATCCATGTTGATGTGAAACTGGTAGGAACACATGGTATCCTTCCTCGTACAATGAATGCTTATGATTCCCATCGACATATGACTTCTGATAGCTCTATGAAGTCTTCATCCACTCCTATAATATTTGATCCTTCACTATTGTACCTCTTCCAAACAATGTGCCCATGAGTGTTGACTCTCCGGGGTCAACCCATAAAAGTGGTGACATGGAGGGTAACTCATACAAAGACATGAGTGGTTCCATACATCTGGTGCAATTGAAGTTTTTGTCATACACATACTCAAGAAATGTTATTTGATCCTCCAAACTATGTTAAAAATATCGCATGAAATCTCGCCTACTTTACTCCAAAACTAGAATGGTCTTCTCTATCTGGTCATCAGTTAGCTGGTGAAACGTTATGCTGAAGTGTAACTGCATCCCAAAGACCTCTTGTAAAATCTTCCACAATTAAGAAGTAATGTAGGAATCACTATCAAAAATAAAAATTGATTGAGCTCTATGGAGTCTAAGTGACTTCTGCATGTAGATCTTTCCCATTATCTCTACATTACTCTTTTCTTAGATAGCTAGGAAGTGTGATGACATGGTGATTTTGTTAATAATCACCCATATTTAATCGTGTCCCCTCAGCGTACATGGTAATAAAATAATTAAGTCTATGTATATCTCATCCCACATCCATTCGGGAACCTCAATTTTATGATCTAAACCTACAAGTACTTTTTTCGTAGCCTTCACTTTCTAACATGTAAGGAATTGAGAGAAAAACTATGCAACTCCTTTCTCCATCCCTGTCCACCAACACTGACATCGAATGTCCTAGTATATCATTTCTGGGCTCAAATATTCAAGTGGATATATAAAAATCCATCAAAAGATCCTCTCGCAACATCACCAACACTATTTTACATCCTCAAAAAAAATTTAGGTGCTTCACATATTTAGAAAATCCAACCGGAGGATGCCCTGTGTATACCAGAGTACATAGGGTCTCATAGTCAGTTTTCAAAAATTGTACCCCCCTGAATCCTGGTAAGAGTGGAGGGGTGATGATTAGACACTAAATGAAGTCAATATTCATTATTTATATTATAATATTGATTTTATTCCTTAATCAAGAAAACCATTTTTAGGGAATATTACATTTTAAAAACTATTTCACATTATTATTGTAAATCATTGTTAAAGTGACTATTTCATGGTAAATATTTTATAAACTCATAAACCAAAAATGATCATGATTTTAATTTCATATTTAATTTTCTTGCATCTCATTATATTGAGATGAATTCATACTTTTGGGGTACTTAAAGATTTACATTGGAAGCCCACCAAAGTGGGCCATGAACCAACATCATTCTAGGTAAATATAATTAGATAGTATCCCATTAAAAGTAATATATAAGACAATAATCAAGACCAATGAATATTCAATTTTAATTTAAAATATAATACATCATGGGCAATATTTCATCCAATAGAGACAATGGATAATTCAGAGTGTTAATGAAATTTTCAATGCGGTTGAAGTTGGAGATAAAATTTTGTGCCAAATTCTACAGCCCAAAATCACTCCCGACCAATTTACACAAATCTCACAAACAAAATATCTATTAGTGGTGAAATTTTAAAGGATATAATGGGAAAAAGAATCTTCATTTTGTTATTTTGGGTCCCACCCATATTCGGCCATCTAAATTATCCTTTTTACAAAACTATCAGAGGCATGAATGCTGGCTCGAGTTTCATGTCGAGGGTGGAAAAATATAGTCTCTATTAACATTACACCCATCTAGGTCTACCACCATTAATTGGGGTGACATATGAGGTTGTTGGATCGTACCAAGTCTTCAATAATGCCTATTCAAGGTAGTGGTGTTGGAGTATTTAGTGTCATTTGGGCTTGGATTCATTGTAATGTTATGTTGTTTCTTGGTGTTTGTAATCTCATTTTTTTCCCATATAAGTTATTGAATTAAACATAGAATCTTAATATAATTTCTTCCATTACTATTATTGTATTTTTCTTCGTATCATGTTGACACTGTTATCACTTGGTGTGAATTTATTCACAACAATCCCTTTGAAATTTACCACACCACAGTGGAATGATCATTATTGTTTTTTAATTCATCAATTCATCCCTCACGAGTCTACTTCCCACTTCTATTGAAACCATACAATCAATGGAGGTATAACCCACTTATTGGTTGATCCAAGGTGTATCAATGGGTAAGTATTGAATGATATTTATCACTCAATTAATATCTAATCACATATTTTAATTGGTAATTTTGTTTGATGATCTTTGAACATCGTCATCTTTGTTGAAGTTAATGTCACGCACTTCATGTGCTAATATGATCCTTTACCTTGGAGTGATCAAAAATATGACCCTCCTAGTTTATATGTGATTATTATTATGTTTTTTAGGTATTTAATTATATGTAATGATGTTTTTTGATCCTATTAAATGAAACCATCTCAAATATAATAAATTCAAATAGTTGAAAAATGAATGAATCCAATCAACCCCAAGTGATAACCTAGGATCAATTAAATATTTTAAATTTATTTCAATTAAGTCTCTTAGTGTTCACATAAACCTATATAAAATCAACTCAAAATTTTTCACTTAAGATACAAAAAAAATTCCATAGAATGTATGTGTCTATGTGTTTCTTCTTAGGTCTCTCAGGATTCGATAACCCAATATAAAATACAAGAATCTGCTTAACCCAAAAGGCATTGGTAAATTTTGGGGAGACCAAATTTTGGAACCATTTCTTGGGACCGAGGTAAGTCATATCAACACTAATTCTATTCTCCATAATTTCTCTTTTTTCACCTCATTTCTCTATTCTCATCCCATTTTCATTCTTATAGAAATCCAATTTAAACAAATACATACAAGAGGAACCACTTCATACATTAGATACATAAAAATAATTATGATATTCAATGATCATCGTAGTTTTTATTGGTTGGGAAATCAACAACCAATTGATCGTCAATTTTTTAACTCATAAGATAAATAAAACATCCCAACCTCTAATAAGTTTCAATAAAAACATATAAAATCTAAAAATGATCCAATTAAATTCCAACAATATTATTATCCTCCCAGAGTATAAAATTTTCATAAACCTCTTTTCCAACATTAAACAGAACCATCCCATGAGAAACTATGTACAAAATGGGTAGAATGAATAATGAGGTTCTAGCATTTAGATTAGAAATACAAATCATTTAAATCTTTATGGAACCAATTCCCAATCATATTGTCCCTTCCTCGTCACTGGTATAATAATATTTTCTCCCAAAAACCACTCATGTAATTAATAAAGAACCGACCATTGAATTTTTTATTGATGAAAAATATAAATGATTTTTTAAGGTTCTTTAAGTTTTGATGAAATTGAATTTTTTTATTCAAAAGAGGAGAATATTACTTCATGGATTGAGTATTATGAATATAACTCCATTAATATTTTTTAAAAAACACCAATCACTAAACCACATTACGAAATTAAAAAAATTATTCTATAACCATTCCTAAAAATGATCTTTCCAATTTGGTGGTTGAATCTTCTGTTCAAAAGGAACCAGTTCAAATAAAATATTTGGGAAATGATATTGTGTTTGATGAAGAGTCTCGAACTATGTCAAAAAATTTTAGCCATCCCAATTTGAGACTCTTGGTCTACCCTTCCTCTCCTACGTATTCTATCATATGGGATAAAAATAAAAATTTTAATTTTAATTTTGTCCACTCTTAATTATAACGATAATAAAATTATCCTTGATGTCTCAAGGAAGATTAAAAAAACAATAAGATGGTCACATTTCAATATTCATTGTATTATCCCCTTCACTAGGACATATCTTATTTTTTATGATCCAATTTCGAAAAATTCTCACAAAACCCAATGTGGACTAAATCTTAAGCCTATACAAGTAGAGAAGAAGTTAGTCCTTAAAATGCAGAATGTTAGTATTGGGTATGTTGTGGGGATCATGTCCTGCTAATGACATTAATGTAAGAGATTTATAGAGGAAAAAAACCAAAAACATGAATTTTATTTTATTTTATTGATTATTATTATTATTATTATTGCTATTTTGTTTTATTGTGTATTTTTTTTAAAAAATAAATCTCATTATATATATATTTATTTTTTCATCTCTTTTTCATTCTTTTTTTTCTTTCATTTTAATTATTTCATATTTTTTCTTCTTCTATGTAATATAAATTTTATTTTATGTGACATATATATATATATATATTTAAAAAACAGAAAAAAAATTAAAAATATATATATATATTTTTAAAATTTTATGAAAATGTTTTCCTTGCATGTTAAAGTTGAGGACGGCGGGACTCAAACACGCAACCTTTGGGAAAGAGTCACACATTCCTTCCACTAACCTATGAGACATAAAACATCCCAATTATTCTTTTGAAATATTTATACAAATATTATTGTTATATATATTTATAAACAAAAGGTAAAGCTATAGGTCATGGTTAAAAAGCCCCCGTGGTACTCAAACCCATGACCTGAGGGTGATAATAAAGTGTGCCTTCCACTAACCGATGACATGCCCTACATACATCGTCCATAATATATATATATATATATATATATTTAATAGTGATTTTTTTGTTTAACTATTTATATTTTATTCTTTATTTTTATTTTTTTATATTCCTTGAGTCTGTGTTAAGTAAAAAAGTAAAAAATTATTGTTTTTTGTTTCCTTTTGTATTTGTTGGACAAGGTAACCTAAAGTTGTTCTAATTGTGTTCTAATTATGTGGATGTGTAAGATTCTTGGGATACCAAGATTGATGGAGTTTTAGGCAATTCATATTTCCTCAAGGTGTAAAAAACCAAATCTTTCATTATTAATGAGGCTTCTCCGAGTGACGTGGGGATCAAAGGAGTAATCAGGAGAGTCCTAAAATTCAACATCAAAAACATGGTGACATTGTTCCATGGTTCTTATTTAAAATTACTTTTATAAATCGTATCCTTTAATTATGCCCCTTATAATTTTTCATTTCATCCTACAGTGAACAGAGCTAATATGGATTATTAAAGGGAGTTTATGAGGCCCAAGTTGGAGATAAAATTATAGGATTGATTCTTGGTTCCAAAAAATAGTACACAATGATAGAAATATCTCACAAACCATATATACAATTTTTCAAAAAGATTATATTCTATGAGGGGACATCCATATATAATTTTTTTTTATTTTATGGCAAACCGGTATTTTTCCATCCAGATGCTCTTTTGGACACATCTGTTATAAACATGTAATTTGGATCAGGTTTTTTTCAAGGGTGGAAAAGTCTACTCTCCCTTAACTTTCCACCCACCTATGCCTACCACCATTAATTAATGTGATTTAAATAGTTGGTGAAAAGTCTACTCTCCCTTAACTTTCACCCACCAATGCCTACCACCATTAATTAATGTGATTTAAATAGTTGGTGTCTCCACCGAGGGATTCAAAAGTTCCTATTTAATGTAGTTTTGTGGGAGGATTTAGTATCTTTTGTAGTGTCACTGTAATGTTATGTTGTAGATTTGTGTTTGTAATCATATTTCTTTATCATATAAGTTTGTTAAATTTACTTTAGTTTCTTAATAATAGATATCAATTCCATATTAATTCGTTCTTCTTCATATAAAATTGATAAATTTCCCCCATGTTGTGAATTTTTTCACACAAAACGTTTTGAAAATTTTCACACAATGGTTGAGTGATCATTATTTTTTATTTTTTTACTTCATTAATTATTCTCTAATGAGTTTACTTCTCACATCCATTGAAACCACTGAATCAATGTAGGGCTAACCAGCTTATGGGATGATCTAAGTGAGTATAAATGGGCAGGATTGGATGTTATTTTTCACTTCATTACTGTCTAATCAGTTCATTTAATTGCGTATAGTGTTTTAAAATCTTTAAAATCCTTCATCCATGTTGAATTTAAGGCCACCCACTTCAAGTTATAATATGAACCTTTTCCTTTGATTGCTCAAAAAAGTAATCCTCCAAGAGTATATGTGATTAGTATTAGGGTATGTAGGAATTAAACATGTATGTTATGATGTTTTTTAATATTCTCAAATGAACTCAACTCAAATATAAGAAATTAAAATAGTTGAAAAAGGAATGTATCTAATCCACCCCAATTGATAACCTTGGATCAACTAATTATTTTAAATTTAATCTATTTAATCTATTACTGACTACAAAATCCTATCTAAAATCAACCCATAATTTTCTCCTTAATTCCCTAAAAATAGTCTATAGAATGTATGTGTTTATATATTTCTTCTTAGGTATCTGAGTAATTTACAACCCAAGCTAAACTACAAGTGATTACATAACCCGAAAAACATGGGTAGATTTGGGAGAGTCCAGGTAAAAGCCATCAAATGGAGGTAATATGCTCCACCTCATTCTATAAAGGATTACTAGAATGAGGTGAAATTCTCTAATGCTTCATTCATCATCTGCAAACAAGATTTCCTACTAAGATCATCTTATACAATGTTACCCATCCAAGTAATATAGAAAACTTTTATGTCATAATCTTTGAGATCCCTATCTATTATCTCTGTATCATGTTATGATCCTTCTGAGATCAGATATACTTGAGACTATTGTGTTCAGAGTTGATGATAAACTACTCTTCTATCATGTAGTGTTACACATTTTTAAAATGAATACTATAACTTCTTGCTCAAGATCATGGGTCTCTTAGTTTTTCACATGTGGTCTCAAGTGGAATGAATTATAGGAAGTCACCACTCACCTATGTGTTATAAAATAACCAAGACAAATTACTGATTCATTGAATGACAATACATACTCGACACCCTCCTCCAACAATCACAAAATTGGAGCACTCATCAAAATATCCCTTAACTACTAAAAATCATACTACAAAATTTCTTTCCACATGAAAGGATACCCATTTTGAGTAAAATCATTTATATTTGTTAATATCCCTGATAAATCATGATAGAATATCTTTTAATAGCATGTGAACCCAAGGATGTTCCACATATATATCACACTATTATATGTCCCACATTCTAACACTGCCGCGAGCATGGGTGGGTCCACTACCACTATATCTACTAAGAAAACATGTCTTAGAAATGGGACCGCCTAAATCCATAATAGTCTCTATGAGATTTTTTGTAAAGTCGGTCCTCTCGATGTACATCCATAACTATCCTTAGCTTTCTCACACGCCCCTCCTTAGACACTAGGTGTACAAGGATGTGGTCTATAGAGACTACCATAAATCAGTCTGTTATTCTAGAAGATCCAATACATGGGTCCTTTGAACATTACTAGGGACTTCGTCATGCTGAAGGGGATCACCAAGTATCCATAATGACTATAACTACTTCCTAAGGTCATCTTCAGTATATATTCATCTCATACTTTTAGTTGGTGAGATATGAATCTGAGTTAAACCTTCAAGAAGCATTGTTCCCCTCTCAACTAATCAAAGTGGCCATCGATCCTGTGTAGTGGATTATTGTTGTTTACAGTCACCTAGATTAAGTGGTGATAGATCAAATTCAACCACATAACCCCTTATTGCTTTTTGGAAAACAAAATAAGAACAGCCATGGGTGAAACACTAGGTCTCAAAAAGCCATTCCACCATAATTTCCATAACTATACCCTCATCTCACGATGTTCTATGGGATCCATATGATATGACGGTGAAGATATCAATGACTTCCCAAGGGGAATATCAATGCAGAAGACTATCTCTCAGTGGTGTGGTAAACCCATAACATCATCAAGAAAGACTTCAATGTACTCTACCAACACTATTGGGAACTAGTAACTCACAAAATTCAATACACCAAGGGATAGCGTATTCAATTGATGAGAAACCGGCTACACCCTCATACACATGAGTCTATCCTGAGGTGCCTAAGTTTCTTTTTCTCCAAAAAATGATAACCTCATTCTACCACTATGGACACACATTACCCTTTTCCTAAAACATTTGATCTGGGAATTGATTGTAGTTAACCAATATACATAATGAATTGCTTCATCAGACCTCGATGTGGCTACCAAGACATTCTGGCTAAAACATCCACCTCTAAGATTCAGGTCACACTACTAGCACAAGTGTGTGATGACTGAGTCTTCTGTAGTAGGTGTCTCATAGTGTAAGGTTCGAGTCAAGGGTTAAATTATAATCTCTTAGTCTCATACAAGATATGTGGGGAGAATAGAATGGGATGAAACCTATGAATATTAGAACGATAGAAAGATTTTTAAAGATGAATATCATACCTTGAGACATTTATAGAGCCCCTAGGTCATAAGCCTTGGCTGCATGAAACAATCTCTTCCCCAGTCCTCCATCTCTTTATTCTTGGCATGGACCACCTGTGGGTGGTGGTGGAAACAAGTTGAATAATCAACCACCTCTTAATGCTCCCCCAGATCCACTTCCACATCATCCACCATACGGATCTACCTTCACATATCATTGTCTTTTTCTCGATAGTCCATCCATTGTCTCCCTATCAGTTGTAAGGTGGGGTGGAAAATCTCCAGTGAGATGTACCATGTTGTCAAATGAATATCACCACCTCTCTCTTTGATGACAAAACCCACAATCTGATCCCTAAACTATAGATCCACTTTCTTGGGACCTATTATTGAAATGTCGCCCACATCTAAGTCCATGTGACTGACATAATCTCTCTGCCTCTGAGATCATTACTCCCACTTTCCCACTATAGACTATCATCATTTGTATCATATTAGTTGGGATGATTTCAACCAAAAAAGTGAGAAAATCACCCTAACATAAGTAGGAATGAACATCTGAATGACACTTTATGTTTGTCTCTATGAAAACTATGCTTGAAGGTTCTATCACTGAAGTATTGATCTCTAACCATATCCATTATTACCTAGAAATGTTTGGTAAAACCAAAAGAATAATCATCCACTATCATTATTCCCTACTAGAGCTATAGAAGCATCTGAATACCCACATCCTTTACTATATCTGGTGGTAACTCCTATATAAAGAGGTGCTCAAACTCTATCCCTGAAAGAGTCTCCTCATGATGAGTCTGTGGAACCAAACTCCACCATCGTCTTACTGATCCAGGTAGAATGATCACTTCTTAGGCCACCATCTAATCTTATAGTGTTCTAACTAGATGAAAAATAAGGTCAGCACATCAAGCTAGTCCTCGTCCACCTGTGGTTCAGGATTTCCTCAATATCTATGTGTACTCTATTACAAAAAATCATGAATTCTGCTCAGACTATGATCCTTATCTACTGGTACTTTGGGTACCATGTTCTTCTCTACAGGTGGTGTGATTAATGTTGCACCACCTAAATGTAAAATATAGGGAACATGTTAATATATTGAAGCATCATGAATGAGGGGGTCATCCTAGTGATCATGATGCTAAATCATAGCTCATATATGTCATGGAGGCATCCTAAAACAAACAAAATATACCACGTTCAATGAGTATATCTGGAGAGATGACTCAATCATGAAATAGAACCACAACCCATTAATATATGATTAATGTACCATTATTTTCCCTGAAACTAATGTTCTCATGTGCTGAGTAGAAAATAAGGTTATCAGATTCTGGGTGTATCGATACCTAATCCGCCACCAAACACATGATTCACTAGAAAGAAATCTGTACTCAAAACACCTAAAATTATTTCCCATAATCCAATCTCATTGACTCCTATATCTAAATTAGAAAATAGAAGCTCTGATTCCACTCTTTCATGAGCCGTCCTAGTGGGGTCGCTGCTATGACTACCCAATCCCTCCTCTAATAGGCCAGGGACTGGTGACTAGCATCGAGTAGGAACATCACTAACATGGGAGGCATGGCTTATGTACCTAAAAAACACTCACATCTTGATGCCCACACAATGCAGAAATATAAAAACCACTAAGTAACCAATTTATGCATAGAACTATGTGCCCAAAACAGAGTACAACAATAAGTACTGTAAATAAAAACATGTTGAAATAAAATCCCACCACAAAGAGTCTGTTAAAATGTCCAAGATGTAAGAAAAAGGTAATGGGACTATTGTCCAAAACCTACAAGAACACACCTTAGTCTATCTGGACTCACTAAGCACAATTTGGTCCTAGTCCACCTTGGACACCATGAAAAGGTCAATCATCATTACAAGACACAATACATGCGGGAAAATAATATTTTGGGGTGAATATAATAATACACAATAGGACACCAAGAAACCATATAGAAATATAACAAATGAAAGAGAAATCATCTCTACATAGTTATATATCTACAACACATATGAAAAGAACATCTATATTTAATCAAAACAGGAAACAAAGTCTAAAGTTAAGTCACACCCATTGTATACCTTCCCTAGGAATTCATCCTGATGATTCCACAAAGCACTCATCTGAGATAACACACATCGGATTCTGATTGCACTGATGACATCCATCCAAGAGGTACTACTCTTCAAAAACCATCATGAGAAAGATATACACTAATAGATCTAAATAGAATAAAATACAATAGATGAGTATCCAAATCAGGTCGATGGGGTGATACCAAAAAGTAAATCAAGATTAACCTATTAAATAAAATATCGGTTCCTAAATAGTGTTGGTCACATCGATACCAGGAACGTCAAGTAGGGCCTAAAAATGAATAGATGATCTAACTCAAGAACTATCAGGTGGATTCCAATAGCTATATATAGGATGTCACGTTGAAGGGATTTTGTTCTTATGACTAGGAAATGATTCATACCATCCTTATGAAAATTAATACGTGGAATGAACCCTAAGAAAACAAGCCCCATATACAGAGGAAAAGAAAATCAAGCCAAATAGAAAGGGGTAAAAGGCGTGTAGTAGGGCCACACATAATGTCCCTTGATCTCCAAAACTATACGTGAAGAATATATTGTGCCTTCCAGACCTATCATTTAAAATATGGATACATTTCTTGTAGAAGGGGTTAGAGGTCGTGTCCTTTCACATGCAGATTTCTTGTGTTCTCTAACAATGTGCAAGTACATAGCTTCAACCAGTGTGTCTTTTATCATATACCGGTACACGCGGTAGCCCATGTAGTAGGTCTAGGACAAGCCATGTGGGGGGAGTACATGCTGTTTATGAAACCTATGTACTCCTCACCATGTCTTTGTAACTCCCAAGGTACAAAAAAATTTCATCCAAATAGGGGACACATGATGTATAGTTAGGGACTACACACCATATGGGTTGAGTTTTTCTAGAAACCCATCTTCCTCATATGTTTTGCATCACAGATCTCCCAGATATAATTTATGTGTCTAGTTCACATAGAAACTCCAAATCTTGGGTCATTTTTTCACCCAAACACCGAATCATTGAGATTTGGCCATTCAATTTTCTTGAGAAACATGATTGTAGTCATTTATCATTACCAATGAAGAATGATAATTCCGCACCCATCATCGTTCAATCCACTTTTTCTCCCACCATCGCACCTCTGTTGAGTCATATTAATGTCATATCTATTTCCTTAGGTCATTTTTCCAGTAATTTAAACTTCAATGATCAATTGTTCACAATTAGGTTCATAGAATGGGGAATAACTATGAACACGTGAACTAGGGGAGAAAAGAAAAAACCATTCAAGGGGGTTGAATCTAGATCAATGTTTGGGTTGATATTTGTTCATCACCATTATAATGATAAATTAATATAAAAATATAAATATTAAACTCCCAATAACATCTGTAAAATAATCCCATCATACAAATACGATCGAACTGCATATCAATCTATTCTTGTAATAGTCTGTGTTTATCGTAGTGATCAATAAAGTGCAATAAATAAAAAAAAAACTCCATACCGTTATTTGGATTAGTCACTAACAAATAATAGTTACCATGTCATTGTCGTTGGAGAAATATTTCGATATTGGTGTGTGTCCATCACTAGTCTGAGGTTTTGTCATCATCTATCTAAAGGATCTTCTAGAGGTTTTTTTTTCCAATATATCCATAGAATAATAGGGTTATGAAGCTAACCTTGGATTTCTATAAAAATGATCTTATTTAAAGATTACCCACCTCGATGTGTCAAAAAATATTAATTTTATTATATAATTTTATTCATTTAATCACTCGTGACGACTTATCCACAATTGACCAGTATCCACCAATGTTAGGTTGCGCCTAGGGTAAAGCTTCCATTATGAACTATATGGTGCCCTGAGATTTCTGATTTGGGTACTTGTTTAACAAATGTTCAACTTTTTGAGGAAAACATCATGAACATAATATTTAAGATTTTAATACTTTCCAAACATTTATTTCGGACACACCGAGTCTTGGAATCACTCTCCCTCTTAGGTCTTAGCCTTAAAAGTAATCCATAATATATTTAAAAATAATACGTAGAAAAAAAATCTATTACAATGTTTTATGATTCCATTTTTATAGAATTTATATGAATATTTCGAAAGATCTATAGCTATTTTGAAAAATTATTTATTCATTTTATTTGGGGTTCCCATCGATATGGAAGATGTTGATCTATATAATATTATTTAAGATGACATATCTTGTTGGTGACTCGATAAAAATAATTTTATTTTCAATGAAAATTATAATTGTTAGATAATCAAAATCCCTATTTATATGTGGATGTGTGGATGTTATATTTTTCTAAAGTTTTTCTAGGAACAGTATGTACATTAAAAAATATTATTACTTGTTATCTTTGGGTAGAGATGAGCATGGAGATGAATTATTTTGGTTGAAGATTTGGCCCTCTAATATATTACATAAGGTTATTGAATTTTTATGGAGGTTTGTGGCTAATTTTTTACTATTTAGATACACATTTTAGAGGTTTCCTATCACTAAATTTGATTCTTTCCCAACTTGTAATTGTTTCTCTAATTATTTTATAATTTCCATTTTTCACTATTTGGGTTTCAAATTGTCTTGTCAAGTACATGAGAAGAAGTTTTCTATTAGGTTTTATGAGGTTTTCTTAATTTATGGACGTCCTATTCCAATTTTTTATCTGCTATTATTATTAAATTTTAGATATATTTTTCACTGTTTCATGGTTCTATTAGATTCATATAAATGATTATGTCTTTCAAAAAAAGTATGTACTTGGTGAGGTTTTCATTAAATTTTCATTTATTTTTCATGATGTGTCTAATCACAATGGTAGTATTGATTTGTATGGCCACATTATGGTGCAAGTGAAATCATGGTATTTATCTTCTCCATCTCTGGTTAAGATAAATGTTTATGCAGATTTTATAGATACATCTTGGGAGGGTAATGGTGTAGTGGGAAAAAATTATTTGAGTGTTTTTGGGATTCATTTAACAAAAAATTCATCATTAGATGGTGTCAATAATCTTGTATCGTTGTTGATGTTTTCTTTCCCACATGACCATGTTTCAAGTAAACTTAATCTGGAATCTATTTTTCTTTCTTGGATATATTTTTTCAATTCCCGTTCAACTATTTAAACTACTATTCGAATCACATTATATAATATTTGATGTGTTTCATTATAATATATTTTTTATTGTTTTTATTATTTAAAAATTTAGAGAAATGTAGTGTCTCATCACATGTTGAGGTGTAATATCTCTTCTAATTTGTCTATTTGGTTTTGATAAGTTTATGTTGTGGATATTTAATTTCTATCCTAGGATTATAATCCCTTTTGAATAATTATTTTTCATTTTTTGTTAAATAAAATATCCTAAAATATAAAGAAGAATCATATAAATTTTTTTTAAATGATATCAGTAATATTAGTGACAAACATAAGGGGAGTCTCTCAAACATTCCAAAAATGTATGACTAAAACACACTGGATTAAGGCATGATGTTTTTTAATTAAGAGGATACTTCCAAATAAGAAACCTATTCTGAAATAATAATTGGGTGGATGAGGGATAAAATCTTTAACTAGGAGTACTATGACACTCTTTTCATATTTCTTATGTTTATATTTTATTTAGTTGATCCTTGTTAAGAGCATAATGTTTTGTTTGGCGTGACATTTTTTATTAATTTATCTTTATTTATCTAATTTTAGTGATTTTTTGATATCTATTAAGTTGTGTCTAATTAAATATTTATTTGAATGGTGTTTATATGAACATATAAAGGAAGCTTGTTAAATTAAAAACCTATTTTAGGAATTGATGTTCTTATATTATCCCTTTAGGGATGTGATTGTGGAGTAACAACCCACACCTGTTTATCTTGAAAATATAACAACCTGCACTTATTTCATTCATAATCTTGAATTTATTCAAGAAAACACTTCCTTTTACATTGATGATCTTTTCATGTTTAGAGCTTTAGATAAATAAGACAAATCATTCATAACATTACACATTTTACATAGTGGATACCATAAAATCAGTTTCCATTTTCCTCAGAATATAAAACATTAAAACTTTAAACAAGACTCCTTGAAAATTCTAAAACATTTAACATGTCTTTATTCCTTGTATTAATCATACATTAACCTGTGAAAAATCATTTAAAAACTTGGGATGAGCACAAAATATCAGTAAGGTATGAAAAAGAAGGAAAAATCACATTAGCCCTTGAATACGCATGACGTATGAAAACATTTTCAAAAGACATGAATTCCACCCATAAATACTTACTTTTTGTAACATGATATTTACACAATATCCACACCAAACATAATTATAATCATAGAGGTATCTTGTGGCATTACTTACATAATCTTGTAACCATCTTGGCTACCTTAAAATTTGTAACCCTCACGGCTACCATACTTTGTGTAACCATTGCATTTACACGTGGAGTAAGCATACGGCCGAACTCCAACTTACTCATAACCAATGCATTAGAGGGAAATATAGGTCCCACCCTTCATCATAAACAATTCCCAATAACCAAAACATTATCATACAACATAAATAATAGCATAAAAACATTGCTTTTGAATCTTGTAAAACAGAATTTTAAAAAGGGGATTTTAGAAGAAAAGTCCCTTATAAACATCATATACTTGAAGTGAAACATAATAGAGTGGATGTAATATGTATATACTCTGTAAACACACATAATGAAACATAATATACACATATCCCATCACACAAACAATTTAAATAGCACATAAATAATAAAGTAGACGGTTAACCCAAAGAATGGAAATCGGGTTAAGAATTCCCTTACCTTGGGCTTGTCTTACTTAAATTTTTTTTAAACCTCCTGTATAATGGTTAAAAGAGTGTTATTATTATTTTACAGAAACATGTTCATGTTTATAACATCTTATATGGTCATTTCATAACTTCATTTCACCCCTTAATTGTTAGTATTTTGTCCCTTGCAATATTTTGGGTGAGTTCTTTTGTGATTTTCACAATTGGTTCATGATGAATCGTTCTTGTTGATTGGAAGTGAAACTTCAGAATTGGAATGAAGTAGTTTTTACATATCTCCAGTACCATAAATTATACCATTTATCAGTTTATTTCTTTATATGATGATGATTCATAAGTTAAAACATTAATTATGTTCGTTTAGATCATTTAAGTGGTTCTTTGATAATTACAACCTCATTTAGTCTTATAAATTTGAATCATTGGTAAAAAAGAATTCCAGAACCTTATGTGAGTCATAAAACATATATTATAACCTTGTTCAACCATATAAATGGCTTCATGACCAGATTGATGGTAGAAATGGAAGAAGAGAACATGTCGTTTTTGAAGGTGATAAATTTAACACCTCATGAACGACGTTCTCTTTAATAAAATAAATGTAAGAGGGAAAGTGTGTGGGGTGATATAATATAAATTAGAATCATAATATTACAGTATATATATAATACTGGATTTACAGAACAATTTGGATGAATATAGGTAGGGAGAGATCAAGAAAGGAACTTGAACTTGAAAGGAAATTAAAGGAGAAGAGAGAGAAAAATTACCTTTAGAATCCTCCTCTTGAGATCCTTTTTAAAGAAACTAGGCTTGGTCTTTTGATGAGAACAACAGATTTTGGACGTGGGGGATGAGATAGGGAAGGAGTTTGGGCAGAGTTTAGAAAAGTCTTGGAGCTTGAGAGGTGTGAGGAAAAGAGGGAGTGAAGGGAGGCTTTTATAGTGGAGGGGATAGGGGTTTCTTTAATATAAAATTGATTAGTTTATTAATTTCACCAAAGACCAGGAATAGTGAGTATTGGATGACCAATAATAGTAATTTTATAATGTAATCCCGAACCAAGTGGTCTTACATCAGCAGAACATCATCAGTGACTCAATTAATACATTATTTAGCATTTATTGTGAATTATCGGATTCCACTATTAATCAAAAATTCAAGTATCTCAGAAAAATCTCCAAAATTTACCCCAGCCATTTTTTGAAGTGAAGAATCCAAAAATGAATTCCATTTTTCAAAAATAATTTTCTAAATATTATTAATTTAATAATTGATAAAAATCTTAATTTACTTAAAAAAACAGTTTATAAGATTAAAACTGAATTTATAGTTCTTTCAAAAATTATGTAAGGTCTTGTAAAATTATCTAAAAACTATTAGAAATTGATTCAATGATTTATGAATACCTTACAAGAAAATAAATATACTTTTATATTAATTAATTAAATATAAGTAATTATTTATGACTTATAAAATACCAAAAATGTTTACTAAGGTCAAATTGTCACTTTCTAAGATGTCTAAATTTTATTTTATTATTCATAGGTAATGTTACTCTTATTTACTATTCATAAGGGTCATATTACTATTCATAAGGGTGGGTTACTATTCATAAAAAAATAGTTTGTTTCATCACACTCTAAATAATATACTGAACACAATTGTAGATGACAGTTTCTTGAAATTCAAAACACAGGAGAAATAAAATTATGTTTAAAGGATACTTATAAATATATACGTTAAACAAAATTTCAAGAATTTTCAATTTATTTTTAGAAAACCTTGGGATGTTACATTATCCCCACCTTCTTGAAATTGCGTCCTCGCAATTTTATTTACTTATTAAACAACTGAGGGGATTTTTCCCTCATAGCATTTTCAGACTCCCATGTTGCTTTTTCAACCATGTGGTTTCTCCAAAAAACCTTTACCTGGCGTATTACTTTATTCCGCAATACCTGTTCTCTTCAATAAAGAATCTGAACTGGTTTGTCTTCATAAGAATGGTTCTCTGCCAGCTGAACTGCTTCCAGCCTCAACACATGTGATGAATCTGAAACATACTTTCTCAACATCGCATAATGAAAAAAATCGTGTACCTGAAATAAGCTCGGAGGCAATGCTACGTGGTATGCAACTGTTCCAATTTTATCCAAGATTTCAAAAGGACTGATGAACCGTGGACTTAGTTTACATTTCTTACCGAAACTCATCACACTTTTCCAATGATAGATTTTAAGGAAAACATGGTCACCTACCTCGAAAGAGAAGTCTTTCCTTCTGTTATCTGCATAACTTTTCTGCCTGCTCTGAGCTGTCCTCATGTGTTGTTGGATCATCCTCACTTTCTCAGCCACTTCTTCTACTGATTCTAGCCCCATCAACTTTCTTTCACTAATTTCATCCCAAAACTCAGGAGTCCGACACCGATTTCCATACAAGGACTCAAAAGGTGCCATCTGAATACTGGAATGAAAACTATTATTATAAGAAAACTCGACTAATGAATGATGCTGATCCCAACATCCCTGATAGTCCATTGAACAAGCTCGAAGCATATCCTCCAATGTTTGAATCGTTCGTTCTGACTGCCCATTTGATTAAGGATGAAAAGTTGTACAGAAATTCCACTCTATGCCCAAAGACTTCTGAAGTCCCTTCCAAAATTTAGAAGTGAACCTGGGATCTCGGACAGACACAATGGAAAGAGGAACTCCATGTTACCTGAAAATCTCCTTGAGGTACAATCGAGAAATTTAATCTAATGTCATTGTATCTCGAATAGAAAGAATATGAGTAGACTTTGTTAGTCGATCAACAATAACCCATATCGCATTGTTACCTCGAGAATTTTTCGGTAGTCCCACCACAAAATCCATGGATATATTCTCGCATATCCATTCTGGCACTGGAAAAGGCTGAAGCATCCCCTTCGGTAACTGCCGCTCTGCTTTAACCTGCTGACATGTCAAACATTTCATTGTAAAATCAACAATATCTCTTTTCATCCCATTCCACCAGTAATACTCTCGATGGTCTCTGTACATCTTAGTACTTCCAGGTTGAACAGAAAATGGAGAACTATGAGCTTCACACAACAATTCTTTCTTCAGATGGGAATCACAAGGCACACACAACCATATTCCAAATCTTAAAACACAATCTTTATCAAGATTAAATTCTGGAAACTTACCCATTTTAATCAATTCTAACTTTTTCTGTAGCTCACGGTCATCCCTCTGCGCTCTCATAATTCTGTCTGACAATGAAGACTGCACTGAAACCTAAAACAAAACAGATATATTCCCTGCAGTAACAACTTCTAAGCCAAAATTCATCAAATCATTAATCAAGGGATCATGTTCCGATCGTAGCATGGTTAATGATGCATGATTTTTCGGACTTAAGGCATCTTCTAATTTGTTTTCTAATCCAAGATGGTAATTGATCATGCAGTCATAATCCTTTATCAGTTCTAGCCATATTCTCTGCCTCATGTTTAATTCCTTCTGAGTGAATATATACTTAATACTTTTATGGTCAGTATATATTTGGCATTTGGTTCCGTATAGATGATTCCTCCATATTTTCAAAGAAAAAACCACAGCTGCCAATTCCAAATCATGTGTGGGATAATTTAGCTCATGAGGTTTAAGTTGTCTCGAAGCATAGGCAATTACCTGATCATTCTGCACCAAAATACAACCAAGTCCCTTCAAAGAAGCATTACTGTAGATGACAAACTCACCATTCCGAGAAGGTAAGTCCAAAACTGGAGCATTCACCAATCTCTTCTTTAGTTCCTAAAAACAAACATCACATTCGTCTGTCCAAACAAATTTAACCCCTTTCCATGTTAACTTGGTTATTGGGCTAGATAACCGTGCAAAGTTCTTAACAAACCGTCGGTAATAACTTGCTATGCCCAGAAAACTACGAATCTCTGTAACATTTGTGGGTCTTGTTCATTCATCAACTACTTTTGTTTTGGCAGAATCAACTGTTATTCCATCTTTATTTACAATTTACCCAAGAAAATAAATTTGTTGCAACCAAAAATCACACCTGATGAATTTTCCATATAGTTTCTTTTCTTTTAAAGTTTGTAAAACAACCCTTAGATGTTTTTCATGCACCTCATTATTTAAAGAAAAAACCAGAATGTCATCAATAAATACAACAACAAACTTATCCAAGAACTCATGAAATACTCTATTCATAAGATTCATGAATACATCAGGTGCATTAGTTAACCCAAATGGCATAACAACAAATTCATAATGCCCATATCTAGTACAAAAGGCTGTTTTCGGAATGTCATCCTCCTTCACCTTCAGCAGATGGTATCCGGATATCAAGTCAATCTGGGAAAAGTACTGAGCTCCCTGGAGCTGATCAAACAAGTCATCAATATGAGGCAAAGGATACTTGTTTTTAACAATGATGTTATTCAAAGCTCTATAATTAATGCAAAGTCTCATGGAACCATGTTTCTTTTTAACAAAAAAAACAGGGGCTCCCCATGGTGAAGTACTGGGACGAATGAATCCTTTGACAAGCAAGTCCTGCTACTGATTTTTCAATTCATGAAGTTCTATTGGAGCCATACGATATGGGGGTTTTGAAATTGGCTTAGCATCAGGAACTAAATCAATTTTGAATTCGACTTCTCGTTCAGGTATGATACTAGGTAACTCCTCATGAAAAACATCAAGGTATTCATTTACCACTGGCACATCATTACTTTGAATAGTTCCCTTGTTTTCAACAATATGAGCAAGATTACTTTCACTTCCATCATTCAGTATTTTTTAAACTTCCTAATATGTTATCAATTTTATGGGTTCATTCTTGTATACAAACTGAAACTCTTTCTGAAAAACAACTTCTTTAGCTCTACAGTCAATATTAGCATGATAATCAGAAAGCCAGTCCATCCCCAGAATAACATCAAACTCGACTAAGGGTAAAACAACAAGGTTTTCAGGTAAAGTCTTTACACATACCACAATAGAAATATTCTTATATTTCCTCTTTTCTATAACATTTCCCCCTGGTGTTTTAACAACAAGTTCAGGTCTCACATGTTGAGGTGATATTTCCAATTTACTAGAAAATTTCTCAGAGATGAAGGAATGTGTAGAACCCATATCAAAAAAAAAACTTTAGCAAAATATGAGTGAACAAACAAAGTACCTGATACAACTTCATTGGATTGCCCAACACCTGCTGATGTAGTCGCAAAGGATCTCACTACACCTTTCTTCTTGTATTCTGGCTTCTTTGCATCATTCGGATCCCTCTTTAGACAGGAATTTGCATAGTGACCCATCTCACCACATTTAAAACACTTTACAGTTTTCTTATCAGGATTAGTCTTTGGATAATTTTCATTGCAATCTCGGGCCATATGTCCAATCATACCACATTTAAAACACTTCCAAGTTTTGATAATACATTCCCCAGGGTGCTTCTTGCCACACTTTCCACAAACTTGAAACTGGATTTTCTTACCATCAGATTTCTTTGGTTGATTTTTACCCATTGCTTGCCAACGGGACCTCTTCTTCTCATTGTTTCCAAAATGCATGTGATCGTCAGCAAATGCCATCTCTACCCTCTCAACACATCAGACAAGTTTCTCATAACTTTTGAATTCACGGGAGGCCAACACCCTTCGATACCTTGGCTTCAATCCTGAGTAAAAGCGGTTGATTTTGCTATCGAGATCCAGAATAAGATTTGGAGCATACCTCGCCAGTCGGGTGATGTTCGCTTCATACACAGCCACTGAATCTTCCTCCTTTTGTTTCAATCCAAGGAATTTATTATCCATTCTAAGTTGCACCACCTTAGGAAAATATTTTTCAAGATAAAGACTTTTAAATTCATCCCACACTAAGGCATCAAAATCCTCTCTACCCCTGTTATTCCTTACCATTGACCACCACTGATCAGCTTCCCCTTGAAAACGGTAAATGGAAAGACTTACCTTTTGATTGTGCGAACATCCCATGACATCAAATATCTCTTCAAGGTCTTTAATCCATCCTTCTGCTGCCACTAGGTCAGAAGATCCATTGAATGCAGGAGGATGTTGTCTCATAAAATGTTCCACCACTTTCGTGTTCCGTTGGGGTACCTCTATTGGTTCTCTTGCATGGATTCCACCACCATTTATAGCCTGCGTTAGCTGGCCCATTACTGTCACAAACTGTTCGGTTCCAATCCCTACCATTTCGGGTTGTAGATTAGGAAGGATGTCATTCTGTCGGTGCCTCTCCTCTTCAGCATCGATGTTCCTTCTGCGGACAACCATTCTGACCAAAAATTTCTTAGATGAAGCAACATGGTAATCTTAAAATGCTATGACAAATTAAACATAGAGTGAAAATTATTTATGGTATTCTATTAGCATCACCATAACCCCTAAAGTTATCTAAACCATCCTCTGATACCAACTATAACAACCCGCACTTATTTCATACATAATCTTGAATTTATTCAAGAAAACACTTCCTTTTACATTGAGGATTTTTCATGTTTATAGCTTTAGAGAAATAAGACAAATCATTCATAACATTACACATTTTACATAGTGGATACCATAAAATCAGTTTCCATTTTCCTCAGAATATAAAACATTAAAACTTTAAACAAGACTCCTTGACAATTCTTCAACATTTAACATGTCTTACTTACTTGTATTACTCATCCATTAACCTATGAAATATCATTTAAAAACTTGGGATGATCACAAAAGCTCAGAATGTTATGAACAAGATGGAAAAATCACATTAGCCCTTGAATACACATGACGTATGAAAACATTTTCAAAAGACACGCCTTCCACCCATAAATACTTACTTTGTGTAACATGAGATTTACACAAGATCCACACCAAACATAATTATAATCATAGAGGAATCTTGGGGAATTACTTACATAATCTTGTAACCATCTTGGCTACCTTAAAATTTGTAACCCTCACGGCTACCATACTTTGTGTAACCATCTCAGTTACACGTGGAGTAACCATATGGACGACCTTCAACATACTCATACCAAATGCATTGGAGGGAAATATAGGTCCCAACCTTCATCATAAAAAATTCCCTTTAACCAAAACATTATCATACAACATAAATAATAGCATAAAAACATTGCTTTTGAATCTTGTAAAACAGAATTTTAAAAAGGGGATTTTAGAAGAAAAGTTCCTTATAAACATCATATACCTGAAGTGAGACTTAATAGATTGGATGGAATATGTATATACTCTTTAAAAACACATAATAAAACATAATATAGACATATCCCATCACACAAACAATTTAAATAGCACATAAATAATAAAGTAGACGGTTAACCCAAAGAATGGAAATCGGGTTAAGAATTCCCTTACCTTGGGCTTCTCTTACTTCGAAATTGTTTAAACCTCATGTATAATAGTTAAAAGAGTGTTATTATTATTTTACAGAAACATGTTCAGGTTTATAACATCTTATATGGTCATTTCATAACCTCATTTCACCCCTTAATTGTTAGTATTTTGTTCCTTGCATTATTTTGGGTGGGTTCTTTTGTGATTTTCACAATCGGTTCATGATGAATTGTTCTTGTTGATTGGAAGTGAAACTCCAGAATTGGAATGGAGTAGTTTTTAAATATTTCCAGTACCATAAATTATACCATTTATCACTTTGATGCTTTATATGATGATGATTCATAAGTTAAAACATTAATTATGTTCGTTTAGATCATTTAAGTGGTTCTTTGATAATTACAACCTCATTTATTCTTATAAATTTGAATAATGAGTACAAAAGAATTCCAGAACCTTATGTGAGTCGTAAAATATATATTATAACCTTGTTCAACCATATAAATGGTTTCATGACAATATTGAAGGTAGAAATGGAAGAAGAGAACATGTCGTTTTTGAAGGTAATAAATTTAACACCTCATGAACAATGTTCTCTTTAATAAAATAAATGGAAGAGGGAAAGGGTGTGGGGTGATATAATATAACATTAGAATCATAATGTTACACTATATATATAATACTGGATTTACAGAACAATTTGCATGAATATAGGTAGTGAGAGATCAAGAAAGGAACTTGAACTTGAAAGGAAATTAAAGGAGAAAAGTGAGAAAAATTACCTTTAGAATCCTCCTCTTGAGATCCTTTTAAGGATACTAGGCTTGGTCTTTTGATGAGACCAGAAGCTTTTGGACGTGGCACATGATCTAGGGAAGGTGTTTGGGCAGAGTTTAGAGACGTCTTGGAGCTTGAGAGGTGTGAGGAAAAAAGGGAGTGAAGGGTGGCTTTTATAGTGGAGGGGAGAGGGGTTTCCTTAATATAAAATTGATTAGTTTATTAATTTCACCAAAGACCAGGAATAGTGAGTCTTGGATGACCAATAATAGTAATTTTATAATGTAATCCCGAACCAAGTGGGATACAACAGCATAACAACATCGGTGACTCAATTAATACATTATTTAGCATTTATTGTGAATTATCGGATTCCACTATTCATCAAAAATTCAAGTATCTCAGAAAAATCTCAAAAATTTACCCCAACCATTTTTCGATGTGTAGAATCCAAAAATTAAGTACATTTCTCAAAAATAATTTTCTAAATATTATTAATTTAATAATTAATAAAAATGAAAATTTAATTTAAAAACAGTTTTTAAGATTAAAACTGAATTTATAGTTCTTTCAAAAATTACGTAAGGTCTTATAAAATTATCTAAAAAATATGATACATTGATTCAATAATTTATGAATACATTACAGGAAAATAAATATTCTTTTAAATTAATTAATTATTTATAATTAATTATTTATGACTTATAAAATACCTAAAATGTTTACTAAGGTCAAATTGTCACTTTCTACGATGTCTAAATTTTATTTTATTATTCATAGGTAATGTTACTCTTATTTACTTTCATAAGGGTCATATTACTATTCATAAGGGTGGGTTACTATTCATAAAAAAACAATTTGTTTCATCAGACTCTAAATAACATACTGAACACAATTGTAGATGATAGTTTCTTGAAATTCAAAACATAGGAGAAATAAAATTATGTTTAAAGGATACTTATAAATATATACCTTAAACAAAATTTCAAGCATTTTCAATTTATTTTTAGAAAACCTTGGAGTGTTACAGAAAACGTACATAGTAATACCAACATCTTAAGAAACTAGTATAAAAAAACACCACACATATTTTTAACCACATTACGATAATAGTGTCTTGAGAATAAACCTAATTAGGTCCTATGATTTTTTTAATAAAAAACTAGTGTGTCTTGAGAAACTAATCTTCAAAAAACATTGTTGGTTGGTCTCCGCTGTTGCATGAGTTGAATGTGACTTTTTTGAAAATTAGTTGGATTATTCATCCCCTTCATGTAGCTACTATAGTGGAGGAATGTTCATTGGTTATTAAATTAAGGTTAGGATATCCTCACACTTATTTTCCATCTATCCTACAAAAATTGACACCATACATTTTTCATTACGTACCAATTAAAAACACAACCAATACACTTTTTTCAAAATATTTACATGGGATTCAACCTGATTATTTATCAATTATTTTAAAAAAATCATTGATTAATTTAATAAAAATTTGATTTGATATTTTTATTATTCTTGTCTATTTTGGAAATAAAATAAAAAAAATTAAAAAAACAATCAAAATAAATTTGAAATTGAAAGAAAATCTATAAAAATTAAAAAAAATCTTTCACTTCCTTTTTATATTAGATTATTTCCTTTAAAATAATTTTTTATTGGGTTAAATGATTATTTATATATATTTATATTTATTTACTATTCATACACTAAAATTGAGCATTTCACTATGAGATATTTGTGTTTATTGGATTATTTATGATCATGCATGAAGTAATCACTAAGATAACATATGTAGAATTTAGGATGGTATCGTACATATATTTTAGCATTATAAAGGGTTTTATAGGGAATATACCAACATAATGAAGAAAATTGTAATAATTCTTGGTATAGTTAATAATAAATGATTAGAGATTGACTAGAATAAATACAGTATAAAAAACAAGTATGAGAGCACAACGTTTCCTATTCTATAACTTCATATAGGTAAAAATTGATTAATGAAATTTAATTTTCTACGAAATATGGAATAGTATCCATAAAAATTAATGTAAAATATAAATTATTTCACAATAAATTTAAATCAGTCGAAATAATGTGATATGGACGTACCTAGAGTGCATGTGTAACCCATGGAATAGGAAATTTATATATGTAAAAAAATGAGGACGAAAAATTTCTCAAAGTGTTTGTGGTAAGTGGTTTTTTATGTAAATGAGATCCAAACAAGTGAACCAAAACAATGATTTCATGATCCCTAGACACAAAAAACTTGCTTATAATGCATAAGGTAGGCTATATATTTCATTTCACTATAATAGATGTCATAAAAAGAACATCAACATATTTGTAGTTTGATGTTATTACCATATCACCTTCTATTATAAATGTAATAGTTTTACTTTAGAAAAGAATATGATGAATCATTTCTTGCTGGTTTAACCAAAACAAATTACACCATACCAAAAAAATGGATTTACATTTTATTGTGAATCCTGGTTTGATCCTTAAAATAATGCTCTCTTGGGAGGTATCCCATAGATTATTTAGAGATTTACAATTATTTATCATGTATTATATTATTTATTTTTATATTTTGTTAATAAACCACTATTTTAGACCCTCCAATATATATTTTATGAGATAAGAGTCCTTAGAAGGAGGATGTAGAATACTAACACAATCCAAAGATGTGGAGATGAATAAATTTTAAAAGATTCATTATTTCCATAATATTTTAAAATATTTCCATGAATATATTTTGATTATATATATTTATTTTGGTTACCTTAGTTAAGTTTTATTAGATACGTATTATAATCCATTTATGGAGGGAATTAATAATATATGTTCCCACATTAATCATGTCATTTTACTATCCCTAGAGGCATGTGGTATGTACTTATTTTTAATGACTTAGTTTTGATTTCATAGACATTTTTAATCTTAATATTAAATTAGAATAAAAAAATAAAAAGTAATTGCAAGGATTTTAATTAGGAAATCCAAAATTGATTTAGATAATGATATTTATAAGTGAATAAATCATAAATAGTCATTTTAGTAGTTTAATTGATACAATAATTTCTATTTTTAGTTAATATAATGTAAAAAATCTATTCGTAGAGTTGAAATATAATTCAGTAGTTTGTTTATAAAATAAATATATAAAATTTTGTATAAAAAAATTCAACCATTAATAAGACTTAAATGTTATTTATGAAATGAATTTCCATATTGTTTAAAAACATTGAATTCCAAAAATAGTCTATGGTGTGTATATTATTGAAATTAGTTTATTATGGATAATATAACCTCATTCATGAATAAAATATTATCAACGATATGACATTAATGCATTTCTTAAATTCCCTTATTAATATACCTAACCTCGGGTGTGTCAGCTGACTAGAATGGTTTAGTTTCTATATATAACTAATGAATAAGTGAATTTTTTAAAAAGGATTTAAAAAAATTAAAAAAAAACTGTAGTGTTCATTTTCACACAAGTAGATGGGAATTTATGAGAACTATGAGCAAATTTTATATAATGAATTGGGATAGTAATATTGATTAAACATTTATTTTGGGTGTTTAGAGTAGAGTAACATGAATTAAGATTTATTAACATCAATTAATATGTTAAGGAAGAAGTGTTTACAATTTTTAATCATTACAAATATTTTAAATATAGGATTTGATGTGTCGAAAATAATATGAATTTTAGTCATTTCGTGGTGTGAATTCTATTTTTTTATTTTTGAGGTTAATGGTTAGGGAATATCATTATATAATTGTGAGGTTTTTTTATTTGTGAAAAATTATACTAATTTTTTCTATTATTTTTTTGTTGTGTAATTAAAAGTAAAAATCCCTTGTATTTTATGATGATAGATAATTGGATGGTTTTAAAAACTTATTCATGAGAATGATTGAATAAAGTGAAACATTGTGTCCTTTTTTTAATATTAATGGTCAATTAATTTTGAATAAAATTTTTTCAGTCACAGAATCATTATTCTTGATTTTATGTCTCGTATAATATAATCTAACATTTAATTTTCCTCTTTAAAAATATTTATAAATAATTTAATATTTTATGTATTTATATAATTTTTAATATAATTATGAATATAATTTTTATATCTATAAATTATTTTCATTATATAAAAATATTCCTGGGGTATATACCTTTTATTATTGAAAAAAATAAGTAAGAAACAAAATGACGGGATTGGATAGAGAATTTCTTCCCTCAAAAAAAATCCAATGTCCAAAAAGAATGTTTTTTCAAGAGAAAAATATAGATAAATGTAAAAAAAAATTATAGAAATCATATTCATACTAGGTAGAGTTTTTACAAAAATTAATTAACATGTTGTAGTGTTCCAAAATTTAGGAAACCAAGGGAGTGGACTTTGTACTCATCATGTGACTAAGATTGGAATAATATTTTATAGGACTTTTTTTCATCATAAGAGAGTGTGATGGCCCACTATACATCTCCCTCCAATGTATTTCTTTTTCCTTATATGAATATTTTATTTTTTGAAATTTTCCATCTTTAACCAAGTCATAAATATCTCATCATTTGAAGGTGATTTATGAAGTGTTATAAATCAATTTTATTCTATAATGGGAGAATACATCATGTTTCTCCTAAAAAATTGGATTCAACCCCAATAGGTCAAGATTAAGAATCCATTATTCAACTTACCTAGGATATAAATATTCAAACCAAGACGGAAGAACCAAAACATGGGAAACATATCTAGTATTCATCTTAATAACTGCCTATTGGATACAAGAACCACCCAATTTAGTAACATTTAAACTCCCTTAGTCATCCCTAGATTTGAAAAGACGGGTACCCATATTCTACAACATCGTACATGATACATTATTTCAATTTTTTGTATCAGAAATATTATTCATTAGTGGATTTGAATTTCCACATTTTACAACATCACTGGACAATGGTATAATGAACCACCTTAAACATCATCACACAAAAATAGGCATTCCCCTTTAAAGAGTCAGCCTCACCAGGAACATCATCCGAGATAGGTTTCATCCCAAAAACTATATTACTTCTATTATATGATTGATATTACCGTTCATTCCAATTAATATAATTTTCAATAGTGCCAATCCTTTGGAATTGGTTGTGTATTTATCTCTTACATGTATAGGCATCGTGTCCACTAATTAGGAAGGCTAGACTATTTAGATACTTTCTACATGAATTGATATTATGTCCAGTATAATTATAAATAGAGAAGAAGGTATGTAGTTTTTTATATTCAATACAAATATTCAGACTATCATTCTATGTTTATAACCCCACCTTCTTTTTTATAATTGATCTCATGTTTACCTCAACAATAACTCGAGAAAAGTAACCGATGCTAGGATATTAAATTGTTTTCTCTATTTTGATTGGCACTCTAATTGAGGAAGCAATATCAAATTGAATATTTGGGAGCCAACCGATCCAATTCCAACCAAGAAGCATACTTTAAACATGAACAATGTATATTTTACTCCGTAGTAATGATGGTTTATATTGATATAATTTTAAAATTAAAAATAATGGGGAAATTAATTTAACTATGAAAAAATAGAGAGGAAAGTTACGAAACACCAATAAACATGAGAATATAACTTTTTAATAATAATATATATAGGTTATTTATCATAACAGTTGAAATTTTTAATGATACGTACTAAATTATAGTTTAAAAATGATATTTATATCCCCAATTCATTGATTAAATGTAATAGAATATAAAAAATATATAATATAAACAATTTGGTAAACGGATGTTTATAAAATGTGTCCTTTAAAAATAGAATCCCACTAAAGATTTGATGGTTTTGACACCAAACCATACTGTGTATTACCCCATTGTAGGCTCTTATTAGTAAAAAATTATTCCAATGTTGTTTCAATTGATTATCATTACTGTATGAGTTTTTTTATTTTCATCTGGTGAAAAACATTTCAAAATTAAAATGTATTATTAATGTTGATGTTTAATAGTTTCCAATTATTTTTAAAATTATGAGTTTTATTTGTGTGATGTTAATTCCTACCATTAATTTTTATTAAGATCATCTAAATAAAATTTCTGAGAATTTGTTCCAGGTTTTATAATTTTTGGCATGAAGTGTATTTTTATATTAAAAAACATTCTGTAATATCAAAAAATAATTAATGAATATTATTATGAATTTTTATACCTATATTGAATACTTAAATGTTAAATTCATTTTTTTAATAACATATACCATGAATTTATGCACATATTTATTACATATGTTTTTCTAATTTAATTTTATTGAATTTTAATGGAATTTATTTTGCTAAAATTGTTTTTGTAAAATGGGAAGCCTAGAGGTTGGGCAATAACCCTTCAAGAGTGATGAGGTCGCGGGGATTGAACCAAAGGTTGAAATGTGAAAAGGGTATAATGCCAACCATTAGACTATGTTTTATCCTACTCCCATATTCCTTTATTTTATATAAATATTTATTACTCTTTTACTATATTCACGATTCAATTCAAATAGTTAATTTTATTATATTACAATTCTATTTTCATATTATTTTGTAAAAAAGTCATTTTATTATAATGGTTAACATAGTGATATATAAGTTCTTAACTCAAAAATTGTAACATGTTGAATGAAATATCATGTATCATTTTTATCTGAAACATAATACTATTGGAGTTGTAACCCTAGAACCAATATCATTTTAATATATGATGACATGTATTCATAGTAATTGAATGTTAATAAAGTACTTATCCAATCATAAATTTTTGAATGTGTAACATATTTGTTGTTAATATAGTGAGCCTCACTTTTCATACATTGACATCGAATAAAAGTTTCACAATACTAAAAAAATTATACACACATTCACCCAAATACCATATTACTCTAGTGACTTTGGAAACATGGAAACATCAACACTAGTACATTAGTGAGTTACCTTATCTACCACAAGTTCTTCAAAATGGTTACCCTTATTATTAACATCATACATAATACATATCTTCATAACCAAGGGAAGGAAATATATAATTTTGGGAGCTCAAATTCTCAGTAAAGGTAAATAAGGGAGATATGTATGTATAAAAATGAGAATAGGGGTATGAGAAAATCCTAAAAAAATTAGACGATCATACCCTTCATATCCAAGATCATAATCTTGAACTACATAATAAATATTGGTAGTTTATAAGACATTAATCAGAATAGAATAATGAACATAATCCATGAAGTCATAATGTAGGAATAAAAAATGGAATTATGTAAAGGACATAAGCATATAATATGATTTCTATAGTAGTTAAGTAAACAGTTCCAAGTCCATATTGACAAAAAAAGTCCTATATAGAACATGGTTAACACCCCATTTCATCCTTGTATTACTGAACTGATTTCACTCATCATTCTAGCCATGTATCAATGAATGGAATTCACTATTTATTTCATCCCTGTATTATTAAAATGAATTCATTTCACATTCCATCAATGTAATATTGAACTGATTTTGTTTCTCTTTCCAACCATGTCTATCTATTGAGATTTAAATATTTACCCAATGAATTTGGGGGATATATAGGTACCACCCTTATCGTAATGAAATCATATGTTAATGATCCACACAATCCTAATAAATCATATCATAAACCATTCAATTTAATGTTCATCATAAACATTTAAATATATCATAACTTATGGAGAAAGACACTTGTTTCATAATCATTTCATAATAAGGAAAACCCATGAAATAATAAATGATTTCATAAATATTGAACTCATGAAAGAGAAATGGGATTCATAAACACCATGACATTAAAAAACCCCATTCATAGAATGAATATTAATGGAACCTTTAGATCATTTCCAAGATTGGAATGATTAACATCAACTAATTTCATCTTATAAATAATTTAATTTTGAAATATCATTCAGAAATATTTCTTAAGGAAAATATCGTTTCTTCTTCGAAAATTTATTTTTAATATATAAAATCTTTTTAAAATAATTTTCATATAAAATACATAGAAAAAATATAAATAGGACTTGGAATAATTATGAATATATTTTTCATTAAAAACATATTTTAAAAGATTAAATTTTTTTAAAAACCATTCTCTTTGAAAACAAATTGAAAACTTATAAGGAAATATTTAAAATGTTTTTAGATCCATTTTAATTGAAATATATAAATAAATCATGAAAAATTTATGAAGTTTTATTTTCCTTCAAAATTACATTTAGAACTATTTTCATATAAAATATCCATTTATAAAGTAAATTGAATCTTCAATGATATGTCAGCGGGTAAATCCGTAGATGACAAATAAGGTTAAAAGAATATTTATTTTCGACGGTGAAAAGGTTAGAAAAAATTCCTTGTTTAGAAAGTGATAATAAGATTCCTTTGAAGAGATTAGTAATAGAAAAAGGTTTAATATTTATTATAATGATTATAGGAGAATGGAAAAATATTCATGGAATTCATTAAGGTAAAACATGGTTTTGAAGAAACATATATTTTTAAATGAAGAGAGGGTAAAGTTATTCTTTCTTGAAAACACTTTTTATCAATAATATGAACTGTAGAGTAAAAAAATGGTACTAATACATGAATATATCATTAATAAATAGAGGAGTAGAAAATTCATGAAATTTATTAAGATATGGGTTATAATATTTCATCAATGGAATCATAATCATAAACAATTTTTAAAAGCGATGACACTGTTTCTATAAGCTCTTACCACTTTGTAACTTCAGAACATACTCTCCATGTAAGAAAGGTAAATTACATGAATCATAGTATATCATTAAAATAAATAGATTAATTATATTCTAGGTAATGTAAGTATATACACCTCCAAAAAAATTTGGGCATAAACAAACATTAGTCTCGATGAAGGAAAATTGAGACAAAACCTTTTTACCAATATGATAACTTTTGAAACATAAATAACATGAAATTAAGTTAATATAATGGTTATTTAAACAACCAGAAAGTTAACTATAAGAAAAATTAAATACATTCATATTCTGTATACACACTACACAAAAGGAATGGGTGTTGAATAATTCATGTATCTCACAAAAATTAAAAGTGAGATGAAATCCCTTTACCTTGTGTCTTGACTCTTGTATTACTCATTCAAACCACATGTATAATAAATATATATTAATTATACATTTTTTATTGCACCATAATCTAATATCTAATTCAATATATGGTTTTATTATGACCTTATATTACCCTCTAGTTAACAATCTCGTGTCTTTGATTCACTTCAAGTAATATTCGTGTTGTTCTTCACATGTATCATAATTTGTTATATATTTAGTACTTATAATTATATCCAGATTACAAAATGTAAACCATGATATAAATGTAATTTTTATTCATTATATTTCTTTTATTATAATCTATTGAATATAGAAGTATGAAATGGAATACACCGTTCATGGAGACGGTAAGCCATGCGTACACATGAATGTTGTTTCAGTTTGTATAGTCATATTAAAAGAAAGAAAGAAAATAAAATATATATATATATATATATATAATATCATTAAATTATAATTATAATTATATATATATATATAATAATTACAATAAATCCATCGTTAATACATTCCATGAATTGTGTGATAGAATCACATTGTTTTGAGGGGCTGTAGTCCATACTTCCTCAAACAATATTATTGTATTTACACCGAATGGAAAGTAAAAAATATAAGTGTCCTAAAAGGAATATGGAATCCTATAGACATAATAAATATGATATATTACATATATAAATATATTTTTCATAATAATATCCACCATTTGATGCTAATGGAAAAATGAAAAATCATCGTTTAGTGAGGCGATAGATCTCTGTACACAAAAACAGTTTGTTCGTTACCCAATAGATGGAGTTGTGTGTATGTTTAGGTAAAACATATCATAAAAACAACCTTGTGTATTGAGGATACATTTATTTTCATATATTCATGTAATAAATGGAGTGGATGGCTGGATAAGGAAAATAAAATAATGTTTCTTTGGAGAATACATTACAAATTAATCATGTAACTCTTTTTGGTTTGTGCTAAAAGGATTCCACAGAAATATTTATTACCAAGGGTAGCATTATAAGATTAAGGGAGGAATTTTTGAATATTTTCTTAGAATATATATTGGGATACAAGTGTCTTTATAGGTTTTATGAAGTTATATGTGGGGAGATATTTTTATTGTGGAGAAGGAGTGGCACTCTTGTAAATATTTGAAGAGAGAATTCTGCCAACGTTTTTATTGTTTCAAGTGGATCCAATAATTAACCAAATTCTATAATAATTAAATATAGTGTAGAAATATTTCTATAAAATTTATCTTGTATGTGTATCTAGGTCATTTGGAGTCTTAAAGTTAAGGATTAGTCTTTAGTTATGCTTAATTCTACCTTAATTGATGTAATTAATTTTTCTTACAATAACTAATATTTTTGTTCAAAAACAATGTACAAAATATTATCAAATATAAATTATTCTGATACTAAATATGGAATTATTTTTTTTAAATTCTAATAAAATAATTTCCCAAAGATAATTTAAAATAAATCACGCAGTCAGGTGGACAATGCGAGTTTTTAAATTAAATACATTCAATGAATTTCTTTGTTTTTATATCAAATATCAATATGAAATTGGTTCCAATGTCCAAAATTGGGTTAATAGATAAATATATTATCTAATTAAACATTGTAAATAATTTATAATATAATTTAACTATATAAATTAATCTGATTAAAAAGTTGTTTGGAATTAAAATCATCTATTTTAAACTATTCATTTCAAATTGATTCCCTACAGAAAAATTCCAAAAAATTATCCTGGATTAATTTTTATGTTTATGTGCATATATAATGATTATTTTGATATATTAAATCTATAAAAAATCCAATAACTAGATTTAAAATGGGCTCTCCATTTAAAGGTAGTAAAAATACTTTTATTAAAAATTTAGGTTTTTAATTATAAAATTCTATATGTTCATATCTAATGACTATCAAATATATTAGATGAATATAAAAAATAATTGATTGATTGTATACCATATATATTATAGTAATATCACTCTCTAATTATAATAATTTAATTTTTTTAATGTAAAATAGATTTGCATCCATAAAAATAATAATATTTCCTTTTACATTTAATTGGTTTTCATATTCATTTGTAATAAATTTGAAACATATGAATTAATATTATATTTGTGTAAAATATATTTTCACATAAAGTTTTTAATAATATTCATAAACTCTAATTTAATGGCTCGGTTATATATTATTATAATAAATAATAACATTTTTAATATATACTATTATTCATTAAAACTTTGCCTTGTGTGTTAGACAAGACATCGAGGAAAGTCATTATTGCGTGTAATGCAAGTTAACCTTGGTGTTACATATAGAGAAATAAAAAATTATGTTGATTTTAGTGCACAATTAACATGGTGTTCTGAAAAATGAATTCTATACAAATTTCATTAATATAAAATAAACTATTTTTGTGTTGTATGAAATAATAAATATCAAAAAGGTTAAATTAATTTGATAAATAATAATTCTCAAAATATCAAGTTAATATTTTCATATAAGTTCATCTATTTTATCAGAGGATTAATACTTTAAATTTTAATTCCTAGAAACCCACATCGTAAGATTGAATACTAAAACATCCCTTCAAAATGGAAAATTGGAACCCTAATGGCTACCCACAGTGACATATAACAAGGTTTTCATATAGGAGAACCTAGGTTGGGATCGAATATTAGACATCGATGAAAAGAAAAAATATTTACGTGGGTGATAACGGTCAATAATCACAAACATTGAAATGATCAAAGAGATGTTGAGGTCTTCAAAGTCATAACTGTGATGATTTAAAAAGCCAAAAATTCAACAAAATTTATGGTATTAGGACAACATTTTATTTTTATGACATGAAGAAAATTGAGTAATTCTTGATATATTTATAGAAAAAAAAATTATTCTTTGGTTGTTCATTTATCAATTTCTAATACATCCATTACCTCATGGAATAAATGTTCATAAATTAACATTGATTCCTGGAGTGCTAAAATATCCTTTTTGCAGATCTTAAGGCCCACAAAAAATGAAATGAATATCTATTTGTCTCTAAATGTTCTTCAAAATAAATATTGTTAATAAAATAATATGTATAAATAAAAATAAACACTACTGCTTCTTCATTAATAATTATTCAAAAATAATAATCACACATTAACCTAGACATCGTGTATGCTAGTGGTAGGCTTGAAACCCTTATCGTACTTCGATCACTTGTTAGAGACCCAAGGCGACACCGGAGTATATTGGTTATCACCATACATACAAGGTGTGGTTTTATATAACCACACTAATATAATATCCAAATTAAATAAGATTGATATATTTGAAAAAATGATAATCAGTAAATAGCCTTTAACCATGCTTTTTGATATAAAATCCATACATAAATACTTCCACTAAACTTTAACACAATCGTTCCATGAATGGTTAAACTTAAAACACGTTGCAAGGATGAAAACTCAAAACATTTGAAATAAATTCATGAAATCTAATTGACATTTATCTTAAATATATCAGAAAGTATGTCTAGGTTGTTAAATTCCAAACACCTGAATACCATCATCAAGTATTCTCTTAAAACTTGGTAATGATTTGAATTACCATAATTCTCTATTTAAAAAATGAATGTTTCTTTATCCAAAAGTATATTGGATATATTACTCAAATAAAAATAAAATTTTAAACATCATTAATGATAGGATAATCTAGCTATCAACAATTATATACATAGTTCTTAGGTAATGAATAACATAAAATTTACCTATCCATATCCCAAATATCATTATCAAAAAACATTATCATAACATAATTAAAAAATTATGAGTTATCATCCCTTAGACCAAATATCACATTTCTATTAAATCACTTTACTAGTCCATTAGGAACATTCAATATTAACTAGTAAATACTGAGCACAAAACATATACAAAAAAAATTCTTGTATGTTTTTTCATTCAATTTAAATAATATTCAAATCCAAATACATAAAAACATTGAATATTTCACTTAATCATGATTCCATAAGAGGGATATCTTCATTCTGTAGACATTTCATATATAGTTTCGATTAGGTCAGAATACACAAATATACACAAGAGGGGGTGAATTGTGTATTTTCAAAGTTCTTTAGAATTTTCCCTCTTGATGTCGACTAATGATTATACAGGTGAGTAGTGTATGACTTCTGCATTAAATTATGAGCAGCTGATAAAAATAGAAATTTGGAACACGGTTTTTTATAGTGGTTCATGAATATAGATCCGTTATTCCACTCCACCAATTACTCTCTCTATAATTTTGGTGAATTTCACTTGTCATTTCATCATATCATAAGACCAGTCCACAAATAAGTGCAGGTAGTTAACACCTTAACAAAAAAATGAAAAACAGATTCTTCTCATTCTAAAATAGAGAAAAAATAAACCACATAATAGATAGAGAAGTTGATAATCAACAACAATATACTATGAACAATTGAAACTCTCAAAATAAATATATTGATTATAATGTATTATGGTTGGACTTTTACGGCTGAATAGAAACTGAAGGTAGATGAATCTTCTTCATTTGAAAATAGTTTCTTTAGAAAAGAGTAGTGCTAAAGTGATCTATTTGAAACAGATATTTTAAATAATAATAGAAACAAATAGATTAAAAATACATACCACAAATAAAAAAATTTGAATACCTATATTTTCACTGTATCTTCTTCTATAGAAAAGTATCATCTTATCGGTTTTTGTAGTAGATCTATAAGATATCTTCACAAGAATATAGTTCAATCTAGTCCCAATATCGGGCTCAACATATATATCTATATATATATATGTCTCTCAATATATATATATATCATTTAATAATATATACACATATATAGATAACAAATACACTGATAGAAGTAAAATAGAGAGCATGTCTTTCAATTCTAGATCCAAGAAAATATCTAGTTTAATCGTAGGAATTCAAATTCCTATGACAGCTCGGATTTTTCAAATAATTACTTAATAATAAGAGAGAATTTCTCCTCTTAAGAGGATTCATTGAATTAAACATTAAAACCTTTTAATCTTATGAATATGATATGTAAATTGGCCTTATATTCTGTAAACACCAATGCACAAAACTCTAATAAAATCATAAATTCAAATATCTGGTGATGAAAAGTCAAATGTAAGGTTCCTTCACATAATGAAAAACATACCAAAAGTAGGGTTCAACTATATAGAGTTCATTGTCTGAATGTATGATTGACAATAAAAGTTTGATCACAAATTTATGGTTAATGATTCATATGTTCACTTCTCAAATGTAAGGCTCCATACTCATGTAGGGTTCATTAACCATACTTTTTCTCTTTCTCAAATGTAAAGTTCTTTATCCATATGTTCTTTTAACTTAGGGGTTATTAATCGCACATATTGACCTTTCAGAATATGGTATAATACAAATGTGGGGTTTGTTCCTTATGTTATGTTTCTTCAACGTATGGTATGAATATTGTTTCTAGAAAACAGATAGGAGCATTTTGAATTCCTTGAATAACATTCCACACAAATAATAAGATTGAATATATTTCTAGAATATGGAATATAATGAATATTAATTTCCTGAATTACACTTTATGTAATATAAATATAAAACAAACAATGATATTTTTAAGCCATCAAAATCAATAATATTTTTAGTGTATTGTTGAGATAATACATTCCCAATAATCTCCCCCTTTTTTATGATTATTTAACCCATAATATTAATAGTAGAATTTATAATTTTTCAAACACTTTAATAGAAAATAATTCAAAATATGATTTAAGAGATTTATTTTCATAAATATAAATGTTTTGTTTTCCAAATTTCTCCCCCTTTTTGGGAGATCGAAAATAAAGTGATAAAATGAATAAAACTCATTTAATTTGGAATAGATATATAAATGAAGGTTATAATAATCTATATAAATACATGTGGATGGATTTTTGTCTTTTAGATGTAAACATAAAAAAATATGAAATAACATAAAAAATAAAAATAAGAAAATTTTATTGATCAAACTTTTTATATATAAAATTATCAGCAGGACTAAGAGACATGTTTAGTCATTTGAAATGTTTTGGGTAAAAAATATTGGGTTGGATTTGGCTCGGTTAATGTTCTAAGGATTTTGAGCCACATCAAACTTATCTTTCAACTCAGCCATTTATAACTGCAATTTTCTCATCAGACTATCGCACAACTTCATAATATAAATTCTAGAATCTTGACTGATATGAAAATTCTCAACATGATTGACTTTCAAAAATTCATCCAAACTCTCTTCTTGTTGTATAAACTGTTCTTACATTTTTGTGAATTTGTGAAGCATAAATTTTATACCTGGTTCACTTTGTTCCCGTTGGTCAACTAGAAATTTTGGATTTTCCAACAGAACTGATAGTGGGCGATATTTCACTGATTTTTTTGAATATGATCACTAATATTATCGATGGATTAGGTGATGGACAGAAATCTTGAAATCAGATCTAGAATGGTAGTTAAAGAAAAGGTAGATGTTCCATTATAAACAAAAATACTCTTGATCGATTCAATGTTCATCCCCCAATACAACTTTAGATTAGAAAAGCCTATCTTACAAATAACTTCATATTATATCTTTCCAAATTCATTGAGCATATCTATTTTGAATGCATCAAATTCTCTCTAGGAAACATTATATTCCTGAACATATTAAAACTTTTTCTTGGTAACTTCCATATCCTATTAAAGATTGTCATTGTATTCTAGTTAATTATTAAACTTTATTACATGTTCCTCAACATAATTTGATAGGGAATCATATGTCCCTTCATCTTTATTTTTTGACTGACCAACTGCCACAAATTCAATAGATTTTGATGGGGATTGTTTCATAGACATTTCTACTAGTTCTTCAATTTAATTTTCACTTGAATAGGACAAACTATAAAGAACATCAGTTTTTTCTTTAGTTAAATATTGATGCCTTTCATCCACATGATCAAAAACCGAGAAAAGTAAATTCTCAACAATCTATGTTTCCACATTTTCATTTTTGATAACTTTTTCTCTCATTGAATAGCTGGTTATTAATCCTAAACAACTAGTAAATAAACAGTATGTAGTTCTCTTATCTAACTTTCAACCTATTATTCTTCCTCAATAAATTATTTTCGAGATGTACTAACCTAATATCCTCACCAGAACCAACACTAGATCTACAACAAGTGGATATACTCTTTCTCATGGTTTTACAACCAATTATACTGTCAAATCATCTTCTTCCTCATCTTCTTCTTCTTATACAACCCTTAAATTTATTTGGGTTGTCTTAGAAATTCCTACACCATGGGTATCACCAATTTGATCATTTCCAATTTTACTTTTCTCCCCCTGAGAAAATGATCTTGATCACTGTTGGTCATCTACACCCACTGGTAAGAGTTTTACATTGACCATACTCTAGTAAAAACATAACTTCCTTAAGGTTCCCACATTGATCACACTGTTGTGATGACATTTAATTCAAGATTATATTATTCGAATCATTCCTTTAATAAACAAAATTCATGAAATTATGCTTCCATAAGGATAAAATGTCATCTTATCATCAGTTTGAAAGCAGTAATTTAAAAATATGAACATATACATTGGAAAATTCAGCTTTATTTCACTCCAAAACTAAAACATGATATGCTTGAATGGATATTGAATATTCTCCATCTCAGACATTCCTGGAGAAAATAATATTTGAATAATGTTAACAATGATTTTATGGTCGACTTCATGATACTGGAAAAAAATTCTACAATTTTTTATGACAAAAAAATACATAATTTCTTTAGATTTATATAACTTATCTCTGATAGACCATAGATTGAAATGAAACACTCCATTTTGAGGACTATTCATGATTTGATAATCCTTAGTCGAAGAAGCAAAAAATTACTTATATTCTATTCTTGAAAAAACTATATCATCAGTATCCCCAAACCTAAATAGAATGCTATAATAGAAATTCTTGCATTCTACCTCATAAAATAATTCTTAATTCTCCTTATTGAACACATATTCCAATCCTTGAAAGGATACCACTTGCTTCAAGAGTAAATTTGTCTGAAATATCCATTCAAAATCAACTACTTTACCCTATAGAATCATTATTTCAAAAAAAAATTAGGACGCTTCGGTTCGATGGATTCACATTATTTAGTTCTCTTAATTTTTGTCATTACTGAGAAATAAAAATTTTGGGGTTTTCAGGTTTTTATGGTTTCGATGGGCAAAGGTAGATGATGGTAAAATGAGGGTTTCATTATTTTAAAAAGGGATTGAGAGTTGAAAGGATTTTGTATTCAAAATGTTTCTGACAATCCCTTATTTCATATGTCATTACGTAAGATAATCATTAAAATTTTTGAAAGCACGCAACACAAATAAATTGTAGTTTTAAAAAATAACTTAAATATACATCGAAAATAAAATATATAAAAAATTAGATTAAAAATAATAACTAAATTAGTTTAACATAGATAAACTAAAATAGATAAATAAAATACATTAAATATTTAAAATTAAAACAACTAAAAAGATTGAAATTTTTAAAAATTAAATTAACCTAACACCCCCTTAATAAAATCAAATTTTACAGTTGGATGTAGTTTAGTAAAAATATCAACTAGTTGATATACCGTATTTAAAAATTTTAAAGATACATCCTTTTAAGAAAATTACCTCTTATAAAATGATTTCTATTATCAATATGCTTAGTTCTTGAATGACTTGTAGTATTTTTTGAAATATTTATATAACTTCTATTTTCACATAAAATATGGCTACTATTAAAATTTAGTCCAAAGTCCATTAGAGTGTTTTCTATCCACAATACTTGTGCACAACAACTTCCTATATATACATATGCTACCTCGGCTATTTATAGGGAATCTTAGTGTTGTTTCTTACATGACCGTGATAGTAATGTTTTTTAAAAAAGTCATAGGTTCCGGATGTACATTTTATATCTAATCTACAACCTCCAAAATCAGCCTCTGAATATGATATTAAATTAAAATCAGATGTTTTGGATAAATAAAATCTTGAAAACAGTTCCCATTAAAAATATATAATTCATTTTGACTTAAATAAGATGATATTCATTAAGAATTTTTTTGAAATATATCACACTAACATACTAAAAACACAATATCAGGTCTTCCAGTAATAAGATATAATAAACTACCAATTATACCTTCATATAACTTATTGTCCACTGGTTTTATATCTTCATCAAAATCATGTTTTATATTGGTACACAAGGGAGTTGTATATGTGTTGTTGTACTCAAGACCATTCTTTTTCAATAAATCAATAATATATTTACATTGTTTATAACATTTCTATAATCATTTTACTAAATTTGATGCCCTAAAATGAGGTTTTATTCTCCAATCATATTCATTTATAATTATTTTTTCATAATTTATGAAAACTCGATATAATGTTTTTTATTGGTTGAACCAAAAATAACATCATCATCATAGACTTGAACTAATAATATATTGGAAGATAAGGTTTTTTAAAAATATATGGATCTTAAATTCCAATAGTAAATCCAGTTTTTAAATAAATGAACATAATCCTTCATACCAAGCTCTAGGCGCTTGATTTAGGCAATAGAGAGATTCTATATGTTTAAAAAAGAAATTGGATTTTGAGAGTTTTCAAAACTAGGAGTTTGTTCAACAAAAACTACCTCCATTAAATATCCATTAAAAAATGTAGATTTATCATCCATTTTATATAATTTAATGTTCATATATGATTCATAAGATAAAATAATTCCAATTGATTCTAATCTAGATACAGGGAAAATTATTCATCATAATATAAACCTTGTTCATGATTATATCTTGTAGTTACTAGTCTAGATTTATTTCATGTTATAATTCCTTGATCATTCGGTTTATTTCTAAAGACCCACTTAGTTCCTATAACTTCATAATTTGATGATCATTCAACTAATTACAAAACATAATTCTATTTTAATTGGTTTAGCTCATCATGCATTGATAACATCCAAATATCGTATTCTAAGGCATTTAAAAATGATTTAGGTTCTAGTTGAGATAAAAATGTAGCAAATTCAACATTTTTTCCAATATTTCTTCTAGTAATTATTCCTATGTCTTGGTCTCCGACTGTAGTTTCTAAAATACGATTATTTATGGTTCGTGACTATCTAGATAAAACACTTTTAGGTTCATCAGTATCATATTCTTCAGAACATGGCTAAATTTTTTTATGTTATTCTCAATTCCAATTTTCAGGTTGTCAAGTCTCATCTTGTTAAAAGAGTCAGTAGTTTTATCATTTTGATCATTATCTTTAATAAAAGGGTCGGTTTCATCAAACATCACATGAAACAATTCTTCAAAATTCTATGAATTTTTATTAAACACTTTATTGGATTTATAGGTAGCAGAACATTCTAAAAATATTCCTTCATCAGCTTTTGGATCAAAGGTACCAAGATTATCCTTGGTGTTTAAGATAAACACCTTATATCCAAAAAACAATAAAGTACTTTAACTTAGGTTTTCTGATATTCCAATGTTTATAAGGTGTCTTTTTATAAATAGGAAAAATTAAAACTATATTCATGACATAGCAGGAAGTGATTATAATTTATTCTCTGTAGTAGGTAGGTAGACTATATTCATTCAACGTAGTCCAATCAATTTCATGAATAGTTTTGTTTCATCTTTCAATAATTCTATTTTTTTGGAGGTGTTCTTGGTGCATAGTAGGTGTGTATAATACCCATACTTTAAAAAAAATGAATTGAATTCCTCATTTAAATATTCTCTACCCATATCAATATTTCATTAAATTATCTTAAAACCTTTTTCATTTTGAAAACATTTGTACAAAAACTTTCCAAAATAGTAAAATATTCACTTTTATGTTTTTGAAAATTAATCCAATTAAATCTCAAGTATTCATTAACTGAAACATATAAAAATAATTTTCTAGTCAAACATACATCTATTGATGGTCTAAAAAGATGATTTTGGATTTGATCAAGTGGTTTTGATGTAGTAATTATGTTAATAGATTTGAAGAATGATTTGGGTTGTTTTACAATTTGGAATGCATCAAAAAATATGTTATTATCAAACATATATCTAGGTTAATTAGAAAATAACTATTTCTTACATAATTAATGTAAAGAATAAATATTACAATTAACAAGCCTTTTATGTCATATCCCAGACACATTTATCGTAGCAGTTAAATAATTTACTTTTTATTTACACCAGGAATTAAAACCCAAATTATAATCCTAATCACTATAGGTTCTCTTAAACTAAGTAATTAATATTCAAACACTGAAAATGAATTTTTAGAAAAATCTCCAAAATATCCATAACCATAGTGTTGAGAGATACTTATCATATTATGATTTATCCCTTGTAAATATAGTACTTTGTTGATTGAGACTGTTTTTAGGTCTCCAACAATTCCAAGTCCAATTATCTTTTCATTGGAATTATCAACAAAAGCTACTAGTCCCCCATCTATTTGATTCAATTTATTGATGTTTTATGTGTTTCAACTCATATTCCTAGACCATCCACTATCAATATACCATATATTTTTTTTCATTTATGTGACATGATTCATGCAAAGGAAATTTAAATAAGAGTTTGTTTCGGTACCCATATTTTTTTGGGTATAGCTGTGTTAGCTAGCAATGATTTGGGAATACAGATCTTCTTTGTTTTTTTGGTACTCATATTTACTTCTGATAAGCTATTTGAAAAAAAAATTAATTTTTGATTCCACTTATTTGAATATTTCTTAAATAACCGTTTTTTATATGACCTTTTGTTCCAAAAAAATTACAGTTAACTGTTTTTGAGTTGGGATAAAAATAATTATTATATTTTTTAAATCATTCACCATTAATTCGTATACCAAATATTTTTTTTCTAATGAAACTTTTACCAAGAATTTTATTCACATTATTTTCTCATTTTTTTAATTAATGGAGAAGCATATTTATATGTTTTTACTTTATCTAGTTATTGTGTAATATTATTTTCATGATCAGCATAGTTAGCGGTAAATGAGTTAAATTTATCAAGTAACTCTTAATGTCGTTTAAGTAAGTCATCACTTTCTCCCAAAAAAAATTTGTGAACATTTTTAAAAGTTTTGTGTTTCTTTAATAAGGAGTCATATTTCCCTTCAAGAATTTTTTTGTTGGCAGCCAATTTATTATTTGAATAATTAGAATCAGAATTAATGAATAATAGGTTTGTACCTTATTTTCATCTTTCATGAAGCAAATATTTTCTTTCATATGTGATTCTTACTTTTCTAAATTATTTTTTTGATCAAATTATGGTGTCTTCAGAGACCGTCCATGTTTCCTTCAATTCTATTTTTCATTTATGTCCATAATCATCATTTTTTTGATATGGATTTTCAGTCATTCTCTTGTCACATTTCAGTTATGGGAAATCATGTCTTTTATGAACCAATTTAATTAACTCAGAGTATCTATCTTCCCTAAAGTATTTCTCATTACTTTTGGAAGGATACATGAATCCTCTTTTCTTATTATAAAACATGATAAACATTTGGGCTAATTGATCCAATTCAATTTCAGAATCAGATATATTCGAATTCCTTTATTCTCTGAGTTCGTTATTTATTCTTTTTCTTTGATTATGAGAACTAAAAATTAGAGAATTATTATCCATTTTCACAAATAATATATGATCGTTAGCTCTATATTCCATTTCATACATCGTCAGTGTCCCAGTCATATCTCTCATTGTAAGATTTTTGACAGGTGATGATGGTTGAATTGCATCTGATATAACATTCCATTTAGTAGGTAGTACTCTTAGTACATTCAATGATTTATCTTCTTGTTTGATAGGATCACCTAATTCTATAATATTATTTATACTCATTGTAAGCCTTCCATTCATCTGAGTGATACTTTCTCCCTCAAGATTTATGAAATATCAAATTTCAGTTTTGGTGTTGCTTACCTCATTTGCTTTAAATTTTCAGTTCCTTCATAAGTAACTACAATGGTTAGCCACAATTAATAATAATTTGAACATTCTAAGACATAGTTCAATTCATATACTTCAAGACCATAGATAGTAGAATTCATAGATTTATAATTTGTGTAATAGTCAGTGTCTATAGAGACAGTCCAATTTGCTAGATTTTTGGGAATTATATAAGGAGTAATGATATTAGTGTAGACTTTGAATCACATATTCTATAAATATACAATCATCCATGATTTCATGCATCCAATGTTTTCACCACTAAAATATAGATCATGAACCATTGAAATTCATCGTCTTTTATTAGTTATTTCCATCTTATTATAAATATTACACTTTTAGCTTATTATAGAATATTTTAAAAGCTCACTTTGGATACCAACTATAAGTTCGGGATATTTAAATATACAAAACAGGAGGTGAATTATGTATTTTCAAAATTTTTTATAATTATCCTTCTTGATGTCAAATGATAATTGTGCAGGTGAGCAGTGTTTATCTTCTGTATGAAATTATGAGTATGGTATAAAAACAGAAATATAGACCATGGCTATTTATAGTGGTTCGGGGAAAATAGATCCCAAAGTCTACTATACCAATTACTCTCTCTATGAGATTGGGGAATTTCACTATTTAGGTCCTCATATCATAAGACCAATCCACAATTGAATGTCGGCAGATGACACCTTTAGAAACAAGACTAAAATAAGCCCTTTTAGTTCTATAATAGAGATCCAATAAACCACAACATAGATCGGGAAGACGATTATAAGGACCCGGCCTTAAACATTATTTAATCTTGAGTTAAATCAAGAATTCAAATTGAGGATCTTTTTAGGTTTTGAGTTTTAGAGAATTAGACCATAACTATTTCATTTCAAATTTAAAATTTCATGTAAACACTACTACTCTGTATCCATTTTTTATAAAATAAAAACTATTAAAAATAAACATGTCAAGTTTCATGTTTTAGGAAGCATGAATTTTACTTTATCCCATTCTTTTCCCTTATTCATCTTTATGTCATGTAGAAAACATTTGAAAAACATGGGATGAGCATAAAAAGCTCAGTAAGGGTTATAAAATAAGGAATGAAAACTTTATCCAATCAATAAATACAAAACAATGAAACCATACTTTTCAAACATAACATACCTTATGAAATCATTAGATTTATGAATAATACACACAAATCACAAATCATAAAGGTAACTTATGGCATACATAACATACTTACATTGGAGAATTCATAGATACATAGGTAGTTATGTTTGAAATAACCATCATAATATATTACACAAATATATTAGGAGAAACATTAATATTTTCCTCATTCATGTTACCCAATACATTGGAGGGCTATCTAGGGCTCACTCGCACAATGATTATCATAGAACCACCTGTATATATAAATAATGCATGATAAAAATAAAATATTCATAACATATAAAACAAGGATAAATGAAAGATAAATTTTCACATTGTAATCACAATATACATTTTCAATATATTGAAATAATCAATTCCTTATAAAACCATTTTCAAAACCATTTAAAACATTTAATAAAGATATTTTTGAATAAAAGTGTCCCATTAAACATTGAATATTTAAAGGAATTAACATTTTATAACATTAATTTCTATATAAATAAATACTTAAAACCTTTTTGAATACATGGTCATTAATGATAAATATTTATAAGAATAAATCTTTAAAATGATATTTTAGTTAAGAATTTCCTTAAAAATGAGAGGTGCTTAAATAAAAATATTTGAGGAATAAAATTAATCAATGATTATAATGTCATTAGAATAAGGATATTCATGATATAATATGTCAAATGGCATTATATACACCATACAAAAGTGAATTGGTGGATAACAACAATGAAGACTCAATGGAAAGTAAATTGAGATGAAATCCCTTGAAAGATGGTATCCTTAGATTAAGGAAAAATAAATTTAATAATTATGTGTGACAAATATAAATACCCCCAATATAATTGGATATTAAGTGTAAAACAATAATAGGTCACTCACACATATTCATAGCATGATATAATCAAGAAGATGGAGTTTAACCCAAAGAATTGAAATTGGGTTAGGAAGTTCCCTTACAATCAATCGGCAACCCAACCACATCACATTAAAACTAAGAAAATGAGTTGATGAGAGATAAAAGGGTCCCTAATCAAATGGAAATAATATTTACAACATTAAGGATATAGAAGAACATATCCCATCATAATAAAATGTAATCTTAAAGGACATAACATTAAAGATGCATTTAACTAAAAGAGGAGGGTGAAAGGTTCCCTTACCGATTTGGTAAGTTGTGAATCATACACCACATGATAGAAGGATCATATGATGATGATGTAAATATCAATATATTAAATTATATTACACAATGAATACAATCATTTTCAGTAAAAACCCCACACAAAATTAAATAGTGACAAATATAGCCTGAATCTAAAGAGAATAAAAAGTGATATGAAAACCCCTTACCACGTTGTAATCAATCGAGTCGTATTACTAAAAATTAATAACCACCAAATAAATCCTAGAATACCATGAATATAAAGAGAATAATTATACTATATATCAAATGGTAGTACACAACACAGGACATTGAATAAATAAGTGGAGAATAATGAAAATCTCATGAAATGAAAAGTTAGATAAGAAACCCCATACCTCGTGTCTGACTTGACTCGATCGTTATTTAATATCCTGAATAAAAAACTAAAGTTAATTTATACTTGATTAAGAAATTTTTTTCATGATTATTTTTCCTTTTAAATCAATTATTACCTTTCAATAACAATTACTTAATTATTTTATTTCATATCGAATATTTTGTTGATGTTCAGAACATGAGTAAAAAATGATCTTGTTATAATTATAAATTAACCATTTGGTCGAAATTCCATTATATAGATAATGATATTCATGATTTATATATCATATATATCCTATATATCCTATATATATATATATATATATATTAATTATTGTACATAACATTTGGAGATAAGAAATGAAATGCACCGTTCATGGAAACAGTTAGTCGTACGTATTCATGAATGGTACTTTAATTTCTATTTCTTATTTAATGTGAAGAAAATGTAATGATAAACAGGGATTTTATAATTTCATTATAATATCATATTTAATTTAATTACCTCCATCCTTTATATGTTCCACCTATGTCATGAATGAGTCATATCACTTTGAGGGGGAGGTAGTCTGCACTTCCTCAAATGAAATTATCGTATTTACCCACTTTAGAAACCATAAAAGAATTATATAAATGAAAAATACAGAAGTACAGAAATAGTAAAATTATAATTTAAATAACATCTAAACATATTACCATATTAATGGCAACCATAAGAGTTGATAGGATAATATTCAACAATCATTGTTTTGTGAGGCAGTAGTTCCCCGTCCTCAGAATCTGTACGTTATTTACCCATTAGATGGAGGTGTGTGTAATTTTAGTTTGAATACTTATCATAAAAACAACCTAGTATATTTATTATACGAGTTTTGTTCTAATACAAAGTAATAAAAAGAGTTTAGGGATATTGAGAAGTAAAATAAACACAAAATAACTTAAGAGAAGATGTTACCTTTAAATCAGGTATCTCCCTTTGGATTGAACCAAAAAGTTTAATTGAATTGCCTTCTGCCAAGGGGAATGCTTCTAGTATTGGGAGAGGTATGTGGGGAGCTTATTTGGGAAGATTTTGGACGAGCCAACAGGCTTGAGAACAGGTAGGAATCTGTTAGAAGTGAGGGCTTTTTATAAGGGGGAGGGTCTCTTTAGAAATGTTTAAAAATATTATTTTATTATATAATGATTTTGGTTCATAATGGTAAAATACATTTTAAGTAAAATATAAGATGAATCAAGTTTGAAATAAAATCATCAAATAATAATTTTAATGTTTTTGGATATTGTGTTAATCATTGTATTCTTATTTATTTAAATAATTTCTTAATGAGGTAAATACTGCATCGTTACTGAGTCATGAATAATTTTATTTATTTAATGTTTAAAAATTAATATACAAATACTATGATGTAGAAAATATTTCCATATTTCGAATGAATATTTTTAGTTCAAGAGATAACTTATATTACCCTATGTAAAAATTGATTTACTAAAAGATATATGTTTAATTCCTTTTTGTCTTTACTTTAAATTAATTAATTTAATGTGTCTTTATCACTCCCATGTGGCTCCATGGGGTCCCAAAATCGACCCAAAGATGTCCATGGTCAGAAATGTATCATCCAATAGTATTAGTACACATTTTAGGGTAATTTAATATTAATATAATAATATTTGGAACCCTTATTTACCATATTTAGCCTTTAACCATGGTAAATAAATTTTTTACTAAAGTAAATATTCATAATGTCAAAAAATAAAAGTTACCTGTATAAATATTTTGGACCTCCAAATTCCAAATATGTAAATGATTTTTAAAAATTCTAAATAGAGATGTGGAAAAAATTAATTTAAAATTAATTCCCACTGTCATAACAAAAAGTGTGTATTTAAGAAATTATTACTATCAAACGATTAACACTTTTTTATGTCTAATATTAAAGTAAAATTACATCTAATGATAAAAAAATGATTAAATTTTAAAAATATAATCTAATTAAACATTAAAACCATTTATAAAGATAATCTAACCATATACGAATTTACATTAAAAGGTTGTTTTGAATTAAAATACAATATATTTCACTATTCAAAAAAAGGATCTTTATTAGAAAAAAATAAAAATATTATCCAAAGTAAATTTTGAAGACCCATTTATAAATAAGAATAATATTTTGACAAATAGAACATAAAAAAATGAATAAAACTAGATTTAAAGAGGGTTTTCTATCAAAAGGCGGTAAATTGACCTTTTAATGGATATTAGAGTATTTATGATTAAAATCGTATTATATCTTATTTTAATTATATAAAATTTATTAGATAAATGTAAAAACATTTAAAAAAATGAATATTCATATTGTAGTTAGTTCTATACATTCCTGCCAATAAAACGGCTAGGCATTAACTACCACTTAAAATAATATTATATTATTATTTTTCAGTATGACTCAGCATTGTGCAACTTCCCAAGAAAATAAATAATAATACATTTTCAAAATTAATAATATTTATGAATTAAATATTAATTTTACTCTAAATAGGTTGAAATGTTTGATGGTGTACCCGATACACAACAACGTGTTTCTTTGAAATCTAACGTTGCACACAAGGCTGAGTCATACTAAAAAGTAATAATATAATATTATTATTTTAAAGGATAGTTACTTCCTAGTCGCTGTAATGGAGGGAATGAACAGAATTAAAAATATTATGATTATAAATGTTTGCTAAATGTTTTTATATTTATCCAAAAAATGTTAGAGGCTAAAAATGTGAAATAATCTAATTTTAAGGATAAATACTCTAATATTCGTTAAAAGGTCTATTTGCCGCCTTATAATGGCGAACCCTCATTAAATATATTTTTGGTCACTTTTATATGTTCTATTTTAAAAAATTAAATTCTTCTCTATAATTGGGACATCAATATTAAATTTTGGTAATTTTTTTTTTCTAATAAAATTCATTTTTTTAATGAATAGTAAAAAATACTTTATTTTAATTCAAAACTGCCTTTTAATATAATTTATTTATATGGTTAGATTATATTTTCAATTGGTTTTAAGTTGTAATTATATTATATTTTTACCATTAACACCAATGTTTTTCATTGAATGTAATTTCACTTCGATATTGGACATAAACAAGTGTATATCTTTTGGTAGTTTTTATTTCTTAAAAACATGTTTTTTTTGGAAATGGGAATTAATTTTAAATTAATTATTAAAACATATATGTATTTAATTTGGTAAAATATACATCATTTTTTAATTAGGAATTTCAAAAATATCTTATGCTGAATTTTTTTTTTTTTTTCTAAAAAACATCAATTTTTGATAAATAGTGAAACCACTAAGTAGTAGTTAAAAACTGACTTTTTTCCATTTAAATAAAATTTTACCACTTCAGTGAATTTAATTTTAAAAATATTACATATATGGATTTTATTAGTATGTAAACTGTGGTTCAATAAGATTAAAATATTTTTTTTTGTAAATAGTAACTTTTGACTAGTATTTTCTGTAGTAAAACGTAAATAGGGTAATTCGAGGTAAAAAGAACATCATAATAACACAAAATTACCTTAAAACATGTGCTAACCATATTTTCTGAATCATGGCAGACCATAATGGTAGTATTTATTTTATTTTTAGACGTCGAATAAGTAAAATTATTATGACACAATAATGATGCAGTGTTTACCACATAAATAAATGTTTTAAATAAATAATATTATAAAGGTTAAAACAATATACAAAACCTGTCCAATTATTATTGGATAATTTTATTTAGAACATGAGTAATATTTTCTTCGATACCGAAAATTATTATATAATAAAATAATATTTTCACACTTTCCTAAAGAGCCCCTCCTCCCCCTTATAAAAAGCCATCACTTCTAACCGATTACTCACACCTCTCAAGCCCCTTAGATCCTCCAAACTCATCCAAAATAATCTCTCAAGATCCCTATATTACTCTTATAAGCCTTAAATTAGGCATAAGGTACTTTAATAAACCCTTTCCGTTCAAACCAAATAGAGTTACACGATTTAAATGTAATGACTTCTCTTATGTTCTTTTATTTTATTTTACATCTCCAACACCCTATAATCATTCTATTCATTTATTTTATAACAACACCAGTATCCTCAATATAATAGGTTGCTTTTATGAGAAGTTTTCTTACTACTATTACACACACCTCTATCTAATGGGTGAAGAACATACTGTTTCTATGGACGACAAACTAACTACTCAAGAAACACTGATTGTTCAATCTTCTTCTACCACCTCTTTTGGTGGCCATTACGATGGATCTGTATTTATATATTATATATATTTTTTATGTTTTACCTATGCATCTATAATTTTTTTTAAACATTCCTTTATGCTTTCTAATATTTTTACATATGATAATTTCATTTGAGAAAGTGTGAACTACCTCCCCTCATAGCTATATGATTCATTCCTGACATACATGGAACTTATAAAGTATGGAATTAATTGAATTATATAATATATATATCATATTATATTATACTGTAATTATGATATACCCATGTATAATTAAGTTTTCATTCCATTAAATATGAAATATAAATGAAATTAGTGTTCATTGTACGTACGGCTTACCGTCTCCATGAATAGTGCATTTCATTTTTTTCTCCAAATTTTACGTAATATTATAAATATATTCATATAGTAGATATAAATGATATATATGATATATAAATCAATAAACTAATATTAGAGATAATGGAATTTTGACCACATGAACAACGTGTAATTATAAGAAGTTCATTTTTGACTCAAGTACCAAATATCAACAAAACAAACATTATTAACATAAATGATTGCATAATGTTTATAACATGGTAATAAGTAATATAAAAGTAATAATAAACTTGAAAAAAGTAACTTAAGTAAGTATAAATGAAGTTTATCTTATTATTCACGAGACTAACGAACGGATGGGTCATGTCAGACATGAGGTAAGGGGTTTCTTATCTCACTTTTATTTCCATGTGATTTCCATTGTTCACTACTAATTTATTTCATGTGGTGTATTTTGTACTTCCATTTGAAATATTTTATCATGATTATATTTATATTCATGTAATTATCTGAATAATTTGGTGGTTATTAACATAGTTTCACATGAATTGATTGATTGCAATGTGGTGACTGATTTTCATGGGTTGTATGTTTCGTAAGTTACCAAATCGGTAAGGGAACCTTTTAACCCAATTTCCATTCCTTGGGTTCATCTTCTAATTCATAATTATGTTGTGATATAATTATGCATGGAATAACTATTTCGTTATTTATGTTGTAATTTCAACTCACCTTTGTGTGTATATACGTTTTATACACATAATCACTCCATTGATAAATTCTCAAGTCATCGATATGAACATGATAAGAGTAATTGTAACTCAATTTCTATTCATTGAGTTAAACACTCAAGTCATTGGTTTTGTCTTAAAAAGAACATGTGTGAATATCCTATGATTGATTTAAATTTAATATACACTCATATTGAGTGAATTTATATATTTCACACATTATTATGTAATTGATATATCCTTAATCTAATGATACAATTTTTATAAGTGATATTGTTTCAATTTAAATCCCATTGAGACTTCATTGTCGTCATGCACCAATTCACTATTATATGGTTTAAATAATTCCCTTTGACATATTACATCATGAACCTATTTATTCACATGATATTATAAAGTTCTGAATCTATGTTATTCTTCAATTATTTGTATTCAAAAGTCTCTCATTTTGTTAAAAACTCTTTAGATAAAATAATGTTTTAAATGTATTTAAGATTTATTCTTCTAAATCATTATCATTAATGTCAATGTTTTAAAAATGGATTTAAGGATTTATTTATATGGAAATTAATGTTTTTAAATGATAATTTATTTAAAAGTTTCAGTGTTTTATGGGACACTATGATTCAAAAATCTCTTTATTAAATGTTTATAAATGGTTTTGAAAATTGTTTGATAAAGAATTTTTTATTTCAATATCCAAATTTGATATATTGTGATTGTAATATGGAAATATTATCTTTCTATTATTCTTGTGTTATGTGTTATGATTATTTTATGGGTATCAGGCATTGTTTATGTATATAGTAGGTTCCATGATAAACCTAGGGCGGGTGAGCCCAAAATAGATCTACAATGCATTGGGTAACGTGATAGAGGTAAACGTTAATGTTTCTCCTAATAGATTTAGGGAAGATATTGTGATGGGTATTACAAGGTTACTCCCTACATCTCTATGATATATACAATGTAAGTATGATACAGATACCACAAGTTACCTTTATGATTTATGATTTCTATGTGTTATTCACAAATCTTATGATTTCATGATGGATGTTATGAATGAAAAGTATAATTTCAATGATTTGTATTTGTTTGTGGGTTAATGTTTCTTTTATATATTTTATAACCCTTAATAAGCTATTTATGATCTCCCCAATTTTTGAAATGTTTTTCATAGGGATAAAAGGTGAATAGGGTCAATGATTGAATTGAGGTAAAGTCATGTTTTCTAAATCATGGAACTAGACTTGTGTTTTTAGTTTTTATTTTAGGAAAAATAAATGGATTCTGAGCAGAAGTGTCTACTTTGTAATTTTGGAAATGTATTGTAATAGATATGGCATAATTCTCTAAAACTCTATTCCTAAAAAGATCCTCAATGTAAACTCTTGACATGACTCATGATTATGAAATTTTTATGGTCAAGTCCTTACAGTTGGCATCAAAGGTCGTTTTAGAAAACATTAGGGATTAAGAGTTTTCGTTAAACACTTGGTTAGTCCCTATGTCTATTATTTAATTCAAATCCTTTTTTCATAAATTTTTGGTATCTAGTAAAGTCATTTACAAATGGAAGGAGGATGATCTCAAAAAAAATTCTTATCTCTTCCTGGTGACTTTCTTGCAATAATTATTTCAAAGTCATGTTCATATGATTCTAAATATTTTTCTAGCATACAACTCACTTTTAAGTAGTTTTTTGAGATATCAAACACCTCCACAATACCTCGATATCATCGTGGATCATGGGTTGTATTTAATCAAATCATATTTTCTCAATATTCTTATATTTTCAAGAAAGGTAAATATTATTAAAGCATTTTCAAATATTTTACCTTGTCACAAGATTTTGATGCATTTTACGATTGAATGTTGAGAAACTTATTTAAATTTTCTATTACAATATAGTCTCTTAAAATATACTTCTGTTATTTTAAAAGGACCATTGATTGAATGTTTTAACTAAAATTTGGTCCACCAGTTTTATATAAATCATGTTTTATCCGATGTTTTGAAATTATATGTCATACATGATTAGTTTCTGAATTTATTTTTCTGGGAACACCCTTATGACCCATGTTGTACATGGTGTATTTGGATGATGGAATAAAATGATTTTGAATAATCTCTAAATAATTGTTGTAATGCATGGACCATCTACCTACATAAAAAAGATGATGATGAATCCATATGGACAACATTATCATGGTATGATGTTGTTTCTTTTGGGAATAGATTAATTTTAACTTATGGAGGTGAAAAAAATGACATTATATAAGATGTTGAGGTCTTAATGTATTAGGATGAAAATGAAAGGTATAAGAAAACCTTTGAGGTTAAAATATGTTTGGGTTATTTTTGAGATTTATGAAAAGGACAATCCATAAGATTGGTGATAGCCCATAACGTCTACAAAGGCCACGAGAATCAACCCCACAACCGAAGGGCGACAAGGGTGTATCACCTTCCACTGGTATAAGTGAAGTCCCTGGTTATAATGAATTATTTTTTTTAAGTTAAATGATTTTATGGATAAATAATAATTTTATTTTTGGAACTCATGTTTTATCAAATTGGTATCCTTAATATAGGAAAATGATTCGATGATTAAGTGATAGAGGTTATTTTAGAAGATGTTTGTTCTTTTGGAAACATTATAAGCTTAAGGGAAATAGAATACTCTGGGATCTCATTTTTGGAGTAATGGTTGAAATTTTATTTTGGAAGAATGTACGTTTTTATTGTAGACATTTGACAATTTGTTTTATTTAGGGAAATGATTAACCTATAATAGAGAATATTTTATTAGGTTAATTACATTTTAGTATGAAACATTATGAGTAACTGATTTAATTTGGAGATAAATGTTAAGATTTATCTTAGATGAATATGTGTTTAAATCTTTCTAAGATCTGGGTTCCAATCATAGTTCGGATTACTTTGAAAATTTTTATGGACAGTTGTTTATTCAATGGTCCTTATCGAACTTTGGCTATTGTTTTACAAATTTTGGAGATTAAGAGTAGTTTTTCTTTTTGTAAAAGATTATCCTTTTTGGGGATTATCTGATCTTGTACTAACAATTTTGGTTTTGGTTAATTTATAAAGACATGGGAAATATATATTTCATATTTTTTGGATCATGTGATTCAATAGATGTTGATTACAATGATTTAAATGTGAACAAGTCGTATTGAATAATCATAGTTTGTAGAAAAGATGAGTTTGTGGTAGAAATCTAGTAAAGGATGAAAGTATACATAAAAATTCAGTATGTTTCCTTATTTTCTTATTCAATCTCATAAATAAAATCCTCATCATTATAAAAAGTAACTAAAAAAAATTCATTAACTTTTCCTACTATGAAATCAATGACTGTTTTACCGATGACGTGTTTTTGATTTTATGGTGGTTAACATTCTCTTCATCATGTTTTCTACCACGTTCCATCAAACCTTAATGGTTTCTTTCTCTTCCATATCCATGTTTTCCTATAAATGGGCTATCTCGAGTGTCCTTTTTATTTATCATTCATTATTTTAAATTGATATTTTTATTTAAACTTTTTCTAATGTCGAACTTTTAATGATATTTCCAAGCCCAATTTTAAAATTGTGAGGACATAATTTCTAAAAGGGGGAAGGATGTGACATACCAAGTAAATAATGAATAATAAATTTACATAATTATTAATAATTGTTAAATAAATATTAATTTAACATTAAAGGGGTTTATATGTTCGATGGCATACCCGATATGCAACAATGTGTTTCTTTGAAATCTTTCATTGCATACAAGGTTGAGTTATACTAAAAAAATAATAATATAATATTATTATTTTAAATGGTACTTAACACCTAGCTATTTTAAGGGAATTAATGAAAAAAAAACAACAATATGATCATACATGTTTGTTAAATGTTTCTACATTTATCTAATAAATTGTTAAGGCTTAAAATGTGAATTAATCAAATTTTAAGCATAAATACTCAAATATTCTTTAAAAGGTCGATTTACAGCCTTTTAATAGAGAACCCACTTAAATTCTAGTTTTGGTCACTTTTATATGTTCTATTTGACAAATTAAAATTCTTCTTTAGAATCAGGACATCAAAATTCGATTTATGAAAATTTTTGGTATTGTTCTAATAGAATTTATTTTTTATGAATATTGAAAATTACAATATTTTAATTCAAAGCAACATTTTAATAAAAATTTATTTATATGGTTAGATTATCTTTTTAATTGGTTTTAAGGGGTAATTAGAATATATTTTTACCATTTAATATAATTCTATTCTTTGAAAGAAGTTTCACTTTGAAATTGGATATAAACAAGTGTTAATCGTTTGATAGTTATTATTTCTTAAAAACATTCTTTTGGATTTGAGAACGGAAATTAATTGTAAATTAATTAATGCAACTTCTATGTTTTGAATTTTTTAAAATAGAAATCATTTTTTAATTCTGAATATCAAATATAGTTTAGGCTTGATTTTTGGTATTTTTCTGAAAAACTTCAATTTCTGATGAATAGTGAAACCAATAAGGAGTAGCTAAAACAGACTTTTTCATTTAAATGAAAATTTACCACTTCTGTGAATTGAATTTTTAAAATACGTCATACATTGTTTTTATTAGTAAGTAAAATGTGGTTCAATAAGATGAAAATAATTTTTGGTGAAGAGTAACTTTTGACTTATTAATCATCGTTAAAGTTAAATAAGGCAATTCAAGCTAAAATATATATCATAATAATAAAATATTACCTTAAAATTTGTCCTAAAATTATCGGATGAGTCATGGAAGACCATGAGAATCATTGGGTATATTTTGGGACCCCATAGATCCACTTAATAGTGATAATGACACTTTATTTTAATTAATTTAATGTTAAGGGAAAAATAGAGAAAACAAATATCATTTAGTCAATTAATATTTACATAAGGTTATATAAGATATTTTTTTGACTATAAATATTGTTTATAAATAAAATGAGATTTTTTATGTCATGGTGTTTTTTTATAATTTTTAGACATCAATAAATAAAATTATTTATGACACAATAATGATGTAATGTTTACCCAATTAATGAATTATTTAAATAAATTATATTATAAAGAATAAAACAATATCCAAAAACTGTAAAATTATTATGGGATGATTTTTTTTCGAACATGAGTCATATTATCTTCTACTTTAATGTGTTATGGATCTTATGAAACTGAATATGATTATATAATAAAGTAATATTTTCACACTTTCCAAAAGAGCCCATCCTCCCCCTTATAAAAAACCATCACTTCTAACCCATTACTCACACATCCCAAGCGCCTTGGCTAATTTATAATCTATTAAAACAAGCTCTCAATATCCATATATTCCTCCTAGAAGTATTACCTTAGGCATAAGACACTTCAAGAAACTCTTTTGGTTCAAACCAAAGGGATTTACCTGATTTAATGGAAATGTCTTCTCTTAAGTTCTTTTTTTATATTGTTTCTCCAACCCCATAAAATCATTAAATGCATTTAATTTATAACAACACCAGTATCCTTTATATACTAGGTTGTTTTTATGAGAAGTAATAGAACTACACATACACACACTTCTATCTAATGGGTGAAGAACATATTGTTTTTATGGACGACAAACCAATGCCTCACGAAATGATGATTGTTCAATCTTCTACTACCACCACTTATGGTGTCCATTATGATGTAACTATATTTATATATGATATATAATATTTTTATGTTTTCTATATGCTTATATAATTTTAATTTACAAAATAATAATATTTTTATGATATTATTTATTCAGAAAAACTCGGTCTTGTGTGTTACGCAATCCATTGAGGAATATTATTTTGGCGTTTAAGAAAATTTAACCTAGGTGTTCTGTGTAGAGAATGAAAAAAATCCATTTTTCATGTAGTGAAAGATTAAGGTGGTTTTGGGTTAAATTCAAGCTAATCCTAGTGTTTTAACATTAAATAAGCTATTCACAGTTATGAATTAAAAGAAAAATAGAAAAAAGTTTAAATTAATTTGAAAAATAATAATTCCATAAATACCTAGGTGTTTCAGTTATCTTCCTAAGGGAACCACTGGCCTTAATCAATCATAATAGTTTCCCATTATATTAAGAACATATAGTTTCTATGATTGTATACTTAAATATAAATACTATATCCAAATAATATCATTTGATGGGAAAATTGATATAGGATATCAAAGGTGGAGCCTCAATGGAATTTGAGACATTATCTCATAGTTTACACCCTTAGTATTCTCATGGATGGAGGTTATAAGAATATCACAGGACAGTAGGAAATGAATATTCCTATGTGTTATTAAATTTTTCCCTCTGTAGACATTTGTGATAGTCTCTATACTTTAGGACTATTAATAATACATTTGATAAGAATGTTCACTGATTTAATAACCAAAAACCAAGAAAATACAAGATTTTTGGAAGAATGGTACATTGTGGATTGATGAGAGTTATTGCGTTAATGAATAATGTGAGAAAATATTTTCGCATTTTATTATTCAATGAATGATTATATCTTAGGCCCTTTGATGAGAATAAAAATTCATGATTAGGACTGGTTATGGAATTTTGTTTTTAGGTTTCTTTCTAAATATTCCATGAATAAAACATTAAGCAACATGGATGATGACAGAAGTTTTCAACTGTTTTTATTTAGTGATATCCCAATAAATGGGTTATATTATGTGGTTAACATTTGTATTAGGTTTCATGGAATTGGACTTTAGCTTCTTAATTATTGGACCATGGGCATTAGGTTTGATGTTAAGCTTGATCTATAGGTAGTTATGTCTAATTCTACTAATAAAGGACCTTATAAGGTCATACACAATGAATATCTATTTCCATGGTTAAATTACATATTATTTTAATCGGTTTAGTAAATATAATTCTGATATGTGGTTTTTTGATTATTCGTGTTTGGATCGATAAAAAATATTTAATAACTCATTATTCTAGAAAATAAATTTGAGTTAGAATTTAATAATTATTTATCCACTATCATATTGAAAATAAAATTTAATTATTTTTTGTGGAATAATGTAGTTAATTTTTTTTAAAAAAATAAATACTCATTATTCAAGAAATGATTAATATTGTGAAGTATTAAAAAAATATTTAAATGGTTCAATAAGAAATAATGGATTAAATTTTACTTAAATAAATGTTACTTTATTTATTCTAGAAATAATATTTATTTATTTGTGAGTCTAGAACATGTTATGTAAATAATAATAATAATAATATTTTTATTTATACATGAAGTTCTATGGGGATTAATAAAATAATAATGACCCGTGTGAATTTATTATTTTCTAACCCCATCTCTATTTGTAAATGATAATATAATTCTTAACAACAACCATCATTATTTGAATGTCCTTAGAGATTTATCACAAGCCCCATAGATATTTTCATCATGAATGCCTTTACGAATGGTGAGAAATTATATAGAACCAGAAAAAATTTTATGATCACGAAGCGATTAGCTTGGTGATTATTAATAAATGACATAAGAAAGATAATATTCCATGATAAAACCCAATTATTTCTAAAATGATATTCGGTGGTTTTTAGATAATATTTGGATAACAGATAAGGCGATTCCACCATTGAATGTTTTCTCTAAACTGACAGAGTGACAAGAATTTTCAACTAAATATTTAACAAAAAATGAATTCCAACATGAAGAAATTATTTATTTATATGAATTAATTATAAATTTAATGTGATGATCTTGTATTCATAGTTTTTATTTTCATGTTAGTTAATCTTTGAATAAGTATCATTGTTCATGATATTATCTTTCATTTATATATTGAATTATTCATTGATAATAAAAAAATGTTGTTTTTATTATGAATTAATATGAAATACCGCTACACCAGGAACATTAATGTGGAATTAGAAAAATCACATATAAATATATAATTATCTGTTGATCATTGATTGATTTACATATTTTATAATACTTTGAATTTTCCAGATTAATCATTTCTTAAATCAATATTTCAATATATCCTAACATATCTATTAGTTTTATTCTTTCATTCTCACTCATATAAAAAATTTTTGATTAATTTCATATGAAGAAAATCTGAAGAACCCATTAAATGGTCTTAAGGATTTGGTTCAGATTGCACAAGATAAAATGACATGTATTACATTGGTATAATTCCTATACCCATTCACACTACACTAGGATAAATAATGAGAAATCTTGGTCTTCATTCTGTAAATACACAATGCATTATTAACACACATCATGTTTTTATTGATCCATCATTGTACAAGGGTTGTCAGACTAACACTCTTTAACTCAGTTACTTGTCATGTCATTGTAACACCCCAAACTTCCATGGTACGCTTCTCTTTGAATAATACAGTAGCGTGTGTTGTACGCAACTTCGAGTTCTAACACACACCACAACCAATAAAACTAGTAGTTATGAATAGTAATATCCAGTTTTTGAAATTTTATAAATTTTATCATTCAAAATGGACTTCATTTTTGGATTTGGAATATCGAAATTGGCTTAGGGTGAATTTTTGGTATTTTTCTGAAAACTTTCAATTTTTGATGAATAGTGAAAAACACTATGTTATAGTTTAAAACCTACTTTTTATTTAAATAATTATTTATTTTATTTAAATTTATTTTAGGTAAAAATAGATACATAATATCTATATATGTTCAATGTAATTCATTGGAGTCAGTTTATAATAATTTTAGATATATAAAAAATTTATTGAACTTTTCACTCTCTTTCACCCATCTCCTAGGAGAATTTGAAAATTCAGATAAAACTTAATTTTACTAGTTCTGTGAGTGGAATATCGAAAATCAGAGAGAAACGGTTAATATCAAGGAGTAAAATGTGGTTCAATAAGATAAAAAAATTTAGTGAATAGTACCTTTTTACTTTTATATACCGCTGTTAAAAGTAAATAGTGTAATTAAGGGTAAAATGATATTAATATTACCCTTATACATGTCCTAATTCTATTGGGAAACATTATCTCGACCAAAAAACCTTAGGAATTAAATATCAACATTTAGGTCCACGTGGATTAGATTGGTATATTTATTATTATTTAATTAAAAGAAGAGTTAAAAGAGTTAAAATCAATGTTTAATAACTAAGACATTTTTAATATATGGTTATACATAAGATAAATTCGATTATAAATATTTATTATTAAGGTAAAATGATTTCATACATAATAGTATTTTAGTTATAATTTTTAGACATTAAATAATTTAATTTATTTATGACACAATGATGATGTAGTAATTACCCTATTAATGAATGATTAAAGTAATTGATATTATAAATACCCAAATAAATGTAATTTGAGAGTTTTTATAAATTCTAATAATTTTATAGGTAAATATAACATATTATTATTGGTTATATGAATTTATTTCTATGTAATAATGTTGTTATAAATTTATCAAAAACAAAATACCCAATAGTGTCAAAATTGACATAAAAGAGTTTTGAAAAATAATATTATATTATTAATTGATGTTCTATTTCTAAAAATCTAATGTTTGGCCAAAGGACTTATATCATGATAGTTGTGTCATTAATGTAAAACATGGGGGTCCATTGGAAGTTTATAGTAAGTTTATTAACCATATAGTATAAAAATACAAAGAGACATGGTTAATGTCAAACTAATTAACTAAGTGTTAAAACTAAAAGATAAGGTTAATAAAGTGCCCCAAACCTGTCTAAACCCTATTGGTTGAGTGGATTTTGACCCATCCCAACCATTGAATCGATATAAATTAATTTTTATCCATTATAAACCGAATATAAATTTATTATAAAATAATATTTTAAGTTTTTCCTAAGGTGCCCCTCACCCCTCTTATAAAAGTGAACTCCACCTTCTCTCAAATTCACACCTTCAAAGCCTTTTGGATCGGCCAACCCCTACGAAAATATTCTCTCAACTTCCATCACTTCAACCTAGATGACTTAGTTTGATCATAAAACCAACCTAAAGAGCCCTTTTGATCAAATCAAAAGGAAGAACCTGAAGAAGAGGTAATGTTTTCACCACCCTCTTTCAAGTTCCATTATTCTTCCACTTCTACTTTCTTTGTTATTTACATTCTAAAATAATAAATCCAATATAATGTATATACTGTGATGTTATTATAAATAATTTACAACCATATTCCATATTCTATCCATCCTTTTAATGACATGTCACCATACATGCGTACGTATGGCTTACCGTCTCCACGTCGTGGTGTAATTGTTTTTCAATACACTATTGTTTGGATGGGTATAATAATGAAGTGTAATTCATGTAAATAATAAATATAACATGATAATGATTCTATATATATTATACACCATCCAATTATATATTATTTTAATATCAAAAGAATGATATTCTCGCTCGTGCGTACGTACAGACTACTGTCTCCACGAATGCGATGAGATTCATTCCCCATCGTATCCATTCAATACTAATTTTCATTTGATGATTAAAAATAATTTTTAAGGACTTGATATCATTCTTGATATTAATAAGATACAACCTATGGATAACAAACATGGTTGATGTATCAAAAATTATAAAATAAAATGAGTTTTTGATCAACTGAAAAGACAATAATACTAAAATATTATTAACAAAGCAATATTAAAAGATCATATATGATATCATATTTATGTATATTATTATTGTATAATTTAATAACAATGATTTAACTATTATAAAGGAGTTTAACTTCCCCTCGACCAAGGAAAAGTACAAGGTAATGTTTTATTTCACAATCTCTTCATTATCTGAGGTTGTTTATATGTAATTATCTTCTGGGACCTCTTTATCATCCACATCAATGTTTATTAAAAATGTATTTCAAAACATTATTAATATTTTATAGAATATGCGTTAAAGTCATTTATACACTTTTTTGACTTTTTATAATAAGTTTATAAATGAATATTTCCTTCGTTTTCCAAACAAGGTCCTTTTTAACCTTTTCGACAAAATTTAAGTAAGAATATATTTTTTTTAACTTATACAGTGGGTACGGCTATTTTCCATCATTATAAAATCTTCAAATCTTCCCTTAAAAGATTATAAGAATATTTTTAAAGTAAATGTTTTATTTTATAAATATGTGACTTTTAAATGATTTGAAAATAAATATTTTAAGAATTTGTGAAAGGTACTCTTCATCAATGTCAGAATTTTAAATGTTTTAAATATTTATCTTTCTAAATCATTTTAATTAATGTCGTTGTTTTAAAAATGATTTTAAGGATTTATTTATATGTACATGAATGTATTGAAATGATATTTCTTTTCAAATTTTTCAATGTGGTACGGGACACTTTGATTCAAAAATCTCTTTCAAATTAATTCCTTTATAAATGTGTGACTTTTCAATGATTTCAAAAAAGATAAATTTCTCTCAAATGGTTTTGATTTCATCTATGTCAACATCCATTGACATATTTTAAGATTTTTTTAAGTTGATTTATTATGATACAAAACTTCCATATTGTATTGATGGTTTTGTGATATGTTTGACTGTGGATGTGTTATTTTTATTCCATTCATGGTTTATGGAGAAAGAATTTACATTTCATATGATAGTTTTAATATGAATGTTTATGTTATGTTTAAACCTGTTCATATGAGGAATGAATTGGACTTAGTAAGTGATGGGTGGAGCCCGCTATAACACCTCGATGAATCAAAATTTCCCATGAGACAAACTAGTGTCTTGGCAGAAGGCCTTGACAAAATCTTATTTGTAGTCGTGGCACAAGGCCTTGACTCCGTGGTTATGATAGTCTAGCATTATCCATTCCATCATTATGAAAGTGCTTATTGATATTGAATGTGATTATTTGACTAGTAGAATATCCATTGGAAATATTAAATGGCATTATTTCATTATATTTCTTCCATATTATGCTGAAGTTCAAGTTTAAAAGGATTTTGTTTTAGTTATACATTGCCTTAAATGTTTAAACGTATTTATGAAAGTTCCCACTATATTGTTATCCTTGCTGAGAATCTGAGCTCACCCCTTTCTATGTTTTATTTTTCCTAGGATACGATGAAGTATTTTATGACTAACCAGTAGGCATATTCTGAGGAGATATGTGTGAGGACTATGGAGACTATGTTGTTGTAGTTTTTCACTTTCTGATGTAATGTAAGACTTATGAATGTATCTATTGTTTCCAAGTCTACTAAACTAATCGGTCTTTCAAGACTTGATCTTTTGTGATCATTCCAATGTTATGTTATAATGCACAGACTATGGGTAACTGGGGTTGGGGCGATACCGTTGGTATCAGAGGAAGTTTAGAAAAAACCTTAGAAGCTAGATTTAGATAAAATCTTAATAGAGAACATAGACCTAAGATGGACTTTGAGGATTAGTATAGAAGAACATCCTAGAATTTTGGTATTGTATAGATTTTATGAGTTTTCTACGCAATACATCCATGTCTGGATACGAGCAGGTAAGGGCAACTCTGGCACATATTTTCCTAGGGGTAAAACCCGAAAACACCGCTTTGAATTAGAACTGGAACGGCTATACGACAACAGGCCTTGTTGCACTCTTGGTTACGACACTCTCATGGGATATTCTTAGGATAATTCTCAGTTTCTTTACAAACCATTATGAAGGGTTTATGAGTATATACTTCCTCAAATAAAACATTTTTATTATTATTGATTATATCTATAAACTCCTCAATTTATATTAGGTATTTTACATGTTTGGAATTATTCATTGCAATTCATAAACTGACCTAGTGTATTCCATTGTATAGAAATGGCGCCCAGTTGATGGAATGTGAACTCCAGCAACACATATGATCCAAAGAGTAAGAAGTATCATATCTTTCACAGTATTAAGCCATCATTTAGAAGGGAAATAGTCTCTCATGTTTTCTCAACAAATGAAGAAATAGTATCATGTGGTAATAAGATATGTAATGAATTCTCTGAGTCTTATGACTTTGAGGGGAACCAAGAGAAGAAAATGATGGAAGAGATAAATATGGATAATGGGAAGAGGTAAATGAAGAATTTTCCCATATGTGATAACTGTGGGAAGAAACACCATGGAAGTTGCCTTAAGGGAATGGGAGTTTGTTATAATTGTGGAGAAAAAGGACACCAAGTACGTGACTGCAAGGTGAAGAAAAAGGTTTCAAATGTACAATGCTTCATCTATAAGGAGTTGGGGCACTATGCGAACCAATGTCCAAATCATCAGAGTATGCCCCAAATGATGCTATTCGATAATAATAAAGTTATGATACTACCTCAAATGAAGAAGAATGACTAGTGTTATTATGTTTTTATTATAGGATTATTTAATTTGAGTGTTCTATCAACAATATACTGGTTATATGAATTATGGATATAAATCCGGATTGTATTGCAGTACTATTTTATTGAGGATTTTAGATTATATTGTTATAAGAAAAGTGACTTAATAGTGAGATACACTTTGGTAAAATGCATGGTTAAAGTAAAGTTAATCCTTAATATGGTCCCGATAATGAGGTAGTGATTTTGGAATAAGAGATGGTTGATTTGAATAAATTATATTGGATATTATTGACTTCCTTGAAACTGATTAATGATTTGTCATCATGGGAGTTTTCAACATTTTTCGATATAATGATCATATCCACTATTCTATAAAGAATAAGGGAGCATGAATGTAATCAATAAGGTTTTATGTTAATTGAAGATGTTACCGTGTTTTAAAATAATACATGATGAAGGTGTTCCCATGTTATTAAACTGAAAAAAGGGTCTTGATTGTGTTTAAATTCCTTATAAACTTTGGATTGTGCGTTTGGATATTAGTATTTTGGATAAGTATAAAGGTTGGAATGGATTATGTTTGAAAGTTTATTTTTGTATTTTTATAAAATGACAACACACAGACCATGTGACAACCCATCGTGTTGGACAAAGTAGCTGGAATCGAACCCACAACCATAAGTGCGATTGGCATTTATTGCCTACCATTGGACTACGTGAAGTTCCTGGATGGTATAATGTAGTTTCTTTTTTAAGGGTATGATATGTGAATTATAAATTCATTATATTTGGAACCCTATACGATTAGGATAAATAAATTATTTTTTAGTTATATTATGTTTTGGAGTGAAAGATGAGTTTCTGGTAGAAATGTATTAATGAATAAAACTCCAATTATAAAGTAAGTATATCTCCTTGTCATCTTATCCAATATCATAAATAAATTCCTCAACATTAAGAAAAGGAACTTAGAAGAAAAAAATTGTCCTAGAAGGTACCTAAGATGATCACAAATTTATGGCCTTGTGATTGTTGGCCTTTTCATAGCCATGTTCTCTACCACTCTCCATCAGATATTAATGGTTTGATTTTTCTTCCATATCAATGTTTTCCTACAAAGAACTCTAGTATGTGTTATTTTAGGTAACCTTAATACTTACCACTCTTTATTTTAAATAGAGGCCTCATTACTAAATTTTTCGATGTGGGATTTCAACTACGATATTTTAAAATGTCAACCCCAAGTTTCAAATACTGAGCATAAATTGAGAGGATGAAATTTATTGAAGGAGGGGAGAATTTAACACCCCATGCTTCCACGGTATGCATCTCTTTGAATAATACAGTAGCGTGTGTTGTACGCAACATCGAGTTCTAACACACACCAAAACCAATCAAACTAATCGTTAAGAATAGTAATACCCAATTTTTTAAATTTAATAAATTTTATCATTCCAAATGGACTTCATTTTTGGATTCGTAATATCAAAATTATCTTAGAATGAATTTTTGGTATTTTTCTGAAAACTTTCAATTTTTGATGAATAGTGAAAAACACTGAGTTATAGTTTAAAACTGAATTTTTATTTAAATAATTATTTATTTTATTGAAGTTTATATTAGGTCAAAATAGATACATAATACCTATATAAGTTCAATGTAATTCATTAGAGCCAGTTTATAATAATTTTAGATATTTAAAAATTTTATTGAACTTTTCACCGTCTTTTACCCATCTCCTAAGAGAATTTGAAAATTCACATAAAGCATAATTTTACCGCTTCTGTGAGTGGAATTTCAAAAATTAGAGAGACACAGTTAATATCAAGGATTAAAATGTGGTTCAATTAGAAAAAAATAATTTTTTGTGAATAGTATGTTTTTACTTTTATTTACCACGGTTAAATGTAAATATGGTATTTAAGGGTAAAAATGATATTAATATTACCCTAATAAATGCATTAATTCAATTGTACTAGTTTATCTCGACCAAAAGAAACCTTATTAATAAAATATTATCATTTAGGTCCACTTGGATTAGATTTGGACATTTATTATTATTTAATTCAAAGAATAGTTAAAAAAGTTAAAATCAAAGTTTAATAACTAAAACATTTTTATATAGGGTTGTACATATGATAAATTAGATTATAACCATTTATTAGAAATATAAATATATTTCCTACATAATGGTTTTTTATTTATACTTTTTAGACATTAAATAATTTTATTTATTTATAACACAATGATTATGCAGTAATTACCGTATTAATGAATGATTAAGATAATTTATATTATAAATACCCAAATAAATATAATTTGAGACTTATTATGAATTTAAATAATTTTCTAGGTTAATATGACATATTAGGATTGGTTATATTAATTATTTCGACGTAATGATGCTTTTATGAATTTATCAAAAACAAAATACCCAATAGTGTCAAAATAGACATAAAAGAGTTTTTAAAACAAATATTATATTATTAATTGATATTCTATTCCTAAAAATTTAAATTTCGGCCAAATGACTTATATCATTATATGGGTATCATTAATGGACCACTTGGGGTTATATTGAAAGTTTATAGTAATATTATTAACCATATAATATGAAAATACAAAGAGACATGGTAAATGTAAAACTAATTAACTAAGTGTTAAAACTAAATGATAAGGTTAATAAAGTGATTCAAACCTGTCTAAAACCTTTTGTTTGAGTGTATTTAGATCAATCCCCACCTTATCCTCTAAATAAATAAATTTTGAGCCATTATAAACCGAATATGAATTTATTATAAAATAATATTTTAAGTTTTCCTAAGGTGCCCCTCACCCCTCTTATAAAAGGGCACCCCCTATCTATAATTAAAACCTTCAAAGCCTTTTGCCTCGGTCAAACCCTACCCAAATATTCTTTCAACTTCCCTCAAATTAACCTAGAGGCCTTAGTTTGATAAGAAAGACATCCTAAGGATCCCTTTTGATAAAATCAAAATAAAGAACCCGAAGAAGAGGTAATGTTTTCACCACCCTCTTTCATGTTCCTTTCTTCTTCCACTTCTTCTTTCTTTGTGATTTCCATTATAAAATAATAAATACGATAAATTCTATATACTGTGATGTTATAATAAATATTCTACAACCATATTCCATATTATATCCATCCTTTTAATGTCATGTCACCATACGTGCGTACGTACGGCTTACAGTCTCCACGTCGTGGTGTAATTGTTATTAAATAAATTATTATTTGGATGGGTATAATAATGAAGTGTAATTCATGTAAATAATAAATACAACATGATAATTATTCTGTCTATATGATACACCATCCAATTATATATTATTTTAATATCATAAGAATGATATTGTCACTCGTGCGTACGTACAGACTACCGTCTCCACGAACACGATGAGATTCATTCCCCATCGTATCCATTCAAGAATAATTTTCATTTGAGGATTAAAAATAATGTTTTAGGACATGATATCATTATAGATATGAATAAGATACAACCTATGTATTACAAACATGTCTTATGTGACAAAAAATATAAAATAAAACGAGTATGTGAACAACTGAAAAGACGATAATACTAAAATATTATTAACAAAGCAATATTAAAATATCATATATGATATCATATTTTTGTATATGATTATTGTATAATTTAATAACAATTATTTAACTACTATACAGGAGGTTAACCTACCCTCTACCATGGAAACATACAAGGTAAGAGTTTATTTCACAATCTCTTCATTATTTGAGGTTGTTTATCAGTGTTTATTTCACAGTCTCTTTATTATCTGAGGTTTTTTATAAGTAATTATCTACTAGGACCTCTTTATCATCCACATCCATGTTTCTTAAAAATTTATTTCAAAACATTCATTATATTTTACATAATATGGGTTAAAGTCATTTATACCCTTGTTTTAACTTTTATAAGAAGTTTATAAAGTAATGTTTCTGTCGTTTTCCAATCAAGGCCCTTTTTAACCTTTTAGACATAATTAATGTAAGAATGTATTTTTTTAACTTATACTGTGGGTGTGGATATTTTTCGCCATTATAAAATCGTCGAAGCTTCCTTTACAAGCTTATAAAAATATTTTGAAAGAAAATTTTGTATTTTATAATTATGTGACTTTTAAATGATTTCAAAATGAATATTTTAAGAATTTGTGAAAGATACTCTTTATCAAGATCAGAATTTTAAATGTTTTAAAGATTTATCTTTCTAAATATTTTTATTTAATGTCCATGTTTTCAAAATGATTTTAAGGATTTATTTATAAAGACATGAATATTTTGAAATGATACTTCTTTTCAAAAGTTTCAAAGTGTTATGGGGAACTTTGAATGAAAAATCTCTTTTAAATTACTTTCTTTATAAATGTGTGACTTTTCAATGATTTCAAAAAAGAGATATTTCTATCAAATAGTTTTGATTTCATCTATGTCAACATCCTTTGATATATTTTAAGATTATTTGAAGTTGATTTATTATGATAGAAAAACATCCATATTGTATTGATGGTTTTGTGATATGTTTGACTGGGGATGTGTTATTTTTATACCATTCATGGTTTATAGAGAAATAACTGACATTTCGTCTGATAGTTTTAATACAAATGTTTATGTAATGTTTAAACCTTTTCATATGAGGAATTAATTAGACTTAGTAAGTGATGGGTGGATCCCGCTATAGCTCCTCGATGCATCAGTAGGTTTCATTAGACAAACTACTGTCTTGGCACAAGGCCTTGACAAAATATTATTTGTAGTCTTGGCATAAGGCCTTGACTATGTGGTTATGATAGTATGGAATTATTCATTCCATCATTATGAAAGTGGTTATTGATATTTCATGTCATTATTCGACTAGTAGAATATCCATGTGAATAAGTATATGGAATTATTTCATTTTATTTCTGCCATATTACGATGAAGTTCAAGTTTAAAAGGCTTTTTTTAGTTATACATTGCCTTAAATGTTTAAGATTATTTATGAATGTTTCCACTATATTGTTATCCTTACTGAGCATTTGAGCTCACCCCTTTCTAGGTTTTATTTTTCCTAGGATGTGAATAAGTATTTTATGAATGACCTGCAGAGATAGTCTGAGGGGATATGATTGTGGACTATAGAGAATATGTTGTTATAGTTTTTCACTTTATGATGTAATGTTAGACTTATGAATGTATCTAGTTTTCCAAGTCTACTAAACTAATCAATCTTTCGATACCTGATCTTTTGTGATCATTCCAATATTATGTAATAATTCACCAACTTTGGGTAACTAGGGTAGGGGCGTTATAGTCGTGCACATATTTTCATAGTGGAAACATGTAGTCAAAGGCATGTTGTGTATTTAATACCTGACACATGTTACTAAAAAATTTCAATCATATAAGTTTCAGATAATGTGAATCTTAAACATGTAGTGTAACACATTAATGTCTATTAAATTCCAAGAACCATGGCATGTGTCATAGATATATAGCAAGGAGACATGCATAGGGTGTGGATTTCATCTATAATGCATGTGTAACACCTATTTTCATGGAATGAATAATTAATTAATTATTCCATTTCCACATAATCAATATTTATTAATATGTCTTTCTATATAGTACACACCGTGTAATACGTTTCATATACATGAAATGCATAATTAAATTTGGCATAATATTTGGAAATGTATACCGTGTATATTACTCACACACAGAATACACTGTGATTATGATATTACATTATATGATTTCTATGTATATAATTACATAATATGACATGTATATTATTTTCCATACAAGTAGACAATATAATACCTCAATACATGTTGTATTTTTCAAATGGGTACTTTCTATATTGCCTCCATGTACTTACTTTTTTACATGGTTAAATTCTATAACAAATCGGCCTAGGATAACCTGATATGTCACCTTATCCATTCTTCCACAAGGCCCAAGGATCATTAATTATCACCACAGTCTGGTGGAATGAACTATGGTATCACAGGTGAACATGTAGTGATGGTTTCATATTCAAAAGAAACCAGGATAAATAGTGATTTCAACTGAGAACCCAATAAAATGTATCCATACGTTGGACAACCATGATAAAGTAATACAAGTTCTAAAAAATAACTTTCAAACAAATCATCAAAGAAAAATTTATATCAATATATTTTTAATATAGCATCCTTTTTAAAAGAACAATTTTATACATTGATATTACAACCCAAAAAAGAAGAAAAATAAAAAAAAAATATAGGATGTTGAAGAGACCAATGCAAAAAATGACCGAAACTAGAAAATCCAACTCGAGAGAAAAAGACTCAACATCACCAACATTTTACCCTTAAGTCACCATCCTCAACTAAACAACACCTTCTTCCCCATAGAGAGAAGTAGAATATCTATATGAAATCCAAGACCTATAAACCTACAAAAAACATGAAGACTATATACCCCCAAACATGAGCATGTATGGTGTGATAAAAACACCTAAAGGCCACAACCATGAGTCCATTTCATTCTTTTTATAATGAAAATCAAGTTCATTTTTTGGATGTAATAACCAATAGTTTTTAATTTACATTAAAAAATAAAATGAACACAAAATAACTTGTTTCATTTATTTTAATACCCATTTTTTATAAAATCCCCAATGAGGTATTACCATGGTAAATTCTTTTAAACAAAGGTACAACTATTATCTTTTTAAAAAACTTCCATTTCAAAAGGAGACATGTAAACTTTTCTCATTTCATTTAAAACATATATTTTGAAGATAAAACCTTGAATAGAATAAAATGTTTTAAAAATAATAATTTCACAAGGATTGGATTTAAATAATCCAAATATTTCTTTTTTGAAAACATAACACGCACACATAATAGGAGTATAAGAAATGGTAAGAATATTAAAATGGAAAAAATGAGGATTCATAAAAATGAAAATAAAAATAGAAGGAACACCATAAATAAATAATGCCCAAGAATAATTAACTAACAAATAAATTTAGGCTCAAATAATGGGATAAGTAACTTTCATAAAAAACATAATAAAAAGGTTTAACATATGAAACATAACAGGAGTAGAAAACCTAGGCACTAAGTGCAAGTATATGTTGTGAGATTTTTGATCCAACTATAAATATGTAAATGAGCACATAACACATCACCCAAATCACTCTAAATAGTCACATTGGTGACACCCCTAACCTCAGCATACCATTCCACCAGGGGCTACTAACCATTGCATAAACCTAAACTAGCATAACTAACATCTCATTAGTCCCCACATAGTAGCATGGTGTTACTCATGAAATATATAATAATTCTATTCAATTATCATGGAAATGTTAGTTTCTAAACAATAGAAATATAAAATGAAATTTCACATAACAATCAAAAACATTCCACCTCTAACATACCTCCTTTAATAACAATCCCCACTCCAAATAACATAACCATGAATCACATTTCATATAACTTTATTACATGAAAAAAATCATAAATAAAGGATTATAAAGGTACTCAACATAGCTGTGAACATATATCAATTAATCTAATTCTCTCAAGGTTCCAAATTGGCCTTATATTTTGAAATCTTGAAGCAATTATTTGGAAATATCATTTCAAACCCAATTTTTACAATAAGAATGTTTTCAAAAATCACATAAAAATTAGTAGGCTTCATTATGACTAATGGAACAAAAGAACCACCCAAATAAATCAAATAAAAGAACATATAAACCCCAATTTAATAAAAAAATGTAAGCATTATAATATTAACACCCACATTAGTCGAATAAGGAGACTTATTTAAGAAAAGGGAGGCCCTTTATAAATATAATTAAATCCAATTAGAATCAAAAAATATTATTTTAAAAATACGTGAAGAAATAACAAAATTGGAAAAACCCTTTTTAACTTAAATAAACGCCAATTTTAAAATCTAAATTCTCTGAAATCACTATGAACCCACAAAATATTTTTAGAATACCGTCAATGGCATTTTATCAAACACCATGAATGCATAAAATACCATTAGAAAACAAAATGATAGTGAACTAAAAAATCCACCAAATTTTTCAAAGGAAATACAAATAAAACATTTATAACCATTTATAACACAAATTTTGTTATCATATACATCATTAAATCAATTAAAACACCTTTAATGCATAAAAAAACTAAAAAAATATTTAATAATCGGAAATGGAATGGAAAAAGCTGCCTCAATTGGTGGAATCGGGTCTAATTCAATGGAAATCATAAAACAATACATCAATATCTATCTCACTACCCTAGAAACAAATATCCTCCCATCAGCATTAAGATTTGATAAAAATCAAGAAAATGTAAATAAACTAAGGAATAAGAAAATATAAGCTCTTACCTTGTCACCTCGGTAAATATTCAGTAATAAATTATCAAGAATCCACCGTAGAGAGGAATTGTATGAGAAGAGAATATTTTTAGAGGTGCATAGTTAAAAAGGGTATGAATGGGGTGGATTGAGGGAGAAGAACCAAATATAAACAAGGATAATATATGAAAATTCCCAAACCTATGTAGGTAGCATGGTTTACCAAACCTAAGGGGTAATATACAGTCACCACTATCCCAAAACTACTTAGGTCACATGATTTACATTCCATAGTGTCCCAAACTATGTGCCCAACTGTGAATCCCTAAAAATGATCCAAAACATATAAAAATTCACAAAAAACTCCCTATACTCATGGTATAAATCAAACCTATAAAAATAAACATTAAAAAGAATAGTTTTTGGTGTCATAGTTCTCCCCACTATGTTAATTTATGCCCAAAAAAATCATAAACCACTATGGAAATGGGATAGGTCATGTCAAACTCACCAAATGAAAAGACACAAACATAGGGAAATTTTTTGAAAAAGAAACCAAGAGCATGTGATATTAGCATTCCACCCCTATGTAAAAATTCCCACACTGTTTTAATATTTTACATCCAACCATGCACAATTAATTATAAAACATGATTACCTAAAAAATGAAACATTGGGTTGACAAATCTTATGGTCTAACTCAAAAATAATAACTCCAAATAATACACCTATCAAAACACACAGGTGATCTTGAAATCTAAACCTAAAAAAAGAACAGAAAAAATAACACTAAAACCTTTACAACAGCAATGTCCACAAGTGATGTATGAAATGACACATGTCAACACAATACCATGGTATAGAAGATCCCATAAATAATGGTAACACATAGATTTTGACTATAAGTGCCCCTCCATTTTGAATTAATCTCGAAAGGTTAAGCACTATAGAAACAAGGCTAATAGAATTTTAAATAACAAGCAAACATGCCTCAAATACTTGATAGAGTAATTAAAAAGATCCTAAAGCCCTTGGAAAATGATTTTAATACGCAAAAATAGAATATACCATCATGAATCACCCAAAAATGTAATTAATCCAACTCACCGACATTGTACACTCTATAAAATAGGAGAAACTGCCCAAAAATGAACATGAATCATCCATGAATTACATGTTGAAGAATTTGGCTAATGAAACTACATGATAGGTAACTGGAGACAAAACTCATAGAACTACCATTCTTAGTTATCCTGAATGATAAAATCAAATTAGTAGCTACCATGGTCTACTCATAATCCAAAATATTATCCCCATTCTTTTATCCCTCGCCCAATCTATTTCAGTGCATGCAATACATCAAAGATCATACAAGGATCCACTCCATGAAAAAGGATAACATATTCCACAAAACAATGAGGTTTGATCAAAATGAATGCATAAATATCCAAAATGAACAGGTACATAAGAACAAAATATCTATCATCCATTTTAAAAAATAAATGGGGAATACAAATGATATAAAATAAATTATAATAAAAATATGTGATATAAAAATAACACCACTAGAAGAAAATAAAATAGAATTCGACCCACCCATTGAAGATACACCACAAAAATCTGATCGGATCGAAGATAATAAAAGAACAACTTCTACATTTGATTTTTTTTAGAATAAAAAACCAATGGTAGTTACTACAATGGAGACACTGATATTAGGTCCTTTGAGCTATCAAAAAAGTGATTCTAACATGCCTAGATTTTCCAATGTAGATGCATACCAATTTACTAAACATTACACTAGTAAAATCACTATTATTTACACCCTATGGTGTCAAAGAATAGCCTATCATATGTTTCTTAACAAAAAAATTGTTTCTAAAAATTTCATTATACATCACATACATAATGGTATTAAACCCAGACTAAAACACCAGTGAAATAATATTTCAATGAAGGACTCTTGAAAAGTTCCAATCCTTGTCTAAATCATCATCAACCAACCCAACATAGAATGGTGCAAGTCCAGCGAAACATTCAATATAATCCTTCATTGACTCATCAGCCTAATTAACACTCAATAAATCAATAATCTTTGAATGTATCACTTCTTGAAGATAAAACTACTGGATAAAGAATCCCATGAGATATCCCAGATATTATGTCTCAAATTGATGAGTTTGGAAAGAATGATTCCACCAATCTAAATTAATTGATTTGAGAAAAAATTTATTCACCTCAACCACAGAGATATGTGAGATTCGAGGGACTCAAATACCTCTTTGACCTTAACCTACCACTCTATCACCTCATGGGGTCATTGATCACTAAAAAAACTGGATAATGCTTATTCAAAATCAATTACACATGATATATGATCTAAAATAACAACGGCCTACCACTCTATATATATTCTAGGGAGAGTTAGAAACTGGGAAGAAAACTATTGTATCATTATAATCCTTTCCCATGAGATTATCTTATTGACTAGATGATTAATTTTTTTGGTTCATATTATAAAAATTCATTAAAAACAAGATTAAATAAAATCACATAGTATTACAAAACATGGGATACAAAATCACAAATCAAAAAAAGACACATCACAAATCACTCCATGTAAACACATTTCAATAGTTCCAAACAATTCATTCTTTCCTCTTCAATACACCACAAGTGTTTATAAGAATTTATATCATGGATTCGTTACAAAAACCCTAATACAATTCGTAACCAATAATGAATGAAAATCAATTGTTGAAGTCAAATTTCCTTTTAAAACTACACAATCTCAAAAACATACACTTATTTATAAATAAATTCATCCTTTTTAAATTATCACCATCCCAAAACCATTTCATAAAATCTACAATGAATAAAACACATGAAATTATTTCCATGAAAACAATAATAGTCCAATGTCATTTAATCTAATAAATTCATTTATTCTATAGGAAAAAAACCATTTTATGGAATGAATGTTATTCACCAAAGGCATAGTTTGAAAAAATATATATAAATTAACATATAATAAAACCATGCCTTAAATTTTTTTTCAAAATTGAATTAAAACACAATAGGTTTCACTTTATTACTCACAAACAAGAATCATAAATCTTAAAAGGGGATAAATTTATCAAAGGATAGAAATAAATATAAATTCCCAAAATTATATAGCGAGAATGGTTTGGTCAAAATTTTTATTAGGCCATGTTCCAACAATGAATGTGAAACTAAATATTTTTCAGAATGGTCCTCATGGTTTACACACATTTTTAAAGACTATTCATTATTCTTACATGACCTTGGATTACTTTTAATTTACCTGAAACCTAATACGTTCCCAAGATAACTAATTGGATTCTCCAATAACATAGAGTATCAGAAAAAATGAAAAATATATCAATTATAAACCACTATAAATCCCAAATAAAAAATAAAACGTGTAACCACAAATTAAAATTCTAGGATTATTATGAGGAAGAGTTATCCAAGCACTCCTTCAAAATCACAACTCAATCTATGATGGTCCAAACTATTATCTACCACTAACTCCCAAATAATAATTGGGTGATCATATTATTTTGTAATGAACCATCCCAAGTTGGCATGACATGTCCTTTAATTTATTCCACAATGAGGTCCAATATCCATTATCAATCACCCCAGGATGGTGAAAACCTCTTGGATAACATTAGAAAACACATTAGAATAGTTTCACTACAAAAAATTAGGAAAAAATATATTTCCAACTGGTAACCTGACCTGATGTTTCCTTACATTTTATAACCCTTAAAAACATAAATAAATAGTTTTAAAAATAATATCATTCAAACAATTCATAACAAAAACTACATCAAAAATATTTTCCAAACATAATTCCACATAAAAGAAACATTTTTTATAAAAATAATTAAAATTAATAAATGAAACAAACTGAAATAAATATACAATGAGGTGGAGACCAATACAACACCCGAATCAACCCAATTTAAACAACTTGAGGTAGAAAACTAGACATCACTATTGTGTAACTCATAAGTCACCTTTATGAACTCAATAGTATACACCTCTCCATAGAGAGTGGTAGAAAACCAACATGAAATCCATAACTTAAGAACATATAGAAATATGGAAGACTAAAATCCAACAATAAGAGTATGTAGGGTATAATCCAAAGTCTAGTAGGTTACCACCGTGATTTCACTAAATTTATTTTTTAAGAAACTCAATTCACTAGTTTTAATGTAAATGAAAATAGTTTTTCAATTAATTTATAAAAAATAGAAATAAATATACAATACATTATACTATATAATTAAATACAAAATTTGTGAAACATTTTGCATGGATGAATTACCAAGGTAATTTCATTTAAAAAAAACTATTACATTTTTAGAAAATAATTTTTTTCAATAAGAAATATGTTAAATTATCACTTTTTATTTAAAAAATACCTTTAGAAAAAAACCCTTACATGGAATTTTTTTCAAAACAATACATTAAGATGAATTTTATTTAAATCATCCATATATTTTCCCTTTTGAAAATTTACCACACACACACACAATGTGTGTATAAGTATGGGAATGTATAATAAAATGAAAATACAAGAAGAGTTATAAATTAATGAAATTTATTTCCCTAGGAAAACCGTAAAAAATAATACTCAATAATAAATAAATAGTAAATAAATGTAGGTTCAATGAAACCCATGACCAAATCTCAATCCAATACATAATACAGAGGAATAACATAGAATGCATTACATGAGGAGTACAACAGGGGCTAATGTTGTAAGTAATGTATTTAAAAAAGTGTAATCAACTATAGACATGTTAATAGTCACATAACACATCCCCCAAAACACTCTAACTTGTATCATTGCCTAATTAGGTGACCTGAACATAAAAAGAAAAAATATTACATCATATTAGAAGAATATTAATTATGTATCCCAATAATAAATGACCAAATACTGTAATGGTTAAGTGTCATTGTAGACTAGATAAATGATCTACTAATTTCTTAAAATATATAAAACATATAAATCAAATATCATCATATTAGTACCCTTTTAGAAGTTACTTACTTATAACCTTCCATAAAAATTTTTGGAAGAAAAATATAAGAAAGTGTGAGATCAGAAGCTCAATATGAGAAAACATGTGAGACATTAATAATAATAAATAGTCAAAGACAATAATAAGGGTTTGATAAAATAATAATATTAATTTTATAATCATTAATATTCATAGGTAGAAAATCTTAGACAATTAACTTCAAAATCGAGTCATATCGACAGTTATGAATAATAAGGTTGTTTATTTCATAGTCTTCTATCAAGAGTCATAACATAGGCTTGCGTCATCATAATTATAAGAAATCATAATATTATGAACATGATTTTTTTTAATAATATAAATTAATAATCTTGTGATTATATCTAGAAGTGATTATACTTAGACGTATAAATTTATACATAGCCATTCACTGTCATTTCCACACATAATCTTATGATCATAGCTAGAATCAAACATAATCAAACATCAAAATGTGAGGAAATATATTTTAAATAATTTCCACGATTATAATTATCATCTTTTGAGATATTAATATCACATTACCTAATGAATTTGAGGGAAATAATTGAACCCAACCTTACATAATCACAATCCATTCGTATGTATTCCACAAGGTCATGAGAATATTTATCATTTCATCATATCATAAGCCATATGAAATCGCTTATTTAATATCTAAAATTATAAACAATATTAAGAAAAATAATTATTTAAAAAAACCAAGAAATTTTATAAGGGAAGCTTAAAATCAAGGATTAGTCATAATTGTGGGAAAATCTACTTGTGGGGTATATGTAAAAATAACGATTTTGTTTGATCCTTTAGTAAAATTACCTTGTTCTAAAATTACAAGAAGATTCTATGCTGAAACTGATTTATATAAATTCAAATATGGGTAAAAATTATTTAAATAAATAAATGGAGATTATAAAAAATATTTTTGAAAACATTATAAAGAAAACGTGAATATGAAATAAAAATATTCCTAATAAAAGTGGAAATAAATTCTTTTTTATTAAAAACGTTATCTCAATCACATTAAGTACCAATGACAAGAAATTGTTAATATTAAGTAAAAATTAAATGAAAACCCAGCGTATAAGAGAATTGATTAGGGTCAAAGGATAATATAAATTTAATTTCCCTGAATATAAATCTAGCACAAATAATCTAAATAAGAAATGAGATTTTAACATCAAACCTTTACCATAACTCATGTATTGCATTGTACATGTTAAAAAATAATTTATAATAAATATGTATTTATTATAAATTTATTAAAACCCATACTCAAATATATCATACAATATATGATTTCTATATAACATTATATGTCCTTTTTATTAACAATTGTGTTTTAAAATCACTATTTTAGGTGATAAATAGATCATTTTTCATATTTGATTCAGTTTAGCAGTCCAAAATCCTTTTACATTGATAATGGTTACACAATCACTATAATTTTTAAAATTTAATTAAATTATTGTTTAATCATTATTTAAAATTAATAACTCTTTATTTAAAGTATGGATGGAAAATGAACTGCATCACATCATAGAGATGATAGTTTATACATATTCATGAGTGATGTTTCCACTTTTGGATGGAATGAAATAAATAAAAGTAAATAAATATTAAACTTTAGATATATATAAAATATTTTAAACATCATATATATTTAATTCATTAATAATTATAACAGTCAAGTTTAACCGATGAAGAAAAGAGAAATACATAGCTTCATGGTGGTTGTAGTCCACATGTATTCTCTAGCAATGTTTTACTTCTCATAAAATAGAAAGGGGTGGGATAATGGTTGTTTCATAATCATGATAAAAATAAAGTATAATGAATATAATTAATTAATAATTTCATGTTTGATACCACATATTTATTGGAGGTAGAAGATGAAATAACATTGAAAGTACTCGATTATGAGTTATATATCTTTATTGATAGACCTCCTTTGTCATAAAAATTAAGCATAGAAAGGATGTTATTTTGGAATTAATAGAAGAAATAAGATGTGGGGAAGGAAGACATAATGGTATTAAGAATGTTATTCATTCATATATAGGTCTTAATCTTTTAGAATAATGAAGAAGATAAGGAAAACATTATAGGTAATGGAAATGACACAAATGAAATTAATTAAAAGATTAAATATTATTTATGTCATAGTCATGTAATGTGGAACCAAGATACCCATAATTAAAATATAAGATTTTAAAGGCTTCAAATAAACTCATTCAATCATATTTAGATATGTTTTTCATAATTTTTAATCCTTATCTCATATTTAATCCACTTAAACCCCATTTTATTAATAACCATTATATTTTAAAATTTTCCAAGATAGATTAATTATATAACATAAAATAATACGGGAATTTTAAAAAAATTTGTATTGATTACTCCAAATTTAGAATCCATTTTATCATATAATATTTCTATAGGTTTTTGGATTAATTTTTATTATAGGAACACAAAAGTCCTAAAAAATAGAGTATTTGGAAAATACTTGATTTAAGCGTAAAAATAATTACACATTGAAATAAAGACATAAGATAGTTTTAAAGTTTATTTAAATAAAAATAAAATATTAATATTTTTATACTTTTGGATTTTGTCAAAATCCATTGGTTTCTTCTAATTATTCCATTAAATGTAATAACCCAAAAATAGTTTTTGATTTGAATATAATATAACTCATGTTCACAAAAGAGAATCTTGGGTTACCGAAATTAAAAATGATGTTTTAAAATAAATTATTTAACCAGCATAACATATATTTTTTTAATAAATTCTTTTGAATATGTTTTATGTAATTCTTATATCATAATAATTTCATAAAATTGACAGTATTTGATATATCAATATTTCAAACCAAAATTAGTTATTTTTTAGAAATATTAGAAATTCAATCAATTATAAATTATTTGTTATAAATAATATATGGTTTCAGTTTTTATAAATACAATTTTTAAATGTGAGATTAATTCCTTCGGTAACAACTTCACAAAACACAACAAAATCAATTTCAAAAAATGCACTTTTGTGTATAAAATTTTATATATTCTAATTCCATTCATAGTAAATACAATTAGATGAATGTTCACAAAATTAATACATTATATATAATATATATTCAATAAAAATCAAACATCAATGTTTGTAATTTTATTGACCAAGATAAGACATATTTTCAAAAAACCATTTATTCAGAGAAACATCTCTTCTACCATCCAATGAATTTATTTTCATTCTTATCCAATTGATAACCAATGAATTCATTTTCTACATGTGTAAAAAATAATTATTAATAATTTATTTATTCCAATTCATACACACCAATCCAATGGATTATAAATAACTGTAATATTAAATAATATCATTTTAATAGTATATCACAATTTTTTAAACATAATGGTGTGTGTAAGGACATATATCAAATAATCATATTTATTTAATGAGAAAAATATAATATAATATATTGGTTTCACATTATTCTATTTTTATTATAATTTCATGATCAAAATTAATTGACTCTTATACAAAAAACTAAGGATAATTCTTCCTCATCCCATCCTCAAGTTCACATTGAGCTTCCTAAAATTTATGGGTTCACTAAAAAGCTTTAACTAGGTGAGTGGTGTTGTTCAATAGTACATTTTCTCTTTATTAGAAAATATCCTAATATTGTTCCTCATACAAAATATTTATATCTAGTGGTATAACCATTTAATTTAATATATTTGAAGGATCGGGTATACAATTCTTATGAGAGATATGTGGAAGACATCGTTCACCTTTGAGATATTCGTTGGAAGTTACAAGAGGTAATAAACTACCATGATATGATCCATAATTTTAATGGGATTTGTATATAATGGGCTCATATTTCCCTTATTTTCAAATATCATAACCTTATTCCAAACACATATTCATAATAATACCTTTTCACCAGCATGAAACTCTGTATCTCACTAATGTTTTTTATATAACATTTTAATGAACAATGAGATGCCATAACGTGTTGTTCTACGGTTATAACATCATCTTCCATTTCCCTAACTATTTCTTGTGCCAAAATATTTATTTCTCTAACATCATCCTAGAAAATTGTATTTCTATACTTCATATGATATATGGCTTCATAAAGACCCATAGGAGCACTTTAATAAAATATGTTGTTGTAAGAAAAATCAACTAGAGAATGGTTTTGATCTCAACCATATTTTATTTACATATAACATGACCATAACATAACCTAAAGGGTTTTAATGGTCCTATCAGACTCAGTGTCTATATAAAGGTGATATTTTCCAATGAAACTCTACTTTTAATCTAGATCTTTTAGATGACAACTCTAGGTCGTTCATTTTAGCCTTGTATCTTGATCAGAAAATATAGATTATGTTAATCCATGAAACCTTACCACATACTTTTTATATGTATTATAAATCCTATCAAGAAATAAATCTTCCCTTTTTTAATGAAACATTATAACATTGTAAATATATTGACTACAAGCTAAATAACATTATGTCTATTTTATGTTTTGGAGGGTCATATGCTGAAATATATGGTAATGTTTTCCCATATTAATTTAGTTATATGAAATTGTTATAAAATCCACATAAATACTATCCTATCACACATAACTTCTTAAACTATGAAGAATCTATATATATATTATATAATATCAATTTCAATGTTATCCCACCAGAAATCCTCTTTTTGATCACTTTATTTTTCTGTAAATTTATAAAATTATCATCTATAAAGACTACTAAAAACTAAATAGGTAATATCTAAATACTGAATTCATTATCCCTATAAACATAACATAGTCATTGGTGAGTTTAAATAAAATTTCCATAAATTTATACTGACCATACCACATATAGAGGGTTTTAATAAGTATATCCTCATTCACAACCCTCAATTGATGATATCCAGAATGAAGGTCAAAATTTTAAAAGTATTTTGATCTACACAGTTGATCAAACAATCAATAAAAATTTCATAAATTATATATTTTCATGATTCTGAGGATGAAAATTTCCTAATAATCAATACAGATAATCTTTGATCTAAATATAATCTTAAAAAAGAATATATACATCCCTTGGTGATGCACTTTGGAACATGAAATCATTTTATATATTTTATTAATGTTTTCCTTTAAATAATATAACTCAATTGGGTCAATAATATACATATTACTTGAAAATAATATATAATTATGTATGAGTTATTTTGAAAACTCATCTTTTGGATTTGGGGGAAGACTAGGAGAGTATTGAAAAATTAATTAGAAATTTTTTTCAATAATAGGCATACTAGTAATGTAGAGTTTATCCACAATCATTTTTGATAAATAACCCTCATGAATATTTAAGAAGACCCATATTGTGGAAGTAATTAAAATAGGAAGTTAATTTCCATATATTAATTGATAAACTATCATATGGTGATTAATAATATCAAAAATGAATTATAATCATCAGAAATGTACTTAGGATTTATATAGAGAAATCCAATGCATAAAAAATATCATAAAATTCAACAGCCAGTATAATAATAATATATTCATGATGAACATTCCAAGAAAATTATGTTGGATATTTTCTAGAGACATAAGATGATATCCTCATTACATTAGGGGTTTTTACAAGAAAATCAATATTTAATCATTGATGTGATGATGGGATGTTGTTATCAAATTCATAAAATATAAATAATTTGGTTGTGTCATAATTAAATAAGTAATTTTAAATTATATAGTGGATGGTAAGTATACCTTTAACTGCATTATTATCCTAACTCACATTAGTTATGATGGAAAATATCTTCCCATTATCCATTTGATTTGGGGGTTCTTGAGGTCGACCATCCTCATTATCTATTGGATTAAGTAATTTATTTTCATTATACCAAATATACCTACATATAAAATAGTGATATTCATTGGATGAATCCTTATTATCCACTATTGTATTTTTTGAAATTTAATCACTAATTTAAAATCAATAACACGATGTCCAACCTTTCAATAATTTATGGATTTCCTAGTTCCTTCCAAATAAATTCCTGAGTTCTTTACCTCACATTTTTTGAATATAGGTTGTTCGAATTTGTTTGTATGATTGTATTTACCATTCAATTTTCCATGAAGATTTATTTTCTATTGTTTTCTATAAAATCAGAAGAATAATTGGATTTCACACTCTACATTTATACCATTATATAAATTTGAATGATTTATTTAGATTTACAAAAAAATTTAATGGACAATGCCTTTTATGGAATTTGTTTCAATCCACTAAAAACCAATCAGTTTTTCTTACATGGTAAATTATGAATTTATAAGAATACCACGAAAGTATTGTAATTTTTTTTATAGGTACAAATGGATTCGTCATCTATTTTTTCATATCAATAAAGTCTCTTTCCATATTAGTATAAATAGTTTGAGGATTGTATTAATTGAGAAATACCATCTTAAAATCATCACATTCCTAGATTTTTATTTATTCCCCTCACCTCATATTATGTATATGTTTTCATTTATGATCAACTTCTTCTTCCATGTGATTGAATACTAAGAAATAAATTTCATTGTATTAGCACTAAAAATGAAAAATAACTTTTCCATTATATTAATCTATTTTTGATATGTTAGTGGATCATAGGAACTATAAAGTGAGGGTGGATTTTATAATAACCCACATTATTATAAAAAAAATTTCTCTTTTAATAAATAAATAAATATATATATATAAATATGTAAGAAATTTATATAAATAACATCCACTAAATTGGTTATTTTGGAATTTTATATCCTAAAAAATTAAAAATAACATTAAGAATCATAACTGCCGATAATATAACCACATAATAGTGATAGAAAGATAATTATTTATAAAGCATCTCGATAATGTTCAATTGGCACAGACATAAGAAGTGATGACCTCAACCAGTATGACATACCCTCTGAATCACTTTTATCAGAGCTTCTATTGGATATTGAATCACATGGATTTTCCCTTTACCGAGAACAAAATGTGATTTAACAACTAAACCATGATTAAAACCACTAATAGTATTAGTTTAAAATGGTTGATATCACATCCAAAATGATTTTTTCCGAACCACCCCATGAAAATTTCCCTGTCACACCCCTTGCACTTATGGTATTTTGATGGTGTAATAAAGGGATATGTATCTAGAACATAAAATTATGAGTTTTAATGTTATTACTTTTAAAATAAATATTTAATTTATTTATTATTATTAATATTATGTTTTAAATTAATTGATAATGAGGTTAAGAAAAAATAGATTTTGATTAGACGAAACACATATTATATTTTCGGTAAATGTATAGTTTCAATAAATAAGCTATATTTTTAAAATTAAAAATGATTTCAATAGAATTTCATTTGAACAAAATAATATTATTATATATAATTGATCTTATGATTTTATATAGTCAAAAATAATTTTTATAATGGTCATCAAATTGTTAGTGTAAAATAGAAATATTTTTTAATAAGTGGTTATTTTTTATTTAAAAGTAAAAATTCTCATAAATATATAATTATTAGGATAAAATAAACATTATTATTGAAGTCATCATGTCAAGTTTATGCCATTGTGATTTTTTCATAATTTGTTTAGACTTTTGAATCTTTGGGTCAAAAATAAATAACATATACATATATGATGTGTATTATGGAATCATAGTAACCCCAAATGCATATAATATATTCCCTAAAATTTATCCATGACCAAGAATATATTTTACATTAAAAATAAAGTTTTTTTATTTGATTAATTTTATGAACCCTTAATGTGTCCTCCAGACCCATTATTATGATTCATGGTATTAAAATAAATTCATTGAAAACATACTCACCTCCAAATAACCAAGGTTATAATTTTAATGTGACCAATTATTTGACATGTAAAATAATTTAAAAAATTCAATTTTGTCGAAACCGTGTGAAAAATCAATAGATGTTTTTGTGGTATTGATTAATTTTTCATATATATTCCAAAACCAATGATGGGAAAATAATAAAGAATTGTCCTTTATTGTTTTAAATAATTCCATCCAAAATCACTTTCACCATCACTCAAAATACATAGAGAAATATATTACACTACCCTAACCTCTCTATTGTCCCATCAAGGTTCCCCCAAGCTCAAAAAAATCTCCACCCAAGAATTTAGTGGCACCCTTTCATGGAATGGAATCATCTCCTTCTCCACTTTATTCAGGAACCTTTGTTATGTCAAACCTTTTGATTTCCAATTTTCCAAGTTGGGATATTATTGTATAAATCCCTACAACTTTCCGTATGATTGCCAATTTTTGAGAGATCCATTTCACTATCATTACCCCATTATATATAACATTATGTGTACATGTTATTCATATGAAAGTATGCTATGATATTAGATGCCAATCATTTGTATAGAGAATAACCATATATGTTCCCACTCAAGGGTATTTAGCTAGTAGTACATATCCTTCATTAACTGGATATTTAAATTTTCGTGAACCATAGTCATTAATAATGGGGTTTAAAGTATTGATATACATATTTATTTTTTATGATATATGTGGCACACTTATGAATGCACGTGATATGAAAGTGACAGGAGGGTAAAGAATTCCATATCACTCGAATGCAATGGGTAATGTTTTATTGTCATGAGATGCCACATATGGTATATGTGAGTTTATCCTAAGAACATTGTGTTATGTTTTCATAATGGATAAACTCTTTTGTGGTTATTTTTCCGTGTTTCATGTAGTTTATGCCATGTCATGTTGCATTTATGTTATCATGTTATATCATCTGTATGAATAATGATTATATTTCTCACCCTCCTAAGTATACCTTTATATGACTCCTCGATCTCATGTTACTCTTTAAATTTTAATATTATTTCCATATTATCCACTATGTCCCACCCTTCTTATTTAAATCTGTAGGTTATCTAGAATGTGGTTTACATGTAAATACATCCTTGTTTGGATTCTAAAAGTGTATGTGGCTCTAGAATACATGTTCATATGGTTAATAACACTAAAAATTGTGCATTGAGATGAAATAGATTATTACCTGGTGCAAGACTACAATCCTTTCTACATACCTAGTTTGAAACTCTTGAGGGATTTGTTTTTTTAAATTCACAATCTCCTTATGAACAATTATCTATACAACACAAATGGTCATGATATTTTATGTTATGAAGTAGATAATGGATAACTTAGATTAAGACCTAGAATTAAATTAGTTAAAGAATAAATGTCAATTATGAGTTATCCATTTAATATCCATTCTTTCAAATTTATGATATTAATAGTTTTAAAAATACTCATCCCTAATTATACCTTAATTTTTATTCAATCGATGGTAGTGGGTGGAACAAAATCAACAGCCAGTGTAATGTACAATGTAGTTACTAACAAAATGAAAATCTCAACATTATGGGAGTAGGAATCTGAAAAAATTAAGATATTTATTTCACAATTGACTCATGTTATAGATCTAAAAATTAATTAGGAAGATGCTCAAATATCCTGAAAGAATATCATGTACCAAATGATAGCATTATAAAAATAATCCCTATGTCTTTGAATGGATCCTCCAATCACTTAATCATAGATTAATGGATTAATTCTGTTGAAAATATATCCTTTATCCTTCAATTAATTGAGTAAGAGATGTTCATGATAGATGTTTATAATAACAAGTGAGAAGCAGATCAATGGTGGTCAATGGTCCAAAACAAAAAAACTGAAGGAGGATACTGATGTTATGGAGTTTAAAAAATCCCAAAAATGATTTTGGAAAAACAAAATTCATCACACCTTTCGACATAAAATGGAGAGAGATCACTTTATCCTAAATCTAAATGATGATGGATCTGTTGAGGTATATGAGGAAATCAAACCAATATTTATTTGATATACTGTTAAACTTTTCATTTTACATGAATGTAAAGCTGACCACTTATTTGGTAGGTTAAATTTGAATTATAACACTTATCCATTTAGGCCATTTATAGTTATGCGCCAACATTATAATGTATCCTCAAAGATGAAATATAGATAAATGAATCTCAATGGTCTCATGAGAAGGAATATAATAATCATAAGATTTAGTTTCTTTTTCGATGTGTGATATATAAACTCATGGGGGATGAAATTATATCATCCCACTTGGAAAAAGTGTTAGAAGAAGAATCCTGAAAATTTCCTAAAGGGGAAAAGGAAATGATCTAGGTTTGCGAAGAAAGTTCACCTAGATAGAAATTTCCAGCTGGGGAAACCCACCAATGGTGTGGATGAAAGGAATGATTTGGTTAACCCTCAACTTATTTTATAATTTTTCAACTATAAGAAACATGGAATCTATGTAAATAAATTCCCACATCCTGGGGTTTTTTATAATAACTAATGAAAACAACCTCCAAGATAGAGAGAGTTGTGGAGATCTTCTGAAATAACAATAAATGAGGTGGATCCTAGAAATGAATTGGTGATAAGTATTCTAGTTTTTCATTCAATAATATAAAATTAAATATTTGATTCTAGTTCTAAACAATCCTTCATGTCATGAATGTTTATAAAAACTTTTCAAACAACACCACAAAACCTATAAGTTCATTTTTCATTTAATATAGAAAATGGAGGAATAATTTAATCCATAGAATATAACTCCACACTAGTTCATATATATTAGTGGAACATACATAAAAAACCTTTGGATTCCACCTTTTGAATAATTTGATATAATTATGAGTATGTACTGAATTTCCATATATATATATATATCCAACAAATATTTCTCTGATAATTAAATGTCCCTTTGTATTACGTATCACCCTTGGATTCTATACAAATGAGAGGAGGAGGGTAAATCTTCTTTCGTACCAATATCTGAAGCATGAATATTATATTTTTCAGAGTAATAATATCTATCTCTAATGACTTATACTATTGAAAATAAAATCCTTTCTTACATTCCCATTTTAAAGGAATTCAATTATGTGTTTCTTGAATAATTGTCTAGTCTTCCTCTTAGATGTGATGTTGAGTTCTCAATCAAGATCATACCCAAAGATTTTCTAGTATCCAAGAGTCCGTACCAAATGGACTTTTCTGAACATGAGAAGATGAAGACATATTTATAGGATAATATAGATAATGTTTTAATAAATCCAATTGTTTTACGATGGGGTGCACTGGTCCTATTCATTAATAAGAAGGATGGTTTAATTCACCTCTACATTATTTATCATGAGCTCAAAAATATCAGATTAAAGAACATATATATTATACAATATATTTATGACTTGTCAGAATAGTTATGTGTATTTGGGTATTTTTCTATGGTGGATATTTATCATGATATTATCAAGTAAAGGAAAATAGGGAGGATATTCTCTAGACTAATTTTCATACAAGGTATGGGCACTATGAGTTCATAGTTATTCTATTCAGGCTCACTAATCCCCTAATTGTATTTATGGACATACTGAATAGAGTGTTCATGTATTTAATCAAAAAAACTATTGTACTATTTATAGATGATCTTATTATATACTCTAAAATCATATAGGAACATGAAGGGAATACGATTTCAATACTAAAGACTTTGAAAAAATAAAATTTATTTTTGATGTATATCAAATGTGAGTTTTTCTAATACCGAGTAACAATCTTGGTAAATGTTATCACAAATATAAGTATTTATGTGGATCCTTAAAATATTAAGGTGAATAAAAGATGTATAAGGATAACATTAGTGATATAAATACAATGTGTTCTTGGATTACCTAGGCACTATCATTGATTTGTAGGAAAATTCTCACAATTCTGACGACCACTGTCTAAGGATACTAGAAAAGGAATTAAGTTCATTTTGTATTGATTAATATGAAGAATGTTTTTAATAGAAGAAGAATAGACTAATCAGTAAAACTGTGTTCACATTATCGACCAATGGGGAAGTATTTTTTATCTACACTGAATCCTCCAGAAAGGGATTGGTTTTTTATTGAGGATAAATAATAAGGTAATATCCTATGTCTCCTGCCAATTAAAGATCCGTGAGAAGAACTACCCAAAATAATCTAGAATTGGTAGTAATGATATTGAAATTTATTATTTACTAACATTATCTCTATGGGGAGATGTGTGATATATTTGGATAATAAAATACCAGATTATATAATAGTACAAAAAGGGAGTAATGTGATTCATTAAAGGTGGTAAAATCTTATAAAGGATTATAGTTATCCAATCCATTATCATCTTGAAAAGTAATAAATGGTGAAAAATTCTCTGATTAGAATAGATCTTGTATCCCAATATATGATGAGGATAAACAGGCATCCAATCACATTTGAAATGAAAATGATGGACATGTGAATAATAAATGGATCCTTATCCTAACATTCTTAAATAACTACTCCTTCATCTATTATTGGGAGGATCAAGAAAAATAATAGTGATGATGAGTCGCTAAAGAAGAAGGTAAGGAATTTGATAGATTTCAACTTTGATGAATATAGAGATATAAGGATTCAAACGAGGATATGTATCCCATCAATTGCAGAAATGAAGATGGAACTTTATTATTTTGGGCATTACACATCCTTAACAATTCATCTGGAAATATCTATTATGTATTGAGATTTAAAGAAAAAAATTTAGTGGGGTAACATGAAGAGGGATATTTCAGAGTTTTTATTGTGATTCCTTGAATGCTAATAGTCACGTAAGAATATGACTATTCAATGAATATGATGCCACTATTTCCCATATCAGTATAGAAAATAGAAAAGCTAACCACGTATTTCATTATAGGAGTCCCCAGGATACTTAAAGGGAATAATTTCATATGGGTAGTAGTTGATGGACATAAAAAGATGTAACATTTCAATTCTATAAGGGAAAGATTTATCTTTAGACTAAATCCCCAATATATAAATAATTTAAGTGGTAAGAATAAATGTAGCAACACTCTCTAGTGTATCGCTTGGAGATTTGAGGTTTTCCTCATGGTTATGGAGTATAATTCAGTAAGGATTGGATAAAGAACTAAGGTTTAGATCATATTAAAACCCTCCAAAAGATTTCAGCCTAAAAGGACCATTAATGCTACGGATGATATACTGACGTGATGTTCAAGGGATTTCCAAGGATGTTGTGACCATCACCTTTCCATATTGGAGTTCTCGTACAAAAATAGTATACATTCTAGCATTCAAATCGAAGCTTATGAGGATCTACTTGAGAATAGGTTTTGGAATCAGATATTCTAGCATAAAGGTAGATAAAGGAATTTCATATTAAATGATTTGATCTAATAGATGATAGAGAGGGTTCAAACCATTAATCATCATATGAAATCATCATTAATTTAAATGTAAGGATATAAAATGAATCATCGATGAGACCATGATTTTTAGGTTCAAGATAAATTATTCCTTTATGCATCACCATAGAATAAATTCATGAGGTTTGGGAAGTAGCGAAAGATTGGCCTTGGATACATCGACCCCCTTGATACCCTTAATCACATTAAAGTTGTGGAATATCAACTAACACTCCCATATAACCTATCATAAGTACATGATGTGTCCCATGTATCCCGCTTGATGAAGTACATACCAGAACCCTCAAGAGTAAATAATATTGATGTAGTACCATTGGTGAATTTTCATTCATATAATATATACCTGGGAATGATCTTATATCTTAGAGACAAGGTTCTATGAAACAAGACAACTTATCTAGATAATGTGTTATGGTTGAACCACAAGTTTTACTAATTGACATAGGAACCATAAGAGGCAATGAAAAAAGGTGTCCCTTCATTTTTTTAGTGTATGAAATGAAAATTTCAAGGTTGAAATTTCTGAATGTGAGAATAATGTAGAAAACCGGTGTTTTATAAATTATATTCCCTCATTTTTAATAAAAAATATATTATTAAGTAAGAATGTTATATAATTCAAACGCACAACATTGGTTATTTTGGAATGATATATCCTATTAGATATAAAATACCATTAAAAATCCTAATTTTTTATAATATATCCATCAAATAGATATCATATGACTAGTATATATAATGTCTTATGATATCTTCCAATTGACATAGATAGAAGAAGAGATGGCCTCAACCTATAGGATTGCACACTATAAAGAACATTTATTGGAGATTCTAAGAGAAAAAACACCATTGGAACTATATATTGAAAAACAAAAATCATTGAATTAAGAAATAAAAAATGAGTTAAACTATTGACAGGGGATTTTCAGACACATCGAGTTCATGTCCCAAACCATGTTCACCAAAACACTTCATAAAAATCTCCCCATCACCCACCATACACCGATGAAATTTTCTAATGAAATAAATGGTTATGTATATATACGATAAAAATATGAATCTATAAATATTTATTTTTAAAATATTCATTATATTTATCCATTTTTATATCTATAACTTTTTAAATGATTATATATTGAGTTTGAAAAAAAATTATATTTTAATATAGTTATAAAAAATTGTATTTTTTAGAAAATGTATAGTTTTAATAAAAACACTCTATTTTAATAAATTAAAGAAATTTTCAAATAATTTATATTACAATAAAATATTTTTAATAAATATTATTTAATAAATATAATTTATAATATGATTTTATGAATTCAAAAAAAATAAAAGGTTTGGAAAAATTTTATTGTCAAAAAATTTATTTATAAATAATTGTTTTTTTTATTTAAAAGATTGAATACACATAAATACAGAATCATATAGATAAAAAATCTATTTTTTAAGTTAATACATTGAAATCATACAATTATTATTATTTTCATAATATTTAGAGATAGTTGAATTTTTGGGTCAAAATTAATCATCGTATACATATAATGTGTGTATTATGACATCATAATGAAACAAGAGTAATAAAATATAGGTAATAAAAGGTATAAATATATATATATATTTATCATTTAATATATATATTTAAATGTTTTTTGATTAATTTTATAAACCACTAATGAATCCTTTAAAATAATAATTATATTTAAATTTTTTAAAAGAAATTCTTTGAAAACATGACTCACATCCACAACACCAGCAGTATTATATTAATAATCTTGGTTATCAAACATGTAAATTAATAAAAAATAATTCACTTTGTTAGAATCAATGTGAAAAACATTGTAATTTTTTGGAATTGATTACATTATCATATAGAGACCAAAACATAGTTAATGATTTTAATAAAGAAATCCCCCCTCTTTTCTAAATAAACCCACCCAAAATAAAATTTATCTAAATAAAACCCATTCTATAATGAAATTACATTTACCATTCCTCTCAAAATTCCATCCAGATTTCCACCAATCTATCAAGATGCACCTCACAAGATTTTATATGCACCCACTAAAGGAAAGGGATCCTCTACTACTCCTCTATATTCAATAATTTATTATTTTTTATGACTTTTATTTTCTTATTTTTCAAGTTGGGATGTTATTTTGAACATCCCTGTTAGAATCCTAATGACTCCAATGTAGTGAAATACCCCTTTTACACTCATTAAACTAATTTATAAACCATTATGGACACTAGTTATTCTATCAAAATTATCCTATGTTTTTCTATGCCAAAAATTTGTGTAGTATTACCCATATCCACATTAACTCAATAGTATTATACTAGTACTACATATCCTTTATTGATTAGGTATTTGAATTTATGTAACCATAACTTTTTAATCATATTCTTGATATTAATTATATTCATCATTATGTTTTATGGTATATGAGTTGCATATTTTTATGTACATGATTTGAAATTGACAGGTGAAAACATAATTATATACCCCTCAATATATTGGGTGATGTTATTATCTCATGGGATTCCATGTGTAGTTTGTGGGGGGGTTATCCAAATCACAATGCGTTAAATTTTCTTGGTTTTCATCATCGACTTATTTTCATTATTCAATGTTTTAATTTTTTTCACAATACACTATTCCCTTTTTTATCCTGGTATATCATTGTCCATTTTTCAAGATTATATTTATAACCCTCTTTTGTAACAGTGATATAACTCTTGGATGACATGAACTACTTTACTTTTGACATGCTCGGTTTTTTCCCTTATAGAGATTTATTTCTATCCCATTTCACATATATATCCTTAGGCTATCAAAAGATGTTTTAGAAGAATTATGGAATATTAGGAACATGTAATGAAAGTTTTCAATAATGGCGTTGTATTAATTTTTCAATTTTATCTTATATGAACATAATTTAATAAAGAAACATGGAGTCATGATATTTTGGGATTGTGTTAAGTGTAACATTAGTTATAGATCATGAATAAAATTATTTTAAAATATGGGTCTTCAAAGGACTTGTCACATAAAATACTCATTGAAATGTTTCCCCCTTCATAGTGTATTCAAAATCTCAACATGGTCTATATTACCACTCAAATATTGGTAGAGTTGATTAATCCCTATTATAAGATATCTCATCCTAATTCCCAAGAAATTTTGTATCTTATGAGTATAATAATTATATCAGTCATCAAATTCATTGTATGGATGATTATTTATGGTTCCATCCCTTGACTAAATCCAAAAACCACATGTATGCATTTGAAAACAATAATATTAGTGAAAATTTTTATATTCATAAAAATCATCCCAAGGATGTCATCAATTATGACACACTCCTGTCAATACAAGAAATGTTAGGTTTTACTTATTCAATTAATATTTTTCATCAATTAATACCATTCTTGATGGATTGCAATGAAAATTTTATTTAACTCAATTATATCCTTGATATGTGTATAGATTGTAGAAGAATGTTATTCCCAGTCATCTTGAATTGGTGAAAATTGAGTTAGTACTGAATCCACCCAATTCAAAGCTCTTACGCATAAGTGTATCTATTACATAGTCACATTAACTTTCTATAATCAATAAATTGATATATATTATAGGAAAACATAGTCTATTTTTCACTATAATGTAAGATTATATCTAATATTTAGGATCATAATAAGAGTTTCAAAAATATTTTCTCATTATAGTTTCAAAAAATATTTAAAACATACTATGAATAAACCGAGGATAACTGATCATAGAAAACATAAATATTGCAACATTTAAAATTTATATTTAATAAATATCATACTTATACATGATTGATGACAATACAATATTAGTGTATTCAGAGACTAGATTCATAATGAACATATTTTTTAAATTGGTTTAATATTTCCAAAATTTATCATTATATGAGTACTCATCAATAAATATAATAAATAGAACATTACCACAAACCATAAGGATGGAAAATATAACATATTGTGAGATGATATGGTCAGTATGGGTAAACATGAGAGATATCAATCGTAAGATAGTGAATAAGTTGATCATAAGGGTATGATAATATAATCAAATTCATATCCTCATCAAGGATATTCATACCCATAAAATATTTTATATTAAACATCAAAATCAAGTTACATACAAGAGCATGATTAATAATGGGTCCAATGTATTAATTATAATTGAAGAGTCATAATATAGGTATATGACATAATAAGAATATGAAATCATAATATTTGAGAAAATAGATATTATCCATCTTGTGAACACATAATATTATGATAGTAGTTATAAGTGATCATTATCATACAAAAAAATGTGAACATATCCATTCATAATCATGTTGATTCATAATCTTGTGTGTACAGATTGATGAAATCACACTCACACATCAAAATATGATGAAACAAATATTCAAAATCACATCCATGCTTATCATAGTCATCTGGTTAGATATGAATATCATGTAACCTAATTAATTGGAGGGATATAACTGAACCAACCTTAAAATAATAATAATACACTTATATGTATGCCACAAGGTTAGGAAAAAATTTATCAATTTTTTATAGCTTAACTCATAGAAAAAATGAGTTTTATCGAGATTTCATCATCATCATCAAAAATACAACATGAGAAGAATAAGAATGGTATCATTAGATCATATCCCATTTGATGTATAAGTGTTATAAAAGGATGTTACAATAAATGAAAATAAATTTAAATTATCACTATAACATTTCTTGAAGAATATTCCATTTTCACTTTGAAAGAAATTTTTTAAAATATAAAAAAATTACAATAATAGGGAAAAATTTTAATTTAAAAGAACTATGAATTAATGAATAGGTATACACATATAAGGGTATAATAATTATTTTATTTAAATCATTTCAGATGGTATATTTTAAAAGAAATATTTTTTTCACACATTTGATTAAAATACATTGTTCAAAAATAATGTCAATGTATCATTAAAAAAAATTATAGAAGGTCATATTTTGGTAAACATTACATAAATATATAATTTAATAATTTTATAATTATTTTAAAAAAAAAATTAAAAGAGAATATGAATGTTGAAGAGATTAATTTCTTACAAAACTATAAAAAATGCTTATTTTTCTTAGAAAATATTTTCTTCGTTATTTTAAGTAACAAAGTTAAGAAATTTTTACTATAATGTAAAAATAACAAGAATAAAAATAGGTGAATAATATATATTTGGATTAGTTTATAATTTCCATAAATATATTAACAATTTAAATTTAACATATTGAATATCAAAAAGAAATGAGATTGTATCATAAATCTCTTACATGTAGTCCAATCATGCTTCACACATGTTAAAAACTACTATATAATAAATTTTTATTTATTATAAATGTATTATAGAAACATAAGAATATATATCAAATAATATTTCTATATAACAAATTCTCTCATATTTATTAGATATCATTTATGAAAATCCCTATTATGGAAGATGAGAGCATTGTTTTTCATGTATGTTCTGATTTGGCCGTCCTAATACTTTTACATTGATCATGGTTTTATCATATATAGAATTTTAATCAAGCCATGAATATTATATTTACTCATTATGTACAGTTTTATAACTATTTTAATAAAGTGGTGATGAAAAATATATTACATCACTTTGTAGAGACAGTAGTCCAGACATACACAAGAGTGATGTTTCCACTTTTTCATTAATGAAAAGAAAGAAAATTAAATAGTAATTAGAATTTGAAGGAGTATAATTATATCATAAATATCATATATATTTGTTAAATATGTCATTGTAACTATAAATGTGAATTAGTGATGAAAAATAAAATGCATCACTTTGTGGAGTTGGTAGTCCATAATTATGCAAGAACAATGTTTTCTTTCCCCATATGATAGAAAGGTGGGGGATAATGGTGGTACCATTATCATAATAAAATTTTATTATATCTGAGATAAATATTTCATTATTTCATAACAAATTATATTGATTTTGAAGTCATATATGATGAAATAAAATTGAAAATAATTAGTTAAGAGTTATACCTCTTATTGAGAATCCTCCTTCAGCTCGCACCTTATGTCATGAAAAGAAGTTATTTTGGAAAGAAAAGAAGATACTAGACATGTTTAAGTAAGATATTATGCTATTATTTTTGGTTTATAATAATCTATAGTTCTCAAAACATGTTAATATTGAAGTAGAGGATGTTCCCATTTATAATTGAGGGAAATGACACACATGGGATTACATTAAAGAGTCAATGATATATATATATCATAATCATTTTAAGAGGAACCATGGTACCCAAACTTCTAAGATAATAAATTATAGTCTCTAAATTAACTTAACTAATAACATTTTTACAAGTTTCATATATATTTTTAGGCTTATATCTAAGTTAAACTCTTTAAACAAATTTTAGCCTTTATCGTGATAACTTCAATTTTTTTACACTATTACATAATTATATGATCAGGAATAATATGATATTTTAAAAAAATTGATCATTATTATTTAATATTTTTAATACATTTTATCAGATTCAATATCTTTAGGTGGAAAAAATTAATTTTAATATAAGAACAAACTTTTTAGGAAAAGGCCTGATTTCAATATAAAATCATTTTAAATTGAAATCATGTAATAATTTGGAGTAAATAAATTTTCTTCGTTATCTATTAAAAAATTAATATTTTTATAATTTTTTATTAAATCAAATCAGAATGGTATCATCCACATATTTCATTAATGGCAATAACGCAATTCTTTTGAATATAATATAACTCAGCTTCAAAAAAGTCTATATTTTGTTGAAAAATTAATATTAATGTTTTATAATACACAATTTAACTCATTTAAAATATATTTGATCAAACTTATGTTTCACAATTTATTAATACATTATAACAGCATAATATTTACAAAAAATCATAGTTTTTGAAAAATACACATTTTCACTATTCACCAAAAAATCAATAATTTTTTATTAATATTGAAAATTCAACCTAATATAAATATGATTTTATGAATTTTAAAATTGGTTAATATTTTTCAAATAAAATTTTAAATTTTAAAAGTAATTCATTTTGCAATAATTGCGCAAAATGTAACAAATTTGTTTTTATAGACAATTGTATTTCAGCATATAACATCTTTAATATTATTCCACACCTAGTAAAACACATTATATTAATATTTAAAAAATTATTAAATATATAACAAGTATTTTTTATAAAAATAATTCATCAATTGAGATTAATTCAATTTATAAAGATAAAAAATATTGTGCACATAAAACCTTTTTTAAGAAAAACAACTCCTCGACATTCAAAATCTTTTATTTTCATATATAACGATTTGATAACCAATATAATTAATTTTATACATGATTAAAACATTATTCAATGTTTATTTACTCATATTCATAGACACTAATCCAATGACTAGTCATTAGTTGTCACATTAAATATTAATATTACAATAGAATATCCCGTTATATTTAAACATGTTAAGAAATATATCAAATAAATCATATTTATTAAAATAAATAAATATTATAAAATATCAAGGTGTTATAGTGAAACCCATGATACATATCATAACAATCTACTAGGGGCTATAATATAGTGTTTAAATCTCAATTTTCATAATTAACATCCCTTGATGGCCAACTTGGTGCCCAGGGTTCCTCATGTCACAGATAATAGAGGTTGAACATTATCGAGCCAACATTAATAAAATAAAATCCATAATCATAAAGGAAATATCACATGAAAATAAAAAACATTCCACCACCCACACACCCCAAATAACACTGAAATCAGATAAGAAACACATAAACAAGAATCACAATTCGTATAACATTAACAAATGCATCCTTGCATGAACAGTGGTTAATAATGGGCGTGAATTAGTGTGTATAAATAAATAAATAAATCACATTTTCTGAAGGTTCCAAATGAGATTTAACTCTTATAATCAATATCTACATATGTGTAAATGCATTTTCAAACCTGCTTTTGAATACAAGGAAATTTCCAAAAGGAACATAACAATTAAAAAGGATTTAAATCCCAAATTAAACAAAGGATCCATCCAAAACAATAAAAACAAGAGGAAACACCCCCTAATTTATTAAAACATGGAATCCTTTATAATATTCACACCCACTTTAGTAATAAAAGATAACTAAATTAAAAATAATGTGGCATATTTATAGATATATTAAACCCCCTTTGATATAATGTAACTTCTATTGAATACAAGTGAACACATTAAAAAAAGGAAACCCGTTTTTATCAAAATAACACTCTACTATTAAAATCCAAATTGGCATAAATCACCATGAACCAAATAAATCTTATTTATAACCATCAATAGGATTTTATCAAACAACATGAATGTATGAAATACCATTTCAAAAACAAGTTCCATTGAAGTTAAAAGTTCACATTTTTTCATAGGGAAACCCGAAAAAACATAGAGAACCAAAGATAAATCCAATTCAGGTATCATATTAATCATTACATTAGTTAAAAAACACCATTAAATCATCATTAATCCAAGTAAATATTTACCAAATGTAATTTAATTGAAACACCAACCTCAAGTGGTGAAATTATAAAGACCCCAAACCCATTTTCCCAGAGCTTCTGCCATATTTTATTAAATTAGAATATAAATAAGAAATTTTTATCCCAAAGGAAAAAAAGTATAGTATCATTGAAAAAATAGATACATACATAATGGTTCCATTACAACTTGAAATAATGTACAACATCGTAACTATTTTAGAAACACCGATAAACATTTAGATAATACTCTCAAGTCATTCATTATACACATCTTCACATCTTGGGGATAAATAAAACATTATAAAGGGGTGACATAATATGATCAGTAAGGGAAAGTAATATAGTGAAAGAATAAATATAAAGAATGGTGAATTACTATAAGTACACATGCCACATAATTTTGATCATAAAATGGCAGGAATTGAAAACTGATTATGTTATAATAATACATAACCATGGATATTATACTACTTGAATGATCACTTGGAAAATAAATTTCTTGCATCATACTGATGTAATTGATAAATTCAGACTTCAAAATGATATTGTCAAGGCCTCTTCCATGACACCATACATACTTGGAAAAAACCCAGGAATTATTGTCTCATTAAACCAACCTATGCATCTTGAGGATATAATAGTCCCCACTCATCACATACATAGACGAATACATTCCAAATAAAAAATGTGAGAAACATAATAAAAAAACATTTATATTGAAACTAATATATGAAATGTAAACAACTTTCCCCAATCAGTGTACATAAAGACTAACCATTCAAAGTAAAATAGTGAATGGTATCAAGATAGAACATCCAAAGTCCCAATAATCATAAAAAATCAATAAAATATAAATATTAATCCCAATTAAACATGAAAATCAACAATTGTGTTGTAATATATGGAAATAATCTTATAATAACATAGAGTAATACTTCAGATAAATACTATTTTACATTAAAAATAATAGTTCATTGGAAAGAATCTTCGAATAAAACCATATGTGAAAAAATATAGTTTTTTCAAAATAAAATCCGTGGTTTTAGAAAAATAATTTTGGATTAAAATATATTATATAGGTAACATGAATAAATGTAAGAAATCCAGAAGTTCCCTTGAATCAGGCTTGTTTGTCAAGAATAATTTGAGAAATATCCTTTTGAAAAATGTAGCTCAACATAAAAGAACGAAGGGTATGACTAGAACATATATATGGACCATTAAAACATATTTTATAGTAGGTAAATATTAATAATTATGAATTCAATTAGGGTTATGAGAGAAAAAGGGTAACCCAAATGAAATTGGAGGTTCAGGTAGAAAACCCTTAACTTATGTCTAAATGTGTATGAAAATTGACCTTAATATCCTGAATAATCAAATTAAATACATTAAATAATTAATTTATATCCTATTATACATGTTTTAGAATTATTATATATTTATTAAGTATATTTTTGTCCTTTTTAATGACATATATGACACAATTTTATTGCTCAGGACCGTTGGTTTCCTTGGTTTTGACGATTGTTATTCATGGTTATGTGTATTGGTTTTTATGTAAAATGGGTATAATTCTCCAGTATTGGAAATAAATATTATTAACGAAGTAAAATATGGGTAATTGGTTATTATTTTACATTTTTCCATACATTAGGATGAATCATTAGATACCATTTTAATGATAATTGTTTATCTTAATTTTAGCAGTTTTCAATCATAATGAACTAGTTTTGGTCTATTATATAATATCATATATAAATATATATGTAATTTTTACAAAACAATAAATAAGATATAATACATATTTTATAATATTATTTAACAATAAAAATGGTTTCATGACCAGCCTTATAGGGAAAATTAAGGAAAAATTGTTTTCCATCCTTGAAAGTTTTAAATCAGCACCTCTCATATAATGATTTCATTTTTAATGTAAAAAAGAGATATAAAAGTGTTTGATGATTTATATTACATTTAAATGATATAATTATATTACATAGATGATATTGGATAAATAATTCTCATTTTTACAAAGGAGGTGAGGATAGGATAATAAAATAAAAAGAATTGAAACGAAATTAAAAGAAAAAGGAATAGGATTTACATCATGAATAATCCTCCTTGAGATCCTCATTAAGGAAAGTGTTTTCAGTATTTTGGTAAGACCATGTGGTCCTAGTAATGAGAAGGAAAAAGGTAATTCTATTTTTGTAAAACATTGAAAAATGTCAAGGCTTAGATAAGTGAGGATAAGAGGGGTGATTTATCATTATTTAATTATTTTTTCTCCAGAAAATCAATAGTGTTGATTATGGTGACTAAATACAATAAAAATTTCATACTAGTTTGATCCAAGGGATCTTACATCATCCATGAATAAATTAATAAATTATCTAACTTCAAATGTACAAATACTGTAAATTACAGAATTTTATTTTTCACAAAAAATTCAAGTCTTTCATTAAAATATAAAAAATTCACCCGTACCAATTTTGAGGCATATAATTCAAAATTGAACTTAATTTTATGAAAATAATTTTCTAAATATTTGAAAATTAATTTTTAATTAGAATTCTTGTTTACTTGATGTTTTTACTTATAAATTTTAAATTAATTTTATAGCACTTTCAAAAATTAACACTATTGTCTTATATTTATCCTAAAATCATAACACAACAAAATATTTATTAATGAATAAATTTTAGGGAAATTTATTTTCATATAAATAAATTTATTAATTATAAAATTGTAATTCAATATATATATTACTACCAAAAAAACAAAAACATAGTTATTAATTTTTAAAATATTCAAATTATATCATACTTTCTTTTATAAGATGCTTATATTTTATTTCTACCTAAATGGGTGAGGATAATATTCATAAGTATTATATTTATATTTATACTAGTCAATTTAAAATTCACCAAAAAATAAATTTGATCCTATAAAATAAAAAATATCTTATAGATTGCAACTATGAATGAAAGTTTTTTTGGAATTCAAATCACAGAAGCAGAAAAAGTATGTATAATAGATATGTTAAAAATATATTGTTTAAATAATTATAATTACAATGTTTTGTTTCTTATAGACTCATTTATGTTTGAATTACATTATATATTAAATTTATTGATAAATACATGAGATGTAACACTCTCCCCTCCAAAAAAAAATTCCTCATAATTAAATGAATGTTACCTCATAAAAAGATTTGGATAGGTATTCTTCAAAAGTTCTTGACGCTGCCCATTTCCTCTTCAATTTTATGATTTTTTTAATATACCTTTACCAGGTGAGTAATCTGATTCCTCAAAACATGTTCTATAGTATCCAAAATTTGGATAGGATTTTCAGAGTAATATAAATCAGGTTCAAGATCTATTCCTTCATAAGAGAGTACTTGTATTTTTTCAGGAATGGACATTATTAATAATGAGTCATGGAACATGTGTTGTACTTTAGAAATTCTAGGTGGGAACACCAAACAATAATCCTCAACTCTGACTCTCTCAATATTTTATAAAGGACCAACGTACTTGGGGTTCAATTTCCCTTTATTCCCTAATCTTATAACAGTCTTCCATGGAGTTAATTTCCAGAAAACATGATCTCCCACTTGAAATTAAAAATCCATAAATTATAGGAACAAAAAATCTTCCTACTTTGAGCTACATTGATTTGGGTTTGAATAGTCATTACATTTTCTATTGTTTCCTCCATGGGCTTCAGGACCACCTGATTCTGTTCTCTAACTTCATCCCAACAAGTTGGTGTACGAAATCTCTTTCTATATAATGCTTCATATAATTACATTTGAATACTTGAATGGAAACAATTTTAGTAGAAAAACTCTATCAAAAGTAAATATTTATCACACAAGCCATGAAAATTAAGTGGTCACGATCTCAACATGTCTTCAAAAGTGTGGATTGTCCATTCTAATTTCTTATTAGTTTGAAGGTGATTAGAATTACTCAAATTAAGTTTAGTATATGAATATTCATAGATACATTTCAAGTATTTCTATATAAATCATGAGTAATGATTAGGAAAAATTGATATATGTTCTCCTTGAAGTATTTTAACTTAATTAATATAGATCTGTTCAAGGTTCTCTAGTATCAAATCCTCTCTAATAATGAGGACATGTGTAGACTTGGTACATTGATGAACAATCTCACATATTGCATCATTCTTTATTGGGGTTATGGGTAACCATGGGAAACATTATATAGTGATATCATCCCATTTCCATGTAGAAATAGGCAGGTGTTGTATGGAACCTCTAGGATGTTGTCTTTCAGCACTCGCCTTTTGATAGACTAAACAAATTGATACAAAATTATAAATTTCCCTCTTCAAATAATTCCACTGGAAATGTCCCTTCAGGTATCTATTCATCTTAGTGACACCATGGTGTATATAGAAATTTGAACTATAGGATTCATCCAATAAATCCCTTTTCATCTTAGGTATATATGGAACACATAGCCTCCTCCCAAATTACATAATTCCATCCCCACACACAAATAATAGAAACTTTCCATAATTCAAAGGTTTTATTTTTATTCCACGAATCTCATCCTCACAAAGAGAACATTTAATTGTTTCTAATAATGATGGTTGGGAAACTAGTTGAAAAAGTACTAATGTTTAACCTTCCTTGATAATTTCCATATCCATCACTGCTAGATCCATATACATAGGGTATTTGTAAATCCTCAATTTGTGAAAAACTACATTGTCCTTTTAACTCAAAGAATCTTGTACATTATTTTCCTTCCCTGGGAGGTAGTGTATTGAACAATCATAATCCATTATTATATTGAGCCATCGCATTTGCCTCATGTTTAGATCTTTCGGTGAGAAGATATATTTCAAGCACTTTGGATCTATATATTTCTCACATCATTCACCATATAGATAATGTCTCCATATCATTAGGGAAAATATTACACTTTCTAACTCAAGATCATGAGTTGGATAGTTTTATTCCTGAATTTTTAACTTCCTTGGTGCATAGGCAATAACTCTATTAGAATTCATAAGGACACATCCATGGGATTTCTTTGATACATAAATATAAATAAAAAATACACCATTTATCAATTGTAGAGTCAAGATTATAGAATTCACTAACATCTTCTTGAATTATTCAAAACATTATTCACATTATATTATATGTACAAACTTAACCCCCTTTCGAGTAATCTTGTTTAACAAGTTAGCTACTCGGGTGAAGTTCAGAACGGTACATTGATAATAACCTGATAAACCAATAAAACTATGTACCTTGGTCATGATTATTAGTGTAGTGAATTCCTAAACACCCCTTTTATTTGTTGTATCAACTATGATTCCATCCATCGAGACAATATGGTGATAAAAAGAAACTATTTGAAGCTAGAATTAACACTTTCTAATCATACCATATAACTTGTTCCTTATAAGGGTCTTCAGAATAATGTGCAACATATTATCGTGAGAATTGTTGATTTCAGAGTATTCCAAGATATAAAAAATAAGTACTACAAAAAGTTTGTAAATATATTCCTTGTAAACAGTTTTCAATAAATCCATGAAAATTGATGGTCTAATAGTTAGTCCAAAAGGAATTAATGTACAAATATAATGCCCATACGAGGTTCGAAATACAATCTTCGGAATATCTTCCATCCAAAAATGAAACTAATGATATCCAAATCTATCTTCAATATTCTAAAAGTATTGAGTTCCATGCAGTTGAAAAACTAAATCATCAATTCGGGGTAGGGGATACTTGTTCATTATGGTAATAGCATCGATTTCTTTATAATCAATGCACAACTTCTTGGATTCATCTTTTTTCATGAAAAAGAGAACATGGGATCCCCATGGAGAGACACTAAGTAAAATAAATCATTTATCACTCAATTCATAAAGTTGTTTCTTATGTTCTACTAATTTCACATTATTCATTCTGTATGTAGTCTTTCATATTAGTCCTGAACTAGAAATTAAATCATTAGAGAACCCAAATTCTTTCTCTGGAGGATGTCTAGGATAATTATTTGGAAATACATTGATATATACTTTCTCAATAGGTGTATTATCAATTTTAATATTTCATTCCTCACCCATAGATATTTCATTCTCATCCCCCCAAATAATTGAATTCATTAGAGATATCGCTGTGGATATTGATAAGAATTAGATGTCGTGGTTCCTACTCTAATGAAAAGAAATGTTACATAATTTTCAAAAATTTAATCTTATTTTATGTTTATAAGGTCCACAATAAAGGAATTTTAATGTGTTATAATGGGGACATATCAATACATATTTATTTCAATGATACTTCCCATATGATTTTTGACAAAAAATTTCTTTTTTAAATCTAAAGGTAAATGTCAAATTTTTTAGGAAGATTTTTATGATATAAAAGAATGTATTGATCCATAATTAGAGAACAAATTCACTAATATTGAAGAAAATAATATATTACCTACCACCACATCATTAGGAAAAAAACCTCAATAGTTTTGACCACATAAGCATGGCCTTGCACCCTTGGTGTTCTTTAGAGAATCTTTCCATGATGCATAAGACAATAATTATCATAATGTCCCATATGTTTTTATTTTTAGCATTTATCATTTGTAACTTATTTATTTCCCTTAAAATCATGATATTGGTGGAAATTTACTCTACAGTTGTAACAAACAACCATACACTTTAGGAAAGTACCATATTGTGTCATCAAATAATCCTTACAATATGGAAAGTCAATTCTTCAATTCTTCCCCATTTCATTATTTCCTTTTCCAAAGTGTTCAATTACCCTCTCATTCTCTTACATATATATTAATTTAGAAGAATTAGAGAATTATTTATCTATATTGGTATAACATGAGACTATAACTTCATATGATAAAAAATTTTAGGAGACAAGTTCCCTTCAGAGGAATGGTGTTAAACCATCATAGAATCAATCAACATTGCTTTTCGGATTAAATATGATGTCCTCATAATGTCGTGATAATATTGAATATTTGGATCCATACATTGAAACCGTTTCATCTTCTTTTAGTCTTAAACTCAATAATTGTCTCTCTATATCTATTTTTTGTTCCCGAAGAAAAAAATCTAGGAAAATTTCCTTAATATCATTCCACTCAATATTTGAGATTTCATCCTCCACCTTTTTGTTTCTAATTAATTACCACCACAGATCTGCATCTCTTGAGATATGACGAACTACCTAGATAACCTTCTCTCCATCATTACTTCACAAAGTGAGAAATATATTATCCAAATAACATATCCATTTCTCTACTATAAATGGGTTTGTAATCCAATTGAAACTTGGTGGCTATTTTCCCATAAAGTGGTCTAATATTGTTCCTCCATGTTGTGGATTAGGATTCTCTATATAGGGAATGTTGTTGTTCATAACCTATGTGTGATGTCCCAGTATAGTTATAAGATGGTTAGTACCTGTCATAGCTCTAAAACCTATATCATTATCTTTCATAAGAGGTAAATCCACACATAGGATATGTATGTTCATGTGGATTCCATTCCTTCCACTATGTTCCATTTCTATATTATTGAATACAATAAAATAGTTCATGAATCATAATGTATAATATCAAACTACCAAAACCCATAACTTAATTTTAAATTTTACGAATGAATAATTTTATAATTAAAAGTACGGTTTACTCATGGACATATTTATATTTAAGTCTATCATAATGGTTTGTAAAAAAATGTTACCTATCCTAAGTATATCCTTGAATATTTTCAAACTAGCTGCGCAGTAAGGCCTATTGTAGCATTTTAGGTTACCCAATGTTTGGCTCGGAACACCTTCTTAGAGTTGTTACTCATAGGCACCTCTATTCTATATCCAAATCTATTTTTAGTATCTAGATAGGGATGTGTTTCTAGTAATACCCACATAATACTTTCCTTACCAAATTTCAATGATGTTATTACATTTTTGACCTCAATTTCTATCAAAGGGATATGTTCCCTAATCTATGTTTACTAAATCTTGTTTCCAAGGTTTCTAAAAAAATTCCTATAATGCCAACAGTAATGAACCTAACAAATGTTTCCTAGATCCAGTGCCTTAATTTATTATATTGGCATATAAATAAGGAATATTTATCTCAAGTGAATGAGTAGTTTAATGTCATTGTAAAACTAGATACATACAAAACAGTTTCATTACAACATGAAATGATGTAAAACATAGTAACTATATTGGAAACACTAATAAACATATATATTATACTCTAAAGTCATTCATAATACACAACTTCACATCCTATAGAAAAATAAAACTTAATAAAGGGGTGATCTTAGATTCTCAGTAAGGGAATGTAATATGGTAGAATCTGACATATAAAGCATGGTGAATAACTAAAAATACACATTCCACATAATCATGAGAGAAAAATTGAAGGGATTAAAAATTTATAATGAAATAATAAAACATAACCAATGATATTATATATGTCAAATAATCATATGTATAATCAACTACTAGCCTCATAATTAGGACCTTTATAATGTTGTAAATCATAATCATATTTCCAAGTCCTTGATCAAGACACCATACATAATGAGTAAAATCCCATGTTAGTTTATCTCATGAGACCTAAATATGAATCGAGGGGCTATAACGTTTCCCAACGAACACATAATATGTCCAATTAATTCAGCATATGAATGGTGTTATATAGATTCAACATATATATTCATATTGAAACTGAAATATGAAATGTAAATAACATTCCCGAATCAGTAAACATTAACTCTAACCATTCAGAGTAAAATGGTGAATGTTATCAAGATATAATATCCACTATAAATATAATCATTAACCGTTAAATAAAACATAAATAATTATCTTAATTAACTGTAATAATCAACAAGTGTTTTGAAATATATGGAAATATTTTTATAAAATCATCGAGTAATACTTGAGAGAAATGTTTTTTTTACTTTTCAAAGAAGTGTTCATTTGGGAAAATATTTTTATAAAACCATTTTTGAACAAATATATTATGTTAACAATAAATTGAGTGATTTTAAAAAAATAATGGTGTATTAAAATATATTATAGATTTCACATGAAAATAGGTAATATTTTGATAAGTTCCCTTTAATCGGGCTTTTTTATCGACAAAATTTGAGAATGATCCTTATAAAAATTCTAACACCCCATAAATGAAAGAAGGGTTATGATTGGTACACACACAAATATATATATATATATATAACATTCGCACATAATTTATGATGGTTAAATGAAAAGAATTATGAATTTAATTTAGTTAAAGAGATAAAATTTTAACCCAGAGGAAATTGGGTGTTTATGTAGAAACCCCTTAACTTATGTCTGAATATATTCTACACATGAACATAATGTACTAGATAATAAAATTAAATCCACTAAATAATTAATTAATATCCTACTATAATTTTATTTTATTTATTATAATTTTGTTATGATCATTTTTTTCCTCTTTGATGAGTTATGAGATACACTTTTATTTCTTGTGAGCATTTGTTTCATTGGTTTTTATGTTTGGTATACTTGTATATGAGTGTTGAAGCTCGTGTAAAATGGGTGTAATTTTCTAGAATTAGAATTAAATTTTATTAATTATCAAACATATGGGAAATTGGTTTTATTTATCACTTCTTTAATATATTCATATTAATCAACAGTTAACAGGTTAGTGGTAATAATTTTGCTCAATTTTAGCAGTTTTCCGACCATAATGAACTTTTTTTTTCTATTATATAATCTATTATTTATACAATTATTATAGAACCTTAACTAAAATATAATAGATATTTTATAATCTGTTTCAACCATAAAACTGGTTTCATGGCCATCCTATAATGATAAATTAAAGAATTAATGTTCGTCATCCACAAAGGTTGTATATCGTCACCTCCTAGATGATGATTTCGTTTTTAAAATAAAATAGAGATTGAAATGATATTGATGATGGATTTTCCAATAAAATTATTTTATTCCATTTTATAAATGATATTAAATTCATAATTATAATTTATACAGAGAAGGATATGAGAGGACAAAAAAAGAAAAATAATTGAAAAGAAATTAAATGAAAAAGGAAGAGGATTTACCTCTGGAATTATCCTTCTTGAAAACATTCGAATGGAAAGGGTTGTTGGTATTTTGGTTTTACCAACATCTTTTGGACATGGGGAGAGACTATGGAAGGGTATTTTGGAATAACATAGATAGGATTCAAGGCTTAGAGGAGTGAGGAGAAGAGGGGGTGAGGGTGGTTTAAATAGTTGAGGAGAGGGGAGATTTTGCATTATTTTATTCATTATTTTAAATTTTGGAAATTAAAAAAATATTTCTGATTCTTGTTAATAAATATAGTAATAAGTTCTTTTTTTTGAAAATAAGTGTTCTTACATCATCCATTACTCACAAAATAGTGTATTTAACTTATTATGTATTTATACTACAAATTTCCATATATTACTATTCAGTAAATATTCAATTATTTTAGAAAAATAGAAAAAATTAAAACTAACCTTTGTTCAACATATATAATTTGAAAATGAACTCCATTTTATGAAAATAATTTTCTCAATATGAGAAATTTAAATTTCAATTAAAATAAATATTTACTCAAAAAATACAGTTTTAAATTTTTAAAAAAATTTATAACACATTCCAAAATTAAATAAGGTCTGATAAAATTATCCTCAAATTATAAGAATTTTTTTTGATATATTAATTCATTATATGATAATAATAAAAATTTAAAAAATTTATTAATTATAAAATTGTAATTAAAATTTTACTACATACAAAAATACCAACACTTTATTATTAATTTTTAAAATATTCATAATATATCATACGTTCATTTATAATGTGCCAAAATTTTATTTATACCTTCATGGTTGATGTTACTATTCATAAGGGTCATATTATTATTTATTATGGTCACGTTACTATTCATAAAAAAATTAAGTTGATCCTATCTGACTCCAAATATCCTACTTATTATAACTATGTATGACCTTTTTTGGAAATTCAATTCACAAAATTTGAAATAATGTTTTTAATTTCTAGGTTATAACTAACTTGTTTAAATAATTATATTAACAAATTATTTATATATAGAATTATTATTCTATTAATTACATTAAATATTAAATTTAATTGTAAATCCTTTGGGTTTTACAGAAATCATGTCTCTATTTATGGAAATCACAAAAAAAATTCTCAAGTGGTCATTCATAGCCCTCAGAAACAAAAATTTCCATTATGAAATCTATATTCAACAAAATTTGATCCATATTTCCACTATGGTTTGATAATATTAATGAAAATGTAATTAATCCAAGGACTAAGAAAAGTGGATCTCTTACCTTATGACCTTGGTGAAGAATCACCAAGGAGAGAATCTAGAATATCCTATGGAGCTGATTGAGAAGAGAATAGAGGCTCTTCAGAGACAATTAAGTTAAAGGGTTCTAAGTTGAGTGGCTTGTAGAATAATCCTGAAATTAAAACAATGTAAAAAATACCAAATTCACAAAATAAAGTAGGTCATATGATTAAACCGCTCAGTTTTAATAAAACATTCTATCTCAATTATTTTTAAAAATCCAAGTTCACATGGTTTCCATTGTATTGATTTGAGAACTATAAACCTAACCATGTATCCATGGAAAAGTTAAAAAAACTAGGAAATTTTACCATGGGACACTTCACATGAAAGGTAGAAGTCAACAATATAAATATAATGAAGAATATTGAATTTCGGTGAGTCACAATTTTTTATAAAATTAATTAATTTTATTTGATTAAAATAAAAATTCATTGGAATCACAAGAAAAATTTAGAAAGAAATTATTGTAAATTGATGAACTAATTAATAAATATAATTAATTGATTATAGAACATTTTACCATAATCAAGAAAAATTGAAATTAATTTCAATTTAATAAATCTGTAGTCATTAAATGTCTATTTATGATCATGGAATAGAATAACTTATTTATTTTATGGGTTATTTTAATGTATTGTTATTTCGTATTTTTATAAATATTTTATTAAATTAAAATGATGAAATGCATGTCATCCCCTACTTCTCATTATATATGTGTATGAGTGTCTTTAGTTTCTTTTATTTCTCCTCTCTAAATAATCAATTTGTTTATCCCACCTATGTGGGAGTTATATTTTTGTAATGGATACATCTCCCTGGTGAGTGGAGGAGGATCATGTTTGGAACAAAGGAAAAAACCAATCAATGAGATACATAGTATCACAAGTGCAACTCAAACTAGGAATGGTTTTATGAGTTTATTCACTACTATCAAGGTTTGGATTATCATCCACTATATAAACTAAAAAATTCAATATATCATAATAAAAACACTTTATTATTTTATTTTTGTAAGTTTTATGGTAATCTATTTTTAAATTATTTATTTTGATTACCTAACAAATGAATTAATATCCATGAAAGATGGAATTAAAATAAATTTCACTGTGCATAATTTATATCTAAGACATGATTAATCACATATGTTAAATCAACTTAATATTGAAAAAGTATATAATAAGAAAAAATGGTAAATTCACATATAAGGATAAAATATACCTCAAAATAAAACACTAATTTGGTGTATCCATAAATTTCATGATATAGAATAGAACCTCAAGAAAATAGTGTTTGGTCTATCCCTCATTATGACACAGCCACGTGACATAGAGTTATAAATATGTTTTTGAGCTAAATAAACTATATTCACATCCGGTGGAGTAGACTTCACTTGTTTTGGTGTAATTTTTATAGAAAATATTGATTAATTTCATGTCCAGGATTTTAGGAATGGGGGTGACAACTCAACATATCAAGGATCAATGATTTAATATCATTGAAAAAGACTAACCTGGATAAATATCATTGAGTAATAGACATTTAACTTTCATTGGTTATAAGAATGTATATTTATCATTTCCATGAGAATATCCATGGGAATAGATATTCTAAAACAAATGGTGAGGGCTATTTGGTTTCGATAAAGATTCCAGATATTAGTAAAATAAATTTCATATCTAATATTGTAATGCAGATAAAGTAGTAAAAATATATTCTCTAATTTATTATAGAAATGGAAATCCATAATACTTTAAATATATCAATTTAATCTATATTTTTGAAGGATATCCTTTTCAACATTTTAAAAATAAGAATGGTCTAGGTGATTGCATGTTAGTATGCCATAATGGGTAATTATGTAACACTCTGATATTTTATGAGATATATTATTTTATTTGATTTCTTCTATTATACACTACACCAAGAATATCTTGTACTATATGCAACATTGTATTAGCTTGCAGTATACGCAACACTATTCTTGGCTCGTGTTAAAAACAATTTCAAGTTCGTTTTGTGGAAATTATTCTACGCAACAATATGTATAGATTTTATTTAATGTATAAATGAAATAATTTTTGATTATGTTATACGCAAAACCAAACGGAGATTTCATTACATGCACCCCTGAATTGGCTTGCATTACACTCAATCAAGACCTTCTTCGATAGCATGTGTAGTACGCAATACCTAGTTTCACTAAACGAGATATTATTATAATATTATTATGAAATAGACGTTATGAATAGTAATACCCACTTATTTAAATTTTATAAATTTTAACTTTAAAAATGGACTTCATTTTTGGATTCGTAATATCGAAATAACACTATGGTGATTTTTTTGGAATTTTTCTAAAAACATTCAATTTATTATGAATAGTGAAAACACTGGGTTAATATTCAAAAACCAACTTTTTATTAAAATAATTAGTTATTTTAGATAAATTTATTTTAGTTAAAAATTGATACATAATACCTATATAAGATCAATTTAATTTAATGGGGTCATTTTATAATAAATTTAGATATATAAAAATTTTACCGAACTTTTCACCGTCTTTTACCCACCTCCTAATAGAATTTGAAAATTTACATAAAACATAATTTTACCCCTTTAATGAGTGGAATTTCTAAAATCCTAGAGACACGGCTAATATCAAGGAGTAAAATGTTGTTTAATAAGATAAAAATAATTTTTGTTGAATAGTAACTTTTTACTTTTATCTACCACAGTTAAAATTAAATAGGGTAATTAAGGGAAAAAATGAAATTATTATTACCCTAACACATGTAATAATTCTATTGGATAAGTTTAATTAAACAAAAAACAACCTTAGGAATAAAATATTACTCTTTAGGTTCACTTGGATTAGATTAGGACAATTATTATTATTTTATTTAAAGAAGAGTTAAAAGAGTAAAAATCATAGTTTAATAACTAAAACATTTTTACTATAGGGTTATACATAAGATAAATTTGACTATAAATATTCATTAAAAAGATAATAAGATTTCCAACAAAATGGTATTTTATTTATAATTTTTAGACATTATATAATTATTTTATTTATGACACAATGATGATGCATTAATTACTTATTAATGAAATATTAACATAATTATTGTTATAAATACACAAATAAATGTACTTTGAAACTTTTTATAAATTAAACTAATTGTTTCGGTTAATATTACATTTTATTATTGATTAAATTAACTTTTTTCGAAAAAAATGTTGTTATTATTTTCACAAATATTAATTACCAAATAGTGTCAAAATTCACATAAAATAGTTTTTAAAACCGATATTATATTATTAATTGTTATTATATACCTAAAAATCTAAGGATCGGCCAAATGACTTAGATAAGGATATATATATTACTAATGGACCACATGGGGTTCGTTTGTCTTATTATAGTTTGTTTATTAACCATATAGTGTAAGAAAACAAGAATACACGGTAAAAGTTAAATTATTTAACTTAGAGTTAAATCTAAATTATAAGGTTAACATAGTTACCTAAACTTGTCTAAAACCTATTGGTTCAGAGTCTTTCGACACATCCCAACTTTATCTTCAAATTAAATCAATTTATAGCTATTATAAACCGAATATAAATTTATTATAAAATAATATTTTAAGTTTTACCATAGGTGCCCCTCGCCCCTCTTATAAAAGGGAACTCCCTCTTCTCTCACATTCACTCCTCCCAAGTCATTTGGCTCAGCCAAAACCTGCCAATTTCCCTTCTAAACTTCCCTAGAAACATTATAGAGGTTTTTTTCTCCTCAAAAGACCAACTCTTGTTTCTTAAGAGAAATCTTAAAAGAGGTGCGTCGAATAAGAAGTAATCTCGTCTACCGATTCATTAAAGTTTTATTTCTTCTTAAAACTCTCCTTATTAAGTTTAGTAATTATAAATTAGTAACATAAGTATCACTAATATACTGATATGTTATTATAAATATGAAACAACTCCATTTCACCATCTATTTATCGTATGGAAAATGAAATCACCGTGCGTGCGTACGTACAGAATACCGTCTCCAGGCCATGGTGTAATTTGTTTTTCCACGACCACATTAAATGGATTGGTATAATGGTGTAAAGAATAACTATATATGGTTATTATGACATCATAATTATACTGAGATATTATAGCATTCACTCCAATTCCATTCAATAATTATGGAAATGATATCATCGCTCGTGCGTACGTACGGATTACCGTCTCCACGACGAGATGAGATTCATTCTCCATGTTAACCATTCAAGAATGATTATAAAGTATATATAATGAATAATAATGAAATATATGACATAATTAAGCTACTTGATTTATATATATATATATATCATCTACTTACTTCCATTCAAGTTAATACGGAAAGTAAAAAAACATTCATGCATACGTACGGCCTACCCTCTCCATGAACGGTGTATTTCATTTCATTCATCTATCTATAATATATATATTTACTGATTATATATGATATATAAATCATTATTTACATTATAGAAGTAATTAAATCATTATATAAGTAATAATAATATCAAGAACAACAAGTCCAATCACGTACGATAAATCAAACGATTTTACCCAAAATGCTGCTTTAACATGGATTTTACAAAAGAATGGGTAATATAAAGTCATAAGTGAACCATATATGATATAATAACAATAAATCTTTTATTTAATAAGTAAATGACATTATTTAAATCATTATATAGGAGTTTAAGATAAGTACAAAGCAAATCGGTGCTAAGGTAAGGGATAACTTTTCCAATCTTCTTTTTATCCGAGATTGTTTATTCGTAAGTATTTACTAGAGTTATATTAATAATCCTTGTCCCAGTTTTATAAAAATGGTTTCATGTATGTTTAAAGTTATTTATACCCATTTTTTACTTTTACAACATGGTATTTAAGGAATCTTTCTTTTTCTTACGTTATGAGGTGCTTTTTTGACTTTTCCTGCCAAAGTACGAGAAGAATGTTTTTTTAACTTATATGGCATGAACTAATTTTTATGGTTTCATAATGCCTTATTTTCATGAAGCTTACTCTACAAGATTTAATGACTATTTTCAACAAAATCCTTTTCTTTTAAATTTTCATGGAATTTTGTGAATATAAAATGATTTTGAAGAAAAAATGATATTTTCTTCAAGAATTTATTTCAAGTGTTTTATCAAAACCATTTTCCAAATAAGATGGAATTATTTCATATGTGTATGTCTAATGTAAATGTATCTATGATTTACATGGTTTTACTTTTCTTATGATGAAATGATATCCATTTTTTATATGGATTATGTTATGATGGGATGATGTTTATGAAACCCATTTTATTCTTTGGGTAATGATAAATGATTTGCGTTCATGTTGTGGCCCACGTAAGAATGATTTCATTATGAGATGGGTGGGAACTATATCTCCCTCCAATGAATTGGGTAAAGATTTACATCTCATGATAAAGACATGGCTATAATGGTTAGTTAATCTGGTTTAGTGATACAGTACTTGAATGTGGTGTGAACTCGATTCAGAAAGGGACTTTGTCCACTAAGATGGTCTTGGCAGCAATGATTTGGATATTATGGAAATAATATCATGTGATTAATGGTTTTACACAATTAAATGTTTTAATCCCAGTATATTTTATCATGATTTATGTTCTTTTATGATCTATTCCTTACGTACTTCCAAGATTTATTTTACAACACAAGATTTTGATGTTTAAACTATTTGTTCTTGTTTTGAAGTTAAAATGTATATGGTTTGTTTTATTTTCTACATGATTACCCTTACTGAGCATTTGAGCTCTCCCTTTCTGTGTTCTCTTTTCCCCTAGGATATAAAGTAAGGATTTAGGTAGAAAAAATGAAGATCTTTATGGAAGATGTTGAAGATCATTCACTATGATTTGAATATTATGTTCCGAGTTTCCAAAGACACTAAACTAATATAGTCTTTGGGAGTTTGTTTTGTAAAGTAATAAGTATTATTAAAAAGTAATGTAATGCTCATGTACGTCATGCTTAGGGGTCTCTACAGTTGGTATCAGAGTAAAGGTTTAGTCATCCTTTGGAAACTAGGATGAAAAAACTTTAGTGAGATCCCTAGAGATATTTCTAAGGTATGTCTAGGGATATCCCTAAAGTTAAGTATAAGTACATGTTATAGTCCTTGAATTATGGTAACAATCATAGAATTAAACCTAAGATGATATATATTGAAGGTAATCCCCCTTTATTATGTTATTTTACTAGTATGATTTTTTCCTCTCACACTATTCTTTTTGGGTTTTAGAAAATGGATTGAAACAGGAGGATTCATGTAAATAGAGAATATGATGGACAATGGAATGAAATCCTTCATGAGAAACCAAATGAACTGGGATTTGGATGTCCAAACATCGTTATTATGCCTAATTTTCAATCTCATAATATGATCAATAATATCAACTTTGGTATGTTTCTTGACACTGCTAATAAGAGAAAGATGGAGTTTCATGATGATCATAGAGGAAAGAAAGTTCAATTTCTCTCATGTAAATCATGTGGGAAAAGGCATAAAGGAGAATGTTTCAAAGGAAATAGAAGATGCTTTGGGTGTGGAAAAGAAGTACACAAATCCAGTAATTGCAATGGAAAAGGTTCAGTTAACACCATGGATAAGGATAATGGTATTGCTAAGACATCAACAATGGTTAAATGTTTTAAATGTGGAATGTGTGGGAATTATAAAAACCAATTCCCTAAAGGAAAATTTCATGAAGAGAATCAGCATGGTTGTATGGGTAGTATTTATGTTGATAATGATGAAGAGACTATAAATGATATATGAGATGAAAGAAGCGTTGAGGAATAAAATGAGGAATCTTGGTCAATGGTTTAAGAAGGTAGTGGAATGACTGTATGTTTATCATGTGTTATGTTGTATAGGTAATTTAATGGTATTATGGAATAAAGAAACATCTAAGGATTGTTACACTATTGTTTTTATTAAATTATTTGATAGTATATGTTGAATGGTATCGGTAACCATGAAAAGTTATTCAGAAATTCTTGGAAAGAATATGATATGTACATAATGAAAGGATAAAAAGATATTGAAATGTTTGATAGTATTAATGATCTCATGACTGATATAAGGACAAAGACATATCATGATTTGAGTATATAGAAATATTGGGATTTTTGGTATGTGGAAAGAGTTGACTTTATATAGAATTCATGTTTTCAAAAAGATTCTATGGTAATTCATGTTTCAAAAGAATACATGATTAAGGTATTCATATGTTTGGAATGTAACCAACAAGATATATCTTATGATATACGAGGGATAAATGATGGTATTACCATGCTTGGCAGATTCCATTTCTAGTAATTGTTTTCTTTATACTATGATCTTGGACAGAAGTATTTTGGATAAGCATAAAGATTAGAATGTGTAATGTTGGACATAAGTTATTATTGATTAAGGCTAGAACTGTTTTCGATATTACTGATGGAATGTTATAATATGTAGTTTTAGAAAAAGGAAAACCTGCAGGACGGGCGACAACCTGTCGCGCTGGATAGGGCTGTGGGAATTGAACCCACAACCGAAGTGCAACAGGCCTTTATCGCCTACCACTGGCCTACAGAAAGTACATGGTTAGTAGAAACTAGTTTTATTTTATTAAGCAGGATAATAGATAACGTATAAGTCCATTTTTGGAATCATATAAGATTAACCTCACCATAGATGGACTTATGTATATTTGATAACTTTGGTCAACCTTTTGTTTGAGACAGATGGAATGAACCATCATTCTATCGCATGATCTGCTAACACTTCACGGAAGACAAATTCAACATCATTTCTTTATGAGATGATGTGGAAATTGTTCAAGGCACAAACAACAGTGAGATTGTACCAAAATCAAGTATGTATTTCTTTTAATTATTCTTCAACATTTGGGAAATGATCTTGAAAACCAAAAATGTTGTCCTAATGTCCTTATATCCGATGAATCAGATGGTACCTTAGATCATCACAAATTTATGGCTTTGTGATTGTTGGCTTTTTCATAGCCATGTTATCTACCACTCTCTATCAGAACATGGTGGTTAGATTTCTCTTCCATATCCATATTTTCACCTATATTCTCCTATGTGGAAACCCAGTGATGAGTTACATTGGGTATTTGTTATGTTTCTAATGTTACTTTTTAAAATAATGATTTTGTATTCCTTTTACGATGTGGGTTTTTATTGAATGAAACATTAAAGTAGTAAATGATTTATAACCCCGACGAATTTCGAGGGAAAAATTCATTTTAAGGGGGGTAGAATGTAACACCCTGAGAATTTATGAGATATATTATTTTCTTTGATGTCTTCTATTATACACTACATCATGATTAGCTTGTACTATACACAACACCATATTAGCTTGCAGTATATGAAACACTATTTTTGGCTCGTGTTTAACACAATTTCAAGTTCGTTTTGTGGAAATTATACTACGCAACATTAAGTATAGATTTTTTTTAATGTATAAATGAAATAAGTTTTGATTATGTTATATGAAACACCAAACGGAGCTTTCACTACACGCATCCCTGACTTGACTTGCATTACACGCAATCAAGACCTTCTTCGATAGCGTGTGTAGTACACAATACCGAGTTTCACTAAACGAGATATTATTATAATATTTTTATGAACTAGCCATTATGAATAGTAATACGCAATTTTTTAAATTTTATAAAATTTATCTTCCAAAATGGACTTCTTTTTTGGATTTGGAATATCAAAATTATCCTAGGGTGATTTTTTTGTATTTTTCTGAAAACTTTCAATTTTTGATGAATAGTGAAAACACTAGGTTACTATTTAAAACCCAACTTTTTATTTAAATAATTATTTTTTTAATTTACAATTATTTTAGGTAAAACTTGATACATAATACCTATATAAGATCAATGTAATTCATTGGAGTGATTTTATAATAATTTTAGATATATAAAAAGTTTATTGAACTTTTCACCGTCTTTTACCCACCTCCTTCAGAGAATTTGAATATTTACATAAAACTAAATTTTACTACATTAATGAGTGGAGTTTATAAAGTTATAGATACATGGTTAATATCAAGGAGTAAAATTTGGTTTAATAAGATAACAATAATTTTTGTTGAATAGTAACTTTTTACTTTTATTTACCACAGTTAAAAGTAAATAGGTTAATTAAGGGTAAAAATGATATTATTATTACCCTAACACATTTCTTAATTCTATTGGATAATGGTAATTCGACAAAAAACAACCTTTTGAATACAATATTACTCTCTAGGTCCACTTGGATTAGATTAGGACAGTTATTATTATTTTATTTAAAGAAGAGTTAAAAGAGTTAAAATCAAAGTTTAATTACTAAAACATTTTTAATATAAGTTTATAAATAAGATAAATTATACTATAAATATTCATTATAAATCTAAAAAGGTTTCCTAAAAAATGGTTTTTTATTTATAATTTTTAGAAATTAGATAATTTAATTTATTTGTTACACAATGATGATGCAGTAATTATGTAATTAATGAAATATTAATATCATTGATGTTATAAATACCCAAATAAATGTAATTTTATCCTTTTTATAAATTACACTATTTTTTTAGTTAAATATGAAATGTTAGTATTGATTCAATTAACTGTTTTCGAACTAATCAAGCTGTTATGATTTTAACAAAACTCATTTACCAAATAGTGTCAAAATTTACATAAAATAGTTTGAAAACAAATATTATATTATTAATTGTTATTCTATTCCTAAAAACCTAAGGATCGGTTAAATGACTTATATAATGTTATATATATTAATAATGAACCACTTGGGGTTATTTTGGCTTGTTATAGTATGTTTATTAACCATATACTTTAAGAAAACAAGAATACACGGTAAAAGTTAAATTATTTAACTTGGAGTTAAATATAAATGATAAGGTTAAAATAGTAACCTAAACAAGTATAAAACCTATTGGTTGAGATTAGTTCCACCCATACCTACTTTAGCTACGAAATAAATCAATTTGGAGCTATTATAAACTGAATATAAATTTATTATAAAATAATATTTTTAGTTTTTCTTGAGGTGCCCCTCACCCATCTTATAAAAGGGAACTCCCTCTTCTCTCACATTCACTCATACCAATCCATTTGGATCAGAAAACCCCTGCCAATTTCCCTTATCAACATTCCTAGAAACATTATAGAGGTTCTGGTCTCCTCAAAAGACCAACTCTAGTGCCTTAAGAGGAAGCTTAAAAGAGGTACGTCGAAGAAGAGGTAATCTCGTCTGCCGATTCATTCAAGTTTTATTTCTTCTTCAACTTCTTCTTCATTAGTTGTTTCATTATAATGTAATAACATTAGTATCACTAATATACTTATATGTTATTATAATTATGAAACAAACCCATTTCACCTTCTATCTAGCCTACGGAAAACGAAATCACCACGCGTGAGTACGTACGAAATACTATCTCTACGCCATGGTGTAATATGTTTTTCCACCACCACCTTACTTAGATGGGTATAATGGTTTAAAGAATAACTATATATGGTAATTATAAAATCATACTGATTCTGAGATATTATATCACCCACTCCAATTCCATTCAATAATTATGGTAATGATATCATCGCTCGTGCGTACATACGGATTACCATCTCCACGACACGATGAGATTCATTCACCATGTTAACCATTCAATAATGATTATAAAGTATATATAATGAATAATAATGAAATATATGACATAATGAAGCTACTGGATATATATATATATATATATATATATATATGTCATCTACATACTTCCATTATAATGTCAATAAGGAAAGGAAAACAGCGTTCATGCATATGTACGGCCTACCGTCTCCATGAACGGTGTATTTAATTACATTAATCTATCTATTATATATATATACTGAATTTATATGATATATAAATCATGATTTAAATTTTTGAAGTAAGTAAATCATGATATAAGTAATAATAATATCAAGAACAACAAGTCCAAACACGTACGATAAATAAAACGATTTTACCCAAAACGCTTCTTTAACATGGAATTTACAAAAGAAAGGGTAATATAAAGTCATAAGTGAACCATATATGATATCATAACAATGAATATGTTTCTGTAATATGTAAATGACATTATTTAAATCATTATACATGAGGCTCGGATATGTATGAAGCATATCAGATCTAAGGTAAGGGATAAATTTTCCAATCTCGTTTATATCCGAGATTGATTATTCGTTAGTATTTACTGGGGTTATATTTATCAACCATGTCCCTATTTTATAAAAATTGTTTCATGTATTTTTAAATTCCTTTTACCCATTTTTGACTTTTACTAAATGGTACATAAGGAATATTTCTTTTTTTTACGTTACGAGGTACTTTTTTGACTTTTCCGGCCATAGTGCGAGCAGAATGTTTTTTTAACTTATACAACATGAATGGATTTTAACTATTTCATAATGCCTTATTTTCATGAAACTTACTCAACAAGATTTAATTAATATTTTCAAAAAAATCCTTTTCTTTTAAAATTCCATGGATTTTTGTGAAAATAAAATTATTTTTATGAAGAAAGGATATTTTCCTCAAGAATTCATTTCAAGTGTTTTATCAAAACCATTTTCCATATAAGATGGAATTATTTCATATGTGTATGTTTCAAGTATAATGTCTCTATGTTTTACATGGTTTCACGCTTCTTATGACGAAATGATATCCTTTTTTTATATGGATTAAGTTATGATGGGATGATGATTATGAAATCCATTTTATTCTTTGGGTAATGATGAATGATTTATGTTCATGTTGTGGCACACGTAAGAATGATTTAATTATGAGATGGGTGGGACCTATATCTTCGTCCAATGCATTGGGTAAATATTTATATCTCATGAGATATACATGGCAGGAATGGTAATTTAATCCGGTTCAGTGATACAGGACTGGAACGAGGTGAGAACTCGATTCAGAAAGGGACTTTGTCCACTAAGATGGTCTTGGCCGCAAAGCCTTAGCTAATATGGAAATCATATCATGTGTTTAATGGTTTACCACAATTATATGTTTTATTCCCATGATATTTTATCATTATTGATGTTCCTTTATGATCTACGCCTTACGTACTACAAATATTTATTTCACAACTCAAGATTTTGATGTTTAAACATTATGTTCATGTTTTGAAGATCAAATGTATATGGTTTGTTTTATTTTCTCCATGCATACCCTTACTGAGCGTTTAAGCTCACCCTTTTTATGTTTTCTTTTCACCTAGGATATAAAGGAAGGTTTTAGGAAGAAAAAAAAGAAGATCTTTATGGGGGATATTGAAAAACATTCACCATGATTAGAAGATTATGTTCCGAGTTTCCAAAGACACTAAACTAATACGGTCTTTGGGAGTTTGTTTTGTATTGTATTAAGTATTCCGAAAAATTAATGTAATATCCATGTATGTCAAGATTTGGGGTCTCTACAAATTATATGCATTGGAACCCCCTAATCCTAAAGCTTCGAGTTTGAAGTCTTGTTAGGAAGTAGTATGTCCCTAAATAAATAATGTTCATAATGATGAAAATATCTAATTTTTTATACTATAAATTATGTCAAGTGAGATTCTAAAATTACGCAAGGATAGGAATGTGTATATAATGAATTCTCATCTACAAGATATTTATCAAGTGAAGATGAGGCAAGTGAGATATGAGATCTCCAATACATTATTCACATGAAAACATGGAGAATCAATGTTGGTTGGGCTTCAATCAGTCAGGTTGATTTGATATACAGAGCTCTTGGAAATATTAATCTTTAAGATACTTGAATAGTAGTATATAGATATTATTGTATCCTTACAACCTAAGAGCTTCTCCAATTCAACATCTAATTACAATATGAGAAATAATAAAAATTCTCTCTCCGAAATCAAATTGAGATTCTCTACGTTGATAAAGACATAAGGCCTAAAAAACATGAGGTTGTTATGGTAAATTATTGGTATAATAATAAAAAGGTACACAATACTCACTCAAATTAAAATACTTTTTATAATATTCCATATATTAATTGGAATATCCAAAGATGGGAAAAGGAATAAATAATTAGTATGTTTTTCATATCAAAATATAGTTTATTGAAAGAGAAACAAATCCCAAATAAAGAAGAAAGAATAAAATTTTGGTTAATTATTTATCGAGAGAAATATTTAGACATCTATTAATTGGGAATTAGATACAGCTTATGGTATGCAAGTTTATATCCAAATATTGTAACAAATAATATATATGATGATTAATAGAGGATAGAAGGATATTCATGAAACCAAAAAAATCAAGAATTTCCCCATTTGTTTAAAGCGAATAACACCTCCCATTTCCACTAAGCATGATATTGTTTTTTTAAAGTGATTTTATATTCCAAGTGTTAAAAAACATAATTTTAATATCATTCCTGGATACAGATGGTTTCATTTTCAAATTTTGAAATAAAATATGTTTATTTTATAAAAACAATATATTTTACGGTTTGATAAATTAAATAAAAGTAATTATGTATTATATTAAGAAACCATGTATTGGAAAATTATTATTAATTAGGTTCATATGAATCATATCACATCCTGATAAGGCGTCACTTACATAGCCATGTAATTGAGAGGTGGTTGTCAAATATCGATCAAGATATCTATTTGGATTATTTTAAACTAAAAGTGATTTATTGTCATCTTGCTTATTTTATAGAAAGTATAACCAAAACATCTTTTGGGGGTAAGTATAAAATGGCCATATAGCTTATAGATTCTGTATGCAGTGTGGTGTGATGTCCTTTTCAAGTATAATTTATAGGCATTCATTTGTGGTTCATTACTTTTACTCGTGACTTGATTATATTTGGATATTTCTACTTGAAGTGGTATAAGTGTGAATCATTTGAGAAATTAAATGGATTCAAGAATAAAGTATCAAATCAACCTGGTAAAATGATAATGAATCTTTCACACGATCGGGAAAATTAATATCCTAACTATTAGTTCATTGATAATTTATGGGAATTTGTGAAATTATCTCAAGTCACTCCCCTTTATACACTACAATGAAATCGTGTCAGTGAAAGGATGAATCATACCTTTCTATACATGGAAATGTCAATTAAGAGTCACAAAAATATCTCATTATCCTTTGGTGGATATAAATTATTTACTATAGTATAGACACGAAAACATGTTTTAAACACGGAATAAATGACATGCCATATAAGATAAATTATGTACTTAATTAAGAAGTGGTGTATTTTTTATGTACACACCTAGTAAAATAAATTAACATCTCGGGGAACGAAGTGTATATTTATCTAATATCCTAATGAAATAATGGGATACTATCTATAAAACCCCTTAGACATTAAGGTAACCATCATAAGAAATGAAAAATTCTTTGAGAGGGATCACATCTTCAAAAGGTATAGTGGGAGAAAGATTTAATTTGATAAATTTCATGCTCAGATAAATAATAGTTAATAATAAAATTTATTTTATAAATTCCCATGGAAGATTTTTTTATGACGCAAATGTGCAACATTGGATTATAAGAGATGTTAAAGAACTAGAAAGAAATGGTTTTCTACTCATATAAGATTATGACACAATATGTTTTTAAAATAATGAGAATATTTACTATAATGAGGATTTATATAGATCAAGATATGTGATATAGAATGAATCCTTGAAATTTGAGATATATTCCATGTATCATAACCAAGCGTGGTTTATTTTTATACCTTTAGTTATTTAAAACCCTAATAGATATGTACTGGTATTCAAGAGAAAACTGGATATGGAAGGTAATTTGAGTACCTATAAATATTGTTTAGTGGATAAACAATTTAAATAATGTCATTGTATTAACTTTATAAAAACATTTTCTCCAGTTTTCATTTTTAGATAACTCGAAATTCTTATTGTTATTAAAACATCCCTTGATTCTGATATTTAGTATATGGATGCTATAACTTCTCTCCATAATGAGGACCGTCAAGAACATAAGAATATGACACAACCATAATGGTTTGTGACCCAATGTAATTAAATAATGGTATATAATTTATATAGATTCATTTATGGATTAATGTGAGCTTATTGGTCATGGAAAATTTGCATCTATGAATCCATAAGTGATTTCAGTTCGATAAATAATAAATATGATCCAAATGTTTTCAAAAATTTAGTGGGAATAAGGATATTTACATAGTATTATATTCCAATAACTTATTAAATATAAGAAAATATATACCAATCTAAAATATATTTAAATACTTGCCAAAAATTTATTATCCATAGAGGACATGCATAAAGCAATCAACATTTTTTGGATCAATGTCAATCATGATAGATCCAAAAAAAATTATTAGACTCTCTTGGTGTAAATACATTAATCAAAAACTGAAAATATTTAAAATGGAACAATCTAAGAGGGGATTCATTCTAGGGTCGCAATGTATATAATTTTCTATGAAAATGATTCCTCGAACACAATACCAAATAGAGAGGATGAGTAAGATTATATAGACTTCTCTGAAAATATCCATCATGACTTCCATTTGATGTACTAGGATTGATATTTCTTATGCCTTGAGCATGGTGGGAATATATTAACAAATACAAGTGAACAACATTTGATTCTTTTTATGATTATCCATATGTATTTAAGGCATATAAAGTATATGTTCTAGTAATATGAAAGATACTAGGAGCAAATCCTTAGGGGAGATACTGATGCTAGTTTCGAAATAGATCATAATTATTTAGTATCATGGTCTATATATGTATCTAGTTATAATGGAGGATCTATGAGATGGGAGAGTTCAAAGAAGAAAGTTTTTAATGATTATATAGTGAAATCCAAGTATATAGTGTCTTATTATGTAACCAATGATGCATTTTGGATATGAAACATCATCTCATAAATTTATGTGGTATCTAATAGTAATGATTCTATAATATTATATTGTGACAATACTATAGGGGTGGATTTTAAAATGAAACCAAGGACATATGAAGGGATGGAGAAAATACATAAAAAGAATAACATCTTCAAGGATTATTCTCAATGTGGTGAGATCACAATGATCTTATTTTCAATGGAGGATAACATGGTAGACCAATTTACAAAAAACATTTTTATGTAAAAGTATTAATTTCACGTGAGTGCTAGCGGAATGATACATTTTAGTAGCTTGAACTAGTTTAAATATTAGTCTGTTGGAGTTTGTTCCCTAAGACCAAATTCTATCTTTATTATGATTACCTATATTTAGGGTCTTAGAATATTAATAATTTTATTGTGAAATCATTATTATTATTCATCATGATATAGTATGTGATAATGTCTTAATGGTAGCAGTAACACTGAAGGTCATAGAAGTTCCTCACTATGATGAGAACCAATAAGTTTTAGGAAAATGTTATTAAATAAACATTTAATAGAATAATGATATCATTTTTTTAAAATCAATTGTATGGGATATTAAGTTTGGATAATTACGGACAATAATAAAAAATCTCATGTTGTACATCATTGGAAACCGGAAAAAAAAGGTTATTAGAATATAACCAACAAATATAAAATCCACATTAATATGTTTCATTGGATGATTCTATATGTGGATGTGTATAAATTTACATGTACATTAAAATTAGTAAAAATTAATTTCTTAATTCTCTTTCTTGGATGTACTAACTAGAACCATGTCCTTATATGTTTTCAGGGAATATAGTATGTTGGGTGCATCATGAGTGGTATTAAATTAATGAATAATTGTAGAATGTATTTTTTCATATGTTTTTAATGAAATTGTATATCTTGAGACATTTTTATGGGAATGGAATTCACTGATTTAGTCCATGCACATGGAAATCTAGTGATATGTTCATTATCATAATTATTAATAAAGATACAATTCATATATAGGTTGATCAAGTTGATGTTTATCATTATTGAATATATATATCATGATAAATGTATTATATTAATTATTGTACGTTTTATGTGGTTTGATGTTTTTTTTACATTAATGTTTTTCTCTATGAGTGTATTAGCATGTTTGTTGAATCTAGGTTAGAAATTTAGGTTGTTTTGAATAATAACCTTGAAAAATGGGACTAAAGGGTCACACATTGAGTGTATTGAAAACCTTGATTAAATTATATATAAATTTTATTCATTTAATAAATATTTTTTTTTCTCTGGTTCAATGATTATTCCTTTTTTGATAGATAAAAAATATTCAGTAACTTGTTAGTTGAGGGAATAAATATTAGTTGAATATTTAATAAATCAATATTGATGATTTTATTGTTAAAAATATTTATTAATCTATTACCAGATTATGTAATGATATTTATTTATTCAATTAAATATTCATTATCTAGGGCCTAATAAATATTGGAAATGATTAACATAGATAGTTTAATAGTTCTATGAAAACAATTATAATAAAAATAATATGAATTATTTTTAATTTATTTATTCCAAAAATAATATTAATTTATCCATGTATCTAGAACATGTAATGTAGATAATTATATTATTATTATTTGGACATTGGTATCACCTGGGATTAATAAAATAATAACAACTCATGTTTAATAATTAATTTCTAACCCAACTCAATTAAAACATGATTATAAAATTATCAACCCCAATTTTGATTGTGAACAACAAAAGATAAAAGAAAAATCTACCAATCCCCAAAAATATCTTCCTCTAGAATACGCTCATGAAAAAGGAGTGATTATTATCCTCCAACCTCTAAACTCATTAGATTATAAGAATAATCATTATGAACTTGAATCAATTCTAATTATGATCATTACTGAATGACATCGGTGAAAATATCTTCCCCACTAGAACCTAGATATTTCTACATCATACATTACAGGTTCTTAGTGCATGCATGGGTCACCATTGGAGGGATTATATCCTTTAATACTCTAATTAAAATGTTATCATGGAAAGATGTGGTATACTAAATCATAAATGAATAAATAATTACAACATGAAGTAATTCATTATAAAAATAAAATAATTATAAATTATATTTGATTATCTCATCTTCTTGGTTCTTATTCCTATGTTAATTACTCATTGAATTAATTTCATTGTTCATGAAATTAATCATCATTTACATCTCTGATTATTCATGGATTCTGATAAAATTAAGAGTTACTATGACCCAATAGGTGCATCAGCAACTCCTAGAACAAAAAATGAAGAACATTTAAATAGAATATTTCCACTAATATAATACATTACAATTAATTTTTAGAAACATAATAATTTATTTAATAACTAATATGTTTTTAATATACTCTACTAACAGATTTTATTAGTTTAAAACATCCTTTTAAAACATTGTCTAGTATTTATGAGAATAAAATAAAAATATGAATTATTTATATGAAAATGTAATTCCCCTTATAAATAATGTATTATTACCAAAAATTGGTTATAATGTTTTAATAAGATAGAATTTAGAAAGGTAAAAAAATTATTGACATAACATTGTGATAATGATGTAAGATGTATGATGCACTATAACATTTTTCTCAACTATATATTTAAAAGATAAAATAAACATAATTTTAAGAAGTATTTAATAAAATGTAAATATTTTACATTAATAAAAAAATAAAATCCATTGATATAAAAATTATTAGAGAAAAATAATGGTAAATGAAATCACTCATAATAAAAGAAATAGTTTTTATACTAAAAAAAATTATCTGATTTTATTTAAATGACAGATTTATAAAATTTATAATTTAATTAATAAAAAGTACATTATTAATGGGTTTAAATTGTATAAATTTTTTACGGTAATTTATTTTGGAATAATATAGAAATTTAAATTTTCTTTCTGAATAGTGAAAATACAATTTGTTTTGAATTTCATAACACGTATGACGTAATAATTATTTGATCATGGTCTAAAAATTTAAAAATATTTTTTATTGATAAAAAAATTAATGGATTAATATAATGTATTTAAAGTTATTACGATACATTTTGAAACACATGGAATATAAAATAAATCTTTTATTAAAAAAATTATACCTATTATATATTTATTATTTCAGACATACATTTTACCTATTTTGAAAAACACATAATGTAATATGGATTTAAAATTTTGAATCTGATGTACAAATTATTAAATAAAGGAAATTTCCTTTCTACAAAGAAAAAAGTAAGTGAAAATGTAAAAAATATTTTTCAACAAGAATGATTAAATAAAAACATATGATTAAAGGAAATGGGCCTAAAAAATCCAAATATATCTCTAAAAAATAGGTTTCTAAGAGAAATTATAACCCTTCCTAGTATTTTCATTATTAATTATCATCCATATTCATTATAATAAAATACACCCAAAAATGGTTGGCCTAAATAAAAAACCATCAAAAATTTTACCCTAAAATACCCCTCTTCAAGTATAAATAACCACCCATTATCCCTTCCTCAAAACTAAAATTTAATTTTACATGAATACCTTTCTATTATCCTTATAAAAAGTAAATCCAAATATTTTACTGGGTTATAAGGTGTAACTATCAGTATCTGGGGAGCTACATTGCAAGGTAAGTGATTTTAACCTCTCTTCTCCTTTATTTTTACTATCCTTCCATTTACATCACTTTAAATTCATTAATTTCATTATGATTTAATTTTATGAATTTATTATTATATTATCAATTTTATGTCACCATTAACTCTCATTAAAGTACCTTACTAGGCTGTTATAATTCCCAAACACCCCTACAACCAGAAAAAATGAAAAGAAATTGGAAAAGTAATGAGTGTGTGGTTTCCTATTAATGATATCCCAATCAAGATAAAAAAATTTGATGCATTCCAATAACAAACACACCTAGGGGTAGTATCCATAAAAATTATGTTTGTTCATTAACTCAACCTTTACTTGGTTTACGACAAGAGGGCCCATGTCACGACCCGTCTCCTGGGGCACATGTCATGACTACCTCAAGCCCGCCTTCCATAGGCCAGGGGCTGGAGACTAGCACCAAAAAGGATATTCCCAAAAACAGGGAAGTAATTTCCTTTATAATATATAAAATCATATAACCAAGTGAACAACAAGATACTAATACAAGAAAACTGTGTAACCAGAAGAGTGTTAAAAGTTAAACAGGTCGGAATACAAGACCCATAGTGAAGGTACAAGTACAACAGAAAAAAAAGGAAAAGACAGCTACTTGATCATCCTAAGAGGTTCCTACCAGAATGGTAGGTATATATCGCCTCCCCAGCACTCCACTTCTATCCATCTCCTCCGTGTATGGACTCATCGTAAGTTCCTCCTCCAAGTATCATCCAGTCCTGGTACACTCGGCCTCAGTCAGTGCTATCTATCGTCTACATCCAACACAATAAGGTGCGGGCTTCGCCCGTGCAGGTGTGAGTATAAAAATACTCAGTAGGGACCCTGAGACCCTCTAAGTCTCAAAAAATTCAAAAAGGATAAAATATAAAGGTATGAAATCAACATATTTCTTTACTTAGGTATATGCTGATACATATGCCTAATTTATCATGTAATTCATCTCAATCATGAGGAAAACACAGAGGTTCTGACTCAACTCACCCATGATTTATTCTAGGGGTAGTATCAAGTAACATTCCTAACACAACGTCAAACACCTCGGCTACTGGATAACTCCTCCTCTATTGAATACAGTGGGAATGAAGCGTCACACAGAGGCGCTTCCCACAAACCTTGGACTGCTGACGTACTCCTCTTATTGAGTGTTGTGGGTCTACCGTGTCACACAGAGGCGCTCCCCGCCATAGTTCTGCTACATCACATAGAGGCACTTCCCCTCTAAGCCTACTGAGGTACCTCTCCTGTCGAGTACCTTGGGTATAACACATCACCAAGGAACTCCCCACTAAGAATGTCTAGTCACTCTGAGTCGAACGGGTCAGCAGTCGTCAAGTCTCAGCCAGCCACTAGGTCTCTGCACTATTCTTGCTTGACCTCTAGGAGGATCCGCTCCACATGCTACTGGGCGATATTCCAACTTCCACGAAGTCCCATGAAGAAGTATCTCAAAGGTAACCCATGTCATAGGGGTGTCAACGTAACATATGGCGCGTCAATCGGACGCCCAGTCTGTGAGTTATAAGCCTTTTAGTCCCAGAGGGCCCGGTTAGATTCATGATCGATCCAACCTGATTTTTCCCCATCATAATCTATAACACAATGGGGTATCACTCAAAGGGACCATCTCACTCCAAGAATTCGAGCACCACTGACGGTTCGTCAAATGGACGTTCGGTGCCAAAGTAATGGCCAAAGGAAAGTGACTGGGTCGTAGTGGCCCCGGGTCTGGTTCGACCTGGTCGGACCAACTCGGCTCGACCCAGCCTGGCCCAACCTGGTTCGGTTCAACCTGGATCGTGGGGTCTGGCCCGGCCTGCGAGGACCATGAGGGTGATGCAAGGGAGGCTCAGCCAAGGGGTACCCTCACGATCCTCGTCGGCCGGGCCAGACCCAACTGGGTGGCAGTCCGTCCATGGGGTGGTTGTCCAGTGGTGGCGGCTTGGCAGAGGCAGCTCTATTACATGGTGGTCCGGTGGATAGTGGCTTGGCGAACAGCGGAGGGCAGCTTATCAGACATCGGCGGTGCGCAGGCTCGACGCAGAGGACGGCGGCGACACGGCGGTGCGGCACGACGGACGGCGGAGACTCGGCATGACAAATGAAAGTGGCGCAGTGAGAGGGTTCGGTTCAGGGTGGTGCGGCGTCTCAGTTGGCCGCGTGTGGCTTGGCCGAGTGTGGGGCTGATTCGACCGGGAAGTCAAACTTCCTTGGGGCGGGGCGGGTCACGGAGGCCATGGGTGATGGTGTCGTTTCCATCATCGTCTTCATCGCCTTCCTCCATTTCAAAGAACACATCAAAGAATAACAGATGAGTGGTCGGGCCATGTTCGTCTGGCCCACACACTCCATGTTTAGAATGATAGAGAGCGGTTCACAAAGAATAAAACATGAACATGTTTGGAGGATATTTTAAAAAATCATTTGCCACCACACACGTCAATAACTATTCTCATTCTCGCAAAATAATTAAAAGAGGAGAACATGGAAAGTGATAACTTTTTTTTAAATAAACCCCTACCTTGTTCGCTTGATGAAGTTGGCATGAGGAATAAGGTGAAGTCATCAACGTTCATCTCATCCGCCACACACCACCAATTCTAGGCTCGTGTGTCGGTTCGTCAAAGTCGAAGCCATTCTTTGTCAGCATTCTGCATGGAGAAAGGGTTCTTCATTGGAGAAGCTTTCTTCCACTTCCACCAAAATGTGAGGTGGTGCCAAAATAATATATTATCCTTCTCTATTATTTTTTTGGCATATATTCAAAAAGATTAATTAATAAATTTATGTGTTGGCTCCATTAAATAAAGTTGAGGGTTGGCGTATTAAAGATATTTTCGTTGGCACAACTAATGTGGAGGAAGTAAAGAGGCTCCTCGACATTAATGAGGATGTTTCAAGGGGGTTTCTCCCATTTAGAGGGGAGTTCAAGGAATTCAAAAATGGGGTTCAAATTCAGGTTGCCCCCACCACCATAACCTCTCAGGGAAGGTTAGGATCAGGTGCTCCCCACCACTATAACCTCTCATGGGAGGTTAATCTTTGGTGGTCCCCACTACCAACTTCCACATGGATGGTGGTTACAAAAAAACAAAATAAAACATCTATTTATTTTATTTTATTATTTCCTTGAAAAACCAAAAATTTAACTTTCACCCTCGTCCAATTGATGTTGAGGTGAAATTATTCTTAAGAGAATATGGGCGTGGAGATTTTAATGGTTCCATTGGATTTCAATTCATAGCACCAGTTTGAAGGTTATAAAATCCAGCTCGCATGTTCACTGAACATACCCAAAAAAAGTTTAGAAATTCATTCCGGGCACTCCGGGCATCAGAATCACACGCCATAAATTTTCGCGGACTCGTAAAATTATCATTTATTTAAAAAAATATTACATTCAATTTCCAGGGTCTATAATTATCCCCACCTTAGGGATTTACATCCCCATAAGCCACAACTCATAACTAGGTAAACAGGTGGGGATACTGAGCACACGTCTGAGCCTCCCGCTCCCATTTACTCTCCTAGAGGTTCTTGTGTTGCTAGGGAACGCGCACTGGAGGTGTCGACCATCCATGAAGGACCCACTCTTGTCAATACCTGATCTCTACTAGAACCATTGTAAATGTTTCCCCATCGTTGATGTCCATCTCACCATGGTCGATGATATGAGAAGGGTCATACATGTATCTCCTTAGATGGGATAAGTGGAAGACTTCATGAATCCGATGCAACTGAGGTGGAAGAGCTAAGAATTTTTCCACCTTTCTAACTCTGCTGAGGACCTGAAAAGGTCCGATGAACCTCGCAGATAACTATCTGCCACATCCATATCTTCATAGACCTAATCGTGGTGAGACATGTAGAAAGACATGGTCGCCATCCTCGAACTCTAGAGGTCTCCGTCTCCTGTCGGCATACGACTTCTACCTGCTATGGGTAGTCTTTATCCATTGCTGGATGATCTGAACCTTCTTTGTGGTGGCCTGAACAATCTCTGATCCCACGAGTGCTGACTCCCCTCGGTCAGTCCAGCACACAGGTGGTCTATAAGGTCGCCCGTACAATGCCTCGAAAGGTTCCATCACAATGGTGGACTGATAGCTATTGTTGTACACGAACTCCACCAAAGTCAAGTGATCCTCCCATCTATGACTGAAATCGAGGATACAAGCATGTAGCATGTCCTAGAGGGTCTGAATGGTTCGCTCAGTCTAGCCATCCATCAGTGGATGGAAGGTGGTGCTCAAACGAATATGTGTCCCAAAAGCCACCTGCAACCACTTTCATAGCCGGGATGGAAAACGTGCATCACGATTAGAGACAATCGTTGATGGTACTCCATATAGCCACACAATCTACTACACATTGAGGTGTCCCAAGATATCTATTAAACCCTACTCTCTGATCGGTAGGAAGTGGGATGACATGGTGAGTCGGACGATGATCACCCAAATCGAGTCATGTCCCCTGGATGTATGTGGAAGTCCTGTCACAAAGTCCATGCATATACAATTCCACATCCACTCTGGGAAATCTAAAGCCTGAACCAAGCCTGTCTGTACCTGATGTTCCGCCTTCACTTGCTAACATGTGAGGCATCGAGAGACAAACTCTGCTACTACTTTCTTCATTCCCAGTCACCATTGCTGCCATCGAAGATCTTGGTATATCTTCGCCAATCTTGGATGTACCGCTAGAGGGGATGTGTGGAAATACCTCAACACTTCCTCCTGAAGTGACACGGGTACCATGGTACGTCCTCTGATGCCGATGATGTGCTCCCCACCATCGAAAAATCCATCATGTGAATGTCTTATGGATTTCTGAGCACGTCGTGCCTCATAGTCAGTGTCCCCACACTGATCCTCCCTGACTCACTAAAGAAGTGGGGGAGTGACTGTAAGATACTGATGGAAAGCTTTTCTATCATGTTCCACAAAGGATATCTACAAAGAGGCCAGCTGATCTGTCGGCTTGCCTAGCAGCTATATACCAGACCTCCTGGTGAGTGCATCTGCTAAAATGTTCCCCTTTCCAAGAGTATAGACTATCTCAAAGTCATAGACCTGGAGGAACTCAAGACAACGTCGTTGCCTCGGTATCAGTTCCTTATCGGAGAAGATATACCTGAGACTCTTGTGATTAGAGTACACTATAAAAATCTCACCCATCAAATAGTGTTGCCACACCTTCGAGGCGAAGACCACTGCTGCTAACTCAAGGTCATGGGTAGCCTAGTTCTTCTCATGTTGTCTCAGCTATCGAGAACCATATGCGATCATCATTATCTCCTGCATCCAGACTCATCCAAGCCCAATCCATGAGGTGTCGCTGTAGACTAGGTACCCTACTCCCTATTCTAGAAGACTCAATATGGGGGCACTATCCATCCTCTTCCTCAACACCTGAAAAATCCCCTGGAATTTCTCCAACCAAACGAAGGGTATACCCTTCTTTTTCAATGTTGATAGTGGTGCTACAACACTAGAGAAGTCTAGCACAAACCTCCAGTAATATACAGCCAAACCCAGGAAACATCATACCTTCGTCACACAACTAGGTGGCTCCCAATCAGTTACCAACTCAATCTTCGTTGGATCCACAACAAATCCACCATATGAAATGACAAGCCCCATAAAGTGAACCTATCGGGTCCAAAATTTCACTTCGAGAGCGTACCATAAAGTTGGTTCTCTCAAAGTGTGTCTGGTACTACATGCAAATGATAGGCATGCTCCTCCTCAGTAGATGAGTAGATCAAAATATCATCGATAAAGACCCCAACATGGTGATCAAGGTATGGCGGAAAGATCATGTTCATGAGTCCCATGAACACTACTGGAGCATTGGTCATGTCGAATTTCATAACTAAAAAAACATAATGTCCAAACCAACATTTGAAGGTCATCTTCTGCATATCCTCATCTTGTACTCTGAGCTGGTGATAGCCTAATCTGAGGTCTATCTTTGAGAACCATTGTGCTCCCTTCAGTTGATCAAAGTGGTCATAAATCCCCTGGAGTGAGTAATTATTCTTCACGGTCACCTAGTTCAGGCATTGATAGACATCACAAAGTCTCATGCTCCCATCCACCACATTGGTGAAGAAAATTGGGGCTGCCCAAGCTAAAACACTAGGTCGGATGATTCCCATCCCCTATAAGTCCACTAACTATACCCGCAGCTCACAAATCTCTGCAGAAGCCATCTGATATGCTGGTGTAGATATCGTTGTCATCCCGGGGTAGGAGTCAATGTAAAATACCACCTCTCTGTGAAGAGGTAGACACGGGACAACATCATGAAAAAGATCCACATACAAGTCCACCACTATAGGATCTCTATGACTCTCCACATCAACAGCTCCGAGGGTAAGTCTACCCAACTGATGAGTGATTGGATACACTCTCCTACGAGTAAGTCCATCCTGTGCTAAAAAGGATCCCTTCACGTCGCTGAATGTAAACCTGGTCCCATCCGTGCGTACACACCACACCTTGCACCTAATACAGTCTATCTGAGCATGGACTGTAGATAACCATTCCATACCCAAGATGACAACGTTAGGCCTTGACATCACTATTAGGAGATCCCAATCGAAGCTCTCACCTCTTAGAGAAATCTCACACTGTCAAACTAGTGTGTAATCATCGAATCCTCTCTCTTAGGAGTCTCTAGACGTAAGGATCGATCCAACGACTCTTTTAGAATATTCAAGCTCCGAACAAGGGTAGTGGCAATAAAAGAATGACTGGAACATGTGTCTATAAGTACTAATGATATGGTGGAGTAGACAAAGATCGTAACTCGTATCATCTCTGGAGCGCCGTGATCATAAGCCTCAACTGCATGGAGCTGAGATCCCCCCCTATCAACCTGCTCCCTGTGGTCGGGGTGGACCTATTGTTGGTGGTGGCGGTAACATATCAAATTGTCGCCCACCACCAGCTGCACGGCCAGATCCACTGCCATGTCCACCTACACCCTGTAGACCTCCTCGATCGAATCTCTGCCTCTGCCTCGGCAGTCCCTCGACTATCTACTGATCCTTCATATTGTGGGTCGGACAGTCACGATCCATGTAACTCTGCCTACCATTTGCATAACTCTGCCGGCTCCTGGAATGACTAGCTCCACTTCAGGTGCCCTGCACAACCAATCTTGATTCATGTGGTCAATAACTGGTATGTATGATCCTCTTAAACCTCTGTGATGGATGTCTACTGCAAGCTGTAAAAACTCCACTATGTGATGACTGGTAGTGGGTCTCGCCTCTTGTGATTTCTCAGCAAGGAAACTCTCCACCAAGAGGGCTCTCTGTAACACCCCCTCCAGCGTTGGGTTGCTGAATGAGATCATTGAAGCCCTAATCTCCCGCATGAGTTCCTACTCAAAGGTTCGTGCCATGAATAAAGGTTCTCACACCATATATATGGAGTATCATGAGAGTTCGTTGAACCTCACTGAATACTGAGTTACAGTCATGCTACCTTGCTGCAGATGAATAAGCTCATGTATGCGCACTTCTCGAAGAGTCTTTGGGACAATATCTGCCTGAAACAGGCACTTGAAGTCTGACCAAATATGTGTCACCACATCGTGAACATGTAGCATCAAGCTCCACCATCTTCTCACTACAGCCTGTAGAAGGATAGTGGCAAGGATCTCCATGAGATCGTCTAGTGTCCCTACGAGTCGAAATACTCCTACCATAGCCTCCATCCATTCTACAGCCACCTTTGGGTATGTCTCTCCCCTGAACTTCGGTGGCCTCTGGTGCTGGAACTCGTGCAAAGAGCTCAATCGGAATGCACCATCTACACCTGGGGCTGGTACCATCGGTGGCCTAATGTGGAGTGTTACCCCTGGTGCCTCTGCAGGTGCCTCTACTAGAAAAGGACCCTGGACCGATGCCTCATTGCTTGGTGGGATATTAGTGTGTATAACTCTTGAAACTCTTGCTTGTTGTTTGTGTAGAGGCATCCTGAAAAATAAAACAGGTGTGCAACGGCACAAAAGTTATACGTGGTGAGCTTAAAGTTATTACTTGTGAGATGACTCAAAATATCACAAAGAAAACATTTGAAAACACCCATGTAATAAGTGTTTTCATGCATTGAGTTGGAAATCAGATGTTAGGTTCTTGGTGTACGGATATGTCGCCCACCGTACCAACACTGGACTCCCTGAACTGAAAACATAACTCATTACCCTTAACACTATTGCTTCATAAAAAACATCAAATTTCTAAGTTCTACTATATAACCGACTTCTCCGATACCAATTTTTCATCACCCATCCCATGGGTACCGTGTCATGACTACCCCAAAACTACCTTCCATAGGCCAGGGGATGGTGACTATCACTGAAAAGTGTATTTCCTAAAACTGACAAGGAATTTTCATTATAACTAGAAAAATCACGTAACAAAGCACACAACAAGATACGAATACATGCAAACTGTATAACCAAAAGAGTGCTGAATGTAAAAGGGGTCAGAATAAAATCCCAATAGTAAAGGTACAAGTACGACTAGAAAAAATGAAAAGATAGCTACTGGATCATCCTCTAAGGTTCCTACCTGAAGGGTAGGTACAGATTGCCTCCTCAACACTCCATGTCCATCTGTCTCCTCCGTGTTATGACTCATTGTAAGATCACCCTCTATGTACCATCCAGTCCTTGTACACTCAGCAACAGTTAGTGCTATCTGTCGCCTGCATCCAATACAACAAGGTGCAAGAATATCCTGTGCAGGGGTGAATATAATGATACTCAGTATGGACCCCGAGAACCTCTAGGTCTCACAAAATCAAACAAGGATAAAAAACAAAGGTATGAAATCAACAAATATCCTTACATAAGTATATGCCCGTACATATACCAAAGTTATCAAGTAATCCATGTCAATCATGAGGAAAACACAGAGGTTATGACCCACCTCACACCAGGATTTATTCTAGGGGTTATATCAAGTAACATTCCGAACATAACTTCGAAAACCTCAGCTACTAGAGAACTCCTCCTCTATCGAGTACAGTGGGCTTTCTGCTTCACACAGAGGCACTTTACACTAACCATGGACTGTTGAGGTACTCCTCCTGTCAAATACCGTGGGTCTGCCATGTCACACAGAGGTTCTCCCCACCATGGGTTTGTCGTGTCACATAGAGGCACTCCCCCTCAAGGCCTGTTGAGGTACTCCTCATATCGAGTACCATGGGTTTGTCGTGACACCTAGGTGCTCCCCACCATGGGTCTACTACATCTCCAAGGCGCTCCCCACTGGGCCCATCAAGTCACTCCATGATAAAACAGTCAGTAGTCGCCAAGTCAAAGCTAGCCACTAGGTCTCTGCACTATGTTTGCTCATCCTCCAGGAGGATCCTATCCACAAGCTATCAGTCGATACTCAATCTTCCACGAAGTCTCACAAGGATGTATCTCAAAGTTATTTCACGTCATAGGGGTATCAATGTAATAGACGGGGTGTCAATCGGACACCTGGTGTGAGAGTTATTAGCCTTTTAGTCTCGGGGGCCGAGTTGGATTTTTGCTCGATCCAACCAGACTGTTCCCCGTCATAATAAAAAAATTGGTGTATCACATAAAGGGACCATCTTGCTCCAAGATTTCTTATTCCATTGACGGTTCATCAAACGGACGTTCGGTGACAAAGTTATGGCCAAAAGAATTTAACTGGGTTGTAGTGGGCCCAGGTTCGGTCCGACCCGGTCTGACCGACTCTTCCCGACCTAGCCCACAGTGCGGCCCGACCCATTGGGTCTATCATGGTCCATGCAGGCCGTAATGGTGCCTCAAGGGTGGCTCGGCCGAGGGGTACCACGAGGGCGTGGATCGGCCACGGGGCATGGAACGGCCGCGAGGGCGCGGTCTGGCTACGGGGGCAGCGGACCGGCCCCGGGGTGGTTGTCCTGTGGCAGCGTCTTGGAGGTCGGTGGATCAGGGGTCTGGTGGATGGAGGATGGAAATGGAGTGGTGGATCGGCATGGAGGACGGCGGAAACGCGGCACGGAAGACGAAGGCGGAACGGCGACCCTGCACAGCGGACGACGGTGGCACGGAGGCTCGACACGACAGACGGTAGTGGAACGGAGGCCCCGAACGACAGACGGTGGTGGCGCGATGGCTCAATATGGTGGCGGCGTGGCGAGGGGGTTTGGCCTGGGGCGGCACGGTAGCTCGGTCCGGCTGCAGATGGCCTGGCCAGGCGTGGGGCCGGTTCGGCCGGGAGGGAAAAGTGTCGCGGGGCGGCGCAGGTCGTGGAGGACGTGGGTGGTGGCACTGTTTCCATGGTCGTCTTCGTCGCCTTCCTCCATTTTAAAGAACAAATCAAAGAAGAACAATGGAGGGGTGGGGACATGTTCGTTTGGCTCGTACCCTCCATGTTTAGAGTGATATCAAGCGGTCCAAAATGAACTAAACATGAACGTGTGTGGAAGATATTTTAAGACATCATTTCCCACAACCCATGTCAATCTCTAATCCCATTACCACAAAATAATTATAAGGGGAGAACATGGATAGTGATAAAAATATATAAATAAACCCCTACCTCATTCGCTCGATGACCTTGGCATGAGGACGAAGATGAAGTTGTCGACGTTCGTCTAATCCGCCACACACCTCCAATCCCGGGCTAGTGCATCGGTTCGTTGTAGTCGAAGATGTTCCTTGTCGGCGTTCTTCGTGGAGGGATTGTTCTTCGTTGAGGAAGAGTTCTTCATTAGAGAAGATTTCTCCCATTTCTACCGAAATGTAATGTGGTTCCAAAATAATGTACTGTCCCACTCTATTATGTTTGTTAGCATATATTCAAATAGATGAATTAATTAATTGATGTGTTGGCTCAATTAATTAAAGGGGAGGGTTTCCATATTAATGGTATGTGTGATGGAACAATTAATGTGGAGGAAGTCAAGAGACTCCTCCGCATTAATGAAGAAGTTTCAAGGGGGTTTCTCCCATTAATAAGGGAGATTAAGGAATTCAAAAATGGGGATTAAATTTGGGGCACCACAACCCCCATAATCTCTCATGGGAGGTTAAGTTCAGGTAGTCCCCACCACCATAACCTCTCATGGGAGGTTAATGTTTGGTGGTGCCCACTACTAACTTCCTCATGCAGGGTGGTTACAACAAAATAAAATAAAATGCTTTTTATTTTATTTTATTATTTCCACAAAAAATCAAAAATTTATCTTTCACCCTCGTCCAACTACCGTCGAGGTGAATGTATTTTCAAGAAAATATTGGCGTTGCTAGTTCAACGATGCCCTCGGATTTCAATTCTGAGCACCAGTTTAAATGTTATAAAAACCTTCTTGCACGTTTACTGAATGTACCCAATAAAAAGTTCAGAAATTAATTCCATGCACTCCGGGCCTCGGAATCACGCGCCGTAAATTTTTGCAGACTCGTAAAATTCCAATTTTTTTAAAAAACATTACATTGAATTTCCAGGTCTTTACATCTCAACTATAAACATGGATTGATACTGTGGAAAATGTTGATTGTATAATTCAAAAACATTTTATTAACCATAATGAAGGATTACTTTATGTTGATCTTCTGACCCCATGAATTTAAACTTCCCTAAAAAATGTCACATTAAATTTACAAGGTTAATTTTCCATTACATTGTGAATATAAAATTTCTTTTATGTTTGTTGTTTTATATGAGACTAGATATCCATAAAGTTATATTAAATGGTTAAATCTTAATATTACTTATATCCATTATCTCGATAACAAAAACTATCAATTTCTCAACAATAAATATGTATTAGGGTCAATCAGTAACATTATTGGATGTATTTTATTTTCATTCTCTATATATGATGGTTGGATTAGACTATATACATGATGGGTGGTGGCCAAAATTATATATACCCTCATTTAATTGGTCAGTCTTGTGGGAAAAACTAGTTGCGTATTTGGTATAATCCTTACTCATTTATGTTTGATGTCTTGGAATGAGACCATAAAGATATGTTAATGATGTTAATAATTTTTAAATACATCACTTTGAGATAAAAAAATTTATCCATGCATTTATTTACTATAATATAATCCATTAATACAATATTTATGGTATTTAATTAAAACCAGCATATTATTGATTCCATGTTAATGTATAATATATTTCTATATAAGCTTCCCTTTACTGATCCTTTGTCCTCACCCCAATAATATGTTTATTATTTCTCTAGAAAACATTGATAATTACCATGGGTGGCGTATGTATTTTCAAGGAGAAATAATAAATTTTTCATGTTTTAATATGATTTATATCCAATTTTTAAATTATTTAAATGTTCAATCTTGTATCTTGTTTCTTAAGAATGCAAAAAAAATTTAATCTTATGAAATACATATTTATACCATTGTAATAAAGTAACCTATGGTTATGTGTTATTGGAGTCAGTGAGTTATATATGATATCAAATAATGTTTTGTAGAAATATTAGGCAATATATTTATAAAAACAATGTTTGAGACAATAACCCTATGAGAAAAGATTAAGAAATTTGAGAAATATATCAATATTCAATTACATTAATTTGGTAAAAATGAATATAATTATATACTATGACTTATAAATCATTGTTTAATTCATTAACTAATTATGTGAATTCCATTTTTTATAAATCAAACATAATGTAAGGGAAATACTATTTCAATTCCCATAATCAATGTCAGGATCTTACTCCAAAGAAATTAAATGTGGTTGATCCTAGAGTGGAGGTAATTTTAACTATATTAGGGTAGTTTAATTCATTTATGGCCTATAACCTTTCCTATACGGGAAAATATGTTACTCCACATCATATTACAATGATTTTGGATCACTTCATGTGCTGACATCCTCTATTCATTAAAAGAACTACTAATCCATTGGTAGTCAACAAACGGATCTAGTTCCTTAAAATGTATTCCTATCCATGAGAATTATTAAATGATAGAAGTTTAAAATGTTTATTTATTTTTTAATGGTGTATTATTGTCAATGGTTGTCATTGATTCAAAATATTAAGATTAATGAAGTTATAAAGGGTGTGTAATGGGATACTTTTAATAAATTATTCTTCAAAAAACAAATTCCTTATAATAAATGAATTGATTTTTAACTTTTATTTTTATTTTTGAGAAAAAGTGATAAAGAATATGTTTCTATGTATGAGAAAATATTTACAAAGTTTAAAAGATAGAATATAGACTATATTCAAACTCTAAAAAGAAATATTTATTATTTATTAGATGGGTTAAACCCAATTATTCAAAGGGATTTTCCTCTAAAACATTTTCTACATATAAATATATAGTATAATGTTCAATCAAGGTAGATAAGGAATTATCCATGTTTTATATTATTAATTTAAAAAAATAGATAAAGATTACAGTTTATCATTGTGTAAAGAGAATTGTTTAAAAGAAGAAAAAAAAACTGTTGGATTTTTTGACATGTAAGAATTATTGAATGAAATTCCATGAATTTTTCTTAATGGAAATGATATTTTGTTTCATGTTCAATGATATACTCCATAAGTCTCATGAATTTAAAGTAAAGAATAAATCTTCTTAAATCATGTGCACCATCTATTATAAGATGGGACACTAAAATAATTAATTCTCTATTCATCATCATAATTTTACACGTAAAAGGTATATAGAGTAATGTATAGCTTCTGTGATTACTGAAGAAAATGTTATTGTCTCAAAATATGTAATAGTATGATGTTTGATAATAAAATCAATATTATATAATGACTTGTTCCTGGTATACACACTTTTTTATATATTTCTTGGATATTTAATCATCCCTTAACACTCTAAGGAATGATTTTTCAATCAATACACTCGATGGTTATTTGATTGAAATGATAATATATCGTATGTTCTCTATTAAGATACATTGACATTCTCATGTTTCAACTTGGTGGTTATCTATATAGTTGACTTTGATATAATACTTATTTTTTTGTTTTTTAATTAATTTTAATGAATATGGATTTTGAATATGAGGTATAAAAAATTACATGTAATTTTTTATTTTTCATAAATAAAGTATTTGATGGATAAATCGTTATAGAATTTATCATAATTTTCTATTAAACTGAAACTTGTCATTTGGGTTTTAGTAAATCAATTGGGATATGAGGAATAACTTATCATTATTTTACGGATCTATAAGCTATTAAAATTTGATTTTTAATCTTTATACATGATTATTAGATCATGGATATTCATCATTTATAATATTAGATGATGTAGAGGTGAAAAGTTTATAGAATCAAATATAAACTATAACATTATAATTATAGAGAACACAAATTACATCTCACAATGATCACAACGCAGACCCACACTCTCAGGTCTAGTTCTAAAAAGACACATTAGGTGTTATCATTGACACCATGTGAGAAAACTCATTCCAAAATTGTATATATTTATATAAAATAAAAATTAAATATCATAATGATCACACAATACTAGAAACAAAAGGAATTTTATCTATACAGATTAGCTACATAAGAATATTATTTCATGTATTTTTTAGACATTGCATATATTCACACCATACTAGACATCCTTATATAAATCATATATGTTATTCTCTTCATTAAAATTAGGGAATAGAAAACATAAGGAAGTGTGAGCTCAAATTCCATATAATGGGAAAACATATCAATGTGTCATCACAATTTAGACCATAATAGTGTGAGAAAACATGATAATGAGAGACACATCTTATTAAAAGTACACAAAACATTAATATTTCTCCATATTGAATTATAGATATATATTTAATCACATGTCATAAAACAAATACCATGGAATATGAGTGTGGAATCATGAGACAAATAATCACATTCCCTTAGAATAATGAAGGAATATAACATAGAAATGTGAAAATAATCATAAGAAAATCATAACATTTTTAACATAGACACCAAAAATTATGTCCTCACATGGCCATTTTAAAATATATAACCACAATTACCTTCATTCACAATTCATATGAATATAGATAGAATAAATCATGTTCATGCACAATTCTTAAGAATATAGCTAACTTCCCATGCATGATTCATTATCCCATGAGATATAAAACTTTAAATAATGTATTTTAGCGATTTATAGGACCCCAAAATTCACATAATTACAATCCATACACAAGAGTTCCTCATAAAATCAAACATGTATCAAACCAAGAAGACCCCATGGAATGAAAATTGGATTCGTAACATTTTTATGTGGTATGTATTTTAAATGATCTCTATATTTAGATTAGTCGGTACACAAAATTCAATCACCAAAAATATTTATTTTAAAATGGAATTTGATGTTTTATTAATGTAATATTAATTCAAAAAATATTTATATTTTATATAAAAATATGAAAATGAATTTGAAATAATGAAGAATATTTTTATAAGACATTCATAATTAAGACAATGTTATTAGTCACCATAAAAAGTTTCTTTTAATATGTTTTGGTGAAAAATATTTTCAAGAATTAATTGTGAAGGAATATAAATAATTGAAAATTTAAAAGAAACTAATTATTTTATGGTTAAAATATGGGATCGATAATAAAACATATAATCACGTATGGAAAATCCTTTAAAATTTGAAAATAAATTTGTTGAAACCCTTATTAAAAAGATAATTAAAGGATATTTTGAAATTAAATTAAGAAAAATATTATTATTACAATATATTATACATATTTGGATTTAAAAATAAAAAAGGAAAATGTTTTTGGAATGAAAGAATAATGATATTGAGGAAAAATAGACATAAAGTGGATGAGAATTATTCTTAACAACATTATAATTTTATGTGAAAGAAAATCATTATGAAAAGACCTTTGAGTTAATAATACAATTTTCCTTTGATAGAAATAGATATTTACATATAATAAAAACATAGGGCTAAAAAACAAAACCTACAATAGAGAATCTTCAGAATAATGTCTCTAACTAAATGAATGGGATTGGAGTTAACAAAAAATCCATATAAACATCGAATTTTTTTTGTAAATATCCTTCAAATGATAAAATTTTAGATGGATTTTATAATAAATTTGAATTAATGAAATTTATTATATGAATAAATACATGGGAATATTATACACTTTCAAAAATATAATAGGTATTTTATATGAAATATTTCTCAAAGAATCCATATTTTTATGAGAAAACCTATTACCTTTACTCATGACCCCCAAGAAGGTTCTTGAACATCCAATATAATAAATATAAAATATTTATACCTTATATAAAAAACTTTTCACGTCTATTAAAATTTCAATTTTTAAATTTTTATTATTCATTAGTTAGTTAATGTTTATTTTTATTATCAAATGTTTGTAATTTTGATTGTTTCCCAAATGATTTCTAACGATAATGTTGAAACCCATCATATAATGACATGTTAAAATTATTTAAATCTTTTTTATTCATAGATTTATGTATCCTCATGTTCATTTAATGGAAACTATGGGCATGGTTCTTGATAATATGGTCCATGATGATCTTATTTTTGTTAGTTTATCGATTTCAATGAATAAACAATTTATTGATCACTAATTAGTCTGTTATACCTAAAAATGCATGATAATGATATATATAATTATATAATATCATAAATATTCATCAAATATACTTTATTTCTATCCACTAACATTGGTGATGAATATAAATAACGACTTCAATGGTGATGGTATTCTTCATGTATAAATGATCGACATTTTAATTTTAAAATGAATTAGATAGAAGGAAAGATAATAATTATTTATCACTAAAAAATATTTACTATTTCTTATATATCATATTTATTTTTTATATACACATTTAGAACCATCCATGTAATTTGTTGATAAAAAATAAAATACATTTCTTCATGGAGGTTGTACTTCCTATGCACACATGAGTGATCTTTTCATTTTACTTTAAATGAAATGAAGGAAGATAGTGATTAACAAATCTACAAAATAACACTTAGTATACTAATGATACTAATTCCATTTTTTTATGTGGTCATACAAATTTTTAAGGAAGTATAATAAGAAATAAAATCCAATGTACTAAGTTATGATGGTTACCTCTACCTTTGGCATCCTCCATTGGGTATCTCCATAAGCTTTATTGGGTTAATCTTCTAGAGAAATTAGAAAATATAGAAAATGGGAACTGGTTTTGGTATTTTATTTTTGTAGAATATAATGTGCCAAAAGTGTTTGATTATGTGATTATTTTTTGTCTCCTTTAATAATATATTTTATTTACACCCATGTAAATACCGTTAACTATAAAATAATATAAAGTAATTTGGATGAAAATGTGGAACCAAATAAGCCCAATTTTTTTGATAAGATTAGGTTGGGATGAAATATAGTTCACCAATCAAATAAAAAAATTCTGGTAATTATGGTTTATCAATTTGGTTAACCAAGTTTTAACCCTTACCAGAGGGACAAACTTTTTCTATTGTAACATAATTTAATGTCTATAATAAAATTATGGTTTTTAAATAATTTTAATATTTTAATTAAATGCATATAATTCCATTTATAACATTAAATTTATAGAGGTATAAAAAATTAATTTTAACATAATTATGAAAAATGAAATTAAAATTGTTTTTATTTGTGAAAAAATATATTTTTATATATAAATATGATTTTACCCCAAAATTACATACTGTTTATTTAATGTATTTTGTTTTGTACAGGTTGAAATTTTTTATGTAATTTTAATTTTTAATTTGATGGATTTGATAAATATTAAATTGAGCTTTATAATATAATTTCAAAAAATGGAACACTTAAAATAGTTTTTTTATGTAAGAAGGGTCAAAATGTTGGCTTAATGGTTTTGAGAGCAGCCCGGTGCATCATGTTCCGAAAAGGGAAGTTTTTAAAAATTAAAGATTTGGAGACCAGTTGGTGCTTTGTTTGTACTAATAGTGCAACACAACTATCTATCATTATTTAGGTACATAGTATTTATAAATAAAATGGATTGTCCCAGGAAAATATACTGCCTATAGAGGGAGGCACAAATGTTTTCAAATAGCTCACCTGATATCATAGAACCATGCAGGATGTCATTAAAAAACATTAGAGGTGGACCTCATGGGTTGTGTGTGGTTTTTTTAACCGTTCACCTAGACATGTGGGTGGTGTGAGGTCCTTTGACAATATCTTCACATTGGAAATGAATGTTTTTTCAAATCAAGTAGCGACATGTGAATCCATATGTGATATAGAGAGAGTATTCATAGGGTTGGAACACAATTTTAAATTCATGTGTCCAACACATACACCCATTTTAAAATGGATAATTTAGTATTTAACCCCTCTCTTCCTCAATTATAAGTTCCCAATTTTCTACCTCATTCCTCATACACATCATCCACATTCTAGATCTCTCTTATCCTCCCATATATTTTGATATATCTCTTTTATATAACATCAATCTTAGCCACATTGCATCATGTATTTTATCAAAGTGATATTCTATGATTCCTTCTACCACTTTTTTCAATTTCCTCTCATTATATCTGGGTTTATTCCCATGTGAGTTCATATGCCCATTTTTTGGGTGTTTTACAATTTCTTTTATTTTACAAATTTTTTGTTCGAATCAATGTTAGGGAATTGATGAGTGAATATCTATAAATATAAGTTATTTGATCTTGTGATATTCCATATAATAATATATATTTATATTACGTGTTGTTTTCCCTTGTTCTAGTCTTTTCATTCTTCACATACTAAAATGTGATTTCTAATAATAAAATATATTATTCCTAGCCTATGTTACCCATGAGACTCATTGATGCTGATAAAGGTTGAAAACCTCAATTAGAACCACCACTTGGTGTGTTATTAAAATGTATGAATGGTCCATTTGTTTCTTACATGATTAATTCACTATATAAGGTGTATTATTTTGACCCTTTATAACTGGTATGTTAAATGAATTAATTGTAATGAAAATTTTATTAATAAAATGTGGAATGGTGGTTATATATTCATTATACCATGTTTCATTTTTTTATTCGTGATTTATTACATATAAAAGAAATTTCCAAATTTATTTAAGTGAAATTATAACTGTATAGAATACTGATATCCCATGAATTTTTAGTCTATCATACCTAGGGGATATATGGGTTAATAATCAGAAGAACTTGGACTTGCATAACATGTATATTGAATTATATGGGTGATAAATTGATTATGCCACACTGGTAGTGATATGTGGATTCTCAAATATAATTGATTTGATGGGATCATTTGGAAGGTAAATTTTTATTACACCACAAATCAAACATGGGTTCCATATATGTAATTCCTTAGACGGGATCACGGGAAATTACTTTACCAGTTTGGGATTTGGAGGCATTTCAGAGGACCCTAGAGGATGATCGATTAATTTGGAGCTGCAACTAATATAAAAGAGACCTTTTACTTTATAAAATAGTATTTCATTGTTTATATATTTGGTTTACTACTTTTTAGGAAACTCACTAAAGGATTGTGAAAGGATATCACATGATAAGGTTCTACACTATTGAAATAGACTTTATGAAATAAGTTTAATTCATCAATAACTGTCATATTTGTTAGAATAAAAAGGGTTTATGACCTAAAATGTGGTATTATGTAATTAGTTATATGGGAATAAGGATCTTACAGTGTAATATTGTAATTTATGACTTAAAGGAGGAATGATTCAGTTTTTTATAATCCTTTTTTGGATAAATTTTCCTTCATTGTTCCACTCATTTTCCCTCTAGTGTGTTAGAAAATCACTTAGTGATTTTAGGATATCTTCTATACCATCTTCCCTCGTATTTATTCTTTATTTTTGGTACTTTTACATTTGTTATACATAGAATTTTATTCTCCCTCACCCATTTTTTAGTCATGTTATTCAATTGTAGTTTCACTAAGGTTGTTTTGTTTTGATCCATGTACGTGTAGGATATATTCGATGATCCCTTGAAGAGGTCCATATTGATATGTGGTTTCTATTATGTGGTATTGAGTTATGGGATAATTCTCATTCACCATATGATGTAAAACAACTTCAAAAATATTTATTGAGGTAGTGCATCCTTATTATCTCCTTTTAACATGTTATGTGTGTGGATTTCATTATTTTTCTTTCAATTGAATGTATTTTGTGGTTTCACATGATATGTTATTAAATTGGTATGTTTTAGATTTATGGGTGTTGTGATGTATTACCTGTATTACTTCATTGATATATGTTGTTGTTGATATTATGCAATTTTGTTCCCATGTAGAAAATGATAGTTGTTAGGTGCCTCACTTGGATAATTGTTGTTTTGTGATGAGACCCATGTAGTGTTTTGGTGTGACCACACCCTAACTAAAATAAAAATGGTTTTATACATGGATAATAAAATGGATTCCCATATAATTAGGATTTTGTGATAATACACTTGCTAAATAAATTAGTAATGTGATACTGGTCCTTAAATAAATGTGTATGATGTAATTTATGTTGTTCTATGTTCTTATTCATATTGTGTTGTCCTATTTGTATTTTGATCTTTTATAATGATGGAGGTGACCGAATCTGCTATGTTGTGTGCGGGTTGTGATGTGGTGGTTGCACGGTATTTATTGAGGGAACCCAGGGTAAAGAGAATGTGTGTAAAATATTAAATTTAAAATTTTGGGTTTGAATTCATGTAAAAAACGAATCCACAAAACCCCTTTCCAAAATTTCTCAAAATATCATGTTAAATTCAATTTATGTTTGAAAAATAAAACAACGTTAAAGTGTTAATGATGCATTTTTTATTTTAATTCGACGATTATATTCATTCAAAATCGTTATGTTGTGGATCAAAGGATCCAAATTAGGTGACCACTTGATCTTCTATATATTCCCTGCAACTCTAGGATTTTTGATCCATGATTGTTGGTCACTAGAACGATAAATCTAAGAGATTTACCACGTACCATAGATCACATAAATAATATAGACTCAAAAAAGAGTTTGTTTTAGGGAACCCACTGAAGAACTCCCACTTTCACTTAATCCAACTGTCAATAATTCTCAACACACAAGATCTCACATGAGTATCATGATTCTATATACATATTGATTTAGTCATGGGATCTTCCATATTATCCTTAGTGGCCACTCTTCTACCGATGAATTTACCTATTAGAGTAAAATCCATCAAGGGAAGACTTCCTCGAATATATCCCTTTAATACACAATCAAAAAACATGATATTGTTACTAATAACTATAATAGGATTAGGATTATTGTGATATAACATTACTTACTATGTAAAATTTCATTAAGTGGAATAAATTATTGAATGTTTACACTAATTTTTTCCTGCATAAAAATCAATAACATACTCAGCATATATAGATATGGATACCAAATTCTTGAATAAGATTTAATTAATCATTTCCTTATCCTGAAAATTATATTTTATAGTATTGACCTAATGGAAGAGTATTTTTTGTTTCCTTAAAACTGGTTCCCCTTCTTCTCTATATACTAGGTATATATCCTTTATAATGTCTTAAGAGTAGTTTTATTGTTTTAACTACTTCTTATATAATTATATTGATTTCAATTGATATTTTCCTACCATTAAATATATTTTTTCCATATTAGAAAATATATATTTCATGTACAATGTGATTGATTCATAAAAAATGTGTATGTAATTCTACATATTACTATAATCTCCTCTTATGTCTCATTCATGTATTCTTGGAGATATTTTTTCCATATAAAAATGGTAAAAATTGTCTCCTGAATTATTCTAAATTTAAATTTTTAGTATCATGTAAGTATATATAGTATAACTTTTTCTAAGAAAAACATTAGATCTTCCTTAGTATATCTAGTTCTATATAACATTGGTTTAAACTTGGAGTTAATCTCTCGAGAGAAACAGTCATTCTGTTCTTAACCAACTATAATAAAAATGGTTGTTTTAGATATTTCATAAAACAAATTACATGGAAAACTTTTGCACTCCAACTAACCTCTAGTAGACACATGAAAAAAACATTCCATTTGAATATTCTATGATCTTATTTCTAACCTAAATCCTAAAATTTATTTTAGTAACATTAAATCCTTATTGGAATTATATGTTTTCACCAACCCTTTCTGGATACATTATATATTCATCTTCCAATATTTTTTTCCTCCACATCTAATTCACGATTGGAAACTATCCTAGAAAGTACCTATGAAAATATAATTTATAATTTATTTAGGACTGAAAATTTTGATATAACCAAACATGAATTATTAGTACCATACCTATACCACCCATGTACAATTTCACTTGAATACCACTGAAATATAAATATTTGAAATATTTTGAACAATAAGAATATGTACCATGAATCCTGAAATCCAATATTGAATGTTAATAGAAATTTTGAATCTTAGCATATTTCCCTTTACAGATTAATTATATGATTAATTATTCTTAGTGAATAATTTATCACATTCTATGGTGAAAATAATACCATCACTAGGGTTTTAACCACCCTTTGTGATTTGTTTCTATAGAACAATTATTTTCCATACAATCTTGTAGAATTTGTTCTAATACCAACTATTTGGGAATTTAGGACATTGAATAATTCCAATTCAATATTGATATCACTACATCAAATAGATGAGTCCACCCTTTAAAATAAAAATTGCATATTACATTACTATCATTAATCTATCTCACCTATTTTTCTAATATCCTTAGAAACCATTAGGATAATTACATAACATCCACATTGTTTATTTCATTATTTATGTTTTTTTATGTTCTTCATAATCACTTTCCTTATAATAACATTTTGTTATGAAATATTTGATTTATATTGTACTATAACTCATATGATATCCATTTTTCACTATAGTTGGGATATGGTTATGGGGTAACACACATGTTATTGAAGAATGTATGAAAATTAATGGATTTTTCTATAATGAAAATTAGTTTCAATATTGATATTCATTTTACCCACATGATGACTCTAATGTGTATAATGAAATTTAAATTTAGGAATTACTCCAAACTACATTTAATATATCAATTTTTACAGGTATAAATCATCATAGATCCTCTTTACTGACAACATAACATTGATGTGTATAATGAAATGTGAATTGATGAATAAATCAATTGTACATTTCATTATTGATGAATTCATGGTCAATATATTCTTCATCACACTTGCCAGAAGAAAATCATATCTTCAGACCCTGAATATATAATAAATCACTTTTACATTTCTCATTAACACATAATGGACTCTTATGAGATTTATTTACCACTATCTTAGCCTTAGAATAGTTCACACTCTCCAGCTAAAATAAGTTTGAATCCTTTGTGACATATCTTTATTTCTAAAGTACTGTTAAACTAAAAATAATCAAATTAGTTTGTTGATAATACATATGTTCTTTAACTCCAATGTTTCTAAACCCATACTAGGTATATCCTTGACAACTAATTTATTTTTTTGATAAAATATTATATTTCCATAACTGGGAATATAAGTTTTACATTTTATATTCATCAATTATTTCTATTGAATAAATTATTATTGAGTTATTAGTTAAGTAGTATGCACCAAAATAAACATTTATAATGAAATTGGATTAATTTATCCATATGTAAAAAGGACACATGACATACTTGTTTTTGGTTATAATAAATAAATTTTTAACTAGAACCATTAATCATGGACAATAGAAGGTGTGAACTTGTCATTATTGACATTGGAATCACCCTTTATCATTCTCTCGGTGAATCTATCTTAATTATTGTAATATTTATATACATACTTGGTTATTTCATACACATATTTTATAGGAATATTGTATTAAATACACAAATAGTATGATGGAGTAATTGCATAAAATTGGTTAGTATACATGAAGAAGAAGTTACTACTTTCTTCTTCAATTTAGTTCATTGCAATTAAACATTCTCAGATTTATCTAATGACATGAAAATAAAATAACCTCTTGTATAGTTTCATTCCTCTTTTATTGGAATTAAATTTTTTTATTTTACTTTGGTGTCACAGTTTTCTTTGTAATTTTCACCTATCCTTTCAAATCTTTCACCATGAGAACTAAAGATAAAACTTTATTTAGGTTATTATTTTCCTATCTAAAATTACAGGAAAAAAATATTGAAGACTTTTCTCTATAATTGTAGTTTTATAACCTAACTTGAAACTAGATAAACATTTTTAATGAATATATAAAAATAGGTTGTATTAAAATATCATATCTCATATTTCAATTTACATGTATCCTATTTAAACTTATCTATTCATATATCACTTCACTTTCTCCTTGTAAGCATCTTAGAGAGGAGAGAACATATAAAAACCACCATGATCTTTTGATGTATCCCAAAACCAATTGACAATGATGATATAATTATGATGAAAACATAAAATGTGTTATACATGTATATATTGTAATAAATTTTCTCACCCTCCCTTCCTGAGGTGGATTAATAGGAAGTGGGGACACTATCACATAGAATTTCCTATATCGTAGTACCTTTCACAAGATACTATAATACTCCTAGAAATCCCCACCCATGATAAATTTTTTCTTTCCAATAATAATCATTACTTATATATGTTATTACATGCCATTTATCTACAAAAAATAAACATATTAGATTAAGACATTAATCATTATTACAAGTAGACATTTTTATATTATTAATTTTAAATATCTCCCACTATTTTATCAAATAATAGTAGCCCTCAACTGATAGATTTGGAATACTCAGTTTCATGAGTATTCTTATGGAAATATTCCTCAACCCTCTCTTAATACACTAAGTTATTGTATACCAATTACTCTGAGAGTATAAGGTGGGTTTTTACTGGAAAATTAAATTAACTCACAACTCCTTGATAAGTTGAGTGTAGTCACATCTCATGTAAATAATTACTTTTCATTTCTCAAAGCTTTTTCTAAAAAAAATTAATATACTAGATATTTTTACTTATTTTCCCCTATAAATAGTTATTTAAACCCAACACCCTCATAAGAAGACCTTTGTAGTAAGAGACATTGTCAACTAGAGATGATGAGCACCTAAAACATTATTTTTGTCCAAATTCAAGTGTTGAAATACATTTTAGGACTTACTATTTTCTTTGATTGGTTTTTTAATTTAAATTTACGAATGAAATCCTTTTCTACTTAACATGATTTTTATATGTTATTTCACTCACAACGTAACTATGTTTTTAAATAGAAAAAAATTCATACCATATGTTCATTTGATCATTTCATGCTTGTTTATTATTATTCAATGTGATCCAACATAATAATAATATATTCACAGTATAAAAAACCATCTACATCATAAAATATATATATAAATATATAATCATTATATGACAACTATTTTTTAGTCACTCAAATAAATAATGAATTAACATAGACCCTTGGATAATTCATTAAGTTAATATATGACTTGAATTACAATGAACGTAACTCCCATGCACTTAACATGTTTGGTTTATGCCAACTTTCAACTATAAATGATTTCTAATGAACACATAAGATATTTACAATATATACCCACATGAAGGGGAGGAAGAATCAGGATATGAAAATAAATTTTATCACATAAATATCATCGTTTATACCCTTTTAAAAATTTAATATGGAGATTTTATGCTCATATCCTAAAAATAAAGTAATTATGACATTTTAAAAACATAAATACAATAAATAAATAATAAAAAGTATAAACTAAACATATATGCGAAGGTCTCAAATCATGATTAGTAAACATGAAATTATATTTCATAAGAAAACATAAAATTTTAATATCAACAAAAGGGAATTTTTATGTCTTTAACTTGCATTAAAATAATTTTAATTAATTATCAATATATCATAAAATCTCATAAATAATTTTATTAAATTGGAGAAAATTAAATTAAATTTATGATATTATTTTCAATATTTTTGGAATTTATTTTTATATAAAGAAGATCCCCAAATATTAATTTAGGTCTTGTGATGGGTTTAACAGGTTAGGTAGGTCAGGCCCAAATGGAATTGGTCTTACCTGAGTCTAGTTGGGAATCACTTTAAGGGTGTATAAATATACACAATACATATTTATACATACTATTTTAATATATAATATATATATATAATATTGATACATATATTATATAATTTATATATATAAGACAAAAAATCCCCCACTAATAATTGGGGAGGAAAACTATTCTATGTCGAAATTCCTGGGGTGGGATTTTTTCCCTTTTTATTTTAATTTGATACTTCCAATGGAATATTTGAAATCCTTTTTTTATTTTTTTTCAAATGAAATAATCTTGGAAACTAGACTCTCTTTTGGAAATATTACCACAACCAATTTCTGATAAATCCAGAGAATAAATAACATGCTCGCATTACACTTTGGCTAAAATTTGTTAAACTAGTTGCAATTTAAGTGAAGAAAAAATTTAAACATAAATTTGTGTCAATGTTTTTAAGAAAAAATATTCAATCTTAGATTTGAATTATCATGGAGACAAAAAATTATATTTACATGATATTATCTTTTTTGAGACTGTATCAAAACCTACTTTCCAAAAAATGGCATATTTAATTAAAATTTTAATTTTTTTGACTTAAATAATTTCTATGTCACAAACCAAAACTGGTCACCATCAAAATCGACACCACATCCAGCCTGTGGGAAGTCCCATCATGCATTACCGATCCCCATAGGTTGGCACAAGTGTCCGAGTATCAAAATATAAAATTTGGGAATGATTTACCTGAGTTTATAAACAAAAAAACCACAAAGGAATCCAATAAACCAAATCTAGATTCTTCAAACCAACACATATTTTTAAAAATTTAATAATCGAATTACATAATATTGAACAAAACTCAATGACTATAATAAAGTAACAATGTCCAAAAGGACATCCCAAAAACCTACTCATGGGATGGGGCACTGCCCTCAAGCCATCTCCCTAACACTGTGCCATGAAGGGCCACTAGAATCCCAAACCATTGGCACCAAAAGCATTACCAAAACCAGCGAACAAATAACTAAGTATACTTACACCCAAGGGAGTAAGTAGAGTTTGATAAAAATTTCATTATGATGCCACATTAAAAATATTCCATGTGATAATCAGTATAAGACAAAAATCTTTCATGCTTTTTCAGCAATAAATGCAAGTATCAATTTCTAGAAGATGAAACATTAAATAAAAATAGATTTCAAGTGGGATGCCTTAAAAGAAATAAACACTTTTAATTATAATGAAAAATATACTTAATTTCTCTATCCAAGCATTCCATATTCCGATGGTAAGTATAAAATAACTAATGGGAACTATCAATGGGAAAACAACCATAGGTACTAGCTCGCTGTGGGTCCTAAGTACCTCGTTCTCAGCCAATGTAACCACAAAAATATATGTTCTTGTGCACACAAGACACTAGTATAGATCATAACCACAACCTAGTGGTCCTCTAACATTAACATCATCATTATTTTGTTAATGTTGTCATCATCAATCTTGCTATGTGAAACAGGGGCCAAACCCCATGACATCACTAGCATACTAGTACACGTCCACCCACCTAGACACCTGGGTTTTCCCTCTTGTGCTCGAAAATGTTCAACAAGCCCTGGAATACAATTTTAACATGAAAATACAACATCTATGTCACTCACACATCACATAGTCCCCATACATGTCACATGATCCCCATTTTCATTCAAATTCTTTATGAAAATCATACTCACACCAAAACATCCCACAACACATTTCACCTCTCTTACACACTTCAAAAAATATTTATACAATTTTATAAAACCATTACAAGATATTACCCATCACATAATATCCATTTCAGATTAAAATAGACCATTTCAATAGTACACTCTTAGCAAAATTGATTGGCAACATAGTTTCACCACTTACAAAATATCAAGAAACCATATAAAACCTTCAGTCAACAATTCCAAGGAGTGTAACCATTTTTTGCACATAAAATCCTTCTAAAACCATCATTAAAGACCAAAACCATACTAATATCCCATAAAACCAGAATTGGCAGCCATAACACCATTTAATAAAACTTTTCCCTGAATCATAAAATGACCCCAATGAACACAACATAGAATACACAACAAACATATTCATTTTTCACAAAAATACCACTTTAAAACCAACCGCTTAACAAATGATACCAAATATAATATTATAAAAAAAATAATAGAATCATGCTAAAAATATAAATCAAGAAAGATAACTCATCGAATAATGCTTACACATGGAATCACCTACAACTTGTACCTAAAACTACAAATCGTTGTGTGGAACTTCAATCGCACCACCGCCACACCACAAGAAAGTTAAATCAAGACCTAATACACTAGATTTAAAAAACATTACATAAAATAAAACCATAGGTATGAACCCTATATTCTAGACATTTTTGAAACTCAAGAAATGTGGTAGAAACCCTATGATATTGATAGGAACATTAGTGGAATCCCACTTACTTAATATATCTTGAATAAAATGCCCCAAATACACCAGTAGATGAATTTAAAAACTGCCAAAAATTCAGGTGAGGTTAGAATACGTTATATGAGGTCATGTAGGAACTGAAATGGATGAAAAATAGTAAATAATTAAGATTTATGAAGGAAACAAATTACCTCTTCCAATCTGGATGATTTGAGAAATCTTGGGAAGTTTTTTTCTAATCTACAATGGAAAAGATATTCAAATAGGGAGACATGAATATCTTGGTGTGCCTAGGGCTGTTTGATTCGATTGGGATGTGGAATTATGGAAAAAGAGTAAAAATGAAAAAGACATTCATTAATTTTTTTAATTGGAAATGGTCTTACGGGCTGGCCCAATTCCATAAATAAAAACCCAAATCCACCATGATTATGGATTCCTACAGGGTCCAATTTGATATGGTGGTGTTAATTGGTTAGTGGAGGCCATTTTGTAAGTGTAATGGGAGAAAATTATGAATATTAAAGAGATATAAAAGAAACAATATTGGTTTTTGAATTTGTAAATCTGCTCGCAGTTCGGCCAAAATCATGAAAACTCACCCTTCCCTCTAAAAATGTATTGGAAACCCCCACAACAAATAATGAATGGAAATAAAAAAATTAACTTTAAATTACTTTATGAATGTGACAATTCTACCCACCATAAATCGTTCCACCTTTGGGGAGCCACAAAAAGTCCAAAATCAAAAGCTAAAGCCAATCGATAGGCCAAAATGGACTCCTTTACCTTGTTTCTCCCACCCCCGAAATGCTAAGATATCTCTAGTTGAACAATAATGAAAGGAATACTCTCACCAACAAAAACATAAACCACTTTACTTAAATGATCATGCACATTCAGACTTTATCCCAAAACAAAACTCTTTAATCACTATCCGAACAAGACTCAATAAATTTACCCAAAAGAACAACAACATCTAACAAGGTTTCCACAATATCACTTCAAAAAAACTGTTGGGAGCCCTCTAATCCAAATGTTTACCCAAGGAGGAAGTTGGCGGTTAAATATCTCCAAACAAGACAACCTATTTCCAAGACAAGACCTAGTAAAAATAACTAATTTACTGATACGGGGAGACAAAAATGGGGTCCCTACCAGAAGAGAGAACTTATATTTTCCCGATACAGGTTCGGGACACTAACAGGGGGAGGATTGAACGGACTTCCTAGAATAAGGGTTATAATTTCATTTGAAATTTCCAAAATAATTTACATGAGACCCATAATGGGTCTCCCCATGATAAGAACCTACCATCTTAACAGACTAGAACAGTTTAGCACGAAAAGACCCTAAAATTTAAAGAGTTGGAATGGTTTCATGGTTAGTCTTCAAATTTTGAGAAACCAAGGGCTAAAAATTCATAGATTTCTGCCTAAACGGTAGTCCTTGCACAGTTACATGTGCCAAGGTTCATGGCCATGAAAAGACCACGAGGTAGCTACTATCTCTTATCGCAATGTTTCATAGGTTAGAACATGCTTACTACTAATTGTGGGAAAACCGTGTGATAACATCTGCCTAGCCCAAATTTCATACCATTCTTTAAAAAAACAAAGGGAATCAAAGGGGGAAAAGTATGAACTTAGGAGATAGTGTGGGGAGGAGATTCCCCCACCACTTTACACTGAATGAGAACAACTGTAGAAAGACAAAAATAACAGAGGTTTAATCTGTTCCCATATTTCATTCAAAGGATGAGAACTAGAACAAAAATTTTTAACAGCCCTGGGATTTCCCTGACTATGCGCCGGCTTCACTTAGGGACATATGGATGGAGCTCAGATGATCGAAGCATCTTCCTCTTTGTAGTCAAGACTTGGGAAACCCCCAAATAGAACATCTTCTTTTGGTACCTAAAAAACTATATTGTGAACCTAGATAGGTTCAATGAGACACAACACACTCTAGACTCACTTGACCAAAACCTAACATTTTGTAGAAATAAGAGCTTAGAAGATGCACTCACATCAACCCTTGTTACTTCGGATATAAAATTTAAATAGGGATGTAAATATGAAAAAACCTTCCTCTAAATAAAGAATACCGATATTTTTTGAAGGTAGGAACACATCCGACGAAACAATGACTCTCAGATGATTGCACAACCTTAACTTTTAATGTCAAACGAGCACATGACACCACAAGGTGACACCAAACATGACCCTTGCGACATATATAAACAATATATGGATAGGGACCTTATGTTGAGTCCCAAAAAACACATGATTTCTTAAAAATGTCAATATCATCCATTAATGAACATATTCCCTACAACACTGTTTTATCATGAACCCTCATCTCATAGAGATTGATGAAAGGCCCATAGTCCCTCTTAGACAACATTTTACACGAAAAAACCCTGGAACGCTCCCACCTTTAGTGAACCATGTAACTAAGGGAACTAAGTTCTATTTCAACCCTCCATGACCACTTTTTCGCTTCAAAAGGATCCAAAAAACCAAGAAAGGAAATGGTTTGGACTCAACATCCAAATATCGAGAAAACGACTCCATGTGTTGTTCAACTAAAAGACTTTCCAATGGAGTGGCAATCTGGGCTGCACTTCAGTCATGCTTTAAATATTTATGGGGTCATACCCAATCTAATGATTGAACATAAGGCCCAAACCATGATGGTCCATTGGTCAAAACAATATCACTAGTTAGAACTAAACATGTGAGGGGTGGCACCACAACGACCTCACAAACCTTTCATAAAAGAGTCCACTAACCAGCCCTTCAACCCAACATACCGGCCAAACAAAAAACAAAAACACCATTCAGACATGAGGGTCTCTTGATCTAAAAACATCACACAACAAAAACATTTCTAAATACACATGAGACACACCACCCAAATTGGTCATCAAGAAGTCATGTTTTCCTTTTAAATAATTCACTTCATTGAAAATAAATAGGTCAGTGGTTAGCATACCTAGAAATGGTATCATATAGGCCTCACACATGAATATTTTTATGCCACACAGGGCACCCTACTCATATCCATCCCGACACTCATCCATTTGTGTCATTAACCATCCATCATCCCATATAATCCCATGCATGTGGTTGCACATAGATATTTCAAAGGATAAAACAAAAATTCCTTCAACTTTTCAAAACCAAAACAATCAACCGACAATTCCCTTTTTCTCAAAACCACTAAGCATAGAAGAAAAACCTAATATTCATCTTATAAAACATTTCAGAAATCCCCAATAATTCAAATAAAAACTCAGATTCAAGCCATACAATAACTTCAAAAAAATCATCCTGTTTCAAGACACACCCATTTTTATGAAAAAACTCCCTTTCATAAACACCCATCCCTTTAACACCCCATATCATCTTATTTAAAAAAAGATTAAAATGATTCATAAAACTTTTTAAATGCATACTAGTTACCGAATCAAAATTTATCTAAAAAAACAACATATAAATTACCAAAAAACTTCATTCAACACAAAACACTTATCAAAAATTCAGAAAAGTCTATTTGGAATAGATTTTCAAAACCCACTCTAACATAATTTATACTTTTAAAATAGTTGTTCACACACCATTAACCATTTCCAAATAGTTTTGAAAATTCATTTCCACCATTTTATAAATCAAGACACTTCTGGTTTATGGAAAAATCATTTCATAAAAGGTCACATTTCATAAATCAAGTCTTATATACAATTTTAAAACCAATATTCCAATATTCTAAAACAAAAGGACACAAGGCAATGTGAGAGGAAACTAGTATTGGTGGGTGACTTGTAAATATTTTTGGAGGCCATATGCCAATCACTTCACCATCACAGATAGTGTTCTGGGAAAATATTCATGTCTACACATGGCTTTCCTGGCCCCACGAGCTCTCTAAGACAATTGACCCAACTCTCTTTTCATTTCCCCAATCTTCAATAACCCATTTAAATAAAAGGACTCAGATAAAACATGACTACCCTTGGTCACATGAATACCATCACAGGGAGTACTGTTCTAGCACCCTACTTGTAATCAGAATATAATGTCCTTCAAACCCTAGCTACGGACTATCCTAACTCTTCCCCAAATAACATGACCCAAGAGAGAGAACTTGACTCTCTAATACCATTTTGTCAGAAACCAAATATGGTAGCCATCAAAACTGGAACCCAACCTAGCATGTGGCACGGAAGAAAGGCTGTTCCCAATCCACAAGGGCTGGTACAAGTGCCCGGGTATCAAAAAATTAAATATGGGAATGATTTAACTAAGTTTATAAACATAAAACAACAAACGAATCCAATAAACCAAATCTGGATTTTCAAACCAAAACATCTTTCAAAAAATCAGAATTGAATTACATAATATAGAAAAAAACTGAAAGAAGAAAACTATGAGAAAATTTCAGAAATGGCAATTCAAGAACCTCTTCATGTCAAGGGCACCTCCCTCTAGCCATCTCCACTACATTACGCCAAGAAAGACTTCTAGAAACCCGAACCACTAGCACTAAAATTCTTACCAAAACCTGCAACAAAATAACTAAGTCTAATTACACCCAAGGGTTTATGTAGGGTTTTATACAAATCCTAGTAGGATTCCACCATAAAAATATTCTATGTGATAATCATTATAAGACAGAAAACACTCAAGTGTTGTAAACAAGAAATGCTAGTAACAATCTCTAAAAGATGAAACTTCAAATAAAAGCATCTTTCAAGTGGGATACTTTAAAAGAAATCAGCACATTTAAATATAATTACAAATATACTGAATTTATTGAGCCAAACATACCTTATTCTAATGGTAAGTATAAAATATCTAATGAGCACTAGTAATGGGAAAACAACCATAGGCACTAGCTCACTATGGGTCCCAAGTACCTCGTACTCGGTGAAAGTAACCATACATATATCCATTCTCGTGCACACAATACACTATTAGGGAAAATATACATAACCTAGTGTCCCCCTAACATCATCATAGTCATAGTTTAGTTATTGTAGTCATTGACAAAATCTCTACGTGAAACAGCCCCCAAACCCCACTAGATCAATAGCATACTAGTACACGTCCTCCAACCTAGATACCCGGGTTTTACCTCTTGGGCACAAACAAGTTACACAAGCAATAAAATAAAATTTTCACATGAAAATACAACTTCCAAGTCACAAACAAACCACATAGTCCACACACATGTCACATGATCCCCATTTTCATTCAAAATAATTTTTGAAATTATACTCACACTAAAACAGCCCACAAAACCTTTCACATCTGTTTCACGCTTCAACAAATACTTTATAAAATTTTATAAAACCTTTACAAGATAGTACACATAAGATAAAATACCAGTCACATTATAATATACCACTTCAAAATTACACTCCTACCAAAATATTTTGGCAACATAGTTTAACCTCTTACATAAATCAAGAAACCATTTAAAACCTTTTCAAAACAATTCCAAGGAGTGTAACCATATTATACACATAAAATAGATCTAAAAACTGTCTTTGAAGTCAAAAATCATACCAATATCACATCATACCAGAATTTTGATGCATAAAATCATTTAATAAAACAATTCCATGAATCATAAAATGACCCCAATGAACACAACAAAAAGTACATACCAAAAATAAATATTTTTCACAAAAATTCCACATAAAAACCAACCTCTTAAAAATTATACCAAATATATTTTTCATAAAAAAAACAGAATTGATTCATGATAAAAATATAAATCCCAAAAAAAACTAACTCATCCAATAATACTTACACGTGGAATCACTTAGCATTGGGCCAAAAACTCCAAACAGTTGTGTGAAACCTCAATCGCACCACCGCCACACCATAGGGAAGTGAAATCAAGCCCCAATCCACAATATTTCACTAAAATGACATATAATAAAACCATATGTATGAATCATAGCTTCTGGACATTTTAGAACCTCGAGAAAAGTGGAAGAACCCCTAAGAAAATGGGAGGAACATTAGAGGAAACCCATATACATGAGATATCTAGAATAAAACGCCCCAAATTCAATGGTGTCTAAATTTAGAAACATCCATAAATGAAAGTTATATTCTAATAATAAATATTAGGTTATGTAGGAACTGTAATGGCGGGAAAATAGTGAAAAATTAAGGAGTTGTGAAGGAAACTAATTACCTCATCAAATATGGACGATTTGAGAAAGCTTGAGAATTTTTAACCTAATAATCAATGGAAATGAGCTCAAAATAGGGATACATGAAGATGGGGGGAATCCATGGTTATTTTTCTTATATTGGGGGGTGGAATCCCTAAAAAGTAGTAAAAAATAAATATGATATTAAATAATTTTTTTAAAAAAAATGGAAATGGGCTTACGGGATAGTCCAATTCCTTAAATAAAAATCCAAATCCACCATGATTATGGATTCCTATAGGGTAAAATTATTTATTTTGGAGTCAATAGGTTAGGTTAGTCCATGGTTTATGTTGAATGGGTGAAAAATGTTAAAAAAATGAAAGAGTCATAAAAGAAAAAAAATGGTTTTTAAATCTGGAAATGGACTCGTGGTTTGGCCCAAGTCATGAAAACCCTCCCTTTATTAAAAATATGTATGGGAAACCTCAATAAAAATGAGGGAAATTAAATGAAAAATACATTTAAAATAATTCATTGATGAGACATTCACGCTCGTTCTAATACCAATTTATGGATCCCAAGTCGTAGTGGAATCATGAAAAATACACATTTTAAAATTGGGGATCAAATTAATGTTACAAACCCTAAATTAAATGAAACCCTAGATAAAATTTATCATAGTATAATGTTAAATTATGTTTAAGAATAAATAATAAAATTAAAAAAAATTTAAAAGATACCTTTCCTATTTGAATTTGATGATTGGATTCACTCATCGTCGATGTGTTGTGAATGAAAGCTTCCAAACTAATAATCCTCTAGATCCAGCACATGTGTGATAAAGTTCCTAGATACTTGATATATGATTTAATAGGGATAGTCTAGTAAATATGTGATCTTTACTATGTTCATTATGTTTCATGAAGAACATGTACATGATTGAGAAGACAATATTGATGAGACCTTATTATTCCATAATAAAATTCCTCTATGTACCTGAGCGAAGAGTACAAGAGAGGATACCTATCTAAAATAATCCAAAGGATGGTTCTTACTATTAAATAGGTTAAAATGAATTTTTATACAAAGGTTATACTTTACCAAATTTAACATTGTCTAATTAAATGTAATAACATTACTTTTAGAAGTTTTTTCACTCATATGACTTAATAAACCTATCGTAAATGTCAAAAATCATTTAACACTCACATGTAACATGTTAAAATTTCCTGAGATAAAATTTTAATGATTAAATCAGCCTATAAACTACCTAAAAAATTAATGATATTTGAATATCCTTTGTTCATTTGAAAAAATATATTTTCACATATTCACATTTAGGATCAAACAACTTCTGAATTCCCTGTGAACTAAATTCAATCATCATTATTCTAAACATGAATAATTTTATTGAATAATTTATTCCTCTAATCAATCATAGTCGGATATTCATTAGCCCCTTCACATGGGGCCCACTTCATCTTAAATTCTTATTCAACCGAATAGGGGTAACCTGTGGATACACTATGTTTATGACCCTCTATGTCCCTACCTCAATATCAATTATTCTATCCCATAGACCGTGATTAATGTCTAAAAATCCATAATAATCCCTATGGATATAAATAATTTCATATCTATGGATCCCACTGATGAACATGTTCTAGGTAATATAATATATTGGTCTAGTGATTACTCATAAAGAATGATGAACTCTTATTTCGTTATCCTTTTATTGGTTTATAAATTTAATGACATTAATTGATGAAATTACCTTCATGTACAATAGAAATGGATTTAATGAAGTCACCACCATCCTTTTAATCCTGGGCCCAAGATATATGTATTCCTAAATTTTGAATTGAAAAATTCTTCCCGGAGAATTCAACCAATTCCATGACACTAGTGATGCACCCAACCAAAGCTACCTCTTCCAGAATTCATTGTCATTGTATCATTTTTTAATATGGTGGATTTGATGGTCAATGGGTTTTGGTCCAGTTGATGTGTGGTGTGCTTGTGTTAGTTTCTTTATCAACCATGGAATAATTTATGATGTTGAAATAAAATAATGTGAGTTGATAAATGAATAAATAATGGGATGATCATTGATGTGTGGAAATGTATTAAATAAATTAAATGATGGAATGTGTTATTTAATGTGTAATGTAATTGATAAATGAAAAGGAGTTGTTGAAGTTGTATCTAAAAGTGGAATTTTATTTCTAGATTGTGTGGTGGTTATATGATGTGTTGCACATAATGTTGGAAATGCTTGTGATGGTTCATATGTGGTATGGTGGTGGTGATGTGGGTGTGTTATAGTGAATTTTTTTATGAACTCATAGGATGGGAATTGTTTTCTATATATATATATATACCATTTTTTACTTTTATTTCATTATGTTCCCCACCCACATAGGATAACCTTACCAAATATTAGATTTTATGGGTTCCATGACTTTTATTTAACATCTTGGATGGTGGTGATACAGATGGCTGACTACTCCCTATTCTCTTCTCTTCCATTAGCTGTAGTGATGTCCCAAGTGTTATTTGGTGAGATGTGATGTTATAAGGATGTGATGAGAAGTGTCTTATGGTGGGGGTCAAAAAAGGAACGAGTACAGTTAAATGATTATGTCCTTCACGCTCATGATATACAACTTCCTTGGTTTTGTAATGTGATGATATGTGTTTCCTTAGGTATCTTTGAGTGAGGTTTGTTGTGATGTCTCAGGTTTCTTCTGGTGAAATATGATTCGATGTGATGTGACATGATATGTAGGGAATGGATCCGAAAATATAACTTTTGAGATTGGGCTATTTGATAGAATAAAAATAGTTAGGAATCATTAGTGGGGAACCTTACATGTGATGATCTTGATGTTATATTAATATAAGAGATGTTCTATTTTTTGATTGATCCATGGTGAGGCTAAGATAGTTAGTTGACCAGTTTAGGTGGTTGTTGGTTCTATTGTAAGTTCACTAGTGCATTATCAATATCCTTTCAAATGTTCACTTGATACCTTCATTATGTCCCCAATGATTATACCTATTATTCTCACCCTATATATATAAACTATTTTTTATCTCTGGTGGATGAATTTTAGGACAGAGAAAGGCATTACTAGCTATTTTTGGGTAGTGACAGTGTTGGTGTAGTAGAATTGGATTTTGTTATTTACTATAGAGGGTATTAATATGTCATATTATATTATTCATACATTATGGTATTGTTTTTAGATTACCTTTAATATTTTTTCTTGAATTTTCATTGTGGTTGGTTATCTTATCTCCTTATCATGTTTCATTTATAGAGCATAATGTTATATTTTCAAACCCTCGAAGCTAGTCACCAACATGGGGCCTACTAAATACAGGACACATGGGTCATTATCTCTCTTCCATCATTGAAGAATCATTATAATGAGTGGTCATGATTGAGAGGTATCAACATTTTTATTTAGGGAAAGGATTATGTTTGGAGTTAGGCAATGTGAGGTTTTCATGAATTGGTATGGAAATTTTTTTGGTTCATCTTGTTTCATGGACTATGTCAATGAGAATGGCTAAGACATGGTATTTTATGTCCCCTCATGTTCTAGTGCTAGAATATTATCTTATTGAATTACCAAGTGAGGTGGACTTATTTTTAGGGTAGAGACCTAGGAGGGGAACATTTATCTTGATTGATTTTGTTCATGTCTGAATTTGGTTGTTATGGAAAAATAAATTTAATTAAATGATTTTTTAATATTTTTGATAAAAATATGAGAATTTTTTCCTTTCCTTTTATGAATGAATCTTATTCATCACTCGTGAGTATCTCAAGAAGTTGTGGTTCAGCAGACTTATCTCTTTGATCATTGCAGGGTTGACTTAATAGAGGGAGAGGATTCTTCGTTGTTTTCTTTTAGGGCTATTTTTCATCAAGTTTTGGGAAAATATTGGGGTATTTTATAAGATTTTGAGGAGTAGTACAATATATAGATTCCTGATATCAAATTAAATATTTTCTAATCATGGTCTATGTTTTTTTCCACTTGTAGTTAATCAGATGTGGGGATCTATGTATAAGGGGTGTGTGCAATTTTATAGTGAAAATAAGTAGTTAGATGTGCTATCTTTAGAAATTAACAGGGATTTTTGGGAATAGTTCCTATAATGAATGATGTACAAGTCCAAGAGGTATGAAATATTCTCCCTTTAGTATAGGATATTGTGTGAGAAGAAGATTGGGATCAGGTTTAAGGACCTTCTATACTTTCCTCGAAATGTTTATCCAAATGAAGAGTGCAACATCCCAAGTAATTAATTAATAATAGATATTCATATCTATGTATATTTATGAATTATATAGTGTTTTAGAGGCTTAAAACTAGAATAAATCTAATCTTAAGAATGGAATACACTGATATTTTTAAAAGATTGTTTTACTGCCTTTTGATGGAAAACCATTTTTAAATCAAAATTTTGACAATTTTATAAGATCTATTTGTCAAAATAAACTTATTATTTATGATTGGGACATTTAAATTTACTTTGGATAAATTTTTGGTATTTTTTTGACAATGTTCATTTTTTTAATGAATAGTGAAAAATACTGCATTTTACATCAAAACTGCATGTTCATATAATTTAATTATATAGTTATATTGTCTTTTTAATTGGTTTTATTGTGTAAATTGAATATATTTTTACCATTTAATCCAATGGTTTTCATTTTTATTTATTTCACTTTGGAATTGGGCAGAAACAAGTGCCAAACTTTTCATAGATATTATTTCTAAAAAACCGCTATTTGTTTTGACAATGGGAATTATTTTTAAATTAATTATTAAAATTTCTGTGTTTGGAATTTGGTAAAATGGATTATATATGTGTAATCAGAAGTTCCAAATTATGTAATAAATACTATTTTGTTTTTGGACTTTGTGAATAGTAACGACGGTAGTTATCGTTAATTATCTTGATTAATTAGTAATCGGGTAGTTAATGATAATAAAATAATATCATAACAATAGAAAAATGACACCAACATGTTTCCTAATACTACTGGTTGTGTCATGTACGACCATGGGATTCCTTTTGCCAAACTTTGGGACACAATGGAATCACTTTTGTGTGACAATGACTTTTTATCTTTTTATTTTTTAAAGAAAGTTAAATATAACAAAGAATGTATCGCCTGAGTAAAACATTTTTAATTTTTTCTACATAAATGATCAATTGGACTATAAATATTAATTGTAAATATAAAATGATTTCCTATAACATAGTATTTTTTTTTATTTTTATACTTTAAATAAATTAAATTATTTATGACATCATGATGATGTAGCGATTACCTCATTAATGAACGATTTAAATAAATTGAAAATATAATGTAAAATCTAGAACTTACACTTGTCAATGACCTATTTGATGAGTATATTTCGAACCCTTATCACCTTATCCAATAAGTACTGCAATTTGGGACCTTTAAAATCCGAAAGACATTTGAAAATAAAGTATCATTTTATACCTTTCCAAGAGTGCCCCTCCTCTCCTCTTATAAAAGGCCCCCACCTCTACCTCTTTAACCACACTTCTCAAGCCATTGGATCGGCCAATATATGCCCATTTTGTCTCTCCACATCCCTCCCTTCATCCTAGATGCCTTACCCTAGGCAGAATGCTCTTCAAGAAACCCTTTTGGTTCTAACCAAGAGGAGTTACCCGATTTAAAGGTAAAGACTTCTCTAATGTTCTTTTGATTTATTTTTCTTCTCCAACCCCCTAAACTATTTTTATTAATTTATTTTGTAAAAAAACAGTATTTTCAATATACTAGGATGTTGTTATAAGAATTATTCGATCTACACTTACACACAGCTACATATAATGGTTAAAGAACATACTGTTTCCGTGGATGGCGAATTTCTGTATCACGAATCGATGATTGTTCAATATTCTTATAACACCATCAAAGGTTGCCATTAAGATGTCACTATATTTATATATGATATATAATATGTTATATTTTTTCCCTAAGATTTTTTATTTTTCATTTATGGCATACCTTTGTGGCTTCCATTATGGGTATACGCGATATCTTCATTTTAGGAAGTGCGGACTACCACCCCCTCAAAGTGATTTGATTCGTTAATGCCATATGTGGGAGGTATAAAGGATGGAATTAATGATAATATATATGATATTATACAAAAATTATAATATACCTTTATATCATTATTATTCCATTCCATAAAATATGAAATAGAAATGAAAGTTGCGTTCATGCGTACGTACAGCTTACCATCTCCATGAACGGTGCATTTCATTTCATACCTCTAAATGTTATGTAATATTGTAAATGAATCTATATACTTGATATATATGACATATATGATATCTAAATCATTAATATAATTCTGGATATAATAGATATTTTACCACATGAACAACTTGTAATTATAAAGAGTTTATTTTTGACTCAAGTACCAATGATCGACAAAATGACCATTATTAACTTAAATAACTACATAGTGTTCATAACATGGTAATAAGTGATATAAATGGAATAATGAACTTGAAAAAGGTTCTTAAGAAAGTAGAAATTAACTCAACTTTATTATTCAGGATGTTAACGAACGATCGAGTCAAGTCGGACCCGAGGTATGGGACTTCGTCTCAATCTCCATTCAATGAGGTATATTTTGTCTTATACACAAATTTATTTCATACGGTGTATAAGCCTTTTTGACTTTTATGTTTATTCAAAAGGAATATTTTTTATACAAAGCATTTCCTAAATGACAAAAGGGAATGTTTTTGTTGTTGTATGTATGCGGTGACAACGACTTCTCCGCCGCCGTGACCATAATTTGAGCTTCGGCTTCCTCTACAAGCCATAACTTTTTTTAATGAAAATTAAATAGCATGTTATAATTTTATATTATTTTTGAATGGAAAATTATTTTCATAATATTTTTATTTAAATTTGTTTTATTGATATCTTGTGATTGAAAAGTGGAAATGTTATGTTTCCTTAATGGATGTATTAAGTTATACAATTACGTTATGGTTCTTCAGAATTGTTATGAAGACGGGTGGTTCAGTGATAAACTAAGGACAGGTGAGACCGATATAGCTCTCCAATGCATTGGTTAACGCGAAGGAGTTAAACGTTAAGGTTTCTCTGAAGAGATTTAGGGAATATACTGTGATGGGTATTCCAAACGTAACCATGAGGGTTACTCCCTACGTAAGAATGTTATGAATTCCTCAAGTTACCTTTATGTATTATGATTTATATGATTTATTCATGATTCTATGAGGTATGTTAAAGTTCTTATGTTTTATGAGTAAAGTATGATTTCAAACATGGACTAATGTTTTCATTTCTTACTTTTATATCCCTTACTGAGCTTTTTATGCTCATCCCAAGTTTTTGAAATGTTTTTCACAGGTCAAAGGAAAGGTACATGATGTGATGATAGTGTCAAGGAAGTGTCAAGAATGAATCCATATTTTATTTTAAATATGTTTCCGTTGATGGGAAAAATGAGTACTGTATTTTATGTAACCACTTGGTTTAAATGTGGAATGTAATGCATGTTTTATGATCTAATTCTCTAAAACTCTAAACCTGAAAAGATCCTCAACCTGTACTCTTGAAGTAACTCAAGATTAAGTAATGTTTAAGTCTGGGGCCCTATAGTTGGAATCAGAGGTCGGTATAGATGACTTTAGGAGATAGAATTCTATTAAATGATTATCCAAAAATATTTTTTTATGGTCAAATTGAAATGATATAGCATTTGAAGATTACCATGTTGATTCATCTAAGACATGTTTGTTCAGAATGGTTTTCCACAGAGGAAACAGAGAAGTAGTGCTAGGAAGGCATACAGAAGGAAATAACCTTCCGAATCAGCATCCTGAGATCGTCGGAATTGGAACTAAATAGTTTGTTGCAGTAATGGTGCAGTTGACTCAAGTGATAAATGGTGGTGGTATCCATGCACGAGATCAGCCAGATCAACCGCAGAGGAACATGTCGGTGGTCGAACATTTCATGAGGCAACATCCCCCATCATTCAAAGGATCATCTGACCCTGTGCTAGCTGAAGGGTGGATTAAAGCACTGGAGAAGATTTTCGATGTCATGGGGTGTTCAAACAATCAAAATGTTAGTATTTATATTTACCATTTGGAGGGTGAAGCAAATCAGTGGTGGTTGATGGTTAAAAATATCAGGGACACTGATGAGATTGATGCTCTCGACTGGGATGAATTCAAAGGTATGTTTCTTGAGAAATATTTTCCTAAGGCTGTTCGACTTAGGATGGAAAAAAAATTCATAGAATTGAGGCAAGAGAATGTCTCAGTGGATGCCTTTGAAGAATGGTTTACTCGGTTGGCAAGTTATGCTCCAAATTTTATCCGAGACCTTGATAGTAAAATCAATCATTTTTACTCAGGATTAAAGCCACAATATTGAAGGGCTTTAGCTTCTCGTGAGTTCAAGAGTTATGAAAAGCTTGAAAGATGTGCTGATAAGGTGGAAATGGAGTTTGTTGATGACCAAATGTTCTATAACAACCAGCAGAAGAAGAGACCGAGGTGGCAGGAGAAAAGAAACAATTCTTCAAAGAGGTCTGACGGTAAGAAAACTAAGTTTCCAGTTTGTGATAAATGTGGTAAAAGGCATGTTGAGGAATGTCTTCTGAATTATGGAAAGTGATAACGATGCGGTATTATGGGACAAAAGGCTCATGATTGCACTGAAAAAGATCAGGGTGATTGTAAGACCAAATTTGATTTACAGTTAATAAAATGTTTTAAGTGCAATGAGATGGGTCACTATTCAAAAGAGTCTCCGACAAAGAGCTCGAGTGATGGGAAGCAGTTAGACTACAAGCAGAAAGGGGTGGTGAAATCCTTTGCAACTTATTCAGCAGATGTCAGGCCAACAAATTAAGTAGTATCAGGTACTTTGTTTGTTTTTTCAGATTATTCCTGTGTGTTGTTTGATTCAGAGTCTACACATTCTTTCATCATTGAAAACTTTTCTTGTAAAATGGGAATACCATCTCAATAAATGACTCCTGAACTTGTTGTAAAAACACATGGGGGAAATGTTGTGGAAAAATGAATTTATAAGAATCTTTCTATCCTTATCCGTGGAAAGAACCTACTTTCAAACCTTATTGTTTTACCTCTAGTAGAGTTTGATGTTATCCTGGGTATGGATTGGCTCTCTTTTTACCATGAAAACATTGACTGTAGAGCTAAAGAATTTCTTTTCAGAAAGGCTTTCAGTTTGTGTACAAGAATTAACCCTTACTGTTGATAATATATCAAGAGGCTGAGAAACATGTAAAAGATGGAAATGAATGTTACCGTTCACATATTGTTGAAAAAATGGGAACTGTTCAGATTAATGATGTCCAGTGGTAAATGAGTATCCTGATGTTTTTCCTGATGAGTTGCCTGGAATAATACTAGATCGGGAAGTTGAGTTTACTGTTGACTTAGTTCCTGATGATAATCCAATTTCAAAACCCCCTTATTGAATGGCTCAAACTGAACTTTTAGAGTTGAACGAGCAATTGCAAGATTTATTAGAGAAAGGTTTCATTCGACCTAGCACATCCCCATGGGGTGCTCCTGTTTTATTTGTTAAAAATACATATGGTTCTATGAGACTTTACATTGATTATAGATCCTTGAATAAAATCACTGTTAAGAAAAAATATCATTTGCCTCATATCGATGATTTGTTTGATCATCTCCAGGGAGCTCAATTTTTTTCAAAGATTGATCTCAGATCGGGGTACTATCAGTTGAAGGTAAAGGAAGAAGATGTTCTGAAGACCGCGTTTCGTACAATATATGGCCATTATGAATTTGTAGTTATGCGTTTTGGGCTAACCAATGCACCTGCTATATTCATGGATCTTATGAATAGAATTTTCCGTGAGTTCTTGGATAAGTTTGTGGTTGTTTTCATTGATGATATTTTGGTGTTTTTTAAAAGTAAAGAGGGGCATAAAATACATTTAAGGGTTCTTTTGAAAACCTTAAAAGAAAATAAATTGTATGGGAAATTATGAAAGTGTGAGTTTTGGTTACAACAAATTTCTTTCCTTGGTCATATTGTTTCTAAAGATGGAATAACTGTGGATCCTACAAAAACAAAGGTTGTTGAAGAATGGGAAAGACCCACAAATGTAACCGAGATTCGTAGTTTTCTTGGTTTGGAAGGCTATTAACGAAGGTTTGTTAGAAATTTTTCACAGTTATCTAATCCAATGACTAAGCTAACTCGGAAGGGTGTTAAGTTTATCTGGAAAAAGGAATGTGATGATTGTTTTCAGGAACTGAAAATAAGATTGGTGAATGCTCCAGTTTTGGCACTACCTTCCATGAATGGTGAGTTTGTTATCTACAATGATGCTTCATTGAATGGACTTGGTTGTGTCCTAATGCAAAATGATCAGGTAAAATCTTATGCTTCATGACAGTTGAAAACTCATGAGGTAAATTACCCTACACATGATTTGGAATTAGCTGTTGTTGTTTTTGCTTTAAAATTTTGGAGGCATCATTTGAATAGAGTAAAATGTGAAATATATAATGATCACAAAAGTTTAAAGTATATATTCACTCAGAAATAATTGAACATGATATAGATGAGATGGCTAGAATTAATCAAGGATTATGATTTTACAATTCATTACAATCCGGAAAAGAAAATAAAGTGGTTGATGCTTTGAGTCGAAAAAGTAATGCTTCATTAACAATGTTGCATTTGGAACGTGATCCTTTGGTTAAGGATTTGATTAACTTTGGCATTGAAGTTGTCGGTTTAGGATTTTATTCTGTTTTGTTTCATGTATTAATGAAATCTTTTCTATTAGACAGAATTAAGCAAGTGCAGAAGGAAGACAACGAGTTGCAGAAAAAGGTAGAGCTGGTTCAGAAGGGTAAGTTGCCTGAATTCAACATTGATAATGATTGTGTTTTGAGATTTAGGAAGATATTGTTTGTACCATGTGATTTACAGTTGAAGAGAGAGTTGTTATGTGAATCTCATAGTTATTCGTTTTCAGTTCATCCAGGTAGTACTAAGATGTATAGATATCTTCAAAAGAATTTCTGGTGGGAAGGAATGAAAAGAGGCATTGCTGATTTTACTGTAAAGTGTTTGACTTGTCAATAGGTTAAAGAAGAGCGGCAGTTACCAAAAGGGATGCTTCAGCCTTTACCAGTGCCAGAGTGGAAATGGGAGAATATATCCATGGACTTTGTTGTGGGATTGCCGAAGACACCTCGAGGTAATAATGCAATCTGGGTTATTGTTGATCGCTTGACTAAATCTGCTCATTTCCTTTCTATAAAAGATACTTTTTCACTAGATCAACTTTCCTGTTTGTATCTTAAAGAGATATTCAGGTTACATGGAGTTCCTCTCTCCATTATATCTGACCAGGATCCCAGGTTCACTTATAACATTTGGAAAGGCCTTCAGAAGTCGTTGGGTACTGAATTAAATTTTAGTACATCTTTTCATCCTCAATCAGATGGGCAGTCAGAACGAACGATTCAGACATTGGAGGATATGATACGTTCTTTTTCGATGGATTATTAGGGAAGTTGGGACCGACATCTTTCTTTGGTTGTGTTTTCTTATAATAACAGTTTTCATTCTAGTATACAAATGGCACCATATGCAGCATTATATGGGAAGCGGTGTCCAACTCCATCTTTCTCTGATGAAGTGGGTGAAAGGAAGTTGATGGGACTAGAATTGGTAGAAGAGTTAGCAGAAAAAAGTTCAGCTGATATAGAAACACATGAGAATAGCTCAGAGTAGGCAGAAGAGTAATGCGGACAATAGGAGGAAGGATCTCTCTTTTGAGGTAGGTGATCATGTTTTTATCAGAGTATCACCATGGAAAAGTGTGATGCGATTTGGTAAGAAAGGAATGTTGAGTCCAAGGTTCATTGGACCATATGAAATTATGGATATAGTTGTATCATTTTCATACCGAGTGGCTTTACCTCCGAGTTTATCTCAGTTACACAATGTTTTTCATGTTTCAATGTTAGGGAAGTACATTCCAGATCCATCTCATGTTTTGAGTCCAGAGGTAGTTCAGTTGGAGGAGAATGAAAAAAAAGTATAGATTCTTGACCACAGGGACAATGTGTTGTGGAATAAGTTGATTCATCAAGTAAAGTTTTTGTGAAAAAACCATATGAGTGAAGAGGCAACATGGGAATCTGAAAATGCAATGAGGGATAAATAACCCCACTTATTCGATAAGTAAATAAATTTCGGGGACACAATTTTCTAATGGGGGGAAGGATGTAACATCCCAAGTAAGTAATGAATAATAGATATTCTTATCTATGTCTATTTACGAATTATATAGTGTTTTAGAGGCTTAAAACGATAATAAATGCAATCTTAAGCATGGAATACACTAATATTTTTAAAAGATTGTTTTACTGCCTTTTGATGGAAAACCATTTTTAAATCACAATTTTGACAATTCTATAAGCTCTATTTGTCAAAATAAAGGTAATATTTATTATTGGGAAATTGAAATTTACTTTGGATAAATTTTTGTAATTTTTCTGACAATGTTCATTTTTTAATGAATAGTGAAAAATACGTCATTTTACATCAAAACTGCATGTTCATCTAATTTAATTATATGGTAATATTATCTTTATAATTGGTTTTAAAGTGTAAATAGAATATATTTTTTACCATGTAATTAAATGGTGGTCATTGGAATTAATTTCACTTTGGAATTGGGCATAAACAAGTGCCAAACTTTTTATAGAAATTGTTTCTAAAAACACGCTCTTTGTTTTGACAACGGGAATTATTTTTAAATTAATTATTGCAATTTCTCTGTTTGGAATATGGTAAAATGGATTACATATTTTTAACCATAAGGTCCGAATTATTTAATCAAGACTCTTTTGTTTTTGGACTTTGTGAATAGTACCGACAGTAATTATCGTTAATTATCTTGATTAATTAGTAATCGGGTAGTTAAGGATAATAAAATAATATCATAATAATAATAAAATGACACCAAAATATTTCCTAATACTACTGGTTGTGTCATGGACGACCATGGGATGCCTTGTGCCAAACTTGGGGACCCTGTGGAATCACTTTTGTGTGATAATGACTTTTTATCTTTTTATTTTTTTTAAAAAAGTTAAATATAACAAAGAATGTATCACCCGAGTAAAACATTTTTAATTTTTTCTACATATATAATAAATTAGACTATAAATAGTCATTGGAAAGCTAAACATATTCCCTATATCATATTATATTTCTTATAATTTTTAGACTTTAAATAAATTAAATTATTTATGACATCATGATGATGCAGCGATTACCTCATTAATGAACGATTTAAATAAAATCAAAAGATAATGTAAAATCTAAGATGTACACTTGTAAAAGACCTATTTGATGAGTATATTTCGAACCCCTATCACCTTATCCTCGAAATAAATCAATGTGGGACCATTAAAATTTGAATCTCATTTGAAAATAAAGTAACATTTTATACCTTTCCAAGAGTGCCCCTCCTCTCCTCTAATAAAAGGGCCCCACCTCTACCTCCATACCCACAAATCTCAAGCCATTGGCTCTGCCAATATATGATCATTTTGTCTCTCCAAATCCCTATCTTCATCGAAGAATCCTTACCTTAGGCATAAATCTCTTCAAGAAACCATTTTGGTTCTAACCAAGAAGAGTTACCCGATTTAAAGTTAAAAACTTCTCTAATGTTCTTTTGTTTTATTTTGCTTCTCCAACCCCCTAAACACTTTTTATTAATTTATTTTGTAACAACACCAGTATGTTAAATATACTAGGATGTTATTATAAGAATTATTCGAGCTACACTTACACACACCTACATCTAATGTTTAAAGAACATACTGTTTCCGTGGATGGAGAATTTCTACCTCACGAAATGATGATTGTTCAATATTCTTATAACACCATCAAAGGTGGCCATTAAGATGTCACTATATTTATATATTATATATAATATGTTTATTTTTTCCTTATTCTTCTGTATTTTTCATTTATGGCACACCTTTATAACTTCCATTATGGGTATACGCGATATCTTCATTTTAGGAAGTGCGGACTACCGCCCCCTCAAAGTTATTTGATTCGTTAATGCCATATGTGGGAAGTATAAAGGATGAAATTAATGATATTATATATGATATTATACTTTAATTATAATATAACTTTATATCATTATGATTCCATTCCATAAAATATGAAATAGAAATGAAAGTAGCGTTCATGCGTACGTACGGCTTACTGTCTCCATGAAATGTGCATTTCATTTCTTACCTCTAAATGTTATGTAATATTGTAAATTCATGTATATAATGGATATATATTACATATATGATATCTAAATCATGAATATAAATCTGTATATAATATATATTTTACCACATTAAGAACTTGTAATTATACAAAGTTTATTTTTGACTCAAGAACCAATGATCGACAAAACGGCCATTATTAACTTCAATAATTACATAGTGTTCATATCATTGTAATAAGTGATATAAAAGGAATAATGAACTTGAAAAAGGTTCTTAAGCAAGTAAAAATTAACTCAAGTTTATTATTCAGGATGTTAAATAATGATCGAGTCAAGTCGGACCTGAGGTATGGGACATCGTCTCAATCTCCTTTCATTGAGGCATATTTTGTTTTATACACAACATTATTTCATACGGTGTATAAACCCCTTTTAATTTTATGTTTATTCAAAAAGATTATTTTTTATAAGAATCGTTTACTAAACGACAAAAGGGAATGTTTTTTTTGTCGTACGTATGCAGCGACAAGGACTTCTCTGCATCCGTGACCATAATTTGAGCTTCGGCTTCCTCAACAAGCCATAACATTTTTTAATGAAAAATAAATACCATGATTTACTTTTATTTTATTTTGGTATGGAAAATGGTCTTCATAATGTTTTTATATCAATTTGTTGAATTGATATCTTATGATTGAAAAGTGGAAATGTTATGTTTCCTTTATGCATGTTTTATGTTATACGATTACGTTATGGTTCTTGGGAATTGTTATGAAGACAGGTGGTTTCATGATAAACTAAGGATGGGTGAGCCTGATATAGCTCTCCAATGCATTGGGTAACATGAAGTAGTTAAACATTAAGGTTTCTCTGAAGAGATTTAGGGAATATACTGTGATGGGTATTCCAAACTTAACCAAGAGGGTTACTCCCTACGTAAGAATGTTATGAATGCCTCAAGTTACCTTTATGTCTTATGATTTCTATGATCTAGTCCTGATTTGATGAGGTTTGTTAAAGTGATTATGTTTTATGAGTAAAGTATGATTTCATACATGGACTAATGTTTCCATTTCGTACTTTTATATCCCTTACTGGGCTTTTTATGCTCATCCCAAGTTTTTGAAATGTTTTTCACAGGTCAAGGGAAAGGTACATGATGTGATGATAGTGTCAAGGAGGTGTCAAGAAAGAATACATGTTTTATTTTAAATATGTTTCCGTTGATGGGAAAAATGAGTACTATCTTTTATGTAACCACTTTGTTTAAATGTGGAATGTAATGCATGTTTTATGATCTAATTCTCTAAAACTCTAAACCTGAAAAGATCATCAACGTGTATTCTTGAAGTAACTCATGATTAAGTAATGTTTAAGGCTGGGGCCTTATTAAGAGTCCAAAGCATGGTATCTAGATGAGGATTTTTTCCCAGTGATCTGGTATATGTTCACATCATTTAACCTCATTATGTATCATTAGGTGTTGAAAATTTTTTGGTTATCGATGTATGGCTTATTTTGGGGATGAACATCAAGAGACTCTCTTATAGGGAATCACGAGGAGAAAAGAATTAGGCAGTGGGCCAAAGGTGTTCAAGTAGTCTGGGTTCTATCCAGTGGAGAACTGATTACTATAGAACATTCTTTATTCTATTGGGACATTTGGGGCCCCTAAACCTACCATAGTTTTCAAATTATTGTGTTATGTCTATTGATGGAATGAGATCTACCTGGCTTAGTGCCCAACTTCTCAGTGAGGCCATATTCAAGTGGGTGTTTAGGCCCCTTTTTGGTAGCAAAAATAGTTTTGGATGAGACAGTTTCAAAAGAATGGACCACTAGTATTCATTTAGATGTTATGGTTGGGTGGAGTTGGTATATTTCATCCCCATGGTGGTCCCCATTTATAGGTACCTAGTCCAAAGTGTGGTCTCATAGGCCAAAAATAGAGAGGCAGTTGAGTGGGGTGTGGTCAGATTCGTTTGTTAGAGGTAATAGAACCTCTATTGATGGGTGTTGTTCAATGGTTGATCAGTTAATATTTCACACTTATGTGTTCTTTGTTTGATTAAGGATCCCCACACTACTTTTTTTCTCCCATATTGATATATTCTTTGGGGCTAGACATGGAGAGGATTCTCGGGCCCCTCATGTTGTCAATACTGGATGGAAGTCAAAAATCACAATTTTATGTGTGTAAGGGATATGGTTTGGTGATAGGGAAACATAGATATGTGGGAGACTTCTTATTCGTATTGATATATCCATACGAGTTTATCTTGTACCTTGAGTAAATGTATTTCACATGGGTAGCCATTTAATATTTCAAGAGGAGATTTCTATTTTTCAATTTCTATGTCCAATGAGTGGCATTAATTTTTGAGATATGTTTTTATATGGTTGATATTAACGGGGAGAATATGTTTCCTCATTTAGAAGATGTTTTAATGAAATCAATAGTGGGGTATGTTCCAACAGTTTTGGAGGAGTTTCGTGACTTTTTCCTAGAGGAGGTTATGGCACTACCCTCTGAAAATGAAATCATGTTTAGGATAGCATTGCATATTGTTTCTCCTGTGATTTTTATGTCCACTGTCCAGTAGTGCTTATGTAGTTATGAGAGTTGAGGTTTCATGTGGATGATCTGATACAAATGGGTTTCATCTGACCTAGTGATTCTCTATGGGGTGATCCAATGTTTTTTTCTAAGAAGTATGATTGTAATTTGAGATTATTTAAAAATAATGGATATTGAATTTGGTGATGGTCAATAACCTTAACCCTCTTCCTTGGATAGACGATCTTTTTGACCAACTGAGAGGGGATAATTGGTTTTTAGAGGTTTATTTGTGGTTGAGATATCACCAGTTATGGTTAAAGGATGAGGATATTCTGGATACTACTATGAAGTACAGGCATGGAAACATCAATTTTTTATACATGTTGTTCACCAATAAAAAACTCCATCCATGTTCATTGGTATTATAAATTCTATATTCATGAGTTCTTAGACCAGTTCTTAATCTTATTAATCTATGATATCTTAATCTAATCTAGTTTTGAGGAGGAATATGCTAAATATGTCATATCTAATTTTTAGTTCCTTCAACATCATCACATCTATTGAATGTTTCCAAATTTTGATTTATATACAAGATATTTGTGTTTCATTAGAGAAGTTTTGTTGTATCAGTGTATGAGAGTGGACCTATCAAAGATTGAGGAATTTGTTTCATATGTAGCACCCAATAATGTGGAAAAGGTTCATAGGTTCCTTGCTCTTTTAAGATATTATCATTTGTTTTTAAATTATTCCTTTTAATTTCAATCCACACTAATAGAATTGACTAAGAATGACCCTATTTATGTTTTGATTGACCTGTCTCATGCATTGTTTGTTTACAATTCGGAGAAGTTATTTCGACCACTTGTGTTTTAATTATCTAGGTATGGTGTTTTGTTTGAGTTTCATTATAATGGGTCCCATATGTAGTTCGGATTCATTTCGATGTATGAGTGTGTATTGATCTCTTATGACTCTTGGCAGTTATGTCCCCATGTGACTAAATATGCCACCCATGATATGGAGTTAAAAAAAATTGTTTTGGCACTATTATTGTGGTGGAATTACATCATTGGGGTTCACTTTTTAGTATTCACATACCACAAGAGCATGAAATATATTCTCTATTATCGAGATTATATTCTACATTGTTTAGGTGGATGAAGTTTTATTAGTATTATATAAATATGATCACTTAACCCCTAGGGAAGGGGATTTTTTTACTGATGCATTGAGTCTAATGTCTATAAGGGATGTGTTTTGGGAGTCTAAATATGTTTTGATGGAGACGAATGATATTGACACTATGAATATGGACATTACATAGAGAAGTGCCATGGTTGTCACAATCAGATGATTATGGAGTCATCCTTGATGAAATTGGTGAATGATTCTTAGTGGGGAGACTTAGAGGGGGAGGTAATTTTGTAACCTGTTTCCTATAGTCATTGCCTTAAGGGACAATTAGAGGATAGTCATAATCGGGTATTGTTCTTATGAAGGTTATTCATTCGATTGGATATACAAGAGGGAGTTACCTATCAGTTTTAAAGATCGCCTTTAGTGTTACCTTATATTGTGACCAATATTTATCATTTCATAATGAGGAAACTTTTGTTTCTATGTATGTAATGATAAGTTATATGATTTATGGTGATGTTCCAGGTGAGTCAACAATTAAAAGAGAAACACCATGTTCTTGGAGGTTTTTTGTAGCTCTTTTATATTCCTATGTAGAAATATAAGGTAATCTCAATAGATGTTGTTACCAGGTTACCCCATTCTCAAGGAGTTTTTCATGTAATTTGGTTTATATTGGACTAACTAATGAGGTTGACTAATTTCAAAGACATTCGTTAGTCGAGTGTCATGGATGTTTTGGATGGGTGGTATGTGGTTGATGTAGTTAGGCTTCCTGGGATACCAAGAACCATATTCTCTAATTATAATCCTCATTTGAACTTGAGGGTCTAAAAAGGATTTCAGTATCCTTTTGTCTCTTAGTTTCACCATGTCATATCTTTCCACACTCAAATGGTATGGTATATAGAGTAGAGTATCTAGACACTTGATGATATACTGTGAGCTTGTGTCCTAGACATTGGATAATCATGGGTATAATGCTTTCCTTTTGTTTAGTTTGACTGTAATAACATATTTACTCATCCATTAGCATGTCTCTTTTTGTGGCCTTGTATGGGAGTTCATGGAATTATCGATTATTCGAGATGAAGGTTAAGGAAAATATAGTTCTTCATCCAGATGTGGAGGAGACCATGACCAGTTGGTCTGAGGGAGCATGAGGGTGATGCAAGACCATTTGAAATCCTGTGATGATCATAGGTTAAAGAATTTGTAGATTCAGACAAGAGATCATGTTTTCTTGAGAGTCTACCCTAAATAAGGGAAATATAGGTTTGACAGCAGGAGTAATCATTTCCACCAGTTTATTGGTCCCTATGAGGTTTGGGATGTGTTTTTATTGTGGCATATTGGTTAGTGTTCCACTATAGTTAGAGTGGATCCATGAAGTCTTTCATGAGTATCATCATCATAAATATCTTCAAGAGGACTCCCACATCATTGAAAGGGGATAGATGGATATTGAGGGTGAAGTGACATTTTTGGAGCAACCAATGGATATCCTTGATCGCCAATATAGGGGGTTGTATGGATAAACCATTCCCCTTTTATATCTGATTTGGAGGAATGGAATCCAAGAGGATAGTAATGTGAGTGAGGGATGAAAATATGTGCCATGTACAAGGACCTTTCATGTGTTTTGTTTTTTAGTTTGATTTGTCTGGGATGATGTGATTTTAAGATCATCCAATTTTATGAGATGTGTTGTTATTGTTGATATGTGATGCGTGATATGGGATATATCTTTTGAAACATAAATATGAGAGGACATGAAACCTAATAAATATGTATTATAATTTTACACAATGAAAATTGTGCCGATTAGTCAGTTCCAACCAATAAAGATGATATCTTGACATTTGAAGATGGAATTCCAAAACTTTTTTCTTAGATAAGTACTTGTGTTAGTTGTATTAGTGGTTTATTTGGGTTGAATAGAGGTTGAAATATTAATTTTTATGGATGTGTGGAATGTTTTGACATTTTCCTTGTACCAGATGATGTGGTGTTGTGCTTGGTGAGAGGTTGACATGTGTATGATTGGTGATGTCGTTACATGAGATTTTTGTGGGTGTTTCAATTGGTGTGTTGGGTGGATGGAATTTGGGCTATAGTGAGATCCTTGAGAGTTATCTTGTGGGGTGGCTAAACTATTCCTTTCGTTAGGTTTGTTTTTTATTCCCTAGGGAGGGAATCATTTTACTAGTATCTAATGTAATAGATTGTTAATTTTCATCCCTTTACATCTAATGTTTGGGAGTTTGAGGTGTTTTAGGGAAGGATATGGGAGATTTAGTATATTCAGATCAACATTACACTATTTATGAACTAAATAGTAAATTACGACACATGTTTGTGGTTTATGGATTGTCAATCCAGTGAATTATGGCTTATGTTCTATGGAGGGATACCATGTGAGATGGTTGTATTCCATAAAATTGGAATTTATGGTGTATGATTAATTCCACCCTAGGCATCATGTTTTCATTATAAATAGGGTATACAGTTTTAAAATAGGTTTATTCCATATGTTAAATGGGATCTTGTAATTTATGACATAAACATGTAATTTATACTCTAATGGGGGAGAGTTTCACATTGTTTATAAGCCTTGTTTGGCCAAATTTAATTTAAATTGGCTACTCATTTTCTCTCAATATTGTGGGAAACCCCCAAGGTTTCTTTTTTACATCTTCTATCCTATCATACCTCGCCTTGATACATGGGTTCGAGTGGGTTTTTATTAGTAATACATGGTGAGGTTTTATCTTTTTCCATGATTTTTTTCATTCTTCTATCATATTTTCACAACATTTGTGGTCATGTGATCCGGGTCTGTGTTGAGCTATATTTTGATGACCCCTTGATGTTGTGAAGGTTGATTAGTGGTATCCCTTATGTGTTTGTGAGTTTCATTCTATTTCTTGTTCTCTCTATAGTGAGTTGTGAGAACAAAAATCTTATTTGAGGCAGGGGAAACTCATTCAATCCTTTTTATATGAAATGTATGAGGATTACCTAATTTTTCATTCAATTTGGTGGTAGTAAGAGATAGAATAATATGAAAATAGATTATCATATTTGAAATTATTTTCTATGGGGTGATATCACAAGCTTTACTTATTTTATATATGTTGTTGCAGATGATATTGTTTCATGTCGATTCCTTCCTGAAAATGATGTATGTTGGGAGCCATTCATGCAAAATATATATTATATTCTAGGACCTCGTTTATTTTATTTTGTGATATCACTTTAATAAAAGAATAAAAAGTTTATATTTTTAAAATAATTAGTTTCCCATGAAATTTGGTTTGTGTGATAATACTCATGCTAAAAAATGTAGTTATGTGTTGAAATCCCTAGAATACATTTTGAATTCTGGATGTTTTTTTTGTTCATGTTCTTGTTAAATTTTGATATGTAGTTTGGGCAATTATGCAGTGATGGAGGTGACTAACTTTTATTTGTGATGTGTGGGTATTTGATGTGGTTTTTGGTTAGGATAGATGTGATGTGGGTAGTTGTACAATATGGTTCACACTAGTTATGGTGTGTAGTGGTAATGTTCACTTTTTGTGTGGAGTGATTGTTTTGTGGGATGTGGTTCTTATGGAGATATTTTTTGGTTGTTGTTTTGTGGTGATGATGGTGGATGTGAGGTTTTTTTGTGAAAATTTGTAGGTGATGGTCCAATTTTTTTGTGGCGTGGTTATGTTAGTTCATCAATTATCTAATGAATAATTTATGATGATAAAATAAAATAATGTGGGTTAGTAAATGAATAAAAAATGGTTTGATAGTTGGTATATGTTAATGTATTAAATGAAATCAATGAATGAATGTGTTTTGAAATTTTAAATTGGATGGAAAAATTAATAAATGTTTATTAACAGATAATTGAATGTGTATATGTTTTGGGGCCTCAATAGTAGTAGTACGATGTGTTGCATATAGTGGTGGAAGTTTTTGTAGTGATTGGTATGTTTTGTGGTGGTGGTTATGTGGTGTGATCTAGTGAAGTTATTTTGAACCCATAGGTTTGGTGTTGTGTGTTATATATACTTACTTTATGATTATTTTATTTCTTTTTGTTACCCACCAAAGTTGGAAAAATGTACTAATTCTCATAGGTTCTATGTGTTTTCCTTAACATCCAAGACGGTGGTGATATGAATGGTTGGATACCACCTCTTCCCTAATCTTATTTTTTGTAGTAGTTATAGTAAAGGTGGTCACAAGTGATATTTCATGTGATGAGGATGTGATGAGTTGTGACTTCAAGAGGATTTCATGTGTGGTTGGAATAGGAAATGAGGTTGATGTCCTTCATATTCGTAATACCCAAGTTCGTTGGTTAGGAGATATAATGAGATGTGTTGGACTATGTGCCTTCAGTTGAGTTGTTTTATGATGGCCTTGGTTTCATTGAGAGATATGTGATGTGATATGATTTTTATGGGAGGTGAAAGTGCACAGGTCATTCCCCGGTGGGGCATGATAATGGAAAAATAGTGGGGAAGAGAAAGTGGGGAACCTTAATTTTTAAAATCAATGTGTTGTATTATTATATTGGATGTGCGATTTTTTGAGAGAGACTTAGTGAGGAAGGATGGTTAGTTTTCCTATTTAAGTGCTTGTTTGTAATATTGTATATTCCTCGGAACATCAGAATTATCTTTTCACATATGCACATGAAACCTTGTTTATGTACCTACTGAGTATAAATTTTATGCTCACCATATGTATATAAACTATTTTTTAGGTTTCTATGAGTAATCTGATTATTGATCTAGACATTTCTAATTTGGTTGGAGCTCTGGTTGAGTTTCTTTTCATAGAATTATATTTTGGTATTTAATTTATTGGTCTTTAATATACTAGTTTAAATTATTCTTACATTGTGGGATGGTTTTTGTTTTAACTTAATATTACATGCAAGAGTTTCATAATGGGTTTTTATCCTAGATGGTAATATCATTTCATTTATAGAGAGTAATTCCTCCCATACAATGAGATTTTTATGCCCCTGATTCTATTCTCAAACATGAGGCCAACTATAGGTGGGACTAAGCAGTCATTATATCTCTTCCTTCACTTAGACCTCTTTAGATAGAGGGGGTCCAGACACCCGAGGTGATGATTTTTCATTCTTTACCCGGAGTGATACTTTTGGTTTCCTTATTAAAGTACATGGACAAGATTAGGTTTTTAATTTGTTTAAGTGAATCCTATTCCGATTAAAATAATATAAAAAGATTTGGTCAATGACTTAAATACATGAATTTAATGATTTATCATTTAGTACTAAACCAAAAATATTTTGGGACTTTTTAACCCCTTATCTGGTTATCATCACTAGGGGCACCATAGCTATGAGCCTCATAATCCAAACATATAATGGAAATTAAATTATAAATTATTATGTTATCAAATAAATTATCTCTTAGTTTAAATCCATTAGTATCGGCAGGTGACCCATGGGGGACCCATACTGACATGGTTATTTTTTTATTTTTTTTACATCATTTAGTATTATGTTTGAACACTGATTTACAATATATTTACAAGATTGATAGAATTAGATATCATTGATGGTGGACAACTGGGTTTTATTTCAACCCCTGTTTGGCCCACTGATTGGTACTTGAACACTCTTAATGGATGCAACTAGGGAAAAGGGAAATCACCCTTATATGAATTCTTTACTTTTGTTATTGGTATGTATTGTATAGGGAGAGGAATGATATTATGTTCATGCTGATATTGGATATATATTTTATTCTTCTGAAACACTTTCATATAGGATGTTCACTTGTATGTATGGTTCATTTTATTCAATTTTTGAATGGAATAGTGAAATAAAATCATTTAGAATATGATTCTGAATATTATTTACTCAAACATTTATTTCATAAAGATGGTAAATCTTCCATTAATTCTTTTTTGTTTCCATTATTACTGATTCGTCTATATATTCATATATTTCACTAATCTAAAAAACTCAGAACCTAAATGTATAGTCTCCCAACTGTATCCCCATATACCTTTTCTTCTAGTCAATAGACTCTAGAATATGTGGTGGTGTTCTTGAGTCCATGTCACTAATTGGGGTCAGCTACTTATGATTTAACTAGGTCCAGAAGGTTACAAGTTGTATCAGATCCCTCTTTTTCTATTCTTATTACTATTTTGGGTTGGTAGACATTATAATTTGAATGTGTTATCACTTAGTAGATATCTCTTGTCTAGGTATAGCCAACTCAAGCACAGGGGAATGATAACATTTCTAGAGATGAGATTGTTCTTCTAAAAGTTTGTTACTATAACTGATTATTACTTTACGTTGAATTATTGATATAATTTTTTATTGGTTATTAATATATTTATTTTTAACATTTTAAAGTAAGGATATGTTTACTTATTCATCATTTTAGGCACATAAAGATTTATATACCACACATTTTCTATACAATTTTCATTTTTGTTTGAGTATTTCTTATTGTATAGTAGGTGTTCCGTAATTCCTATATTGGTTATTTGAATAATATGAATCCAGGGTAGATGAGATAAATATTCAGTTAAATAAACTATCTAGGTCATCCTAAATGGGGTTTTCCCTGATAGAATGATTGTGACACATTAACTATCCGATTATGACATGTTTGAGCTATATAAATCTTATTATACGAGCTGGAATGTTAGTGATTCCAATTAAATGGATTCCAATTGACATTTCTAAGATTTTAGGGCATCTATAAATTGTGAATGGTGATCCATGTAAATAAACCATTGTAAAAGGATGGTTTACGTTACATGATGTACTAATTGTAACTTATATTGTTTCGAAATTATAAATTTAAAGGTTAATAAATTTGACTAGAAAATTAAGTGGATATCAGTTGAATGAGGTGCCAATTCAATCTTATAATGAATTTTACATTAAAAACATCGTAATGGTGACCATTATAACTGAGTAATTATATGTTTCACTAAAACCGTGTAGGATATTATAATCATCTTACACCAATAAGGTAACACTTATTATATTGTGTTAAAACTATACTGAATTTAATGTAAATGGGATTTACTAAAATAGGATGCTAGTTGTAATTTACAGAGTATTGACTCAATAAATTTATAATGTATTACCATATAACTAAACTTAAGGTAGATATGATGGGACCCTTGTAGGTCACACTTATTTTCCTATTAGTGCTTATCCCCATGGGGTATAATTATGATAAATTGGTATGGTAATTTTCAGTTTTATTAGCCATATATGTATGGTGGAATTTTACTAAATTGATTCCCTAAGATTATATCAGACCATTTTTACTACTTTTTAAATTTTACTAATACAAGGCTTTATTTAAATAAAATGAATGCTACAATTTAAATACTATTTAAATAACTAATTAAGAACTGAAATTTTATTTAACTAAGAAAATTTGGAGAATTTATAGATATATAAAATTTATTAAATGGAAAGTATATTATAGTTTTCTGAAAATTATATGAGATGTTAGTTAAATAATGTTTCAAATATATTGTATCAGTGAATATTACTTTACGTTTCATATATTTGATACCCTAAATGATAAAATAAATGTGAGTTGAATAAATGGGCTTGAATACAACCATTATTGGTGTTAATAACTCAAAACCATCATGTTAGGGTATGTATTGTTTATGGTTTGCATGGATACAATAAATGTAGATGTGATAATTGACTATATGTATTAATGGACTTATTCATTTATGTGAGTCCAATAGGATTGGTGATAGATGCTAGTTAAATTTTAGGCATGAATTTTGTTTTAAAGTTGATTCTTGGAAATTTATTGAGGCATTATCTTGTCATGGTAACACCCTTGGAAATGAAAAACCTATTGAAAGATGAGTTTAGTTCCTAAACAAATTTAATTTAATTATTTGACTACTTTAGTCAGGTAGGAATGTTAGATAATGAAAATACACCACATAATGGATCAATGTTTTATTAGTAAGTTAAACTTCAGGGGTATTACCAAGTGTGGATACCCATTGTGTGTCATCTCTATATCCATGTTACATTTATATCATGTCCCTCTAGGGAGTAGTTCATTATGATAATTATTATAATGAATTAGGGACTAGTATCCAAATTCTTGGTAGGTGATGTTGTTATATCTTTATTGATATGTTTTGACCATTATATGTTGATTACCTCTTTACATGGATCCAGATCTCCCTCTTTAGAGAGAGTATACATGCACATTTGATGTTTTCTAATATAGACCTTAAATGGGATATAGTTCTCATGTGAGAGACCTTTGGGCTTGGTTGATAGATCTAGTGGACCTAATTTCATAATTTTTTAGTAGGTATATATGGGAGACCTATAGGCCCATAGCTATGAATCAAGTCCTTGTGTGTTAGAAAAATTTGGTTTTGTCAATGGAAACCCAATAGAGAGGTTGGCATCTGGGTTTTCAGAATTCCTTAAGAGAAAATGAGCATGGTTATAGGCTCTATAAGAATCAATTAGTTGAAAGTTAATGTGTTTTTGTTATAGGAATTAATTGGAATTTTGTTTATAAGGAAGCACATGGAGTCATGGATAGTAAGAATAACTTCGATGGGAAGGATCGTTTGGGTGTCCGACCAAGATAACTAGTGTTCGTTTGGTTGAAGCATTAATGTTTAAAACAATGATGTGAAATGGGTGATTGTTTTCTGACACATGACATAGGGTAGGTTCCCAATTTTTATGAGGCATTCAAAGGGAGATCGTGGAATAATAACACCAAAATTCTAGGTAAAATTTTCATCGAGAACTAATTGAAAAATGAATCATGGATCAGGTGTCAAATTTTGGATCGAGTGGTAAGGGATGTACACCCACTGGATATGGAATGTCAATTTCATGCATGTTGCAATCAATAAGTGGTTGAAAAGGAGCATAAATGAGTGGATGAGTATGGTTTGAGAATCATTCGTTCCAGAATGTGAAGTTAACAAGCATGGTGACCTTGGGAAATGGATTAATTATTGGAAATTCCCATGAGATGAGGGCTACACTAATAGAAAGAAAGCCTTTAACTACGCTAAAATGGACTTTTTCAGTTCTAGAGAAGAACTGACTATCGAAGAAAGATTAAAATCCCTAGTCTTTTATCATTACTAAAAAATAACTGACAAAGTATCCCTTCATCCATCTGTATAAAAGAGTCGATATATGTAACCTTTATTAGCACTTGTAGAAGCACTCAAAAAGGGGACTGTTTTAGTGTGTTGTAATAGTGCACTTCAGCACCAAAGAAGTGTGTTGTAACAGTACACCACAACACTGAGAAAAAAAAATTAGAATAATAAATTAATAATATAGAATTTGAATCAAATAAAATTTACAACACATAAAACAAGATAAAACACTATATTATAGACATTTCAAAAATCAGATTGTACAATTACAAATGTATAAATTATTACCGAAATTCAAAAATACATGTGTTCTTTTGCCTTTTGATCATAACCCTTTCTTGATAAAAAGAAAACATGAATAAGAAGAAAATAATTTATTAGTAATAATATAACGAAATAAATTAATATAAAGTGTTATTTTTTAATTGAACTTTGAGTCAAACTAGGAAAACTCTGTATCGGATGGAGTTGCGGATGATACTTTCACATCACACCATTTCTTGTTCCACGTCAAAAATTATCTTTATAAAAATTTATTAAATAGGTATAATTGAAAAATGATAAGGAAATTAACTATGTAATATTAGATATAATGATGAGAAAACCATTTTCTCTGTTTTGGTGATGTGATGCATGTTTTATAAATAAATGACATGAATATATTAAAAAAAACATGGATTCATACCAGTCACACAACGTGTTAGATTATGGTGAGGTTAATTAATACACATATCAAATGACTTGTGTAGTGTTTACCTATAGTATCAAAACAGTCCAAAAAAAAATTTCTCAGCTTTGAGTACGTTACTTTTATTTCGTACTCAGATGTCATTTTAAATTAGAAACATTCACTTTGAATGATACTGATTACCTCATGTGTTGGAGTTATGTGATTCCAATTCTTACATATAAAAAATAACTTATGAATTATACTTCTAAATTATCAAGAAAATATTAGTGTTTTTTATAGTTTTTAGTTAGTGACACTTTTTGAAATAAAATGTCAATTTTAAACTGATAATGGACACATTGAGTCATACCGAGAACATTGTGTATAAAATTTTTGTGATGTTTATTTGTACACATCAAAAATGAATTACGGATATTTTTACTAAATTATTCAAATAATATGAATGTGTGTGGTCAGTTTTAAGTAGGTTAGTTAACCATTTTTACTAAAATTGATGTCAATTTAAAATTAAAAGGTGCACCTAAAGTCATATCAGTCACACCGTTAATCATATTGAGGTGTGAACAATTCCTACACACCACAATTGACATAGGGATCGTTTTACTGATGTATCAAAACATTTTGAATGCGTTTTCTCAGTTTAGAGTAGGTTAATTTTCCTTTTTACTAAAAATGTTATCAATTTCAAATAAAAAGGTGTAGTTTGAGTCATATTGGTCACACCATGCTTTTTTTTGAGGTGAGGCTAATTATAAAACATCCTAAATGAGTTGTGCATAATTTTACTAATGTATCAAATCAATAAAATGGTGTTTACAATGTTTTGAGTACGTCGATTTTCTTTTTTACTAAAATTTAATTTTAAACTATAACAATGAACTATGACTCATACAGATCACATTGTGTGTTAGTTTGAAATGACACCAGTTCCTACATGTAAAATTGAGTTAATAATTGATTTCATAAATTATAAATAAAATTTATGTCTGTTTTCTCTATATTCAATGTGTCACGCATTTTGAAATAAACTTTCAATTATATAATGATAACGGACACATTGATTCATACCAAGAACATTGTGTATCAAATTGAGGTTTGGATGATTCCTACATGTTAAAATTGACTTGTGGGTTGTTTTACAAAAGTATCAAAACAATATGATTGTGTTTTGTGTTTTTATGTAGGTCGATAGTGCTTTTTAGTCAAATGGATGTCAATTTAAAATAAAAAGACATAATTTGAGTCATACCGTTCACATCGTGCATCCGATTTTGATGATTATGATTCATACACATATAAAATTACTTATAGATATTTTTCCTAAAGTATAAAAAAAACTCATATAAATTTACTCAGTTTTGAACAGGTCAGTTGACCTTTTTACTATATTTAATGTTAATTTTAAATAACAAAGACATAGTTGAAGTCATACCAATCACACATAGAATTGGATTGAAGTGTGGATGATTTCTACATATCTAAAATGACATATGGATCATTTTTGAAATTATAAAAACTATCCAAATGTTTTTCCTATGTATTTATTACGTCACTTTGTTTACAAAAAAGTCATTTTAAAATAGAAACAAGAACTTTGACTCATACCGATCACATCATGTATTATTTTGATGTGAGACAGATTCGTAAACATTAAAATTGACTTATGAGTAGATGTATTAAATTGTAATGAAATTTAGAAAGTGTTTTCATAGCATTCAGGGAGTTCCTTTTTTTAACTAAACTGTCAATTTTAAACTATTAACAGACACTTCAAGTCATATTGGGAATATCATGTATCATGTTGAGGTTAATTTAATTTCAACATGCAAAAAATAACTTGTTTACCATTTCCTTGAAGTATCAAAATAATCCACATGAATTTTCTTAATTTTGAGTGGTAAATTGTCCTTTATACGAAAATTGATGTAAATTTTAAATTAAAAGACCCACTTTGAGTCATATCAGTCACTCTATGTGTCAGATTGAGGGAATACTAAATCCTACATTTCCCAAATATCTAATGCATCATTTTTATATTCTATCAAAACAATAAGATTTTTTTTCTTAGTTTTAATAATGTTAGGTATCCTTTTTCTATTATTAATATAGGTTATAATTAAAACTAATCACTTTGAGTCATATTGGTCACACCGTGTGTCAGATTGAGGTGTTTTTTATTTATAAACTTCTTAAAATAACAAAAAAAATTAACTACTAAATTTATCCATGGCATGAATTGTCATTATTTTTTTAACTACCAAGACTGCATATTGACAAGAAGTTTTTAGCTGAAAAACCTTTCTTGTTGTTGAGAACCAGAAGATCATAGGAAGCTTATGTGACCTTAACATCATGAGAAGTCACCACAATGAGAAATTGAGCTTCCACTAATATTTTGGATTTTATGAATGGGAATTTTTTAAATCATAACACTGATTCAATATACAATGATGATAGTTTGTCAAAGAAAATCAATTGAGATGGAAATCATGGAAACATTGGTAGAAAGTTACATTTTATATCTTCATTGGTTTTTTGCAGATAATTGAAAATAAAATATTACATCCCAAAATATAAAAAATAAATAAATAATTATTAGATAATAATGATAAGGAAATTATCTTACAAATATTAGATATAATGATTCCACAATTAATTTTATAAGTAGTAGGAATTGAACTTTTCATTATGGATTTACGAATTCTTTGAAAATTTCCTTATTGTAATTATCTCAATTGAATGATCGAATTCCAATCTCTCATGATCAAGAGAAACATCGAACAAACCACCACAACATGATCAAAATAATCCAATGGTATTGGAAAAAAATTATTATATGAGTAATTCTAAAAAAATTAAACATAAATATGAATTAATGAATTAATTCTATAGACAATGATTTTGTTGTGAAAACATAATGATTACCTATATGATTGAGCAGTGGAGGGAACCTAATGAAATGTGATATATATATTTATATATATATATATAATTTTTGGGTGGAAATGTTTTGAGGGAGAAGAAGTGTCTTGATGTTTTTCTATAGAAATTCAGGAAAGATGGATAGACCACCCCAACATGAACAAAACAATCCACCTGTATATGAAAAGAAATTTTATTTTAGTAATTATAAAAATAAATGAATTAAACATTAATATTAAAAAATAAATTAATTGTATGGAAAATAATTTTACATTGAGAAAATAAATATTTCATTTTTTATTGAGTGGAGGAAGCCTCAATACTCTTCTTGTAATGACAGTGAAGGGAACATTAAGTAATGTATTTATTGCAACATTGTGGGGAGGATAAGTTTTTGATATAGAATTATATGGAATTTTTTTGGGAGAAAATAATTAAACATGGACAAAAATATTCTAAAATAAATGAACTCTTAAATGAATAATGAAAAATAAATCAAAGATTCATTATATAAATTTTTGGTAAAATAGAGAAGCTATATCATAACAATACTTTTACATCTTCTCCCAGGTTTCCCTTAATTATAGTGTTCTCTTATGATAAATTAGTAACATTTACATGTATAGAAGACATTTTCTACAATGGTAGTCAAAAAATTTATTTCATATTATGTTTATTTAGTAGAGAGAATATAATATTATGAGAAAAATAATAATATATTAAAAACATGTTTACCTTCACATTGAACTCTCATTATTTATTTAATGGTTTAGGGATTTGGATCCTCTCTGAAGAATTCGAATCCTATATTTTTGGTCCCCTCTAATGTTCAAGACATATTCAAATTTGATACTAGAATTAAATTATTTTGATCTCCGAGTTAAAGGGTCATCTTCAATTGAATATTCATCTGACTCGACATTTGATTTAGTCACCACTAGGACAACTGATCAGTTATTTTGTTCTAGATCTAAGACATAAAATACTTTCATTGTTTGTGATTTCATCATTAATGTCTCCTCTATTTCACCATCAACAATAAAATTTAACTTCACATAGTCCATTTCATCAACTCTCACTGCACTCATATTTTCAACCCATTTGAAACGAAAAATTGGAACATGAAATGTTGTATAATGAAACTTTTATAGATCTTGGATAATGCGAAAATATGAAATATTTTCATAAATTAAATTTCTATCCTTGGACCTAGATATCTACATAACTTCCTCCATAATCAAAACAAAACTATTTTGCATCGTACTGTTGTAATAATGTTCTATTATATAGATCATATGACCATTGATTATAAAACCATTGTAAGATATAACATTTTAATTCATTCCTCTAGTTATCCATTTAATTCATTCGGAAATATAATTCTTATTTTCATATAAATACTTATAAATTTGGTCTAGGAACTGTCTTATAAATAGTTATTTGTGTGTATTTGATATTTATCCTTCATCCCTTGTTGGATTCAAGTATCTGAGAAATTTTTTGTGGGATTCAATGTGTGGATCATCATCTTCACTATTATGTAAAAAAATGGTTTTATTTCTCCCACATTATTAAGATAATTTTAACAATGACTATTCAATAAATCCCTTCGCCCATAAGGAATCCACTATGATGATATTTCTGGATACCAATGTTTTCAATATACAATAGGTAATCGATAAATAATTCAATTTCTTCTTCCAAAACACATATTTCTACAATAAAAACTTTTGGACTACTTTGATTACTGAAATAACCTTTCTAAATCATCATATATAATTTAATGGGGTGCATCTATCTGTAATTTACATGAATACATAGTTGAACCTCTCTAACCAATTGATCCTTCATGTGTATCATTATATCAAAGAATGGTGGTGGAAATAACATATCTAATTCCCATAATATGATTGAAACCATTATATTCATGATTGGAAATTTCACCAAGTCTATAGCTTTACTACATATGGCCTTGAAATAGAAGCAGAGTCTAGTAAATGTACGTTTTAAATATTGAGGCAAAATGAAACGGAAAGAAACAGGCAATAAATCTTGCATGAAAACATGATAATTGTGTGATTTTAGTCCTTATAATATCAAATTATTCATTGAAACGGTATTATTTAGATTTTCTAAATACTCATATTGAACATTTACACTATTCATGAAAAGTCTAAATATTAATTTTTATTATCTGGATAGAGTGTATACTACTGGATGAAGAAAAGTCCACCTTTTACCCTTCACCAGTTCCAAGTCTTCCCATATCTCCATGTCAACCACATCCAACCTTACCTTGATATCCTCTTTCATTTTGACAGGAACATTGTGTAATGCACCAATAACACTATAAAATACATTTTTTTCTACATTCATGAGATCAATAAACTGTTTTACATTTAAACAATTATAATATGGTAATTGAAATAAAATTGATCTATTATTCCAACCTAATTTCATAACGTTTTTCAAAAATTGTATACTTAAAATAGATTCAATATCTATAATTAATTGTACAGTTGATCACCCATTACTAAAGACTGGTTTTTACCTAGTTTGATATTCCCATAATATGTTGTCATCCAGGATGGGTATTTATGTCGGTGAGTTAAAAATCTCTAATGTCTTAAAAATTCAGTCTTCATGGTATGTTTCAATTGAACTGATTGCATGCATTTTTCACAAATGGGACAACCAAACATTCCTTTAATTCTATATCCTAATAAATTTCCATATGCAGGGAAGTGATTTATCATCACATACGATATGTCCCTTAATGTGAATTTTTCACCTCTTTGAGAATCATACATTGTAACAACAATATCCCACATCAATTATAGATCTTCTATCAATACATCCAAATAGTCATCAATATCAATACCAAGTTCCTTTGTCTGATATATAAGCATAGAAAAAATAATGTATTTACACTTCATGCATAACCATGGATGAAAGTTATAATTTACCATCATGAAGGGACATATACGGTGAGTAATATTATGTACATAAATAGTATTTATTCCATCTTTAGATAACATAAGATATAAGTTTCTCACCTCATTTCCAAATTCAAGATATTCTTAATCAATTATCTTCCACTAAAAATAATTTACTGGATAACAGACGTTCCCCTATTTAATTATTTCATCTTCATTTTATGTCCATTTCATCAAAATTTCCTTCAATCCAAATAGTCTTCTAAACCATGGAACGATAGAAAAGTAGCGTAATATTTTTGAAGTACCTAACTCATTTTTGTTGTATCGATCTATGCCACAATTATGTAATTTAATGAGTGAATCATGGTCATTGCGAAACACTATAAAATCATGTGGAGATGCATGTATTTTTTTAAATCTCATTCCCATTGAACATAGAATTCATTTAGCATCATATATTTGATAAGGTAGTTCATTTTCTTCTTCTATTATATCACTCAGAAGACTATGTAGTTTTATAAGGTTGGTGTTACTCCATCCACATCCTTATTTCATATTATATGACATTAATATAGTTGAAATTGTTGTGTATTTAGTACAAAACATATACAATGGTCTATTTTCATAGCTATTTAACATCTCAAACAACTTTTTCAAATCATAAATGTTATCTTATATTTCCATTTTCATATCATTCATGTGATATCCAACATCATTTACATTCGTATTCAAATAAAATCATCAATATATCACAGTATCATCCCAATTACTGTGTATGTTCATTTTTCCCATGATTATTCCTATATTTATTGATATGGTCAATTTTGTGACAAAATAAATTTTTTTTCCAACTCTTCTGGACTAATTTTTCAAGAATAAAAAAAAGTTAAACATAGCTAAAATATTTTAGAAGTGTTTTGGGGATTTTCTACTAAAACAATGATCAAATCATTAATTCTATCTATATACCCTTTTATCAAATGATTATTTTGATTCCATTTTCTATTCATCTTCATCCTATTGGGTAGATAAAATATTATTTTTTCATAGCAAATATATAAATACATATAATATTTTCATTATAAAAGGTAGAAGTTATATATAATTCTAATAAGGGAAACCCAACATTTGATAGTTTTAAATAATTTCTGTATTCTTTGAAGCAAATATATAATTGAATTTTGGAAAATAATTACTCCACTATGGTCAGTGTTATCCTTTGAATCCAATAAAATGGTAGAAGTTATTGAAATCTATCATGCTCATTATCTCGTCTCGTGAACATTTATCATTATATTTTCTTATTTGACACACATCCTCTCTTTCTTGTGGACATGCACCTATGTTGCTTTAAATACTTTTAGAGATGGTCATCCATAGGATTACTGCTACACAGAGTAGTACAAGAAATATAAAAGAGATAAGGGATGAGTCTTATGAAACAAAATGAAATACCTTTTCAGGAGAATAAACTGTTGAGGATGAAAGTTTTCTATAAAAGAGATGGGGGATGAGTCTCAAGAAACAAATTGCAATAATAACTATTTTAAACACACATCATGTATTACTTCAATACCCTAAACAAATAAATATATAATATAGGTAATTAAGGATCCTTAAGAAACCCAAATATGATAAAAAAGAATAATAAACTCACATTCTATCAACTAGAAGTTATAATAATTTATTGATAAATTATTTTCATAAATAAAGAGTTATTTCATATAAATTTTTGGAAATTGAGATTCCTTAGGGTGAAACCAATACATGTTCAACTAAAATGATGAATAGATACAAATAATGTTTGATATGTAGTATTAGATTACCTATATTATATTTTTTCAACATTTAATGTAACAACATGAGGAATTATTACAATTAATATTAATGGTATATAAAAATTTTGAAAACAACTCAAGACTCCAAGAGGTCATATTGCCACACTGACCCATCCTAAGGATTATAGGGAGGTCATAACATCATATATACCCATATTAAATATTCTAAGGTGTTCATCTAATAAACATTGAATTATCCTTATTTTTTTGGAGGCCGATAAATAAGTTAGCATAAGGAGATAATAGACATCAACAAGATATAACACAATCTAGGAAAATAAACACACCTACCCATGTAACATATATCCCATACATACTAGCCTCTTATAAGATGGAAGGACTCATGTGAAGTCACATTTTCTAGGTACATTACCCTTACATCACTCAGAGATCTATGTGGAATCAGAAAATTAACATTTATATAAAACATCACTCCCCATTTAAAGACTCTACTACACAAATCTGAATATAAATAGTCAGTTTTATTTTCCCAGAAGTAGTCTCATAGGCTACCAAACCACGATTACGGAAATTGATACATAGACAATAATATCAATGATTTAAAATGGTATATGACTTCTAACATATATTTAATTCCACTATTTAACCCATGAAAATAAATAATGATTCATCTACACATTCACATAAATAAAAGAGTAGCTCACAAATCCCTTATATTAATTTGTAGTTATAATTGAGAATGAAGGAGAAGCTCGTATGGCATGGTAACAATGCTATGAAGGATCATAGTATATGTGTTTCACACACTAAAAATTACTAGCATCAAAATGGATGTTCTCTACAACGAAATCTCCAAAATGGCTAACTCATCACACTCAATGTTGTCAAAAAGCCTCTACCAGGGTAAGAACCATTGATGTTTTACACCTCGTTTTCCCCAATAGAAAGTAGAAAAAGACATTTAAATGAGGGAAGTTAGAGAAGGAATTAAATTCAAGCCTTGAATTTTTTCATCCCTTGAATGTTTCAAGCACTGTATTTGAGCCTTGGAATTTTCTAGGCCTTGATTCAAGCTTTGATTCACTTAAGAGGAGCATCAGAAGAGGTTTTCGTCTATAGAATGATTTAGATATCACATTGAGTTCGCGATTGGTTAGGGTTTTAAAAATATATCGGGATACATTTATCAGTTCTTCCAAAAAGAACATATAACTATCCATTTATTAGTACTTATGTAATAACCGCTGAAAAAACACAATTTTTATCAATGTTTTTTTTATTGCTCATAATGATCGCTCTTTATGAGTGCAGAAAAGTGCTAATAAAATCCATCTTTATCAGCACTAAAAAACCATTGATAAATGATTTTTAACTATAATTATAAATTAAAAATTTTGTAACTATATATATATAATTATATACATATAATGAATATATATAAATATAAATACATTAAAAATATTTTTTATTTTAATATATTTATTATAATTTTATAATTATTTTAATATATATTTATGAATTTATAATTATATAAATACTTATTTTAAAATAATATTTATATCATCATATATAATAATATAATATATATATTTAATAAATAAATATTAACATTAATATATTAAATATATTCGATATTTAACTTTATGTATTATAAATTTGCTAATTATTTAATCATATATAATTACTTATTTAATATTATGTAAATACTTTAAAAAAAATATTTTCTATTTATTTATAATTGTAAATATATTAATATATATATATATAGTAAGTGTACATTTATTAGTATATTTATTTATAAATATTTATTAACAAATATATTTTTAACATTATTAGTGAATATTTAATCTTCTATGCATCTATGTTATATATGAAAGAAATTGAATAAATTAAAAATGAGCACACTTTAATAATATCGAAAAAATGGATAATTTTTATTAATTTCATATTAATAATTGAAAAAATATGGATTAATATTAAAAGAAATATGAATACATATTGAAAAGATTAATACATTGTAAATAAATATATAAAATATCCAAATGCATTAATTATATATTTGTGAAATAAATATAACATGTTTGATCTATTTTAAATTGAAAAATCAAATGCCATTCAATTATGTCCATTACTCAATGAAATAGGTTAGTACATTAAATATTTATTGTTTTTAAATTATAAATAATTATTTAGTAAATATATGACTCTTTAATGGAAATCATAAATATTTTGTATCACATAAATCATATTTATAAAAGTTCATATATATATATATAATTAATATATACAATTTTTTACAATTATAAATACTTATTTAATAAATTAAATGTTTAATATTTTTGAAATTTACTTATTTTTTAATTTTTATTTGTTTAATTTTCAATTTTCCTATTTCTATATATTTTTTATATACTATTTATTAGTATATATAATTTATATATTTCATCGTTAATTTATTCATTTATCTCAATAATTTTTTAATTAATAAAAAATTTAATATATTTTTTCGTAAATTCTTTTATATTTTTTATCTATTTAATAATATATTTTCATTCTAAATTTTACCAGTGCTAAAAATTTTTGTATAAAGGATCCCTTTATGAGCACTAAAAATAATGTGTTGATAAAGGGTACCCTTTATTCGTGCTACAAATAAAGCATTTATAAAGGGTAACCTTTATCATTGCCAAAAAAAAGCGTTGATAAAGGGTACCCTTTATTGGTGCTGATAAAGGATACATTTTATCAATTCTAAAAAAATGTTGATAAAATGTACCATTTATCAGCGCTTTTTATCCCTTATAATGGTTCCCTTTATTAGATCTTTTTTCTCGTGCTGATAAAGAAAAGTGTTGTTAGAGGTCCATTTTGTAGTTTTGATAGTATGGAATCAAAATGGGTATTGTGAGACAGTTGACTCGTGAGGGGAGCATGACATGAATTTTTGAAATATATAGATCCAAGAGATGGTTAAAGGAAGATATTTCTGGTTTTTATTTTAATATGGATTGAGAAGATAAATACACAAAAAAAATTGGAATTTTATTGTACTCCTATTTTAAATGTGACCATGCCCAATATCATGACATCATCATGAGTACACTGAGAGTGAACTAGCTATGTACCGATCTAATTTATATATATTTTCATTTGGATGGATGAAATCATTGGGAGTTGATCTTCAGGAAAAGTTTGAAGGTAATAAAAATGGTTGGAATAACACATTTTTCCTTTTGAGGTTATCGAACGCTTTTATGTCGAATTTTTGAAAACTCCAGGAGTAATTTTCCATGGAAGTGGGAACGGTTGATATATGATGTTTCATTTAGTGCTCATAATTTAGAGGGTCCATATACATTCTAGTTGTTGGGTCTAAGGAGTACAGAGGAATGAGATCTGTAAATCCAGAAATCATTTATTGGAGCCACAAAAAGGATTCTCTATAGGTGGGGAGTAGGACATTAGTTGCTGGTGAGATCCCCATAGGTGATATTGGTTGTGGTAATTTGAGATTAGTTGTATTATTTTCATTTTATCTCTCATATTTTGTTGAAAAATTAGGTAATATGTAGATGTATTTCTCAATAAATTCTAGGAATGAGCTGAATGGAAGACATGTAATTTATGGATTTTTTAATGCTTGACTTGTAATGACCTGAAAATTTCAACGGATTTTTTTTAATACCTTGAATTTTATGAGTCTGTGGCTTCTAACGGCACTTGATTCTGTTGCTCGGTGTGCCCGGAATAAATTTCTGATAGTTAGATTGGGTGCGTTCAGTAAACGAACGAGCGGGTTTTTCTATCTTTTGAACTGGTGCACGGAATTGAAATCTGAGGGCACCGATGAACTCGCAACACCGATAATTGCTTAAGGGGACCTTTACCATAGGTGCGTTTTCACGGGAGGAGAAGTTAAAAATTTGTGGATTAAATAATAAGTGAATAAAATTGTGGAACAATTTTATTTTTATATCTGATGTGGTTATATCTTTCATGGGGGAGTTGGGGTGGGACCAATAAGCACCTAACTACCCAAGTGAGGATATTTGTGAGGTTGGACCCACACGAGCCCCAACCTTTCAAATTCCCTAAACTTCTTTTAAACCCCATCTTAATTGATAACTTTTCTTTAATTGAGTAACTTTTCCTCTCCCCTCTCTCCCTCTTTAATTCATGCCAACACACACCTTAATTAATTGATTCAACCTCTTCAATTAAATTAATTATGTGTTTGAATTTTAAATTTTGAATGCATGGAAAGATTAAATAAAATAAGGGGAAGCCTTATTTTATTTGGGTTTGCAATTGTTGTGTGAGGAGGAATTGGGAGAACTCTAGTGTTTTTGAAGAACTTCATCCTCAACGAAGGACAGTTCTTCTCCAATGAAGAACATCGACACTTCAACATAAAACAACTCGGAAACCACAATTCTCCATCCTCTTCTTTATTCGTGACAAGGAAGGAGACACTGACATGGGGAATTCGCCAATGACGACGCGCCTTATATTCTCTTCTCCGCGTCAAGAGAGGGAACATCGTTTCTTCCTCGAGCGCACACCGACGACGTCCATGAATTCTCACCTCGCGATTTCATCTTCCGTGACACCAACATTCGTCATCAATTGTTGAGGTAGGGTGAATTGTTCCAATTTTATTTAAATAAATATGTTCATTGTGCTTCGTGAAACCATGTTCATCTTCGGCTGATTGTTACTGCCTAACGCGGAGGGTGCGGCCCGAACAAACACGACCCGATGACCCTCCGTCATTGCTTGATATTTTTGGAATCGGCAGCCGAAGTTGGAGGAAGAACTGCGCCATCGCGCCATGCTGGGAACGTGGTGGAGGAAGTCGGCACCGACACGTCGGCAGTTCGAAAGGAACCATGGCCCGCTTTGAGGGCCGCGTCGGCGGAAGAACTGGCTGGCCCATCGGTCGGCAGGGCGGAGGTGAGCTGCGGTGCCAGAAGGGCACCGCGCTAGAGAACCGGCCGGCCTGTCGGCCGACCGGGTGGAGCCAGCCCGCTACGCTAGGAGGGCACCGCACTGAAGAAGTCGTGGCACGCCATGCGGGCCGCTTGCGCTAGAAGTCCGACCGGTATAACCGGCCGGTTTGGGAAGGGCGGCGCCGCCGGTGCTGACAGACGGGGGGTCACGCCCCCCTCGGAATCGCTCGGCCTTAGGCCACGTCGCTCGGACAGCCGGCCTAGCCAGCTGGGCCGCACCCCGCCCCACCAGGTCGGTCCTGTCAAACTGGGTTAACCCGACCCTTCGGCTGTTGGGCTAAACGGGTCGGGCCCGTTATTCACTTAAACGTGAATAACATAAAGACCGCGCGTCTGATTGAAGCGCCGTCTACGACACTGGGACTATTTCGACGAGACGGTTCTTTTTTGATACTCTAAGTGAGTTTTGGAAAACTTTGGTAAACAGATGGGTTTGGAACGAGCATATTTCCAATCGGGCCCCTAGAACAGAAAAGCCAATATCTCTCAGACCGGGCGTGCGTTTGACACGCCGTCTATCGCGTTGAGTTCCTTTTGACGAGACGGAACTTCGGGATACATAAACTCTAGACTTCATGATAGTTGATGTATCGACACCTTTTACTCATGGATCGGACCCTCCCAGAATCCAGTATGCTCTGTGCTGGAACCCTAGAGTTGGTTGTGACTGCGATGACGAAGATGATTGTACTTGGATCCTACATGGGTTCGGCAGAGAGGACGACTGTACTTGGATCCTCCGTGGGTTCGACAGCGATGGTGAATGTACTTGGATCCCACATGGGTTCAGCAGCGATGACTACTGTACTTGGATCCTACGTGGGTTCGGCAGTGACGACTTCTATACATGGATCCTACGTGGGTTCGGTAGAGGTGATGATTCAGAGGCTACATCTAATCATCTCCACCCGTCTTTGTGAGTAGTATACCTATGTGAGCTATGTCTTGACATTCAATCATTATCGTCGATGTGATTTACTTTATTTCCTGTGTGGACTCGGTTGTGCTTTCCTGTGTGGACTTGGTTGTACTTGGGATTCTTTGTTAGAGCTGAACTGGAATTGATGACTTAGGTATATGTATGGGAATATACCTAAGTAGAGTTGGTTGATACTTCGTGTTTTTATCTTTCCATGGGTTTATGCTTTGTAGATTTTGGGAGACTTTCAGGGGTCTCAAGGTCCCTACTGAGTATTGTATACTCACCCCGGCACGGGCTATTCCCGAACTACATTGTGTTGGATGCAGACGATGGACAACACTGATCGAGGTGAAGGCCTGGGGAGCCGGATGGTTCCCGGAGGTGGACCACTAGACGGGACGTATGCGGAGCGGACGACCGGACCCAAGGAGATGAGGAGACCATTTGTACCCACCCTTCAGGTGCGATATCCGGAGGACGACTCAGTGGTTTCCACTTCACATTACTGATGTTGTACTTTCTTTCTCAGTTGTACTGTACTTTCAGTTGGGTTTGTATACTATCCCATTTACTTTCCGCCCTTACTTTTGTACTCAATTTTACTTAGTGCTTGATTCACTTGCGTACTATGTTGTGTTTGTTTACTTATATAAAGGCAATTCCTTCCCTTTTTATCAGTATTTACGCATTTGGTGCTAGTCACTAGCCCTTGGCCTATTGAAGGCGGGCATGGTGTAGTCACGGCACGGGCCCTGAGGACGGGCGTGAACAATTGGTATCAGAGGAGTCAGTTCTGCCGCAGAACTCAGGACTCTGATAATTTATTCTTTGTAAAGCAATAGTGATAAGAATATTGAGTGTGTTTTTCAGTACAGGGAGTCCAGTGTTAGTGTGACGACCGACGTATCCATACACCAGGACCCTGACATCTGATTTCCGACACGGTGCTCGAAAACACTGTTTGCATGTGTGTTTCAAAAGTTTTCTTTGTGATTACTTTGTGTGAGCTAACCAGGTATACTGTACTAACCATGGAACACCTGTTTTTTCTTAGGATTGCCCCACGAAGGCAGACAACTAGGGTTTTTAGTTACGTGCTGGATGGAAGCCCACCGAGCGACGTGGCCACTGTGCAGGGCCCCATTACAGCGGAGGCACCCGCGGTACCACTACCTACTGGGCCACCGATACCCCCTGCCCTAGTAGTGGAGAGTTCATGCCACCGGAGTGTGTTGCATGAGTTTCAATGACAGAGGCCACCCAGGTTCCGTGGAGAGACGGACCCTCATGAATCCAAGGATTGGCTGGAGGCTATCATCAGAGTCTTCATATTGGTAGGGACACCGGCAGATCTTATGGTGATCCTTGACGTGATTCTCTTGCATGCAGTCGTAGGTAAATGGTGGATCCTGATGCTTCAGGTGCACGACGAGGTAGCTCTACCTTCGATGGACTTCAAGAGCCTCTTCTGCTCGGAGTTCGTTCCATCCACACTCTGTGTGGTGCGCATCCAGGAGTTACTACAACTGTGGTAGTGCAGAATGTCAGTAACCCATTACTCAGCGAGATTTAATGACCTCTCTAGCTACTCCAGGGACATGGTACGAGACCCATTATTCCAAGCCCAAAACTTTGAGCATGGACTGAGGCATGAGATCAGGGATTTGATGATATGCCTCAGCATTCCGAAACAGGAAGGAGTACTAGAGCGAGCCCTTCTTATTGAGAGATTTCTTGCTGAGCCGATGCCAGCAGCGAGACCCACCACAGGCCGAAACGTAGCGGAGTCTTCTACAGCCGGCAGTAGACAGATGTCGCAGAGGTCCAAGCGGACTAGTCCATCTGGTGGGCTACCTCAGGATACTGGTTCGGATGTGTAGGGCACACGTAGTAGAGCCATTCATACGAGAGGCAGGCAGTGCTATGCATGCGGCGTCCAGGGCCAAATGGCTCGTGACTTCCCGACGTGCCATGCAGAGGTGCAGCAGACAGTAGAGGGGCCTCTTAGGAAGAGGCGGAGGTTTGACTATGGTGGTCCGTAGGGAGAAGGCGGACGAGGTAGAGGAGCTGGCCGAGCAGTGGGTGGTGGACGACGCTTCGAGGCTCTACCACCACCACCACCAGGAGGGCCACCCCAACCACAGGGAACTGGCATACAGGGGCAGGCTCAGCTCCAGGCAGTCGAGGCCAACGACCATGGCGCACCTGAGATAATTATAGGTAATATATGTGTCTAATCCACCCTTACTGTAGTTCTTATAGACACAGGGGCGATTCATTCCATTATTGCTGTAGACCTTGTTTGGAGCTCAGAGATTCGGACGGAGCTGTTGGCTTGATTCTTATGGCTAGAGACTCCTACAGTAGTAGAATCGATGATTACGCACTGGTGCTGGCAGTGTGAGCTTACTCTAGGAGGTGAGTGTTTCAGCGGGGATCTTCTTGTAGCGGTGTCGAGGCCTTGCGATGTCATCTTGGGTATGGATTGGTTATCTACAGTCCATTCTCAGATCGACTGTATTAGGAAAAAAGTGTCATGTGTTCACATGAATGGGACCAGGTTCACCTTCACCGGCGAGAAGGGAGATTTGCAGTGCAGGATGGGCTTACACAGAGGAGAGGGAAGCCGATCACACATCAGTTGGCTTGTCTCATCCTCAGAGCAGTTGATGTTCGGAGTCCGAGTTTTCCTGTTTTGGTGGATCCGTATGTAGACGTTTTCCCTGACGACGTTCCAGGACTACCTCCTCACAAAGAGGTAGACTTATACATAGACCTGTACCTCAGGGCATCACCGATATCTACTCCAGCATATCGGATGGCTCCCGCAATGCTTTTTGAGCTGCGGGTGCAGCTGGAGGATTTACAGGGAAAGGGATTCATCTGATCCAGTGTTTCACCCTACATTTCTCTGATTTTATTCACCATGAAGGAGGATAGAATCTTACGACTATGTGTCGACTACTGTTGCCTAAATTTGATGACCGTAAAGAACAAGTACCCACTACCGAGGATTGAATACCTCTTTGATCAGCTCAAGGGATCACGATGGTTCTCAAAGATAGACCTCAGGTCAGGCTATCATCAGCTCAGAGTTCGAGACGAGGATGTGCAGAAGACGGCCTTCAGGTGTTGGTATGGACACTACGAGTTCTTGGTTATGGCCTTCAGTGTAACCAACACACCAGTAGAGTTCATGAGTCTCATGAACAGGATATTACAACCTTACCTCGATCGTTTTGTCTTAGTCTTCATTGACGACATTCTGATTTACTCGACTACTGAGGAGTAGCATGCCTACCACTAACGGGTTGTACTGGACACACTCTGAGAGAACCAGCTTTAAGGTAATCTCTCAAGGTGCCTGTTTTGGATTCGAGAGGTTCAATTCTTGGGGTACTTCATCTCGGAGGTGGGAGTTAAAGTGGATCCTGAGAAGATCGAGGCAGTACTTTCTTGGGAGCCACCCAAGAGCGTGACGGAGGTGCGAAGTTTCCAATGAATGGCTGGGTACTACCGGAGATTTCTACCAGACTTTTCAAGAGTTTTCGTGCCACTTTAAGCATTGATGAAGAAGTAGAAACCCTTAGTGTGGTCATATATATGCCAGCAGAGCTTTCAGGAGCTGAGACAGAGATTGACCAGCGCGCCCATCTTGAGGCTACCGGAGGAAGGCGTAGGGTATGTAGTTTACTGCGGTGCATCAAGGAGATGACTTGGGTGTGTCCTATTTCAGGAGTGGGCAGTGATCGCCTATGGTTCACAACAGTTGAGGCAACATGAGAAAAACTACGTAACCCATGACCTGGAGTTAGCAGCCGTGGTCTTCACCTTGAATATGTGGCGGCACAATCTGATGGGCGAGCGCTTTACAGTCTACTCTAACCACTAGAGTATTAGGTACATCTTCTCACATAAGGACCTGAACCTGAGACAAAGGTGATGGCTCAAGTTCCTCCAGGACTATGACTTTGTAATAGTCTATACTCTTGGAAAGGGGAACGTTGTGGGTGATGCTCTCAGTAGGACAGCAGGAATTCAGCTACTTGGATAGGCGACAGAGCAGTTAGTCGCTTTCCATATATCCTTCGTGGATAGAGATGTTGCATCCTTTATACAGTCCCTCACAGTCACTCCTCCACTACTTCAACGGGTCAGAGAGGCACAACGTGGGGACATTGACTGTGAGACGCGACGTGCTCATATTTCCATAGGGCATGCGCCTAATGGATTTTTTGAAGGAGGAGAGCATGTCATCCTCTTCATGGGATGTACCATGGTACCAGTTGCACTACAGGAGGAAGTGCTGAGGGATTTTTACACTTCCCCTCTAGTGGTACATCCACGAGTGGTGAAGATGTACCCGGATCTCAGATGATAGCACTGGTGGTCTGGTATGAAGAAGGATATAGCAGAGTTCATTTCGTGATTCCTCACTTCCCAGCAAGTGAAGGCAGAGCACCCGGTACCAGCAATCTTGGTACAACCCTTAGAGGTTCCAGAGTGGAAGTGGGACGAGATATCCATGGATTTCGTGACAGGGATTCCACATACTTCCAGAGTACACGACTCCATCTAGGTGATCGTAGACCGACTCACCAAGTTGGCCCACTTCCTACTGATAAGAGAGCAGGGCTCAGTAGAGAGATTGGGAAGCGGCTACGTTCAGGAGATCATACGGCTTTATGGTGTTCCATCGTCTATCATCTCCGACTGAGACGCTCTCTTTACTTCCCGGCTTTGGAAGGGGTTGCAGGAGGAATTTGGGACGCAACTACACCTGAGAACCACCTTTCATCCTCAGATGGATGGATATATGGAGAGTACCATTCAGACACTCGAGGACATGCTCCGTGCATGTGTCCTTGACTTTGGTCACACCTGGGAGGATCACCTTCCCTTGGTGGAGTTTGCGTATAACAACAACTACCACTCCACCATCGTAATGGAACCCTACGAGGCAATGTACGTCCGACCTTGCAGATCACCTCTGTGCTGGACTGATCATGGGGAGTCAGCACTCGTTGGACCTGAGATGGTCCATTCTACGACAGAGAAGGTATAGATCATCCATTGGCAGATGAGGACTGCACAGAGCAGACAAAAGCCCTATGCTGATAGGAGACAAAGACTGCTGGAGTTCGAGGATGGAGACCGTATTTTTATACAGGTCTCACCTCGACGTGGATTGTGGAGATTTGGCCAGGGCGGCAAGTTATCTCCACGCATTATCGGAACATTCCAGGTCCTCAACAGGATAGACGAGGTGGCTTACTGCCATGCTCTTCCACCTCAGTTGCACCAGGTGCACGACGTATTCTACGTATCTCAGCTGAGGAGATACGTGCATGACCCGACACACATAATTGATCATGGGGAACTAGACATCGATGATGGGGAGACTTTTGCAGAGGTCCCAATTGAGATCGAAGATCGATAGGAGTAGGTCCTACGTGGACGGTCGATTCCTCTTGTGCGCATTCTTTGGAAGCACAGGAACCTCCAGGAGAGCACATGGGAGCGGGAGGCTCAGATGCATGCACATTACCCTTATTTGTTTCCCTAGATTATGATATAGCTTTATAGGGATGTAAAGCCCTGAGGTGGGAGTAATGTAAAGACCTTAAAATATCAAAGAAAGTTTTTTAAAATACTTTTGAATTTTACGAGTATGTGGCTTCTAGCAACACTTGATTCCGAGGCCCGGTGTGCCCAGAATCAATTTCCAATGTTTAGCTCGGCTGCGTTCAGTAAACGAATGAGCGGTTTTTTCTATCTTTTGAGCCAGTGCTTAGAATTAAATCTGAGGGCTTTTATGAACTCGCAATGCTGGTAATTGATTACGGGGACCTTTACTATTGATGTGTTTGCATAGGAGAGGAAGTTAAAAATTTGTGGATTAAATAATAAGTGAATAGAATTGTGGAATTTTTTTATATATAATGTGGTTATATCCTATATTGGGGAGTTGGGGTGGGACCCATAATCAACTAACTACCCATGTGAGGATATTTGTGAGGTGGGGCCCACACAATCCCCAACCTTTCACATTCCCTAAAATTATATTAAAACACTTCTTAATTGTTAACTCCCCTTTAATTGAGTAACACTTCCTCTCCCCTCTCTCCCTCTTTAATTCATGCCAACAGACACCTTAACTAATTGATTGAACCTCTTAAATTAAATTAATTAAGTGTTTGAATTTTAAATTTTGAATGCATGGAAAGATTAAATAAAATATGGAGAAGCCTTATTTTATTTGGGTTGGAATTTTTTGTGTGAGGAGGAATTGGTAAACTCTAGAGTTTTTGAAGAACTTCATCCTCAACGAAGGATGGTTCTTCTCCGACAAAGAACATTGACCCTTTAACATAGAACGACTCGGCAACCATGGTTCTCCATCCTATTCTCTCTTCGTGACATGGAAGGAGACACAGATGTGGGTAAATCACCAACAACGACACACCTTATATTCTCTTCTCTGAGACAAGAGAGGGAATGCCGTTTATTCCTTGGGTGCACTTCGACGACGTCCATGAATTCCCACATCGCGATGTCATCTTCTGTGACGCCGACGTTCATCATAAATTGTTGAGGTTGGGTGAATTGTTCCAATTTTATTTGAATAAATTAGTTCATTGTTCTTTGTGAAACCTTGTTCATCTTCATCCGATTGTTACCGCCTAATGCAGAGGCTGAGGGCCAAACAAACACGGCCCGACGACCCTCCATCGTTTCTTGATCTTTTTGGAATTGGCGACCGAAGGTGGAGGAAGCACATCGTCGTCGCGCCATGCCGGGAACGCGACAGAGGAAGCTGGCGCCGACATGCCAGTAGTGTGGAAGGAACCACAGCCTACTTTGTGGGCCACGTCGGCGGAAGAACAGGCCGGCCGGGCGGAGCCAGACCACGGCGCCATGAGGGCGTCGTGCTGAAAAAGCTGCGGCCCATCGTGCGGGCCGCGTGTGCCAGAAGGCCGGTTGGCTTAGCCGGCTGGTTTGGGAAGGTCGACACTGCTTGGTGCCACTGGTGAGGACAGACGGGGGGGGGGGGGGGGGGGGGGGGGGGGGGTCGTGCCCCCCCCCCCCTCGGAACCACTCGGCCTCAGGCCATGCTGCTCGGCCTGCCGACCGAGGCAGCCGGGCCGCGCCGTGCCGGGTTGGGTCGTGCCCCTGTTGGGTCGGGCCGCGCCCCGCCGGGCCAGGACGCGCCACTTCAGGCCAATCTGGGCCCCTTAGGGTCTAGTTTTATTTTACCACAGACTGGTCTGACACCCCTACTGGATCGGACCCGTTAAACTGGGTTGACCCATATGTCAGCTACTAGGCTAAATGGGTCGGACCCATTATTCACTTAAACGTGAATAACTTAAAGACCACGTGTCTGATCGACGCGCCGTCTGCGGCACTGGGACTCCTTTGATTAGATGGTCCTTTTGTGATACTCTAAGTGAGTTTTGGTCAACTTTGGTAAATGGCCGGGTTTTGAATGAGCATATTTCCAACCGGGCCCCTGGAACAGAAAAGCCAATATCTCTCATACTGGGCATCCGTTTGACGTGTCGTCTGTCGCATTGAGTACCATTTGACGAGACGAAACTTCGGGATACATCAAATATGGAATTTGTGACAGATGATGTATCGAGCCCTTTTACTTGTGGAGCGGACCCTCCCGGAATTGAGTACGTTGTGTGTGGGATCCCTAGAGCAGGCTGCGACTGCGATGACGAAAACGACTGTACATGGATCCTACGTGGGTTCGGCAGCGAGGACGACTGTTCTTGAATCCTCCGTGGGTTTGACAGTGATGATGACTGTACTTGGATCCCACATGGGTTCGGCAGGGATGGTTACTGTACTTGGATCCTCTGTGCGTTCAGCAGCAATGAATTATGTACTTGGATCCTACGTGGGTTCAGCAGAGGAGATGATTCAGAGGATACATCTAGTCATCTCCACCCTTATTCGTGAGTATTATACCTATGTGATATGAGTATTGACTTTAAATCATTATCTTCGATGTGATTTACTTGCTTTCTTGTGTGGACTCGGTTGTGCTTTCCTGTGTGGACTGGGTTGTACTCGGGCTCCTGAGATGGAGCCGAACTGGAATTTATGACTTAGGTATATGTATGGGCATATACATAAGTAGAGTAAGTTCATACTTCGTGATTGTATCTTTCCATGGGTTTATCCTTTGTAGATTTTGGGATACCTTCAGGGGTCTCAGGGTCCCTACTGAGTATTGTATACTCACCCCTGCACAGGCTATGCCCGCACTACATTGTGTTGGATGCAGACGACAGACAACACTGATCGAGGTGAAGGCTTGTGAAGCTGGACGGTTCTCGGAGGTGGAACACTAGACAGGATGTATATGGAGAAGACGACCGGACCCGATGAGCTGAGGAGACCATTTGTACCCACCCTTCAGGTGCGATATCTGGAGGACGACTCAGTGGCTGCCGCTTCACTTTACTGCTGTTGTACTTTCTTTCTTAGTTGTATTGTACTTTTAGTTGAGTTTGTATACTGGCCCATTTACTTTCTTCACTTACTTTTGTACTCAGTTTTACTTAGTGCTTACTTCACTTGCATACTCTGTTGTGTTTTTTTACTTTTATAAAGGCAATGCCTTACCTTTTTATCAGGATTTACGCCTCTGGTTCTAGTCGCCAGCCCCAGGCCTATGGAAGGTGGGCTTGGGGTAGTCACGACACGGGCCCCGAGGACGGGTTGTGACATAACTATGGTCATATGACTATATTTCTTTATATTCAGGGAATGTCCTGAGTGACACAGTGATTCCCAATTTAGTTTTCTAGTATTGAATCATGATTAAGAGTTGGATTCCTATGACCAACATATTTAACATTGATAACATGTATATTTGATGAATTTAATATTATTAAAAAATATTATTATAATTTTTTCATTGTACTATATGACATTAATTTAATAATTTACTATTTTATTTGTCACACTAATTAGGTAATACCAGTTCACAACTATGTCAATAACCATGATGTTCTATGATGATATTCTTAAATATAGTTATATAATTGGATAACATACTATGATATTACACATAATATATACATTGTCAGGTGCATGTACCCATAAGTGGATAATGATTCCTCCCATGTTTTCTATACATGATAACACTTAAGATCAGAGATTATAAGAAATAACCTACAATAAGAATTAAACATATTTTAGTTTCAATGGATAATTCTATCTTCAAGCATGTGTAATGGTCACTGGACGTCAAGATTATCATTTATTCATGTCATGACTTTCACACATAAATTTACCAACCAAAACTCTTACACTATATATTGGTAAGAATTACTGTACATTGGTTGCATCTGGAAGGACATTGTATCAATGGATAAATTGAGGAAATATTTTTTCCTACTATCTTTGTGGAATCTTATATCTCAACCCTTTTACTAGAATAGTATGTTCACATTAAATTACCTTTCCATGGTTAAATTATGTTTTAATTTCATATAGTTATGGAAATACTTTTTGAGATGATTTTTTAATAACACAAATGTAAAACATTCATGATGGGATATTGAGACAAAGGGATTATATTACACAAAGATCATTTGTATGTGGTTTTTAATGTTATAAAATTAAGTTATTTCTCTTAAGTGCCTTGACCCATTACTATATGGTAAAATTGTACTTTAGGAAAGCCTTCTAAATTCCAATGAGAATGAATCCTATTAGATCACAAACAGTGCACTTTTATTGATGTAGATTAAATTATATTTGAATTTGACTATTGGAATAAATATTATTATCATGATGAAGAAGTTATTTTATTTATATTTTATTGATCATAAATATTTATTATCGAATGAAATATTTAATTTAATATTTATTCTTCTATTCAATAAATATTGAGAAGTTTGAATGAACCAAGATCATGTCCAGTGAAAAATACTAATTTACAAGCTGATAAAATACTATTTGTTATTTTTTAGGTTTGGATGTGATATAAAATGTTGATGTTATTATTATGTGGCATGAGGTTTAAGAAAGATTATAATATTATTTAATTTCCATTATGAGATTAAATAATATCATAACAAAAAGACTAGCAATGTAAATATACTGTTATTTTTACTGGTAATTATAATTGAAAATTGATAATATATAATCATTGCGCACAACATAATTCTATTTCTCTCTCTTTAACTCTTCTTAAATTCTTCTAAAGTGTGAGGACAACTCTTTTAAGACCAATGGATCTTGGATCATTAATATGGACAATGGAGGATGATTGATTTTCCATTCTAGAAACCATAGAGCAGTAGGTATTTTTTGGAGGTAAAAGAATCATGTGTGGATCACTTCTATGGGAGATTCTATAGTTGAATCCTTACAGTGCATTAAACTTCATAAAAATGGTTTTTAGATGATAAAAAATGACAATCAATAAAGGATCCTAAAATATGGTAATCATTTCGTCATATCTAAATAAATTTATTAAAAATTTAATGTGAAAATCTATCTATTAGGTTTTCATATAATGTAAATTAACATAAATTTTAATTTCACACCCACAAAATATGCTTTTGTGACAATAGAGACTTTCAAGTGGTTTATTCTTTTCAATGAAGACTAATAATCCCAAGGTGTGTACCCTAGATACATAGAAACTGGGATTCATGGTGTACAACAGGTCAGTATGTGTTGTGTACTCTTTTAATAAAGGTTAGAATTAAAATTATATGAATTTTATTTTTTAAGTATTAAGTTGTTATTATATTTTTTTTACACTTATTGTGCTTGATAATTTAATAATGGTTGAAAAAATTATATGAAAAATTAATTTATTATTATAATATATAATTTTTGGTTCTATTATTTATTTTCCAGGAATTAATTTATGTTGTGTATCTATAAGAGAAATTATATGGTCATTAAGATGAAAGGGAATTAATTAATTAATGCACATTTATCAAATTAATAAAGAATAAATAAGAAATGAATGTTAAGTGGATTTAATTTTTTTATTCGTTTTTTGTGGAACCATTCATGAGATTGAACAAGACCTATAAATGAATTGGTTTTTTAAATTTAATTTATTTCATGGGTTTTCAATTTTTTAAAACTAAATTAAATTTTATGGAATCTGATTCATCTCTCTCCATTATTATTTAGGACTTGTGTGTCTAAGGATATTTATGGAATTCCTATTCACTGATACTTTGGTTCCCTTCTCCTTCGTGGGTGTTATAAATACATGTAATTAATTGAGTATCTTAAGGTGTGTGGAGGTCATTTAATGTTGAATAATAATGATGCCAATAGAGGTGATACATATGTGGGTAGGTGGAATGTTGCAACTCATGCACTGACTAGCATAGAAAAGTTATTCCCCAAGGTCATATGTTGATTTTTTATTCAATAAATAAGTCAACCATTACATAAGATCGTGGTCGAGTCGTTTATTTATTTATTTACTTATTTGGTTGGTTGGATGTTTGTTTATATTTATTAATTATTTAATCCTTTCATTCAATACCATGATCACAAAAATAAATAAATTAATGATAAAATATGTAATTTAAATAAATGGATTATACCTAGAGGTTTAATTCAATATTGTTAATTAACAAATTAAAATCCAATTAATATTTAAAAATAATGTAAAGGATAAATAATAATAAAATTCAAGCATAATAAATTTAAATACCTAAATTAAATTTTTTTCAGGCTTGGCCATTAATTAATTGATTAAAAATGAAATCCATATAACTAAATTTTTTATCGTCCCTTGATTGGATAGTAACTTTTAACATGAATCTATTATAAAATCTTACAAGTCGAGTTAACCATCTTACATCAAATTAATTATACCTTTATAGAAATTATATAACATAGGGACCTGATAAAATTGTGGGTGATTTTAATGAAAGATAATTTTATTTTTTCTTATATAATATTTAATCAAGAAAAGTGTTAATAATTTTATCATTTACAATTGTTGAAGTAGTAAGTTCCTTTTCTATAGTATCCCCATGATATGTATTGATGAAAGACCATATCCTAGCCTATAGAATCTTACAGGATTGGTTCAGGTACCTTTAGGTTGTGCATCTCCATGAAAATAAATCTTATGTGCTAGAATACCTAGTTCCCAATCCAACTACCATGGATGGCACTAGTGAATACATCTTTTTCTATGAAACACACATGAATTATGTGGTCAATGTTAAATATCTGACTATATCATCTATTTATAGTGAAATCATGAAGTCTCACAAAAACATTGATTCTTATAGAATGCTTGAGCATGTTCATTTTTTATATTAGGAGAGACAGAGAGAGGAAAATTTTGATATTTTCAAAGTACTCATTCAATGTAAACCTCTGGATGGTGAACTAGGTCATGTCATGAATTTAAGATCATTGGCTACATTCAGTTCCTAGAAGTTCAAGGATATAAAATCCATGATGAAATATTCATAATTCTCATTCATACATTACTCCCTTAGATATTATCTAGTTTTGATGATATTTTTAATATTAACAACATTAATAAGTCTCTTATAGATCTGTTTACTCTTCTATTCTATGAAGATTAGAAGATGAAGATTATAAGTATTTTTGGCCCTTATGGTGAATAAATGGAATGGGATAGAGAAGATATAAAAGAAAAATTATTCTTCACACCCATAAAATAATATAATGATCAAAGAGTTTAGAGTGGGATACTTTTTATTTCTCATTTGTAAGAAGGCCCAATGGAATAAAAACCATACCAAGCCTTAAGATTTAGGGGAAGATTCTAGTGCATTTTTTATTGAGTTAAATATATCTATTTATAAAAATTTGGTTTTAGATAGAACTCATGGTGCTCATATACGTATTTAAATATATATCCAACTTATATTTAAAAACAAATAATTGGGTAAGTTAGATCTACAAGTTTCTAGTAGAGAAAAACGAGTCATTATGCTATTTGGAACTACCACCTCATGTTGCCAATGGGAATGATATTGGTTTTTAAGGATATCTAATTTTTTCCACATGTTACCAAAAACATTATTTTTATATCTAGGCTTCATATGAATGGATTTATTTTTATGATCAGGAAGAAATGTTTCTTCTCTTAATAAAATATCATTTTTAGGGTAAGAAACATTAAAATTATAGAATTTATGTGTTGGGTTACAAGAACCAAGTATTGGAGATCAATAATGAAACTACAGAAAATTATTCATTCCAAAACCAAATATAGAATCACATCCTAGACCATTTAAATGAAAAAAAATTGAATAAATTCAATCAATATGGTTATTTAGATTCTTTTTAACTAAAACCACTTTGTATATGTCACACATGTTTTCAATGAAAAATGACCAAAGTCATATTTAATGTAAAAGATGAAAGGGTCAAAGAGATTATTTAATTAGTTCATAATGATGTTTGTGGAAAATTTATCATTCAATAAAAGAGTGGTTACTCATTCTTCTAAACATTAACTCAAGATTTTAATAGACATAGATATGTCTAATTGATGAGGACTACATCAGATTCCTTTGACTGATTCATGGAATATAAGAATGAAGTCGAGAGCCATCTTACAAAACATATTATGAAAATATTCTCAGACCATTATGAGTAATAAATTAATCAATAATTTATTGAATATTAATAGGATTTTGGGATCCTATCAAAACTCACTCTTCCATGTACACCTCTTTTGAATGGTTTTATAAAATGGTGGAACCACACCTTATTTAGAATTGTGTGAAAAATGATGAGTCTCTTGAACCATCCATTATTTGGGATAAAAATTCTAAAAAATAGAAAAAATAATAAATCAATTTCTAACTAAGGAAGATCACTGTATCATATACCAATTGTGGAATATAAATAAACATCTTTCGTTGTACATACATGTGTATGGTTTAAAAGAATTTGTTAAGGACTCATTAGTTAACAATATTTCCCCCTAAGGCACAAATTATACATTTATAGGTAATCCCAAGGTACAAAATATATATTACCTATATGAACCCTCAGAAAAAAGGTAATATATCGAAGAAATACCATATTAATTGATAGGGAGAACATATCTAAAAGAGATTGTGTGAGGGATATAGACATTGATGAAGTTTGGGATCACAGTACACAAAAGATAACAAAGAAGAATATTTTAGAAATCCCAATGGAATAAAAATAAGTTACAGTGACATAACTATTGTATATAAGTATGACTGGGGATATTGAAATAGGACAATATTGTTTTCTAGCCATCAAAGATGGAAAATCATTATTATTTGATAACAATGGCCCTCTAACTTGAAATGAAGCACTAAGTGGAACAGATATTTCCTTGCGGATAGAGGCTATGAATTCTAATATGAATTTTACGTACCAAAAACATGTTTTTATTTTGGTAGATTCTATAGTTAATGTAAACCCCATTTTTTTAAATGGGAATTAAATAAGAAATTAAACATGGATATACAAGTCAGTACCTATATGGCATGAATGGTAACTAAAGGGTTTAAAAAATGTCACTTCATTGAATATAATGAAATTTTTTCACCATTTTCAATGATAAAATTCCATAGAATTCAAAATTGCAATATAGACTTCCATGAATATGAGATTTTGTAAAAGGATATCAAATTATCCTTCCATAACAAGATCATTGAGGATGATATATATATGAAACAACCTAAATGTTTTGTGACTCCAAAAGATTCAAACAAGATATGTAAATTGCAATAGTCCATTTTTGAATTAATGAATGAAACTATGACAGGGAATATTCATTTTGATGAGGACATAATGGAATTTTCTTTTATAAATATTTAATATGATCCTTATTTCTAAAAATGTTTTGGTGTTTGTGTGTCTATTTTTTAATATTATTTTTAGATGACATATTACTTATATGAAATGAAATAATATTATTATATTCTTCTAAGGAACGGTGAATAAATTTTGTTCAATGATGGACTTAGGTGAGGAAATTTAAATTATTGAGTCATGATACATTGAGAGAGATCCATGATACCACTTATAAAAAGACAATGAATATATATTCACCAGACACTAAAGAGATTTAGATTGTAATAATATAAGAGGGGTTTGTTTCCAATGTCACATAGAATTCATCATTATTATAAAATTTATCCTCAAACTCATGAAGAATGAAAAAGAATGGAAATGATTTCATAAATGTGGATTATCAGAGCGGTCATATATGTGGTGTTATATACTAGGCTAGATACCATTTAAATCATAAGTATGGTAAGAAGATATCAATATCTCATAGGTGAACTCCATTGGATAACAGTAATGACCATCGATTTATATCCAAGGCATACATAGTAAATAATCATGTTTTGTGGATGAGATGAGGAAATAGTAATTAAAGGATATGTAGATTATTGTTTCCAAACAGATCTAGAAAATATGAAATAAAAAATCGGATACATCATCACATTAAATGGAGGTTTTTTGAGGATGAAGAAATAAAATCAGGATGTTGTCAAAAATTCTGAAACAGATTTTGAGTATATTGTGAATTTCTAGGTATCTAAACGAGTAGTTTTGGCTACAAAAATTCATCCGAGACATTGAAATTTTACCCAGTAGTAAAGATTATGTCAGAGTATATTGTTATAGTACCTCAATAGTGTCCATCTACAAGGAGCTATGGCCGCATTAGATAATGAAGAATATGAATCAAAAGTATTATCTCATGGGGAATTGTTTGTGGAGAGGCTAGGTTTTATTGAGCAGTATTTCTATGTATGACAATATGGGGGACCACTTTACAAAATATTTGACTCAGTAGAAACATGATTTCCATGGGAGGTCTAGTGGAATAAAATTTATAGGCAGTTAGCTCTATTCTAAGTTTCAGTTTTTTGGAGTTGGTGTCTTAGGACCAATAGATTTTACTTTAATTACATGTATATAAAATTATTTAAATATTAATAAATCGTCTTACTATATATTATTTATTCTTCTACATGACATTAATTTAATAACTTCCTAGTGTATCTATCAAATTGATAAGGTAATAGAAGTTACAACTATAATGAGAACCTAGAAGTGCTATTATGATATTCTTTAATATAGTTCTATAGTTGGATAGGATACTATGATATGACACCTAGTATGACAACTATCAGGTCTGAGTACTCAGAAGACAACGAGGCTTCATCTCATGATGTTTCTACTTGGTAATCTCCAAGACAGGATATTATGAGAATATACAATGCATGTTTTGGTGTCATCATATATTCCTAAATGTGTGGGTGTGTAATGGTCCTTCGACATTATGATTATCATTTATACCATTCATGAATCATGCACTTAGATTTACTAATAATAATTGTCACACAATTTCTTAGAGTGACGTAAGGTATGTAGGGAGCATCATGAACTACATGTTATTAATGAATAATTTAAGGAATTATTTTTTCCTTCAAACTTTATGAAATATTATATCTTGTATATTTTATTGGAATAGAACCATCACATTAAAATATAGGTCCATGGTTAAGTGCAGTTTTTTTAAATAGTAAATGAAGGATGTCTCGAGCACATGTGTTGAAGAAAAAAGTGTGCAACCTTCTGGATTATATATCAAGATAATTATATTATATTACAAGGAGAGAATACTAATTTACATTTTTACACATTAACATTAAGTTCATTCTATTTGGTGCCTTAACCCATTTCTAGATAGTAATCTTAGACTTTTGGAATGCCTTCCTAATAGAGATATGATAGAATCCGAGAGAATCACACAATAATTTTTTTTGCTAATCTCGAATAAATTATATTTGATATTAAATTTTTGAATAAATTTTTTTTATGAAGACCAAGAAATAATTTTATTCATGTCTTATCGATCACTAATAATCATTAATTACTAAAATATTTTATTAAATATTTATTCTAGTATTCAATAAATGCTGTGGAATTTGAATGGACCATGATCATGTCCAATTATAAATACTAATATACATGATATTAAAATAATATTTTTTATTATGAATGTTAGTGAACATTCTATAAAATAATAATAATAATAATAATAATAATATTATTATTATTATTATATAGCATGAGGATTAATATAAATTACAATATTATATAAGTGATATTACATAATTAAATAATATTTTAAACTAACCCATTTCTTGATAAATTGATGGTTATGTCAATAGAGCATGCCTAATAGAACATTGAGAATAAATAATCATTACACGCAAAATACTTCTCTCTATATGTTGAAATCATCCTCTCTTCTGCCTAAGAATGAGAATAACTCCTTCAAGCCTAGAGGTTCTTGGAGTGATCCAGATGAGCAATCAAAGAAAATTGATTTACAATTCTAGCACCAAGAAATAAATTTTGGTTTTTCATAGATAAATGGATAAATTATATATTACTACTAGAATGATTCTAGACTTCAAGCGTTACAATTTAATGAAGGTAATCCAAAAGGGTTTCTCTAAAGATAAACAACGTCATCGAATAAAGGATTCTAATATGAGTTATTTAATTATTTATATACTAATAAATTGTTTATAAATTTAATATTAACGAAACATTATTAGGGTGTAGGGAAACAATAAATTAAAATAAATTATCATTTAACACCCACAGTAGTTATTTCTGCTATGTCTAAAACATTCATCACAAACACCGAATGACTCTTTGACTTGAATTCTTTGTGCGATTCCAAATTTGGGATCATTTATTTGATTCCATGTGTTTATATCTAGGATAATTATAGGTTTTTTAGTTTTCAAAATCATAGTATGTCTGGTATTGGATATGAGGTATATGGATCTAATTTTATATAAGTTGGCTATTAAAGTGTACTGATTATGAGAAAGTCGACATGAGAAGGTTACACTTGAGTTCTTTTGAGAAGTTTTATCTGGGCAATATGATACCAAATTAGGCATTTCATTTTAATTAGACAAGTTATTTTTAAAGTGTCGGTTGGGGATTTTTACGGATTGTCCAGTGTGACTTGGTTATGTTGGGTCGACTAGATTTTTTCCATTCAATCAAATTGATAAACCCGCTAGGAGATTCATGAGGACACTAATGGTATGCTTTAATAGTAAATTTCAATGTTATGTGGATCAATTATCATAATTGGATACTGAAATCTCAAACCTATGGTGTGGAGAAACATATACTAGTTAATGGAAGTGACATGGATGTAATTGTGTAGAGACCCAACCCTAAAAGTCCTAGATTCGTTGTCTGTTATCACTTATATTGGCATAAGATACTAGTAAATCACATCACAAACCATAGAACATTTAGTAGTCTTGGTAAACTAGATACATACATGTGTCATATATTAGAAATTAACACCAATATTACAAAATAATTTTTTTAGTGTAATAATTACTTTATTCCATATGGAGTATCCTTGAAAAACACTCTTAGTAAACTTTATAGATTCTAGTGTAAAGGAATCATAATAAAGGTTATCTCAGATGCTCAGTAAGGGTAATGAAGTATGGAAGAAATAATTAACCAATAAGGATAATAAATATTGAAAGGTAAATAACTAAGAACACATGACATGTAGTCAATAACCGAAAAGGATGTTAGTAGATAATATGGATAGGTAATAAACAAAAAAACATGCCTTTCAAATAACAGAAGAAGGAAATATAAATATAAAAATGTAATAGACTAAAACACATTACATTTAATCAATGAACTATGAATGAAATGCATCCATAGATATGTCAATGCAAAATATCATTCATATTAACAATGATAATTGAAATATATGTGAAGGAAATTCATAATTATTGGAGTCATTTCCAAGGAACCTGAAAACCACTTTTTTTAAGATAAATCCAATATACAATTTAAAACAATGGATAGAAACCTGTATATTCTTTTTGGAATGAAACATAAAGGGTTTCCACCAACTAATTTCTTTTCATGAAACTACTGATGCATTGAGGGGCTTACATTAACCAATACCAAACTTGTAGGGAACTCTTTAAATAGTCCCCAACCTATGTTTTTCATGTCTTATGAATTCCTCATATCAAATAAACTATATTCCATATCAAATATGTATATTGAATACAAGATAAAAATTTGTCAATATTTTCCAAATAATCAAATATCTCCCAAAGTGAATACCATATGAATAATATTATATGGATTAGGAAATAATCAAATCCATGAAAATGATATGGATACTTATATGAAATTCAATGTCAAAGAATCATATAAAATAGAATATCTAAAATAGACTAAAAGGATTCAAGGAAGTGAATAAGAATATTATAATTTACCAAATAAATCATAAACTATATATAAGAAGAATAAGGATGGTATGTAATGCCCTAACCCCAGTTACCTAGTATCGGTGCATTATTATATATCATTGGAATGGTCACAAAAGATCAAGTCTCAAAATATCCATTAGTTTAATAGCCTTGAATTTACTAGATACATTTATAAGGTTTACATTACATCATAAAATGAAAAACTACAACATCATTGTTTCCATATACCACACTAATATCCCCTCAGAATATCCTTACAGGTCAGTCATAAAATACTACTTTGCATCATGGGAAAAATAAAACATAGAAAGGGGTGAGCTCAGATGCTCAGTAAGGATAACAATATAGTGGAAACTTTTATAAATAATTATAAATATTTAAGGAAATGTATAAGACTAAAACAAAAGCCTTTTAAACATTAAGTTCATAATTATATGGAAAAGATAAAATCAAATAATTCCATTTACTTACTCACATGGATATTATACTAGTCGAATAATTACATGAAATATCAATAGCCACTTTCATAATGATGGAATGCATAATGCCAGATTATCATAACCACATAGTCAAGGCCTTGTGACAAGAATACAAATAAGATTTTGTCAAGGCCTTATGCCAAGACACTAGTTTGTCTCTGGAGACCTACCGATGCATTGAGGAGCTATAGTGGGCTCCACCCATCACTTACTAAGTCTAATTCATTCCTCATATGAAAAGGTTTAAACATAACATAAACATTTGTATTAAAACTAGAATACAAAATGTCAATACATTATCAATAAACCATGAATGGTATAAAAATAACACATCCATAGTCAAACATATCACAAATCCATCAATATAATATGGAATTTTTGTATCATAATAAATCAACTTCATATAAGCTTAAAAACCATCAACGTATGTTGACATAGATGAAATCATATCCTTTTTTAGAGAAATATCTCTTTCTATTTTAAAATCATTTAAGAGTCAAATAATTTATACAAAAATAATTTATTTGAAAATATTTTTATAAGCTTGTAAGGGAATCCTCGACAATGTTATAATGGTAGAAAATATCCTCACCCGCCGTATAAGTTAAAAAAAGGAATTCTTACCTTAATTTTGTAGAAAAGTTATAATGGACCTTGTTTGGAAAACGAAAAAAAGATTCCTTTATAAACATCTTATAAAAGTAATACAAGGGTATAAATGAATTTAACCCATAGTTTAGTAAATAAGAAGAATGTTTTGAAATATATTTTTATGAAACATAGATGTGGATTTGAAAGAGGTCTCAGTAGATAATTACGTATAAACAACCTCAGATAATAAAGATATTGTGAAATTTACCCTTACCTTGTACTTTTACTTGGTATAGGGTAGGTTAACCTCCTATATAATGGTGAAATAATTGTTATTAAATTATATAGGAATCATATACAATAATATTATATCATATGTGATCTTTTTATATTGCATTGTTAATAATATCATAGTATTATTGTTGTTTCAGGTGTTAACTGATTCGTTTTACTTTATATGCTTTGTTACGTTAGTAATGTTTGTTAGGGATAGGATGTATCTTATTAATATTCCAAATGATATTAAGTCTTTAAACATTATTTTTAATCATCTAATGAAAATTAGTCTTTAATGGTTACGATGGGGAATAAATCTCATTGTGTTCGTGGAGATGATAATCCGTACGTACGCACTAGCGACAATATCATTCTTTTGATATTAAACATATATATATATATATATATAATTGTATGTTATATCATATATACAGAATCATTATCATGTTATATTTATTATTCACCTCAATTACACATCATTATTATACCCATCCAAATAATAATATATTGAATAACAATTACACAATGACGTGGAGACGGTAAGCCGTAAGAACGCACGTATGGTGACATGTTATTCAAAGGATGGATAGAATAATGAATTTGGTTGTACCATATTTATAATAACATCACAGTATATAGAATATACTGGAGTAATTATTTTAGAATGTAAAAAACAAAGAAAAAGGAAGTGGAAGAATAAAGGAACTTGAAAGAGGTGGTGAGATATTTACCTCTTCTTTGGGTTCTTCATTTCGATTTGATCAAAATGGATCCTTAGGTTAAATTTCTGACTAAAGGAAATCCTCTAGTATTATGGGAGGAAAGTTTAGAGGGTATTTGGGGAGGTTTTCGCTGAGCCAAATGGATTTGAAGGTGTGAATTAGAGAGAAGTGGGAGTGCCCTTTTATAAGAGGGGTGAGGGGCACCTTAGGAAAAGCTAGATATATTATTTTATAATAATATCATTTTCGATTTATAATGGATCGAAAATGGATATTTTAAATTCTAAGGTGATGATGGGTCGAAAACCACTCAACCAATAGGTTTTAGATAGGTTTGGGTCATTATATTAACTTTATCTTTTAGATTTAACTCTTAGTTAAATAGTTTGTCATTAACCATGTCTCTTTGTATTTTTATATTATATGGTTAATGAACTTACTATATACTTCCAAAAAAACCGAAAATGGTTAATTAATGAAACACCTATCATTATATAAGTCCTTTGGAAAATCCTTTGATTTTTAGGAATAGAATCTCAATTAATAATATAATATTTTTTCTTAAAAACTCTTTTATGTCAATTATGACACTATTTGGTATTTTGTTTTTTTATAAATTCATAACAGCATTAGTACTTCGAAAAAAATTCATCTAACCAACCCTAAGATGTCATATTAACCTATAAAATTATTTTAATTCATAAAAATTCTCAAATTACATTTATTTGTATATTTATAATATCGATAATATTAATATTTCATTAATTAAGTAATTAATGCATCATCATTGTGTCATAAAGAAATTAATGTATTAAATGTCTAAAAAATATAAATAAAATAACATTATGTATGAAATCTTTTTAGATTTCTAGTTAATATTTATAGTTGAATTTATCTAATGTATAACCCAATATTAAAAATGCTTTATTTATTAAGCACTGATTTTAACTCTTTTAACTCTTCTTTAAATAAAATAATAATAATTCTCTTAATCTAATCCAAGTGGACCAAATCGGTTTATATATTATTACTAAGGTTGTTTTTGGTCGAATTATACTTATCTAATTGAATTAGGACATGTGTTAGGGTAATTATAATATTATTTTTACCCTTAATTACCCTATTTACTTTTAACAGTGGTAAATAAACGTTAAAAGTTACTATTCACCAAAAATAATTTTCATCTTGTTAAACCACATTTTACTTACTGATATCAACTGTTTCTCTTTAATGTTTAAAATTATACTCACATAAGTGTTAAAATTAAGTTTTATGTGAATTTGAAAATTCACTTAGGAGGTGGGTAAAAGACGACGAAAAGTTCAATAAACTTTTTATATATCAAAAATTATTATTAACTTACTACAATAAATTACATTGACCATGTATATTTTTTATGTGTCTATTTTGACCTAAAATAAATTTAAATAAAGTAAATAATTATTTAATTAACAATTTGGTTTTAAACTATAACTCAATGTTTTTCACTATTCATCCAAAATTGAATGTTTTTAGAAAAATACCCAAAAATCACCATATGCTAATTTTGATATTATGAATCCAAAAATGAAGTCCATTTAGAAAGATAAAATTTATAAAATTTCAAAAAGTGGGTATTACTATTCATAATGGCTACTTTGATTGGTTGCGGTGTGTTAGAATCTCGAAGTTGCGTACAATGAAAGCTATTGCATCATTCAAAGGGAAACGTATCGTGGAAGCTTGGGGTGTTACATGTTATCCCTAAAACATATCACAAGTGTAGTAGAAATAAAGGGTTGTTCTCATTGGTGAATATAAAGACTACAAAAGATATTTTGAAAATATTCGTGATGAAAATTTTCTATTTAAAAAAACATTTTCATTGAATGTTATCCTTTTAAATTTGGAAAGTAGGATTAAATGATATGATGGTGGGTAAATTCATACATGTTAAATGAGGTAAAAAAAATTCTTTTACATTGTACAATATTAGGGAAAATTTTTCTTCAGAAAGCGACAACAACATTCCTTTTACCTCATGGGAAAAACAAAGAAAATGTAAAAATGTATTTTTCAAATCGTTTTTAAACCGAAAACACATTTTTGAATTTTTTTTAATAAAACAGGGTTTTATATGAAAATATTTTCTCTAACTAAATAGAAAATGAAGTAGGGTTTTCTTTAATACATTTTATAAATCTTTTTTAGTACCAAAGTGTGGGAAAATCTTACCAATACTTGAAAAAATTCATGAAAACCCATAGGATAGTAAAATTAAATGGATTATGGAATAATGTTCATATAGTTATACTTAAATTCAAATGAAATATCATTAAAATTATTCTTGAGGAAAATAATCCTAAAATAATCCAAAGTGTCCCATACCTATAAAAAATATTTTAAATCATAAGCCTTATGAAGGAAAGCCAATAAATGAAATTTAAAAAAATGATTAATGATATAATATATAAAAAAGTGTAGTAGATACACCATAAAAGATAAGTATGTGGTTAACATGACATTTATCACATAGATGTAAAATGTGAGATAGAAATCCCTTACATCACATCTGATTTGTCTTGTGTGTTTTTATTTCCCTGAAAAATAAAATTTATTTTAATTATTTACTTGATTTTGGAAATTTCTCTTATTCATCATAGGTTTTATTTCATTTATTACCATTTTTTTACTACTAATTAATAGATTAAGTTTTAACGTGTGTGTTTTGATCAAATTTGGTTTAAGGTTCAAAAAAACATTTATAGATCAACTATGGTAAAATAGGTCATTATATAAAATCATAAACATAATAATAATTACATAATTATTATATTCATATGTCAATTATAATTATGAAACAAATAATTAAATATGGTTATGAAAAACCAACCAATGTTACAATCATGGAGACGGTAGGTGGTACGTATGAGAGAGTAATGTTTCTATTTTTTCAATGACATTTATAAAAAAAGGTATGTAATAATATATGATTCCAAAATGATAATTATAACCTAAATATGAAATGATTTAATCATATATACTCATATATATAATTATTGTGATTTAGAAGGAATCACATTGTGTCGAGGAGGCGGTAGCCCACACATCCACGAACTACATTATCACTTTTTATGTGTGTTAATGGTGATAAAGAAATTGATATATATTATATATAATGAAATGTAATTATGACATTAAAATCAGATATATTTTTTTATGTCGCAAATTTTTAACTAAATCCAACATTTATGCATTCCATGTATCGTTTGATCAACTCACATGGATTTTACGAGGCGGTAGTCCACGCTTCCACAAATGATGATATAGTATTTACAAAAAAATAGAAAGTATAAGAGTATGTAATTCAAAATAATTACATAAGAATAAATAAATAATTATTATCTTATATATCATATATAATCAGATTTTTTTTCATAATCCCTAACCATGAAAAGTGGTAAAGAAAAAACAAACAACTTCGTTTTGTGAGGTGGTAATTCATCGTACATATAAATAGTATGTTTGTTAGGAATTATATGGAAGTCTGTGTATGTGTTGGTTGAATCCATAACATAACAATATTTTTTTATATTTAGGATACTAGTGTTGTTTTGTATTCATGTAATAACGATATTTATTGGATTAGATAAATAAAAAAAATTAAATATCTTGAGGAAATATGTAACCTTTTCTTTGAGCAACTCTTTTTGGTTTTCCTCAAAGGGATTCCATGGATGTAATTATTCTAAATATGAGGCCAATATTATGACAGGTTATATTTTAATGATATATTTAGGAATATATTTTTTTGTGAAAAAGGGTAACACCCCAAGATTTCATTGTACGTATTTTCTTCAAAATAATTCAACAACTTGGACTACGCGCAACACCGAGTTCAAGCGCACCACGACATACCAAACTAGCCGTTCAAAAGTGGTTATGAATAGTATTAATTTTATTTTGAACTATATATAACTCTCATAATTTTAGAATCCATATTATGAGTTTATATAAACATAATGTAAGAACTAATTAATTTTTTTCAGATAAAATAAGTATTTATCAAAAAATGCACTTTTACCACCTTTTAATGGTGAACCCTTTTTAAATACAATATTTGAATCTTTTATATATTCAATTTGACAAAATAAACTTCTTCTTTTGAATCGGGAAATAATAATTTAGTTTCAATAAATTTTTGGTGTTTTTATGATAACTTTCATATTTGGGTGAATAGTGAAAAATACAATATTTTAATTGAAAACAACTTTTTTTAATCAAAATAATTTATAGTTTTAAATTAAAAATTTTAATTTTTTGGAAGTATAAATAGATTATATTTTTACCATTTAATCCAATTCTGGTCATTTTAAGTAATTTCACTTTGAAATTTGACATAAACAAGTGTCAATCTTTTGATAGTTATTGTTTCTTAAAAATACACCTTTTGGTTTTGATAACAAAAATTAATTTTAAATTAATAAATGAAACATCTATGTTTTTAATTTGTTAAAATAGACTTCATTTTTGAATTCAGAATATCAAAATTATCTTAGGGTGAATATTTGGTATTTTTCTGAAAACATTCAATTTTTGATGAATAGTGAAAAACACAGAGTTATTGTTTAAAACCGACTTTCTACATAAATAATTATTTATTTTATTCAAATTTATTTTAGGTCAATATAGATACATAAAACCTATATATGTTCAATTTAATTCATTGGATTCATTTTATAATAAGTTTTGATATATAAAATTTTTATTGAACTTTTTACTGTCTTTTACCCACCTCAAAGGAGAATTTTCAAATTCACATAAAACATAATTTTTCTTCTTTTGTGAGTGGAATTTCAAAAATCCGAGAGACACAGTTGATATCGGTAAGAAACATGGGGTTCAATAAGATAAAAATAATTTTTTGGTGAATAGTAACTTTTTACTTTTATTTACCACAGTTAAAAATATAGATAGTAATTAAGCATAAAAATGATACTATTCATACCCAAACACATGTTATAATTATCTTGGATAAGTGTAATTCGACCAAAAAAAACCTTAGGAATAAAATATTATCCTTTATGTACACTTGGATTAGATTTGGACATTTATTATTATTTAATTCAAAGAAGAGTCAAAAGAGTTAAAATCAATGTTTAATAACTAATTTTTTTTAATATAGGGTTATAGATTAGATAAATTTGACTATAAATATTAATTAGAAAGATAAAAATATTTCCAACATAATTATATTTTATTTATGATTTTTAGACATTAAATAATTAATATTCTTTATGACACAATGATGATGTAGTAATTACTGTATTAATGAAATATTAAAATAATTGACAATAAAAATATCCAAATAAATGTAATTTGAGAATTTATATAAATTACAATAATTTTATAGGTTAATATTACATGTTAGGGTTGGTTAGATCAATTGTTTTCTAATTAATCATGCTCTTATGATTTTAACAAAAAAATATCAAATAGTGTCAAAATTGACATAAAATAGTTTTTAAAATTAATATTATATTATTAATTGATATAATAGTTCTAAAAATATAAGTCTTGGGAAAAATACTTTTATGATAATATATATGACATTAATGAACCAATTGAGGTTCTATTGTAACTTTATAGTATGTTTAGTAAACATATAATTTAAAAATACCAAGAGACATAGTAAATGTAAAACTATTTAACTGGGAGTTAAATCTAAGAGTTAAGGTTAATATGTTGACCTAAAACTTTCTAAAACCTATTGGTTGAGTGTTTTGAGACCCATCCCCACCTTATAATTTAAATATTTCAATTTGGAGCCATTAGAAACCGAAAATGAATTTATTATAAAATAATATTTTATGTTTTTCCTAAGTTGCCCCTCACCCCTCTTATAAAAGGGCACTTCCCCTTCTCTCAAATTCACACCTCCAATGCCATTTTCCTTGGAAAAACCCTTCCCAAATATCCTCCAAACATTAATATTTAGATCTTAGAGGCCTTCCATTGGTCATTAATCCAACTTAAGGAGCCCTTTTGATCAAATCAAAAGGAAGAACCAGAAAAAGAGGTAAATATTTCATCACATCTTTCAAGTTTTTTTCTTCTTCAACTTCCTCTTTCTTTGTTGTTTCAATTCAAAAATAATAACTACCATATATTCTATATACTATTATGTTTTTATAAAAATGTTACAACCATATTCATTATTCTATACATCCTATAAATGAAAAAGTCACCATATGTGTGTACGTACAGATTACCGTCTCCACGTCGTGGTGTAGTTTGTTATTCAAACACTTCATTATTTTCATGGGTATAATAATGAGTATTACTGATGTAAATAATAAATATAACACATTAATGATTCTTTATAAATGATATAGCATCCAATTACATGTGATTTCTCCACCAATATAATGATATTGTCGCTCGTGCGTACGTACGGATTACCGTCTCCATGACGTGATGAGATTAATTTCCACCTTCACCATTCAACGATGATTATAAAATATATAACATTAATAAGTATGTAATATATGACATAATAATGCTACTGGAGATATATATATATATATATATACTTACATATATCTTATTCACTTAGTTCCGTACAATACGATATGAAAACGGAAACAGCGTTTATGCGTACGTACGGACTACTGTCTCCATAAATGGTGTTTTCCATTTCATATATATGTGTAACACCCCGACCCCTCTAGATAGGAGCTAGTGAATTACTTGTTATATTGGAATGGTTAGAAGGAATGATTATCCCTAAGGAATGATCTGTTTAGTAGTCCTGAAGAAACTAGATATATAGATTTAAAACAAATTACATTGGATAAGGTTATAAGATACAATACACAATGAAAAACAAAAACTGCATCTGCAAGCACTCAATAAATGATATCCCCTTCATAACCTGTTGAAGGTAAACAATGAATGTGGTGAGATCAAACTCTCATTAAGGGTAACAAATAGTGAAATCATGAGTACAATAATAAGTGAATCATAATCAATCTGACATAAACAAAATAGCATAGTGAATAAATGAACAACTAATGCCATTAATAACCTGAGAATAAAACTGTATCCATAGATTTTTTCATAGTGAAAACCTCCTGGATAATAATAATAACTGATAATGAATAAAAATAATGCTTATTAATTGGACTTCATGTATCTGGCACATGAACCATAATACCATAAAAACGGATTAGTTCTATGGGTAGAAACTCGTCTGATTTTTGGAAACAAACTCGAAGGGTCTGTCGCCAAACTGTTTTGTCTCATGAGACCTACCGATGCATCGGGGGGATATGGTGGGCCCCACACACCTCTAAATCCATGAATTCTTTATAAATATATTCAATACAAGAGCAATGTGTATTTACATTACCTGTATAGAATAAAGGATACAGATTCATCAACATTTCCACAGTCAAAACAACATTCAAAACAAATACCGTATGTAAAATGGTATATAGCTTAGACAATAATAATATCCATGATATGAGAATATGGATATTTAAATAGAATATACTTTCAATTTAAATGTGATATCAAATGGGCAGTAGGTAAACCACATAAGAAAGAGTAGGTCCACAATTAATAAGCAAGTCACAACGAAGTGAAAATTGAGACAAAGCCTGTTACCGTGTTGTATTCAATTGGGTCATATGAAAAAGAGTTAATAACCACCAAAAGAGTCTCATGATACAATTAATATAATGAAAACCATGAAAAAATATGTCAAATGGAAGTACACCTATACCACATATAAGAAATAAGAGGTGAACAATGGAGATCCCACAGAATTGAAAGTGAGATGAGAAAACCCCTTACAAACATTTCGGCATGGTAATGAGTGTTCTTGCGAGGGATTAATGAGAGATAAAAGTATATACCAGGATTTATATATCATAAGGTCAGTATGAAGGATATGAGAAAACGAAACCCGTCATTAGAAATTAAAAACAAAATCACAAAAGATAGGGTGGATTCTTGAATAAAAGTGAGAGAGAGAATCCCTTACCTTATGCTTGAAGGTGTTCTTGACTTGTTATTAGAGACCTGAAAAAACAAATTAGTATTATTAATTCATAAATAAAGAACCTATTCTATATGTAAATGATTTATTATAATACTTTTTATTTCATTCTAGGCCTTTTTGATTGGTTTTAGGGTTCAATTTCATTGTTCGGACTCGTTTGTTTATTTGGTTTTAAATGATTGGTTCACTTATATTCAAGTTCAGATAAATATATAAGATGGATATGGTTGTCCAGAAATGAAGTCATACACTATTAGTGTACATCTAGGAGATTACATGGTTTTAAATTTAATTTGAGTTACTTAGATTGAAGTTGAATTTTTATATATATAACCTTAGTGATAACTATTTTGACTAATCGGTCGGTTTGATTACAATGGACATTATTTGCTTTATAACTTAATACAATGTGTAAAAAAGTATTACAGAAAGAAAAATAGGATATATTACATAATAATCTGGTTCAACCTTTACACAAATGGTTTCATGATCAGAATTAAATATTATAATAGAAATCGATCAATTGTTGTCCTTGAATGTGCTAAATTAGCACATCTCAAATGGTGCTTTCAATTATTTCAAATAAAAGTGGAGAAAGGAGAGAAGATAATGGAATATATACCATAAGCATGAAAAAATTCCATTATATGTATTTTATTGGATTTATCATAGTATTTTGGGGAAGGGAGGATAGAAAAGAAACAAAAAATAAAAGAACTTAAAAGAAACGAAGGGATTTGAAAGAGTAATTTACCTCTTGAGACTTCCTCCTTTGAGAACCTCTTAAGGGGAGAGGTTTTGGTATTTTGAATGGGCTAGGAGCTTTTGGATGCGGGGGAGAATCTTGGGAAGAGATTTGGGCAGAATATTGGCCAGGAACAAGGCTTGATTGGTGTCAGAGGAAGAGAGGGTGAGGGGTGCTTTATATAGTGGAGGGGAGAGGAGTTTTCTTAATATTATAATCATTAAATTATTATTTCCTATCAAGACTACCAATAGTGAGTATTCAATGACCAATAACAGTAATATGTTCATGTGAATCTGAATCAATTGGGATTACATCATCAGATCATCATCGATGACTCAATTAATCCATTTATTTAGCATTTATTGTGAATTATCGGATTTTACTATTCATCAAAAATTTAAGTATTTCAGAAAAATCCAAAAAATTCACCCTAACCGTTTTTTCGATGTGTAGAATCCAAAACTGAAGTCCATTTTTCAAAAATTACTTTTTAAATATGATTAATTAAATATATAATTAAAATTTTTATTTAATCGAAAAATATAAACACTTAAGTTATTCATCTTCATTTTTAGGGTGTCTAAATTCATTTATACACTCAAGGGTATGGATACCATTCATAAAAGTCATATTACTATTCATAAGGGTAACTTACTATTCCTAAGGGTAGGTTACTATTCATAAGGGTAGGTCACTATTCACTAAATATTAAGTTAATTCTATCTGACTCTAAATATTATCTTGAACACAACCGTGTATATCAGATTTTAAAAATTCAAATCACAGAGCTGGTAAATTTAAGTTTAGTGGATAAGTTTTGGCTATCTCCTATATGTAACCATGTTTTGTTCCATAGGGTCTTAGTGATTCAGGAAATATAGGCTACCTCATTAATATAATGTATTTAAGAGAAAAACACCATAAAATGTTTAGGGTGCTATATTATTCCCTCCTTCGGAAATTTCGTCCTCGAATTTTTATGTATAAAGCCCACCAAAAAGATGTGGGTGACTCTTTTTCATAACATCCTCAGGTTCCCATGTTTTATTCTTAATATTATGGTTTCTCTAAAGAACCTTCACTAGGCGAGTTGTCTGATTTCTCAATATCTGCTCCCTTGTGTCAAGAATCCCAATTGGATTTTCACAATATGACAAATCAGGGTCTAGTTCAATTTCTTCATATGTAAGAACATGCATTGGGGTCTGGCATGTATTTCTTTATCAATGACATGTGGAACACATCATGAACTCTAGAAAGATTTGGCGACATCGCTAGATGGTAAGCTGCAACTCTGATTCTTTCTAGAATTTCAAATGGCCCGATGTACCTGGGGCATAGTTTCTCTTTCTTACTGAACCTTAGGACACCCTTCCATGGAGATACTTTCAGAAAGACATGATCTCCCACCTGGAATTCCAATTCGTTTCTACCATTGTCAGTATAACTGTTCTGCCTACTTTGGGATGCCATAATATGGGCTTGAATTTTCTTCACCTTTTCTGTGGTCTCTTTAATAAGTATCAGGCCTATAAGTTTCCTCTCACCAACTTCATCCCAAAAAGTTGGAGTTCGATACCTCTTTCCATATAATGCTTCATATAGAGCCATTTGAATACTAGAATGGAAACTATTGTTGTAGGAAAATTCCACCAAAGGTAAGTATTGATCCTACATACCTTGAAAGTCAAGAGAGAATGTCCTCAACATGTCTTCTAACAATTGAATAGTCTATTTAGACTGCCCATCAGTTTTGGGTTGATAAGCAGTACTCATATAAAGCACAGTATTCAATGCTTTCTGGAGACTTTTCTAGAACCTTGATGTAAACCAGGGATCTCGATCGGATACAATTGATTGAGTTGCACCATGAATTCTTATAACTTCATTAATATACAGTCTTGCCCGGTGATCGAGTGGAAAATCCTCTCATATAGGAAGGGAATGTGCTGATTTTTGTGAAACGATCAATAATTACCCATATTGCATCGTTCCTTCTAGGTGTCCTCTGTAGTCCGGTGATAAAATCCATCATAATGTTATCCCACTTCCACATAGGAATAGGTATAGGTTGCATCCCTCTTTTGGGATGTTGTCTGTCTACCTTCACTTGTTGACAAACTAGACACCTTTACACGTAGTCAGAAATTTCTTGCTTCATATTATCCCACCAGAAATATTCCTTCGGATCTCTGTACATCTTGGTGATACCCGGGTGTATAGAGAAATTTGAGCTATGGGCACCATCTAATAGTTCCCTTTTTTGCTCAGGTATTGATGGAACACATAACCTCTTCCCAAATTTCATAACTCCTTCTTCATACACGAAGTCATCCAGTCTTCCATCCTTGACAGCATTAATTTTCTTGTGTAGATTCTCATCATCAGATTGAGAGATTTTTATTTTCTCTAATAAAGATGGTTTATCAATCATTTGAAAGAGAAAATATGTTTCCCATTCCTTAACAATTCACATATCCATCTTTAGTAGATCCATGAATATAAGATCTCTTTCAATCCACATTTGAGTTAGAAGGCCATGATCTTTCATTCTTAATGCATCTGCCACCTTATTCTCCTTTCCTTGGTGGTACTGTATTGAACAATCGTAATCTTTTAGTAACTCAAGCCATCTTCTTTTCCTCATGTTGAGTTCTTTTTTGTTTGAAAATGTATTTCAAAATCTTGTGGTCCGCATAAATCTCACATCTCTCTCCATAGAGATAATTCCTCCATACTTTTAGAGCAAAGATTGTGGATGCAAGCTCAGGATCATGAGTTGGATAATTTTTCCCATGAGTCTTCAACTGTCTCTATGCATAAGAAATAAGTATGTCATTTTGCATAAGGACGCAACCTATCCCATTCTTTGATGCATCGTTGTATATCACAAATCCATCACTTCCAGATGGAAGAGTCAAAATTGAATCATTGACCAATCTTCTTTTAAATTCATCGAAGCATTCTCTACACTCTTTTTTCCACATAAACATAACTCCTTTTCGTGTGAGCTTGGTTAGAGGGTTAGACAGTCGGGTGAAATTCTGAATGAAACACCGGTAGTAACCTGCTATGCCAACAAAACTCCGTACCTCGATTATGTTTATTGGCGTGGGAGAATCTTGGATTTCCTTTGTATTCACAGGATCAACTAGGATTCCATCCTTAGAGACAATATGTCCTAGAAAAGAAAAACTGATTGATTCTAGAATTCGCACTTGCTAAACTTACCATATAATTAATTTTTTATAAGAGTTTCTAGAATTAGGCGCATGTGATTCTCATGGTCTTCATAGCATTTTGAGTATACCAAGATATCATCGATGAATACCACCACAAAGTTATCAAGATATTCCTTGAAAAATCTTTTCATTAAATCCATGAAAACAAATGGTGCATTAGTCAGTCGAAAATGCATCACTGTAAACTCGTAATTCTCATACCTGGTTCAAAATGCGGTCTTAGGAATATCTTCCTTCCTCACACATAGCAGATGATATCCAGACCGAAGGTCAATCTTCGAAATGTATTGGGCTCCATGAAGTTGATCAAATAAGTCATAATCTGAGGAAAATGATACATATTATTTTTTGTAATAGCATTGATTTCCATATAATCAATGCTTAGCCTCATGGATCAATCTTTCTTCTTGACAAACAAGACCGGGGCTCCCCATGGAGAAACACTAGGTTGAATAAATCCTTTGTCACTTAGCTCCACTAAGTCCACAGTGGCCATTCTATAGGGGGTCTTTGATATAGGTCTCGTACCAAGAATTAAATCTATAGAGAACTCAACTTCCCTCTCTAGAGGATTTCCAAGTAAATCCTATGGATACACATCAATGTATTATTTTACTATATGCACATCATAAATTTGAATATTTATTTCCTCTCCCATAGATTTTGGGTTCCCTTTCTCTCTAATAATTTCATTCAATAGAGCTATTGGGGGTGGTTCTAGAAAAGAAATAGATGGTGAAGTCTCCTATCTAATGATAAGAGATTCTACACCATTTTCAAAAATTGTAGCTTCCTTTTTCTTGTAATAAATCCTCGCATCATAATTTGAAATCCAATACACACCGATAATTATATCAAATTCATTCATGTTTGTGATGACAAGATTAGCAACTAAATCACATTTTGGTGACTGGAGGGGGACTAGTCGACATGCCTACATTGCAATGATACATCCCCCGGGTGTTTTGACTGACAACTCCTTTATTAAATCAAATCGGACATATCTAATTTTCTTGGAAAACATAGAAGATATAAATGAATGTGATGAACCAACATCAAATAAGGTGTTGGCTAATTTTGAGGAAACAATTAATGTACCTACCACCACATCATTAGAAATTTCAACCTCCACGGTTGTGATCGCATAGGCTCTCCCTTGTTCTCTAGGATTTTTCTAAGGCATGATTCCTTGGCGCTTAGGACACTCATTTTCATAGTGTCCCATATCTCTCCAATTGTGGCATTGAATATCATTGAATTGTTTTTCCCCATGAATTGATTAGATCGATGACCCTTTTCTCCGCACTTATAGAAAAATCCCATGCCTTTCAATCATTTCCCGAGATGATTCATTCCACAATTCTCGCATAATGGGAAACTATTTGTTCCCTTGATCTTCTTTGGTGCTTCTCCTTTTCCTTTTTTATCAGAGTGCCGCTTCTTATCTTGGTTTCCTTTAAAAAGATTTGATCTAGAAAATTCATTATCTGTTTTGATAGGACTTGATACAATTCCATCATACGATGAAAATGTTTGAGAACCCAGTTCCCTCCGAAGACATGGCTTAAGACCTTAAGAGAAATGATCAATCTTGTCTGCCGAGTCACGTATGTAATCTACGACATACCTAGCTGGCCTTATAAAAGTAGCCCCATACTCTACAACACTATCTTCTTCCCTTTGTTTCATGATAAGGAATTTCTGCTTCATTTCAGTTTGTTGCTCAAGAGGGAAATATTTTTAAAGAATATTTCCTTAAAATTACTCCATTACATATCTTCTATTTCTCCTTCCTCTGTGGTATTTTGAATCAGGGACCACCATTGATCAGTGTCTCCCTTGAGACAATATATTTCCAGTAACACCTTCTCATTCTCATTGCATCTTAATGCCATAAATATCTTCTCAAGTGACTTAATCGACTGCTCAGCTACCACTGGATTAGTAGTCCAACTGAAAGATGGGGGCTTTTGCCGCATGAAACGATCCAACACAGGTGTGGAATGATTATTCATTACAACATGAGTAAGTTGCCCCAATATGGTCATGATCTGATCTACTCCAACATTGACTGTGTTGGCTTTCTCAGTAGGGAGATCCCTACCTTGCCCACGAGTATTGATTCCCCTTCTTCAATTAGATGCTATTAATAAATAATGTGATAAACAAGATTATTTTATGAATCGTAAATAGAAAATCAATCAACATAGATTTAATTTCTATGCATAGCTAATCTTATAAACATGGTTTCTCTGAGGTGAAATTTACATTAAACACATTCATAATGGCTTGTAATGAAATTATAAATTATCCTAAGCATATCCCCCAGGAGTTTCATAACCAAGAGTGCAACAAGTCCCGTTGTCGTGTACCAGTTCCCAGCTTAGTCTATCTCAAAGGGTGTTTTCGGGTTTTACCCCTAGATCCATATGTGCCAGAGCCACCTCTACCTACTCGTATCCAAGCAAGGATGTATTGATTGAAAGATCCACATAATCTATTCCTTACCAAAATACCAGGATGTTATGGTAAGTTTATCCTCAAATACTACCATAAGACTTTTTTCCCTACTATATATTTCCTACTATAGTTTCCAAGTTTCCTACTAAACTTCCTCTAATACCAACAGTAACACCCCGACCCCTATAGATGGGAGCCGGTGAATTACATGTGTTATTGGAATGGTTAGAAGGAATGAAAATCCCGAAGGAACAGTTAGTTTAGTAGTATTTAAGAAACTAGATACATAGATTTAAAACAAATTACATTGGATAAGGTTACAAGATACAATACATAATGAAAAACAAAATGTGCATCCACAAGCACTCAATAAATGACCTACTCTTCATAACCTATTGAAGGTAAAAAATGAAAGGGGTGAGCTCAAAAGATCAGTACGGGTAACAAATAGCAGAATCATGAGTACAATAATAAGTGAATCCTAATCAATCTGACATAAACAAAATGGAATAGTGAATAAATGAACATCTAATGCCATTAATAACCTGAGAATGAAACTGCATCCATAGATTTTGTCATGGTGAAAACCTCATGGATAATAATAATAACCGATAATGAATAAAGATAGTGATTATTAATTGGATTTAATGTATCTGGCACATGAACCATAATATCATAAAAATGGTTTAGATATATGTGTAGAAACCCCTCTGATTTTTGGAAACAAACTCGAAGGGTCTATCGCCAAACTGTTTTGTCTCATGAGACCTACCGATTCATCGAGGGGCTGTAGTGGTCCCCACCCACCTCTTCATCCAACAATTATTTATAAATAGATTAAATACAATAGAAATATGTATTTACATTATCCTTATAGAATCGAGGATACAGATTCATCAACATTTCCACAGTCAAAACAATATTGAAAATAAATACCATATGTAAAATGGTAAATGGATTAGACAATAATAATATCCATGATATGAGAATATATATATTTAAATAGAATGTACATTCAATTTAATAGTGATATCAAATGGTAACTAGGTACACCACATAAGAAAGAGTAGGTGCACAATTACTAAGAAAGTCACAAAGAAGTGAAAATTGAGACAAAGCTCGTTACCGTGTTGTATTCAATTGAGTCGTCTGAGAAAGAGTTAATAACCACAAAAAGAGTCACAGAATACAATTAATATAATGAGAACTATGATAACATATGTAAAATGTAAGTACAACTATACCAAATATAATAAATAAGAGGTGAACAATGGAGATCCCACAGAATTGAAAGTGAGATGAGAAAAACCCCTACAAAAATTTTGGCACGGTAACGAGTGTTCTTGCGAGGGATTAATGAGAGATAAAAGGTTATACCATGTTTTATATATCATAAGGGCAGTATTATAGTGATTTGAAAACATACCCCATCATTCAAAATTAAAAACAAAATCACACAAGATAGGGTGGATTCTTGAATAAAAGTGAGAGAGAGAATCCCTTACCTTATGCTTGAAGGTGTTCTTGACTTGTGATTAAAGACCTGAATAAACAAATTAGGATTATTAATTCATAATTACAGAACCTATTTTATATGTAAATGATTTATTATAATCCTTTTAGTTCATTGTATTCCTTTTTGATTGGTTATAGGGTTCAATTTCATTGTTCGGGCTCGTTTGTTTACTTGGTTTTAATTGATTGGTTCACTTATATTCAAGTTCGGATAAATATATAAGATGGATGTGGTAGTACAGAAATGAAGTTATAAACTGTTATTAAACATATATGAGATTAAATGGTTTACATTTAATTTGGGTTACTTAGATTTAAGTCGAATTTTTATATATATAAACTTAGTGATAACAGTTTTGGCTAATCGGTGGGTTTGATTACAATGAATATTTTTTGCTTTATAACTTAATACCATGTGTACAAAAGTATTACAGAAATAAAAATAGGATATACAACATAATAATCTGGTTCAACCATAACAAAAATGGTTTCCTGACCAGAATTAAAAATTATAATATAAATTGATAAACAATTGTCCTTGAATGTGCTAAATTAGCACATCTCAAACGGTGCTTTCAATTCTTTCAAATAAAAGTGGGGAAAGGAGAGAAGATAATGGAATATATACCATTAGAATGAAAACATTCTAGTACATGTATGTTATTGGATTTATCATACTATTTTTGTGAAGGGAGGTGAGAAAAGAAACAGAAAATAAAAGAACATAAAAGAAAAGAAGGGATTTGAAAGAGGAATTTACCTCTTGAGACTTCCTCCTTTGAGAAGCTCTTAAAGGGAGATGTTTTGGTATTTTGAAGGGGATAGGCGATTTTGGACTTGGGGGAGGATCTTGGGGAGGGATTATAGAAGAATATTGGCAAGGCACAAGGCTTGAGTGGTGTGAGATAAAGAGGGGGTGAGTGGTTCTTTATATAGTGAAGGGGAGAGGAGTTTTCTTAATATTATAATCATTAATTTATTATTTCCTCTCAATACAACAAATAGTGAGTATTCCATGACCAAGAATAGTAATATATGCATGTGAGTCTGATTAAATTGGGATTACATTAGCCAATCATAATCGATGACTCAATTAATCCATTTATTTAGCATTTATTGTGAATTATCGGATTTTACTATTCATAAAAAATTTAGGTATTTCAGAAAAATCCTAAAAATTCACCCAAACCATTTTTCGATGTGTAGAATATAAAAATGAATTCCATTTTACAAAAATAATTTTTTAAATATGATTAATTAAATATTTCATTAAAATAATTATTTAATCAAAAAATATAAACACTTAAATTATTCATCTTCATTTTTAGGGTGTCCAAATTCATTTATACACTCAAGGGTATGGATACCATTCATAAGAGTCATATTACTATTCATAAGGGTATGTTACTATTCCAAAGGGTAGGTTATTATTAATAAGGGTAGGTTACTATTCAGAAAAAATTACGTTAATTCTATAAGACTCTAAATATCATCTTGAACACAACTGTGTATATCAGAATTTTAAAATTCAAATCACAGTGCAGTTAAATTTAAGTTTAGTGGCTAAGTAATGGCTATCTCGTGTATGTAACCATGTTTTGTTCCATAGGGGCTTAGTGATTAAGGAAATATAGGCTACCTAATGAATACAATGTATTCAAGAGAAACATACCATAAAATGTTTAGGGTTGTATAATATATCTATTATAAATATTTATATTCAAAATATATATGATATATAAATCATTTTTTATATTCAGGAAGTATTTAAAATATTATCTAAGTGATACAATCATGAGTAAAAAGTTAAAACATGTATGATAAAGAAAGAGATTATTACCCAAAATGTTAATTTAACATTGAAATTATTGTTAAATGGGTAGTATAAAGTCATAAATGAATCATGTATGATATCATAAACATTAATATGGTTCTGGTATAATTTAATAACATACTAATATCTTCACACAGAAGGTTAAACGTACCCTCAACTAAAAGAAAGTGCAAGGTAATGGTTAATTCCTCAATCTCATTATTATCGAAGATTGTTTATGTGTAAGTATTTACTGGGACATTTTTATCATCCATGTTCATTTTTCATAAAAATGATATCAAAATGAATATTTTAAGGATTTTTTAGAGGTACTCTTTAACAAGATCAGAATTTTAAATGTTTTAAGGATTTATCTTTCTAAATCATTTTAATTAATGTCTATGTTTTCAAAATGATTTTAAGAATTTATTTATATCAACATGAATGTTTTAAAATGATAATTCTTTTCAAAAGATTCAAATTGGTATGGGACACTTTGATTTAGAAATCTGTTTTAAATTTCATCCTCTATTAATGTGTGAATTTTAAATAATTTTACAAAAAAGATATTTCTCTCAAAAAGTTTTACTTCTCACTTTCAACAATGTCAGCATCCTTTACAGGATATTATTTTTGATTGAGGTTGATTTATAAAATCTTCCATATTGTATTGAATGAGTAATGATTTGTTTGATTGTGTATGTTATATTTTTATACAATTCATTGTTTATGGTTAATGTATTAACATTTCATATTCTAGTTTTAATACAAATGTTTATGTTATGTTTCAACATTTTCATATCAGGAATACAGTGGACATAGTAAGTGACAGGTGGAGCCCGCTATAGCTCCTCTATACATCGGTAGGTCTCATGAGACAAACATGTGTCTAGGAACAAGGCCTTGAAAAAAAATTATTTGTAGTCTTGGCACAAGGCCTTGACTATGTGGTAATGATGTTCGGCGTTAGGCATTACCTCATTATGAAATTAGTCACTTCATATGATTATTCGACTAGTAGAATATCCATGTGCATGTTTATATGGTAATTTTTTATTTATTTTAGCCATATTATATTCATGATTATGTTTAAAAGCCCTTTTTTATTACACATCTTTCATTAAAAGTTTATAGCTTCCACTAAATTATTTACCATTGCTGAGCATCTGAGCTCACCCCTTTCTGATGTTTTATTTTCCCAGGATCCCAAGAAGTGTTTTATGTTTGAGATGCAGGGTTAAGCTAATGGATCAATGGAATTATCAAGGGATTTTTTTCTGTTGTATGTTAGAAAATGTAATGTAATATTCATGTATGTAATCTATTTTCCAAAACTGCTAAACCAATCGGTCTTTCGAGACATGATTCCCTGTAATCATGCCAATGTATTAAAATAATGCACTAACTCCTGGATTCTGGGGTCGGGAAGTTATAGTTGGTATCAGAATAAGTTTAGCAACAACCTTGGAAATAGATTTATATAAACTCTAAGTAGATAACATTACCCTAAGATAGTATTTGAGAATTATTATAGAATAACTTCCTATAATTTTGGTAAGGTAGTGATTGTGTGAGTTTTTCAAGAAATACATCCCTGTATGGATATGAGAAGGTGGAGGCGGCTCTGGCACAGATGTACCTAGGGGTAAAACCCATAAACACCATGTTGATCTAGACTCAAACGGGAACTGGTGCACGACAATGGGCCTTGTTGCACTCTTGGTTATGACCCTCCTCGGGGATATACTTAGGATAATTCACATTTTTATGACAAGCCATTTTGAAGGATTAAGGAGTAAATACTTCCTCAAAGAAAACATTTTTATGATTATGGATTATATCCATAAACTGTTCAATTTAGGTTAGGAATTTTAAATGTTTGGAACTATTCATTGCAATTCATAAACTGACCTAGTGTATGCCATTATTTAGAAATAGCGCCCAGTAGAAGGAATGAGAACCCCAGCAATACGTACGATCCAAAGATTAAAAAGGATCATATATTTCATGGTATTAAGCCAACATTTAGAAGGGAAATAGTCTCTCAGGTATTGTCAACATATGAATAAATAGTATCATGTGTTAATAATATAAGTAAAGAATTCTCTAAATCCTATGGCTTTGAATGGAAGCAAGAGAAGAAAAGGATGGAAGAGAGAAGGATGGATAAAGGGAAAAGGGAAAAGAAGGATTTTCCCATATGTGATAACTACCGAAAGAATCACCTTGGTAAATTTTTGAAGGGAATTGGAGTTTGTTATAAGTGTGGAGAAAAAGGACACCAAGTACGTGATTTCAAGGGTAAGAAAAAAGTTTCAAATGTACAATGCTTCATCTGCAAGGTGTTGGGACACTGGGCAAGTCAATGTCCAAATCATCAGAGTATACCATAAATGATGCTATTGGATAATAATCAAGTTATGATACTACCTCAGACGAAGAGGAATCACTAGTGTTCTTATGTTTCTATTAGAGAATTATTTCATTTGAGTGTTGTATAAGAAATATACTCGTGATATGAATTGTAGATATAAATAAGGATTGGACTGCAATACTATTTTTTTGAGGACTTGAAATTATATTGTTCTATGAAAAGTGACTTAATAGTATGCTACACTATTTTGGAAAATACATGGTGGAGGGAAAGGTAATCTTTACTATGATCCTGATAATGAGGTATTGATTTTGGAATAAGAGATGGTTGATTTGGATAAATTATATTGGATATCCTAGACTACCTTGAAACTGATAAATGATTTGTATATTCCATCATTGTTGGAGTTTAAAACATTTTTTGATAGAAGGAGTGTATCCAGTATTCTTAAATGAATGAGGGTGAATGAATGTAATCAATATGGTTTTATGGTAATTTATGATGTTGTATTGTTTTAAAATAATACATTATGATGGTTTTCACATGTTATTACGTGGAAAAAGGATCTTCATTGTGTTTAACTTATTTATAAATTCTGTACTGTGAGTTTGGATAGAAGTATTTTGGATAAGTCTAAATGTTGGAATATATTATTTTTGAAATTGGATACTATTGTTAAGGTTATTTTTGGATTGTTATATAAAGGAAAACACGCAGACTGTGTGACAACCCATCGCATCGGACAAAGTTGCAGGAATCGAACCCACAACCACAGTGTGATTGGGATTTATCGCCTACCAATGGACTACATGAAGTCCCTGGATTGTGTAATCTAGTTTTTTTAAAGGTCAGATAGGTTAATTATAAATTAATTATTTTTGGAACGCTATATGATTAGGATAAATAGAAGATTTTTTTGTAATCTGTTGGAGTGATAGATGAGTTTGTGGTAGGAATTATTTGAAGGATGAAACTCCACTTTCAAGTATATATATATATATATTTCTATTATTATATGGGTAAATTAATTCTTAAATAATAGTGAAGGAATCTTATAACTAAAAATGTGTAATCCTTATACCTTATGTTTTTTTGAACTGATGATATTTTAAATCATTATATATTGATGTCTTTGAGGCCCTCAATTCAACAATTTTTTGTGATTAATGAACTCAATAACTCCCTATAAATATTTAAGTTTTTCCTACAATTATGTAACTCTAATTTCAACCAATGTTATCCTAATCGAGATCATAATTTGGTGGTGACCCTTTCATTTCCCTTTTCCTCTTATTAAGACTAAATTTTATTAACCTAATTAGTGATGTGGGTTTTCCCACAAAGGTATTTTCTATTTCCAACCATTTATTTTCAAAGAAAAATATCAAATTGCAAGGACACAATTTATTGAATTAAGGAAGAATTTAACACCCCAATATTTCATCGAATATTATTTCTTCCAAGTAATTCAATAACATGCACTACACGCAACACCAAATTCAAGCGCACCACGACTTACCAAACTATCCGTTAAAAAGCGGTTATGAATAGTATTAACTGAATTTTGAACTATATATAATACTTCTAATTTTAGAATCCATATTATGAGTTTCTTATACATAATGTAATAACTAATTCACTTTTTTAGATAAAAGAAGTATTTTTCAAAAAAAATACATTTTTACCACCTTTTATTGAAGAACACTTTTTAAATCCAATATTTGAATATATTATATATTAAATTTGACAAAACAATATTCTTCATTATAATTGGAACATAATAATTTATTTTCAATAAATTTATGGTGTTTTTCTGATAACATTCATTTTTGGGTGAATAGTGAAAAATACAATATTTTAACTGAAAAGAACTCCTTTAATCAAAATAATTTATAGTGTTAAATTATAAATTTTAATGGTTTGGAAGTATAAATAGATTAACTTTTTAAAATTTGATCCAATTCAGGTAATTGTATGTAATTTCACTTTGAAATTGGATATAAACAATTGTCAATCTTTTGATAGTTATTGTTTCTTAAAAATACGCCGTTTGGTTTTGACAATGGGAATTAATTTTAAATTAATAAATTAAACATATATGTTTTGAATTTGGTAAAATAGACTTCATTTTTTAATTCAGAATATCAAAATTATCTTAGGATGAATTTTTGGTCTTTTTCTGAAAACGTTCAGTTTTTGATGAATAGTGAAAAACACTTAGTTATTGTTTAAAACCAACTTTTTATTTAAAAAATAATTTATTTTATTTAAATTTATTTTAGGTAAATGTAGATACATAATACCTATATATGTTCACTGTAATTCATTGGAGTCATTTTATAATAAGTTTAGATATATAAAAATTTTATTGATATTTTTATCGTCTTTTACCCACCTCCTAGGAAAATTTTCAAATTCGCATAAAACATAATTTTACCACTTATGTGAGTGGAATTTCAAAAATCCGAGAGAAACGGTTGATATCAGCAAGAAAAATTTGGTTCAATAAGATGAAAATAATTTATGGTGAATAGTAACTTTTACATTTATTTACCACGGTTAAAAGTAAATAGGGTAATTAAGGGTAAAAATGATATTATTCTTACCCTAACACATGTCATAATTCTATTGGATAAGTGTAATTCGACCAAAAATAACCTTAGTAATAAAATACGACCCTTTAGGTCCACATGGATTAGATTAGTACATTTATTATTATTTAATTCAAAGAAGAGTTAAAAGAGATAAAATCAATGTTTAATAACTGAAACATTTTTAATATAGGGTTATACATAAGATAAATTCTACTATAAATATTCATTAGAAAGATAAATAGATTTCATACATAATGGTATTTTATTTATAATTTTTAGTCATTAAATAATTAATTTTATTTATGACACAATGATGATGCACTAATTACCGTATTAATGAAATATTGAAATAATTGACATTATAAATATCCAAAAAAAAAAATTATTTGAGACTTTTTATAAATTCCACTAATTTTATAGAGTAATATTACTTTTTAGGGTCATTTACATCAATTTTATTTATGTAATCATGCTATTATGATTGAAAAACAAATACCAAATAGTGTCAAAATTGACATAAAATAGTTTTTAAAACAAATATTATATTATTAATTGATATAATCGTCCTAAAAATCAATGGTTCGGCCAAAATAATTATATAATATTATATATGATATTAATGAACCAATTGGGGTTCTATTGGCATATTATAGTAAGTTTATTAACCATATAATATAAAATTACAAAGAGACATGGTAAATGTCAAACTATTTAACTAAGAGTTAAATCTAAAATTTAAGGTTAATATGGTGACCTAAACATGTCTAAAACCTATTGGTTGAGTGGTTTTCAACCAATCCTCTCCTTATCCTTTACATAATTCATTTTGGAGTGATTAGAAACCGGAAATGAATTTATTATAAAATAATATTTTAAGTTTTTCCTAAGGTGCCCCTCACCCTTCTTATAAAAGGGCATTTCCCCTTATCTCAAATTCACACATCCAAATCCATTTGACACGGAAAAACCTTTCCCAAATAACCTCCCAACATTCCTAAATTCATCCTATACGCCTTCCCTTGGTCATAAAGCCAACCTAAGAGCCGTTTTGATCAAATCAAAAGAAAGAACCCGAAAAAGAGGTAATATTTCATCACATCTTTCATGTTCTTTTCTTCTTCCACTACATCTTTATTTGTTGTTTACATTCTAAAATAATAACCCCAGTGTCTATTATATACTTTTATTTTATTATATAAATGTTACAACGATATTCATTGTTTTATCCATCCTATAAATGACAAAGTCACCATACGTGTGTTCGTACGGATTACCATCTCCACGTTGTGGTGCCGTTTGTTATTCAAACACATCATTATTAGGATTGGTATAATAATGAGTATTACTATTATAAATATAAATATAACATGTTAATGATTCTGTATATATGATATGCCATCCAATTACATATGATTTATCCATCAAAATAATAATATTGTCGCTCGTGCGTACGTACGGATTACCGTCTCCACGACGTAATGAGATTCATTTCCACCTTCACCATTCAAGGATGATTATAATATATATATATAATTAATAATTATGTAATATGGGACATAATAATTCTACTGGATATATATATATATATATATATATAATCACTTACATATATCTTATTCACATAGTTCCATTCAATATGATCGGAAAACGGAAACAGCGTTTATGCATACGTATGGACTACCTTCCCCATAAACGTTGTCTTCTATTTCATATATATGTCTATTATACATATTTATATTATAAATATATATGATATATAAATCATTTATTATATTCTGGAAGTATGAAAATCTTGATCTAAGTGATACAATCAAGAGTAACAAGTTAAAACATGTACGATAAAGAAAGCGATTATTACCCAAAATGTTTTTTTACATGTAAATTATTATTAAATGGGTAGGATAAACTCATAAATGAATAATTTATGATATAATAAAAATTAATATGGTTCTGGTATAATTTAAAAACATACTAAGATCTTCATACAAAAGGTTATACGCACCCTCGACTAAAGGAAATTGCAAGGTAATTGTTAATTCTACACTCTCATTATTATTCGAGATCGTTTATGTGTAAGTATTTACTGCAGAATTTTTATCATCAATGTCAATTTTTCATAAAAATGATTTAAAATTGAATATTTTAAGGATTTGTGAAAGGTTCTCATTATCAATATCATAATTTTAAATTTTTTGAATATTTATCTTTCTAAATCTTTTAAATTAATGTCAATGTTTTCAAAATGATTTTAAAGATTTATTTATATGGCCATGAATGTTTTGAAATGATAACTCTTTTAAAATGATTCAAAGTGGTATGGGACACTTAGATTCAAAAATATCGTTTAAATTACTTCCTTTATAAATTTGTGAATTTTATATGATTTTACAAATAGGATATTTCTCTCAAATAGTTTTACTCATCATTTTCAACTATGTCAGCATCCTTTACTGGATATTATTTTTGATTGAGGTTGATTTATTCAATCTTCCATATTGTATTGAATGAGTTATGATATGTTTGACTGTGGATGTTCTATTTTTATACCATTTATGGTTTATGGTTAATGTATTGACATTTCGTATTCTAGTTTTAATACGAATGTTTATGTTATATTTCAACTTTTTCATATGAGGAATGCGGTGGACTTAGTAAGTGACTGGTGGAGCATACAATTGCTACTCAATGCATCAGTAGGTATCATTACACAAACTAGTGTCTAGGAACAAGGCCTTGAAAAGACATTTATTTGTAGTCTTGGCACAAGGCCTTGACTATGTGGTAATGACGTTCGGCGTTAGGCATTCCCCCATTATGAAATTAGTCATTAAATGTGATTATTCTATTAGTAGAATATCCATTTGCATGTTTATATGTTAATGTTTGATTTATTTTAGCCATATTATGTTCAAGTTTATTTTTAAAAAGATATTTTTTATTACACATATTTCCTTAATATTTTAAAGCTTCCGCTAAATTATTTACCATTTCTGAGCATCTGAGCTGACCCATTTCTTATGTTTTATTTTCCGAGGATCTCAAGAAGTGTTTTATGATTGAGATGCAGGGTTAAGCTAAGGGAACAATGACATTATCAAAGTATTTTATTTTGAATCTTAGAAAGTGTAATGTAATTTTTATGTATGCAATCTATTTTTCAAGACTTCTAAACTGATCGGTCTTTCAGGAATTGATTCCTTGTACTCATTCCAATGTATTAAAACAATGCACCATCACTTGGATTCTGGGGTCTGGGCGTTACAAAAAGTGACTTGATAGTTTTGATATAGTGGGAGGGGAGGACACATTTTTATAGTGGAGTTAGAGAGACACTCTTTTATGTTTTGGAAAATATAATTCCACCCACCTTTCATCCATTGAATGCGGCTACAATAATGGTTAAAATTAAGGATAAAAGACTATAGGGCCAACATATATCCATCAAATGGAATTTGGAAAATTTTATTTGTCATTTTGGCCCTTATGAGTTTGGATTAGTCCCACGTTAAGATTAATTTCACTTTTATCGTTGTAATTAATTTTTATTACTTTCATTAATATTTTTGGTAAGAAAAAATTGAACTTAATAAAAATTATAATTTATTATTTTTCAAATATTTAATCCATTTTCCCAAATTCCAATCACATAAGTGGCATAAATTAATTTAAATTTAATCTTGTGGTCTTGATAATAATATGGGTTTTTAAAATAACAATGTTCAAATGTTTGATATGTTTTCATATTAAATTTCAAAGTGAAATTGATTAAAATTACATTAGTTGTATTAATTGATAAAAAATTATCTAATTAAACTCGCAAATCAATTTAAAATATTATTTATCCTTATAAATAAATTATATGAAAATGTAGTTTTGAATTAAAATTCAGTAATTTTAATTATTCATCAAAAATGAATCTTCATAGAAAAATCAAAAAAATAACCATACCATAATTTTTAAGTTTATATTTAAAATATTTATATTATTTATAAATAAAAGATATATAAAATTTTAAAAAATGGTTTTAAAATATTTTCTCCATTAAAATGTGGAAAAAGTTCCTTAATAAAAATATAGTATTTTATGTGTAAAATTGGATCGGTTCTTACCATTTGCCTATAAAATCTATTGGATGAATATCAAAAATAATTTATCTAATATATAATATTTATTAAGTTAATATGACTCAATAATGGTATTTCATTAAATTTTTTAGGATAATATAGCTTTCTATGCATAAAAATATTTTTATATAAAAACATTCCATTTATATTCAATTTGGTTCTTATATTCATTTTTATTTAATTTTTAACCAATTATTCATTTTTATTTGTTTAAACCATTTATTTTCATAAGTTAGTGAATCTTATTAATACATTCTAATTTAATGGATAGTCTATATGTTTTAATATTAAAGAATGATATTTGAACAATATATTATCATTCATTAAAACTTGTTCATGGGTGTAACGAAATCCAATGATGAAAATAATTGTCGTGTGCAATATATACTAACTCAATTTTATGTAAATTTCAAGATATAAACAATATTTAATTTACTTAAAATAATAAATGTATTGTAAATACTTGTGATATTATATTCCATTATATTAATGGTGTTTTGTTTCATACATGATATTGAATAAAATGTTCATACTTTAGATTTTCAGGGTGTTACATTCCTCCCACCTCAATTAAAATGTGTCCATGAAATTTAAACATTATATTGGAAATATATTTTATGATTGTTTCCTATATTGAAATCCCACATTGTGAGAAGGGTTTATAAAACATACTCTAGAAAAGGTAGTGATTACGATATACAAAGGTCACATAAAATAACATATAACTAGGTCTCTAAATAGAAAATTATTAGTGGAAAGTAAGGATATGCAGTTAGAGGAAAAGCGTAAACATTTATAGAGAGTGATTGAGGTCATCAATCAAAAATAAGAGCATGATAAATATAATGATAAGGTCCTTAAATCCAAAAATATATAATGATTTATAAGTACATCAGTTCAACAAATATTAACATATTGAGGCAAGATGTTTTTATCATTTTCCTAATGTGGAATAATAATATTACTACTTAACATTATAAAGAGGTTTATTCACATGATACTTTTTAATTTCATATTAACAATTACATATTCTGGTTCTGCTTTGATCAAATTATAATTTATATCTTACATCAAGGAATTTATTTCCAAAAAAGTTATCATTGATTCCTAAAGCACTAAAATTAAAATTTAACTGATCGTAAGGCACATAAAAGAGTTAAAAGTTTAACTATTTGTCTCAAACTATTCTCCAAATTCTATATGGTTAATAAATTAATCTCTTAACTGAAATAGGTAAACATATAGTTTGTAACTAATATTTATTCATCAATTTTTTTAACAAAACACAATGACATAATAAATAGGAAATTACATCGATCTGTGGTTAGCATGAAACCCTTATCTTTCTTCAATCATGGGTTCACGACCCATGGCCATTCCAGATTGGAATGGTTTTTACCCGATATACAGGTTTTCCTTTTATAAAACCTCACTAATATAATTTCGCAAATAAATGTGATTCACATCCTTGAAATTTTATAATTAAATATCTTATAGTTATCAATACAGCCATAATACATAAATACTTCATCCCTATATTTCCACATAGGTCCTTTCTTTGTCTTGGATATTATCAAAATATCTTTTATAGTATTTCATAATCATGACACATTATCTTCAATATAAAATAACTTGGGTTAACCTAGGTTATTCAATTTATAAATCTATCATAATTAATTGTAAGGAATATATGAATTATCCTAAGAATATCCCGTGGGAATTTCAAACAAGGTGTGTATTAAGGCATGTTGGTGTGTACAAGGTTATGCCATGTCAGGCCCGACGAACATTGCAGAAGTTGTTACCCCTAGGAACATATGTAGTAGAACCACGTTCACTTGTAGTATAAAGACATGGATGTATTACTAGGAACAACCTCATGATCTCGACAATAATAATTTTCTAGGATACTCTTATATACTTTTCCTAAAATTCTACCATAGGTTTACATTCACAAATAATTTTTTTCATAAATCTAGTTTCCATGGTTTTTAAAAAACATACTCTAATTCCAACTATAGTGACTTATCCCTAGAATTCCTGAAGCTAGTCTATACTATGAATTAAATTGGCATAAGAAACAATTACATTACATCATAAATTACTGAACAATTTAGCAGTCTTGGTAAACTAGATATATACATGAGTCCTATATTACAAATGAATACACTAATTTCAATATATTTTTTTCCAAGGATAATAACAACTCTATTCCATTTATCATTTCATTTCATAACATTCCTAGTAAACTTCGTAGATTTTTAGGGAAGGAAACATAAAATGGGTGATCTCAAATGCATAGAAAATTTAAAATTATAGAGGAATCATTAATGAATAAATGAAGACAATCAATATGTAAAAGTAAATAACTGTGAACACATTCCATGTAGTTAGTAACTAAAGATGAAGAGATTTGATAATATGAAAAGGACATAAATGGAAAAACATTCCATTAAAATAAATGAATAGGGAGAAATAAATATGTCATGGTAATAAACCGAAACACATTCCATTTAATTAATGAACCATGGAATAAATTCATCCATAGATATATAGGTATAAAATCTCTTGGATAATTACAATGATGAATTAAATATCTATTAAGGAAATGCTTAATTATTGGACGCCAAGTCTAATGAAATTGAAATCTCTACTTTCACGATCTTTCCTTCTTACAGATTAAAAATATGGGTAGAAACCCATATATTTTTCTTGGAATGAAAATTGAAATGATTTTATCCGACTAATTTCATCTCGTGAGACTACTGATACAATTGAGGTTTTATCTTAAGTGGTCCTTAACCTGTAGGAAATTCTGTAAACTAACTCGAATTTATGCCATTCAAGTCCTAAGCAGTACTCATATCAAATAAAAAATATGCCTTATAAAATATCCATATTAAATTAAGGATAAGGATTTATCACTATTTTCCTAAATAATCACATAACATTCAAAGTGAACACCATATGAAAAATGGTATATGGTTAATACAATAATATAACCCTAAAAATGATATGGATACTTAGGAAAAATTCAATGTCAAAGGATTATAGAAAGTTGAATATTTCAAGGGGACTAAAAGGAATCATAGAGGTTAATGTCAAATATATCCATGATCAAATCGATCATAAAACTTTTAGAGGAAGAATAATTTTGGTATCACATCAACATATCCCAGCTGGAGTTGAAATTAATGATTTCTGTTTCTGATTAATAGACATACTATAAATGATATTTTAAGAACATTCTTGTGGAATATATACTTTTTATTATGAAAAATAATTTGAACATATTTTCCATTGAAACCCACATTAAAAAATATTTTCCCTAAAAATTTACCTTTTAAATTTTAAAATAAAACTTCAATGAAATGATGATGGGAAAATACATATATTTCATACGCGGTAAAAAGAACATTATATTTCTCAATAAAAGGTTAGAAAAATTACTTGTTAGTCTGAAAATTTCTTTTTTTATTATAAAACACTTTTAAGGGAAAATTGAGAAACCACATACAACCAGAGAAAAAAATTTCACTACCCCATCCCATCATATGAGCCAACAACAAGCCTTCACCGACATAGTACCACTCGACAAGTAGTCTCATACTGAAGCACGAGCAAGGATCTGATGGTGACGCCATACCGTCTCAAGCATCCAATTCCAAGAGACCTATATGGATGAAGATATAATGCTCTAATACCCTTTCAGAGCAGGTCCAAAAAGTGTGCTGAAAATAAGCAAAAAAAAAACAGTAAAGAAAACCAAATGGTGACACAGAGAAACCGTAGCTCGCACAACCAATTCTCTCACACCCGCCAACCATCTTAAATTATATCTCTAATAAGGAGTTTATTATTACCGGAGTCTGTCTCCCTAAACAGTTTCCATGTTAAGGATGATAACTTTAAATCTGCTTCTTCCAATGTCTGCTTCTCAAAAACTGACACTAATTGGTCCCAAGACTGAATGTGCTCCTCAACACTAATCTTTCCATGTTAGACACCCCCTATAAAAATTGAGTCTTGTTTGTCAATCCAATAATATTCCTCCTCATTAAAGGAAACCTCTAAAGACCATCCCATAATTTTAGCCAAGTCCTCCTCAGCAGCATTGAGAAATAGGACATGTTCTATCACTTCTTCTTCAGAGTGTAAAAGTAGGACTAAGTACTGACAATCCTACACCCCTAGCCTCAGATGTCCCAGAGGATCCATAGTTGTCCTCTTGTCACTCATCTTCTTTTCTAATCGAGTCATCAGAGGTGGAGGTAGCGAAGAATAGTCGTTCCTCCCCTTCCTCCTCCTGGAACATCTAGTTCCATTCAGACTTAGAGCCTCATCAGTAGAGTGGTCGTGCACACTCCCATTGGAACATGTCACACCAACTCTGTTTCCCTCACCTAGAATATCTAAATCAGAGCTCAAAACATCCTCTAAAAGGTCTTAAATTTTATTCTAAAGGCATTTAAGCTCAGTACCCCTTTTATCCCACCTATTTTTGGAACAATCTTATCTATATCAGGCCCCTGCCTCCCCTTACTCATATCCATGCTGCCCACCCATTTCCTCCTAGCCACCGAACCAGAGAGGTCCACCTTCCCTCCTTCTGGAATCTCGTCCAAAATAGCTTTACCCCCTTTCCCTGGAATTCTTCATGAATTTCCGTATTCTAGTATTCTCCCCCTTCATCCTACGCACCGTGGCTGGAGGAACTCGCCAGGTCCCTTTTCACTCTGCTGAACACATCTTCCACCATTGGGTTAACTTGGTGTGCTATCACACAAGTTCCAAGGGTCTCCACACCCGCTGAAATGTTTCCCTCTGCCCCACTAACTGATCGCACCTCTTCAACTGGCCATAATGAATTCCCCCAATCTTTAGCCTCTTCACTCGCTGCATACAGACCCGATCTCATAGTCTCACAGACCATAGGAACTTTTTCCTCACCACTGACTGTCGTCTGAGTAGTGTCATTCCCATCCCTAAGACAATCATCATAAATTGAGGGAAATATCCCATGCCCACCAACAATGAAGTTCTCAGTCTACAAAAATCAGAAGTGTGCCCTAACCGCCTACAAGATATACAGAACTCCATCCAGCTCTCGTAGACAACTCTGTGCATGCACCAATATTCTTATCCAATCATAACCAAACATAATCAAATGGAACCCTAGATACCTCCATATCCACATATATCCTTGGGAAAACCCGATGACAGACTGCAGTAGTTCTGCAATCCAAGAAAAGATACCTACCAAGTAGGCTACCGAACATTTGGATAACTGGGGGATTTTGAAAAGGAAATGGATGGTTAGGGAAACTAACCCAAATCTCCGTGGTCGGCAAGTCTCGATTCATGTGGAAATTGAACGACCGCCGAGATAAGAAAAAATGACATCCACTGCAATGCCGAGGTTCCTTCGACCAGGCACATATGAGGTCCTCCTCTGATAAGAACCGGATCATAATATGCTGATTATCAATAAACCCAACCGTTGCCTACTCCTAGAGATCCTAAGTGTCAAAGACCAACCTATAAAATGAATCTACTGATGGCCTTCATTGCTTGATCCTTACTATTAGGGTGAACTTCATAAGCATAGAGGTTTCAGTGAACTCTATGGTTGAAATCTGGAGATTCGGGTAGCCATCGAGGAGCTACGGGACCATCACTCCTAACGTGACTTTCGAGAAAGGCAGAATATGGTCAGGATTTGAGAAGGGGCTAAGGGGTTGTGCCTCAATACTTAAGAGAATGTAATATCCCTCCCCCACATTTGGGGGAGGAACCGGCGCTTCCGTCGCCGCCATCACCAAGAGAGTCAAGCCACGCTAGGATTCCCACCGGGAATCCTTTCTCCAAGAACGGGTAAAAGAAAAGAGGGTAAAATTTTATTTACTAAATCATTTTGAAATGTATAAAAGAATTTTTTTAAAACATTTTAATAAAACATGGTTTTTAGAAAAAAACTGGTTCTACGACGACAGGGAGAATGAAGTCGGGTATTCTTAAAAACATTCTCTTAAATAGGTTATGTACCCAAGAGTGGAAAAATTGTACGAATACATTAACAAGTTAATTAAAAAATAGATTAGAAGTAAATAGATGGTGTTATGGAATAATGGTAACATTATTTCCTCGAATGTAAATGAAGGACCATTAGAATTATTTATAAGGAAAATAATATTTAAACATTTTAATGTGTCACATGCCACATTGAAACATTTTAAATCCCCATAATCATGAAATAAAAAACATTAAATAAATGTTAAAAGAATTATTAATGATATAATATATCAAAATTGTTACTATATGCACCATAATAAAAAAAAATATGTGTTTACCATTACATTTATCACACAGGTGTAAAAAGTTAGATGAAAAAACCTTACCTTTCATTTGATTTATCTCTTGTGTATTTATATTCCCAAATAAAAAACAAATGTTAATTATTTAATTTATTGATAATTTTTTTAATTTTTATAATGAATTTTATTTCACTTATTAATATGTTGTATACAATTAAATAATCAATTATCTTTATGTCGTGTGTTTTGACTAAATTAGGTTTATGTGTCAAAAACTACTTTTGTAGGTAAACTATAGAAAAGGGGTCATTATATAACATATTAGTATTAATAATCATGACATAATTATTATATTAATACATATATTATAATTAGAAAATAATTAATTCAATATGGTTATGAAAAATGAACCCACATTACAGTCATGGAGATAGTAGGTTTTACGAACGTATGAGTAACATTCCAATTCTTCAATGATCATAATAGAAAGAAGGTAAGTAAAAATTTACTTTACCAGAATGATCATTATATCCTGAATACCATATTATTTAATTATATATAATTAAATATATAATTATTGTGATTTAGAAGAAATCAAATCATGTCTGAGAGGCGGAAGTTGAGACATCCACGAACGACATTATCACTTTTTAAGTGTGTGAATGGGTGATAATTTAAATGATATATATTATATTTATAGAAAGATAATTATTTTGTCAATATATTATAGATAATTTATATGTCACTTATTTTTAACTAAAATTATACTTTATACATTCCATGTATCGTGTGATCGAATCACTTCCCTTTTATTAGGCGGTAGTCAACACTTCCAAAAATGATGTTAGCGTATTTGCACAAAATGGAAAATATAAGGGTATGTGTTGTAAAATAGTAACATAAGAATTAATACATAATAATTATCATATATATCATATATAAATAGTGTGTATGTCATAATTCCCTTCCATAAAATTTGGTAAAGGGGAGAAATTAACAACTTTTTTTCGTGAGGCTGTAATTCATGTTACATATAAATGGTAATTTTGTTACCCATTACATGGATGTGTGTGTAAATGTAGTTCAAAAATGTAACAAAAAAATAAATTTTTATATTTATGATATTTTTTTATATAATCTTGGAATAAGTATAGTATATGGGTGGATAATGTAATAAAACATAAGATCTTGAGGAAATATGTTTCCTCTTTTTTGGGTAACTAGTTTTGGTTTTCACCAAAGGGATTCCAAGGATGGATTTCCTCTATATTTTTGGCATCCCGTATGAGTGTAGGTATTTTTAGGATTTATTTATAATGAGTTTAATAGATACAATGTGGCTTTTGAGGTGTGAGGAAGTGGAATGTGAGAAGAGCTTTTAAAGTAGATGATGAGTTGAAATATTGTAAAATTTTTAAAAGGGAAATTCACCCTTGTTTTAACCATTTATACTGGATCTAATAATGGTAAAAAATTAAAAGGAGGATATGGTCAAAATATGGCTATCAAATGGATTTTGGACTTCTGTATAGGTCTTTTGGGCCCTTAAGATTACAGTTTAGTCCCTTGTTTATCTTGATTTCACCTTATATCATTGTAATTAGTTTGAATACCTTTCACTAATATATTATTGTCAAAAACAATTTTTATATTATTATAAATTTTAAATTATTTTGATTAAAAATATAGAATCTTTTTTTCTAAATTCTGATAACATAAGTGGTAAAAATTAATTTAAATTTAATCTCGTGGAGGGGACGGCAATGTGGGTTATTAAAGTAAAATCATTCTAAAGTTTCCTATGTTTGTAATCCAATTTCAAAGTGAAATTGATTCCAATGACCTATATTGGATTTACTAATAAAATATTTATCTAATTAAACATTGAAACAAATTTAAAATATAACTTATCCTTATAAATAGATTATATGAAAATGAAGTTTTGAATTAAATATCAGTATTTTCAATATACATTAAAAAATGAATCTTCAGAGAAGAATATTAACAATTAACCCTAAACTAATTTTTAGGTTTATATTTCAAATAATTATTGTATTTTTTGCAGTTTATATTTATAAAATATCAAAAAATTATATTTAGAGTATGTTTTCCATAAAAAGTGGGTAAAAGTTACTTAATAAAAATATAGTATTTTATGGGAAAACATTAGTTTGTTCTTATGTTATGATTATCAAATCTATTAGATGAATATAAAAAATATTTGAATTAATTTATAATATATATATTATTAATATCACTCACTAATTGTAATTAATTTAATTTTTTCAAATAAAACAGCTTTATGAGCATAAAAATTATTTTCTACATTAATATTATCTTCATATTCAATTGCTTCTTATATTCATTTCTAATTAATTTTTAACTGATTAATTCATTTTTATATTTCTTTAAATGATATATTTTATAGTTCTATTAATCTTATAAATAAAAATTAATCTAATGTCTAGGTTATATCGTATTATATTAAATAATAATATTTTAATTATATATTAACTTTTAGAAAAAAATCAAATTTCCTTATACCAAAATCCATTGATGTAACTCATTGTTGCATGTGATGTGTGATAACTCAGTTTTACATGAATTTAATGAAATAAAATATATTGAATTTCTTTTTAATAGTAAATATATTACAAATTCTTGGAATATTATATTCTCTAATGCGCTTGGTGATGCATTTTATACAGGCTATCGAATACAATGTTCCTGCTTTAGATTTTCGGGGCGTTAAATTCTCCCCAACGTAATTAAATTGAATTATCATAATTTAATCATTATCTTGGTAATATATTGTTTTATTTTTTTTCTTATTTTTATGTCCGACATTATGATAAGGGTTATTAAAACATCCTCTATAAAATAATGATTGGGGCGTACAATGGTCATATGGAATAACATATAAAATATGTCTCTAAATAGGAGAACATTACTGGAATATAAAAATATTTACATAGAAGAAAATCATAGATATTTATAGGGTGTGATTGAAGTAATCAATCATATATAATTGAACGATAAATATAATTGTGAGGGCCTCCAATCCATAAATCAGTGATGATTTAGAAGGTAAGTGATTCAATAAAAAGAAAGGTATTATGAAAACATTTTTTGATCATTTCCCTAATGTAGAGTAATTATTTTACTGGAAAATACTATAAGGGAATTTTTTCACATGATAAATTTAAATGTAATATGCACATTTACATATATTGTGGTTTTTCTTCAATAAAATTTTAATTCATCCCTTCATTCATAGAATGTGTAATGGCCCGGAACCCCCCTGACCATTACTTTCCCAAAAACAAGGTTCCACCAAAATAGTGGCACCGTGATGGTGGCATTGGTAATGGTGGAAGTGTGATGGAGACCCTTTGATGGTGGTACCATAAAGGTGACACTATGACGGTGGCACATTTTCCTTACTCAGCCCTCTGTTTCCTTTTCCAATCCCGCTCCCGCAACGTCTTTTTTTGACGTAAATTTATTCTTTTACCCTTTCAAGTCCATTTAAAGCCCATAATTAATTCCCAAAAATCCCGAGAAACCTCCCTGATGGAGGCTATTAAATAAAAACTTAATGAAATCATGTGTAACTGCCAAAAAATGTTGGAAACCGCGATCTGACTTTCCAGGCCTTCAGAATTTCCATATCGCATAATAATGGGATCTTATTTATATATCACACGGGAAGTTATTTTTTTTCCTCTTCTTCCTTTGGCTGGATTTGTTCTTCCCCCTGGTGCGCATGGAGTCCCTTATTCATGTAGACTGTGGTGTGCCTCTGCTGGAGCTTTTTTTACCCCTTGGAGTCCACTGAATTCCTCCCAAACAAGTCGTACATCCCTTGTTCTTGGCGCGTGGAGAAAAACGTTGATCCTTGATCAATCAGGTAGGGATTTTCCTTCGCCTCTCCTTTCTGTGTATCATGCGGGGTGGGGACACTTTTCTCTCTGTGGGAATTGATAAAACCAAACTTAATGATGATAATTAATGGACCATTAAAGAATGACGGGGGTGTGATCGATGTTCTGCCTCACCCTTTTATGTTGATATGTGTTGTGGATTGTGCGGGCCTATGATAACTGAAAATAATGGCCATTGGTAGACTTTCCTTGCGCACTAATGAAACATGTATTCTATGATGATTAAATGAATTAACATTTAATTTGGTTAATCACTTAAAATCGGCTGGTTAAATGGACGTTTAGTAAAAAAATAATCCCTGTGTGATCACCCAGGTTAATAAATAGAGAAAAGAGCCTAATGAATGATGTGTTGAACCTGGATGTTTCCCTGCTCTGTTTTGGTATTAGGCATGTTGTTCGGTTTGATTTCCTATGGGGTGATGTGGTTAAGGATTGGATCCTCCGTTGTGGTATGGATGTTGGTTGTGAATCTGAAGTAGTGTGGTTGCTCTGCTGTGACACGAACTTGGGTGGGATCCTCTATTGTTGGAAAAATCATTGGTTCCTGGTTTTTGGGATATGGGGCTGGTTTTTGGGGTTTTCTTTGTTTCCATTACTTTAAGGGATCTCACTTATCCCTTTGGTGAGATTTTCTTGGGTTCCAGTACATTGAGGGATCTCACTTATCCCTTTGTTGTTGTGAATTTACAAGAGAACCGGGTGTACATGCTTAAATTTTTGTTTGGTTGTTTCTCTTTTCCTGGCTTGTGTTTGTGCCTGTTAGTTTCCCGGTAGTGTAGAATTCACCTAAATGGGATCACATGAAGATGAAAACAAGAATGGTTGAGTGGGGAATTAGTTTGGGAAATAGTTGTGGCATGGTCGTGAGTGTCGTGGCTTCTTTTGTGAATGAATAGTAAGAAGGGTGTTTGAGCTTCTGTTTTGGAAACCCTAGGTTGGGATGAGTGTTTGTTACCAATACATATATCTATAGGTTTTATGTTTCTTATTCGCGCCCCACCCAAGTTGATCACCTAGTGCCGAAAACCCCATTTCCAAGGGACGGTGTTTTCCCAACACTCCTATGAGTGGTTGGTTATTAGCTCATATTCTGCTCCCTTTCTCGAATAGCCCAAGACTCTTCGGGCAGGCTGTGATGGCCTGAAGTCCATTATCGGCCCAAGAATCTTTTGGTAGGGTAGTTATGGAAGTTGGCCCAGGTGTTTGCGGGTAGGTTGTTTCCCAAGTGTCTTCGGGATGAGGACCAGGTGTCTTCGGGCGTGGTAGTAGTTGTTCTGACCCAGGTGTTTGCGGGAAGGGCGTTTCCTAAGTGTCTTCGAGATGAGGCCTTGGTGTCTTCAGGCGTGATAGTAGTTGTTCTGACCTAGGTGTTTGCGGGTGTGGTTACACGTGGTGGTTGTGGCCCAGGTGTCTGCGGGCGGGACAACGGTTATGGCCCAGGTGCGTGCGGGCAGGGTTTGGCAGAGGGACTTTAGTGAGAATGGAGGAATTTGTTTAATGCATAGGGTGTCTTCAATAACCAGTTTAAATTGGCACGGGGTACCCAAATATCGATGTGCTATTACAATATATTACTTTCCTTGTGTTATTTGGGGAGTGTGCCTTGGTGAGACTTGGGTGGATTGTTTTTCCTTGCTAGGTGCTTTGGTTTGTTTTCTTTTCTCATAGGGAATTAGAATGCCTCTCCACTTGTGCATGAGACTCTTTGGTTTTCCTTACTGAGTGTACTTGTATGCTCACCCTACGTATATAATACTATATTCAGGTTTCCAGGAGGACTTGAGGGATCATGTGGGGCCGTACTAGCTCGGACCTTTCTACAGTTGCTGTTGTCGTTTTCCTTTTTCTTGGTACTTTACCTCTAGGGTTTTTGTGGATTGTATCTTTTACTTTTGAACATGAATATTGGAATGGTTTACTTTTGTCTTTACCTTTACCTTCATCTTCGTTATTGTTGGGATTGTTATCTTTTCTCTTGATCCTATAAAAATAAAAAGGGTAATGACTTCCATTAAGTGTGAGATTCTATACCCTTGGTGTTGTTCTCCACTCCGGGACCTATTGAAGGCGGGTTTCGGGGGTCATTAACTCTCCTTCAACTTAAAGTGGAAAGGGACCGGAAATCTGCTGACCCTTCCCTCCTTTTGGTGAAGGCGGGTCATGATAGAATGGTATCAGAGGAGGTTGAGAGGTAGGATGGAGTCTAGAGTTAGGCATAATGAGGATTGCATGGGGTGGAAGGGAAATAGTGTTGGGTGACCTTTTTACATGAATTAGGCCAAGGAAGACTGGCTAGGACACAGGATTTCCCCCCCCCCCCCGTGATCTAATGCAAGGACTTTGGACCTACCGAACGACCAAGTTAGGCTACCCTAATTGCATGGTAGAGACCCTCGGAAATTTACATGCATCATAATGACTTGTGTTCTTATGTTTCATGGGTGTCTTGGGGATTCAAAACAAATAAATAATTCTTTGAAAATTTAAGAACAATATTATACACCACTCGGTCTTAGGCATTCCTTGTTTACCTTGCAGTTATGGCACCTGGGAGGCAGCCACGAGTAGTGCAGGCGATCGAGGCCCAGGAGGTTGACTTGGCCGATTGGCAGAGGACCAACTGGGAGGAGGATGATGATCAGCGGTAGAAGACGCTTCGAGCCTTTCAGTGACAGACCCTCAGGAAGTACGAGGGAAACACCTTAGATATGGAGACGGAGAGATGGCTCAAGGAACTAGTGATAGCTTTCATCCTGATTCAGGATCCGACGGAGTACTAGGTTCCTATGTCCATCATCCAGATGCATGGAGAAGTGCATCAGTTGTGGATTCATTATCTTGGAGAGAAGAGGGAAGCTGAGGTTGCGTGGGCTGACTTAGAGAAAGAGTTCCGGACAGAATTCCTCTCTTCCATGATAAAGGCTGAGAAGAGGTAGTAGCTACTCTCCCTTCAGCAGGGGAGTATGTCAATGAGAGAGTTGGGGATAAAGTTCAAGGATATCCTTTTCCTTGCTTTGGACCTCTTTCTGGATGAGGAGTCTCGGGCGAGACGTTTAGAGGAGGCACTCTGACCTTCTCTTTTGTACGTTGTTACTCCCTTCACACTACCGACATACTTAGAGGTGAAGAAGAAGGATGAAGTGGTAGAGAGGATTCACACGCTAGGATTTGTGTCACGAGAGGGGATCCAGTTGGGATCGTCAAAGGGGAAGACCGTCAGCAGCAGGCCTCTAGCATCGGGGCCCTCAAGGTTCCGACCAACAGTGAGTAGGCCGCAGCAGTTCCAGTTCCGGTCTCCCGGTCCTCGCCCTTTCCCTTCGTGCCCGAGACCGAGGTGCTTTTTCTGTGGCATCCATGGACACCTTTGAAACCAATTCCTAGACAGAGTACATTGCGGTGAGGGTGGGCAGGTCCAACACCCACCTCAGCAGCAACAGTTCTTGGCTAGTCCTTCTCAGCAGTAGCAGAAGGGGCAGCGGGCTCCCACTCCGCCGAGGGATGACATTGCATAAGGAGGCCGAACTCAGGTCACTCCTCAGGGACCTCGACCCGGGCAAGGTTGGGGAGCTGGATGACAGCCGAGAGGTAGAGGAGCTGGGCGTGGGAAATTGTACACCGCGGAGGCAGCAGTTCTAGTAGGGCCAGAGGACGTTCGAGGTACGATCAACTTGTTTAGTACCCTTGCATATGCCTTGTTCGAGTCATGAGATTCTCACTCCTTTGTTACACCCAGTCTGTCCCATGTTGTGGGTTTAGACACTAAGAGACTTCCAGTTACCTTGGTGCTGAGCAAACTAGTAGGAGGACATCCTGACTTGTTGTATGTTTCTCGGGGATGCAGACTGATGATAGGGCCACATCAGTCCGTCAAGGATCTTCTACTGTTGTAGATACAGTCATACAATGTCATCCTAGTCATTGACTGGTTATTATTTTTATGTGCCATCATTTACTGCTTCCGAATAGGGGTTGTGTTTTCAAACGTGGGTAGCCGACGGGTGACTTTCATCGGCAGTAGGAGTTTCCCGGGAAGAAGCAAGCGAGGGGAACCCCTCCTCTCCTTGCTGGCTGAGCTATCAGTGGAGTCGGTGGATGTAGAAATGGTGGAAGTCCCATGAATCGCCAGTGAGTTTATGGACGTGTTCCCTGAAGAGGTGGAAACTCTTCCCCCTCGATGTGATGTTGAGTTTGGGATAGACTTTTAACCTGTTGCCCGTCCAATTTCGATGTCTCCCTATTGGATGACACCTTCTGATTTGTGGGAGTTGCAGATTCAGATTGACGATCTGACGAAGAAGGGTTTTGATCAACCAAGTGTGTCACTGTGGGGTGCTCATGTTTTGTTTGAGAAGGATGCAGATGGTGGTCTAAGGCTATTCACAGACTATAGAAGGCTGAATCAAGTGACAGTCAAGAATCGCTACCCTCTCCCGAGGATAGACAATCTCTTTGACCAGCTGAGGGGATCAGGTTAGTTCTCGAAGATCGATCTGCGGTCTGGATATCACCATGTGCGGACGAAGGAGGGAGAAATATCAAAGACTACCTTCAGGTACAGATAATGGTACTTTGAGTTTGTATTCATGCCATTCGGTGTTACGAACGCACCATCTGTATTCATGGGGATCACGAACTCCATATTCCAGGATTATTTGGACCGGTTCGTAGTCATGTTTATTGACGACATCCTGATCAACTCAAGATCAAAGGAGGATCACACTGAGCATCTGAGAACAGTTTTAGGTGTCCTCTGACATCACCAACTCTATGGGAAGTTGTCCAAGTTCAAGTTCTAGATGCGAGAAGTGCATTTCCTTGGGCATGTGGTTCCCGAGCAGGGGATAGCAGTGGACCCATCGAAGGTCGAGGCAGTTGTTTCCTGGGCAGCACCCATGCACATGGCGGAGGATCGGTAGGGGAGAAAGCTCTCTCCCATATATATCAGACCCTTCAAAGTGTTGCGGCGGGTTTGAGAAGTGGCTTATCAGCTACTGGTACCACCGCCTCTACTGAGGATACATGACGTCTTCCATGTGTCCCAGCTCCGTCGGTATCTGAACGACGACTCACACATCCTCGACTGGGGAGAGCTGGATATCGAGGACAACATACCTTTATGGAAATACCAGTGAGGGATGAGGGTCTTGAGGAGAAAATACTCCATGGACGGACCATTCCTCTGGTTCTCTTTTTGTGGATTCATGGTGGGGTCAAGGAAAGTACCTGGGAACAGGATGCACAGATGTGTGCCCAGTTCCTAGAGTTGTTTTGAGTTTTGTGTTGTTCTTATTTTTGTACTTGTTTGTGACGAAACGCTTTACCTTGTTGTCTATGAAATATTTGGTTTTCCTTATTCTCTGAATATGTGTGAAAAGTCCTGGATATGGATAGGGGAAGACCCCATCCCTAATGAAGATGCGTTAAGGTGGATGCGATTAAACACGTGTGGGCGAGTCAATGCTGCCCAAAGTGGATGGTATCTTGATTTGGAGGAAGAGAATCCCCAACCCATATGACTGGGAAGTTCGACCCCTGTATGTCACCTGGTTTTTTGAGGGAGAGGTGTTTCTAGATGACGATGAGGTTCACTCCTGAGAGGTATCTTTCGAGGTGGTTATTCGGACCCTCTCTTTTCTTCTAGGTTGTTTTATTCTCGAGGGTGAGAATAGTTTGAGAGGTATCTAATTCAATGGCCCGGAACCCCCCTAGCCATTACTATTCCAAAAAATGAGGTTCCACAAAGACAGTGGCACTGTGACGGTGGCACCGTAAAGGTGACACTGTGACGGTGGAACTGTGTCCCCACTCAGCCCTCCGTTCCCTTTTCCAGTCCCACTCTCGCAACGTAATTTTTTGATGTAAATTAATTCTTTTACCATTTCAAGGCCATTTAAATCCCATAATTAATTCCTAAAAATCCCTAGAAACCTCCCCGATGGGGGATATTAAATAAAAACTTAATTCCATCATGCATAACTACCTAACCGGGTAGGAAACCGCGATCTAACATTCCAGGCGTTCAAAATTTCCATATCCTGTAACAACATGATCTTATCTATATATCACACCGGAAGTTAATTTTTTTTCTCTTCTTCCTTTGGCCGGCTTTGTTCATCCCCCTGGTGCGACTGCAGTCCCTTCTTCCCTTGGTTTGTGGTGCTGCCCTGCTGGAGCTGTCTGCACCCCTTGGATTCCACAAAATTCCTCCCCTACAAGCCATGCATCCCATGTTCTTGGCACGTGGAGAAAAACGTCGATCCTTGATGAATAAGGTAGGGATTTTCCATCACCTCTCTTTTATGTGTATCATGTGGGGTGGGTTCTCTTTTGTCTCTGTGGGAATAGATGAAACCAAACATAATGAAGATAATGAACATACCATTAAATAATGAAGGGGTGTGTGATCGATGTTCTGATGTACCCTTTTATGTTGATATGTGTTGTGAATTGTTCGAGCCTATGCTCACTAAAAATCATGGTCGTTGGTGGTATTTCCTTGCGCAATAATGAACCATGTCTTATGTGATGATTAAATGACTTAACATGGAATTTATTTAATCACTTAAACTCGGCTAGTTAAATGGATGTTCAGTAAAATAAGAATCCATGTGTGATCACCTCGGTTAATAAACAGAGAAAAGAACCTAATGAATTATGTGTTGAACCTGGATGTTTGCCTACTCTGTTTTGGTAGTAGGAGTTTTGTTCTGTTTGATTTCCTATGGGGTGACGTGGGTGTGGATGGGATCCTCCGTTGTGGTACTGATGTTGGTTTTGAATCTAAAGTTGTGTGGTTACTCTGATGTGACACGAACATAGGTGGGATCCTCTATTGTTGAGAAATCGTTGGTTCCTAGTTTTGGGGACATGGGGCTGTGTTTTAGGGCTTTCATTATTTCCAGTATATCAAGGGATCCCACTTATCCCTTTGGTGAGTTTTTCTTTGGTTCCAGTACTTTGAGGGATCTCATTTATCCCTTTGTTTTTGTAACATTACAAGAGAACCCAGTGTGAATGCTTAAATTTTGGTTTGGTTGTTTCTCTTTTTCGGGATTGTGTTTATGCCTGTTAGTTACCCGGTAGTGTAGAATTCACCTAAATGGGATCACATGAACATGAAAACAAGAATGGTTGGGTGGGGAATTAGTTTGGACATGAGTTGTGACTTGGCCATGAGTTTCGTGGCATATTTTGTGAATGAAGAGTAACAAGGTTGTTTGTGCTTAGGTTTTGGAACCCCTAGGTTGGATGAGTGTTTGTTGCCTATACATATATTTGTATCTTATATGGTTCTTATTTGCTCCCCATCCAAGTTTATCACCTAGTATAGAAGTCCCCATTTCATGGGGAGGGGGTTTTTTCCAACACTCATAGGAGTGTATGGTTATTAGCTCATTTGCTACTCCATTTCTTGAATAGTGCAAGAATCTTCGGGTAGGGTTTGATGGCCTGAAGTCCATTATCGGCCCAAGAATCTTCAGGCAGGGTAGTTGTGTCGGTTGAACCTAGTGTTTGCGGGTATATTGTTTCCCAAGTGTCTTCGGGATGACGCACATGTGCCTTCAGACGTAGTAGTTGTTGTTTAGACCTAGGTGTTTGCGGGCAAGTTGTTTCCCAAGTGTCTTCAGGAAGAGGCCCAGGTGTGTTCGGGCATGGTAGTAGTTGTTCTGGCCCAGGTGTTTGCGGGTGTGGTTACGCGTGGTGGTTGTGGACCAGGTTTCTATGGGTGGGATAGCGGTTATGGCCCAGGTGTATACAGATGGGGTTTGGAAGTGGGACTGTGGTGAGAATGGAGGGATTGGTTCGATGCATAGGATGTCTTCAATAACAAGTGGGAAAGTGGAACGAGGTACCCAAATATCGATGTTCGATTACTATACTTTATTTGCCATGCGTTATTTGGGGAGTGGGCCTTAGTGAGACTTGGATGGATAGTTTTTCCTTGCTAGGTGCTTTGGTTTTTTTTCTTTTCTCACCGGGCATTAGAATGCCTCTCCACTTATGCACAACAGTCTTTGGTTTTCCCTACTGAGTGTACTTGTATGCTCACCGTATATATATAAAACTATTTTCAGGTTTCCATGAGGACATCAGGGATCGTGCGGGACTGTACTAGCTCGAACCTTGGGGACATTGCTGTTGTCATTTTCCTTTTTCTTGGTACATTACCTTTGGGATCTTTGTGGCTTGTATCTTTTACTTTTGAACATGAATATGGGAATGGTTTACTTTTGGCTTTACCTTTACCTTCAGCTTCAGTATTTTTGGGGTTTCTATCTTAACTCTCGATCCTATAAAAATAAAAAGGGTAATGCCTTCCATTTTGTGTGAGATTCTATACCCTTGGTGCTGGTCGCCACTCCAGGACCTATTGAAGGCGGGTTTCAGGGGTCATTATCTCTCGATCAACTTAAAGAAGGAAGGGCCTGACAATCTGCTGACCCTTCCCTCTTTTTGGTGAAGGCAGGTCCTGACAGAATGTATATCAAAAAATTATCTTTGATTCCTGAAGAACAAAAATAAAAATTTTACTAATCTTAAGGAAAATAAATTAGTGACATGTCAAACTATTTGTCTCTGAATATTCTCTAAAGAAAATATGGTAAAGAAATTAATCTCTTAAAATAAAAATTTACACTATTGGTTTGTTATTAATTTTTATTCTTGAAACGTTTTGACTAAAAAAAGTAACATACTTACTGGGACATTGAATATATCAGTGGTTAGCATGATACCCTTATCATACTTCAGTCACGGGTTCAAGACCCAAGGCCTTAATAGATTAGATTGCTCGTCACCCAGCATACATGTTTTCATTTTCAGAAACCATATTAATATAATTTACAAAAATAAATATGATGGTAATACGTGAAATTAAATCATTAAATAACATAGAGTTTTCAATACAACCCTAATATATAAATAATGCATCCCTTTATTTCCACATAGGTCCTTCATTGGACTAGGGTTTATCCATAATATCATATAAAGGATTTCTAAATCATTGCATGTAATCTTCAATCTAATACACCTTAGGGTTAACTTAAGTTATTCAAGGTCTAAATCCTTCATAATAGATTGTAACGAAAATTGGAATTTTCTTAAGGATATTCCTCAGGAGTGTCAAACTAGGTGCGTAGTAAGGCATGTTTTATTGTATCGGTTATGCTGAGTTAGGATTGACACACCATGTCAGGGTTCTTACAACTAGGAAAATCTATACTAGATGTCCACTTAGAGTATCCAAATAGAGATTTATTTCTTGAAACACCCCGATAATCTTTACCTTAAACATATTATTGGATTTTATTCTATTATTATCCAAAATTTATACCTTTTGTTTATGTTCTCTAATCTATGTTTTCCTAAAAATACTTTACAAGGTTACTTCAAAACTTTCGTTTATACCAACTGAAGAGAACAAACCCTAAAAGGCCCTGAGCTGATGTCATCTATCAATTATATTCATATATGATATAAGTAAATCACATCCAAATTAAGTAATTGTTTAGTATTCTCGATAAACCAGATACATAAATGATTATTATATTATAATTGAATACACTAATTACAACATAATTTTGTTTGAGGATAATCATAACTCTATATCATCTAGTGTATCCTTTCGTAACATTCTTAGTAAACTTGTTCGATTCCTGGGGAACAAAAAAATTAATATTAGTGAGATCAAATGCTTGACATGAGAAAATTATAGTAGAAGTTACAATTAATCAATTAGGATAATTAATATGGAAATGTAAATAACAAAGAAGGCATTACATGAAGTCAATAACTAAAAACTAATTGAGTAGATGATATGGAATATTAAAAAATAGAAACACATGACCTTCAAATAATTGGATATGAAAAAATAAATATTACAAAGTAATAAACTGAAATGCATTCCATTTAATCAATGAAATGTGAATGAAATGTCTCCATAGATATATTTTTGCAAGATATTTTATATAATTACAACGATAAATAAAATATATATAAATTAAATGATTAATTATTGGATGTCATGTCTAATTAACATGAAAACCTCTAAAGTTAAGATCTATCCTCAGAACATTATAAAAATATGGGTAAAACCCCATGAATTATTTTTGGAAACAAACCTGAAGGGTTTATTTCAAACTAATTTCATCCCATGAGACTACCAATTCATCAATTGGATTACATTAACTGGTCCTCAACCTGTATAAAATTCTGTAAATATTCCCCAAACAATGTCATTCATGTCATAAGAATTCCTCATAGTAGTTAAATAATATACATTATCAAATATCATTGTTGAATAAATGAGACATATTTATAAATATTTCTATAAATAATCAAATAACATTCAATTTGAGCACCATATAAATAATGGTATATGATTTAGGAAATAATTATATCCATAAATATGATATGGGTAATAGGGAAAATTCAATGTCAATAGATCATAGTAAATTTAATATTTCAATAGAAGTAAAATGAATCAAAGAACTGAATGGTAATACTATCATTGACCAAATAAATCATTAACCATAAAAATGAATAATAAGGATGGTATCACTATAACATATCCCATGTGGATTATAAAAAATGATTATTGTCATTGAGTAATATAAATACAATAATATATATTTTAAAACATTCTTCTGGAAACTATCCTCTTTTTTATGAAAAGAAATTCAACAAATTTTTCAGGAACAAAACTTTTTGTAATTAACATTTTAAAATTTTGAGGGAAGATTAAAAAAATGATGGTGAGTTAATTTCCTACAAGTTGTATTATGTCAAGATAACATTCCCTTTACACAATAAAAGGGATAAAAATTGTCTTTTGGGATTGCAAAATGAATATTACTTTTCACACCTAGGGAAAACACAAAATAGGTTAAAAATTCATTACAAAATCATTTTGAAATGATTAAAAACAATGTTGAAAACATTTTAATAAAACACGCTTTTAATAGAAAATAGGTTCTTAGACTAACGAGATAATTAAGTCGGGTTTCCTTAAAAATATTTTATACATTACTTACCAAAGAGTGTAAAAACAATAATAATACATGAAAAATACCATGAATGACAAGAGGATGTGAAAATTAAAAGGATTTTTTAACAATGTTCGTATTCTTTCCTTGAATGGAAATGAAATATCATTAAAATTATTCATTAGGAAAGTAATATCTATACAGTCCAAAGTGTCCCATACAACTTTAAAACATTTTAAATCATAAGCCTCATAAAGTAACAAATTAAATTAATGTTTGAAAATGATTGATGATATAATATATAATAAGGGGTAGTATATACACCACATGAAATAATTTATTGGTGAACATGACATTTATCTCACGAATGTTAAAAGTGTGATGAAAATCCCTTACATTGCTTCTGATTTGACTCGTGTGTCTTTATATTCCATAATAAAAAGACTTATATTAATTATTTACATGACTAAAAACCTTTTTCAAGATGTTAATCGATTTTATTTGAATTATTACCACATTTATACAAATACTTAATCAATTATGTTTATTTGAGTTGTTTTGTCCAAAATCAGTTTGTGTGTCAAAAACAACATTTGTAGGTAATATATGGTCAAATTTTAAATTATATAACACCTATAGAAACACAATAATGAAATAATTATTATATTAATACATCAATTATACTAATAAAATAATAAATTATACATTGTTATGGGAAATGAACCAACATTACAATCATGTAGACGGTAGACTGTACATATGCATGAGTAATGATCCTGTTTTTCAATGATCGTTATGGAAAGAAGGTAAGTAACACAATATCGTCCCAGAATGATAATTATATCCTAAATACAATATTATTTAATCATATATACTTATATACAAAATTTTATTGATGTATATGTAATTACATTGTGTCTAGGCGGTGATAGTCCACATGTCCATGAATAACGCTATAACTTTTTAAGTGTGTGAATAGGTGATAATGAAAATGATATATATTATATTTAAAAAAAAGTAATTATTTCATGAAAATAATAAGGATTTTATTTATGGAATATATTTTTAATTAAAAACATCATTTAAAAATACCATGTATCTTGTGATCGAATCACATGGCTTTTAAGAGGCGGTATTCCACACTTCAAGAATTGATGTTATCATGTTTACACAATCTGGACGTTATATGGGTGTGTGTTAAAAAATAATTTCATAACAATAAATAAATATAAGTATCAAATATATCATATATAAACATATTTTCCATTATATTTCCCAACCATGAAATTTTGAAAAATAAAAACAAAGAACTTCATTTCTTGAGGCGGTAATTCCCCGTACACAAAAACGGTAAGTTTGTTACCCATTCGATGGATGTGTGTGTAAGTGTTGGTTAAAACCATAACATAATAATAGATAATTTTTTGAAGATAATAGTGTTTTTATATAATCATGTAATATGGATATTTGAGAGAGTGGATGAATAAATAAAACTAAAGATCATGTGGAATGATTTTACATCTTCTTTTGGTAACTCCTTTTTCTTTGCACCAAAGGGATTCCTTGGATGGTACGCTGCCAAATGGTTGGATTCTAGAATAAAGTGATAGATTATTAGGAACTATTTGGTTTGATATTGGTTTGTCCAATGTGTCTTGAGAGTTGTGAGGAATTGATAAGGGGGCCCTTTTATAGTGGAGGAGGAGTGGCACTCCTAAATATTTTAGGAAAGAGAATTCCACCTACAGTTTTCGCATTTTATGTCACATGAATAGTGGTTTGAAATATAGAAAATGGATCACATTGACTAAATATGTAAATAAAATGGATTTTTTATCATATTATATCTCATTTGGGATATAAAGATAATGGTTTAGTCCCTTGTTAAACATAATTTCAACCTAATCATTATAATTAATTTTGATTACTTTCGCTAATAATTTTGGTCAAAAACTAAGTTGACCTTAATATAAAATATAAATAATTCTGATTCTAAATATTGAATCAATTTTTCCAAATTCCATTCAAATAAGTGGCAGAAATTAATTTATATTTAATCTCTCATACTTGACAACAATGTAGGTTTTTTATGTAATAACATTCAACAGTTTTCAATACTTTTTTTTCAATTTCAATGTGAAATTGATTAAAATGAATTAAATTGGATAAATTGATAAATAAATTATCTAAAAAAAATTAAAACATATTTAAAAAGTTATTTCACCTTAAAATAAATTATAAAAAACAGTTTTGAAATAAAATTCAGTATTTTTCATTATTCATAAAAAACAAGTCTTAACCGAAAAATACCAAAAATTCACCATAACCTATTTTCTATGTTTTTATTTCAAATAAAATTATTATTTTCACATATAAGATTTATAAATGTTCCAAAAAATATATTTAAAATAGTTTCTCCATTTTAAGGAGTTAGAAGTTCCATAATAAAAATATAGCGATTTTTGCTTTAAAATGGGATTGTTTATATATTATGCATATAAAATATATTGGATGAATATAAAAACTATTTTACTGAATATATTACATATAATATCCTAATATCATTCACTAACTGTAATTAATTTAAATTATTATGATAAAATTGCACTGTGAGCATAAAAATAGTTTTATACAAAAACATTCACTATATATTCAATTTGTTCTTATATTAATTTCTATTTATTTTTTAACCAATGAGTTCATTTTATATTATAATATATCATAAATTTTCATAATGTAGTGAATATTTATAATAACTACTAACTTAATGTCAAGTTTACATCTTATTATATTAAATAATAATATTTTAATAATATATTATCGTTCAGTAAAACTTGGTCTTACTTGTAACCCAAGACATTGAAGAGAATCATTGTTTCCTACGACCAATGCAAACTCAGTGTCATTTACATTTCATGTAACACCCCATGTTTCCATGGTACGATTCTCTTTGAATAGTATAGTAGCGTGTGTTGGACGCAACTTCGAGATTCTAACATGCCGCGACCAATCAAAGTCGCCGTTATGAATAGTAATACCCACTTTTTGAAATTTTATAAATTTTATCTCTAAAAATGGACATCATTTTTGGATTCAAAATATAGAAATTATCCTAGGGTAAAATTTTGGTACTTTTCAGATAACTTTTATATTTTGATGAATAGTGAAAATTACTAAATTTTAATTAAAAACAACTTTTTTAATCAAAATAATTAACAGTGATAAATTATGAATTTGTGTGGTTTTAAAGTATATTTAGAATATATTTTTACCATTTAATACAATTTTGGCCATTGTACATAATTTCACAATTAAACTGGACATAAACAAATATCAATCTTTTGATAGTTATTATTTCTTAAAAACACGCTTTTTGTTTTGATAGCGGGAATTAATTTTTAATTAATTTATGCCACTTTCGTGTTTTAAATTTGAAAAAATGGACTCAATATTAGGAATCAGGATTTAATAATTGTGTAAATAGTTAAATTTTATTTTTAGACATTTTGAATAATTACTTCGGTAAATATTTTATTTACCATGGTTAAATGGTAAAACCGGTAAATAAGGGTAACAAATAATATTATAATAATAATAAATTACCCTAAAACGTGTCTCAAACATATTGGTTGATACTTTTCCAACCTTGGGAATCTTTGGGCATATTTTGGGACCCATGGATCCACTTGTTAGTGACAATGACTCTTTGTATTAATTAAGTTAAAGTAAATACAAAAATGACATATGCATATATTTTTTAGAAAAACAATTTTTACATAGTGTTATATATGTTATATTTTCGACTATAAATATTACTTATAAAGATAAAAACATTTCCTACATAATGGTAATTTATTTATAATTTTTAGACTTTGAATAATGAAATTTATTTATTACAAAATAAGGATGCAATATTTTTCTTATTAATAAAAGAATCAAATAATTACTATTATAAATGTTAAAATAAATATAATTTGAAAGTTTTGATTCCATAAACGAATTTTATTGCTTAATATGACATTTTAGTATTGCTTATATGAATTTTTTTCGATTTAATAATGTTTTTAAGGATTTAAAAAATCAATTATTAAATATTGTAAAAATTGGCATAAATGAGTTTTTTAAAAAAATATTATATTATTAATTGATATTATATTCCTCAAAATATAAGTCTTGGTCAAAGGTCATATATCATGATGTTTGTATCATTAATGGACCACTTGGGGGATTATTGGATGTATATAGTACGTTTATTAACTATATAATATAAAAATACAAAGTGACATGGTAAATGTCAATCTAATTAACAAAGAGTTAAAACTAAAAGATAAGGTTAATATAATGACCCAAACCTATCTAAATCGATTGGTTGAAATTATTTCGACCCATCCCAACCTTATACTTTTAATAATCCACTTTGGATCCATTATAAACTGAATATGAATTTATTATAAAATAATAAATTAAGTTTTTCCTAAAGAGCCCCTCCTCCCCCTCATAAAAGGACACCAATTCTAACATATTATCCACACCTTCAAAGCATTTTGGTTCGGCCAACCCCTACCCAAATATTCTCTCAACTTCTCTCGCTTCAACCTAGAGGCCTTAGTTTTATCATAACGTCAACCTAAGGATCCCTTTTGATTAAATCAAAAGGAAGAACCTGAAGAAGTGGTAATGTTTTCACCACCCTTTTTTAAGTTCCTTTATTCTTCAACTTCTTATTCCCTTGTTATTTTTTTTCTAAAATAATTACTCCAGTATATTATATATACTGTGATGTTATTATAAATATGGTACAACCATATTCAGTAATCTATCCATCCTTTGAATGACATGTCACCATACGTGCGTACGTACGGCCTACCGTCTCCACGTCCTGGTGTAATTCTTATTCAATACATTAATTTTTGGATGGGTATAATAATGTTGTGTAATTCATGTAAATAATAAATATAACATGATAATGATTTTGTATATATGATATACTATCCAATTATATCTATTTTTATATCAAAATAATGATATTGTCATTCGTGCATACGTACGGACTACTGTCTCCATGAACGCGATGAGATTCACTCCCCATCGTATCCATTCAAGTATAATTCTCATTTGATGATTAAAAAATAATGTTTAAGGACTTGATATCATTCTGGATATGAATAATATACAACCTATCCATAACAAGCACGGCTTATGTAACAAAACATATAAAAGAAAACGAGTAAGTGTGCACCCGAAACAATGATAATACTAAGATATTATTAACAAATAAATATTAAAAGATCATATATGATATCATATTTATGTATATGATTATTTTATAATTTAATTACAATGTTTTAACTATTATACAATTTGTGAACATACCATCAACTAAGGAAAAGTATCAGGTAAGGGTTTATTTCACAGTCTCTTCATTCTCCAAGGTTGTTTATACGTAATTATTTACTGGGACCTATTTATCATCCACATCCATGTTTCATAAAAACGTATTTCAAAACTTTCATACTATTTTATAGACTATGGGCTAAATTAATTTATACCCTTTTTGACTTTTTATAACAGGTTTATAAATGAATCTTTCTGTCGTTTTCCAAACAAGGTCTTTTTTAATATTTTCTAAAAATTAAGGTAAGAATGTCTTTTTTAACTTATACGGAGGGAGCAGCTATTTTCAACTATTATGAACTCGTCGAAGCTTTCCTTACAAGATTATAAAAATATTTTCAAAGTAAAGGGTTTATTTTATAATTATGTGACTCTTAAATGATTTCAAAATAGAAAGTGATATTTCTCTAAAAAGGGTTTTGATTTCATTTATGTAAACATCCTTTGATGGATTTTAAGTTTATTTGATGTTGATTTATTAGGATACAAAACATCCATATTGTGTTGAAGGTTTTGTGATTTGTTTGACTGTGGATGTGCTATTTTTATACCATTCATGGTTTATGGTTAAAGTATTGACATTTCGTATGCTAGTTTTAATACGAATGTTTATGATATATTTAAGCCTTTTCAATGAGGAATGTATTGGACTTAGTAAGTGATGGGTGGAGCCTGCTATAGCTCATCGATGCATCGGTAGGTCTCATGAGACAACTAGACATGGAATTGGTCGAGGCCCTTTCCCAATTTGATTTATGGTTTTGGCCGAGGCCTAAATCATTTTTAGACGTCTTGGATGAGGCCTTGATAAAATGTTTCAGAATGTCCAACATTATACATTCCCTCATTATGGAAATAATATTGATGGTTCATGTGGTCATTCGACTAGTAGAACACCCATGATTATGTTTTAATAAGGCATTATTTAATGAGATCATATTCTTTCCATAGTAGTATTCATGTTTATTATTGGTAAAGGCATGTGGTTTCAAATATTTACCATTCTTAATATTTATGTCATTTTATGCTATATTACTTACCCTTACTAAGCGTTTGATCTCACCCCTTTTCTTATGTTTTATTTTACCAGGATTTGAAGAAGCTAGTTATGAGTGACCTGTAGGAATAATCTAGGAGGCTTGGATGTTTCTAATGAAATATATTTGTGTTGTATTTATCTTCAAGGTGTAAAGTTGAACTGATGTATGAATCTTGATTCCAATAATACTAAACTGATCGGTTATTAGAGACATAATTTCCTTGTGATCATGAAAATGTTATGTAATAATGCACCGAATCTGGGTAACTAGGGTCGGAGCATTATAGCTGGTATCATAAAAAGTTTAGTACAAACAATGGGATCTATATTTAGATAAACTCTGATTAGTGCACGTAGACCTCAGATGAACATTGAGGATTAGTGTAGAATAGCTTTTTAAAATTATGTTATTGTAAAGATTTTGTGTGTTTTCTGAGAAAGAAATCTCTGTCAGGATACGAGCAGGTAGAGGCAGCTCTGACACAGATGTACCTAGGGGTAAAACCCGAAAACAACGCTTTGAGCTTGACTCGAACGTGAACTGGTGCACGAAAACATGCCTTGATACACTCTTGGGTACAAAACTCCCAGGGGATATTATTAGGATAATTATCATTTTCCTTACAAACCATTATGAAGGGTTATGAGTATATACTTCCTCAAAGAAACTTTTTTATGATTATGGATTATATCCATAAACTGTTGAATTTATGATAAGTGTTTTAGAAGTTTGGTATTATATATTTCAAATCATAAACTAATCTAGTTTATAACATTGTATAGAAATGGCGCCTAGTGGAAGGAATTGAAACTGTATCCATGTACACACTCAATGTAGGAATTTCCCTCCTGCTCAAGATAAATTATAGTGGAGCTGGTTATGCAACTGGTGTTGATCAGCTTATCACTATATTGGGATAACTCACTCAGGTTATGAATAATAACCTTATCCATATGGAGCACCCTGATCCGCATCATGGAGGATCAATGTTAGATCGCTTCATGAGGCAATAACCACTGAAATTCAATGGGAGCACATATCCCTTAGTAGCTGAGCAATGGATAAGTTCCCTAGGGAAAATATTTCAGGCTTTGGGGAGTACTGAAAGGGAAAAAGTTGTCATGGCAGTTTACCGCCTCACCGGAGATGCTAATCAATGGTGGTCCTTGATTCAGAACACAAAGGATAAAGAGGAAGTATCAAATATGGAATTCTGGGAATTTAAAGAAATTTTCTTAGAAATATACTTTCCTCATGACCATCGAGCGGATATGGAAAGTCAATTTCTATGTCTAAGGAAAAATGAGGATGAGAATGTTGAAAAGTATGAGGCTAACTTTACAAGGTTAGCGAGGCATGCTGCAGATTATATATGTAACCCAAGAAGTAATATTGATCGTTTCATTGATGGGTTAAAACCATTTCTCCATCGAGCATTAGTATTACAATCCTTCTCATCATATGAAAATATTGTCTCGTGTGCTATCAAGAGAAAAAAGTAATTCTCTAAGTCTTATGACTTTAAATCAAAGCAAAGAAGAAGATATCTACTAAACACTCTGGGAAACGAAATATGGAAACAAGGAAGAAGGTTAGAATTGAATTTTAAACCTGTGATAATTGTGGAAGGAAGCACACTGGTGCTTGTCTAAAAGGAAAAGGAGTATGCTACAAATGTGGACAAAAAGGACATCTAGCTAGTGATTGTAAAGGAAAGAAAGATGCTACCAATGGTCAATGCTACAATTGCAGGGAGATGGGAAATTATGAAAATGAATGTCCTATGTGTCAAGGAAACTTACCTCAGAAAAGGCAAAGGGATCATGGTCAAGCATATGCAATCACTACTGCTAAGGTTGAAGCCCTGAAAGACGTGGTGGTAGGTAATTTAGTGGTTTCCTCATGTTTAGAAAATGCATTATTTGATTATGGATCATCGAATTGTTTCATATAATCCCAGATTGCTAAAAAAATTAGATATTTCCAAGTTGATTTAACAAGGGAGTTGTTAGTTAAAACTCTTAAGGGAAGTATCATTGCATCGAAGTTTTTTGAATCAGTCCCCATTAGAGCACATAAATGTTCTTTATCCACTGATCTCATCGTCATACGTATGATTGTATTTTATATAATCCTCAGTATGGATTGGCTTTTGGACAATGATGTGATGATTTATTGTAAGAAGAAGGAGGTTTCGATTCTTGATGATGATGATAAGGAACACCTTCTCTTTAGATCAGAATCATCACCACCTAATTCTTATCTAGATCCACCCCCAGTTGCTCAACTAAATTCAATTATCGGGGAGGAACATAATGAAATAACAATGGGTGAGGAAAGGAATGTTCAAATAGAGGATGTACCTATTGTGAGAGAATATGTTGATGTTTTTCCAGAAGATTTACCTGGACATCCTCCAGAACGAGAAATTTAGTTCTCCATTGATTTAATTCCTGGTTCAAGGCCCATATCGAAAACCCCTTATAGAATGGACATTGTGGAATTAGTTGAACGAAAGAAACAACTAGAGGAATTGAGTAATAAGGGATTTATTCTCCCTATTGTTTCTCCATGGGGATCCCTTGTCCTTTTTATTAAGAAGAAAGATGGATCTATGAGGTTTTGCATTTACTACAAGGAGATCAATGCTATAATAATAAAGAACAATTATTCCTTACCTTGCATTGAAGATTTATTTTACCAACTGCATGGAGCTCAATACTTTTCAAAGATTGACCTTCAATCTGGATACCATCAGTTGTGTGTAATGAACGAAAACATTCCAAAGACAACATTTCGAACCAGGTACGAGCATTATGAGTTTACAGTAATGCCTTTTGGGCTGACTAATGCACCCTCTGTTTTCATGGATCTAATGAACAGAGTTTTCAAGGAATATCTTGATGACATTGTAGTGGTATTTATTGATGATATCTTGGTATACTCCAAAATCTACAAAGATCATGAAAATCACTTTCTCATTATATTGAAGACTCTGAGAAGACATGAATTATATTGGAAGTTTAGGAAGTGTGAATTCTGGCATCAATAGATTTCTTTTCATGGCCATATTATCTCTAAGGATGGAATCACTGTTGATCCTTCTAAGACAAGATAAATCCAAGAATGGATAGCACTGACGAGTATAACTAAGGTATGCAGTTTTATTGGTTTAGCAGGTTATTATCGACGTTTCGTCCATAATTTTGCCCGATTGTCAAACCCATTGACAAAGCTCACACGTAAAGGTGTTAAATTTGTTTGGACAAAAGAGTGTGGAAAATGTATCAAAGAACTGAAGATAAGATTAGTCAATTCTCTTATATTGACTTTACCATCGGGGAATGACGGGGTTTTTTATAGTGATGCATTGAATAAAGGACTTGGTTGTGTCCTTATGCAGAATGATAGAGTTATTGCCTATGCATCATGACAGCAAAAAATTCATGAGTAAAACTATCCTACTCATGATCTTGAGTTTGCTGTTGTAATATTTTCTTCGAAGATTTGGAGACACTATCTCTATTGTGAAAAATGTGAGATTTATATGGATCACAAGAGTTTGAAGTATATTTTCTCTCAGAACGAACTCAACATGAGGCAAAGGAGATGGCTTGAACTACTCGAGGATTATGATTGCACGACACACTACCACTCGGGGAAGGCAAATAAGGAGGAAGATTCTTTGAGTAGAAAGAATCATGGAGTTTTGAACAAGATGAGAGTAGAAAAGGATCCTATATACATGGATCTAGTAAAGATGGATATGGGAATCACCATGGAAGGTGAAACATTAATAATTTTTCAAATTGTTGCCAAACCATCTTTACTCTAAAGGATAAAGAGTTCTCAGACCAGTGATAAGGAGTTTCAAAATAAGATTAAAGATATGAATGATGGGATATTGAATGACTTTGGGTATGTAGATGGAATTTTGATGTTTTGGAAGAGACTTTGTTTTCCCAATATACATGACCTAAAAAAGGGAATTGTTGGATGATGCTCATAGTTCCAATTTCTCTATACACCCTGGGAGCACCAAAATGTATAGAGATTTAAAGGAACATTTTTGGTGGGACAACATGAAGAGGGAGATTGCTGATTTTATGTCAAGATGTATGGTTTGTCAACAAGTGAAAGCTGGGGGGAAACAACCTAGAGGAGTCATGCAACCTCTTCCCATACCTGAGTGGAAATGGGATAATATCACAATAGAATTTTTCATGGGACTACTAAAGACTCCTAGAAGGAATGAAGTAATATGGGTCATTATTGAACGTCTTCCCAAGTCAGCATATTTTTTTCTATAAGAGAGGATTTACCACTTGAACGTCTAGCAAGAATATATATTAATTATTTTGTGAGACTTTAGGGAGTACCCATATCGATTGTCTCGGATCGTGATCCCCGTTTTACATCAAGATTCTGGAAAAGTCTTTAGAAGGCCTTGGATACTGAACTCCGTTTGAGCACTGCTTACCACCCTCAAATAGATGGAAAATCAGAACGGACTATTCAAACCTTAGAAGACATGTTGAGATCATGCTCACTTGACTTTCAGAGTATGTGGGATCAATATTTACCTCTGGTGGAATTTTCCTATAACAATAGCTTCCATTCAAGTATTCATATGGCACCATATGAAGCGTTGTATGGAAATAGATGTCGTACACCAACCTGTTGGGATGATGCTGGTGAAAGAAAACTCATAGGCCGAGAACTGGTGGAGGAAATGATGGAAGAGGTGAATGTAATCCAAAACCACCTCAAAGGAGCTCAAAGCAGGTAGAAGAGCTGTGATGACATCTAAAGAAAGGATTTGGAATGTTAGGTAGGAGATCATGTTTTCATGAAGTTATCTCCATGGAAGGGAGTTATAGGTTTCGGTAAGAAAGGTAAATTGTGTCCCAGGTACATAGGACCATTCAAAATGCTAGAACGAATTGGGGTTGTAGCTTACCGATTCGCAATGTTTCCATGTCTCTTCAAAGTTCATGATGTGTTCCACGTATCACTATTTAGAAAATACATGACTGACCCAAAGCATGTACTCACCTATGAGGAATTAGAACTGGAACTTGATCTATCTTATTGCGAAGAGCCCACCAGGATTCTTGATACGAGAGAACAAGTGCTGAGAAACCGGACGACTTGTCTAGTAAAAGTTCTTTGGAGGAACCATAAGATGGAAGAGGCGATGTGGGAACCCGAGGAACTTATGATGAAGAACAACCTTAGTCTTTTTATACATTAATTTTCTAGAAATTTTGAGGAAAAAATTATTTGGAGGGGAGAATGTAACACCCCAAGCTTCCATGGAACGATTCTCTTTGAATAATACAGTAGCGTGTGTTGTACGCAACATCGAGATTCTAACACGTCGCGACCAATCAAAGTAGCTGTTATGAATAGTAACACCCAATTTTTGAAATTTTATAAATTTTATCTCTCAAAATGGGTTTCATTTTTGGATTTGGAATATCAAAATCATCCAGGGTAAAATTTTGGTACTTTTCGGATTACTTTTATATTTTGATTAATAGTGAAAATTACTAAATTTTAATTAAAAACATCTTTTTTAATCAAAATAATTAATAGTGATAAATTATAAATTTGAGTGTTTTTAAAGTATATTTAAAATATATTTTTACCATTTAATACAATTTTCTTCATTGGACATAATTTCACAATTAAACCGGACATAAACAAGTGTCAATCTTTTGATAGTTATTATTTTTTAAAAACACGCTTTTTGTTTTGACAGTGGGAAATAATTTTAAATTATTTTCTTCCACTTCTGTGTTTTGAATTTGAAAAAATGGACTCCATATTTGGAATCAGTATTTCCAAATTGTTTAAATTGGTTACTTTTATTTTTAGACATTTTGAATAATTACATCGATAAATATTTTATTTACCAAGGTTAAAGGGTAAATCCGGTAAATAAGAGTAACAAATAATATTATAATAATAATGAATTACCCTAAAACGTGTCTTAACTCTATTGGTTGATACTTGTCGGACCATTGGCATCTTTGGGTCGATTTTGGGACCCCATGGATCCACTTGTAAGTGATAATGACACTTTATATTAATTAAGTTAAAGTAAATACAAAAATGACATAAGCATTTGTCTTTTAGCAAAAAAAATTTACATAGGGTTATATATGTTATATTTTTGACTATAAATATTCATTACAAATATAAAAATAGTTCATACATAATGGTATTTTATTTATAATTTTTATACATTGAATAATTAAATTTATTTATGACACAATAATGATAAAGTATTTTCCTTGTTAATGAAAGAATCAAATAATTAGTGTTATAAATGTTAATATAAATATAATTTGAAAGTTTTGATGCCATACACGGATTTTATTGGTTAATATGACATTTTAAGATTTCTCATATGAATTTTTTTAGAATTAATAATGTTATTAATACTTTAACAAAAATCAATTATTAAATATTTTCAAAATTGACATACATGAGTTTTTTAAAAAATATTATATTATTAATTTATTTTCAATTCTTAAAAATCTATGGTTCGGCCAAAAGACTTATATCATGATGGGTGTATCATTAATGAACCACTTGGGGGTCTCTTGGATGTATATAGTATGTTTATTAACTATATAATATAAAAATACAAAGTTACATGGTAAATGTCAATCTAATTAACTAAGAGTTAAAACTAAAAGATAAGGTTAATATAAAGACCCAAACCTGTATAAAATATATTGGTTGAAAGGATTTAGACAAATAACCACCTTAGACTTTGAATAATCCACTTTTGAGCCATTAGAAACCGAATATGAATTTATTATAAAATAATACTTTACATTTTTTCTAAAGAGTCCCTCCTCACCCTTATAAAAGGACACCACTTCTAACAAATTCTTCACACCTTCAAAGACTTTTAGTTCGGCCAAACCCTACCCAAATATTCTCTCAACTTCCCTCACTTAATCCTAGAGGCCTTAGTTTGATCATAAATCCAACCTAAGGAGCCCTTTTGATCAAATCAAAAGGAAAACCTGAAGAAGAGGTAATGTTTTCACCACCCTTTTTCAAGTACCTTTTTTCATCAACTTCTTCTTCCCTTGTTATTTTCTTTCTAAAATAATAAATAAAGTATCTTATATAAAATGTGATGTTATTATAAATATTTTACAACCATATTCAGTATTCTATCCATCCTTTTAATGACATGTCACCATATGTGCGTACGTACGGCCTACCGTCTCCACGTCGTGGTGTAATTGTTATTCAATACATTATTATTTGGATGGTTATAATAATGGTGTGTAATTCATGTAAATAATAAATATAACATGATAATGATTCTGTATATATGATATACCATCAAATTAAATATTATTTTAATATCAAAAGAATGATATTGTCGCTCCAGCGTACGTACGAACTACCATCTCCACGAATGCGATGAGATTCACTCCCCATCGTATCCATTCATGTATAATTCTCATTTGATGATTAAAAAATAATGTTTAAGGACTTGATATCATTCTATATATGAATAAGATACAACTTATCCATAACAAACATGGCTTATTTAACAAAAAATATAAAATAAAACGAGTAAGTGAACACTCGAAATAGTGATAATACAAAGATATTATTAACAAATCAATATTAAAAGATCATATATGATATCATATTTATGTATATGATTCTTTTATAATTTAATAACAATTCCTTAACTATTATACATGAAGTTAACATACCATCGACTAAGGAAAAGTACAAGGTAAGTGTTTATTTCACAACCTCTTCATTATCTAAGGTTGTTTATACGTAATTATCTACTGTGACCTCTTTATCATCCACATCCATGTTTCTTAAAAATGTATTTCAAAACATTCTTACAATTTCTTATACTATGGGTTAAAGTCATTTATAACCTTTTTGACTTTTTATAAGATGTTTATAATGGAATCTTTCCACTGTTTTCTAAACAAGGTCCTTTTTAACATTTTCTAAAAAATTAAGGTAAGAATGTCTTGTTTAACTTATACGGCAGGTGCAGCTATTTTCTACCGTTATGAACTCATCGAATATTCCCTTACAAGCTGATAAGAATGTATTAAAAGTAAATGTTTTATTTTATAATTATGTGACTCCTAAATGATTTCAAAATAGAAAGAGATATTTCTGTAAAAAGGGTTTTGATTTCATCTATGTCAACATCCTTTGATGGATTTTATGTTTATTTGAAGTTGATTTATTAGGATACAAAACTTCCATATTGTATTAAAGGTTTTTGGATATGTTTGTCTATGTATGTTCTATTTTTATACCATTCATGGTTTATGGTTAATGTATTGACATTAATTATGCTAGTTTTAAAACGAATGTTTATTATATGTTTAAACCTTTTCATATAATGAATGTATTGGACTGAGTAAGTGACGGGTGGAGGCTACTATAGATCCTCAATGCATCGGTAGGTCTCATGAGACAACTAGACGTGGAATTGGCTGAGGCCCTTTCCCAATTTGATTTATGGTTTTGGTCGAGACCTTAATCATTTTTAGACATCTTTGTCGAGGCCTAGACCAAATGTTTCAGAATGTCCGACATTATACATTCCCTCATTTAGGAAATAATATTGATGGTTCATGTGGTCATTAGACTTGCAGAATACCCATGATTATGTTTTATTAAGGCATTATTTACTTAGGTCATATCCTTTCCATAAAAGTATTCATGTTTATTATTAGTAAAGGCATGTGGTTTCAATTATTTACCACGCTTAATATTTATGTCATTTTCAGCTGTATTACTTACCCTTACTGAGCATTTGAGCTCAACCCTTTTCTTTTGTTTTATTTTCCTAGGATATGAAGAAGTTAGTTATGAGTGACCTGCATGCATAATATAGGAGGATTGGATGTTTCTAATGAAATATATTTTTGTTGTATTTCTCTTCAAGCTATAAAGTTGAACTTATTTATGAATCTTGTTTCCAATAATACTAAACTGATCGGTCTTTCGAGACATTATTTCCTTGTGACCATGCTAATTTTATGTAATAATGCACCGACTCTGGGTAACTAGTTTCGGGGTGTTACATTTCAAGCTATAAAATGTATATTATTTATTATAAAAACATGGGATGTTTTATTTTTTTAATGTGTATGGTCTTGTGTGCCATATACCCTATCAAATAACATATTCCAACTTTAGATTTTCAGGTAATTACATTATCCCAACATTAATTAAATTGTGTCCTCAAAATTTAAACATTATCTTGGTAACAAATTGTTTTATTTTTTCCTATGTTGAAATCCTAGATCATCGGATTGTTTACTAAAAAACCTCTATAAAAGAAAGATTGGTAAGCACAAGGCTCAAATTTTATAAAATATAACTAGGTCTATAAATATGAGAATATTATATTCACGAAGATATGACTATATAGAGTAAAAGTGTAAATATTTATAGGGATTGATTTCGGTCATCAATACAAAACAAGTGAATGATAAATAGAATTTTTACGGAGAAAATGCAATAAATCTTCCATTATTTAGAATACATCCACTTCAATGAACATTATGGTATTATCACAACCTTTTTTTGGATTATTTTCATAATTCTGAGTAATTATTTTACTACTTAATATTATAAGGAAATTTATTCAAATAAAACATTTTAATTTCATATGAACAATTACATCTTTTTTTGTTCTTCAATAGAATTAAAACTCAACATTTACTTTACAGAATGGATATCCAAGAACTAACATTGATTCCTAAAGCACTAAAATAAACATTTAACAAATTGTAATGTCCATAAAAGAGTGAGAAGTCTAACTATTTTTTTTAACTATTTTCCAATGTCAAATGGTTAATACATTAATCTATTAACATACAAAGTTACTGTAATGGTTCATTACTAATATTTATTCATAAAAATTTTCAACTAAAACAATGTTATATTTACCAAGACATTACATATATCAGTTGTTGGCATGAAACCCTCGTCCTCCTTCGGTTATGGGTTCAAGAACCGTGGCCTTTCTGGATTTGATTGGTTTTGACCCACCATATATATTTCACTTCTCTAAAACTATATTAATATAATTTACAAAATAAATTTCATGGAAATAATTTATATTTAATCATTAAATACCCTACATTTTTCAATATAACCGTAATATATAAAAACTTCATCCCTTTATTTCTACATAGGTTCTTGTACGGTCTAGGGTTTATCCATAATATAATTTATATTATTTATAAATCATGACACCATATATTTAATATGAAACCCCTTAGTTTTAACATAGGTTATTAATTTTAAAAATAGCTTATAATGGTTTATATTGAAAATGGTAATTAACCTATGCATATATCTTGAGAGTGACAAACCAGGTGCATAGTAAGGCTCATTATCATGTACCAGATTACCCCAAGACTTTCCTGATGCACCTTAACTGAATTATTACCCTTGTGAACATCTATTATAGAACAAATATACACTTTTAGTATCTATACAAAGATATATTGATATAAGATGCCACAAAATCTCTACCTTAACAAAATTATAGGATGTTCTTCTATTATTATATTCAAATCCACAATAGGGTTACGTTCTTTAATCTATGTTTTCCTAAATCTAGTTTCCAAGGATGCTTCTAAAATTAATCGGATTTCAACTATAGCGACCTAACCCCATAAGTTCTAGTGTAGATGGATTTTATCAATTACATTGGCATATGATACAATTAAATCATGTCCTAAAGGACAAAACATTTTAGTGTTATTGGTAAAAAAGATACATATATGAGTCATATATTACAAATGAATACTCTAATTAATGCATTATTTTATCAAGGACAATAACAACTTTATTACATCTATCCTATCGTTTCATAAAATTAATAATAAACTTCTTGTATCCCTAGGGTTATAAATCATAATAAGGGTGAGCCCAAATATTTAGTAAAGATAAAGTAGAGTGGATGAAATAAGGAATCAATGAGTATAATCATTATGGAAACGTAAATAAATGAGAACATAAGAAATGTTGTTAAAAACTAATAAATAAGTGTGTAGATAAATTGAAAAGGTAATAAATGTAATCACATTCCATTTAAAAAACTAGATAAGGAAATATAAATATTGGATGGTAATAAACTAAAACACATGTCATTTAATAGATGAATTATGAATGAAATGCATTCATAGATGTGTCGATCAAAAATATAATGGATAATAGCAATGATAACTGAAATATATATGGAGGAAAATTCATAATTATTGAACGCCATTTATATGAAACATGAAAACCATTAATGTCAAGATTTATCCTCCAGAATGATTAAAAGTCTTGGAAGAAAACCATTTATTATTCTTGGAAACAAACTCCATGGATTTGTTTCCAACGAATTTTATCTCATGAGATTACCCTTTCATCTATTGAAATACAATACCTTTTCCTAAACCCATAATAAATTCTTTAAAAGGTCCACAATTAGTGTGTTTCATGTCCTAAGAATTCCTCATATCTAATACACAATATTCCTTATCAAATATCCATATTGAATAAAGGATACAAATTTATCAATATTTCTCCAAATAATCAAATAGAATTCAAACATAACCCTGTATGAATAATGGTATACATTTGAGGCAATAATGAAATCCCTGATAAAGGATTTGGAAACATAGGGGAATTTTAATGTCAACGGATCATAGGAAAATGAATATTTAATGGGGACTAAAAAAATTAAGGGAGTGAATTTAAATACTACCCTCGACCAAGTCAATCATAAACCTTATAGATTAAGAATAAGGATGGTATCTCTATAACATCTCTGATGTGGAGTAGAAACAAAACGTAGTTTTCATTGATAAATAGAAATACTATTAAAAAATTTTAAAAAAATTATTGAGGAAAATATCCTTTTTATTTTGAAAAAATTGAAATTATATTTCATTGAAAACTAAATTTTAAAACCATTTTCTTTAAAAATCATCTTTTTAAACTTACAAATTATTAATTGAAGTAATTATGGTAGGTAAATTCGTACATGGTGTATATGGAAAGATTAATATTCCTTATGCACGATAAAAGGTTAGAAAAATTCCTTATTCAGTAAGCGATAATAAGATTACTTTGAAAAAATATGTAAAATAAAAAATGCGTAAAAATTTCTTTATTAGATATTTTTTAAAAGGATAAATACATTTTTGAAAACTATTTTAAAAAATATTGTTTTTTGAAGAAAATGGGTTCTCCGATTAAAGAGAGAATGAAGTCAGGTTTTCATAAAAACATTTTCTAAAACACTTTGAGTAGAAAAAAGTGGAAAATGGTAATGATACATGAAAAAGTCCATGGATAACCATAGTAGAGGATACATAAATGGATTATGTAATAATGTTCAAATAATTTCCTCAAATAGAAATGAAATATCATTAAAATTATTGGTGAGGAAAATAATCATTATACATTCCAAAGTATCTGATACCACTTTGAGACATTTTAAATCATAATCCCCATGAATGAAAAATATTAAATAAATGTTAAAAAATGATTGATTATATAATATATTAAATGTTTCAGTATATACACAACATAAAATAAGTAAGTGGTGACTATGACATTTATCTTAATGATGTAAAAAGTGATTTAGAAATCCTTTACATTTCGTATGATTTTTATGAGGTGTCTTTGTCTCCCAGAATAAGAAATTTGTGTTAATTATTTAATTTCATGATATAATTTTTTATTTTTATAGTAACTTTTATTTCAATTATTATCATTTTGTATAAAAATACTTAATCAATTAATCTTACATCGGGTGTTTTGATCAAATTTCGTTTATATGTCAGAAAGAACATTTATAGGTCAACTATAGTCAAAGGGGTCATTATATAAATTATCTAGAATAATAATACTAATATAATTATAACAATAAATCTTCAATTATACTTTTAAAACCAGTCATTAAATATGGTTATGAAAAATGAACCAACATTACAATCCTGGAGACGGTAGGTCGTACATATGCATGAGTACCATTCCCATGATTCAATGATCCTTATGGAAAGAATTTAAGTAACACTATATATTTATAGAATAATAATTATATCATAAATATAATATTATTTTGTCATATATACTTATATATATCGTTATAGTGATGTAACATGAATCAAATCATATCGAGGAGGTGGTAGTCCACACATCAACGAATGATGTTATCACTTTTTCAGTGTGTAAAGGGGTGACAATGAATATGACATATATTTATATTTATGTAAAATTAACAATTTCATGAATATAATATATATGTTTTTTATGTAACATATTTTTAAATATAGTTATCTTTTATACATTCCATGTATCATGTGATCAAATCACGTCACTTTTAGAAGGCGGTAGTCCACACTTACACGAATGATGTTATCGTATTTACACAAAATGTAAATTATAAGGGTATGTTATTTGAAATAATTAAATAAGAATAAAGGAATACTAATAATAACATATAACATATATATAGATAATTTCCATCATAATCCATAACCATGAATGATGGTAAAGTTGAAACAAAAAACTTTGTTTCGTGAGGCTATAATTCATCGTACACATAAATGGTATGTTCGTTACCCTTCAGATGGATGTGTGTGTAATTATAGGTCTAAAACATAAAATAATAAATATCAATGTATTTAAGATAATTTTTTTATATACTCTTGGAATAAGAATTGTATTGGGAGTGGAGAAATAAATAAAACAAAAGATATTGAGGATAAATGTTACTTCTTCTCTAGGTAACTCCTTTTTGTTTATCTCAAAGGGCTTCCATGGATAGATTTATTCCAAAGTGTTGGACTCTAATATGAGGATGGGGATTATGAGGAGCTATTTTTTTAGAAATTTGTAGACGCAAATTGGATTTATATGTGTGAGGAATTGGGATGTGATGATGTGTTTTTATAGTGGAGGAGGTGTTTTTATAATGGATGAGGAGTGGTACTCTTGTATCTTTTGGAAAATGGAATCCCACCAACATTAACGTCATTTAATGTGGCTCCAATAATAGTAATGATTAAATACTATGGATAATAGGGTCCATATATTACCATCCAATTTATTTTGTACTAAATTATAGGTCATTTGGGCCCCTAGGTTTATGCTTTACTGTCTTGTAATGCATAATTTCACCTTAATCATTGAAATTTATTTTAATTACTTTGACTTATATTTTTGTCAAAAAAATTTTGAACATATTATGAATTATATATTAAGCTTATTTCAAATATTTAATTCATTTTTCAAAATTTCAATATCATAATTGTCATAAATTAATTTAAATTTAATCTTATACTTAGGACGTCAATACGAGTTTTAAAGTAAAAACATTTAAATGTTTGTAATGTTTTTATATTTAATTTCAAAGTGAAATTGAATAAAGTGACATAAATTTGATTAATTGATAAATACATTCAACTAATTAAACTGTAAAATTAATTTAAAATATAATTTCATTTTATAAATAAAACATATGAAAAAAATTAATTTGGAATTATAATTCAATATTTTTCATTACATAGTAAAAAAATAAAACATCACTGAAAATTACCAAAAAATATGTATTACCGAATTATTATGTTTATCTATTTAGGATTAATATTATTATGAAATACTGGATCTATAAAAGTTCCAAAATTGAATTAAAATAGGTTATCCATTAAAAGTTAATAAAATTCCCTTAATGAAAATATAGTAATTTATGAGTAAAATTTGGTTTGTTCTTATATTATTCCTATCAAATATATTGGATGAATATCATAAATATTTGATTGAATATATAATATATACATATAATACATTAATATCAATCTCTAATTTTAATTAATTTAATTTATTTGGATAAAATAGCTTTGAGATCATAAAAATAGTTTTCTAAAAAACATTCCATTTATATTCAATAGGTAATTATATTTATTTATAATTAATGTTTCACCAATTAAATAATTTTATATTAAAAAAACAATATTTTCATATGTTAGTAAATCATATTGAATACTAAAAATTTAACTCCAATTATATATCTTATTATTTTAAATAATAATATTTTAAAAAAATATTATCATTCATTAAAATAAGGTCTTGCATGTAAGACCAGACATTCAAGAAAGTCATTGTTTTATGTGATGTATTCTAACTCAGTGTCACATTCATTTCAAGCAATAAAATATTTTTTATTTACATAAATTTTTAAATATATTACAAATATTCGGGATGTTATATTACCTTATGTACTTGGTGTTTCATGTCACACACATAGTGAAATTAATGTTCCGAATTTAGATTTTTGGGGTGTTTCATTCTCCCAATGTTAATTAAATTAAATCCTAGCAATTTAAAATATATATAGGTAATATATTGTTTTATTTTTTCCAATTTTTAAATCCCACATCCTAATAAGTTTTTATAAAACATCCTCTAGAAAGGCGTGATAATAAAGTACAATGTCATCATGGAATAACAAATAACTAGGTCTCTAAATAAGAGAAATTGGTGGAAATTTGAGATACATACTTAGAGTAAAATCATAAATATTTATAGGGAGTGATTGAGGTCATCCATATAAGGCCCCAGCCTTAAACCTTACTTAATCTTGAGTTATTACAAGATTACACGTTGAGGATCTTTTCAGGTTTAGTGTTTTAGAGAATTAGATCATAAAACTTGTATTTCATTCCACATTTAAATAAAGTGGTTACATAAAAGATAGTATTCATTTTTCCCATCAACAGAAACACATTTAAAATAAATCATGGATTCTTTCTTGACACTTCCTTGACACTATCGTCATATCATGTACCCTTCCCTTGACCTGTGGAAAACATTTCAAAAACTTGGGATGAGAATAAAAAGCTCAGTAAGGGATATAAAAATATAGAAAGGAAAATGAGTACATGTATACATATGAATGAAATCATACTTTACCCATAAAACATAATCATTTTAACATAACTTATAAAATCATGAATAAATCATAGAAATCATAAGACATAAAGGTAGCTCGAGGCATTAATAACATTCGTACGTAAAGAGTAACCCTCTTGGTTACGTTTGTAATACCCACCATAGTATATTCCCTAAATCTCTTCGGAGAAACCTTAACGTTTCACTCCTTCGCGTTACCCAATGCATTGGAGAGCTATATCGGGCTCACCCGCCCCTAGTTTATCATGGAACCACACGTATTCATAAACAATGCCCAAGAACCATAACATAATCATATAACATAACCTAAGTGCAAAAAAAGATAACATTCCCACATTGTAATAACAATATAACATTTTAATATATTGAAATAATGAATCCATTCTAATAAAACATTTTCCAAACCATATAAAACATTTAATAAAGAGATTTTTGAATCAAAGTGTCCCATACCACTTTGATGCTTTTAACATTTTAAACCCTTAATATCCATATAAATAAATCCTTAAAACCATTTTGAAAACATGGATATTAATGAGAAATATTTATAACAATAAATCATTGAAACATTTAAAACGATATTTTAGTTAAAGTGTTTTTAACAAAATGAGAGACACTTGAATACAATAATTGAGGAATAACATTTAATTAGAACTTTATAATATCATGATAATAGAGGGATTCATGATATAATATTCCAAAGGACAGTATATACACCATATAAGATTGAACTGGTGCCTAAAAACAATGAAGTCTCAATAGAAATGTAAAATGAGATGAAATCCATAATAAAGAAGGTATCCTTAAATCAAGGATAAATCAATCTCATAATTATGTGTGATAAATATAAATACACCCTATATAAGTGGATATTGAGTGTAAAACAATAAAAGGTCATTCACACATATTCAAAGGATGACATATTCAATAACTACATGTTGAACCAAAGGAAATCGAAATTGGGTTAAGAAGTTCCCTTGGTAAAATTTGACAGTCTAACGGCGTCACATAAAATTTTAGAAAAAGAGTTGATGAGATAGATAAAGGGTATATAATCACTCGGACATAAAATTTACATCAATAAGGATATAGAAGAACATATCCCAACATTACAATATGTAAATTAAAAGACCCTACAAAAGAAGTCTTTTAAAAAGAGGAGGGTGAAAGGTTCCCTTACTGACTTGGGTATCTTTCAAAACATACACCCCATGAAAGAAGGAAAATACAACATTTATGTAAATACTCATAAACAAAATTATATTACCCAAATAGTATAATAATGGGAAGTACATATACCACTCAAAGGAAATGGTGGAAAATGTACCACAAATCTCACGGGAATAAAAGTGAGATGAAAAATCCCTTACGAAAACTCGGCAGCCTATCGGTGCCACTTAAAACTTCCAAAAATGGATTGATGAGATAAAATAGGGTATCTCATCATATTACAATAAAATTTAAAGAAAGAGGAATGTAAAATAACATCCCATAACATAAAAAATAAGAGCTTAAAAGAAGTGACATAAAGGAGAGTACTTAAAAAGAAAGAGAGAGGATAGATCTCTTACGAAAATTCGGCAGCCTAACGGCGCCACTCAAAACTTCCAAAATGGATTGATGAGAGAGAATAGGGCCTCTCATCATATGAAAATAAAAATTACAGTAATATTAATATAAAATAACATCCCAATCACAATAAATATGAGCTTAGAAGGAATGACATAAAAGAATGTACTTAAAAAGAAAGAGAGGAGTAGGATCCCTTACCTCAAGTCCAACTTGTCTTGTCCGTTTCTTTATATTCCCGAATAATAAACTTTGGTCAATTTATAATTTATTAAGGACCTCCTATAAATATTATTATTCAGTTAATATCACATATTTTAATGTTATAATAATTGGTTAATAATATGAGTTCATATCAGACGTTTTTTTCGATGTTTGGTACGTGAGTCAAAAATTGAACTTGTTGGAAAATAATTTTCCATGTAGTTTTAGGTACATCATATCCAGAATAGTATTAATGCTTTAGATGTCATATATATCCAGTATATATTCATTTTATACTATTACATAGCATTTGGAGATAAAAACGAAAAGCACCGTTCATGGAGACGGTAGGCCGTACGTACGCATGAACACTACTTTCATTTTTTCTTTGTCATATTAACGGAATTAAAAATAAATGATATACATATATACTATAATTCCAGTATAATATATATGTTATATAGGTAACATATGCTCATTAATTTCATTCTTTATATGTTCCATGTATTGCATGTACGAGTCACATCACTTGAGGGGGCGGTAGTCCACACTTTGTCATATGAAATTATCGCATTTACACAACATGAAAATAATAAAGGTATGGTTTAAATATAAAATAAAGAATCATATAGTAAACATAAATACCATATATATCATATATAAAATACAGTGACATCATAATGGACACTTTTATAGGTGTTAAAAGAATATTGAACAATCATCATTTCGTGAGGCAGAAAATCGCCAACCATAGAAACAATATGTTATTTAACCATTAGACGATGGTGTGTGTAAGTGTAGCTATAATCCTTCTTATAAAAACATCATAGTATATTTAATATATTGTATTTGTTACAAAAGAAATTAATAAAAAGAGTTTAGGGGGTTGGACAAGCAAAATAAAACAAAAGGACACAAGTGATGACATTACCTTAAAATCGGGTAACTCCCTTTGGTTTGAGCTCAAAGGCTACCTTGGGAAGACTTCTGCCCAAAGTGGGGCTTCAAGGAGTTATAGAGGGATGTGGAGAGACAAAATGGGCAGGTTTTGGCCGAGCTAAAGGCATTGGAAGTGTGGGTTAGGAGGTATAGGTGGGGGCCTTTTATAAGAGGCGAGGAGGGGCACTCTTGGAAAGTAAGGAAATGTTACTTTATTTTAGAATACGTTTCGGATTTTAATGGTCCCACATTGATGTGTTTCAAGGATCAGGTGATAATATTTCTAAATCCACCCATAAAATAGGTTTTGGACATGTTTAGGTCTTATATTTTACATTATCTTTCCATTTTATTTAAATCGTTAAATAATGAGGTCATCACTGCATCATCATGATGTCATAAATAATTTAATTTATTTAATGTATAAAAATTATAAAAAAAATACTATGATGTAGAAAGTATTTTTATATTTCCAATGACTATTTATAGTCCAAAATATCTTTTATGTAGACAAAATTAAAAATATTTTACTTAGGTGACACATTCTTTGTTACATTTAACATTCTTTAAAAATAAATAGATAAAAAGTCACTTTCTCACAAAAGTGATTCCATGGGACCCCAAATTTGGCACAAGGAATCCCATAGTAGGCCATGAGACAACCAGTAGCCTTAGGACACATGTTGTGGTCATTTTGTTATTATTTTGATATTATCTTATTATCTTTAACTACCCGATTACTCATTAATCAAGATAATTAAAGATAATTACCGTCATTACTATTCAAAATTTCCAAAAAAAATAGTCTTAATTAAATAATTTGGACCCTATGATTCCAAATATTTAATCCATTTTACCAAATTCCAAACACATAAATTGAAATAATTAATTTTAAAAAAACTTCTCGTTGTCAAAACAAATAGCGGGTTTTTTAGAAACAATATTTATGAAAAGTTTGGCACTTGTTTATGCCCAATTCCAAAGTGAAATTAATCCCAATTACCATAATTAAATTAAATGGTAAAAATATATTCCAATTAAACTTTAAAACAAATTTAAAAGATAATATAACCATATAATTAAATTATATGAAAAAGAAGTTTTGATGTAAAATGCAGTATTTTCACTATTCATTAAAAAATGAACATTGTCAGAAAAATACCAAAAAATTAACCCAAGGTAAATTTCTATGTCCCAATCATAAATAATATGTTTATTTTGAAAAATAAAGCTTATAATATTGTCAAAAGTTTTATTTAAAAATGGTTTTCCATCAAAAGGTAGTAAAACACTCTTTTAAAAATACTAGTGTATTCAATGCTTAAGATTAGATTCATTTGTATTTTAAGCCTCTAAAATTTATTGAATAAAAGTAAAAACATTTAACACAGATATATAATCGTATTCTAGTTATTTATATTCATTCCTGCCAACACAACGGCTATGTGTTAACTACTAATTAAAATAATATTATTTTATTATTAGAGTGCAACGTAAGATTTCAAAGGAACTCGTTGTGGCGTATTGGGTAAGCCATCGAGCATAACGTTCCATTTAAATTAATATTGAAATTTTTTCCACAAATAGGGATAAATATAAAAATGTCAAATTCTTTATTTACCTAGGGTGTTACATCCTTCCCCCCTTTTGGAAATTGCGTCCTCGCAATTATAAAACTGTGCTTGGAAACATCATTGAAAATCCCACATCAGAACAAGAGTCGACAAAACAATCACTTTAAAATAAATAAAGAGAATTATAGAGGTCACCCGAGTTAACCCATACTAGGATTCCATGTAGGAAAACATGGACATGGAGGAGAAAACATAGGGTCATGTTCTGATGGAGAGTGATAGAGAACATGTTTAGGAGAAAGTTAACCACAAGAAAATCAAAAACTTGTGATGGGTTAAACGGTATTCGATTCCCCAGTAGGAAAAGCTAATAGACAACATTTTTGTTTTAAGTTACTTTTTATTGAGGAATTTATTCATAAGGAAACATAATTACTTATCATGTTGACTTTCAACTTTTATTAGATTTATTACACAAACTCATACTTTCCCCAAAAGACGAGTATTTAGGAAGACTTGTTCACATTAAGAGTACTATAATCATCTTCTAGGGAATCACATAATCCAAAAAAGAGAACTATATACTTACCATGCCTTTAGACTTTAACCAAAACCAAAACCAAAAAGGTTAGTACAAGATTAGATAATCCAGAAAAGGATAACCCTTTATAAAAAGAAAATCTATTCTTAATCTCCAAAATTTGTCCAACAAAACCCAAACTTCAACGTGGACCATTCGATAAACAATTTGTCCATAAAATCCTTCAATGTAAACCAAAATAAGATTGAATCCCAAATATTTGAATGTTTTAGTCACATAGTCTTCCAAGTTAAATCGTAACATTTATCTCAAACAACATCAGTTGCTCTTAAAGTCTCGTATTGAAGAGTAATTACCCTAATGACATATCCTCCATGAAAGGATAATAAATTTCCATAGATAACCCAAAATAAAATTAATCTTAATTCATAAAATCATCTAACTAAAAAGAATCAGTCAAACTAACCAGGGACTTCACGTAGTCCAGTGGTAGGCGATAAATACCAGTTGCACTTTGGTTGTGGGTTCGATTCCCGCAGCTTTGTTCGATGCGACGGGTTGTCACACGGTCTGCGTTTTGTCCTTTTTCAAAAACTATATAATTCTCAAATAATTCCCCAAAAAGAGATAAAATCATCAAAAATAACCTTAACATAATTTAATCTCAATTTTATCTCATTCCTTTCACTTCCATCATAACATATAGTAACCCATAATTACCTCAAAAGTAAGGATCATATAAACCCAAATGGTTCTTTATAACTATGTCCACAAAAGAACAGATAACTATTCGTTGAATAAAATTTTCACATATTAAACATCAGAGTTACACATACTATAAAAAGTCTTCTAATGTAACCCCATCATCAAAAGAGAGTTAATACTCATAAGAATTTCACCATAACTCTTGAAGCCCTTATATGTTGACTTCTTACTCATTCAACATTCTTCATGATCCATTAACCATTCCTTTCAAACTTATTCTGAAATACTTCCTTCCTACAAACAAAATCATGAATCATATCCTAAGATTCCAAAATAGGAAAAAAATAGTTATAAAATAATCCATACCTTTGATTGGTCATTTTCAGTTTCTTCATCCTCAATCGGAATGGAATTAGGTATTGGTAAACGAACATTTGTACGAACTTGGTGATCCCATTCACAAAACATCTTCATAGGACATGTGTTTGCATAATGACCATTCACACCACATTTAAAACATTCAATTAATCCCTCAGAAAGAACTTCATTCCCTTTCCTCGAGTCAACTGGATGCTTCCTTTTTCCATGGCAGGTTCTTGCTTTATGACATTCATTTCCACATCTATAGCATATTTATGTCCCTTTGAAACATTTTCATAGGTGTTTCTTTCCACATCTTTGACACATAGGTTTTTGAACACACTTACCTTTATGATTATAACCTGTACTTCCGTAGGGATTTGTTTCTCGCATAAACGATGCCTTAGAGAAATCACCAAGGTTTAGGTGGTCAATCATGACTCCAGATAGTTGGTTGAGGATAATCACAAGATTTCTCATTGCAGATCCCATATCATTCAGTTGCTTTCTCAAAAAACTATCACAGTTTCCTTCACATCCACTGTTACTTTGGTGCCAGCTAGATCCAGCCATTTACCAAAACCAAAAAGGTCAGTGTGAGTATATCAACAAAACCATCATGTACTAATGAGGAAAATAAACACTGAGATATACTTTCTCATTCACTTTATCTAAAACTAGGACTCTTTCTGAAATCCTAACCATTATGGTAATGTCACTTATTCTTAAAGAATACCCTAACCTCTAAAGCTATCTAAACCGACCTCTGATACCAACTATAAGGCCCCAGCCTTAAACCTTAATTAATCTTGAGTTATTACAAGATTACACTTTGAGGATCTTTTCAGGTTTAGAGTTTTAGAGAATTAGATCATAAAACATGCATTTCATTCCACATTTAAATAAAGTGGTTACATAAAAGATAGTATTCATTTTTCCCATCAACAGAAACACATTTAAAATAAAACATGGATTCTTTATTGACACTTCCTTGACACTATCATCATATCATGTACCCTTCCCTTGACCTATGAAAAACATTTCAAAAACTTGGGATGAGCATAAAAAGCTCAGTAAGGGAAATAAAAATATGGAAAGGAAAATGACTACATGTATACATATGAATGAAATCATACTTTACCCATAAAACATAAGCATTTTATCATACCTTATAAAATCATGAATAAATCATAGAAATCATTAGATAAAGGTAACTCGAGGCATTCATAACATTCGTACGTAGGGAGTAACCCTCTTGGTTATATTTGGAATACCCACCACAGTATATTCCCTAAATCTCTTTGGATAAACCTTAACGTTTTACTCCTTCACGTAACCCAATGCATTGGAGAGCTATATCGGGCTCATCTGGCCTTAGTTTATCACGAAACCACCCGTATTCATAAAAAATGCCCAAGAACCATAACATAATCATAGAACATAACCTAAGCACAAAAAAAGATAACATTACCACATTGTAATAACAATATAACATTTTAAGATATTGAAATAAAGAATACATTCTAAAAAACCATTTTCCAAACCATATAAAACATTTAATAAAGAGATTTTTGAATCAAAGTGTCCCATACCACTTTGAAGCTTTTAACATTTTAAATCCTTAATATCCATATAAATAAATCCTTAAAACCATTTTGAAAACATGGATATTAATGAGAAATATTTATAACAATAAATCATTGAAACATTTAAAACGATATTTTAGTTTAAGTGTTTTTAACAAAATGAGAGACACTTGAATACAATAATTGAGGAATAACATTTAATTACAACTTTACAATATCATGATAATAGAGGGATTCATGATATAATATTCCAAAGTACAGTATATACACCATATAAGAGTGAACTGGTGCATAAAAACAATTAAGTCTCAATAGAAAAGTAAAATGAGATGAAATCCATAATAAAGAAGGTATCCTTAAATCAAGGATAAATCAATCTCATAATTATATGTGACAAATTGAAATACACCCAATATAAGTGGATATTGAGGGTAAAACAATCAAAGGTCATTCACACATATTCAGAGGATGACATATTCAATAAATACATGGTGAACCCAAAGAAATCGAAATTGGGTTAAGAAGTTCCCTTGGTAAAATTTGACAGCCTAACGGCGTCACATAAAATTTTAGAAAAAGAGTTGATGAGAGAGATAAAGGGTATCTAATCACTTGGACATAAAATTTACATCAATAAGGATATATAAGAACATATCCCAACATTACAATATGTAAATTAAAAGACCCAACAAAAAAAGTCTTTTAAAAAGAGGAGGGTGAAAGGTTCCCTTACCGACTTGGGTATCTTTTGAAACATACACCCCATGAAAGAAGGAAAATACAACATTGTTTTAAATACTCATAAACAAAATTATATTACAAAAAGATTATAATAATGGTCAGTACATATACCACTCAAAGGAAATGGTGGAAAATGTAGCACAAATCTCACGGGAATAAAAGTGAGATGAAAAATACCTTACGAAAACTCGGCAGCCTATCGGCGCCACTTAAAACTTCCAAAAATGGATTGATGAGATCAAATAGGGTATCTCATCATATTACAATAAAATTTACAGAAAGTGGAATATAAAAGAACATCCCCCAACATAACAAAGAGGAGCTTAATAGAAGTGACATAAAGGAGAGTACTTAAAAAGAAAGAGAGAGGTTAGATCTCTTACGAAAATTCGGCAGCCTAACGGTGCCACTCAAAACATCCAAAATGGATTGATGAGAGAGAATAGGGTCTCTCATCATATGAAAATAAAAATTACAGTAAGAGTAATATAAAAGAACATCCCAATCACAATAAAGATGAGCTTAGAAGGAATGACATAAAAGAATGTACTTAAAAAGAAAGAGAGGAGTATGATCCCTTACCTCAAGTCCAACTTGTCTTGTTCGTTTCTTTATATTCCTGAATAATAAACTTTGGTCAATTTATAATCGCTTAATGACCTCCTATAAATATTATTATTCAGTTCATATCACATATTTTAATGTTATAATAATTGGTTAATAATATGAGTTCATATCAGACGTTTTTGTCGATGTTTGGTACGTGAGTCAAAAATTGAACTTGTTGGAAAATAATTTTCCATGTAGTTATAGGTACATCTTATCCAGAATAGTATTGATGTTTTAAATATCATATATATCCAGTATATATTCATTTTATACTATTACATATAATTTGGAGATAAAAACGAAAAGCACCGTTCATGGAGACGGTAGGTCGTACGTACGCATGAACGCTACTTTCATTTTTTCATTGTCATATTATCGGAATTAAAAATAAATGATATACATATATATTATAATTCCAGTATAATATATATGTTATATAGGTAACATATGTTCATTAATTTCATTCTTTATATGTTCCATGTATTGCATGTACGAGTCACATCACTTGAGAGGGCGGTAGTCCACACTTCCTCATATGAAATTATCGCATTTACACAACATGAAAAGAACAAAGGTATAGTTTAAATATAAAATACAGAAGAATATAGTAAACATAAATACCATATATGTCATATATAAAATACAGTGACATCATAATGGACACCTTTAAAGGTGTTAAAAGAATATTGAACAATCATCGTTTCGTGAGGTAGAAAATCGCCAACCACAGAAACAGTATGTTCTTTAACCATTAGACGAAGGTGTGTGTAATTTTAGCTCAAATAATTATTATAAAAATATCCTAGTATATTTAATATACTGGAGTTGTTACGGAAGAAATTAATAAAAAGAGTCTAGGGGGTTGGAGAAGCAAAATAAAACAAAAGGACACAAGTGAAGACATTACCTTTAAAATCGGGTAACTCTTTTTGGTTTGAGCTCAAAGGCTTCCTTGAGAAGACTTCTGCCCAAAGTGGGGCTTCAAGGAGTTATAGAGGGATATGGAGAGATAGAATGGGCAGGTTTTGGCCGAGCCAAAGGCATTTGAATTGTGGGTAAGGAGGTAGAGGTGGGGGCCTTTTATAAGAGGAGAGGAGGGGCACTCTTGGAAAGTAAGGAAATGTTACTTTATTTTAGAATGAGTTTCGGATTTTAATGGTCCCACATTGATGTGTTTCTAGGATAAGGTGATAAGTGTTCGAATTCCACTCATCCAATAGGTTTTGGACATGTGTAGGTCTTAGATGTTACATTATCATTCCATTTTATTTAAATTGTTAAATAATGAGGTCATCACTGCATCATCATGATGTCATAAATAATTTAATTTATTTAATGTCTAAAAATTATAAAAAAAATACTATGATGTATAAAATCTTTTTATATTTCCAATGACTATTTATAGTCCAAAATATCCTTTATATAGACAAAATAAAAAATATTTTACTTAGGTGATACATTCTTTGTTACATTTAACATTCTTTAAAAATAAATAGATAAAAAGTCACTTTCTCACAAAAGTGATTCCATGGGGCCCCCAAGTTTGGCACAAGGAATCCCATGGTCGGACATGAGATAACCAGTAGCCTTAGGACACATGTTGTGGTCATTTTTTATTATTTTTATATTATCTTATTATCTTTAACTACCCGATTACTCATTAATCAAGATAATTAAAGATAATTAACGTCGTTACTATTCATAATGTCCAAAAACAAAAGTCTTAATTAAATAATTTTTACCTTATGATTAAAATATTTAATCCATTTTAACAAATTCCAAACACATAAATTGCAATAATTAATTTAAAAAAACTTCTCGTTGTCAAAACAAATAGCAGGTTTTTTAGAAACAATATTTATGAAAAGTTTGGCACTTGTTTATGCCCAATTCCAAAGTGAAATTAATCCCAATGACCATAATTGGATTAAATGGTAAAAATATATTCCAATTACACTTTAAAACAAATTAAAAAGATAATATAACCATATAATTAAATTATATGAAAAAGCAGTTTTGATGTAAAATGCAGTAATTTTCACTATTCATTGAAAAATGAACATTGTCAGAAAAATACCAAAAATTAACCCAAGGTAAATTTCTATGTCCCAATCATAAATAATATGTTTATTTTGAAAAATAGAGCTTATAATATTGACAAATGTTTGATTTAAAAATGTTTTTCCATCAAAAGGTAGTAAAACAATCTTTTAAAAATACTAGTGTATTCAATGATTAAGATTGGATTCATTTGTATTTTAAGCCTCTAAAATTTATTGGATAAAAGTAAAAACATTTAACACACATATATAATCGTAATTTAGTTATTTATATTCATTACCGCCAATACAACGGCTATGTGTTAACTACTATTTAAAATAATATTATTTTATTATTAGAGTGCAACGTAAGATTTCAAAGGAACTCGTTGTTGCGTATTGGGTAAGCCATCGAGCATAGCGTTCCATTTAAATTAATATTGACATTTTTTCCACAAATAGGGATAAATATAAAAATGTCATGTTCTTTATTTACCTGGGGTGTTACAATCAAACAGAAATAAGTGAATGAAAAATAAAAATTTTATGGCCTCAAAACCATATATCTATAATTATTTATAAGACCATCGTATTAAAAAAATCAAAGTATTAGAAAAAAAATTGATCACTTTCCTATTGTTGAGTAATTCGATTACTACATATGATTATACAGATATTTATTCACATGATAAATTTTATTTTAATTTGAACAATTCCATATTTTGGTTATTATTTGATAAATTATAATTCATCCCTTAGATCAAGGAATGAATTTCTAAAAATTTACTTTGATGTGTGAAGCACTAAAATAAACATTTAACTAGTCATAAGGCCCATAAAAGGGTGAAAAGCCTAACTATTTCTCTCTAACTATTCACTAAATTCATAATCTTTAATACAATAATTTCTTAAACTGAAAAGGTACGGTACTAGTTCATCATTAATATTTATTCATCAAATCTGTTGACTGGAAACAATGAAATGTTAACTAGTACAATGTATAGATTAGTGGTCGGCATGAAACCATTCTCATCCTTTTTTTCATGGGTTTAAGACTCATGGCCTTTCCGGACATTATTGGTTGTCACCTTATATTAATAGTGTCCTTTTCTAAAATCTTATTAATATATTATTAAAAGTAAATATGTTTTATATCCTTGAAATTTATTCACAAAATAGCTAACAGTTTTCAATACAACTATAATACACATATACTTCAGCCCTTTATTTCCATAGGTCCTTCCTTCATCTAGGGTTTGTCCATTATGTAATTTATTGTATTTCTCAATCCTAAAACATTATATTCAATATAAAACAACTTAGGCTAAACCTAGTTTTTTCAATGTCAAAATCATTCATAATGATTTATAAAAAAATGTGAATTATTTATAGCATATCCCCTAAGAGTTTTCAAACCAAGTGTGTATTAAGGCCCATTTTCACGTACAATGTTACACCAAGTTACACCTGATGCACCTTTTTTGAGTTGTTACCCCTTAGAATATCATTTCCAGAACCATGTCCCCTTATAGTATCCAGATAGTGATGTATATCTTGGAACATCCACATAATCCACACCTTAACAAAATTCTAGGATTTAATTCAATTATTATCTTAAAAGTATACCATCGGGTTATTTTCTCTAATCTATGAATTCCAAAATATTATTTCCAAGGTTAACAATAAAATTTCTCTGATACCATCTTTATTGACCAGACCCTATATGGAAAGAAGTCGGTTTTTTCTATCAATTAAAATGGCATAAGATGAAAGTAAATCACATTGCAAAACACAAAATAGTTAAGTATTCTTGGTAAAACTGATAAATATATGAGTCTTTCATTAAAAATAAATACACTAGTTACAACATATTTTTTGCAAGGATAATAACAAATCTATTCCATTTAGGGTGTCCTTGCATAAAATGTTTTGTTAAATTTTAAATTCCTTCAGAATAGAAACATAATAAAATTGAGCTCAAATTCTTATTAAGGGTAAAGTATAGTGGAATAAATAATGAATAAATAAAGATAATCAATATATAAAGGTAAATAAATGAGAGCACATTCCATGTAGTTAATAACCAAAAATTATGTGAGTAGGTAATATGGCAAATTAATAAATTTAAAAAAATTCTATTAAAATAACTCGATAAGGAAAAATTAATATGGGAAGGTAATAAATTGAAACACATGACATTTAATAAATTAATTTTCAATGAAAGGCATCCATATACACGTCGGCACATAATCTATGGGATACTAATAGTTATAACTGAAATATATATGAATTAAATGATTAATTATTAGAATCCATGTATAACTCACCTTAAAACCTCTACTATAAAGATCTATCCTTTGGACAGTATAAAATTATGGTTTGAAACTAATCAATTCTTCTTTGAAATAGACATGAAGGGTTTTTTCACCATCTAATGTCATCTCATGATACAACTGATGCATCGAAGGTCTTATATTAACTTTTCCCCAAACCATAATGAGTTCTTTAAATTTTCCCCGACCCATGTCATTTATGTCCTAAGAATTCCTCATATCGAATAAATAATATCCCTTATCAAATATCTGTATGGAATAAAGGATTTGGATTTGTAAGTATTTCTCCATCAAATATGATAAATTCAAATTTAACACCTTATCAAAAATGGTACGTAGTTTAAGAAATAATAATATCTATTAAAAATGATATGGATTCTTAGTGGAAACTCATTGTCATGGGATTAAAGGAAATTGAATATTTAAAATGACTAAAATGAATCAAGGAAGTTTATGTGAATACTATCCTTGACCAAATCAATCACAACACATATAATAGAAGAATAAGTATATTATCACTACAACATATCCTAAATAAAATATAAACAATGGTTTGTTATTATTGATTACTGGAAATACTATAAAATATATTTTAAAAACATTCTTGAATAAAAAATACTTTTTTACTTTGGAAAATATTTTGAAAATATTCATTTTGAATATAAATTTTAAAAAAAATTCTTTACAAATTACTTCTTTATAATTTCAAAGAAATCTTTACAAAATGAAGGTGGGTGAATTTTTACGTGGCGTACGAGGTAAGGAGAAGATTATTTTTACCTAGTAAAAGGTTATAAAAATAAATTGTTTAGAAAGAGACAAAAATATTTCATTGAAAACATGGGTAAAATAAAAAATGGAAAAATTATTAAACTAAATCATTTTTAATATGCTAAAATCATTTTATTAAAATTTTGTTTTTATAAGAAAATAGTTTCTCTAACTAAAGGGAGAATTAACTTAGGTTTTATTAAAACATTTTCCAAAACACATTGAGTACCAAAGAGTATAGAAATGGTACTGATGCATGAAAATGTCATTAATAACTAAACAAGAGTAAAATTAAATGTATTATCGAATAATTCTCATATAATTTCCTTGAATGGAAATGAAATATCATTAAAATTATTCTTGATGAAGATAAATTTTAAATATTCCAAAGAGTATTATAACACATTGAATCATTCTAAATCATAATCCTCATGAAGAAAAACCATTAAATTTAGGGTAAAAATGATTAATGATATAATATATCAAAAGTGGTAGAATATACACGACACAAAAGAAGAATGTGGTGAACATGACATTTATCTCACATATGTAAAAACTGATATTAAAATACCTTTTCTTATGAATGATTTATCTTATGTGTCTTTATATTTTTGAATAACAAACATCTGTTAATTATTTAACTTCATTAGAAACTTTTTCATTTTTATCATTACTTTTATTTCAATTTTTACCATGTTGTACACAACTACTTAATCAATTGTATTTGTATCGGGTGTTTTGATAAAATTCTATTTATATATCAAAAATAACTTCTGTATGTCAACTATGGCCAAAGGGGTCATTATATAACATCTCAAGAATAATAATCATGAAATTATTGTTATATTATTAAATAAATTATACTTTTTAGACCATTAATTAAATATGGTTAAGAAAAATGAACCAACGTTACAATCATGGAGACAGTATGTCGTACGTACGCATGAGTAACATTCCCATTTTCCAATGATCATTATGGAAAGTAGGTAAGTAAAACTATATATTTCATTAATTATAATTATATACTAAACTTAATATTATTATTCCAATATAATTATATATATAATTATTGTGATGTAAATGGAATCACATCATGTCGTGGATGCGACAGTCCACACATCCACGAATGAACTTATCACTTTTTTTGTATGTGAATGGGTGATAAAAATGATATATATTATATTTTAAGAAATGAAATTACATCATGAATATAGTATATAATTTTCTAATGTCACATATTTTTAATTAAAATAAACCTTTATATATTCCATGTATCGTGTGATTGAATCACATCGCTTTTAGGAGGTGGTAGTCCACACTTTCACAAATGAAGTTGACGTATTTAAAAAAATTGGAAGTTTAAGGGTATCTATTATAAAAGTGTTATAGAAGGATAAAAACATAATAATTGTCCTATATATCATATATATTCATCCTTTACATTATAATTACCAACCTTGATTGGTGGTAAAGGAAAAACAAGAAACTTCGTTTCGTGAGGCATTAATTCACTATACACAGAAATAGTATGTATATTACCCATTAGATTTTAGTGTGTATAAGTTTGGGTCCCACAAAAAACAAAAAATCATAAAATTATAATTAGGATACTGGGTTTTATATATTATCATGGAATAAAGAGTTTTTAGGTAGTGGGGATATAAATGATACTAAAGGTCTTGAAGAAAGATGTTACCTCTTCTTTGGGTAACTCCATTTGGTTTTCACCAAATGGATTCCTTGGACGGATTTATAACATATTTTAGGATTCATGAAATATGTGGGTATTTTTAGGAACAATTTGGGTATAGAATTTGTGATCCAATGTGGCCTGATATGTGTGAGGATGTGGGAGGGGATGAAGCCTTTTTATACTGTAGGTGGAGTGGCACTCTTATAAATTTTGCAAAATGGAATTCCACCAACGTTTTTTCCATTTAAAGTGGATAAAATAAAGGTAATAATTAGATCCATGGGAGGATTGGTTCTAAATATTTCTATAAAATAGATTTTGGGAAAGTATATAGGTCATTTAGGCCTTTATGTTTTAGGTTTGGTCCATTTTTATGGTTAATTTCACCATAATCATTTTCTTTAATTTTAATGAAATTCAATAATATTTTGGTTAAAAACTATAATGACCTTATTAGTCATAATAAATTATCCTTATTCCAAATAAGGATCAATTTTAAGGACTTCCAATCACATAAGGGGAAGAAATTACATTTAATTTAATCTCTCAAATAGAATGACAATAGAGGTCTTTAAAGTAAAGTATACAAATGTTTTATATGATTTTATATTTACTTTCAATATAGAAATTGATTAATAAGAAATAAATATGATTAATTGATAAATAAATTTATCTAATATATCATTAAAAAAAATTAAGATATGATATAACCTTTGAATTAAATTACATGAAACCCCAGTTTTGAATAATAATTCGGTATTTTTAATTATTCATTAAAAATGAAACATAAAAAAATACAAAAAAATTATTATAACCTAATTTTTATATTTATATTAAAAGTATTACATTTATTTTGATTTATAATATTTATAAAATTTCCAAATCATGAATTAAAATATGTTCGCCTCTAAATGAGGGTAAAATTTCATTAATAAAAATACAGTATTTTATTCTAAAATTAGGTTGGTTCTTATCTTATGTATATCAAATATAATAGATGAATATCAAAAATAATTTGTTGAATAAATAATACATATGTATATATATATTGAGTTAATATCACTCACCATTTTTAATTAACTTAATTCATTATGATAAAACACCATTGTGATCATAAAAATAGTTTTCTATAATAACAATCTCTTTTTATTAAATTGGTTCTTATTTTTAATTTTAATTAATTTTTAGCCAATGAATTAAATGTAAATTTATATAAACAATATATTTTTATAATTTAGCTTATAATTTTAATAAATTGTAATTTAGCTGTAAGGTTATATATTATTATATTAAATAATATTAATTTAATAATATATCATCGTTCAGTAAAACTCATTCTTGCATGTAATGAAAGACATTGAAAATACTCATTGGTATATGTGACGTACAATAACTCAGTTTTGTGTGCATTTAAATATATATAAAAAATTGAATTTATTTATGTTAGTAAATACATTATAAATACTAGGGATATTATATTCCCTTACATGCTTTGTGTTACATGTCATACACGCTCTCGAATACAATGTTCATATCTTAGATTTTTTAGGAATTAAAGATTGTGTCTCACCTTAGATAGGATTGGGTAAGCATCATCTTAAAATTTCATTTCTATTTTTGAGCGTTATCTTGAGTTTTAAATGTTTAAGTAATATATTCTTTGAGTAACGCATGAAGGTGTGTTGGGCATTGGAAATGAAGTGAGTCTCTTTTAACAAGAAATTCATGACCCAATTAGGTTGTGTGAGGTGTTTATTTCCCACAATTGATTCTTGAGAATAGAAAAATATATTGAGGCAAGGTTATAATGTCCATTATTTAAGATATGTTGAAATATTAAAATAAATTTTAGTTTTTTGATTCGTTGATGGAAGAAATCTTAAATTGATCATTGGATGATAATTCTATGAGTTGTAGAACTTAAATGTTTTTTCTATATGTAAAGTGAGACCCAAAGGTGCATCAGTGGATTTGGATGTTTCCAAAGGGTTTGGTACCTGAAATGGTTATTCCTGGAAAAGATATTTCAGGTTCATGGTTAGAGGATTGTTAATACAATTCGTGCATATTGTTTTGTTGAGGGACATAATTTTCATAAATTGTAACAAATGTCCTAGAAAATAGTGCGACCTATAGAGGGAGGAACATGGGTTTCCAAAACATACACCCAAGGACACATGACCATGCAATATTTCTTTAGAAAATTAAATAGTTGAACTACACAAGATGTGAATTATTATTTTTTCATATCACCAAGCCATGTGGGTGGGTGAGTTAATTGGAAAATATCTCAATATGGGTCACACCCAAGTTGTCTGACCCTACGTTAAGCCATGCGAGGCTGTTTGCCACATGGATAGTGATAGCTCATGGTTGACAGATAGTTTTCAAATCATATGACTAAATCATATACACCTTTTAAAAGGTTGAATTTAATTTTTTTCCATCTCAATTCATTAACATTTATTATTCTCATTTATACCTTATTTCATATACTCAACATCCCCACTTATGCTCCCTCTCACCCCCCTATAGTCTTGGATGGATCCCCTTTATATGCCATTTTATTCAACCACCATTCATCATGTTGGATTGAAAATGGTCTGTCAATTATTCCACTTTTCTTTTTCTAGTTCCTCTCAACATAGGGGATTTTATTTCAATTTAGTTTCATATTCCATATTTCCATGGAGTTTGTATCTTTTTATTTTATTTCTCTCAATTCGTATTGAAACCAATTGTATGATTGGATAAGTTAATCATCATGCGTTTAAGGTGGGTGGTCATGCCATTTTCCCTAAAAGTCTAACCATATTTATTATGAATTATTGTGCTACATGTCAAACCTTCTGTGCATCACCTCCAAAAAAAAAATTTCCTTAAATAAATGTTTGGTCCATGACCATCATGACCCATGAGACCCATTGATTCCAACTAAGGTTTAAAATCACAATTAGAACCACTCCTTTGGTGTGTTTTTAGATTTAAAAATGATATATGTGTCGTTTATTCAATTAAATAACTATATAATGTTTACTATTTCTTCACTTTGTAATTGGGATGTTAGATTAATTAAATGAAATGCAACTTTAATTGAGAAAACTAGGAATGATGAGTCCTTGTTCAACGGCCCTTGTATCATTTTTTATGATAGATTTATTCCTTATAAAGAAAGGAACATATTTAATTATGTGAAATATTAACTATATGGATTTTCTGATATCATATAACCATTCAATATGTGACATAGATGGTGATAAAAGGATTGAAACATAGAACACATTAGATGGTATCATATTTCATGTTGAATTAAATGAGTTATGAATGGATTATCCCACACTAGGGGATATACATGTATTCTTATATATAATTTCTTTTAAAATATTACATGGAAGGTAGATTTATATTATTACACAAGGGATACTTTGGTTACCTATGTGGAATTCCTTAGATGGGCATAGGATGAAATCAATTTATAAGATGCCCAGAGTGGTACATGGGTTCTTAGTTGGAATTCCATGTAAATTATCCACATGAGATGAGTTTTTATAGTATACCTAGAGAAATACATGGGTCCTCTATATTGAATTCCTTGTATGTTATTAGGTTGACAATATATTTAAGTGAGCACCTTAAATTTCATTAAAAAATACCAGGATTTGGTAAATGTATTAAATACTTAATGGTCCTGATTTATAATTTATTGTTAAGCGTAAAATATAGCATTACTTATTAACCCAATATAAAATTATTATCACCTAGGAAAACCTTGGATATGAGCCTCAAGTTCTAAATATATAATTTAAATTAATTTATAAATTAAAATGTTCTCATAATAATTCAATGTTAGGCCAAATTTTTTTGTAAAAGATGGCTGACCCTTGAGGGACCTCGACGGACATGGGTATTTATGTATTTTATTTACTGATTTTATTATTCTACCCACACATAGCTTCATAGAATATTCATGGACGAGAAGGAGTTAAGAAAGGGTTGTAGAGGCCTTCTAAGTTTTATCTCAAACCCTATTTGGGGTAGTGATTGGTACCCAGGTAGTATTCATGGACGCAAGTAGGGACAATGGAAAGCACCCTGTTATGGATTCTTGACATTCTTACTAGGAAACAAACATGAGAGGAGGACAAAGCTTATTCTCATGATGTTATTGAATATTTATTTTTTCCTTTTTATTAACAATTAAAATAACATGGTCACTTGTATTCCTACTACCTATTTTCCCTTGTATTCCCTTTTTATATGTCTTATTTACATGACATCATTTCTTATATGATATGTAACATTGTTTATGTCAGTTTTTTAATTCATCTGTAATGTTTATATTATGATTCATCTATTTCCATTTCAATTTTTGCTACTTCTAAAGTTTTATTCATATATTTCACCATGATGTACCACTCTGATGATGATGTTATAGTCTCTCTAATGTACTACCCAAGACCATCATTGTAAGTCATCAACATATGGCATACGAGGAGGCACGCTTTAGATCATCTGGATAAATGGGTTCAATTACTTATGAGTGAACTGGGATTCAGACATTATAGTTTATGAAAAAACACAAGATATTTATCTTAATTTATGACCAATACAAAACTGATTGTAACCTTGTGATTATTCGTTTCATGAAAAGATTAAATGTATTTTTTTAGAATAAAATTCCACTTATATTCCAAGTTGATGAGAATAGTTTTATAAATAAAATATATATTTCAAAATAAATTAATTTATTCTTTTAAATAAATATTTTTTTAAACAAAAACGGTTTATAAACTTTTAATTCTATTGTATTTCATGAAAATATCACTAAATTTATTATATTTTTTGAAATGATATTTTGTAAGATTAACCTAAAGATCAATATTTTTTAAAAAAATTAATAATTGCATCTAAATAATATATTATTCTGGTTATTCCAAAAAAGTAGTTAGTTTTTCTAATACGAATTCTAAAAGTTTGAATTTTAACATAGTGAAACAAAATTGTAGTAAAATTTATCATTAAAATATTTAATTTTTCTATTCTTATTTCCAATCAATTAATAATTAAATTACTATTATTATATTTTTCATAATGAAAATATTATTTATTATTAATTAAATATAATATATTTATGTTCATAAAATAAAAATGCATAGTGCCTAAAAATATAATTTTTAGTAAATTACTTTTTTAGAATAAAAGAAATTTATTCGTATTTCTCTCATAGAAATAACTATTAGATGAATGCCAATTTATATTGGTGTAAATATTAACAATAATTTTATTTAAAATAATTTTTCATTCAAGAGTAATAAAAATACACATCACTTCAAGAATAATATGTTATTTTAAACATATTACCTATATATTAAATTATTTTTACCAGATTACATTAAAATTACTTAATTATATTTGGAAATTTCAATTTTAATAATTCATTAATATTACAATTTTTCTATTAATTTTATAAATAATTCAAATAATGATAATATTTGGCACATAAATTTATATATATCTATATATATTATAATAAAATATCTCAATTAAATATTTTTCACTATTTCATTCTTATAGTATAGTCATATTTATCATGTTTTGTAATATTTTTTGTAAATAAAATTTTGCATGGTTTAGTTTAGATAAGTTTTATGTGTAGAATAAAATCATGACACACTATTAATTTAATGGTAAAATATATAGTAAATTGTGGGTTCTTACGTTACTCCATTTAAATAAATTGCATATTTATAATTTTAATTATCAATTACTAATAAAATAAGCTTGGATTGTCTAATAGATAGATATGACTGAAGATTTAATATATAATGATATATTAATCATACTCTCTTAAGTAACACTAGGAAAAAATATTTTCCCTCATAATAAGAATATCTTCAGTATTTATTTTCTCTCTAGTCATTTGAGAAAAATACCCTCAGGACTTAGTATAAAAACCAATGGAATTAGATTTTCTATAGAGTTTTTAGTCTAACTTGAACTAATACATGATCATAAATTAATTTTGAATATGAAATTTTATTTCTCTATTTCATTAGTCAATATAGATTCACTATAGAGATAGCCAATACATTTCCAAAATACCATCATGTTCTTGTATGGAGAAATTTCCATCAAAAATCAACTTGTGATAAAATATTCAAACAACTATTAGTATTTTATTATAATTCATTATCAAAAAATAGGAATATTGATATGATGCACCTAGAAAACATCATAGATATTATATATTGGATAGAACTAGAATCCAATAACATATCTATAAATCCCGAGTTGTAGATAATTGTACCTTAGTTCTCCTGATCCCCTTCATTAGTATTCATTGCACAGCCACTTCATTGTTCCCTTGGTATTAGAGGTTCTTAATGTATATTATCATCATTATACCTTTGGTTAGGGTATCAATTTTTATTATTCCCAAATTATATTCATTATAAATAGTGAATTTTTGCTAGAGAACTAGTTGGGAACGATTTCTTTCAAATAAAATCCAGATCTCGATGGATAATCCTTAAAGATTTGAACCGTTTTATTATTCATTTGATACATTCTCTTACGAGTTTATTATCACATTATTAAAACTTATGAATATTATTATTTACACATATAGTTATTTTCAATAAAAATATTCTGATATTATTTTCTTCTTTTGTATGGAGATTATTGGAGTCTATGAAGATTTTGGTTCATAATTATAACATGTAATATCTGGGTGAGCATGACTATAATATCTTTAACACCACCTTTTATCTTGTGTGGATATTCATTGGGGTAATTACAAAATTGTCCATCAAATCCCCTATTAACAAGTTTTTCCTTTAATCTAACCATTATATAAATAGAGGAATTTTTATATTTGAAAAATTAATAAATGACCGAAATTCCTACATAAAGAAAGAATAAGTAACTCGTAAATATAAGTAATAACCTACCTTATGAATCTATATGTTTATATTTGGAATACCCATGGTCATTTAATATTACGTTATCTGACATAAATATATATTTATCCCTCAATATGGTTTTAAAATAGTATGTGAATCACTAAATAATATTCCCCAAGAGTGTCAAACCCAATTTGTAGTTATGTACAGTTATCATTCTACATGTCAAGATCAATTTAATATACAAACGACTATATTTAGGATTATTTTCCCTAGATGAATCTATTCCAAAAACTGCATCAACATGCTTTTATCTATCCATGGATTTCATTTTTCGGAAAACCACACACTTTATACATTACAAAATTTATAGGATGTTTTCTAACATTTATTCTTATCCCTATTGGTTTCACTAATGTTATATAGTCATAATCCCAAAAATTAACAAAACTAATCCAAAAAAATAACTAATATCTGGATCATATAGAAACTAAAACACCTTAAACACAAACTCTCATGAATTGTGCTAATTGAACCTAATTTACATGCTATCTTTGGTAACATGTTTTGTGAATGAATCAAATTTTACAGATAATTCGTAAATAAGATCATTACATCTTAAATTGATCATACAATCCCAAAAACCATTTCTTTTTTGTCTTTGGATGCCAGCTATATAAACATATTATTTCACATATTTATGAACATTTTTTCAGAATCACACACTATTAGACATACTACAAAACATATCATATGTTACACTTGTTTCTATAACCTGAGAAATGGAAAACATAAGAAGGGGTGGGATAAAATAGTCGATATGGGAAAATATCAACATGCCATTAAGGGTTTGATCATAACAATGTTTGAAAACATGGATATGGGATATATATTTTATTAAAATATCAATGAACAATAAGTGTTTTCCACATAGCATAATAGAATGAAATATAATTTCAAATGGTCAAACATATACCATGGAATAAGAGTACGGAATAATGTGATAGATAATCACATTCCATGAGTACAAAAAAGGAATATAACATAGAAATGTGGAATAAACATAATAAATCATAACATTTTCAAAATTGATACCTGAAATCATAACCTCATACGTTCTAGTGAATATAGCCTACTGAAATCCCATTTTTAGACAATTCGGTGAATATGGTTATCTGAAAACATTACCATGCATAATTATTGTGATCGTAGGTAACCACAATCATGTCCATTCACATATCTTGTGGATATAGCTAACTACAATGATTTCCACACATAAATCATTATACCATTAGATATAAAAGATTAACTAATATATTAGATAGTTACATAGGACCCACAAGACACATAATAACAGTCTATACACATGAGTACAATATAAAATCAATCATTTATCTTACCATGAAGATCAAATGGAATGAAAATGGGTTTCACAACATTTTCTATTGGTATCAAAAAAAATGACATCAAGAGTTAGGTTGATTCTTTCACAAAATTTAATCACCCAAAATGAATATCTTATATGAAAATTTGTAGTTTGATTCATGAAACATTACTCCAAATGGGATATATATTTTAGTGATAAATAGGAAAATGTATGTGAAATCATAAAAAAATATTTCATAAAAAAATATTAAAATTTTAATAAAAGATTATTTATGGGTCACTTTCAAAAGTATTTTTCAAGAAGATGATTTGAAAACTATTTTAATGAACTATTGGAAAAATATAAATAATGGTTCCATAAAAAATATATAAATGTTTGTTAAAGAAATTATGTGGTGGAATACAAAGCATATGATCATAAAAGATAAAACATTTAATATTTTAAAATACCATTGTAGTAAGCCACATCATAAAGTGTAATACTTATTTTTTCCATATATGTGGAGATAAATAGGAATATCATAAGAGATAATAAGTATTTAGATTCAGAAATAATAATGGATAACATTTTGCAAAACAATAATGAAGGATATGGTATATAAATAGTCTTTAAAGAGGATGGGAATTATTCAAAACAACATTACAATTTAATGTGAATGAAATTTATCAACGATTAATATTTGAATTGAATATTTATTTTTCCTAATAAATAAGGTTAGTTTTTAATAAAATAAAACATTATGGTGGACTAAACAAAACAAAGATTAATTTTTTTTAATAATAATGATTATTACTCAACAAAAGTGTATTAAGTTAACAAAAAACACTAACGGCTTTGGTTACCATTGATTCAAAAGAATTTTAATAAAAAAACATCACATGGATCTTATAATACCTTTTATTAGAAGATAGATTCGATATATATATACATCAATAAGTAGTATATAAACTTCACAAAATAAAAAAGAAGTGGGGAATATGACATTTTCATCCAAGAATGAATATTGAGATAAGAAATGCCCTTAAAGTTACTCTTCAAATCCACGTAATAGCTTTAAACCCATGTATAATAAACAAAAATTTATTTTTAACATATTTATGAACCTTAATAAAATATATAACCTTTTATATTTTTTATTTATAATCATTCATTGGTATGTTAATGTTTATTTTCATCATCAGGTGTTTGTAATTTTGATTGTTTCATAATGGCGATATTGACCAACAATATTTATTTATTTTTTCAAAAATCCAAGATTATAAAAGATATATAAATAATTTTGTCAATTATTTATTCATCCCCACCTTCATTTTATTGAAATTATGACCATGGTTCATGAGAACTTTATCCATAAAGATATTTTTTGGGTAATTTACCAAAATCAACATATTTATATCATAATGTCTATTAATTATTAAGTTATTAATACATAAAAAATAATGATATATATTATACCTTAATATAATATATATTCATCAGTTATATTTTAGGATTATTCTTATATGGTGATGATGAAAATGAATCACTGCGACTATGGGGCGGTAATCCTCATGTATGCACGAGTGACATTTTCATTTTCTAATGAATGGGTGGGATTGAAGGTATATATTTATTTTTCATTAAGGAATATAAAATATTTTATATTTGACATATTTATTTATTATTTAAAATTTCATAATAATCTATATAAGGAGGTGGTGAAAATGGAGTACATCGCTTCATGGAGGCAGTAGTCCGCATTTACGCATGATCGATGTTTTCATTCTCAAGTAGATTGAAAGGAGGTAGATAATTTTTATTTAATAAAGATAATAACATTTTAGTAATATAGTTATACCAATTAAATAATTTTGATGTGGTTATAGAAGGTTTGGAAGAGGTGTAAGAAGAAAGAAACTCGAATGACATCGGTATAGATGATTATAACTTCTTTGGGTATCCTAATTAGAATCTATTCTTAAGGCTTATTCAGTCATGAATATTCATGAGAAAAGAGCTTATAAGTGATGGGAAGTTATTTTTTGAATTTATTTAGATATAAATTATTTGTGATATGGTTATAAAATAGTGTTAAAAATTTGTGGTGTAGAGGATCTCATCTATAAGTATGGAGAGTGGCACCCTTGTTGATACCCAAATACATTAAAATTGTATGAAGTCATTTTCATTGTAAATTGGCCCCAAATAAAACCAATTTATAATATATGGATATATAGGTTTTAAATACACTAAAAAATTAATTTAGGACATGTTATGTTATAATTATGGCCTTATCTCAAATGTTAAACCCCCCATGTAACCCTTTTAACCCTTACTATTGGGAAAAACATTTACTATGGTAACATCTTTTTATGACTAAAAATTAAACTGATACTATTAAATATTTTTAAGATTCAAATTCCAAATAATAAATCAATTTTAAAAGAAATAATTTGTGGAGTGGGTAAAATATTAATTTTAACATAAATATTCAAAATGAATACAAATATTTTTATTGATTTTTTTAAGAATAAAAATTATTTTACACAAAATTCATGTACATTATTTTGTCTCATAAAACTTATTGATTTATTAATAAAAATTATATATTTATGTGTCCTTAAAATTTTAAAAAACCTTTTGTAACCATATAATTAAAAAACTAATGAAAAGGATCCAAAATTGGGATTTTATTAGAATAAAATTCCACCTAGGTTGAAAAATATTTAAAATATATTGATAAACATAGAATAATATTTTTTAGATAATTTATTTCAATCCTTTAAATATTTATTTTTTAATAAAGAGGATTCATGAACTCTTATGTCATATTTATATCCTACACATATCATAAATGTTGTGGTATTAATAAAAATGTTCTCTTGTATTATTCATCTAAAAATAAATATTTTCAAAAAAATAATAAAATTTCATCCTAATATAATATTTCTCTATTGATTTAAAAAATTTCATTCAATTTTTCAAACTCAATTTAAAAAAACATATAATTTACACGAAATAAAAAATTGATTCTATAAGAAAAGAACGCATTGAAATATTAATTATTCATGTCTTAATTTCCTATCGACTACAAATTAAAGTAGTGTTAATATATTATTCATGTTTACTATATACGTTATTATCATTTAAACATGGTTTATTCTCTTTAATAAAATAAAAATTCATAGTGCATAAAGTAAATTTTTTTAGTAAAATAAATTTAATCATAAAATAAAATTACTCTTATCACATACCTATTAATAACTATTGGACTGATGTTAATTTATTTTTTATTACTATTCTCCATAAATTCCATTAAAATAATTTTTTAATTAAATTAATTTAAAATTTATTGACGTATAAAAAAAACAATTCTTTTAGAAATATTACTTTTATATTAAATGATCTCCACCACATACAATTAATTTTTTGTATTTGTATCCAAAAATTTAATTTTCATGTTTTTTGATATTAAAATATTTCATTGAATTTTATAATTAAGTCATATAATAATGACATGTGACTCATTAAAAATTCACATTATTTAAAATAAATGATCATAAGAAAATATTATCTTCTCTTTTATGTATTGCATTCTCATAATGTATTAATTTTTATCTTTCATTGTATCATTTTTATATATAATATGTATCAGGGTTTTTTATTGTAGTGTTTCATAAGAAAAAAGTTACCAAAACAATATTTATTAAAGAGAAAAATATATAGTAAAATCATTGTGTGTTACAAAATAGGATAAATCAATAGAGTCTTATATGGAAAATATATATCAGTTATCAAGGTATACCTTAGGGAAATCATTCACAAGTGTGAGTATGATAGTTGTATATACATGGTTTCAGAAATATTTAACTAATAAATACTATGATTCCAAATAGTAACTTAAAAATTACTTATAAAGATTAAATCAATATCTGGAATTATAATTAGTTTAAGATACATTCAGTATGGTAAGAACAAATTAAATTATGATGGAGGAATTTTTTTAAGGGAGGTATAATGTAAAATTAAATATTTAAAATGAATTTTTATTACTAAATTGAATATGTAGATACTAAATTAATTTATATGTTTTGTTTTTAGTAATATTAAATAAGAATTTATTTATATATATATCACCTAATTTGTCTTAACTATATGTTTTACTATATTTGTGTAATTGTACTTACAAAAACGTTTTTAGAAAAATGGTAATACATTTGTATAAATGACTACACATCATGTCTAGTGAGGCCAAAAGTCTAGATCCCATGATAGAAGGGTGATAATAGTATACCTCCTACAACTATCCTATAAGATTTTTTACTCCCAACAATTATCCTTTTCATATAAATACTTATAACAATTTTACTATATTCATGATTATTTTAACTCAACTTTTCTTATTACATTATAGTTTCATTTTCACATCACATTGGTAATTTATTTATTATAATCTAATAGTCAACATAGTTAATACACGTTATGAAGTCAACGATTATTACCTATTGCAAGTAATATCATATTAAATTTTTATAAAAATGTTATGAATTATTAAATATCATTTATACCGTCAATTAATAACTTATAATTCATTTTTTGTTATATTATACTTCATTTAATTTCTATGTTGTTTTTACTATAATTTATGAACATATTTAGGTAGTCAAAAAATTTCTTTTAATATATTATGTATCATGTTTTAGAAAAAAATAAAATAATTATATTTTAATTTAAAAATGTTACTCCTATTATGAAAAATGTTTTATTATCACAAAATGGTTGTATATTTCTCATAAGGTATGTTTTAAAAAAGTAAAAATTTCATTGAAATATAATTATGGCCCTGGTGTATAAAGGTTGATGCAATTTAAACATTTTGTTGATTATGTATTTAAAAACTAAGCACAACTTTATTATAAGAATAATCTCCAAAACATTAATACACTTACATATATAAATATTTAATTATGAGTCCTAAAATAATCAAGAGATAATATAATTGATAAATGAAATCACTCCTAACAAAAGAAATGGTATTTATTCTAAATAAATTGGTTTTTCATGTGTTTTTTGATTTTATTTAAAAGGTAAATTAATAAATTTAAGAAATGAAATTAGACAAAAATAACTATATTTTGGGATTTATAACATTGAAATTATATTATGGTGAATTTTTTATTTTTCAAAAAAAGTAGTTTTTTTGGTGAATAGTGGAAAACCCATTTTTTAAAAATAATGTAACATTTATGTCCTTATCATTATAAATTCATATCAAAAAATTTACGAAGACTTATTTATATTTAAATATTTTTATTTAAGATTTAATATATTGCATTTTAACTATTATGTCACATTAATAAACCTTTCGAAACTATCCTATGTCTGTTTTAAATACTATTTTGATGTGGTATACATTTATTATTATAGATTTATATTCTTCTAATTTTATAAATTGAATAAATTAATAAAAATTTCATGTTTATAATTAGAATTTCCAAAATATTGTAATAAGGTAAATATAATTTTTATGCACAATAACAAGTTACTGATGTAAAAAATGTGTTACCACTATAATGATAATATAAAGTAAAGTGTTAAAATTTTTAGAAAATGGGTGAATTTAATTTTTGTTTATTTCATATGTCTCTTTTTATATCATGAAAGAAATATCATTATCATCCAAAAATATTTCTCCAACTGGTAAAGGATAACATCTCTTCATCTTGAATCCCCCACTATTCAAGGATTCATTTCACCAAGAGGGGTAAAGGTCCTTCAATGATGGAAATTATTAACTAGATAATCAAAATATGCATTTTTAGGAAAATATAAATCTTCAAGGTACCTCTTCATAATTATCAATGATCAATGTAATTTCCTTCATAGAAGCTCTTTGTGGATCTAATGCCAGAACATGTGATGTTACTGTAACTTATTCTTTCATGAAATAAGATAACAATGGCTTTTTGGTTGTGCCATATCCAAAAGTGTTTCAATAGAGATTGAATTTATAAAAAATATCAATCCTCATTTTTATTTTATACCCAAAAAGAGACAAACCATTTTCATATGATGGTAAAAAATTATAGATCTCCCAATGTTAGAGAGGCTTTGATTAGAAGATGAACCTGATTGGCATAGGCTTCTTCCATATTCTTTTGAAAAGAAAAAATGATCTTGAAACCATTTGGAAGATTGGGAATCTCTACCTGAAGCCCAGTAATATGATTATATATGAGTGGAACATTAATTTAAATCTTTTTATTGCAAATAATTAAACCATGTATTTTTTTGTTCGATTTCTTGGGATGAATTGGGTTTATTTGAATACCAATATCTTGAATGATCCTTCTGGCTACATCATAATCCCTTTAATGATTGATCATAGGACTATGAATGTTGAAATGGAGATGTATTCCTGAGTCCCTATTGAAGTTGATCGAAAAATGAATCTTATAGATACCATCTATTTCATTGTTAATGTAATCCAGATTGAGGTAAAATAATATTTTAATTTATTCACCTATTTTGGGATTATTGTAGAATTGTTGGGCACAACATCTTTAACTGCAAGAATATTTAAAATAATTTGAAACACACAATAGATCAGGATGAATGGAATGTGGTTAGAAAAAAAATAAATGAATAGAAATTATCTATGGTAGAATTTACCCATCATGAAAAATTGATCTCAGGAAATGGATATAAAATAATACAAATAAATTTTTTATGAAAGAGATTGAAGAAAAAAATTGGGCATCTCTTTGTTGATGAAAACGAAAAGGAGGATGATGAACCTAAGTCTCTCATTACATTATATCCTCCTATAAAAATATTATATCCACTTAATATCATAAAATATGAGGATAATGAAACATCACATAGTATATTTCACAATATTAAGAATATTTTTAAAGAAATGAATTCTTACAACCCATTATTTAATAATTGTAATATTGATGCCTCTTCAATTCAAAATGATAGAGAATCCCCACATGTGGATCCTTAAATGTTTATAGAAGGGGAGAACGTCCATTTCTTCTTCCGTGGGGGTTCCTCTAGAGATTTTCACACTATTATCCCATGAAATCATCTATATAATCATCCTAGACTAATTGAGTGTTCCATTCCTCAGAGTGACAAAACAGAGGACATTATTGCATCTCAACATGGTATTTTAGGAATTCCTTTTATATATGAGTATCCTTTGAAAGGTGTAAAATTAAAAAATTAAGTAGTTGTTCCATGTTCCAGTAATGACAGTGAGGGGATTAAACTTTTACTATTGGGTTTCACTCAGATAGAAAGCTATGTTATCCCTAGTGAGTATGGATTAAATCCAGGTTTATCAGCATCTGATGATGCTGATAAATCTTATAAGATAGAAATTGTAGTTGAATGCTCTAGTTTAGTGGGAAAATATTTATGAAAGACTGATGACTCTGGTGAGGATTCTAAAACTAAATTTTTTACTAGGAAATTGGTATCACCTCACACAGATTGTGATAAATTCTCCAAGCTAGAAATCACAGTGGAATGTTTAAGCCTGTAAAAAAAATTATAATGCACAACATTTTATTCAATAGTTTCCATGACATGAAACAAAACATGCATAAGACAGCATAATATCTCAAGAATCTACTATATATTTTCAATTTTAAATAAATTCAACACGTTTTATTACTTGTAATGAACACTGCATCGAGTTATCTTGTGTTACCCACTACAGAGATCTTCCTCAATAGTTTATGTGACATGCAAGATCATCCTTCCTCGATTAATTTTTTTACATTCAATTGTGATCTTCCATGATACATTTCATTATACGCAAGATTGAGTTTCAATAAATTACACTATATTGTTAAAATAATATTATTTAATAAAAAATTATATTATACAGCCGTTATGTTAGCGGTTCTTAATTGTATTAACTTTTTTTTGAAAATTTATGGTCTATATAAATATAAAATGAATTCATGGGTTACCAATTAATCAGACACAAAATTAAAAAACAATTTCATATAAGAGGAATTATTATTATTATTATTCAATAGTATTTTTTCCATAATAAACATAATTATTTACAATTTCATTATTATTTTAGTGAAATATATATCTTATTTATTAAAAAAATTATATTCATCCATTATGATTGATATGCATAAGATTAGAACAAACCTAATATTTCACCTAAAATCCTATATTTTTATTAAGGCATTTTACCTCCTTTTAATGGTGCACCTATTTTAATTATTAACGTTGAGACATTAATATATTTAATTTGATAAAAAAAACCTTATTTTTTAATTCATAATTTTAAAATTATCTTAGGTAAGTTTTTGGGATTTTTCAAAGAAATATCATTTGTTTGATGAATAATGAAAATACTAATTTTTAGTTAAAAAATACCTTTTCATTTAATTAATTATTAATTTTAAAATATATTTTAAAATTTTTATAATTTCATATTATATAAAAAATAAATCTACTAATACAATTTACTTTATCATAATTAATTTCATGTTGATGTTGAATATAAAAACTCAATAATCTTTTGAACATTTTTCTACTAAAAATAGTTAATCCGTTTGTCTGCATGAATATTGTCAATATTAATTTTTCCACTTATGTGACTTGAATTTAAGAAAAAATAAATACAGCATTTTAATTCGGATGAAATTTTTTTCTAATAATATCAACTAAACTTGTTTCCAAAACAATTTTTGAAAGTGATTGAAATTAATTATAGTGATTATGGTTTAATTAGGCTTAAAAAAACTACATAGTATATTTAAGAGTCCAAATGATTTATGAACTAGTCAAAACCCATTGGATATCCAATATCCGCCCATTAACCTTGTATTATCATGTTTGGATGGTTATTTATGACTTTATTATGGTAAGAACATTTGTACACCTAACTCATTTCCAAAAAATCCCAGTGAGTCATTTTCCTTCCCTGTAAAAAACCACCACCTCTCCCCCTTTCTCACACATCTCAAGCTATATCGACTCATCCAACCTCTACCCAAGTATTCTATTGATATCCCTCCACTCATATTAGAAGCCTCCTGTTTGTCAGAATGGAATCATAGGATGCTTTTGTTTCAAACCAAAAGAAGTTATCTGATTAAGAGGTAACAACATCTCTCAAGTTTTTTTGTTTCATTTCCATTATTCAACCCAGAAACTCTTCTTATTCTATTCTTACATAACAATATCAGTATTATCAAAATTTTGGGATATATTTATGTTAAAATTTCCTCCTACACTTACATACACCTCCATCAAATGGGTAACAAACATACTGGTTCTGTGTACGGAAAACTACTACCTAATAAAACAATTTTTGTTCATTTATCCCCAAACACCTATCATGGTGTCCATTATAATGAAAATATATATTTATATATGTATTATATATTATATTTACAATATATTTATGATTCTATAATTTTTAATTAAAACATACATTTATGGTTTCTATCATGTGTAAATACTATAATTTCATTTGAAGTGTGGACTACCGCCCCCTCAATACGATATGACCTATTCATGCTATACAAGGAACATATAAAGGATGGATTTAACAAACCTATATAAAATATTTAACATATATATGATATTGTAATTATAATATACCTATGAATCATTTATCTTTCAATTAATATGACAAATAAATGAAAATATAGTTCATGGGTATCACTACGGCAAAAAAGGCATTTAGCGGTGGTTTTTTTTCGTTTCACGGCGGTTTAAACCGCCACTAAATTGATTGGTGGCGGTTTTGAAAAACCGCCGCTAAATCGTGCGTCGAGAAACTATTTCGCGGCGGTTTTCAAAACCGTCGCAGAACGTTTCAAGGCATTTTTTTTTGCGGCGGTTTAAACCGCCGCTAAATGATTTATCGACGGCTTTTTTTATTTTTTTATTTTATTTTATTTTATTTTATTTTTTAAAAAATTTGTTTAATTTTTTTATTTTTAATTTTATATATTTATTTCGTATTTATTTATTTATTTATTTATTTTATTTATTTATTTTATTTATTTATTTATTTATTTATTTATTTATTTATTTATTTATTTTATTTATTTTATTTATTTTATTTATTTTATTTATTTTATTTATTTTATTTATTTTATTTATTTTATTTATTTTATTTATTTTATTTATTTTATTTATTTATTTATTTATTTTATTTATTTTATTTATTTATTTTATTTATTTATTTATTTATTTATTTATTTCTTTTATTTATTTCATATTTATTTTATTTATTTATTTATTTATTTTATTTCATATTTATTTTATTTATTTATTTATTTTATTTCATATTTATTTTATTTATTTATTTATTTTATTTCGTACTATTTTATTTACTTTATTTATCCATGCATGCCCATGCCCATGCGCATGCCCAAGCCCATGCCCATGCCCATGCCCATGCCCATGCCCATGCCCATGCCCATGCCTATGCCCATGCATACCCATTCAATATAAATAAATTCTGCATTTGGTGAGATTTGAACCCCTAACCTCTTGCATATTTTCCAATGACATTACCACTCCAGCTAGCTCGCCATGTGTTTAATAAACAGAATTTAATATACTTATATATATTAATTGAAAAAACAAATAATACATAAATAATAAATATAAACTCAATAATAATAAATAATAAATAATAAATAATAAATAATAAATAAGGAATAATAAATAAGGAATAATAAATATAAATATAAATAATAAATAAATATAAATAATAAATAATAAATAAATATAAATACTAAATAATAAATAATAAATAATAAATAATAAATAAATATAAATATAAATAATAAATAAATATAAATAATAAATAATAAATAATAAATAATAAATAAATATAAATAATAAATAATAAATAATAAATAATAACTAATAAATAATAACTAATAACTAATAAATAATAACTAATAAATAAATATAAATAATAAATAATAAATAATAAATAATAAATAATAAATAATTAATAATAATAAATAATAAATAATTAATAAATAATAAATAAATATAAATAATAAATAATAAATAGAAAATAATAAATAATAAATAAATATAAATAATAAATAATAAATAATAAATAATAAATAAATAATAAATAATAAATAATAAATAATAAATAAATATAAATAATAAATAATAAATAAATATAAATAATAAATAATAAATATAAATAATAAATAAATATAAATAATAAATAGTAAATAAATATAAATAATAAATAATAAATAATAAATAATAACTAATAACTAATAAATAATAACCAATAAATAAATATAAATAATAAAAAATAATTAATAAATAATAAATAATAAATAAATATAATTAATAAATAATAAATAGAAAATAATAAATAATAAATAAATATAAATAATAAATAATAGATATAAATAATAAATAATAAATAAATATAAATAATAAATAATAAGTAAATATAAATAATAAATAATAAATAATAAATAATAATTAAATATAAATATAAATAATAAATAAATATAAATAATAAATAATAAATAATAAATAAATATAAATAATAAATAATAAATAACAAATAATTATAAATAATAAATAATAAATAGAAAATAATAAATAATAAATAAATATAAATAATAAATAATAAATAATAAATAATAAATAAATATAAATAATAAATAATAAGTATAAATAATAAATAAATATAAATAATAAATAATAAATAAATATAAATAATAAATAATAAATAATAAATAAATATAAATAATAAATAATAAATAATAAATAATAAATAATAAATAATAAATAAATATAAATAATAAATAAATAATAAATAATAAATAATAAATAATAAATAATAAATAAATATAAATAATAAATAATAAATAATAAATAATAAATAATAAATAATAAATAATAAATAATAAATAATAAATAATAAATAATAAATAAATATAAATAATAAATAATAAATAGAAAATAATAAATAATAAATAAATATATATAATAAATAATAAATAATATATAAATATAAATAATAAATAATAAATAATAAATAAATATAAATAATAAATAAATATAAATAATAAATAAATATAAATAATAAATAAATAAAAATAATAAATAAAAATAAATAATAAATAATAAATAATAAAAAATATAAATATAAATAATAAATAAATATAAATAATAAATAATAAATAATAAATAATAAATAAATATAAATAATAAATAATAAATAACAACTAATAACTAATAAATAATAACTAATAACTAATAAATAATAACTAATAAATAAATATAAATAATAAATATAAATAATAAATAATAAATAATAAATAATCAATAATCAATAATAAATAATCAATAATAAATAAATATAAATAATAAATAATAAATAGAAAATAATAAATACTAAATAAATATAAATAATAAATAATAAATAATAAATAAATATAAATATAAATAATAAATATAAATAATAATTAAATATAAGTAATAAATAATAAGTAAATATAAATAATAAATAATAAATAATAAATAAATATAAATAATAAATAATAAATAATAAATAAATAATAAATAATAAATAATAAATAAATATAAATAATAAATAATAAATAAATATTAATAATAAATAAATATAAATAATAAATAATAAGTAAATATAAATAAATATAAATAATAAATAAATATAAATAATAAATAATAAATATATATAAATAAATATAAATAATAAATAAATATAAATAATAAATAAATATAAATAATAAATAAATATAAATAATAAATAAATATAAATAATAAATAATAAATAATAAATAAATATAAATAATAAATAAAAATAAAAATAAATAATTAATAATAAATATAAATAAATATAAATAATAAATAAATAATAAATAATAAATAAATATAAATAATAAATAATAACTAATAAATAATAACTAATAAATAATAACTAATAAATAAATATAAATAATAATTAATAAATAATAAATAATAAATAATAAATAATAAATAACCAGTTACAAATAATAGATAATAAATAAATTAATGTATATTATAAATAATAAATAATAAATAATAAAGGAAACACATGAAAAAATTATGAAAAGACGTGATAAGGGATGAAAAATCATGAAAACGCATGAAAAAGGATGGAGAAGGATATGAAGAATGAGGAATTAGAAAAAATGAGAACGCATGAAAACTCGTGACAACTCTGGAAAACTCCTTAATAATTCTACATAATCATCATAATAACCCATAAAAAACCATTGATAAAGATAAAAAGTCATGGAAACCCAAATAAACAGTAATAAATGGAGCTACCTTTAAAACCCGTCAAAACGGTCATAAAGAGACAAAAACATTGAACTCATATTAACGGAGATAACTTATGATCCGAGAGTCCGTTTTAGATCCGCAACATGTCAAATCAAATATCCTGAAACGCTCTTCAACCTGAAAGGTGAAAGAGTCTGAATGGACAGATGCTTTGGAATTTATGACCATTTAAAAAAGCTGACGGAGAACGGGTACTAGAAACGAGACATTGGAAAACATAACAAACCCGATACCCACTAAAAAGGTCATAACATATGATCTAGGAGTGCATGTGGGCACCGCGACTAGTCAAACTGAAGCTCATGGAACGAGCTATGATCTGGCAGGTGGAGGAGGCCAAACTGACATGCGGATCGAAAGTTAAGTCTGTTTGAAGACAAGTTCGACGGGATACCGGTGACGGAAATAGGGTTTTGGAGGCCTTTGGATGGGTTTTTGGGGTCGAAAAACACGACAGAATCTTTCTTGTGTCAAACTGCTGCGTATCTCTCTTCGTTGGCTTCAATTTGATATGTGGTAGAGCCCAAACAGACACCCAGAGCGAAAGTTATGGTCGTTTGAAGTTGGAGAAGTTTTTTCAACTTATTTATAACTCTAATATCTTCCACACCTTATACCATCTCACAGTTTTGATTATATGTGCCTCTGGATCTCTTCATGAGCTTTGATTTGACTAGTCGTGGCGCTTCAACGGATGCTCAGATCAAAAGTTATGGGCGTTTTAGTGATTTCGGGGTTTCTCACGTTTTTTTATTTTTTTCATTTCATTTAGCAGCGGTTTTACCGAAACCGCTGCTATTTCGCGGTGGTTTTTTAAAAAACCGCTGCTAATCCTCGAATAATATTTTATAATAATTTCAAAAGAATTTCAAAAAAAAAATTTTTTTTGCCGTTTAGCGATGGATTTTTCACGGCGGTTCATAAAACCGCGGTGAAATGGCGGCCCGAAAACGCGTTTCGTGGCGGTTTTAAAAACCGCCGCGAAAAAACTGCCGCTAAACGACGGTTTTCTTATACTGTATGTATGGCCTAACGTCTCTATGAATGGTGCACTTAATTTATATTCTACAAATATTATAGACAACTATAAATACAAATATATTCGATATATATGATATTAAAATAATTTTTAAATTATTGATATTATTAAACCATTATACATTTAATAATAATTACAAATAAAACATACTCAGTAGACTTGGAAATTAACTCCCAAAATAGTTAAAATAATGGAACGTTTTTAACAAATAGGTAATAAGATATTATAAGAAGATAATATATGATATGATAAATATTAATATGGTTATGTTATAATTTTTTAAAGTTTATAAACCAACTATACATGAGGATAAATAGTACGAAACACAAATAATTATATGGGAATGGATCCTTATCACACATTTTTACATCCATGAGATAAATTTCATGTTTACAACATGTATATTTTTTTTGGCTTATCTACTAACAATTTTATTATAATATATCATTATAAATTTTGTTTTTATGGAATCTTAAATTTTCATTTAGTATCATTCCTTCATATGGTTTATAATTTTAAATGTCTCAACATGGTATGGGACACCATGGAATGTTTATTGATTATTTTCCTCAATAATAATACCAATGATATTTCAATTTAATTTATATTTGAAGAAATTATAGAATCATTTTTCAATAAACCCTTTCATTATCCCCTAGTAATTCATTACCATAATTTGTACCATATTTCTACTATTTGGTACTCAATGTGTTTTATAAATGTTTTTAGGAAAACCTGATTGCATTTCACTCTTTAGTCATCGAACCTGTTTTATTTCAAAAACCATGTTTTATTAAAAAAAATATCAAAAATGTTTTAAAAAATTTTGGTAAAGGAATTTTTACCATTTTATTCCTTTTACCAATGTTTTCAAATTAGTCTTCTTGTTTATTTCTAAACAAAGTATTTTTCTTACCTTTTGTCGTGAAAAAGGAATGTTCTTTTTAACTTGTACAACATGTATTGATTTACCCACCAACATTTCATTGAAGCTTTTTTTTTGTTTGTGAAAGGTTAATTTATAAAAAAATTAAATTTATTTTATGAGAAATTTTTTTCCAAAACAAAAGGATATTTTCCTCAAGAATGTTTCTAAAATATTTTTTTTGTAATGTTTCTATAAATCAATGATAAAAACACTTTATTTTACTCTACATGGGGTTTTTTCATCGTTACTATCCTTAAACTTCCTATGGATTTTTCATGATTGATTTATCCATGGGTAGTATTCACATTCACTTCCTCATTTCATTGGTTTCCATTAAATATTCAGTCTCGTATGATATATGAATTTTTCCTAATTATACATTTCATTTATCATGGATATTTCTATTTCCTCAACTGTATACCATTTTACATATGGTGTCTACATTGACAGTTACTTGATAATTTGGGAAATATTAACAATTCTATATTCTTTATTAATTATAATAATTTGATGAGTCACACTGTTAAATCGATTATTCAATATACGGGGAATGTTTTTGATAGGTTAGACATTGGTGGGTCCCAATTATAGATATCCCTTCAATACATTGGTAATATCATTGGACGAGTCATTTGGATAGCCAACTATGATTGGTTTTTACCCAGTATTTTGTAAACCATCTTGTGAAAGGTTTTGATGGTAAAGATATCATGTACCTGGAAAACCTGGTATCCAATAATACAACATTTCACTCATTTATATTCAGTTATTATTAATCTATGAAATTTTTTATTTACATATCTATGGATGTATTAAATTTTCAAGCTTCAACTATCAATCATCAAGGATATTTTACATCTACATTTCTATGGATACATTTAATTTTCAATTTTTCAGATAGTATATGTTTTACATTCTTACCATACTGTATTTGTTTTTCCTTATCAAGTTATTTGAATGGTATGTGTTTCCAGTTATTAACATTCCATATTGTTTATGAACTTCCATTTAGTTTATTGAATATATGGAATATGTGTTCAATTATTTACCTTTCCATGTTGACTATTCTCATTGATTATTAATTTATTCCACATTACTTACCCTTACAGAGCATTTGATATCACCCTTATAATATTTCATTCCATAGGTATCCAAGAAGAATACTGTAAAATATATGAATGGATTTAACAAATATATTAGGGTAACTAGAGAATTTATTTATTTGGATTTCAGAAAGAAGAAAAAATTATGATGTAATTAGTGTAGTCATTTGTAATATAAGACTCATTTATGTATCAAATTTTCCAATACTACTAAACTAATTGGTCCTATAGGGATTGATTCCTTGTAATCATGCAAATGGAATTGATACTAGAAACATGCTCTAGGGTTCTAGGTCATGTTGCTAAAAATTCAAACAAATGAAGTCCCAAAGAGGCTGAGGGCCCTGGAAATGTTGTCAAAAATAATCTTTCGATAAAACATTCCACAAGACTTCATACTCAAGTAAATAAACCCTCTAAGATGGACACCACAATGTTTTCCTCAAGTCTATATGATTTTGTTTCAATAGAGGTTTGTGATTCTAGTTAGGTTCTAAAAAAACAACATGCAATATGAAAATCATCTAGAAAAAAATGTTTTTGGAATAAAAAAAAGGTATTTTTTCCATATACATGATTTAATGAAGATACTATTTTGGAATTTTCAATGTATCTCCAATTTTGACACTATTAGGTCTCTTTAATTCCTATTAATCAACAATAAACCAGACATTTTAGGAGTATCTGAACCTAAAGGGGATTTTTAGAGAATATTTATTCTCTTGATAAATTTTTTTATCAGTATATTGGACTTCATTTTTAAAATAATGAAACTAGGAGACTTTGGGTCCTTATCCACTATAGGATGGTTATAATTTCTTCGAATATTTCACATGAACATATGGTGACATTCAATTAATATTATTAGTGAATTCAATAATGTTTCTCAACTACCTATTTTTATAATGGTTATTAACAAATAATAGGTATATGGAATAACATTTTAGACTTTAGTAGAATTAAAAATTTCCCATCGACTCTCGTGGGTGATTTTAATGTTACACTGAATCCTGATGAGATACATGGAATTCTTAACTCTTCTCCCTCAACATGACATTTTAAATATTATATCTATTATAGTATTTCTTATGAAATTAATCTTGTCGGAGATAAGTATTCTTAGAATAGAAAGAACATTCATTTTATTGTAGCTAGTAGATTGGATAAAGCTTGTGTTTGTGATGTGGCCCTCAATATTTGGTCCACTATGACTTGTTCCACTATTGGAAAATTTATCTATGACCATCACCCTATTTTGGAGGAAAAATATAATAATGTGGATAATCTACCTTTCACCATTAGATTTAAAAATTATTGACCTTCACACCATAACTATAGACTTATTTTCTAAGAAAGATAGAACTCCGTTAACATGAGGGACAATTGTCTTGCTTATATTTTAATGTTCAAACTTCTACTGAAATATCTGAAAACATGGAGTAAAATTTTCTACAATCACATTAATAAAAATATTTCATATTTTTAATCATTACTTATTTCAATTGAATAGAAAGAAACTAGGAGTGATTTCCCTACTTTCCTTGAATAATAATATAAGGTCATACATGATCTGAATATTCTTCTTAATATTAAGGAATGTATGCAGAGCGAAGCATTAAAAATAAAATGGATTATCGTTGGTGATAGAAATACTAATCCCTTTAATTCTCTTCATAGGGTAAAGAAAATTAATATACCATTTATTATTCTCAAAGATAATAGAAACATATTAAAAATAGATAATATGTGGAATCACATGTTCTATCATATTACATTAAGCTCTTTGATGCCTCTAACACCCCAAATGAAACATTGGATAATATAATTTCTAATATTCTCACTCAGGAGAAAAATTATAACCTCTATTCCATTCCTCTAGCTATTGATTTTACAGAGGTAGTCCTTGGTCACAACAATTGGAGTAATCTTAGCCTAGATGGTTTTAAAAAAATTTATTTCAAAATTATTGGGATATTATTAATAATGACTTCTATAGACTCATTATTCATTTTTTTAGATGTGGTCATCTAAAATACAGTATAAATGCTCAACTTTTTCCACTCATCCCTAAAATTGAGAATTCTAATGAGATACTTATCTTCAAGAATGTATCTATTTTTAATACCATATATAAAATTATTAGGAAAATTCTAGCTAAGAGGTTGGTAGGAATTTCTAACAAGACTTTGCCTCCTAACAATTTTGGCATCATCAAATGTATAAATATAATATATTTTTTTGTCATGGCCTCTAAACGTGTATATATTCATAGTAAACACACTAATGGAGGGAAAATATTTATTAAATTAAACGTCAAAAAAATAATTTAACACACTTAAATGGGGATTCATTTTTTATATCTTATCTAGGTTTTTCTTTAATGAAACCATTGTTAATTGGGTGAAAACCCTTCTGAGTTTGGTATATATCTCAGTGATGGTAAATGGATCTCCTATGTGAAATTTATCATGATCAAGATGTTTTATATAAGGTGATCCCCATTTCTTCAATTCTTCTTTCTATTGCAGATGACTATTTGGACCACCTTCTTCTTAATTTGTTTAAGTAGAACATGGTTACTTCCATTTGGGCTGGTATTGGTCTTGTTGCTCCCACAAATCTTTTATATGATTATGAAATTATTTTTTTCATCCCATGGTTAAATGTAGCATTTGGATCTGGAAAATTTTTCTTTTTAACTTTAAAAAAGTATTAGGTCAAGAAATTATTTTCATTATGTCTTTCCTCTACTTAGGTAAAATAATATCTGTAGATAGATGGGGGAGCATCACCAATGACTTAGGGATTAAATAAATAAATCATACAATTATTTATCTTAATGTCCTTATGTTTTTGGGAAACCCATGATCTTTCCTCTAATCTCATATTATGAGTCAAATTGAGAGTCTTTTCTCTTCATAGAAAGGAAAAATTATTTCAATGGTATATCGGATTATCCTTGTTAAATATAGAAATGTTTCCAAATTAATTCACTATTTTATGGTTTATATATGGTTTTATGATCTCATAAAAAGTATCTATACTTCTATAAAAATTTTCATTTTGAGTGGAAGAATCCTCCAAATTATAATTTACATTGTTTACTAGAAATAATGTTTCCAATAAATAGATTATAAAGGGTTGGGAATAAAGATTATAAACAATTTGAACCATGCCTTATAGACTAGGTTTTTGTAGAGTCTCATCAGTGAGATATCTGCTAACCATGCCTTTCTCAGAAAAATATTACTTGGAAAAATCAAGGTTAGGTATGTAAATTATGTGGAATCCTCCCCATGGCCTTCATTCCTGAAGTCAAATTTCACAATAACGATTTACTCTCATTTTATTGTTATCAATAATTTCTATTTAAATTCTAGAAGGAAAGTTGGTCTCCAAGTCCCCTCATGAAAAAAATTTTTTCACAAGACATGTCTTTGGACACTAATGTATCAATTAATGAATAATTGATATTCCTATTGATACATTTCTTGTTGATATTAAATATACTGTTTTAAATTATAATTTCATTGGTGTTTATGACATTATAATTTGTGAGCATGTTTTTAATGGAATTAAATACTCAAATGATTTATATCATTTGAAAACTCTTGATCACCATAATATCTAGATAAAAAGTCTCATCAAGTATTGTATTCATTCATGAAAATTTAATCTCCCCTAGAAATATTTTTTTTGTAAACATCCCACTAATTATTTCCTTAAAATTAATGGGTTTAATTTTTACTATACATGTTTTATTAATAATAACCTTAAGGAATATATATATCATATCTTCCTTATCTACGTCACAGAATATTCTCTATGGATTGCAATTACAGATTTGTTACAGGTTTGAATTCTTAATTGTTACTTGATCAGAGATTGCCTTGTTTCTTTCTTATAGGTGTAGTCAATGAGTAAAATATAGATTCTTCATCATGTCACATTCCTATAAGATCATAATAAATATGGATCATCTATAATATCTACATTCTGGATGGCATACCATTTTTACTTCATTAAAATTTATCACATATCATCAAAGCAATAAAATGAGTGAAATCAATTTGAGATGGTAAAAGTGAAAACTCTTAACATGATTTTTCCCTCAAATGTTTCGAAATCATACATAATTATTATCCTCTTCATGGAACATTGAAATTTTTATTGACCCCTCCATTTCTTGGTTGGATCTAATGTGAATCATCCCAGGAAAATAATGAATATGAGATTTTCATATTTATAAATTTTTTTGAATTAAATATTAATCTTATTTTAAAGGGGATTCTATATTCAATGGAATACCTGACAGGCAACAATGGGTTTCTCCAAAGTCTTATATTGAACACAATGCTCAGTCATACTGGAAAATAATATATTATTATTATTTTAAATGGCAGTTAATGTCTAGCCATTGTAATGGTGGGAATGAACATAACAAACATTAATATGAATATACATGTTTTTTAACTGTTTTTACATTAATCCAATAAAAGTTAGAGTCTTAAAATGTGAATGAATCAAATTTTATGCATAAATACTCTAATATTCATTAAAAGGTCGATTTATAACCTTTTGATGAACAACCCTCTTTAAACATATTTTTGGCCATTTTTATATATTATATTTTAAAAAATAAAATTCCTCTATAAAATCAGGACATCAAAATTTACATTGGGTAAATTTTTAGTATTTTTCTGATACAAATCGTTTTTTAATCAATAGTGAAAAATACTTTATTTAATTAAAAAATTCCTTTTAATATTATTTATATATATGCATAGATTATATTTTTAGTTGTTTTTAATGTGTATTTAGATTATATTTTTATAATTTAATCTAATTTTTGTCATTAGAAGTAATTTCACTTTGAAATTGGACATAAACAAGTGTCGGTCTTTAGATACTTATTATTTCTTAAAAACATGCTTTTTGTTTTGACAAAAGTAATTAATTTTAAATTAATTAATGAAACTTCTATATTTATAGTTTTTTAAAATAGATAAACAAATTTTAATTCAGAATAATAAAAATAGCTTATGTTGATTTTTTGGTATTTTTTGGAAAAACAACTATTTTTGATGAATAGTGAAAACACTAAGTAGTAGTTAAAAACTGCCTTTTTCATTTAAATAAAATTTTACTGCTTCTGTGAATTTAATTTCAAAAATCTTAAATACATGATTTTTATCAGTAAGTAAAATGTGGTTCAATAAGATGAAAATAATTCTTGGTGAATAGAAACTTTTTACTTTTATTTACAACTGTTAAAGGTAAATAGGGTATTTTATGGAAAAAATAATATTATAATATTATTAGAATACCCTAAAATGTGTCTTAATAATATTGGTTGATACATTTCCGACCATGGGCATCCTTGGGTCGATTTTGGGACCCCATGAGGCCACATAAGAGTTATAATGACACTTTATATTAATTACTTTAAAGTACAGACAAAAATGACAAAAACATATATCTTATTGTAAATAAATTTTAATATGGGGATATATAAGTAATCTCATCTACTATAAATATTCATTTTAAAGCTAAAACTATTTCCTATATCATGGTATTTGTTTTATAATTTTTAGACATCATATAAATAAAATTATTTATAACTCAATAATGATGCAGTGTATACCTCATTAATGAATGATTTAAATAAATAAGATAATAAAAAATAAAACAATATAAAAAACCTATACAATTCGTATTTAATGATTTTATTTTGAAAATTATTTATCTTATCTTTATCCTTAATGAGTTTTGTACCATTAAAAACTGAATATCATTATATAATAAAATAATATTTTTAGAGATTCCTAAAGAGCCCCTCCTCCCCCGTATAAAAATCCCTCACCTCTATCTCAATACTCACACATCTAAAACCCTTGGATCATCCCAACTCTACCAAATTAAGCTTCATAAATATCTCTATTCCACTTATAATCCTTACCTTATGAAAAAATCACTTCAATAAAGCCTTTTGGTTCAAACCAAAGGGAGTTACCTAATTTAAAGGTAATGTCTTCTCTTAAGATATTTTGTTTTATTTTTATTCTACAACCCCATAGACTCTTTTTATTTCTTTATTTTACAAAAACACCATTACACTCAATTTTATTGGTTATTTTTATGAGAATTATTTGAACTACACTTACATGCACATCCATCTAATGGGTAAAGAATGTACCGTTTCTGTGGACGGTGAACTACTGCCTCACGAAACAAAGATTATTCAATTATCTCCAACTACCTCCTATGGTGTCCATTACGATGTAAATGTATTTAAATATAATATATATTATATTAATATTGTCTCTATACTTCTTTATTTTTCATTTATAGTATACCTTTATGGTTTCCATTATGGGTAAACACGATAATTTAATTTGAGGAAGTGTGGACGACCACCCCCTCAAAGTGATATGACTCATTCATTCCATATATGGAACGTATAAAAGATGGTGTTGCTAAAATTATATATAATATTATCCATGAATTATAATAAAAATATGTATCATTATGTTTTCTTTCTATTAAAATATGAAAATGAAATTGATGTAGCGTTCATGCGTATGTATGGCTTACCGTCTCCATGAACGGTGCATTTCATTTATTATCTCCAAATGTTATGTACTATTATAAATATGTATATATACTATATATATATGATATATGTGATAACTAAATCATAAATATCATTTTGGTGATAATGGACTATTCACCACATGAACAAATTGAAATTATAAGAAGTTCATTTCTGACTCAAGTACCAAATATCGAAAAAACGACCATTATAAACGTAAATGATTACATAATGTTTATAACTTGGTAATAAGTGATATAGATGGAATAATAAACTTGAAAAAGTTTCTTATGCAATTATAAATTATCATTAGTTTATTACTCGATAAATTAAATAATGAACGAGTCAAGTCAGACACGAGGCAGGGGGTTTCTTATCTCACTTTTAATTCTGTGATATTTCCATTCTTCGCCACTTATTTCTTGAATGTGGAGTACTTTTACTAATATTTGATAGATATTATCATGATTATATTTATTTTCATGGTATTATGTGATTTATTTGGTGGTTATTAACTTTTTTTCGTACGACTTGATTGATTGCAACGTGGTAAGATGTTTTTATCTCACTTTTTATTCCTGTTAGATTAATGTTATATTTTCAACTATTTGATTTTCTGTGGTGTATGTACTACCCATGATTGTATTAATTGTGTAATATACCTTCATTTATTGGTATTTACATAGTCATTGTATGATCATTCCTTCATGAGGTGTATGTTTCATAAGCTACTAAATCGGTAAGGGAAACTTTCACCCTCCCCTTTTTAAAACACTTATTTTTGTTATGTATTTTAATTTACATATTCTTATGTTGGGATATGTACTTATATATCCTTATTGAAGTAAATTTTATTTCTATGTGTTGATATACAATTTTCTCTCTCATCAACTCATTTTTTTGAATTTTAATGTGACGTTAGGATGTTATATTTCTCTAAGGGACCTTCTTACCCCAATTTCAATTCCTAGGGATAAACTTATACTTCTTGATTATGTCATACTATGAATATTTATGAATTATCTTTTATTGATTTATCCATAATATACACTTATTTTAGGTTTATTTTTATTTGTCACACATAATTATGTTATTGATTTGTCCTTAATCAAATAATATTATCTTTGCAGGGGACATTATCTCAATTTACATTCTATTGAATCTTATTGTTGTTATACACCAATTAAATTTTATATGGTGTATATCAGTCCCTTTGACAAAATATATAATTAAACTATTTATTCTAAAGATATTATAAGTTTTTATAAATTTTATTCCTCAATTATTTGTATTCAAGCATATCTCTATTGGTTAAGAACTTTATAATTAAAATATCATTTCAAATGTTTTAATGGTTTGTTCTTATAAATAATTCTCATTAATTTCCCTATTTTAAAATTGGTTTTATGGATTTATTTATATGGACATTAATATTTTAAAATTTTAATTCCATTAAAATCCTCAACGTGGTATGGGACACTTAGATTCAAAAATATCTTTATTAAATTTTTAAAATGGTTTTGAAAATGGTTTTGGTAAAGCATTGATTTCATCAATATCTTGAAATGATATATTGTCATTACAATATAGAAATTTTATCATTACATCATTCTTGTTTTATGTTTTATGATTTATAATGGTACTTGGACATTTTAAGGTTGGTTAGGTGATAAACCAAAAGACGGGTGGTGTCGTGATAAACCAGGATATGTGGTTACATTATAACCTCCAATGCATTGGGTATGGAAGTAAGCTATATGGATATTCCATTTAGTGATATGTGTGGAAGTTGATCGTATGTTTATTTCATTTATGTACATTTAGGTCCCAACATACCTATAAATGTTATGTGTGATTTAATGTGTTTTATGGAAATCTTTTTGTTATAAAAGGGTAAGAAATGATCTTTTATTCAGATAATAGTTTTTACTACTTAATAATGATGAAAAGAAATACATATGATAAAGTATTCATAGTTTACATATTTAGAAAAACTACCATTTTCCTTCTGTGTGTATCCCTTAGTGAGATTTTTTCTCATACCATGCTTTTGAAATATTTTTCCCAGGATATGAAGTGTAATAAGGGAAAGTCTGGGATCAAAGAAAATCCATGATGTCTAAAACATGGAACTAGACATGTTTATTTTTAAGAGTTTCTATTTTATGAAAAAATGCATACTTAGTAGTAGTGTCTACATGTAATATTCCAGATGATTTGTAATAGTTATGGCCTAATTCTATAAAACACTAAACCTAAAAATATCCTCAATGGGAATTCTTGATTTAACTCATGATTTTGTAATGTTTAATGCAGGTTTCTTATAGTTGGTATTAGAGGTCGGTTTAGACAACTTTAGAGGTTATGGTGTTATTAAATCATAAGTTTCATAACCATAATGGTTAGCATATTAGAAAGAGCCATATTTATTTTAGATAAATTGAATGAGTTTAAGATATCATGAATAAGTATATCATAGTATTTACCCTCCTCATAAGATATTATATGATGATTTTAAAGATATACTCACACTGGCCATTTTGGTTTTTGTATATGGATGGATCTAGAAGGCACCAAAGTGATAGTGGATGTGAATAAAATTCTGATAGTTTTCTAAATGAGCTACTGAATGAAATTGGAGCTGGAATGACAACTATTGTGGTTATTCTCAACCAACTCTCTAGAGTCATGATTGACCACCTAAACCTTGGTGAATTTTATAAGGAACAGTATATGAGTGAAACAAATCCCTATGGAAGTTCTTGTAATATTAATAATGGTAAGAATGTTCAAAAACCATTGGTTCATGGATGTGGAAAAGAAACACCTAGGAAAATGATTCAAATGGATAGAAAGATGCTATAGATGTGGGAATGATAGTCATAATGCAAGAACCTGCCATGGAAAAAGGAAACATCCATTTGACTCTAGGAAAGGGAAAGAAGTTATTTCTGAAGGACCAATTGAATGTTTTATAAGTGGTGTGCATGGTCATTATAAAAATATATGTCCTACGAAGAAGTTTTGGGAATGGGATCACCATGATCGTAAAAATATATATTTACCAATACCTAATTCATTTCGGATTGAGGATGAACAAACTGACAATTCCCAATGAAAGGTATGGATTATTTCTTAACATTTGTATTAATATTATTGAATCTTAGAATATTATTCAGCATTTTGTACGTAGGAAAGAAGTATTTCAGTTTAAGATTGTGAAAAATGGTTAACGGATCATGAATAATGTTGAATGAATAAGAAATCAACATATATTGGATTCAAGAGTTCAGTTCGATTTTAGGATGATAAAATGCTTAAAATTATTAAGGCTCTTTGGATGATGGGATTACATTGGAAGACTTTTTAATGTATGTGTAACCTTGAAGTTTGATATATGAAAATTTTATTCAAGGAATAATTATCCTTTCTTTTGTTCAGTAATGGTCGTTTTTTTAAAAGAATCTAGGATTCATTATAGACATATGTCGATTTGGATTACTAATGGAAATGATTAACATATCATAGAGAATATGTGATTTGGTTAATTCCACTTCAGTATTAGACTTAAAGGTAGTTGATTTTATTTGGAGATAAATATTAAGATTTTTTGTGTAAGACTATGTGATTAAATCCTTTTGAGTTTTGGGTTACAATCTTAGTTTTGGTAGCTTTGAGGAATTTTAACGACATTTGTTTATTGAATGGTCTCTTCTGAACATTGGGTATTGTTTGCTGAATTTTGGGGATTAAGAGTAGTATTTCATTTTATAAAGTATTATCTTTTGGGGGTGATTATCAGATCTTGTACTAAAAGTTTTGGTTTTGGTTGATGTCTCAAGATGGGTGAAATATATAGTTCATCATTTTTGGAATATGTGATCCTCTAGAAGTTGATTCTAGTGATTTTAATGTGACCATGTACGTTTGAATAATCATCTTTTGGAGAAAAGATGAGTTTGTGGTAAAAATTTAGTGAAAATGACATTCTTCATTACAAGTAAGTATGTTTTTTTATGTCTTTAGATAAGTTCAAAAATAAATTCCTCAACTTTATGTAAAGTAACATAAAACAAAAACGTTGGTCTGTTGACTTTTCCTATTTGGGAATCAAACACCGTTTAACCCATCACAAGTTTGTGATTCTCTGGTGGTGAACTTTCTCATAATAATTTTTTATATCACACTCTATCAGAAGATGATGGATTTCTTCTCCTCCATATCTATGTTTTCATGGAATCCCATTATTTGTTATCTCGGGTGACCTTTGTACTTCTCTTTCATTATTTTAATGAGATTTTTTTATTGAATCTTTTTCCAATGTGGGACTTTTATTGAAGTTTCCATGCCCAATTTTAAAATTTCGAGGACACAATTTCCAAAAGTGGGGAAGGATGTAACATCCTGGGAAAATAAATAATATTACATTTTCATATTTATAAATATTTTTGAGTTAAATATTAATTTTATTTTTAAGGGGATGCAATATTTAATTGCGTACCTAACACGCAATAATGGGTTTCTCCAAAGCCTTATCTAGCACACAATGTTGAGTCATACTTAAAAAAATAAAATATTATTTTTTTAAATGGTAGTTAATTACTAGTCATTATAATGGAGGGAATGAACATAACTAACTACAATATTATCATTCATGTTTGTTAATTTTTTTTTAAATTTATCTAATAAATGTTAGAGGATAAAAATGCGAATGAATCTAATTTTAAGCATAAATACACTCATATTCTTTGAAAGATAGATTTACCGCCTTTTGATGGTGAACCCTATTTAAATACTTTTTTGGTCATATTATTATATTCTATTTGACAAAAAATATCATCTTTAGAATCGGGACATCACAATTTACTTTGGGTAAATTTTTAGTATTTTTCGGATAAAATTCTTTTTTTAATGAATACTGAAAACTATTGTATTTTAATTCAAAACTAACTTTTAATATAATTTATTTATATGAAAATATTATCTATTTAACTGGTTTTAATGTTTATATTTTTTATATTTTTACCATTTAATCCAATTTGGTTCATTGGAATTATTTTCACTTTGAAATTGGACATTAACAAGTGTCGATCTTTTGATAGTTATTAATTCTTAAAAACATGCTTTTGGTTTTGACTAAGGGAATTAATTTTAAATTAATTAATGAAACTTCTATACTTTTAATTTTATTAAATAGATAAACACTTTTTAGTTTGTAATATCAAATATATCTTTGGCATAATTTGTAGTATTTTTTTGAAAAAAACCTAAATTTTTGATGTATTGTGAAAACACTGAGTAGGAGTTTAAAACTGACTTTTACATTTAAATGAAAATTTACCACTTTTGTGAATTTAATTTTAAAAATAAAACATATAGTGTTGTTATCAGTAAGTAAAATTTTGTTTAGTAAGATGAAAATAAAATTTGGTGAATAGTAAATTTTTACATTTATTTACCGCGATTAAAGGTAAATAGGCTAATTCAAGATAAAAATAATATTATAATAATATTAAATTATCCTAACATGTGTCCTAATCCTATTGGTTGATTCATATACTAAAATTGGAATCCTTGGGTCTATTTTGAGACCCAATGGAGCCACTTATGAGTGATAATGACACTGTATATTAATTAATTAAAAGTAAAGACAAAAACAACATAAACATATATTTTTTGGTAAATCAGTTTTTACATGAGGTTATATAAGTTATTTATAGGAATATAAATATTCATTGATGAATAAAATATTTCCTACATCATGGTATTTTTTTATAATTTTTATACATCATATAAAAAATATTATTTATGACACAATAATGATGTAGTGTTTACCTCATTAATGAATGTTTTAAATAAATAAGATTATTCAAATTAAAAAAATATCCAAAACCTATAAAATTATTATTTTATGCTTTTATTTTGAACATTATTCATCTTATATTCAATTTTAATGTGTTTTGGACCTTTATAAACCAAATATCATTATATAAAAAAATAATATTTTTAATGTTTCCTAAAGAGCCCCTCTTGCACCTTATAAAAATCCCTCACCTCTAACTCATTACTCAAACCTCTAAAGCCCCTTGGATATTCTAAACCCTACCTAGTTAATCTCCTTATATCCCTCTCTTCCTCTTATATTCCTTACCTTAGGTAGAATGCACTTCAAGAATCCCTTTTGATTCAATCCAAAGGGAGTTACCTGATTTAAAGGTAACATCTTCTCTTATGTTCTTTTGTTTTATTTTCCTTATCCAACCCCTTAAAAACTTTTTATTAATTTATTTTATTGAAAAAACATTATACTAAATATACTATATTGTTGTTATGAGAATTATTTAAACTAAACTTATACACCCCTCCATCTAATGGGTAAGGAACATACTATTTCTGTGGATGGCAAACTACTGGCTCACGAAATGATGATTTTTCAATTATCTCCTACCACCTCTTATGGTGGCCATTAAGATGGTACTATATTTACATGTGATATATATTATATTTAATTTTTCCCTATACTTATGTATTTTTCATTTATATTATTCTATTATGGTTTTCATTATGGGTAAACGCGATAATTTCATTTGAGAAAAAGTTCGGACTACCGCCCCTCAAAGTGATATGACTCATTCATGCCATACGTGAAACATATAAAAGATGGGGTTTCTGAAATTATATATGATATTATACTGGTTTTATAATAAACCTATGTATCATTAAGTTTTAAATCCATTAAAATATGAAATAGAAATGGAAGTAGCGTTCATGCGTACATACAACTTACTATCTCCATGAACAGTCCATTTCATTTCTTATCTTCCAATGTTAAGTACTGTTATAATTATATATATATATATATATACTGGATATATATGATATATATGATATCTAAATCATGAATATCATTCTAGAGATAATGGACCATTGACCACATGATCAACTTGTAATTATAAGAAGTTCATTTTTGACTCAAGTACCGGATATCAACAAAACGACCATTATTAACTTAAATGATTAAATAATATTTATAACATAGTAATAAGTGATATAAAAGGAATAATAAACTTTAAAAAGGTTCTTAATGAATTATAAATTAACTATATTTTATTATTCAGGAAATTAAAGAATGAACGAGTCACGCCAGACACGAGGTAAGGGGTTTCTTATCTAACTTTTAATTCCGTGAGATTTCCATTATTCGCCAGTTATTTCTAGGGTGTAGTGTATTGTTTACTAAAATTTGAAAATATATTATCATTATTATACTTATTTTCAAGGTATTTTGTCATTAATTTGGTGGTTATTAACTTTTTTTCATACTAATCAAATGATTACAAAGTGGTAAGGAGTTTTCATTTCACTTTGTATTCCCGTGAGATTCATCCTATATTTTCCACTATTTTATTTTTTGTGGTATATGTATGGACCATGATAGTGTTAATTATGTAATATTATTTTAATTATTGATATTAACATTTTCATTGTATGATATTTCTTTCATTAGGTGTATGTTTGGTAAGTTACCTAATCAGTAAGGGAACCTTTCACCCCCTATTTTTAAAAGAGTTCATTTTGTGATGTCTTTTAAGTTACATAATCTTATGTTGGGATATATATGTCTATATCCTTATTGATATAAATTTTATTTCCAAATGATGATATACACTTTTCTTCCTAATCAAATATTTTTTTCTGAATTTAAATGTGATGTTGTTTGGCTTCCAAATTTCTGTAAGGGAATTTCTTAACCAAATATTCATTCTTTGGGGTAAACATCTACTTCTTGATTATGTCATACTATTAATATGTTTGAATGAAATCTGATTGTTTTACACTTAATATTCACTTATATTGGGTTTATTATTATTTTTATCACATAATTATATCATTGATTTGTTCTTAATCCTAAGGATATTTTATTTGTAAGGGACTTTGTCTCAATTTACATTCCATTGAAACTTATTATTGTTTTACACCAATTCACTTTTATATAGTGTATATACTACCATGTGACATATTATAAAATGAATATATTTCTTCACATGATATAATAAGCTTTTATTAAAGTTATTCCTCAATTATTTGTATTCAAGCTTCTCTCTTTTGGTTAAGAACTCTATAAATAAAATATTTTTTAAATGTTTTAATAATTTATTCTTATGAAACATTCCCATTAATGTACATGTTTTGAAAATGGTTTTAAGGATTTATTTATATGTTCATTAATGTTTTAAAATTTTAATTCCTTTAAAATCTTCAAATTGGTATTATACACATTGAATCAAAAATCAATTTATTAAATTTTTTAAATGGTTTTGAAAATAGTTTTGGTAAAACATTGATTACGTCAATATCTTGGAATGATATATTTTTATTCCAATGTGAAAATTTTAACTTTTCTTCATTTCTTGTTTTATGTGTTATGATTTATAATGGTACTTGGAAAATTGAAGGGTGGTTTTGTGATAAACCAAATGACAGGTGGTGTCATGATAAACCAAATGACAGTTGGTGTCATGATAAACAAGGACGGGTGGTTACGTTATAACCTCCAACGCATTGGATTTGGAAGTTGGCTGTATCGATATTCCATTTAGTGATATGTGTGGAAGTTGACCGTATGGTTATTCCATTTAAGTAAATTTATGTCCCATGTTACATATATATGTTATGTGTGCTTTCTATGGGTTTTATGGTAATATTTTTTCTACAAAAGGGTAAGAAATGATCTTTTTTCAGAGAAGAGTGTTTACTACTTCATAATGGTGAAAATTATTACTTATTATAAAGTATTCATGGTATTCTTATTGTTTTGAAAAACTAATAGTTTTCTTTCTTTGTGTATCCCTTACCAAGATTCTTCCTCATCCCATGTTTTTGAAAAAAAAAATCACACGAAATGAAGTGGAATAGGGCCAAGGATGGGATCAAAGAAAAATCATGATGTGTAAAACATGGAACTAGTCATGTGTTTTTTTAAGATTTATATTTTATGAAAAAAACAGATAATGAGTAGTAGTGTCTACATGTAATGTTCATGCTGATATGTATTAGTTATGGCCTAATTCACTAAATCTCTAAACCAGAAAATATCTTCAATGTGAATTATAGATTTAAATCTAAATTATGTAGTGTTTAAGGACAAGTTCTTATAGTTGGTATCAGAGGTCGGTTTAGATAACTTTAGAGGTTAGGGTGTCATTTAATCATAAGTGACATAACAATAATGGTTAGAATATTAGAAAGATTCATAGTTATTTTCCATAAATTGAATGATTTTAAGATAACATGAAAAAATATATCTTAGTATTTACCCTCCTCGTAATATATTATACGATGATTTTACTGATATACTCACACTAACCTTTTTGGTTTTAGTAAATGGTAGGATCTAGTAGGCACTATAGTAATAGTGGATCTAAATAAATCTTTGATGGTATTCTGAATGAGAAACATATTGAAATGGGAGCTTCAATGGGAACTCTTGTGGTTATATTCAACCAACTATCTGGAATCATGATTGACCACCTGAGCCTTGTTGATTTATATAAGGCATCCTATATGCTAGAAACAGATCCCTACAAAAGTTCTGGTAATAATCATAAAGGTAAGTATGTTCAAAAACCTATATTTCATGGATGTGGAAAGAAACACCTAGGAAAATTCATCAAAGGGACGGGAAGATTCTATAGATATGGGAAATAATGTCATAAATAAAGAACCATCCATGGAAAAAGAAATAATCTAGTTGACTTTAGTAAAGGGAATGAAGTTATTTCTAAAGTATCAATTAAATGTTTTAAATGTGGTGTGCAGGGTCATTATATAGTATGATGTCCTACGAAGATGTTTTGGAAATGGGATCACCCGGATCGTACAAAAATTTATTTACCAATACCAAATGCCTTTAAAATTGAGGATAAAGAAACTAACAATGACAACTGAAAGGTATAGATTATTTCATAACATATTTTTTGATATTATCGAATCTTGTGATATGATTTATGATTTTGTTTGTAAGAAAGAAGTATTTCAGAATAATTTAGTAAAGAATGGTTAATGGATCATAATGAATGTTGAATGAGTAAGAAGTCAACATATAATGGATTAAAGAGTTATGGTAGATTTTAGGATGATGAAATTATTAAAATTAATAAGGCTTCTTTAATGATGGGATTACATTGGAATACATTTTATAGTATGTGAAACCCTGAAGATTGATATATGAAAATGTTATTCAAGGAAAAATAATCTATTATGTTGATGAGTAATGGTGGAATTTTATTTTAGAAGAATATCTTTTTTTCATGGAAATATGGTGATTTGGGTTATTTATTGAAATGATTAACCTATCATAGAGAATATGTGATTTGGTTAATTACACTTTAGTTTGATTCGTTAAGAGCAGTTGATTTTATTTGGAGATAAATGTTAAGATTTATTGTGAAAAACTGTGATTAAATCCTTCTGAGTTTTGGGTTACAATTTTACTTTGGCTTACTTTGATGAATTTTAAGTACATTTTTTATTGAATGGTCTTTTCCAAACATTGGGTATTGTTTGTCGATTTTTGGGGATTAAGAGTAGTATTTATTTTTATAAAGTATTATCCTTTTTGGGGGTATTATCTGATCTTGTACTAAATGTTTTGGTTTTAGTTAATGTCTAAAGAATGGGGAAATATGTAGTTTATCTTTTTTAAGGTATGTTATAAACTAGAAGTTTATTCTAGCACTTTTAATGAAACCTAGTCAGTTTGAATACTCGTCATTTGGAGAAAATATGACTCTGTGGTTGAAATTTACTAATGAATGAAAGTCTTCATGACAAGTAAGTATGTTTCCTTATGTTTTTAGTTACACTCATAATTAAATTCCTCAACTTTATGAAAAGTAACTAAAAACAAAAAATGTTGTATATTAACTTGTCCTATTGGGGAATAAAAAACCATTTAACCCATGAAAATTTTGATATTTTATAATGGTTAACATTCTCCTAATCAAGTTTTCTATAACTCTCTATCAAAACATGATGGTTTTTTCCTCCTCCATATTTAGGATTTCATCGAATCTAAATATCTGTTTTCATGAATAACCTTTTTACATCTCTTTATTTCTTTAAATTTGATAGTTTTATTCACATTTTTTCCGATGAAGAACTTTTAATGTTGTTTCCATGCCCAATTTTAAAATAGCGAGGACACAATTTCCAAAAGGGGGAAAGGATGTAACATCATAGGAAAATAAAGAATATGAAATTTTCATTTTATAAATATTTTTTAATTAAATATTATTTTCATTTTAAAGTGGATGCTATATTCAATGGCATACCTGACACGCAACAATGGGTTTCTCCAAATTCTTATATTGCACACAATGCTCAGTCATACTAGAAAATAATATATTATTATTATTTTAAATAGTAGTTAACGAATAACTATTCTAATGGTGGGAATGAATATAACTAACTAAAATATGGTTATACATGTTTGTTAAAGGTTTTCACATTTATCCACTAAATTTTTGGGTCTTAAAATGTGAATGAATCTAATTTTAAGCATAAATACTCTAATATTTTTTAAAAGGTCATTTTACCATATTCTAATGGAGAACTCACATTAAATCTATTTTTTATCACTTTTATATAATCTATTTGACAAAATAAAATTCTTATTTAGAATTGGGACATCAAATTTTTCTATGGGTAAATTCTTACTGTTTTTCTAATAAAATAATTTTTAAAATGAATTGTGAAAAAAATTGTATTTAAATTCAAAACTGCCTTTTAATATAATTTATTTATATGTATAGATTATATTTTTAATTGGTTTTGAAGTTTAATTTTATTATATCTTTTCATCTAATCCAATGTTGGTCATTGGAATTAATTTCACATTGATATTTGACAAAAATAAGTGTCAATCCTTTGATAGTTATTAATTCTTAAAAACACGCCTTTTGTTTTGACGACGAGAATTAATTTTAAAGTAATTAATGAAACATATATATTTGAATTTTGTAAAATAGACATTATTTTTGAATTTTTAATATCAAATATAGCTTAGGCTGAATATTTGGTATTTTTCTAAAAAAGTTCAGTTTTTGATTAATAGTGAAAACACTACGTAGTAGTTAAAAACCAACAGTTTCATTTCAATAAATTTTATCGCTTATGTGAATTGAATTTCCAAAATACTTCATAAATGTTTTTTATCAATAAGTAAAATGTGGTTCAATAAGATGAAAATAATTTTTGGTGAATAGTAACTTTTTGCTTTTATTTACCGAGTTTAATGGTAAATACGGTAATTCAAGGTAAAAATATTATTAAAATATTATTAAATTACCCTATCATATGTCTTAATACTATTGGTTGATTTATTAATGAAAATGGGCATACTTTGGTAGATTTTGGGACCCCATTGATCCACTTAAGAGTGATAATGACACTTTATATTAATTAATTTAAAGTAAAGATAAAAATGACATAAACATATATCATTTTGTATGTCAATTTTTACGTGGGGTAATATAATTTATCTCTTAGATTATAAATATTCATTTGAATGATAAAAATATTTTCTACATCACGGTATATTTTTTTATAATTTTTAGTCATCACATAAAAAAATTTATTTATAACACGATAATAATGCAGTGTTTACCTCATTAATGAATGATTTAAATAAATAAGATTATAAAAATTAAAACAATATCCAAAACCTATACAATTATTATTGGATGAGTTTATTTTGAACATGACTCAACTTTTCTTCAACTTTAATTAGTATTTTACCTTTATAAACCCAATATCATTATATAATAAAATAATATTTTGAAATATTCCTAAAGAGCCCCTCCTCCCCCTTATAAAAATCCCTCAATTATATGTCATTACTCACACCTCTAATTCCCCTTGGATCATCCAAAATCTATCCAATTAATCTCCCTAAATCCATATATTCCACCTATAAGATTTAACATAGGTAGAAGACACTTCATGAAATCATTTTGGTTCAAACCAAAGGGAGTTACCCGATTTAAAGGTAAAGTCTTCGCTAAAGTTTTTATGTTTTATTTTCCTTCTCCAACCCCCTAAACTCTTTTTATTCATTTATTTTATATAAAAGACATTATCATCAATATATGTGGTTTTTTATGATTATTATTCATACTACACTTACACACACCTCCATCTAATGGGTAAAGAACATACTATTTCTATAGACGGTGAACTACAACCCCACAAAACGATGATTATAAAATTATCTCCTACCACCTCCTATGGTGGCCATTAAGATGGTCATGTATTTAGATGTGATATATATTATATTTATATTTTCTCTATACTAGTTTATTTTTCATTTATAGTATACCATTATGGTTTCTATTATGGGTAAACGCGATAATTTCATTTAAGGAAGTGCGGACTTCCGCCCCCTCAAAGTGATATGAATCGTTCATGCCATATGTGGAACATATAAAGGATAGATTTACTGAAATTATATATTATATTATATTGTAATTATAATAAAATTTTGTATCCTTAAGTTTTCATTCCATTAAAATACGAAATAAAATAGGAATTAGCATTCACGAGTTCGTACGACTTATAGTCTCCATGAAAGGTGCATTTCATTTCTTACATCCAAATTTTATGTACTATTACAAATACATATATATATATGGAAAAAATATGACATAGATGATATCTAAATTATGAATATTATTCTGGATATAATGGACTATTGGCTACATGAACAACTTGTCATTATAAGAAGTTCATTTCAAACTCTAGTACCAAATATCGAAAAATGGCCATAATTGACTTAAATGATTACATAATGTTTATAAAATGGTAATAAGTGACATAAAAGAAATAATAAACTTTAAAAAGGTTCTTAAGCAACTAGAAATTAACATTAGTTTATTATTTAGGAAATTAAAAAAATGAAAGAGTTAAGTCAGACACGAGTTAATGGGTTTTTTATCTCACTTTTAATTCCATGAGATTTACATTGTTCACCACTTATTTCTTGAATATGGTGTATTTATTTAATAAAATTTGATATATATTATCATGATTATATTTATGTTCATGTTATTCTGTGATTCATTTGGTGGTTATTAACTTTTTTTCATATGACTCAATTGATTACAACGTGGTAAAGAGTGTTCATCTCACTTTTTCCTCCCATTAGATTCATGCTATATTTTACACTATATTCTTTTGTGTGATGTACGTACTTCCCATGAATAGTTTAATTGGGTAATATACATTAATTTATTGGTATTCACATGTTAATTGTATTATCCTTCTTTCATGAGGTGTGGGTTTCGTAAGTTACCAAATCGACAAGGAAACCTTTCACCCTCCTCTTTTTAAAAGACTTCATATTGTTATGTAATTTAATTTACAACTTATTATATTGGGATATGTACTTATATATCCTTATTGATGTAAATTTTATTTCCATGTGATGATATACAATTTTCTCTCTCATCATCTCATTGTTTGGAATTTTAAAGAGATGTTGTTAGGCTGTTGAATTTCTGTAAGGGAACTTCTTAACCAATTTTCCATTCTTAGGGTGAAACATCTACTTCTTGATTACGTCATACTATGAATATGTTTGAATGATCTATTAATTTTTTACACATAATATCCACTTATGTTGGGTGTATTCTTATTTTTCATGAATAATTATTTCATTTATTTATCATTAATCCTAAGGATATTATCTTTGTAAGGGACTACGTCTCAATTTACATTCCATTGAAAGTTATTGTTTTTATACACCAATTCACTTTTACATGGTGTATATTATTCCATTTGACATATTATATCACGAATATATTTATTCTCATGATATTATAATCTTTGAGTAATGTTATTCTTCAATTATTTGAATTCAAGCGTCTCTCTTTTGGTTAGAAACTCTATAACTATAATATCATTTTAAATGATTTAATGATTTACTCTAATAAATCATTCTCATTAATTTCTATTTTTTAAAATGGTTTTAAGGATTTATTTATTTGGAAAATAATGTTTTAAAATGTTAATTCCCCTAAAATATTGAATGTGGTATGAGATACTTCGATTCCAAAATCTCTTTATTATATGTTTTAAATTTTTTGGAAAATGGTTTTGGAAAAGCATTGATTATGTCAATATCATGAAATTTTATATTGTGATTATAATATGGAAATTTAATATTTACTTAATTCTTGTTTTATGTGTTATGATTTATAATGGTACTTTGAAATTTTATGTGTGGTTATGTGATAAACCAAATGACGGGTGGTGTCGTGGTAAACCACGATGGGCGGTTACTTTATAACCTCCAATGCATTGAATATGGAAGTAGGACGTATGTCTACTTCATTTACTGATAATTTTAGAAGTTGACCACATTGTTATTCCATTTATGTACATTTATGTCCGAAGTTACCTATATATGTTATGTGTTCTTTCTATGGGTTTTATGGTAATATTTTGGTTACAAAAGGGTAATCAATGATCTTTTATTCAGTAAAGATTATTTACTACTTCATAAAGGTGAAATGTATTATATATGATAAAGTATTCATGGTTTACATGTTGTTTAGAAAAAATAATATTTTTCCTTATTTGAGTATCCCTTAGTGAGATTTTTTCTCATCCCAAGTTTTTGAAATGTTTTTCATATGACATGAAGTGTAATAGGGACAAGGATAGGATCAAGGAAAAGTCAGGATGTCTAAAACATGGAACTAGACACGTTTCTTTTTAAGAGTTTATATTTTATTAAAAATGGATACTTAGTAGTAGAGTTTACATGTAATATTCATGCTTATATGTAATATTTATGGCCTAATTCTCCAAAACACTAAACCTGAGACGATCCTCGTGGTGAATTATTGATTTAACTCCAGATTATATAATGTTTATGGATAGTTTCTTATAGTAGGTATCAAAGGTCGGTTTAGAAAACTTTAGATATTAGGGTGTCATATAAGCATAAGTGACATAACCATAATGGTTAGTATATTAAAAAGATCCAATGTTATTTTAGATAAATTGAATGAGTTTAAAATAACATGAATAATTCTATCATAGTATTTACCCTCCTCATAAGATATTATAAGATGATTTTACTGATATAATCGCACTGACCTTTTTGGTTTTAGTAAATGGATGGATCAAGCAGGAACCAAAGTAACAGTGGATGTGAATAAAACTGTGACATTTTTTTGAATGAACAACTAAATGAAATGGGAACTAAAATGAGAACTCTTATAGTTATTCTCAACCAACTATCTGGAGTCATGATTGACAACATGAACCATGGTGATTTTTTTAAGGCATCGTATATGAGAGAAACAAATCCCTATGGAAGTTCAGGTAATATTTATAAAGTTAATTATGTTAAAATAACGAATGTGTCAAGGATGTGGAAATAAACAACTAGGAAAATGATTCAATGGGAAGGGAATATGCTATATATATGGGAATGAAGGTCATAAAGAATGAAACTACTATGGGAAAAAGGAAACATCTAGTTGACTCCAGGAAAGGGAAAGATGTTCTTTCTAAAGCATCAATTGAATGTTTTAAATGTGGTTTGCATGGTCATTATACAAACAGATTTCTTACGACGATGTTTTGGTAATGGGATCACCAGGATCGTAAAAATATATATTTACCACTAACTAATTCCTTTCCGATTGATGATGAAGAAACTAACAATGTCCAATGAAAAGTAAGGATTATTTCTTAACATCTGTTTTGATATTATTGAATCTTAGGATATGAATCATGATTTTCATTGTAGGAAAGAAGTATTTCAGAATTAGTTGATAAAAATGGTTAATGGATCATGAAGAATGCTGAATGAGTAATGATTAAACATATAATAGATTCAAGAGTTAGGGTATATTTTAGGATGATGAAATGCTTAAAATTGTTAAGGCTTTTTAATGATGGGATTACATTGGAAGACTTTTTATAGTATGTGTAACCCTGAAGTTTGATATATGAAAATGGTATTCAAAGAATAATTATCTTTTCTTTTGATGAGTAATGGGGGATTTTAATTTTGGGAAGAATCTAGGTTTTTATTATGGACATATGGTGATTTGGTTTATTTATGGAAATGATTAACCTGTCATAGAGAATATGTGACTTGGTTAATTACACTTCAGTATGAGACTTTAATGGTAGTTTATTTTATTTGAATATAAATATTAAGATTTACTGTGGAAGACTATGTGATTAAATCCTTCTGTGTTTTGGGTTACAATATTAGTTTGGGTTACTTTGAAGAGTATTAATGACAATTATTTGATGATAGGTCTTTGTGAAACATTGGGTATTGTTTGTTGAATATTGGGGATTAGGGGTAGTATTTCTTTTTATAAATTATTATCATTTTTTAGAGGATTATATGATCTTGTACTAAATTTTTTGGTTTTGATTGATGTCTGAAGACAGGTGAAATATATTTTTCATCTTTTTTGGATCATGTGATACTCTAGAAGTTGGTTCTAGTAGTTTTTCTGTGACCAAGCCAGTTTGAATTGTCATCGTTGGGATAAAATATTAGTTCGTGGTTGGAATTTAGTAAAAATGAAAGTCTTCATGAAAAGTAAGATGGATTCCTTTTTTTTAGTTAAGCTTGTAAATAAATACCTCAACTTTATGAAAAGTAGCTTAAAACAAAATCATTTTCTCTTAACGTTTCCTTATGGGGAATCAAAGATCATTTAACCCATCACAAGTTTGTGATTTTATGGTTGTTAACTTTCTCAAAATCATTTTTTCTATCACTCTTCATCACAAATTCATGGTTTTTTTCTCTTCCATATCCATATTTTCATGGAATCCTAGTATCTATTCTCTCAGGTGACCTTTTTACTTCTATTTATTTCTTTTACTGTGATAGTTTTATTGAATTTTTTCCAATTTTGGACCTTTAATAAATATTCTTTGCCCGATTTTAAAATTACGAGGACACGATTTCCAAAAGGGGGGAAGGATGTGACATCTATGAAAAAAAAGAATATCACATTTTCATGTTTATAAATATTTTTGAATTAAATATTATTTTTATTTTAAAGGGGATTATATATTCAATGTCATACCTGACACACAACAATGGGTTTATCTAAATCTTATGTTGCAGACAATGCTGAGTCATACTGGAAAATAATATATTAATATTAATTTAAATGGTTGTTAATTACTAGCTATTGTAATAGAGGAAATAAACAGGACTAACTACAATATGATTATACATGTTTGTTAAATGTTTTTACATGTGTCCAATAAATGTTAGAGGCTAAAAATGCAAATTAATTAAATTTGAAGCATAAATACTATAATATTCTTTAAAAGGATGATTTTACTCCTTTTGAAGGAAAATCGCTTTAAATATATTTTTTGTCACTTTTATATATTATATTTTACAAAATAAAATTCTTTTTTAGAATCGGGACCTCAAAATTTACTTTGAATAATTATTTAGTATTTTTCTGATAAAATTCATTTTTAATGAATAGAGAAAAATATTGTATTTTAATTAAAAATATCCTTGTAATATAATTTATTTATAAGAATATTTTATCTATTTAATTGTTTCTAAAGTGTAATTATATTATATTTTTACCATTTAGTCCATTGTTGTTCATGGGAATTAATTTCACTTTGAAATTGGATATAAATAAGTGTCGATCTTTTGATAATTATTATTTCATAAAAACATGCTTTATGTTTTGAAAATGGAAATTAATTTTAAATTTATTAATGAGACTTTGATATTTTTAATTTGTTAAAATATATAATCAATTTTGAATTTGTAATATCAAATATATCATAGGCATAATTTTTTGTATTTTTTGAAAAACATCAATTTTTGATGAATTGTGAAAACACTAAGTAGTAGTAAAAAAACTGCATTTTTCATTTAAATGAAATTTTACCACTTATGTGAATTTAATTTTTAAAATAATACATACATTGTTGTTATCAGTAAGTAAAATTTTGTTCAATAACTTGAAAATAATTTTTGGTGAATAGTAATTTTGTACTTTTATTTACCACGATTAAAGGAAAATAGGGTAATTCAAGGTAAAAATAATATCATAATAATATTAAATTACCATAACATGTGTTCTAATACGATTTTTTGATATATTTAATACCATGGGCATCCTCGGGTCTATTTTGGGACCCCATAGAGTCACTTAAGAGTGATAACGACACATTATATTAATTAATTTAAAGTAAAGACCAAAATGACATAAATTTATATCTTTTGGTTAATCAATTTATACATGGGGTTATATAAGTTATTTATTCGACTATAAATATTAATTTTAAAGATAAAAAGATTAAATACATTTTGGTGTTTTTGTTATAATATTTAGACTTCATATAAATAAAATTATTTATCACGTGATAATGATGCAGTGTTTACCTCCTTAATGAATGAATTAAATAAATAAGATTATAAAAATTACAAAAATATCCAAAACATGTCAAATTCTTATAGGATAATTTTATTTCGAACATTATTCATCTTATCTTTGACTTTAATGAGTTTTGGGCCTTTAGAAAATGAATATCATTATATAATAAAATAATATTTTGAATAATTCCTAAAGTGCCCCTCCTCCACTTATAAAAAGCTCTCACCTCTAACTCATTACTCACACCTCTCAAAACCCTTAGATCATCCAAACCATTCCCAATTAATCTCCCTACATCCTTCTCTTCCACCTATATTCCTTACATTAGGTAGAAGGAACTTCAAAAAATCTTTTTGGTTCAAACCAAAGTGAGTTACCTGATTTATAGGCAACGTCTTCTCTTGTGTTCTTTTATTTTATTTTCCTTCTCCAACCACCTAAACTTTTTTTATTCCTTTATTTTATAGAAACACCATTTTCATAAATATAATAGGTTTTTTAGAATTACTTGAACTAAAATTACACACACCTCCATCTAATGAGTAAAGAACATACTCTTTAAGTTGACGACGAACTACTGGCCAACGAAATGATGATTGTTCAATATTATCCTACCACCTCTTATGGTGGCCATTAATATGTCACTTTATATAAATTTGATATATATTATATTTATATTTTCTCTATATTTATGTATTTTTAATTTGTAGTATACCTTTATGGTTCCCATTATGGGTAAATGCTATAATTTCATTTGAGGAACTGCGGACTACAACCCCCTCAAAGTGATATGACTCGTTCATTCCATATGTGGAACGTTTAAAAGATGGGGTTACTGAAATTATATATGATATTATAATAGAATTATAATAAAACTATTTATCATTATGTTTTTATTCTATTAAAATCTGAAATAGAAATTGAAGTTGCGTTCTTGCGTGCGTACAGCTTACCGTCTCCATAAACAGTGCATCTCATTTCTTATCTCCAAATGTTATGTACTGTTAGAAATATATAAATATATATATATATATACTGAATATATATGATATGTGAAATATAAATAATTAATATCATTCAAGAGATAATGGACTATTGACCACATGAACAACTTGTAATTATAAGAAGTTCATTTTTGACTCAATTACCAAATATCGACAAAACAACCATCATTAACATAAATGATTACATGATGTTTATAAAATGGTAATAAGTGATATAAAAGAAATAATAAACTTGAAAATTTTTTTAATCAAGTATAATTTTAATTTAATTTAATATTCATGAAATTAATAAACGAACGAGGAATGTCAGGCATGTGGTAAGGGGTTTCTTATATCACTTTTAATTCCATGAGATTTCTATTGTTTTCCACTTATTTCATGCATGTGGCGTATTTTTTACTGAAATTTGATATATATTATCATGATTATCTTTATGTTCATGGTATTTTTTGATTCATTTGGGTGTTATTAACTATTTTTCATATGACTTTATTGATTACAATGTGGTAAGGAGTTTTCATCTCACTTTTTATTCCCGTGAAATTCATGCAATATTTTACACTATTTGATTTTCTGAGTTGTATGTATGGCCCATGAATGTATTAATTGTGTAATATATTTTCATTTATTGGTATTCACATGTTCATTGTATGATCCTTCTTTCCTAAGGTGTATGTTTCTTATGTTATCAAATCGAAAAGGAAACCTTTCACCCTCCTCTTTTTAAAAGTCTTCTTTTTGTTATGCCTTTTAATTTACATATTCTTATGTTGGGATATATACTTATATATCATTATTGCTGCAAATTTTATGTCCAATTTATGAGATATCCTTTTCTCTCTCATCAACTCATTTTTTTTAATTTTAATGTGACATTGTTAGGCTGTCAAATTGCTGTAAGGGAACTTCTTAACCCAATTTCCATTTTTTGGGTTAAACAACTACATCTTGATTATGTCGTAATATGAATATGTTTGAATGGAATTTTAGTTTTTTACACATAATATTCATTTATTTTGGGTTTATTCTTATTTTTTACACATAATTTTTCCATTTATTTGTTCTTAACCCTAAAGATATTATCTTTGCAAGGGACACTGTCTCAATTTACATTCCATTGAAACTTATTGTTGTTATACACTAATTCACTTTCATATGGTGTATATACAACCCTTTGACATATTATATCATGAATCTATTTATTCTCATGATATTATAAGCATTGATTAATTATATTCCTCAATTATTTGTATTCAAGCAACTCTTTTTTGGTTAGGAACTCTATAACTAAAATATCATTTGAAATGTTTTAATGATTTATTCTTCTAGATCTTTCTCATTAATTTCCATGTTTTAAAAATGTCTTTATGGATTTATTTATATGAACATTAATGTTTTTAAATTTAAATTCATTTAAAATATTTAAAGTGGTATGGGACACTTTGATTTAAAAATATCTTTCTTAAATGTTTTAAATGGTTTTGGTAAAACATTGATTACGACAATATATTGAAGTGATATATTGTGATTCCAATGTGGAAATGTTATCTTTTCTTTATTATTGTCTTAGGTGTCATGATTTATAATGGTAAATGGACATTTGAAGGGTGGTTACATGATAAACCTAACCACAGGTGGTGCCGTGATAAACTCGGACGGGTGGTCACATTATATCCTCCAATGCATTGGGTGTGGAAGTCGGCCATATGGATATTCCATTTAGTGATATGTGTGTAAGTTGACCGTATGGTTATTATATTTAAGTAAACATATGTCTCATGTTACCTATATATGTTATCTGTGATTTCTATGGGTTTTAGGGTAATCTTTTGGTTACAGAAGGGTATGCAATGATCTTTATTTTAGAGAAGAGTATTTATTACTACATAAAGGTGAAAAGTATTACTAATGATAAAGTATTCATGAGTTACTAGTTTTTTCAAAAAACTAATAGATTTTTTTCAATTTGTATCCCTTACTGAGGTTTTTTCTCATCCCATGTTTTTTAAATTTTTTCACAGGACATGAAGTCGAATAGAGATAAGGATGGGATCAAGGAAAATTTATGATGTCTAAAACATGGAACTAGACATGTGTCTTTTTAAGAGTTTATATTTTTTGAAAAAATGGATACTGAGTAGTAGTGTCGACATATAATATTCATGTTGATATTTAATAGTTATGACCTAATTCACTAAAATCTAAACCTGAAAACATCTTCATTTTGAATTCTTGATTTAACACAAGATTATGTAGTGTTTATGTCTGGGTTTTTATAGTTGGTATCAGAGGTCGGTTTTGATAACTTTAGAGGATAGGGTGTAATTTATGCATAAGTAGCATAATATTAATGGTCATCATATTAGAAAAATCCATATTTATTTTAGATAAATTTAATTAGTTTAAGATAACATGAATAAATATAACTTAGTATTTACCCTCCTCATAAGATATTATATGATGATTTTACTAATATACTCACACTGACCTTCTTTGGTTCTAGTAAATGGTTGGATCTAGTAGGAACAAAAGTAAAAGTGGATGGTAATAAAACTGTAATGGTTTTCTGAATGAGAAACTGAATGAAATGGGAGCTACAATGAGAACACTTGTGGTTATTCTCTACTGACTATCTGAAGTCATTAATGACCACCTGAATCATGGTGAAATTTTATAAGGCCTCGTATTTTCAAGAAACAAATCCCTACGGAAGTTCAGGTAATAATCCTAAAGGTATGTATGTTCAAAGACCTATTTTTCAAGAATGTGGAAATAAACTCCTATGAAAATGTTTCAAAGGGACGGGAAGTTTCTATAGATGTGGGAATTAATGTCATAATGCAAGAACTTGACATGCAAAAAGGAAGCCTCTAGTTGACTCTAGTAAAGGGAAAGAAGTTCTTTATGATAGATCAATTAATTGTTTTAAATTAGGTGTGAATGGTCATTATACATATCTATGTCCTATGAATATGTTTCAGGAATGGGATCACCAGGATTGTACAAAAATTTGTTTACCAATACCTAATGCTTTTCTGATTTAGGATGAAGAAATTGGCAATGACCAATGAAAGGTATGGATTATTTCTTAACATATCTTTTGATATTATTGAATCTTAGGATATGATTCATGATTTAGTTTGTAGGAAAGAAGTTTTTCAGAATAAGTGTGTAATGAATGGTTAATGGATCCTGAAGATTGATGAATGAGTATGAAGTCAACCTAGAATGGATTCAAGAGTTATGGTAGATTTTAGGATGATGAAATGCCTAATAGTATTAAGTATCTTTTGATTATGGGACTAAACTGGAAGACTTTTTATAGTATGTGTAACCCAAAATATTGATATATGAAAATGTTATTCAAGGAACAATTATCTTTTCTTTTGATGAGTAATGGTGGAATTTTATTTTGGAAGAATCTATTTTTTTATTATTGACATATGGTGATTTGGGTTATTTATGGAAATAATTAACCAATCATAGGGAATATTTTATTAGGTTAATTAAACAACAGTATGAGACTTTAAGAAGAGTTGATTTTATTTGGAGATAAATGTTAAAATTTTGAGTGGAAGACAATGTGATTAAATCCTTCTGAGTTTTGGGTTACAATCTTATTTTTGGTTACTTTTAATAATTTTTAGGACATTTATTTATTGAATGGTCTTTGCCGAACTTTGGGTATTGTTTGTCGAATTTTGAGGATTAATAATAGTATTTATTTTTATAAATTATTATCCTTTTGGGTGGATTATCTGATCTTGTACTAAATGTTTTGTTTTTGGATTATGTCTAAAGATAGGGGAAATATATAGTTTAACTTTTTTGGATTATGTGATACTCTAGAATTTGATTCTAGCTCTTTTAATGTGATCAAGTCAGTTTGAATACTCATCTTTTGGAGAAAAGATGAGTTTGTGGTAGAAATTCAGTAATGAATCAAATTATTCATGACAAGTAAGTATGTTTCCTTATGTTTTTAGTTAAGCTCCAAAATAAATTCTTCATCTTTAGAAAAAGTAACATAAAACAAAAATGGTTTATGTTAACTTTTCCTACCAGGGAATCAAAGACCGTTTAACCCATCACAAGTTGTTCATTTTCTGGTGCTTAACTTCCTCCTAATCATGTTTTCTATCACTCTCCATCAGAACATGATGGTTTTTTATCCTCCATATCCATGTTTTCATGGAATCCAAGTATCTCTTTTCTTGGATGACCTTTGTACTTCTCTTTATTTCTGTTAATGTGATATTTTTATTGACTATTTATCCAATGTGGGGGTTTAATAAAGTTTTCATGCCCAACTTTAAATATAGTGAGGACGAAATTTCCACAAAGGGGAAGGATGTAACATCCTAGTAAAATAATGAATATGAAATTTTCATTTTATAAATATTTTTGAATTAAATATGAATTTTATATTAAAGGGGATGCTATATTCAATGGCCTACCTGAAACACAACAATGGGTTTTTCCAAAGTCTTATGTTGCACACAATGCTGAGTCATAATTGAAAATAATATATTATTATTATTTTAAAAGGTAGTTATCGCCTAGCCATTGTAATTGAAGGAATGAATTGAAATAACTACAATATGACTATACATTTTGGTTAAATGATTTTAGATTTATCAAATAAAAGTTAGGGTCTCAAAATGTGAATGAATCTAATTTTAAGCATAAATACTCTAATATTCTTTAAACGTCAATTTACCGTCATTTGATGGAGGAAACTTTTTAAATATATTTTTTGTCACTTTTATATATTCTATTTGAAGAAATAAAATTCTCCTTTAGAATCGGGACATCAAAATTTACTTTGGATAAAATTTTAGTTTTTTTCGGAAAAAATACTTTTTTTAATTAATGGGGATAAATATTGTATTTTAATTCAAAATTGTCGTTTAATATAATATATTTACACACAATGATTATCTTTTTAATTGGTTTTAAAGTTTAATTATATTATATTTTTTCCATTTAATCAAATGATGGTAATTAGAAGTAATTTCACTTTGAAATTTGACATAAACAACTATCAATCTTTTGAAAGTTATTATTTCATAAAAACAAGCATTTTTTTTGACAAGGAAGATTAATTTTTAATTAATTAATGAAAATTCTCTATATAAATTTGGTAAAATAGACATCATTTTTGAATTTGGAATATCAAATATTTCTTGGGCTAAATTTTTGGTATTTTTCTGAATAAGTTCAATTTTTGATGAATAGTGAAAAAACTATGTATTATTTACAAAACTAACTTTTTCATTTAAATTTTTTTTACCTCTTTTATGAATTTAATTTCAAAAATTTAACATAAATGGTTTTTATAAATAAGTAAAATGTGTTTCAATAAGATGAAATCAATGTTTAGGTGAATAGTAACTTTTTACTTTTCTTTACCGCAGTTAATGGTAAATAAGGTAACTCAAGGTAAAAATAATATTATGATAATATTAAATTACACTAACATGTGTCATAATCCTATTGGTTGATACATTTCATACCATGGTCATCCTTTGGTCGATTATGGGACCCCATGGATCCACTTAAGAGTGATAATGACACTTTATAATAATTAATTTAAGTAAAGACAAAAATGACATAAACATATATCCTTTAGTAAATCAGTTTTTATATGAGGTTATGTAAGTTATCTCATAAATTATAAATATTAATTTGAAAGATAAAACAATTTCCTACATCATATAATTTTTTTATAATTTTTAGACATCATATAAATAAAATTATATATGACACAATAATAATGCAGTGTTTAACTCATTAATGAATGATTTAAATAAATAAGATTATAAAAATTAAAAAAATATCTAAAACCTATCAAATTATTATTGGATGATTTATATCAAACATGATTCATCTTTTTTTTTCTACTTTAATGAGTTTTTGGACCTTTATAAATTGAATATCATTATATAATAAAATAATATTTTGAAACATTTCTAAAGATCCCCTCCTCCCCATTTAAAAAAAATCCCTAACATTTTACTCATTACTCACACCTCTCAAACCCCTTGGATTGTCCAAAATATACACAATTAATCTCCCAACATCCCTCTATTCCACCTAGATGCCTTAACTTAGTCAAACAGCACTTCAAGAAATCATTTTGGTTCATAACAAAGAGACTTAACCATTTTAAATGTATCATCTTCTATAAAGTTATTTTGTTTTATTTACCTTCTCCAACCCCTAACCTCTTTTTATTCCTTTATTTTATCACAACAAAAGTATCCTCAATAAACTAAGTTTTTGTATGAGAATTATTCTAAATATACTTACACACACCTTCATCTAATGGGTAAATAACATGTTGTTTCTATGGACGACGAACAACTACCTCACGAAACGATGACTGTTCATTTATCTCCAACCACCACTTATGGTGGCCATTAAGATGAACTATATTTATATGTGATATATATTATTATATATTTTCTCAATACTTATTCATGTTTCATTTATAGTATACCTTTATGGTTTCCATTATGGCTAAACCTGATAATTTTATTTGAGGAAGTGTGGACTACCGCAATGTGGAGATGTTATCGTTACTTCATTCTCTTTTATGTGTTATGATTTATAATGGTACCTATCCATTGGATGGGTGGTTATGTGATAATCCAAATTATGGGTTGTGTCATTATAAACTAGGATGGGTGGTTACGTTATAACCTCGAATGCATTGGGTATGGAAGTCGGTCGTATGGCTATTCCATTTAGTGATATATATGGAAGTTGACCCTTTGGTTATTTCAGTTAAGTAAATTTATGTCCCAATATACATATATTTGTTATGTGTTCTTTCTATGGGTTTTATGGTAATATTTTTTTTACAAAATGGTAAGAAATGAACTTATATTCATATAACAGTACTTACTACTTCATAAAGGTAAAAATTATAACTTATGATAAAGTATTCATGATTTACTTGTTGTTTTAAAAAACTAATATTTTTCCTTCTTTGTGTATCCCTTACTTAGATTTTGTATCATCAAATGTTTTTTAAATGTTTTTCACAAGACATGAAGTGGAATAGGGACAAGTATGGGATTAAGGAAAAGTCATGATGTCTAAACCATCGAACAAGACATGTTTCTTTTTAACAGTTTATATTTTATGAAAAAATGGATATTGAGTAGTAGTTTCTACATGTAATATTCAAGGAAAAGTATTACTTATGATAAATTATTCATGGTTTACTTGTTTTTTTTGAAAAATTAATATTTCTCTTTCATTGTGTATCCCTTAATGACCTTTTTGTTCATCCCGTGTTTTTGAAATGTTTTTCATGGGACATGAAGTAGAATAGGGACAAGGATGAGATCAAGGAAAAGTCATGATGTCCAAAACATCTAACTAGACCGGTTTCTTTTTAAGAGTTTATATTTTATGAAAAAAAATGGATTTTTATTTTTAGTGTCTACGTGTAATATTCAAGATGATATATAATAGTTATAGCCTCATATTTATCATATTTATTATATATATCTAGTATATATATGTATTTATAATTTTACATAACATTTGGATATTGGTTTACTTGTTATTTTGATAAACTAATATTTTTCCTTCTTTGTGTATCCCTTATTGAGCTCTTTTCTCATCCCATGTTTCTGAAATGTTTTTCAGATGAAATAATGTGGAATAGGGAAAAGGATGGGATCAAGGAAAAGTCATGTTGTCTAAAACATCGATCTAGACATGTTTCTTTTTAAGAGTTTATATTTTATGATAAAATTGGATATTGAGTAGTAGTGTCTACATGTAATATTCAAGATGATATGTAATAGTTATGGAATAATTCTCCAAAACACTAAAATTGATTGAAATTTTGATCAATGAAAAGTATTACTTATGATAAAGTATTCATGGTTTACTTGTTGTTTGAAAAAACTAATATTTTTTCTTCTTTGTGTATCCCTTACTAAAATTTTTTCTCATACCATGTTTTTTAAATGTTTTTCACAAGACATGAAGTGGAATAGGAACAGGGATGAGATCAAGTAAAAGTCAGGATGTCTAAAACATCAAACTAGACATGTTTCTTTTTAAGAGTTTATATTTTATGAAAAACTAATATTTATCCGTCATTTTGTATCCTTTACTGAGATTTTTGCTCATCCCATGTTTTTGAAATGTTTTTCACAAGACAGGTAGTGGAATAGGGATGAGGATGGGATCATGGAAAAGTCATGATGTCTAAAACATCGAACATGACATGTTTCCTTTTAAGAGTTTATATTTTATGAAAAAAATGGATATTGAGTGGTAGTGTCTATATGTAATATTCAAGATGATTTGTAATAGTTATGGCCTCATATTTATCATATTTATTATATATATCCTATATATATATTTATAATTGTAAATAACATTAGGATATTGGTTTACCTGTGGTTTTAAAAAAATAATATTTTTCCTTCTTTGTGTATCCCTTACTGAGCATTTTGAAAAACTAATATTTTATGGTAATGTATTCATGGTTTAATAAGATTTAATATTATGATAATGTATTCGTGGTTTAATATGGGTTCATGGAAAAGTAATACTTAAGATAGAGTATTCATGGTTTACATGTTGTTTTGAAAAACTGATAATTTTCCTTCTTTGTGTATCCCTTACTGAGCTCGTTTTCTCATCACAGTTTTTGAAATGTTTTTGAAAAACTAATATTTTTCCTTGATCCCATATTAAACCATGAATACTCTATCATAAGTAAACCATGAATACATTATCATAATATTCAAGCTAATATGTAATATTTATGGCCTGATTGCAATGTGGTGATGTTATTGTTACTTAATTCTTTTTTATGTGTCATGATTTATAATGGTACATGGACATTTTACGGGTGGTTACGTGATATACCGAATTACGGGTGGTGCTGTTATAAACCCAGACTGGTGGTTACATTATAACCTCCACTGCATTGGGCATGGATGTCGGTCATATGGTTATTCCATTTAGTGATATGTGTGTAAGTTGACCCTATGGTTATTTCATTTTGGTAAATTTATGTCCAATGTTACCAATATTTGTTATGTGTGATTTATATGCGTTTTATGGTAATCTTTTTGTTACAAAAGGGTAAGAAATGATATTTTATTCATAGATTAGTATTTACTACATCATAAAGGTGAAAAATATTACTTATGATAAAGTACTCATGGTTTACTTTTTGTTTTGAAAATATAATATTTTTCCTTCTTTATGTATCCCTTTCTAATATTTTTACTCATCCCATGTTTTTAGAATGTTTTTAATAGGACAAGAAGTGTAATAGGGAAAGTATGGGATCAAGGAAAAGTCATGATATCTAAAACATCGAACTACACATGTTTCTTTTTAAGATTTTATATTTTATGAAAAAATGGATATTGAGTAGTGGTGTCTATATGTAATATTCAAGTTGATATGTAGTAGTTATAGCCTAATTCTCTAAAACTATAAACCTGAAAAGATCTTCAATGTGAATTCTTTATTTAACTCGTGATTATGTAATTTTTAAGGATTTGTTCTTATAAAATGTAACATGGATGGTTCCTAAAGAACTAATCCTTCTCCCTCTAGATATGGTGACATTTTTTAATATAATATTGGTTGTGAAAGAGGTTTTATCTCTGGATATTCAGCTCTTATACTTAATTGGATGATGAAGTTCGTGGGATTATCAATGTGGTTTATATAGCACAACAACAAGGATGGTCTAATATATGGTTGTAATGTGACTCTATGAGGGTGGGGAAAGCGATTAAAAATGCCATCATTTATTTTTCCGGGAAACACTATACCATATGGATTAGCTTCTAAGAATCTCTTTTAGCCATGAAATATATTAATACTCATGTATTTCATGAATAAAATTTTGTGGATGATGGCTTGAAAATAATGGGTGATGACCATGGGTTTGACCTAGCTCAAATATGTTCCTAAAGATATTTTTCTTTTTTTAATAATGATTTTTCTAAAAAAACCACACCATAGAACTTTGTATCTTTATTTTATTTTAATAAAGGAGGCTTTTAATTTTAGGAAAGTGTTTATTCTACTAAAATAATTGTTGTAAAAGGGCTTGAAAATCTAAAATATCACCTCTAAATAAGTTTTTTAAGTATTTGAGAAACTTATCTAGTATTTTTCTCACTATTTTTAAACCAAACTCATTTGAATCAAAGTCTCCCAAAAGTGGTTTTCCAAATTAAAAAGATAATAGATATTTTAACCCTAAAATATCCCTTATAAATTATGATTACATAACCATCCTCCCCACCCTCCCTAATCTAAATCCATTTATCATTAATTTACACTCATTCTCCCTCTCAAGAGTCTCTCTAATGAGTTTCTAGGGTTCTACGGTGTTCGTCTCAATATTTTAGAAGCTACATTATAAGGTAAGAGTTTTCAACATATTCTCTTCATTGTTTTTTAAATCCTTCTATTTCATTTCTTTTTCAATGGAAAATACTTTTATAATTCAGTTTTAAAAACTCCTTATTATATTATTAATGTGCGATCACCATTCCCTCTCATTATACAACCTTTATAAGACGTTATAACGCTAAAAACCCCCATAGCCCTAAAAAATCATATTTTTATATATACTAAAGTGTGTGTGGTATCATATTAATGATATCCCAGTCTAGATACAATCAAGTGTATTTAAGATATATATAGGATATAAATATTGGTAATAACCCTAAAAAAATTTGTTTCGGTATTATCATGACTTTCACTCTATCCACATAAAGAGAGCCTATTTGTCCACCTAGCTTGAAACATCATGGAGATATTCTTTTTATAATTCATGAACAATTTAATAACCATAATATATTATTACTATTGAAATCCTTACACCATGAAATTACTCTTTACTACTACCATGTTATCATTACTTTTATAAGGTTAGTTTCCTTTACAATGTGAATATCAAATTACTTTAATGATGATTAAGGGATATTGACCCAGATAGCTATATTGTTCTTCTGAATGGAGAAATATTTTTATTCCTTATATACATTATTTCTAAATTTAAAAATATTTATTTCTCTACTAATACTATTTTTGATGCCATATAGAGGATAAAATTGTATGTATTATAATAGCCATTATTTTCTTATAATAGTCACATTGGAATTAGTATGTAATGGGTGAGACCCAAAATTATACATCCTTATAATGCATTAATAGGTATCATGAGATAAAATAGTTGTGTATTTCATATAATCATTACAAATTTTTGTTTTTTTTTTCATGTAAGAATGCCTTAATGTTATGTGTAAGATTTCCGGAATTGTGTGATCCATCACTATGAGATCAATAATTATTATCCCTACATTTATTTATTACTATTAAATACATGGATATATTATTTACAGAATTTATTTATTCTTGACATATTATTAATTACATGCTTATATATGATAGCTTCCACTATAGAATAACTATCACATTGAATTGTTTCTCACCCCATTATATGTGTTACCCTTTCACGATTAAACTATGAGGATTACTAAGGGGGCATATGGATTTTCAAGAAGAATTAATGAAATTTTCATGTTTTCATCTCATTTATCATGGATATTAAATTCGATTCAATTTTATGCTATGTATCACATTTTTTAATACTATTAAACTATGGGATAATATGATAAACGTATTCATAACAATGTAATAAAATAACCTCCATTTATGGGTTACTCGAGTTAGGGGTTACATTATCTAGATCAAAATTATTATTTTTTAATTCTGATAAAATCAATTTTCAAATTAGTGTGTGGTTTCTTCATCAAAGCCTCAGATGATTGGAATATAATATTTTTGTAGATTCATGTGAATCCAAGAATGTTTCCTTATTTTTAGTGTACAATGCGTGTTTTAACTCTAAAAATGATACTCCTATATTTCTAACTAAACCACAACAATGATTAATGTGTAGTTGATTCCTATAGGTATCAAAAAAATTAAAATATATTTTTTAGAGTTAAATTACTATCATATATCATTTAGTTTATTTTGAATATGTGATTCATATTTGAAAGTGATTTTTTTAAAAAAGTTTTCTTTCAATTTTCATCATATTTTCCAAACTATGACTCTTAATAGTGTCTAGATCATTCATAAAAATAAAAAATATTTTAACAATCATCTAGTTATGGTTCATGAGAATTGGATATAATTTCTCAATTTTTATTATGTAATGAATTTTTTTGTTTAAACCTTTTCAAAACTCAAAATTAAATTTGGTTCAATTAGTTAAAACTACAAGTCATATCAGTTTTAGGACTGTTACTAAAATATTCATTGAGTCAATGATCATTTTCAAATAGTTTGAAAATAATACAATAATATTTCATTTATTTTCTATTAAAGGCACACATTAGGTGTCTAAAAACACATATTTGATCATATAGAGAAAACTACACAATCAATTTGTATTAGATTGGATCATATTGGTTGTAAATTATTTAAATATTATTTTTGTTTAGTATAATTACAATATTATAGTTTTTAGTTGATTTTTAGAATGAGACGCACTTTTCAATGTGAAAAAGTATTTTACATTTTAATGTTTCACATTAGGTCGTTTTATTTAAACCGTGAGTATAGTAGGAGTGTGGTTCATTCCTGTAAATAAAAAAAACATCTTCTACTTAACTGACTGAAAGTTATTTTCTATTCAAGGAGGGAAGCAGGAACCAAAAAAATTACTCTCAAGGTGGTCGTAAACAATGGAACCCCATGGCATCTACCTTCACAATGTTTTTACATTCCAATAGAAGAGACCCCAAACTATCAAAGATGACGAGGGTGTCAATAGAATCACAAACACGAGAATGATATTCAGGTGAGAAGTTAACTTATCTACAAATATGCTTCCCAAGATGTTCACCATTATTATCCATTGAGCAACTTATTGATGGATAAGCTAACACCCAGGGGATGTTGGGTTTCCCTTGAAGCATTCTTGTAATTCCCCGACCCTAGTTACCCAGAGTCTGTGCATTATTACATAAAATTGGAATGATACAAGGAATCATGTCCCGAAAGACCAATCAGTTTAGTATTATTGGAAACAAGATACATATATAAGTTCCACATTACACCTCAAAAAGAAATACAAGTCTAATTTATTCCATTTGAAACATCCAATCCTCCTAGAGTATGCCGGCAAGTCACACATAACTAACTTCTTCATATCCTGGGAAAATGAAATATAAGAAAGTGGTGTGTTCATATGCTCAATAAGGGTAAGCAAAATAGCAGAAGATAACATAAACATTAGGCATGGTGAATAATTAAAAACACATGCCTTTTTAAATAATAAACTTAAACACTTTAGAGTAGAAATATGAGCTGAGTAAATAATTCCACAATAAAACATAGTCATGGGTATTCTACTAGTTGAATAACCACATGAACCATCATTATTATTTTGATAATGAGGGAATGTACAATGTCGTACATTTTGAAACATTTTATCAAGGCCTCAGCCAAGACATCTAAAAATGATTTAGGCCTCGACCAAAACCATATATCATATTTGAAAAGGCCTCATCCAATTCCATGTCTAATTGTCTCGTGAGACCTACCGATGCACTGAGGAGCTAGAGCGGGCTCCACCCATCACATACTATGTCCAATAGATTCCTCATATTAAAAGGTTGAAACATAACATAAACATTCATATTAAAACTAGCATACAAAATGTCAATACATTAACCATAAACCTTGAATGGTATAAAAATAACACATCCAAACTCAAACATATCCCAAAAACATCAATAAAATATAGAATATCTGTATCTTAATAAATCAACTTCATACAAGTTTAAAATCCATCAAAGGATGTAGACATAGATGAAATGAAAACTATTTGAAAGAAATACCTCTTTCAATTTTGAAACCATTTAAGAGTCAGATAATTATTAAATAAAACATGTATTTTGAAAATATTCTTATAAGCTTTTAAGGGAAGCTTCGATGTTATTATAACTGCGGAAAATAGTCGCACCCTCCATATAAGTTAAAAAACATTCTTACTTTAACTTTGTCGAAAAGAGCATAAAGTACCTTGTTTGAAAAACAACAGAAAATTCCTTTCAAAACATAGAAGGTCAAATAAGGTTATAAATAAATTTAAAACATAGTCTAGTAAATTCTAAAAATGTTTTGAAATGAATTTTTAAGAAAACAAGGATGTGAATGATAAAGAGGTCCCCGTAGATACTTATGTAAAAACAACCTTGGATAATAAAGAGATTGTGAAATTAACCCTTACATTGTACTTTTCCATTGTAAAGGGTAAGTTAACCTCCTGTATAATAGTAAAATCATTGTTATTAAATTATAAAATTACTATATACATAAATATGATATCATATATGATCCTCTAATATTTCATTGTCAATAATATTTCAGTAGTATCATCGTTTTAGGTGTTAACTTATTCATTTTCATTTATATGCATGGTTACGTAGGCCATGTTTGTTAGGAATAGGATGTAAATTAATCACATACATATTAATATTATGTTCATAAACATTATTTTTAGTCATCAAATGAAAATTATTCTTTAATGGTTACGATGGGGAAATGAATCTCTTCACATTCGTGGAGACGATAATCCGTTCGTAGGCACGAGCGACAATATCATTATACTGATAGAAAAATCATATGTAATTGGATGGTATATAATAAAAAAATCATTAACATGTTATATTTATTATTTACATCAGTTATACTCTTTATTATACCCATCCAAATAATGATGTGTTTGAATAACAAACTACACCATGACATGGAGACGGTAAGCCGTACGTACGCACGTAAGGTGACATTGTCATTTATAGGATGGATAAAATAATGAATATGATTGTACCATATTTATAATAACATCACAGTATGTAGATGGATCTAGATTTATTATTTTTTTATGGAAACAATAAATAAATATAAATTTGAAGAAGAAATGAACTTGAAAGAGGGTGGTGAAATTATTACATCTTCTTCAGGTGTTTCATTTTGAGTTGATCAAAAGGGATCCATAGGTTGGATTTAAAATCAATATAAAGCCTTTAGGATTAAGGGAGGATAGTTTAGAGGATATTTGGGTAGGGGTTGGCTGATCCAAATGGATTTTTTGGTGTGAAATTAAGAGAAGGGGAGGTACCCTTTTATAAGAGAGGTTGGGGTCACTTTAAGAAAACCTTGAAATATTATTTTATAATAAATTCATATTCTTTTTATAATGGATCAAAAATGATTTATTTATAGTCTAAGGTGGGGATGGGTCGAAAACCACTCAACCAATAGGTTTTAGACAGGTTTAGGTCACCATATTAACCTTATCTTTTAGATTTAACTCTTAGTTAAATAGTTTGACATTTACCATGTCTCTTTGTATTTTTATATTATATGGTTAATAAAAATACTATAAACATCCAAGGGAACCACAAGTGGTTAATTATATATATATATATATCATAATCTATGTCAGTTGACAGAACCTTATATTATTATGAATATTATTTCAATTAATAATATAGTAATTTTTTTAAAACTCAATTATGTCAATTTTGACACAATTTAGTATTTGATTTTTTTGAATTCTGTTATAACTTTATCACTTCAAATAAATTTAATTTAACCAATCCTAACATTTCATATTAACATATAAAATTAGTGGAATTCATCATAAGTCTCAATTTATATTTATTTGGATATTTATAACATCAATTATTTTAATATTTCATTCATAAGGTAATTACTGCATCATTTTATGTCATAAATAAATTAAATTATTTAATTATAAATAAAATACCATTATGTAGGAAATATTTTTAACGTTCTAATGAATATTTATAATTGAATTTATATTTTTTGTAACACTATATTAAAAAAAATTAATTATTAAACTTTGAATTTAACACTTTTTACTCTTCTTTAAATAAAATAATAAAAAATGTCCTACTCTAATCCAAGTGGACAAAAGGGGGTCATATTTTATTCCTAAGGTTATATTTGGTTGAATTATACTTATCCAATAGAATTAGGACATGTGTTAGAGAAATTATGAAATCATTTTTACCGTTAATTACCATATTTACTTTTAACCGTGTTAAATATAAGTCAAAAGTTACTATTCATTAAAAATTATTTTCATCTTATTGAACCACATTATACTTAATGAGATTAAATATGTCACTAGGATTTTTGAAATTCAACTAACAGAAGCGGTTAAAGTATGTTTTAGGAAATTTGTAAATGCTCTTTGAAGGTGGGTAAAAGACGGTAAAAAGTTCAATTAAATTTTTATATATCTAAACTAATTATAAAAGGACTCCAATTAAATAAATTAAACATATATATGTATTCTGTATCTATGTTTAAATAAAATAAATTTAAATAAAAAAAAATTAATTATTTAAATAAAAAGATGGTTTTAACCAATAACGCAGTGTTTTTTTACTATTCATCAAAAATTGAATGTTTTTAGAAAAATACCAAAAAATCACCCTAAGTTAATTTCGATATTCAAAATTCAAAAATGAAGACCATTTTGAAATATAAAATTTATAAAATTTCATAAAGTGGGTATTACCATTCATAACAGTTAGTTTGATTGGGGGCAGTGTGTTAGAATCTCGTAGTTGTGTACAATGAAAACTATTGAATTAATACAAGGGAAACGTTCTGTGGAAGCTTGGGGTGTTACATTCTTCCCTCCATCAAATAATTTCATCCTCGAAATATCTAGAATACTACCTCACAAAAATATTCAGGTGGTTCTTCATCATAAGTTCCTCTGGTTCCCATTATGCATCTTCTATTTTATGGTTTATCCATAGAACTTTTACTAGACGAGTCATCCGGTTTCTCAACACTTGTTCTCTGCTATCAAGAATCCTGACTGGCTATTCACAATAAGATAGATCAGGTTCTAGTTAAATTTCATAATAGGTGAGTACATGTGTTGGGTTAGGCATGTATTTTCTCAACAGTGATACGTGGAAAACATCAGGAACTTTAAAGAGACTTGGCGACATTGCCTAATGGTAAGCTACAACACCAATTCCTTTTAGAATTTCGAAAGGTCTGATGTACCTGGAACTCAATTAACCATTCTTAATAAATCGTATAATCCCCTTCCATGGAGATACATATAAGAAAATATGATCTCTTACTTAAAATTCAAAATCCTTCCTTCGTTTATCGAAATAACTCTTTTTCCTACTTTGGGCTGCTTTGATGTGGGTTTGGATAACCTTCACCTTTCCCTTCATTTTCTCAACATGTTCTGGGCCTATGAGTTTTCTTTCACCAACATCATCCCAACAAGTTGGTGTGCAACATCTCTTTCCATATAACACTTCACATGGTGCCATCTGAATACTTGAATGGAAAATATTGTTATAAGAAAATTCTAGTAGAGGTAAATTTTGATCCCACATACCTTGAAAGTAAAGTGAAAAAGATCTCATCAATTATACTAAGGTTTGAATAGTTTGTTCTGATTGTCCATCAGTTTGAGGGTGGTAGGCAGTTCTCAAATGAAGTTCAGTATCCAAGTCTTTCTGATGACTTTTCCAGAATCTTGATGTAAAATGGGGAAGATGATCAGAAACAATCGATAAGGGTACTCCATGAAGTCTTGCAACTTCATTAATATACAATCTTTCTAAATGTTCAAGTTGTAAATCTTCACTTATAACAAGAAAACGTGTTGACTTGGTAAGCCGATCAACAGTGACCAATATTGAATCATTATTTCTAGGAGTCTTTGGTATCCCTTGACAATGTCCATCGTAATATCATCCCATTTCCACATAGGTATGGTAAGAGGTTGCATGAATCCTCCAGGCTTTTTCCTTCGAACATTCACTTGTTTACAAACCATACATCCTGACCAAAAATCAGCAATCTCTCTCTTCATGTTGTCCCAACAAAAATGTTCCTTCAAATATAAAAACATCATCATGCTCCCTAGGTGTATAGAGAAATTGAAGCTATGAGAATCATAAAACAATTCCCTTTTTAGATCAGTTATATCGGGGACACAATGTCTCTTCCCAAATTTCAAAATTCCATCTTCATATACGAATTCACTCAATCTCTGATCATTTGCAGCTTTAATCTTCTTTCGAATCACTTCATTATTAGTCTGGGAACATTATATCCTTTCTAGTAAAGATAGTTTGGAAACCATTTGAAAAATTATTGATGTTTCACCTTCCTTGGTTATTCCCATATACATAATTAGTAGATCCATGAAAATAGGATTCATTTCAACTCTCATCTTTTTCAAAACTCCAGGATCCTTTAGCCTCAAAGAATCTTCCACCTTATTTGCCTTCCCTGGGTGGTAGTGTATTGTGAAATCATAATCATTTAGTATTTCAATCCATCTCCTTTTCCTCATGTTTGGTTCTTTTGGTGAGAAAATATACTTCAAACTCTTGTGATCAGTATAAATATCACATTTTTTCACCATATGGATAGTGTCTCCATATCATCCGAGTGAAGATTATAGCTGCTAACACAAGATCAGGAGTGGGATAGTTTTTCTCCTGAAATTTTTGTTGTCGTGATGCATAGGAAATAACTATATCATTCTGCATAAGGACACAACCAAGTCCTTTCGTTGTTGCATCACAATAAATAACAAACCCATCATTCCCTGATAGTAGAGTTGTGATAGGAGAATTGACTAATATTTTCTTCAGTTCTTCAAAACATTATTCACACTTTTATTTCTACACAAATTTAAACCCTTTATGTGTAAGCTTGGTTAATGGATTAGCCAATCGGGAAAAATTCTAGACAAAATTTCAATAATAACTTGCTAAACCAATAAAACTTTATACCTTAGTTATACTCATCTGTGCTGGCCATTTTTGGATTTCCTTGGTCTTTGAAGGATCAACAGATATTCCATCCTTATAGAAAATATGTCCAAGAAAATAAATCTCTTCAAGCTATAATTCACACTTGCTAAACTTCCCATATAATTCATTTATTCTATGAGTAATTAGAATAATGTGCAAGTGACTTTCATGATCTTCTTAGCTTTTGGAATATACCAGGATATCATCAATAAATACCACTACAAAGTCATCAAGATATTCTTTGAAAACTCTATTCATTAGATCCATGAAGATAGAGGGTGCATTAGTCAATCCAAAAGGAATTACTGTAAACTCGTAATGCCCATACCTGGTTCGAAATGTAGTTTTGGGAATTTCTTCCTTCTTCACACATAGCTGATGATATCCAGGTCGATGATCAATCTTTGAAAAATATTTAGCTCTATGAAGTTATTCGAATAAATTATCAATGAGAGGTAGGGGATACTTGTTCATTATTATTATAACATATATCTCCCTGTAGTCAATGCACAACCTCAAATACATGTCTTTCTTCTTAACAAAAAGGAAATGGGCTCCCCATGGATAAATAATAGGGATAATAAATCACTTATTACTCAATTCCTCTAGGTGATTCTTTAGTTCAACTAATTCTATAGTTTCCATTTTATAAGGGGTCATCGATATGGGCTATAAACTAGGAATTAAATCAATGGAAAACTCAATTTCTAATTCTAAAGGATGATTAGTTAAATCCTCTCAAAACACATCAACAGATTCTTGCTCAATAGGTACGCCCTCTATTCGAACATTATTTTCCTCACCCGTAATTATTTCGTTCTCATCCTCCACAATAATTGAATTTAGTAGAGCTACTAGGGGTAGATCTAGATAAGAATCAGATGGTTACATTTCTGCACTAAAGATAAGGTACTGATTATCATCATCGAGAATTGTAACCTCCTTCTTCTTACAATAAATTTTTACATCAAGGTTTGAAATCAAATCTCTACCCAGGATTATATCAAATTGAATCATGTGTATGAAGATTATATTATTAGATAAATTTTATTATATGCCTTAATAGGGACTAATTCACAAAACTTCTTTTCCATAAAACTTCCCTTAGGAGTTTTGACTGAAAAAAACCCTGTAAAATCAAATTGGAAATATATAATTTTCTTAGAAAACTGGGAAGATATGAAGCAATGTGATGATCCAGAATCAAATAAAGCTTAGGCTAAACTTCAGGAAACCATTAAATTACCTGCCACCACATCTTTCAAAGCTTCAATCTCAACAGTAGTGATCACATAAGCTTGGGTTTTATCCCTTGGCCTTTTTTGAGTTAAGGTTCCCTGATGCTTAGGACATTCATTTGAATAAGTTCCCATCTCCGTGAAATTGTATCATTGAACATTGGTAGCTCTTATATTCCCCTTAAAATCACTAGATAGATGGTATTTCTGTCCACATTTGTCGCATACTCTATTTCCTTTTAGACTGGAACCAGGGTCCTTCCATCCACAATTATCACAGTGTAGAAATTTAACTCATCCCTTCTTCCTTGTTTCCTTATTTCTTTTCCTAGAGAGTTCATTAGATCTCTTTTTCTATTTCATTGTTTTAATGTCATAAGACTTAGAGAATTCATTTTATGTCTTGATAGCACATGAGGCAATATCTTAATACAATGAGAAGGATTTGCAGACTACTGCTCAATGGAGAAATGGTTTTAACCCATCAATGAAATGATCAATATTACTTCTTGGGATATGTATATAATCTGCAGCATGTCTTGATATCCTTGTAATGTTTGCCTCATACTTTGCGACATTCTCATCCTCCTTTTTCCTCAGACCCAAAAAATTTACTTCCCATATCCGCTTGATGGTCACGAGGAAAGTATTTTTTCTATGAAAATCTCTGTAAACTCCCTCCATTCCATGTCTGATACTTCTCCATCTTCCTTTATGTTTTGAATCAATGACCACCATTGATCTGCATCTTCCGTGAGGTGATAAACTTCCATGACAACTTTTTCTCTTCCACTACTCCCCAAATCATGAAATATTTTCTCTAAAGAACTTACCCATTGCTCAACTACAAACATATTTTATCTCCCATTGAATGTTTGTGGTTGTTGCCTTATGAAGTGGTCTAACATTGATTCTCCAGATTTTGGATCAGGGTGCTCCTTACGGGTACAGATATTATTCATAACCTAAGTGAGTTGTCTTAGTACATTGATAAACCGATCAGCACCAGTTGCATCACTAGATCCACTATAATTATCTTGAGTAAGAGGGAAATCCCAACATAGATTACGTGCATTGATACGGTTTCTATTCCTTCCACTAGGCACAATTTCTAAAAAATGGAATACAGTTGATTAGTTTATGAATCACAATACCTAATTCTGAACTTTTGAAACACTTAACATAAATTTAACAGTTTATTGATATAATCCATAATTATAAAAATGTTTTCTTTGAGGTCGTATATACTCATTAGTCCTTCATGATGGTTTGTAAAGAAAATGAGAATTATCCAAATCATATCCCTTGGTAGTGTTGTAACCAAGAGTGCAGCAAGGCCCGTTTTTGTGCAGTAGTTTCTGTTCGAGTCTAGCTCAAAGCGGCGTTTTTGAGTTTTACCCCTAGGTAAATATGTTCCAGAGCCACCTCTACCTACTGGTATCCAAACAGTGATGTATTTATTGGAAACTCACAAAATCTCTACAGTACCAAAATTATAGGAAGTTATTCTATAATAATCCTCAAAGTATATCTTACAATAGTGTTCTCTAATCAGAGTTTTTATTAATCTAGTTTACAAGGTTTTTATTAAACTTCCTATGATACCAACTGTAATGCCCCAACCCCAGTTACCCAAAGTCATTTCTTTATTACATAACATTGTCATGATACAAGGAATAATTTCTTGAAACACTGATCAGTTTAGTATTATTGGAATCAAGATACATATATAAGTTCTAAATTACAACATGAAAAGAAATACAACACTAATTTATTCCATTAGAAACATCCAATCCTCATAAATTATGCCTAAAATTCACTCATAACTAACTTATTCAAATCCTGGTAAAATGAAACATAATAAAGGGGTGAGCTCATACACTCAGTAAGGGTAAGAAATACAATGGGAGATAACATAAACATTAGTCATGGTGAATAATTAAAAACACATTCCTTTACAAATAATAAACATGAACACTTTATGGAAGGAATATGAGTTGAGTAAATAATGACATAATAAAACAAAGCCATGGGTATTCTACTAGTCAAATAACCACATGAACAATCATTATTATTTTCATAATGAAGGAATGTATAATGTAGAAAATTCTAAAACATCTTTTCAAGGCCACGACCAAGATGGCTAAAAATAATTTAGCCCTCGGCCAAAACCATATATCAAATTGTGAAAGGCCTCAGCCAATTCCCTGTCTAATTTTTTCATGAGGCCTATAGATGAACCGAGGAGCTATAGTGGGCTCCACCTGTCACATACTAAGTCCAAAACATTCCTCATATGAAAATGTTGAAACATAAATTTAACATTTTTATTAAAAATAACATATGAAATGTCAATAATTTAACCATAAACGACGAATGGTATAAAAATAACACATCCATAGTCAAACATAGCAAAAAACCTTCCATACATTATGGATGATTTGTATCATAATAAATCAACTTCAAACAAGTTTAAAATCCATCAAAGTATGTAGACATAGATGAAATGAAAACTAATTGAAAGAACGAAATTTTTATATTTTGAAACCATTTAAGAGTCACATAATTATAAAAGAAAACATTTATTTTGAAAATATTCTTATAATCTTGTAAGAGAAGCTTCTAGGATGTTATAACTGTGGAAAATATCCTCACCCACCGTATAAGTAAAAAAACATTCTTACATTAGTTTTGTCAAAATGGCCATAAAGTACATTGTTTGGAAAATGATGGAAAGATTCATTTCAAAACATATAAGGTCAAATAAGGGTATAAATTGCACTAACCCATAGTCTAGTAAATTTTAAAAATGTTTTGAAATACATTTTTATGAAAACATAGATGTGGATAATAATGAAGTCCAAGTAGATACTTACGTAAAAACAACCTCGTATAAAAAATAGATTGTGAAATTAACCCATACCTTGTACTTTTCCTTGTTCAAGGGTATTATAACCTCATGTATAATAGTTAAATAATTGTTACTAAATTATACAAGAACTATATACATAAATATTATATCATATATGATCCCCTAATATTGCATTGTTAATAATATTTCAGAAGTATCATCATTTCGGGTGTTAACTGATTCATTTTCCTTTATATTCTTGGTAACATAAGCCATGTTTGTTATGGATATGATGTATTTGATTTGTATACAGAATGATATTATGTTCATAAACATTATTTTTAGTCATCAAATGAAAATTTTTCTTGAATGGTTACGATGAGGGAATGAATCTCATCGCGTTCGTGGAGACGGTAATCCGTACATACATACGAGCGACAATATCATTATATTGATGGTGAAATCATATGTAATTTGATGGAATATAATATATAATGAATCATTAAAATTTTAAATTTATTATTTACATCATTTCTTCTTATTATTAAACCCATCCAAATAATGATGTGTTTGAATAACAAACTACACCACGATGTGGAGACGATATGTCATACGTACACATGTATGGTGACATTTCCATTTATAGGATGTAGAGAATAACGAATATGGTTATACAATATTTATAATCACATCAGAGTATTTATAAGGTACTAGATTTATTATTTTGGTATAGAAACAACAAATAATGAGGAAGTGGAAGAAGAAAAGAACATGAAAGAGGGTGGTGAAATTATTACCCCTTCCTGAGGTGTTTCCTTTTGAGTTGATATAAAGCGATCCCTAGGATGGCTTTCTGATCAAAGTAATGCCTCTAGGTTGAAGGGAAGATAGTTTAGAGAATATTTGGGTTGGTTTCGGTAGATACAAATGGAATTGGAGGTGTAAAATTAAGAGAAGGGGAAGTACCCTTTTATAATAGAGGTGAGGGTCACTTCAGGAAAAGCTTGAATTATTATTTTATAATTAAATCATTTTCAGTTTCTAAGGGATCAAAAATGATTTATTTTGAGGATAATGTGGGGATTGGTCGAAAAGATCTCATCTAGTATGTTTTATCTAGGTTCAGGTCACCATATTAACCTTATCCTTTATATTTAACTCTTAGTTAAATAGTTTCACATTTACCATGTCTCTTTGTATTTTTATATTATATGTTTAATAAACATATTATAAACTTCCAAGGGAACCCAAATTGGTTCATTATTAATATATATAACATTATATAAGTCTTTTGGAAAATCCTTAGATTTTTATGAATATTATATCAATTAATAATATAGTCTTTGTTCTAAAAACTCAATTATGTTAATTTTGAATCTATTTAGTATTTGATTTTTTTGAAAGCCGTTAAAACGTTATCACTTCTAATAAAATTTATTCAACCAACCTAACATGTCATATTAACCTGTAAAATTATTTTAATTCATAAAAAGTATCAATTTACATTTATTTGGATATTTATAATATAAATTATTTTAATATTTCAATAATAAGGTAATTAGAGAATCATCATTGTGTCCTAAATAAATTAAATTATTTAATTATAAATAAAATATTAGTATGTAAGAAATATTTTTAGCATTCTAATTAATATTTATAGTTGATTTTATATTGTGTGTAACCCTATATTAAAAAATTTTTAGTTATTAAACATTGAATTTAACTCTTTTGACTCTTCTTTAAATAAAATAATAATAAATGTCCTAATCTAATCCAAGTGGACCAAAGGTGTAATATTTTATTCCTATGGTTTTTTTGGTAGAATTATAATTATATAATAGAATTAGTACATGTGTAATGGTAATTATGATATCATTTTGTCCCTTAATTTCCCTATATACTTTTAACCGTGATAAATAAAAGAAAATAAGTTACTATTCACCCCAAATTATTTTCATTTTATTGATCCCCATTTTACATACTGATATAAATTGTGCCTCTTGTGTTTTTTAAATTCAACTCATAGAAGCATTAAAATTAAGTTTTATACATATTTTTAAATACTCTAGAAGGTGGGGAAAAGACGGTAAAAAGTTCAATAAAATTGTTATATATATATATATAACTATTATAAAATGGCTCCGATGAATTACATTGAACATATATAATTATTATGTATATATTTTAACATAAAATAAATTTAAATAAAAAAGTCGGTTTTAAATAACAACGTAGTGTTTTTAACAATTCATCTAAAATTGAATGTTTTTAGAAAAAAACCAAAAATTCACCCTAAGATAATTTCAATATTATGAATTAAAAAATGAAGTCCATTTTGAAAAATAAAATTTATAATATTTAAATAAGTGGGTGTTACCAATCATAATGGCTAGATTGATTGGTCGTGGTGTCTTAGAATCTTGAAGTTGCTTACAATGCAAGCTATTGAATTATTCAAAGGGAAACGTACCATGGAAGCTAGGGGTGTTACAATTCTTACAAGGATTTCTAAGTCCTACACAATTTCTGCCACCTGAATGCCAACTGACACAAAAAATCCCTTGTAATATCCTCCTACCACTTTCATGTATTCCTAGAACCATAATTTTATCTTGATTTTGTAGGGTTTTCTTTGGGTATATTTTGGGTGAAATTGATTATTTTTTAATTTTTTAGGTTATGAATGGTTGGCACACAGATTTCAAAACCTCATGTTCTCTCGATGGAAATCATGAAATGGTAAATAGTGGGGGTTTGCACATCTTTCACATGGTTTGACAGACCATGCACCCACCTAGTTGAGATAGTGCACCTGGGAAAAAGGGGGTTCATAATTATTTTTCACATATTGTCTAACTTTTCATCCCAACCAATATAATCGTGCATACAAAAAATTGTTATTCTGAAAATTTATTTAAAATTCCAGAAACTATATTTAAGTACCTTTTAGGATCATTCGACCCTAAAACATTTTCTTCTAACTTGGAGGCTCCCAAGAGGTGATTTTGGAAGCACTAAACTATAGTCACCCAGGCATAACATACAAGGATTTTACATCATTTTAGATAAATATTCAGTATATTACAAAAGCACATTCCTGTGGACTGTAATATTTTATTGTATTTGGAAAACTGGTTACAAAATCTTCTATCCTGGTGAAATGTCTTCAAAATCTCCCATAAATATATACTCCTTTATATCTTCTACCTAAAACCATTATTCAAAACTTGGGGAAAGGAAACATAATAAAGGGCGAGCTTAGGAGATAAGTAAGAGTAATCAGGGGTGATATGTAAACATAATCATGATCATAAGGGTGTGATAACATTATCATGAAAATAGAATATTATACCCTTTAAATCAAAGATAATTTATATGAAACATGGCATAAATAATGGATGTTTATAAGACATGAATCCTAAGTAAATAAATAACATAGGCCAAGAATTCTTAACATAGGAATAAAATATGGAATTATGGAAGACACAAAAGCATATACTGATTTTCAAAGTGGCCATGATATCACTACCAAGATCATCTTAGTAGTATGGGATTACTCCGAATACCATCTTAGAAGTCATTTTTCACTCACATGGACATCTTAATTACATGAGTTCACTCATCATACCATATTAGCAGTCATGGTTCACTCCCATGTCCATTTTAGTAGTCAAGTTTCACTCCCAAAACCATCTTAGTTTATCTCATGAGATATAAATCTTTCCCCAATGCATCATAGAGATATATAGGTCAAACCCGTCTCATGATGAAATCATAAATACATGTTCCCCAAGATCATTTAAAATAATAACATAATAAATGAAATAAAATGGGTATCATAAACATGTAAACATACCATAATATATGGGAAGAGACACAGGTTTCATAATAATTTCGTCAAAATCATAAACCATAAATAGAACTGGGTTTCATAAACATCATGTCCACAAAACATAAACCATTATAAGAAATATTTTGAATGATATTCATAAACTATAACAAAGTATGACGTCAAAGGTGGGGAAGGATTTTGATAGATCACTTGGAAAAAATTTTTTCCTTAAAAACAACTTTTTAAAACATAAAACACTTTCAAAACCCATTTTATTGAAACCTCTTCAAAAACATATAAAGGAATCATGAAAATCATTTAAAGAAGGTATTGATTGAAACATACTATCTTTACTAAAAATGTTTTCTTTTCATAAAATGTCATGCAATTTTGAAAGAAAACATTTATTTGAAACTATACATCTAATATTGTAGTGTAAACTTCCAGTAAATATGGTATTATAAAAGTGTAAAAATATGTTCATGCTGTATAAGTTTAAATAAAACATTCTTCTTGTACTTTTATCATAAAATTCATAAAGTACTTCATTTGGAATATGAAAGAATGATTCCTTTCAAACTTTTTAGTGAAAAGTAAAAAATTTGTAAAAATGACTTTCAAGATACATAGGAGAAGAATAAAATATTTAATGAAAACATTTTTAGAAAACATGGAAATGGATAAATATTACCCAATGGAGACTTAAAACAAAACAATCCCAAATATGGAGAGATTTTGAAATCACATTATTATCAATAGATCTATATTCTCCATGTAAAAATAAAATTATAAGAATATATAAATATCATATTATTATGCATAAGACTCATAAAACTAATTAATGGGATGAATATACATCATGTAGATGAAACATGTACTATATACGGCATTTATCCCACAAAAATAAAGGTTTGAAAAAAATAATCCCTTACCTTGTGTCCTTATTCTCTTTTTACTCGAACGAGCTTCCTATATAATAAATATATGTTTATTATAAATATTTTAATGAATCACATACTTATATCTAATTCCACATATCATTTTATTATGACCCTGTATTACTCTCTTGTCAATGATCTTATGTTATGGTTTCACTTCAGGTAATATTCTCTTTGTTCTTGGCTTGTGTCTTAATTTTTTATATCTTTATCCCTTATAATTACATCATGATTCCATAATATAAATAGTAAAATTAATATAATATATAACCGGTAAATTAATTTTATAATATTCTATATCATTAATAAGTATGAAATGGAATACACTATTCATGGAGATGGTATGTCATACGTACACATGAATGTTGTTTCCATTTAAATTGTCGTATTGAAAGAATGTAAATGAAATATTTAAATATGTGCATGTAAATATATATATATATATAACATTATTATAGTATCGTTATTATATCATATATTTCTTATATGTTCACTAAAACCATCCTTAATACATTCTATGTGTTGTGTGAACAAATCACATCTCTAAGTGGGGGCGGTAGTCCACACTTCCTCAAATGAAATTATCGTATGAACACTAACTGGAATGTAAAAACTGAATGTGTTTTAAAAAGGTATAAAAAGTTAAATAAATAATAAATATTATATACATAATATATATATATATATATTATATAAAAATGGACTCTATAATTGGTGGTAATTGAAACAAATGAACAATTATCATTTCGTGAGACATTAGTTCTCCATACACAGAAACAGTATGTCCAATATCCATTGGATGGAGGTTTTTGTAAGTTTAGGTCTAAATATTATCATAAAAACAACCTATTATATTTATTATACTGTTTTTGTCATGAAATAATGGAATAAAGAGAGAGTATGCGGTAGAAAATGAAAATTAAGAAAGGAGGTTGAGAGAATATGTTACCTCTTAATCAGGTAACTCCTTTTGGTTTGTGCCAAATGTATTACGTGAGTTCCCTTTTGACCAAGGGAAGGATTATAAGATGAATTTATGGATTCGAGGAGAATAAATGGTCTGTTTTTGTCTGAGTCAAAAAGATTTAATGGTGTGCGTGAAAGATAAGGAGAAGTTCCATTTTATAATATGGGGGAGGGGTACTTTTGGAAACTCCAAAACTATTTATTTATTATAAAATTATTTTTGATTTTAAAAAGAAAAAAAGGAAGTTATTTCAGGTATAAGATTAGGATGGGTCTAAATCCTCTCAACCAAATAATTTTAGACATGTTTGGGTCACAAAAGTAACTTTATCATTTGGATTTAACCCTTAGTTAAAAAATTTAACTTTTTCCATGACAACTTTCTTTTTTACACCATAGGGTTAATATAGTTACTATAAAACTCCAAAAAACCCCAATTAATTAATTTATAAATATATATGACACTATAAAAGATAGTTAGATAAACCATAGATTTTTATGAATTTTATAACATTTAATAAAATATTATTAATTTTAAAGTATCATTAATGTCAATTTTGATACTATTCAATATTTGAATTATTAAAAATATCAAACCAATATGAAAAATTCAAAAAATAGTCAATTTGTACCTGACTTGTTTAATATATATATATAATTTTTGGATGTCATTAATTATGTAAATTATATTTATTTTAATATTTTTAAAATCATTTATTTGGTATCACAATTAATTAAACAATTACTTCATTATTATTATAAAACCCATTAATTAAGTTACTTATTCTCTAAAAATTAAAAATAAGATATCATTATTAAGATATATTTATTATATTTCAAATGAATAATTATAATTGAATTTAACTTATGTATAACCCTATATTAAATTTATTTAGTTTTTCAATTTTGAATCTGACACTTTTAACTCTTCTTTAAATAAAATATAACATATGTCTTGATCTTACACAAGTGGGTTATAAATGAACATAGTTTTGACCTAAGATTTATTTGGGTTAAAAAAACTTATCCAATTAAATTTTTACAAGTGTTAGGGTAATTTTATCTAATTATTATATTATTTTTACCTTTAATTACACTATTAACCTTTAATTGAGGTAAATAAAATTCAAAAAGTAAATATTCACAAAAATTATCCTATAATACCATATTTTTCATACTTATTGAAACCATTTATGTATGGTTTTTGAAAATTCTATTCATTGAAGTGGTACAATAATATTTAATTTTAATCCCGTAAATGTGACTAGAGTAAGGTAAAAGAGAAGTTAAAAAGTTCAATAATTTTTTTATCTAATTATATTATATAAATAATTAAAATAAACTTTATTGAATTTATATATGTATTATTTATATATTGTAATATTAAATTAAATTTAAATTAAAAATATTTATTGAAATGAAAAGGTCATTTTTCACTATTATGCATTATCTTTCACTATTTATCCAAAAATGATACTTCGTAGAAAAATATCAAAATTCACCCTAAGATAATTTTGATATTTCAAATTAAAAAATAATTTTTTTATCAAAATAATTTTTATTGAGTGTCTAAAAGAAATTTTAATATTATTCATATATTGACCTTAAAAACATTTAATTTTAGAAAATAGTAGTTTAAAACATATAAAGATTTCACCTAAAATTATATTTATCAGTAACAAGACCACTATAGCTAATATTTAAAAATTATTTATTTCTATTTATATTATATGTTTAACATCTAGGTTATAACTATCTTATTTAAATAATTGTAATATTAAAGTGTTGTTTCAAAGAAACTCGGTGATGCGAGTAACACAAGCCATGTTTTTGTTGCATGTAATTCATGCTTCGCTTGGTGTTTCCTATAACATAGTCCAAAACTTAGTGATATTATATAACAAAAAATCTATATTCAATGTTACATGAAGTGAAAATATCAAAATATTAAATTTATTTGAAAAACAATTACCAAATCTCGAGGTGTTACATTCTACCCCCTTAAAATGAATTTCACCCTCGAAATTCATTTGGGTAATCAAAGGTTTAATACTTAAAAGTTTCATTCTTAGAAACAAACTTCATAAAAAAGGGATTTTAAGACATCATATTAAAAAGTTACTTTAGAATATTAATAGTTTACCAAAGTAACTAATCGTTGGGTTTCCACATATGAGAACATAACTGGGAAGTTAAAACGTAGATATAGAAGAAAATTCAACCTATCAGGTTCTGATGGAGTGTGATAGAGAACATCATTAAGAGAAAATTAACAATTAAATTCCATAAATCTACAATGATATGAGGGACCATCTGATTCATCCGATAAGAAGGTGCTAGGATAACATTTTTGGTATTTAATATCCTTTTCCTAAAGTTAAAGAACATGACAAGAAATACTTACTTGATTTTAGTGTAATATCATCATTGTCCATGCCTGAAAAAATTTCAACTTCATCTCTTATTCAAATAAAAGAAGTTGAATTTTTAAATCCTAAAATGTTAGGAGATCATGGGTTCCATATATAGAATTATAGGTCATTCCATGTGTCTTTATCACAACAAAAAGTTTAGCTTATTTAATAAAATATGCATAAATCCACCCATGGTGAGATAGTACTTTAATCTGACAAACATATCTATAGTTTTACTTAAACATTCAAAAAATGTATAAGCATTTAGTCCTTTAAAAATATGAAAATAAAAAAAATTATAAATAATTACACTAAATCAACATGACATTTATCTTCTATATATCAAAAGGTTGTTCTTGATTGTCACATTACATACATGTGAATACATTAATCCTATATTCTCTTAAAAAATGTAAATAGACGAAATTACCGTACATCCTTATTGAAAACCTATTTATTTCTTTATTTTTATGTCCAAAAGAATGTAAACTTCATCCATGAGATCATCACTAACATGTCAATGAACAATTAATTAGTTACAAGGTAACTTGAATCATCCAATTTACTAATTTATATCCAGTATATATTTATCCAAATTTTATTATATCAACATAATACTCATACTAACGGTTATCCTTCCCTTAATCATGTGTTTTCCAAAAATATCTCTTTATTACCTCAATCACTTTTCATGGATACTAGTATCATTCAATATATGTTCTTAAATATTTAAGTAAAAAACTATAGTGGACCAATAAAAAGATGTTTCATTAGTCCAAACAAACATAAATGTAGTTCTACAACATTATTCTATAATTCAAATACATAAACACTCAATCATTACACCACTTCATTTCCATACTCCACATCTCTAATAGTGAAATCATGATATTTTTTCTTATCCATTATCCTCAAGAAGTTGCTGGCATCGATAATCATCAATAACCCATGCATTAGGGTACTAGTTTTCATAATGCCCATTCTCCTTACATATGTAGCACTAAAGTGGGGGAGGTGCATTCTGTGCGAATTTCACTAAATCTTCATTATTAGGTAACTTCTTCCCATCACTTCGTCACTCAAATTCCAAATAACCTTCCTTTATACACTTAAAAAATTTATTATATCCCTTAATAATAACTCCACCATGCTTTTTCCAACAAATTGAGAATAAGGAAAATCCCATCTTCTTTTCACTATTTATTTGAGACATTCCCTTGATTTCCATATTTTTTTTCTTGTCAAAACCATGAGAATGATATATAACACCAAATTCCATTTCTACCTTGATTTCAAAATGCACAATATCTTCATAGCTACTATTGTCTCTTATAGTTAACACACTTTGAAGACTTGGTTTTAAGAAAATAATGAATTGATCATCTTTACATTCAAGTTGGATGATAAAGATAAGACCATACTGTACATGTATTGTTAATTTTTCCTTGTATCTACCAACAGATTCATCATCATTTTTCTTAAGCTCAAGGAAATCCTTTTCCGTATTCATTCAATGAATATGAGGTAATTATTTTTTGAAAAATATGTTCTTGAACTCATCCAAATCCATGTATCCATTTTAATATTTCCTCCTTGTAGTAATTATTAGAGTCCACCGCTGGTCCACTTTTCCTTCTAAAAAATAAACAGCCAGACTGACTTTATTCAATACTAAACACTGGAGAATAGAGAATATCATTCTCGTGGTATGGATCCATTTTTTCAAGAACAATTGGATCCGAATAAATGCTAAAATATAGTGGATGTGGCCTTATAAAAGACTCAATAGAATGGTGTTCCCTCCATTGTGTATTTGGAAGTCCAGCATGATTCATAGGTTAAGAAATATGAGTGAGCATAGAAATGATTTTTTTCATTCCAACTCCCATATTATTCGGCTTCTACGAAGGATATTCATTGCATTGCCTATCACAATTACATTTAACTTGGTTCTTTAGAGTTATAACCATTTAATAAAACGAAAATCATAGAGTAAGATACAATTTTCATAATGAGGAACCAAATAATCATGAAAAGTCAGTTATTCTATGTCTAAATTTTGACACCTTCCTTAATTTTTGACACATTAGCTTTAATCCTATGATATTTCGGATTATTACCAAAAGTAAGGGATTGTAACCAATAGTAACACTTATCCTTAGTGACATACCTAGACATATGATTTGAAATAACTCTAGGGAACCCACTAATGTTTTCAAATCCAAGTTTCCAAATGATTAAAAAAACCTTTATTTGATACCAACTATAGTGATGTTGGCTTAACATACATGGATATTAAATCATTTTAGATGAATATTAATTATATTATAACAATACATTCATGGGGACCATAATAGTTTTGTGTATTTGGAAAAATAGAATCAAAATCTTATATCCTAGTGAAATATCTTCAAAATATCCCATAAATATATATACCATTAGTACTGATACCTAAAACCTTTCTCAATAACTTGTGGAAAGGATAGATAAGAAATGGTTAGCTCGGGTGCTCTATAAGACTAATCAAGAGCGATATGTAAACATAACCATGAGCATAAGGGTTTGAGAACATTATTATGAAAATATAAGATCATACCCTATATATCAAAGATCATATATGTGAAACATGTCATAAATAATGTCATGTCATAAGGGATGAATCATAATTAAATAAAGAACATATGCCAAGAATGTCTAATATATGAATAAAACATTGAATTGTGGAAGACGGATAAGCAAATATAGATTTCCATAATAGCCATGACATCATTTCAAATACCATATTAGTAGTATCTATTAACTCCCCATAGCATCTTAGTAGTCAAGGTTCACTCCCATGGCCATCTTAGTTGCACGAGTTCATTGCTCATACCATCTTAGTAGTCATGGTTCACTCTTATGGCCATCTTAGTAGTCAAGGATAACTCCCAAGACCATCTTAGTTCATCTCATGAGATATAAATCTTTACTAAATACATCATATGTAGATTTAGGTGCCACCCATCTCATAATGAAATAATACATACATCTTCCACAATATCATTAAAAATAATAACATAATCCATGAAATGAAATAGGTATCATAAACCTGTAAACATATCATAACCTATAGAAATAGATAACGATTTGATAATCATTTCATAAAAATAATAACCCATGAAAGGAAGTGGTTTACTTAAAAATTAATCCATGAAAATATAAACTATTCAGAGAATGAATATGAATGGTATTCTTGAGCTATAACAAAGTAGATAATCATAGTTGGGGAATGATTTTCAAAGATCAATTAGAACCTGAATATTCCTTAAAAATAACTTTTTAAAATATAAACCATTTTCCAAACACTTTTTATTGAAACCAATTTTAAAACATATAATGTAATCATAAAATTAAATTAAAACAGTTCTTGAGGAAAATATCCTTTCTTTACTCAAATAGTTTTATTTTTAGAAAATGTTGTGCAACATTAAAAGAAATTTTTGTATTTGAAACTAAACATATAATATTATAGATAAGGACTCAATTAAATAAGGCATTATGAAATCGTAAAAATTCATTCATTCCATATAAGTTAATATAAAACATTCTTCTTTTACTTTTATCAGAAAAGTGAAAATATATTCGTTTGGAAAAAGAAAGAACGATTATTTTCAAACAATGTAGTAAAAAAGTGAAAATGGGTAAAAATGACGTTAAAAATACATATTAGATGAATAAAATATTTTATGAAAACATTTTTATAATACAGGTACATGGATAAATATTATCCAATGGATACTGAAAACGAAAAATCCCAAATATGGAGAGATTTTTAAATCACTTTATAATCAATAGAATCATATGCCCCATGTAAAAAAAGAAACATTTAATAATACAAAAATATCATAATATTCTAGATAATACTCATAAAACACATTTTTGGGTATTTATATACACCATGTAGAAAAAACAAGTATTTTTTGGGGCATGTGTCTCATAGAAACTAAGGTGAGACAAAAATAATCTCTTACCTTTTGTCCTGACTCGCTTCGAACTCGAAAAATATTCCTCTATAATATAAATGATTTTATTATAAATATTTTATAGATTAATATTCTTATATATAATACTACATATGGTATTTCATGGCCTTATATTACCCTCATTTTCATTATATTATATTAATGTTTCACTTCAGGTAATATTCTCTTTTTTCTTCTCATTTGTGTTAATTTGTTATATTATTGGTCCTTATAATTATATAATGATCTCGTAATATAAATCATGATATTAATATAATATATATACATTATCTGTATATTAAAATAATCTATATCATAACGAATTATGAAATGGAATACACCGTTCATGGAGATGGTAAGTCATACGTATGCATGAACACTGTTTCTCTTTTAATTGTCATATTGAAAGAAAATTTGTAATGGGATATGTATATGTATGTATGTATGTATGTATACATATATATATATCATTATTATAGTAGAATTATTATATCATATAAACCATATAGGTTCACCAATCCCATCCTTAATACATTCTATGTGGTGTGTGAACGAATCACATCGCTAAGAGGGGGCGATGGTCCACACTTTCACAAATGAGATAATCGTATTAACACCAAATGGGAATTAAAATGTAATTCATTGTAAAAAGGAATAAGAAATCATAAATACATAATAAATATTATATATAACATATATATATAGAGTGTACATAATTATTTCCACCATGATTGGTGGTAATGGAAAAAATGAACAATCCTCATTTCATGAGGCAGTAGTTCTCCGTACACATAAACATTATGTTTGATATCCTTTAGATGGAGGTGTGTATAATTTTTGGTATAAATATTATCATAAAACATCCTAGTATATTTAGGATATTGGTGTTTTAAAAAAACAATGGAATAAGTAGAGAGTATGGGGTACAAAATAAAAATTAAGAAAGGAGCTTGGGATAAGATGTTACCTCTTAATCGGGTATCTCCCTTTGGTTGGTGACAAACGGATTCCTTGAGTTCTATTATTCCAAAAAAAATTATTCTAACAGTAATTTTGGGATGTTGGGATAATAAATTGGAAGGTTTTTTCTAATTCAATAGACTTTAGAGGTGTGAAAAAAGGAGTAGGAGATTTGTCAATTTATAAGAGGGAGGAGGGACACTTTTGGAAACTCCAAAACTACTACATTATTCTAAAATTATTTGAGATTTCAAATAGTTCCAAAGTGAGTTATTTAGAGTATAAGATGAGGTTGGGTATAAATATTCTCAAAAAAATAATTTTATACATGTATAGGTCACTAAATTAATCTTATCTTTTGGCTTTAACCCTTAGTTAAATAATTTAACTTTTACCATGAGAACTTGTTTTTTACACTATAGGGTTAATTTAGTAATTATAAAATGCCAACAAAACCCCCATTGGTTCATTTATAAAATATTTGACACTATTAAAATTAGTTTTATGACCCTTATATTTTTATTAATTTCATATCATTTAATAAAATATTATTTATTTTAATGCATCATTTATGTCAATTTTGGAAATATTCAATATTTTCATTTTTTAAAATATCAAACCCAAGTGATAAATTCAAGAAAATACTTCCAATATGTCACTAAAAATTATAATATATCCATAATATTTTTTAATGTAATTAATTATATAAATTATACTTATTTTTATATTTTCAATATAATTTATTTGATATATAAATTAATTAAACAATTACTTCATCGTTATTATACAAGCCTTTAATAAAGTTATCTCTTGTATATAAATTAAAAAAATATCATGAAATAGGTAAATTTATTATTTTTAATATTAATAATTATTTTTGACTTTATATTATGTATAAAACTATGTTAATAATGATTTAGTTATTTAATTTTGAATATGACACTTTTAACTCTTCTTTATGTAAAATAAAATTAATGTATTAATCTTTCACAAGTGGATTTCAAAGGATCATATTTTTTACCTAAGATTTATTTGTGTTAAAAAAAACTTATCCAATGAAATTAGGACATAGTTTAAGGTAATTTTATATTATTATAATATTAGTTTTACCTTTAATTACCTTATTTACCTTAAACCATTGTAAATGAAACTGGAAAATTTACTATTCAACAAAAAAAATTATTTTGATCCTATTATACCAAATTTTTCAGAGTGATTACAACCATATATATCAATTTTTCTAAATTCAATTCATATATGAATTAGAGTTATGTTTACTGCTAATACCGCAAATGTAGCTAGAAGGCGGGTAAAAGATACATTCAAAAGTTGAATAATTTTTTAATATAATTATATTATAAAAATGATTTTAATGAACTAACACATAATAATAGACGTATTATTATCTATCATGAATTTAAAATAAATTTTAATTAAAAAATAATTATTTAAATAAAAAAGATGGGTTTTAAGTATTATGCAATATTTTTCACTATTTATCAAAAATTAAAACTACTTAGAAAAATATTAAAAATTCACCCTAAGATAATTTTGATATTATGAATTTGAAAATAATGGTTATTTTATCAAAATAAATGTTTATGAGTGTCCAAAATTAATTTTAATATTTTTCATAAAAGGAAAAAGAAAAACAGTTCATTTTAGAAATTAATTGTTTTAAACGTATAATGATATTATGAGAAATTATATTGGTCATTGTCAAACCAATTATAACTAATATTTGAAAAAAAATTACTATTAATATTAAAAGATTAATATCTTTGTTATAAGGATATTTTTTAAATAATTATAATAGTAAAGTGTTGTTTCATAGAAAATTAGTGTTGCATGTAACGCAAACCAAGACAGTGTTGCATGTAATACTAGTTTCACATGGTGTTGTGTATAATATAGACAAAAAATAATGATATTATATAATAAAAAAAATCTATATTTAGTGTTGTGTGAATTTAAAATATTAAAATAATAAATTTATTCAAAAAAATTTATAAACTCTCAGTGTCTTATATACACCCCTCAAGAACTGAATTAAATCTTGGAAAAGACATTCGATCTCTTCCGGGAAAGTTAAATATTCTCATTCTATTTCTCCAACTCTTTATTTTATCATACCAAGGGTTTAACAGATTTAGGTGCCTTAAGAGAATCTAATATCAGATGTTTTAGATCATTAATCTAGGTTTGATTCTTGGATCTTCATTTTTGACGTTCCTTATTGGAGTTTCATGTTTAGGGATTTTTTATTAATCATCCCCATATCCCAAGGTAGGTGGTTCAATATATGATGTCCAATTTTATTAACCATATATTTCCTGACTTAAATTTAATTTTATGATTTAAATTTTATTTCATTCAATTGGTTTATTAAAAACCCTATTATATAGAAATTTGGATTCAAAAAAAATTTGGCATGAAATTGGGAAAAACCCTCAATTTCATTGAATTGGGGTGTGATTTGTATTTGATGGAAAATTTTGGAATTTAAATTGTGGCATATAATTTTTGAAATTGATTGTTGAAATTGATTTCAAATTCCTATATAATAAAAATGGATTAAATTTTATTTATAGAAACTAGTTTTTTAATCTTATAGAAAGGTATGATTTGATTAAAACCCCATGTATTGGATTTTTAAGAGAAATTACACTACTGTAATATAAAAAATGGGTTGAATTTTATTTTGAATAGTTTTGAAATAAGTTTCCTATTACTGATTTTTATTATGGAACACACAAGCCGATGTAGATAGTGAGTTTTTGGGATAACACTATTTGGATGCTTTACAACTAAAAATAAACCTAATGTAGTGTGTCACATCCCTGATAGGGTGGTGATGAGTCCTCTTTGACCTGTTTCTATGCGATGTGTGTGTACACATATTGTCCTGATTCACCTCTGAGTGTGTGAGGATTATGTAGCTTGGAACTATCGTACCTCTTGTCAGGTAACCATATTGCTATCTTGAGATTCTTATATATATAAACCATTGTTTCTAAACTATTTTACACATGAATTAAGAATTTATATAACTATTTTGTATAAATTAAATATTTATAAATATTTTCATCAATATATATGTAAATAATATTTTTTTCATCCTGATTTTGAACATCCATGCATGTTTATTGAATATTAAAAGCTATAATTGGTTAATTAACTATGTAATCTTATTGTGGAATCCTTGGTGATATTGTAATAATATTTGAGATCCCCCCTACCTTTGCATTTGAGTATTTGTATATTTCTTCCTTCCATGTTCGAGCAAGGGGATAACACCACTTTTTGGTGGTAATTGATGTTCATCCATAGGATTTAAGCTGTTGATTAAATTGGGAGATAGATTTTATCCTGTTATATAATACTTGTGGTTATAAATTGGGTTGTTTATACCTGTTTGAATTTTGGTATTGTTCTACCTGTGGATATTTTCTAATATTAATACTTCATTGTTTATTTTTCATTCATTTTGTTTGTTGAAAATTCATTGCCACTTACATATTGTATGATGCCAAGGACTAGTCACCAACTCATGAGGATTGAGGGAACCCTTAGATCCATGTTCTTATTATCTCCATTATCAGGTTACCTAGGTATGTGGTCTGTTTTATGACAAAGTGCTCTCAAAGGTTCAAGATAAGCATCTTTCGTTGATGTCAGTATTCATTTTGAGTGTTCCTTTAAGGACTTGGAAGGTAAGTGGGATTGAGTTCATTGCTAGATCTCGCTGTAATGATCCTTATTATCCCAGTGGTAGTTTAGTGAATAAGTATTAAGGATTATTTTTTTTCCTATTCTTATTTTAATTTTTTTATATTGAATTCCAAATATTTTTTATCTATCAAATGGGATTAATTTCCCTTGTTTCTCTATTTCACTGTTAAAATAATTTCAAAAATGTTATATACTAATGTTGTGTGTCATCATGCCTTGAAGAAGTCATGTGAATCAGATCTATGAGGAAGCTTCTAATAAACCTTAGATAGAGAATACTATCATTTACCCAAATCATGTTGAAGTCATTGTGCATATTGTCTAAGATTTGGGATATGAACATATATGAGTCCCTATTTAGGCTCCAGCAATGGAAACTCAGCAGGATGTTTTATAGAACAGTTATCAGTATTTCGTTCCCCAGTTTCCACCAACATTCAAGGGCTCAAATGATCCTCAAGAGGATCAGTAATGGTTTAGTAGGATTGAGAATTGTTTTGAGTTATTGGTGACACCTGATGAGATCAAGGTAAAGTGTGACACCTCTTTACATGAGGGACCTATAAGGGGGCAGTGGGACAAGGTGGATATGGAAAAAATAATGAGGGATTATAGTGGAAAGGATTTAAAAATATTTTTAAAGAAAGGTTCTATCTAGAGTTGATGGTGTTATACAAGGATATTGAGTTTTTTCAAACTCTATATGTCTAACAAGAATGTGATAGAGTATGCAAACATATTTACAGATTTTATGAATTTTTCATAAGTGATAGTATCCAATGAGAAGATGAAGACCCAATATTTTGAGATGATACATTGATGTGATATTTTTTCTCATGTTTTATTGTCGAAGCTACCTTCTTATTCTGATGTTCTAGATAGAGAATTGATGGTTGAAATTGACATGGCTAGAAAGCCATAGTTGATGGGAGCTCTTTTTTCTACTAGTAGAAGTTCTGGAATTTACATCAAAGGAAAGATTAAGAGTGATAATTATCATAGTTGTTCTTGACAGCAAGGTTTTTGTAGACCTCTGACAATGCCTGAACGAAGCCCAATGTTTTTTACTAGTGTGAAACGCTTAAGAAATCAATGTCTATTTCCACTCAGTCACCCACGATATGTGGATCCTGTGGATTCTCATGTCACTTTAAGATGTTATTACTTGTCTTTTATACTATATGTAGTGTCATAGGGTCATTAGTGCCTATTTAAACTATAGTGTAATCAAATTCTTCACGTACAAATGGGTTCTATTCATAGGAATTTGAATCAAAGCTTCTTTCAGGCAGTGGTAGAGTCTCCAGAGGAGGAGGATATAGATCCAGAAACTATGAGATGTACCATCACTATATATTTATCATTAGTGACTACTTTATTTGAAAATTTCACATCTCATTTATTTATTTCAACCCTTATTTCCACTCTTATAAATCTTTCTAGGGATATTTAATATTATGTGATGAATGTTACTAAGCCCCTCAGAATGGAGAGACAGTAGGGTCTTCATAGTCCTTATTGTGTTTACTCATTGTCAGAAATCAATAGTTCTTGGATTTTCCTATTTCATAACATGAATCCTATTGAAATCATAATCATTATAGATTTCCTCATTTCTAGTAAAGTTTTTATTGATTTTTATCTTCAACGAATCTCTTTTAATGCACCTGATGCGGTTTTTTGTACCCTTCAAAAAGAAAGGGACCTAAGGTCGATTAGATCCAGACCTTCTAATCCTTATTTGGGGAAATAATTTTCTTTTTTTTATTTTAATTTTGATCAATATTCCTTAAGAGAATATATCCCTCTAATCTTTGTCATGTTTTTTTAGTTTTTTCCCTTCCAACTTCTCTGGTTTTCCACCGATAAAAGAGGAGGAGATTTCGATCGATTTGCTACAAAGTACTCATCCAATATATATAAAATCTTACCAAATAGATACAATTGAAATTAAGGAGCTTAAAATCCAGTTAGATAACATTTTAGTGAAAGGATTCATATACCTGAGTGTGTCACATTGGGTGGAACTAGATATCTTTGCTATAAAATCTAATGGGTCACTTTTCCATTGTGTAGATTATAGAAAACTCAATCTAGTTATGATAACGAACATGTATATGTTATTATGGATTGATTATATTTTTGTCCCGTTTAAAAAAGATAAGTGTTTATCGAAGATAAATCATTGATCCAGTTACCATCAGTTGAGAATAAAAGGATCTAAAAATTCAAAAAACCCACCATTTGGAGAAGTTATGTCCATAATGAGTAACTTTACATGTTATTTGGTATAAATAATTCTCCTATAATATTTATGGATTTTATTGATAGGATTTTCCATGAGTATCTTGATACAATTGTGGAAGTCTAATGGATAGCATCCTTGTTTACTCGATGTCTAAGGAAGATGATGTACATCATCTGAGAGTAGTTATGGAATTGTTAATAAATCACTGAATTGTTTCCATTCATTAGAAATGTAATTTATTGATTTGGGAAGTGAAATTATTGGTACTTGTGGTGTCAGAACATGGTATTTATTTATCCTGATATGTTGAAAATGGATATGACATGCGAGTAACCACGAAATGTTTTTGAGATTCCAAGCATCTTCAGTTTATCATGCAATTATCATTGATTCATTATAGACTTCTCAAATTTGGTTACTCTAATGACTTATATAACATATAAGTGAGTAATTTTACTTGGGATGAAAAATGTTAGAGATCATTTTTTGAGATGAAATGTCTTATAACTACTGTTCTAATGTTGACTCTTCCAGAGGCTGGGTAGAGCTATGTGATATTCTGTGGTGCATCAGGTTCAGGTTCGGGTTCTGTTCTTATACATGGTGATCATGTCTTTTTTTATGGATATTTCTACATTACGCCATATGGAAATAATTATCCTACCCATGACCTTGAACATGCAGTTATGATAGAAACAGATAAGAGTTGGAGGCATTTCCTTCATAGAGAATGGTCATTCATGTATTATGAACACAAGATCATCAATTATATATTCTCTCAAAAGGATTAGAATATTTTCCATAGGCATTGGGTGGAATACTAAAAATACTTTAAATTTCACATCACCTATACCCTTGGGAATGGAATATCATCATAGATGCTTTGATTACGGAACTTCAAACCCAGTCCATGAATGAATCATTAAAATAGTGGATCTCGAGGGCTCTTTTTTCATAGATGCACATTAAACTTCAAGAATTAGAGGGTGACATTTTATTTGTCTAGTGTTCTGTTGAATTATTCTTTTCCTGTAATGATTTTTAAAGAGAAGTATCTTGACGATTAATTTTGTAGAATTGGATACTCTCTTCATGGTGGGGAGACCATTGCTAACTTTTCATTCTCCACTGAGGAAATTATATGCTACCAGAGTCAATGTGTTGGACCGTTATTATTAATAATTGATATGGTGGTGGATTGTTATAAATCCATGTGGGAAGATCACCCATGACCCATAAAGATGTTCTATGACATGAAATGATGATTCATGTGTCCAGGTATGAGATCAAGCATTTCTTATTATTTTCCTCATTATTATACATGCCAACATGTATAAGTTGAGCACCACTGCCCATTGGGATTGTTTCAGAAACATCCAGTTACATCATGAAAGTTGGATGAGATATCTATGGACTTTTTGTTTCATTTACACAAACCTAGAGATATAATAATATGTTATGTTTTGTGATCGAACGACTAACTAAATTTTCTCACTTTATACCCATCACTGATACAACCAAAGATAAGGAGTTGGAAAATCTATATATGAAAGAGATTATTTAGTTGCACGTAGTTCCATCTATTATAGTCTCTGATAGGGATCCTTAATTTACTTCTCATTTTTGGAGTGGCTTTTAAGAGGCACTGGGATCTCAGGTCCATTTGATCATAGAATACCATCTGTAATAGGATGCCCAGATAGAAACAGCTATATAGATTATTGAGGATATTATTTTTACATGTGTACTAGACTTTTTTTGTGCTTGCAATTACCATCTTGATATGGTTGAATTTTATGATAATAACAGTTACCATTCCATGGTCATAATGGTTCTTTCTTTTGTATTTTATGGTTGTCCTTCCAAATAACTATTTGGTTGCTATTTTTTGACATGGAAGCTTCTAATTATGATTTCTAGGGATATAAAGATCTTATGCTAGGGATGTTGTAATATCTTGATACTGTTTTTAGGTACTCTTATACTCCTCTTTTTATCATTCTTTGGTTTTGTTTTGTTTATGTGTATTTATGTTGAAAAATAGTAAATTTTGAATGTTTTGGGATGTGCATAGTTGGCGCATGGTTTTACCAAACCATGTGCCCTCTTATAATAAATTAAGAAAACCAAAATAGTGGGGGTTTTCATAGTTAGTGCATATTTGAAAACTTATATGTTCAGCTTGTATAAAAATTTCATCTTTTAAAAAATGGGCACATGGTTAGGGAACACTGTTTTTTTAACTGTGCAACCCAGTCCACATAACCATGTGAACAAAAAAGTTTTATTCTGGAAATTTATTTTAAAATCCAAAAACCCTTAGTTTAAGTGACTAGTAGGATCATTCGGCCTTAATAAGTTTTCTTCTCCAATAAAGTCTCTATAGAGGTGATTTTAGCCCCTCTACATCCCTCCAAAAATGAATCAATGCTAGGGTAAGAATGTTTTATCTATTCCTCATAATATTCTTCTTCTCTTTCTATTTCACCCACTATTTCCTTTCACAATAATATGTTTTCAATATCTCCATGTTGTTTTTGGATCTAATATCCTCTATTTTAGATCTTGAATCTAGGTTTGATTGTCAAATATTTGTTTCCATTGTTCCCTAATAAATTTTCTTGTGTAGAGATTTGTAATTCGTGGTCTCGAGGTTTGTTTTTCAATTTATGATTGCAAATTTAATTATCCCACTATTTCATGATTTTAATAAAAAAAATTGATATAAATGTAATTTCATTCAATTGGAAAATTAAAAACCCAATTCCAATGGATTGGGGATTTGAATTATATTTTGAATGAAATTGGAAAAAAACAAATTCCATTAAATTAGGGTGTGATTTGTATTAGATAGATAATGCTCGAATATAAATTACGGAGATTAAATTGTGAAAATGAATTTTGAAGATGGTTTAAAATTCAAATTTGATGATAATTACCTATAAAAGGTTTTGATAGAAACCTAGTGGTTGGAAAAATCATGATTTGATTAAAAACCCATGTATCAGTATTTAAATAGAATTTTTCATATTGAAATGATAAAGATGGGTTGAATTTTATTTTGAAGAGTTTTGAAATAAATTACCCATTACTAAGTGTTATGGGATAACTTGAAGGCCTAATTTGTTAGTGTTCAATTGGGATATCACAATTTAGATACTTTTCAGCCGAAACAGAACCAAGTGTAGTAGGTCACATCCCCAATGGGATGGTGATGATTCCCCTTTGTCCATTGTATAATGGAAGTGTGTATAAACATATTTACATTAACGACCTTTGACTATGTGAGGATATTATAGTATGTAACTACCGTACCTCTTGGAATATGGCCATGTTTCTTGCTTGGGATTGTTTTATATATATATGTCATTGTTTGTAAAATATTTTACACATTCCTTATAAATTAATATAATATTTAAATATAAATTATTTATCTAATCCATTATTTATAAATGTTTCTATCAATTGAAATGTAAATCACTATTTTTATTAAATATTCTTTGGAATTTCATTTCCTATTTATTTAAAATTAGAAGATTTATTTGGTTAATTAATTATAGCCAAATATTATCGATTCCATTGGGCCATGTCAGGACATGCTTATATATTGGTTTACCAGGGTATCAAAGCTAGTTCATGATTGATTTTAGTTTCCAAATTTTTATAATTTCCCTCATTTTAATGATAAAACTATATCTAACTCAACAAGAACTTTAGGTCATTTTGGCCAAACCGCGTGTCATATTAATGTGAGATTTATCTTCCAATTTGAAAATGAGTTGAATATATTTTTTGTATAATTATATTATATTTCATAAATTTTTCTTTCATTTCTAATTCATGATGCCCATTTTGAGTCTAAAAACACACCTCTGGTTATTCGGAACAAACTACACCATATACTGACACACAATTTCCACTTATGGGTCAAAATGATTCTATAATTATTTTTCTATAGTTTTATTACAATCCAATAACATTTATCTGATTTTTTTTATCTTACACACTTTCCAAAGTGAAAATTGTTTTTTACATTAAGGTATTAATGTAAGTCAAATCTTCAAATTATCAGTTTAATTAGCAAACATTTCACTAAAAAAAGTAAAAAATACATTAAATATTTTATACAAAATGTTTTATTTGAATCTAATATTATTTTATTTGTTAATTTAATGTCACATATTTTTAGGTTAAAACCATTTCTAACTCAAAATTCACTATTGGTCTTTCCAACCATATAACATGTCAGATTAGTGTGAGGTTTTTGCCTACAGGTCAAAAATGTGTAAAATATTTGAAATATATATTTTTTTTTAAAATTAGTCAATCCATGTAATCACTTAATTCCAAAAAAAATATTATCACTTTATCTGAACTCCCTCTAATAGAAACAACCTGAATATTGTAAAAAATCATCATAAGATAAAGAAACTACACATTTAAAACTATCATGAATTTTGTTAAGAATTTATCTGAAAATGATCTATAAGACTAAAAATTTCCACAAGAATTGTGACCTTTATACTCTATAATATAGAAACTATGATATTTTTAATTTTTGACACTAATTGATCTTATGTTTTCTATAAGAATCGTGTTCTTTTTTTAATTCACCATCACAATTTACTTGTGTGATTTCTAATCAATAATACTACTTGAACCCCCACTAAATATTTTATTTGTAAATATTAACTGTGAATTACCAAAATCATTCAACGGGTTATGTCTAGAATCAATCCCTTATACAATCCCATGATTATTTATCCAAAAAAATACAACTTCGTCATTCTGGAACCCCAATCCTGATTGTACAGTGTTTTTATCCTATGTTTCTTGATTTCTATATTATTAAAACAACACTTTTTAAAATTATTTTTTATTTATTTAAACTTAATAATATTAAATAATTAGTTTATTTTTAATTATTATTTTTTATAGTAACAAATACCATTAAATTTTAATTGAATATAGTTACCTTAATGTCTTTAGGGGGTTAATTCAGAAAACATCCATCAAGTTTCTAATGAACATTAATCCACCTATCTTTCAATCTAATTAGGTGATCTATTGTGTAACCCATTATATAAAAAAAATTATACTAATAAAATTGGAAAAAAATTGTATAATAATATAATATAAATAATAATGAATAAAATATAACATGTATCACACTTTTCCTAAAAAATCTCAACAACCATGTAATATGATGAATGGCCTATTATTTCATTTTACTTTAATATTTTTGGGTAATTCAATAAACTAATATTAACATTAAAAAAATTAATTTTTTCTTTTATTTATGATATTATGTAACTATAAAATATTCACATGCTTCTTGAAATGCATCCCTATTTATATCAACAAACAACTTCCACTACTCATGGTACATTCCATTAGACACTTTCTCGTACATCCATCGAGTTCTTAGAAATGTTTCATTAAAATTATTCCATATTCTTCGCTTAAATTAAATCCATTTAATTCACAAATTCGTCATGGTCTATGAGCACGAAATGGAGTTAGAAACAATGAAATGGAAAGAAGAATCTAGAAAAAAACATAACAAATTATTAGTATATTAATAATTTAGTTATTTCATTTAATTTAGTCATCAATGATTATAAAATTAGTATTATCATTACATGGTTCTGAAATAGATTATTCTTCCAAGCTATGGGAATATGCTTGAAAATTATAATTAAATAGAAGGCTCACTTTCTAGAAAGTAAGATTCTAATCAATATATCGATATATTCTAACAACATCCCTAGTCGGCACCTAGATCTCATAAAATGGAATGATAATTTTAATGTGTCTTAACTACCATACAAATGATGTATTTGTATTTGTATCAATTTTGTTGTTTAATTTTATGTTTTAAAAATAAATTATATTGTTATTAAAAATATATATTTTTTATAATTCCATATATAAAATTCATGTTATCACGTCAATATCATTTGATGAATGACTGATCAACTATTCTACCGCCAAATATGTATTATATGGGGAGAAAAAAAATAACTTCTAGGAAATTTGGTTTCTCTCAAACATTCTCTGGTATTGTAGAATTACAAGGATCTATACTTGATGATGATAGAGGCATTTTTATTTGAGATGATGACCATTCTCTATCATAATTTTTTCATAGTATTCTTATATTCAAAGTCACATATAATATATTCAATGTAAAAAATAATATAAAATTAAAATAAATAAAAAAATTTAAAAATCATATTTTTTATATGACCAATGAATAATAAAATGGATCCAAAATTAAGGGAAATGAAAAATTATTAACAATGAAGAAATAATTAATATCACATTATTCAAATAGGTGTATTTTATTATTCCAAAAAATAATTCATCAAAAGAAAATACCTCAATTTCTTAAAGGTTGAATTATTTTAAATCAACAAGATTTTTCAAAAGTTTAACATTTGAGTAAATTGATGAATTTTAATGATTTATACAACCCTATACTAGTAAGTCCACTTAAATTTCTTAATAATTATTTAGTAACAAAATCATGAAACATCAAATAAAATAAAATAAAATTAGTTTTAATTATATAATTTCTTATGTTAAATATCTCTAAGGACTATTATTTTTTCATTCAAGACAAGTTTAGTAATTCTTTCTAAATAATAGGTTGGGAATATGAGTTCTCCATTAATCAACATTGATGTAGAGTTTAATAATTGATTATTTTTTTTGTAATTATAAAAAAAACATTTAATGGGTTTACATTAAGGGTTTAATAATCTCATTAACACATCTCAAATTCAAAACTTCTGAAAGTGTAATATATTTTCAATAAAAAAATTATGTTCAATTGTCATCATCTCTATTGTCCACATTGTTATCAAGCTCCTTTGTGAAGGGAATATATTCATTCTAACCCTTCCATGCATGTTATTTTGTTTCAATATTTTCAAGGATAAAAATCTGAATGGTTTATGGATATTTATATTCCCTATTCCAAATTACCAAATAAAATCTAACACCCATATCACATGAATCTCTCAATTTTATGTGTATGACAACACTCTAACATTTTGTGTCTCATCATCCAAAAAATAAACCATATTATTTTTTGAATCCAAAAATTTATATATCATGATCATCACGCCCACTAGAGTGGATAAATAAAATTACTTTACCAAGTGAAAATAAAAAATCTTATATTATCCCCCTATTAGTGTTGAGAAACATTCATTTGAAAATGATAACTAAGGATTAACCAAGATTGCTTATTTTTGTGTAATCAACTACATTTTTATAGTGTCCCGCGTATCTACATGTAAATAAACCCCCATTTTGAGTTTTCAATCCATCTTCATGATTAAGTAAATTAAAATTAAACCCATTATTATATTATGAATCAATTATTTGGGATCTATATAAAGGCCTCAAGCTAAAAACATTAAATGATTTGACATTTCTGTTTGTTTTTGAACATTCAAATCTATACAAAAAGATATAAGGTATTAATTTAAACATTAATAATATTATATTATATTAATAATATAAATATGAATATGTACTTAAATGATGATATAAACACTCATCAATATTCTTGATAAAAAATTTGGTTATTTATGACTCATTTTGAGATAGACCCCTTAGTCTAATTTTTGTTTACAATTTCATATTATAAATAAAAGAATATATAATATGGATATTCATTAGTACATATATATTTGGTTTTACTAACTTCAATTAATTTTGTGTAAATTTGATACCATTCCAATTGATCTCTCTATAGTTGGAAAAGTTGATTACTATTAATCAATGTGAGATATATTGGATATCTCATCAAAATAACAAATATGATTAAATATTGTCTAAATTCCATTAAAATACATAGAATAAAAGTTCATAAACTATTCTACTACGAAACCTTAATCAATTAATCCTTTTATATTAGCTTTATTTTTTACACACAAGATCAAATAACCAATGTATCAGATGAAAAAATTATAAGAAATATATTAATATTTTTTACATAATGATTTTATATATTTGAATTATTCAATTAAAATAAAAATAATATTAGTTTAAATCTCAATCGAATAAATCCACTAATAGTGTATTGGTCCACCATATTTAGCTTACTCAACCATATGAACTATAAAATGAATCATGATAGGGAAAAATGATAGAGAAAATAATAACTCTAAATAAAAAAAAGTTTTATTACAATTATTTCTTAATGTTTTACAAGCTCATTTGGATTTATATTTTTTGTAATGATATTTTAATAAGGTTAAAAAATCCAAAACAACCAGATTTATTTTTTTAATAAATGTTTTATACATTTCCAATGTTGTAAACTACTTCCTGAAAATATTTGTGTGATATATTTTTAATTCACATGCCATTAAATATTTTAAGTCAATAGATCATAAAATGTTATAGGAATATCCATATACCACCTTTATATTGTTTAATGTTCAAATTAATATTTCTTTCTCATGATTTTTCATTGCAAAAGAGATAAATAATACTCTCTTTTTTATTATCCCCACAATTCATGATCTATATTTATTGCATCCAAGACCTTATGAGGATTAATTTGATTCGTTGATTTACCATTCCTATTATAAAATGTAAAAATATCATTTTCACAAAAATTATTCTCTATATTAATTTCGTAAAGATTATGTTGTAAATAATTAATCTCTAATTGACAAAATTGTAAATTATACTTCTTTTTTGCACTGTAGTATTACAAATGCATAGTATTTTTTACATTGTACCATTTCAAACATTTTTTAAACTGATTTCATTTTACAAATTCTATAGTAAGATTCATTAGTTGTCTAAATATTAACAAACCAGATAACACATTCAATGGATTTATTAATTAGACATCTATATTGAATTTTATCTTATTAAATAATAATTTATGATATAAATTAAGATGTAAGTGGTGAAACATGGATCATTTTTTTACTTTTAGGTAATAATTAGTATTCATAATCGAATCTAAAAAATGGACATGAAAACTCGGTATGAGTGTTTCAAATTGAGAATTTTTATTGTCCAGGAAAGTAAAGAATTTTCTATATAAAATAAACATGCATTTTTAACAATTCTATTATTTATGGATCAAATGTTTCATTTCCATAATTCCATAATTATCATAATTATTTGATTATAGGTTGAATGTATACATCATGGTCATATTACAAAAAAAATTCTTATAATATTCTACAGAATAATTAAATAATTATACTTAATACACATATACGGAGATAGATTTTTAGGTATAAAAAAATAGAAAATGAAATTGTTGGTACTTAATGTTATGAAATAGTTTAAACCATTAGAATCCATTCCCAAATAAACATTCTTTTCAGTTAATAAAAAATTGTGAAATAATGAATCGAACACCTTCCATGAGATTAAATGTTATATATATCACATTAAGGAATTTTTTTTCAGTTTCAAAATCATGCCACTTAAAATCATTTTAAGTCTTGGAAAACATTAATAGTATTTTCAAGTATAGTTTGAGAAAAAAGTAACACATTACCTACACAATAGTTTTCTTATTATACTTCTTCATTATGTTACCTTCATTTATACTCTCACTATTAATAATTGACTTCCATTAAATACTATTACATCATTTGAATTCTTCTTTACCCATCATTTTCAAAAATAAATCTTGCAAACATTAGGCCATTCTTTTTTTTAAATAACAAACATGTTTATAAACAATATTCTTCATATTAAGAAATGATTTATGGATATTATCTTCACTAAATGAATCATGGAAAAATTCCAAAATCATACATCTTTCATTATTATTAAATACCCATAGACACATGATATGGTATAATTTGACTATATTAGATATCATTGAACACATGGAACATCCAATATAAAATTATTAATTTTATTCCCCAACTAATTCATAAAACTTATTTCTATTCTTACTAATGTGCTATGAAATACTAACCTATTAAGGTTCAATAAAATAATTTTTATTTATTAAAATATTATTTATTTTATCTCTGAAATCCAATTACATAATTTTCAGGTTTTAGTTTAATTATTATCTCATATTTCACTTCTAATATCATTTATAAGATAATCACTACTTTTTCTTTCCATAACATTCAATTATTCATGAAAAATCTAACAAACCTATAGAGTATGTGACTATTTAAATATAAAATTATCAAATACTTCTTTTCAATTTAACCAATTTCTAAATTTATAAATATGATGTATAGATTCTTTCTAATGTCAACTGATTGATTTTAAATTTCATAATCTAAAAAATTATTCTAAACACATACCATAGATAGGTATGTTCTAGAGTAAATTAATAATACATTAAAAAAATTATATTGTATCAAAACTCTTCTATAAATAAATCTAAAAGAGATATATGAAATTTTCATCAAAAAAGTACTATGAATTCATAAAATAATTTTCAAAAATATTAACATTAATAAAATAGTATATATCCAAAAATCTACAGTCATAGAAATGATCACATAAATAATAATTCATTTGAAATACATTTTATCATTAAAAAATCACTCGAAAATTGTTTTTTAGAGACACCCTACTATGAAAGTTCATACAATAAGTTAAATTATCTAAAAAAATGGTTAAAAAATTATTATATAGTTTAAATATAAATTTAACATTAATAGTGTTTATTCTCCCATGATATGGCCTTTATGATTTATAAATTGGTCACTATAATATATATTTATAGATTAATAAAGGATCAGGCGGTTATTAAAATACTTCATTATATTTAATAGAAGAAATAATTAAATATTAGAATAATTATTACATCATCATAATCAAAAATCAATGAGGAATATCCAACTATCCAAACTCATGTCCGCACACTACCAATCCATCGAATTTTTGGATCAATTCCATGAAATCAATTTGAAATCTATTTCACTAATTCACTAGCGGTGTAAAAAGGGAGATAAGGTAGAAATTTATACGAAATAGGGATGTGGATGGGAGAGTGGGGGTGGAGGGAGTTAAGAACCAATGTAAGGATAGGCGGTTTACAAGATGTTGGGTTCATAGTGGGAGGGGGAAAGAACGCATCATCACATTTGTGGAGGAATGTGGCTCGTGTGTGGTATATGACTTGTCGAGGGAGGGGGTCATCATTGATATTGGTCTCATAGAGAGGTAGGGGTGGAATTAGGGGTGAGGGAGTGTTGTGGTATTTTTTTTAAATAGATATAGGCTTTTAATTAACTTTCTTAATAAACATTTTGTGATATTTGTTTAGAAAAACTACTCCTAAATTTTGAGTATCATTTATTTTAATGTTATCGATGGATATCTAAAACATCCTCAATATTAAAAACATAAAAACCTAATAAATTTTTAATAGTGGTTCTAAGAAACTAATTTTATAAAAGGACCAGTATTTATCTATTTTTTATAAAGACTTCCCCATTGAAAAAAAACATTTCAATATATAACTAATTCACAAAATCTCGGCATTTATTCACCCCTTAGACTAAAATTTCAGCTATATCACATGTTTATGAAAACTAAAATGACTATAAGGATCAAATTGAGTATCTACCATAAATTATTTTCTGGGAAACACAACACATAAAGATTTTAACATCCATATTCTACACTTAGATACCCTTATCCATGATTTCTTCTAGCCAGGGAAGCCCATGTATCAGTTGTATCCACTCCGACATTTTCCAAATTTTTGTCTGACTAGACTTACGAAAAATCACTATAAATATTTAAGATATATTATAAAATGAACTGATCATACTTGTAGTGATCCCAGAATATATGCAGCAACCCTAGACTGTTAGTATATCTACCCAGACAACATTATATCCACATCAGTTTAAATAACTAATAAGAAAATATATACACTATACCACATGATAAATTCTTTTCATCGGTGTATGAGGTTACTATAATATTGATTTCTAATTCAAACACTATTTAACCAATTGGAAAATTATTTCAAATATAAGTAAAATAAACCAGTGGTATAAGAATAGTTTTTTCTAAACTTATATCACAAGAAGTGAACATAAATTACTCTCTAAGAAAGAAACAAATAAAATGATAATAGTATTATCTAGTGTTCAAGACTTAAATACAGAATTTCTATCAATATAAGAAGCATAACATGACTCTATTTCAAATATATTTATGAATATTGTTTAGGATGGGAAATATGGACATTTTTATATCAAAAGTACTATAATAAAGTCTAATGTATGAAGTGACACCTTGTATCTCCACATGTGTTTCCAACAAAGACAACATCGCCTGCAAATTATTCTATATGCTGCTAAAAAAGAAAAAACCATCATATGATAGATCTATTATGGAAATAACACTAAACAAACCTCCCATTAACAATTCATGGTAAATTTTAGTAATCATTATATGGGATTATGAACATTAATGATGTTCTTATAAGGAGTATTTCAAGATCTGGATCACATTGCATTCCATCGCGGCTAATATTCACAAAAGAATCACCCATATAACAAAAAATATAACAAAATTTTGTAACAAGACTAATAAAATTCCACATAGATGAAGATTTTACATATATGTAGATTTAAGAAGTTGGGGGAACCTTTATGGTGAATTTTATAATTCTTGACCATGAAATAATAAGGTAAAATTATGATATTAATGTTTTTTATGTAGAATAATCACTATTATCAACATTATATAAGGAAAAGTATCAAAAAAAATAAAATTATTCCATAAGATATCTATAAATGATATAAATAATTTTGGGGACTAATAGAAGAGGAAATCATTTTCCAAGAATGGAATTGAGGATAAGAGAACACTGGATTTAGGCTAGATATTTTTCTAATATGAGAGGAGACTTCCAAGTTTGGGGATTAAGTTGTAGAATGACATCTATAATCATGATTGTGAGAGGTGAAATATTTTTGAAGTATTATTTTAATGATATTGGATACTTCTTTAATGTTTATATTTCACTAAAAATTTTCTTGGGTTGTTCCTATTATTTATTGTGGGATACGTTTTTGAATAAGGAGACTTGTTTTATTTATTTTTATTTCATTTGTTGTGTGATTTTTCCCTTTGAATCTAAGGTTTCTCCCATTTTTTAGAGACTAGATGATCATATGGATTGAGTATGGGAGTGAATGTAGAAACATTCTATTATCACTGAGGTTAGGGTTGTGTCACTTGAGGGAATGTTGTGTGTCTTGGTAACACATTATTATTTATATTGAAAACGTACATGGGATTCACAATATTTTGAGTTAGTTGAAGAACAAAGAGAACCACATATATTTTTATCCCCATTCTAAAATTATTTACCTTATAGAAAACATTATGAGGACCATAAATTTAATGATTAAGTCTATTGGTCTTCTTAAGAATGCATTATTATGGAAATAATTTTGTTTTCTCACTACAATTGCATGAGTTATTAGTGAGTTTGGGTGAATTGTTTTGATTTCTCTTCCCTTTACTGTATTCAATAGAATAGAGGGAAATTAATCTGTATTTTAATTTGGGTTTGGTAATACTCACACTACTTACATATATATCTAAAAAATATTTATACCACGCATATTTCACTACATTACCATTGAAAACTAAACCAATTCACTTATTAATTGAACTTCAACCTATGGACCGACCTAATTACGCACTAGTAACTTGTAAAAATTAGTTAAAATTGTAATATATTTCGTAATATATTTGGTACCACCTACCTTAACATGGATTTTATAATCAATACATTATCATTCATCCTTGTGTGACCCCGCACATACTATCTTCCTTTTCACAAACCCCCATTTTAAACCAAAACCGATTATTAAATAATTATAAATAAAAAATAAGAAATATACAAATAATTATAATGGTATAAACCAATGAAAATAAATCTATGTTGACAGAAAACCAAAACCTCAACTTTTAGATAGAAAATGTTTCATGGAGTTTCTATGACACTAATATAAGAAAAATATCTATATTCTAGCACAAAATTAATCATCAATTTAAAATAAAATTTCTAAAATACATATGGAGTCTCATTAAAAAATTTACTTTTTACTCAAATAGTGATAAATAATACGAGTTCATACTTTCTTAATGTCCTCTAGTAACTATTTAATGACTCAAAATTCTCATTCATAAATATTTTTTCATAATAAATAAATATTAATTACATATCATGTTGACTTATGCCAAATTTATTTAAGTTTAGTTCATTTTGAAACAATAACACATAAACAATTGGTCCATAAGTGAGGTATTTCATCTTTGACTATGTTCTTCATTATAATAAAATTTCTTAGAAATATTATACATAATAGCTTTCTTCATAACCCAGGGAAAGAAAATATAAGAAAGGGTGAATTCAAATGCTTAGTAATGGTAAACACATGAGATATTTTCATAACATGAGTATAAGCGAATGATAATATGAGAGGAAAATTATAAAAAACTGAACCAACATATCATATATCATAAAATTTAGTCATTATAAAATGATTTGTAGTTCATAAGATACAAATCATAAAGAAATCACAGAACATAATCCATGAGATCATATCATTATTATAAGATATATATTTTTGGAATACATATAAGAATAGAAAAAATTATTTTAGATATATTCACCAAGACACTCATAACATTATAGGATTGGGATAACCATCGGTGTACCTTCATTTGTCTTGGAATTAACTCCAATGTACCCTCTTTCGGGAAAGGGATAACATTCCATGTACCCCTTTCAGCATTCAGATAACCTATCTTTTACCCATTGATCTCATTTAAAATTAATCATTACCAAAATGCATTGAAGGAAGATATAGGTCCCACCCATCACAAAAAAATATACATTTTATTCCCCGCGATCATAAAACATTCATCCTATCATAAATTATGGATAGGAAACAAGTCTCATAAAACTATTTTCATCTTAAACTTAAAGAATCCATAGAATGAATAATACTGTATAATTTGGTCACATCCCCAGAAAAGATTATGTAACATCACCGGATTTCATAATATATGGAATTTTATTTTGAAAGATCACTTGGAACATTTTTTTTTTGAAAAATTTAATTTCCATTATAAAATAACTTATTTAAAAAAGAATTAAAAAAATAATAAAAAAAATTTCTTTGAAAAAAAATTCAATCCATTTAAAGAAATATTCAAATAATTTAGTGTTCATGACATATAAACATTCCGTTCATGTCGTGTATGTTAAAAAATTGATTACTATATCATTTTTGGTAAAAATTCAAAAATTTATTATTTTGAAAAATGAGATGAAGTTTACTTTAAATACATTTTGTGAAAAAGGCAAACAAAATTATTTAAACATTATATTTATAATAGAAAATTCTTTCATTAAAACATTTTTAGAAAATATTGATATGGAAGAAAAAGGGTTTATAAATGAAGAGAGAATTCAATTTAGTTTTCTTTTTAAAAAACACATTTTTAATCATGTGTACGTAAAGAGAGGAAATTAATTACAAAACATGTATTATAAATAAAAAATAATAAGAGAATAAATTTTATGAAGATTATGAGAAATAGAACATAATATTTCATCATTGGATGAATAATCATAAACAATCCAAATAAATAAAGATAATTTAATTTCATACACTTTCCGCATTGGTAAAACTTGAATCATAATCCCCATGAGTGAATAATATCAATAAAATATTCTGGAATCATAAAAACAAATATATTCCTCATATAACAGATCTAATAGAAATTAAATACATATCATAAGAGGAGATAAGTTCATAACATGACATATGTCTCAAAGAAAGATATTTTTTAAATGAATACCTTAACTTAAGTCTCAAAATCTTTTATACATGTTTGAAACTCTATATAATAAATATATGATTGTTATAAATATATTATAGAACCATACATATATGTATCATACCATATATTATTTATATATGATATTTTATTACCCATTATTTAGCAATTCCATCTTAATATCTTATTTCGGGTAATAACTACTTCATGTTTTCATGTCTCTTTTGGTTTTTTATCTTGGCTAATTTATTTTTTATCATTCTTACATCATCTATAGAATGTAAACTATAAAACCTAGATTTCCTATGAACATTTTTTATTGAATAAATTAACATTCATTAATTTCATTCATTGTATGTTACACTATTTAAAATATTCATTATATGTTATCCCAAGTTATTCATGTGCTACATGCCACTCCAACTTGGCCTGTGTTACTCGCAACACTGAGTTTCTACAACACAACATTTTATCATTATATTTAGTTAAATAGGTTATTTAAAACATAGCCATTAAATGTGGTTATATTAATTGTAAAAAATAATTATTGAAGGTTACTTATAATGTTTTTACTTAAATAAACCTTATTTATAATAAGGTATATGGTTTTTTTTAGAAATCCTTTATTTGTTTGAAAATATACTTTTCATAAAAGTACTTCTTTTAAGTACCTTTTGTGAGCAATAATAAAAATAATTTTAAAAAACTTAAACATTTAATTTGGTAAAATAAACTTCATTTGTTAATTTATAATTTCAAAATTATCATAGTATGAATTTTAGGGATTTTTCATACAAACATCATTTTTGGATGAATAGTGAATAATACTAAATATTAAATAAAAACATCTTTTTCATATCAATTAGTTATAAAGTTAAATTATATAATAATTTGGTTCTAGATGATAATAATATTAATTATAAATTAATTAATATAATTTTGTTCATTGGAAAAAATTTCACATTGAAATTGGAAAACCAAACATTCAAGACTATTAATCATTTTTTCTTAACAAACCCATTGTGTTGGCCCTTCAATGGGATTAAATTAAAATTAATTTCTGTAACTTTAATGATTATAATGTGGAAAAGAAGATTCCATATGTTGAATCAGAATATTGTATAATTTCTAGAATTTTATCTTTATTTGTGTACAAATATATTAGTGAACGTGATTAAAATTAATTTCAATGATTATGAGAAAAAATGTCTTAATGAATGACTGATCCTTAAAAGTAAGACCCAAAATTCCTCCAAAAATTTTCAAAATACATTTAATTTTAATATTTATTCTCTATTTTTATTTTTCTCATATTTTTACTTTAACTGGATCCACATTACATTGGAAAAAAATAGGTGTAGTTCAATTGTAAAATTTTTTATCAGATTGCCACTCCTCTTCCACTATAAAAAGGAACTCACCCCTCCAACTTATTCACACCTATAAAGCCATTTGGAATAGAAAAAATCTACCTAAATATACTCCCAATATACCTAAATTTATTCTATAATCATCCCTTTTTGAAAAAAATATTCCATGGAATCCCGTTTTTGAAATCCAGAAGGAGTTACCCAAGAATATGAAACATCCTTCCTCAAGCTCATTTGTATTATTTTAATTATACCCCATCTCAAATATTCATATTATTTTGTTATATAATATCCTAATTATCCTAAATGTTCCTTTATGTAGTTATTATAAGTTTTTGACTTTCACTTATATACACATCCATTTAATGGGTGACTAACTTACCATTTTTGTGTACGTTGAACTATCACCTCACAAAATAAAGTTGTTCATTTTTTCATTTACCACCTCTCATTGTTGAGAATTATTATGGAAAGTCTATTTTTATATGATATAAATGGTATTTAAGATTTATTTATTCATCTTTAATTATTATATAACCCATACCTTCATGCTTTACATTTTTTGTAAATATGATAATTTTTTTAGGGAATTGTGGACTATCACCTCTTCAAAACAATGTGATTTGCTCACACTCTTCAAGGAATTTATTGATAATGGGTTCAATAAATGAATGTGATATATATGAAATAATAATTCAACTAAAATTTATATATATATATACACATATTTTTCATTTACATTCTTTCTTTTAAAATCATAATTAAATGGAAAAAACATTCATATGTACATACGGCATACCGTCTCCATGAACGGTGTATTCCATTTAATACTTCCATTTTTAATAAACAATTATAATTACATATATAATGAATATAAATGATATTAATATCATGATTTTCACTCATGAAGTCATTATATAAGTATGATGACCGATTATATAACAAATTAAAAAACATGCAAAAAAAAAAGAGGATATTTCCTGAAACATAATTGCAACATAGAAGTGTTTATCAGTGGGAAATATAAACACATATACGGTATTAGATATGAGAATTTGGTTGTGTTTTATATTTATAATAAAATTATATTTGTTATACAGGTGGGTTGAATTAGTATGATGATTGTCAAGATATAAGGTAAGGGGATTTCTAGTCTCACATTTAATTCAGTTATATTTAAGTTTTATTCACCGCTATTTTATTTTGTACAGTGAATATAATTACCCGGAATATATTTTATGATTATTATTCATATATTTATGGTTATTTAAATTTCCAGTTTATGGTTTCTCAATCATGGGGTATATGTTTCACAATTTAATGAATCGGTAATGTAGTTTTGTCATAATTTAACATCTTTTAGACACTTTCTATAAATTAAAATAAAACCATGTTTTCAAAAAAAATCCCAAATGTTTTCAAAAATTATTTTAAGGATTTTATTTTAATCTCTTTTTTAAATAATAAGGATTTTAAAATTAATGTTTTTTCCCATGATTACTTTATAATTTTTAAAACTTATTTTTGAATAAAAATGTTTTCAAAAATGCTATATTTTTTAAAAAGAAATTTTCAAACAAGAAAGTATATTTTCCCCAAAAAATTTTTAAATGATATTCAAAAATTATTTTTTCTATCTAAACATCCATTTGTGTTACCTAAGCATTTATGGATAAATGATCCCTAGGATCCATTCATATTATTTCTTTGAATGGTTTATGTTTTGATGGAATTATTTTTATAAAACTCGTTTCACCTTCATGGGTTATAGGCTTATAAACCCCACTTCTTTTCATGAGTTATGTTTTAATTAAATGATTATGAAAACTATATTTTTCTATAGTTTAGTATTTGAGTATATGGTTCTAAAACCCATTTAATTTCATGGGTTATTGATATGATTGTTTATGATCTTGTGGCACATGTATGTATGATTTCATTATGATATAGGTGAGACCTATAACTCTATAAAATCGATTGGGTAATGATTTATATCGGATGAGATAACGATGGGATTCATGTCAATGTTCTTAATCCACTATAGAATATGGGGAAACCTGATCCACTATGGAAAGATGGGAAAACCCACACCTTTAAAATAAAAGTACTTCTAATCTGTGTGGTTGTGTATCCCGGTCAGTAGGTTTATTACCCTTAAAGTGTGTTCTTATGATTTGGAAATACATCATGACTTATAGGGAATGATGTTATAAATTTATGAGTCTCCCAAAATTATATTATTTATTCCTATGTTATGTTTTCATGGATTATTCTTTTGATTCCCTTGTGATTAATATCTTATGAACTTCCAATATTTATGAAATGATTCATGTTTATAATCATTGATATGTAGGGTAAGATCTTTAAATTTCCAGATCATGTTCCCATACCCTTATGATCAAGTTTATACTTACTTATCTCCCATGTTTATCATTACTCAGCATTTGAACTCACCCCTTTATATGTTTCCATTATCCAGGTTATGATGATATTTATTATGTATGATGTGTCTAAGAAGGTAAGTGGTCCAAATAACCTTGTGGTAGATAATGTAGTTCACCTATGTACCAGAGTTTATGTTTCCATCTTTCCAAATAAACATAACTAATACAGACTTTGGTTGTTCGTTTATGTAATGTTTTAATTATTCTGAAAAAATATGATGTAATGTATATGTATTTAATGTGATATTATCTAGAGTTGGTATTGAGAACAAAATTTTATTTAAACATTGGAAACTAGGAGGAGAAAACCTCAATTAGAGCCATCAATACATTTCTATGGATAAGTCTCACGATAAGGAAAATTATAGTAAAATGCCCTGTAATTTTGGAAAAGGATAAAGTGATTGGATTACAATAAATAAATCCTTGTCTATATACTATAAGGGGATGTAGCTCTAGAACATATGTTCATTGATGTAACAACAACGAAGACACTGAATTGAGCTAGAATTTATTGAGGACTAGTGCATGACAATGGAACTTACTGGACACCTAGTTTGACACTCCTATGGGATATGCTTTGGATATTCACAAACTCCTCCTGAACCATCATGAAGCATTTAAATATTATTTGGCTAGGAATAGCATATGATAAACCTATGGTTTCATATATTAGTGAATGTTTCATAATTTATATATCTTATACATGGTTTTTCAAAATTATTTGGTTCCTCACAATGATAACTATTTCTTACTCTAGGAATTTATGTTTTGGTTAATTGTTTAAAGCTGAAGGAACCACATTAATGGTGATTCCAACAGAAAAAGATATGACTTTCCCCTTAAGCATCTGAATGTTGTGGGATATGGAATGAAAAATCATTTTATTATGCTCACCCAAATTTCTCAAGATATAAATCTTGATGAGCTTCCAAATGAGAAAATGAGGGAAAATTTCATTCTGATTCCTTCATGAGGAAATACACATTTTCCTTTAGCATGTATTCTAATCCACTCGTGGCTAAACAATTGATCGGTACCAAAAAAATTATATTCACTATTCTCTGTTGTTTGGAATAGGAAAAATCCATTCTAGTTTTTTATTGATTAGAAGTTAAATCTAGAATGTGGTGGAATTTAATAAAGAATATTACTAAGAAAGATGAAATTAAATCCATAGACTGGGATGACTTAAAGAACATATTATTTAAGGAGTAATTTCCTTATATTCTTCCTATGAATATGTTAAATGAGTTTCTTGAGTATAATAAAAATAATGATGAATCTACTGGTACCTATATGGCCAATTTCACAAGACTTTTGAGGTAAGAATCAAGAATTATCATCCAAAATGAAATTAAATTTGATTGGTTCATCAATGGCTTAATGAAAAGTTTTCTAAGGGAATTAGACATGAGTTATTTTAGTATCTATGAAGGGATTGTGCATTGTCAAATCAATGATTAAATAGTTTTTCGAGTTACATATCAATATCTTGAGTTTGATAAGAAAATAAAGATGGTGTTAAAGGAAAATATAAAAAAATTGAAGCGAAGAATAAGATCTGTCATTTATGCTCCATGTATGGAAAGGTGTATAGAGTAAATTTCCTTTTGGGGTATAATAAATGTTTTAAGAGTATGAGGGAAGGCCACTGGTAATATGATTTCCAAACTGATGGGAAGAAGTTGGCCAATGATACAAATAAAGGGAAATAATCATAGAATTCACCTCTCACACTTAAGTGAATCAAGTATAATTATAATGGGAATTATGGTAAGCAGTGCCCATATCCTCTTCCTTGATCATAAATTTACAAAGTATGCATTTTGGCAGTAACAATTTTCATTTTTGGGTCAAATAATGTCAATATTTGGTATAACGGTAGATACATCAAAGCCAAAGGATTATTGAATGTTTCCCTAGACCAACTATTATGACTGAGGTCTATATTTTTTGTTTGATTTGGTAGATATTTTCAACAATTTTTGGTGAATTTTTCATGAAAATCAAATCCCATAACCATGTTAACTCAAAATGGTTACATGATCTTTTGGCTAGATGATTATGAGAAAAAATTCAATTAACGATAAAAAAGGTTGGTCGGTGCACCTATTCATACATATACCTATAGTAGGGAAGGGTTTCTAATCAATAGTGATGCATCTGATAATGTATTGGTATGTTTTCTAATTCACAATAACATGGTTATCTCTTATATCTCACTACAGTTGAAGATCCATGATAAAAATTCCGAAAACATTATTTGATGTTAGAAGTGATAATTTTCGCATTAAAGATATGGAAGAATTATCTTTATGGATAAAAGTGTAATATATATACTAATCATAATAGCCTAAAATATATATTCCCACAGAAAGAGTTGAACAGGTGCTAAAAAAGATGGTTAGAGGTGGTAAAGGATTTTGACTTCTCAACACATTACCACCCTAAGAAATAAAACAAGGTGGTCAATGTTTTGAGTTTAATGTATCATGCTAGATTATATAAGAATAGGGTAAAAAAGATCCAATATTTTGGTATTTTCAAATGATCTATCTAGATATCCAAAAGGAAGGGGAGAAATATTATCTTTCTCAGATAAATATTCAACCCTATATATAAGTGAATATTAATGAGACATAAAAGGAATATGTAGATCTAAAATTAATATTTGAATTGTTCTTTAGTTTGACCTTGATTTGGATAAAATGATAAGGTTTGGGAACTATGTATGTGTTCCTTTCGGTAACATATTTGATGAAATTGCTACCAAAGAGAGGTCATGGTTCTTCATTCACTATTTGTTCAGGAAGTACAAATATGTTAAGAGATTTGAAGGAATACTTCTGCTGGGATTTCATGATGATGGATATCACATAGTTTATATATCAATGCTTTGTTCTCTAGCAAGTTAAGATAGAAAGAAAAAATTTGGAGGTGATGTTGCATCCATTACACATAACAGAATGTAAATGGGAGAACATCTCTATGGATTTTTTCATTAGACTCCCCAAAATATCTAAATGGTTTAATGATATATGTATAGTATTAAGTCACCTTAATAATTTTTCACACTTCATTTCTATCTGATAAAAATTATCTCAAGATCACCTTGTCAGGATATATATAAAGGAAATGGTACGGTTGCATGGAGAACCACTTTTCATTGTTCCTTATCATGATCCACGTTTTACCTCAACTTTTGGGATAATTATTTTGTAAGGACATGACACTAAATTGTGTTTCAACATTTCTTATCATCCTCAGATGGATGGTCAGTCTGGAAGAACAATTCATATCCTAGAGGATATGTTGAGATCATGTTCATTGGATTTCAAATGTGGTTGGAATCAACACCTTCCTATAGTTTATTTTTCTTACAATAATATATTTCAATCATGAATTGAGATGGCTTGCTATAAATCCCCCGCAAGGAGAAATGTATAGATAAAACATGTTGGGATGAAGTCAGAGAAATAAATCTATTGTGACCTTAGATAAGTGAAGAAATGGCATAGAACGTTTAAACCAGTTCACAGCATATCAAAGAATCTCATGTTTGGTAGAATGTTATGGATATAATTTTTCAAATAACCTTGAAATATAATCTTGTCAGAAGGTTTTCCTCTGAATTTCCCTATGAAATAAGGTTATGAGGTTCGAGAAGAAATGGAAACTAAGCCCTAGGTATATCAGTCCCATTGATATTCTTGATCGTATCAGAATAGTAGCCTGTATCTTTATACATCCCCCTAATTTCTCTCAAGTCCATGATGTTTTTCATGTATATATCCTAATGATGTACATACCTAACCCTTCACATGTACTTAACTTATAAGTCATATCGTAGGAGCGTGATCTTTCTAATGAGTAACAACCAGTTGAAATTCTGGATCATATAGAGAGAGCTCTACAAAACAAGATCACTCACCTTGTCAAAAATTCATGGAGAAATCACCAATTAGATTGGGTAAAATGACAACTTGATGATTGGGTGAGGTATAATTATCCTCATTTTTTTCTCAGAATGATGAATTTTGATGACAAAATTCATTTTAAGGGGTGTAGAATGTAACACCTTGAGTTTTTATGAATCAACTATTTTCATGAATAAATAAATTTTCATTGATTTATTTAATTAAATTTTAAAAAAAATTATTAATACACTATACCCAATTAATCCTACACTGCATGCAACACCATCTTAGCTTACATTACACGCAACATTAAGTTCTTGTGAAGAAACATTTTATTATTATAGTTATTTAAACTGAATAGTTATAACTTGGACATTAAAAGTATTAATATGAATAGTAATAAAAACTGTTTAAATATTATTTATAATGTTTTTATATAAATAAAAATATTGATAATAATACTTAAAAAATTATAGTATGTCTTTAGGTGATTGAAAATACAATTTTTTTCATGAAATAGCCATTTATGTCCTCCTGTAAAAAATAATAAAAAATAATTTTAGAAACATTCCGAAATTTAATTTTATATAATAATAATAATTTTTTAATTCATAATGTCAAAATTATATTAGGGGGATTTTTAGGGATTTTTCTGGAAAACATCATTTCTCGATGAATAGTGAAAATTCCGAATTTTAATTCAAAACTGCTTTTTCATCTAATTTATTTATATACATAAATTATTTTAAAAATTAATTTTAAATTTTAATGAGATTAATTGAAGATAAATTAATCTAATTTAGTTCATTTTAGCCAAATTCAAATTGAATTTGGATATCAAAACATTCCAAACTTCTATATATTTTTCATTAAAAACTCATTATCATGACCCGTATTGGGATTAAATTTAAATTAATTTAAGAAAATTACATGATTTTAATTTGGAAAAATATATTCCATATTTTAAATCAAAATAATTTATAATTTTTAAAATTCTAAACTGAGTTTTTAACCAAAACAGTTGTGAAAGTGATCAAAATTAATTACATGAATTAAGGGGGAAATAGCTAAACAAAGGAATAATCCTTAAACGTAAGGCCCAAATGACCAAGAAACTTTTCAAAAATCCATTTTATGTTATTGTTCCGACCCTATACTTCCTTTTATCAGATTTAGACCCTTATTGGAGCCACATGACACAGGAAAAGCGTGGTTGGAATTCCCTTTTGGAAAATTTATGAGAATGCCACACCTCCTTCCCAATAAAAAGGCACTCACCCCTCCCACATTTTCACAAATCAGAAGAAATTTCTTTTGGAAAAAAATTACCTAAATATCCTACCAACATACCTAACGTAATCCTATAATTATCCCTTTATACATCAAGCTACCCAAGGAATCCCTTTGTGAAAACGAAGAGAAATTACCCAAAGAACAGGTAACACCCTTCCTCAAACGCTTTTTTTTATTTTCATTATACATGACCTAATATATTTTTATTATATAATTATATAATAACCTAATTATCTTTTATATATTAATATGTTTTTATTCTAATTTTTCTACCTAATTTTCAACAAACTAACTATTCTTTTATACAGTAAACTATCACCTCATGAAACGATGTTGTTAGATTTTACTTTAACTCCTCTCATAGTTGGGATTATTGATATAAACTCTATTTTTATATGATATATATGATATTTAGGGTGTATTTACTCTTATTTATATATTACATAATACATACCATCATTCTTTTCATTTTGATTAAATATGATAATTTTTTTGTGGAAGTGTGGACTACCTCTTCCTCAAAGCGATGTAATTCATTCACACTATCCAAGGAATATATTAAATATGGGTTAAGTAAATATATGTGATATATATTACATAATAATTCTAATTTAACTATTATAAACACACACTCATATATATATATTTATATTATTTAATTTCTTCCTTTCAATATGACTACTAAATGGAAACAACATGCATGTGTACGTATGACCTACCCTCTCCATGAATGGTGTATTCCATTTCATATTTATATCATTCATAGGTAATTATAAATAAATATATACTGAATTAAATTATATTTATATCATTTTTTACAACTTTGAAATCATGATATAGGTATGAGGACAAAAAATATAACAAATTAATACACATGTGAAAAATAATGAGGATGTTACCCGAAACGTAACCTTAACATGGAAGTCTTAAAAAGTGGGTAATATAAAATACATATATTGAATTCAGATATAATAATTTTATTATATGGTAGATGTATAATAAACTTATATTTATTATAATAGTGTTCTGAATGATTACTAGGATAGTCAAGACATAAGGTAATGAGATTTCTAGTCTTCCTTTAAATTTTTTTGATATTTATGCCTTATTCAATGCTCTTTTCTTTTTTCTTATGTATATAAATCCAATAAATATATTCTATGATTACGATCCTTAAGATTATGGGTATATACATTTCCATTTTTTGATATCTCTTTCATGGGGGTTATGTTTTAAAAGGTATCAAATCAACAAATAAATTTTGCCTAAATTTTCGTTATTTGAGACACATGCCATGAATTTTAGAAAAACCATGTTTTTAAAAAAGGATTCCAAAATGTTTTTGAATATAATATTTTAATATAATATTAAATAAAATTTATTTTAAATTTTTTTCTGGTTTCCAATATTTTGTTATATGTTTTCAAATATATTTTCAAATAAAAACGTTTTCAAACATATTTTATGTTTTAAAAATATTTTCTCAAAGATGAAAATATATTTTCCTAAAAAAAATTAAAATATATTCCAAAATTATTTTTCGTCAAAAATTACTTTAAATGGTGTTAATCATGCCTTTATAGGGAAATTATCTTTAGGTACCATTCATAGTATTTCTCTGAATGTAATATGTTTTGATGGACTGATTTTTTTGAACTCCATTTCTCATCCATCGGTTATATTCTTATTAAACCCGCTTATTTTCATGGGTTATGTTTTAATGAAATTGTTACTAATCTCATGTTTTTTCAATGGTCATGATAATACTACATTTAAATGACACACATTATATTTCATGGGTTATGATATGACTTCTTATGATCTTGTGGCACAAGTATGTATGATTTCGTTATGAGATTGGTGGTACCAATATCTCCATCCAGTGTATTGGGTAAAGATATATATCTCAAGATATAATGATAGTATTCAATTCAATGGGATTGATTTACTATGGAATATGGTGAAACTCGACCCACTCTAGGAAGATGAGAAAATTTAACACCCCGGAATGATAAATGATTAAATGACTAAATGATATGAATCATGTCAACAAGGTGCATCTTTCTTTTAAAGAGCCTACATGACTAAAACTCTTAAATTAATAATGCTTGGATTGTAGTAGGTGTTAGTATGGGTGACCTTCTGAGATGTTTTCCAGGGTGTGTGCAAGTGAGGAAAATAGAACTCTGGAAAGAACATGTGTTGGTCTATGGGGATAGTCATTAGTCAGATAACCTGTTCGGGCATGTCGGTGTGCCCTAGGGTGGGGACCATGTGTCTATAGGGAAAGTGGTTGTACCTAGTGGGTCAGGACTCAATGGCCATGTTAAGGTGGGTTGTAAGTGCAGTCATTAAGGCCCATTTGTCACATTGGAATTAGAGGAGGAACCAAGCATTAAGTTTTTTAAATTCCCAATGATGGGATGTGGGGTCCTCAATGAGGAATTTTTTCTCTAAAGGAGGTCGAATGTAACACCATAGAATGATAAAGGGGTAAATAACTAAATGATATGACTCATGTCAATAAGGTGAAACATTATTTTCAGTAGCATATATGATTAGAACCCCATAGTTATGAATGTTTGTCTGAGAGTAGTGATCATGATGGGTGACCAGTTAGAAAGTTTCCTAGGGTGTGTTCTAGTGAGTACAAAAACACTAGAGAGAACATATGTTTGCCTATGGGGACAATCAATAGTCATATGACCTGTTCAAGAATGTGGGTGGGACTCAGGGTGGAGACCACATGTCTTCGGGGTAACTGGTGGTACCTAGAATGCTAAGACCCAACAACCATGTAAAGGTGGGGTGTCATTGGTGTTTGTAGGGACCAATTGTCACAAGAAACTTAATCTACTATTAGAAGATAGGGAAACCTATAATACTATGCGAAGATGTGGAGATTTAATCCCTTACAAGGAAAGCATTGAAACTGTGGATGGTGGTGTGTCCCACTATGTAGATTAAGTCCCCATGAAGTGCCCTGTTAAGTTTTGGAAATTTTCCTTGACTAATAAGAAGAGATATTACATGTTTAGGTGTTTTCAAAAAAAACAATTTCTTATTCCTATGTTATACATTCATGGATTAGGATTTTGATTCCCTAATAATTCATTCCTTATGAATATACTATCATTATTCCATGATTCATTTTATGATCTTCGATATGTAGGGTATGATCTTCTAATATCATTGTCATGTTCTAATACCCTTATGCTCATGTTTGTGCTTACATATCAACCTTGTTTAACCTTACTGAGCATCTGATCTCACCCATTTTTAGGTTTCCATTACCCACATTATGAATATATTTATATTATATTATGTGTATAAGAAAAGTGGTAGTCATGAATAACCTAGTAGGAGATAATGTATCTCACTTATATACAATTATTTATGCTTCCATGTTTCCAAAGGCACTAAACTAATACAATATCTGTGCGTCTATTTGTGTAATGTTTTAAGTATTCTACAAAAAAATGACATCATGTCAATTTATGAAAATATAGGGTCACTATTTTAACCCTGATATAAATTTAATTTATATTAATTATATATGTATTTATAGTAATCCTTTAATGTTAGAGAATGAAAATGAATTACACCGTTCAAAGAGGAAATATGCCATATGTACAGAAGAACACTAATTCCATCTTCTCAACATATGAAAAAAAATAATGTAAAAAAATATTATCATTATGTAATCATTTTTGTTTCATATATATCATATATATTCATTAAATTTAACCTTATTACCTACCATGTAAGGTGTATGTGAGAAAATAATCACATTGTTTCGTGAGTCGGTAGTCAATCCTACACATGAGTGATGTTATTGTATTCCCAAAAAATGTAATGTAAGAAGATATATATGATAATATATTTATCTTAGTATAATAATGCCATAAATATAATATATAAAAATTAAATCCATCATCATATCTAGTCGTGATAGGTGTTGAAGGAAATTGAATAACATCAGTTCATGAGTTGGTAGTCCTCCGTACACATGATCGACGGTTTTGTTTCCCTTTTGATTGGAGAGGAAATAGTTCCCATTTATTCCATCAACATAATTACATTTAGTATGTGGGATAAATTTATGTTTTTAAATTATCATAGTTCAGAAATATTTCAAGTGGTGGAATAAGAAAAAACACAAGTTTAAGAATTTGACCACTTATTCTAAGAACCTCTTTAAATTTATACATTAATCCCTATTATGAAGGTTTAATAATCAAAATAATCCCTCTCAGATTTGGGGGGTGATTATGGAAGGTATTTTTGTAGGTATTAGACAAAATAAAGGGTGTTTTAAGAGTGGGGAAGAGACAATAGGGGGTGGACTTCTATTAGTGTGGGAGAGGACACACATGGGATTTTTTTAAATAATAAAGTGTACCCACATTTATCAAAAGAAAATACACTTCAAAATATTTCATTACCAAAACATATAAGACATAGGGTTGAAATATTGTCATAAAATGTTTTTTTACATGTTCATATATGATTTTATCTCTTATATTTTTAGTTAAACCACATGAAAAATTCCATTTTAACCTTAACTATGACAATTAAATTTTAATGTTTCTCCTACACATTTTTACCAAAACTTTATTTGACCATATCATATAATATTAATTATTTTGACTCCATGTTTTTACTATTGTTCATACCCACCAATCGAATGACTAGATTAAAATGATTCTATTTAAAAAATAATATTTATACAGCATGTTTCATTTCGTTTAATCTTGGTGTTGTGTGTATCATAAGATATTTTCCATAGTATTAATACACAAAAATCTTATGGTGTTACATTCTCCCGTTATTGTAGAAATTGGTTCCTAACAATTATAATTTATTTTTAGTATATCATGAAATAATAATAATTTTTTCATCAATTTTAAATTATATGTTAAAACTAGGGAAATTATTATTTTAGAAAATATGTATTTAGTAAACAATATGTGTACCCTTATAAGACTTACACTTATGAATGTATTCCCATAACAATAACTTGATAGTTATTTGATACATTCCACACTAATATTTATATATTAATCTTCCACTACATGAGTTTGAATAATTATCAAAGAATATACTTACTTGATTTCATTCCATTGAAAATAGTTATTTGGTTCCTCGGTGTGTTTTGATCAATTTTATACCTCTTGTCATCACATTTTGAAAATGATGAATAAAAAAGATTAATTTTTCATTTCTGAACTGGTAAAATAATCTCTTAAGGGATCATGATATCCATTAAAATAAAATGTTCTTCAATATATGAAATATTTTATAATATTTTCTTCCTCTTATTTCTTCGAATTTAGTAAAACCAAAAAAATAATAATAAGAAAAAAATAATAATCGATAAATTAAACTATCAAATGAGTGGGAAATATTTTAATCTCCAAAACCTAAATAATAATACTCATGTTTTGATATACTAGAAAAAATTTGGATACATCACAATCATATATTCACAAAAAATTACTATAATTACCCTTAATTAAAGTCATAAACTTATCCTAAGTGTTATATATAATGATAACGTACTCCCATATAATAGAAAAATCAAAACATATTCTATCATTAGTGAAACTATTTCCTTTAAAATAAATACTTTGATTCCAAGAATCATTCTTGTAAAATTTTTCAAATAAGTCTTTTCCTTTGAGAGTCTCATGAATGATTAATAAGTGATTCTCATTATAGTTTTTGTCTTTTATAATATACAAATATAACATCTATAAATTCCAGAATAAATTATTAATTATTATTATTGACACTTAGGGAATTGATTCAAATCGTGACTCATCTTTTAATAGTGCATCCATTGTATATCAATTTATTGTTTCATTCCATCGTATTAGTGATCCTTAGGTCCTTTATATAAGATTTGTTAATAGACACAATACCTTAAAACATTTATTGGGATATTTCATTCCACAATTTTTATATTTTGGTAGTTCCCCTATCCCTTTCTTATTTTTCATATTTCCTTTTTCATGGTGCTCATTCATCCTTTTATTCTTAGTATTTCATTTGAAAATATAATACATAGAGAATAGTTTCTTGTCTAAATGGAAAATTATAATTTATCATAATATGATTCAAATGTTTTTGAATCTAAGGCCCTATAAAGGCTTCGATTAGACCCATTATAAAATTGATCAACCTCACTTTTTGTTATTATGTACAGCATCTACAACATGCCTTACTAATCTGGTAAAGTTAAAAACATACTCAGCATCCCTTTCCTTTTCCATCTAATTTATATTGATGAAAATTCTCTCTATTTTATCTAGTTTCTCTCAGGGAAAATATTTATCAAATAATATCACCTTAAAATTTCTCCATTTCATACTTTTTATCTCATCTTCCTCCTTAGTATTCTGAATCAATAACAATAATTGAGCTATGTGTCCATTAAAAAAATATACTGCCAGAATAGACTTTTCTTATTTTATTACTTCCAAGATATATAAATACCTTTTCAAGGGACTCTATCCATTGATCAATTACTAAATTATTAGTAGTTTCATTAATGTATGGAGGATTCTCCTATATGAAGTAGTCTAACATCGTTACACTATGATGTGGATCAATAGATTGTTTCATATAGTAAAGGTTATTGGGAAGAATATGAGAAAACTTCCCTCTTATAGTAGTGATATTTTCAGCTAAAACACCAAAAATAATGATAGTAGTTGGTGTTAAATAAGTGCATTGACCATATATACTGATATGATTTCCCTTAATTATTATAGAATCCATCTCAAAATAGTTTTTAATATATATTTAGAATATATTCATCATAAATATTGAGCTATGGAATAAAATTTCTTATGAATTTTGTTATCCAAATCAGGTTAAATAATCTAATGGGAGGGGTGAATCAGGGTGTGATAGATTAAAAATTTCTCTTGTTGATTTTTTTTTGTCGTAAAAAAACACTCCCCTCTCTCCTTCCTATAGTAAATTATAATATATCAATTAAAACAAGCATATGAAACACCAATTTTACTTGGATAACTCTCATTGGTCTATGAATAAGGAGAATATAAATAAAATGTGTCTATGTACCAAATCCCCTAATAATAATAGCAAATTACAAGGTTTAGAATGGACTCACTATACCTTCTCATTTAAAACCCAAACAATTTGAAATATCACTGCACTCTCAAATAAAGTTCCCTCATTGTTCCTTTGTATTATTTTTATTTTGATCACTTGAATCAATATGGTTTACACCACATTTGGTGTATAAATAAGATCAAATTTAATCTAATTGATCAATAAAACATTACCATATATTTACATGGAAATCCATTTTTAATACTTCCTAGATTTTCATTACTTTGATGGTGCTCACATATTCTTCATGAAACTGGTTAGTTCATTAAAAGAATAACCTACTTTCACAAAACACAAAACATTCATGAATATCACATATCCTCCTCAAAGAAACCTCTTTTTGATTTTCCCAATTAGCCTTCATGAAAGTAATCCATTTTTCAAATCATACATATCCTTATGAATCTCAACATTTTTCTGATGCCTAATAATTTTGGTTTGCTTAAATAGCATTCAAGATCATTCTTTCTCTATGAAATTTTTTACAATAACAACATTCACGAATCACCTTTTTGAATTCAAATCCATTGGATTTTAAAAAGGGCATGATCTAATCAAAGAAGGGGGAAGAGGCCTATTTATAGGTTTTCCTCTCATTCATGAGTTTTTTTCCTCATCATCAACATTTCATTATGCTCTCTATCTTTGTTCATAGACCACCCTGTCTTTACAAAACACTATGTAAATTTCTAATTTAGAAAGCTTCTCACAGTCATGGATCATTACCATCATCCCGTCGTGCATTCATTTTTCTCGTTCTCAATTACTCACCAATTATTGTTTATCCCTTCACGAAACCTAGACATTTTGAAACTCATGCATTTACTATATCATTGTGAGGCATTCATGGAAATATAAATATCACAATAATTGAACAATCCATAAAATTTTGGACCTCATTTATATAGAGAACACTAGTAAACAAAGGCACAATGTATAAAAAAATTCTATACCACTTACAGGGTATTCATTCCATTATCTTGGATATTTTTCAGCATAATATATCAAAAATCTCTCTAGAACACCACAATTGTCCTTGGAAATCATATTTTTCAACAAATCCAATGAACCCAAAAAAACTACAATGTTACCTTGAGTGATGTTTTCCCAACAATATCCCCCTTTAGGTTTGTTGACAACTATTCACATTATGATACCTTCTTAATGATTATTCCATCATATTCCAAAATTAACTTATTTAAATTCAGATAGGAATAAAATATTTACTCAATATATACACTAAGACAACATGATTCATGCTCAGTGTGAGAAATGAGAGTAGGATGTCAAGTTTATCAAGGAATCACTTCATTTTAAAAAGAACCAATTTCATTCACCATTAACTCCATATGTCATGATATATAAACTTTGATAGATCATATTAAGAATTTTTAGATTTAATACTCCCCCTACATAACTTCTCACCCTATATTGATTATGAAAATTTTCCCCCTCTTATATCCATAACGTCTCCCCCTTATTTAATGAACCTAAAAGTCAGTCTTTTGTTGTCTTTTATATGTTAAAAACAAAAACCATCACATTAGGGAAAAACACACCATACCTTGGGGAGAGTGGGTCCCAAATTCACACTTTTTCAAGTGAGGGGAGTTTATTTAACTCCAAGAGCCATTTGATTTCATTCAAATAAAAATTTGGGTAGGGAATTCATTATAATTTCCCCCAACATGTAGTTCTATAAGAATGTACTCAAACATTATAAGCTAACGATCCACCTTCTCAATGAAGAAGTGATACTTGATTTCAATTTTATTTTTCCATCAATTATGAATTGAATTTTTCCTATGATTTAAATAACTTGAATTTTCCTTATGGAATTTGATCAAAAAATGCACTTAAACTCACATATCATTATGCTAGTGTTTCATCCATAATAACATTGTGAAAGATTGAGTTGATACAATATATTAATCATCTATAGTTCTCAATAAAATGAAATCATGTTTCTTGGTTAGCCAGTTAATACACAATCCACCTAGATAGAATTCCCCAACGAAAATTGATTTTCTATCATCTATTGAATCATCACATCATGAATTTGTATAACCTAAAAACTCTCATTGATATTTTTCATTTTACATCAAACTACAATCATTACCCCCTTGATATACCGAAGTATGATTATTATTTAAAGTAAGTGGATTTATTTTGGATTAATTTGATACACTGATGCTTGGTATGTGGAAAAATGGTGTATGGTCTTGTATCCATCAAGGGAAATAGAATTCTAATGATATTCTTCAATTTCATAACATTTTCCAATTTTCCTTCATCATCTCATGATTGATTCATCTTATTATCCAACCGAGTTATTATACCCTTGGAATGTTCCATTCAAAATTTTCTTAGAACCTCCTTGGAATATTTTCATTGAGAAATAAATGTTTCATGCCTTAGTTTTGTAACCAATAAACCTTGGACAATTTTAAATTCACTAATATTTGGCATTTAGAACTCACCTATCATGAATTATATAAATTTTTTGTACTGTACTTCATCTAGTCCACCAAAGATTATGTATTTGAAATAGATGAGCACCATCATCCATTGCTCACTGTCATTTCTAACATAAGGAATATAATTAACTCCACATCATTGAAAACTGGTATTCCTAAAAAATGATCAACCCTTGAATACCATGCTCTTAGTGCTAATTTCATTACATATAGTGCCTTCCTCAACAAAAAAAATATATTCACATATTCATTAATGAGAAAAACATCGGGATACTCAATATAAACTTATTATTCTTGAACACCAATCATAAAATCGTACTTGACATCCATCTAGAAAACATCAATCTTTCTATGCACTATTATGGCCAAGAATAAACCCATTGTCTCCAGCCTCACAACATGTTAATTCTTTTTATCAAAATCATTACTCTCTAGATAAGAGTTCCCTTTTCACAATAGTCATTATTTTATTGGAATCAGTTTTTATATTCATTTTTTTCTGGAATACCCATTTTCCCCGTTGAATTTCTTATTTTCCAGTTCCAAAACTACCTCCCATGTATGATTATTTTCTATTTGGTCATGTTTTTCATTAATTATTAAACACAAAGTTCATCTCTTGATGCCTATTTAAAACAAATTTTATATCCCTGTGATAATAAATATTATTTATCATAGAGTTTTCACCCTCTGTGTATTCACTATAAATAGTTGATCATCGATTATGTTCATTCAACAAATTTTGGCTTGACTCTTTGTTCATGGTTCAGATACATGTTTATGGTCATCATTTTTTCTAATAAAATCTTATTTTAATTTTACTCAGGTACTTGACCTCCCCCTGGGGTTCTTGTTTGAAAATAACTATCCTTTTAAATCTGTTTAACTATTACATAAATAATTTTCTCATTTTATATTAAAACCTCATTATTTTTTTACATATTTTCTTATATTATTATTGAAGCATTTATGTGGTTTTAATTTTATTGAGTAACCACGAAATATCCATACATTCAATGGGTTTTAACCTTTCTTTGTTTTTATTTATTTATAATGAAACAATTACTTCTAAAAACTCAAAAATACATCAAAATTGGTTTCATGCCATATCATTGATCTTATAGAGTCTTGTATTTTTTTGGACATAAAAAGTCACAATTTATTTTGTATAATTATTTCATCACTAAATCTGCCCAAAACATTTATATAAGGTCATTATCAATGAGAAATGTTTTAGACATGTTGTTGATAATCAAATTTCTTCAATAAACTACTCCATTTTACTGTGGAGTTATTACTATTTAAACTTGGTACCTTATCCAATTTTTCTCAAGATAATCCTCTACTTTGATGTCTATAAACTCTATTCCATTATCTATTCAAAACATCTTGATTTTATCACCTATAATTTGTTAAATTATTTTTTCTACTATGGTATGAAACTGAACACCTCAGACTTGTGGGTGTTGATTGAAAATAATGACATTCTTTTGAAATCATCAATTAAAACAACATAATGTCTCCTCCCATCAATATCACTTGGTGGAATAGTTATGAATTCATCAATAAACATCAATTCATGAAATTTTATTGACTTTTATCTTTTTATTTGTATGTATTTTTAATGATGTTCCCATATTTACAAGCATTGCATGTATGAGTACCATCATGTGATAAACATGGGAGATCTCTAGAAGCATCACAGTTAACCAGATCATACAAATATGTTTGGATCAAATTACCACGATGTTTACCCCATAAACAATTTTCTTCTTCCATGTACATAAACAACATGTCTTCTTCTCCACTCACTAAATAAATATCCCTCTGTATAAACTTGAAAAATGCATTTTATGTTTTCATGATGTTTTATAATTTCATAGAAAATCTTATGGAATGTCATGAGTGAAAAAATTGATTGACACTTAGATACTTGTTATTAAGAACCACAAAAACCTATACATATTTACCTCTAATGTAGTTTCCCTGAAAAATATATTTTCTAAAGATAATAATCTTCATCCCTTCATAATTAAAATAGTTATAATATATTTCTTTTTTTATCTGATTCATATCACTATATCCTTATTCCCTATTATATTGGAAGTGTGTCCACTATCAGTGATCAATTTTCAAGTTTGAACTAATGTTTTTAAATAAATATATGCATCCACTTAATGTTACTCTATTTTCATTTTGGTCTATGTATTTCGCTAATATTCTTAATCATTCTCATAGTATGATAGACCACCTTCATCTTGTAATAATAAAAATCAATTTTTTGTTTTTATATTATTTTATTATTCTTTGTGTTTTTTATTTCAAACACCGGATGTTTGTTTTTTATCATTCCTCTGTATAGTTGATGTAAAATATCTAGCTATTGGCCCAAATCCTTTACACTAGAAACAGTGTCTATCAAATGATATACTAGATTTTCCAGCTGTATTTAGATTCCATTTTTTCTTTTGTTCCCTTTGATACCTCTTACCTAAGGAACAAACATTGTGTTACTGTCTTGAAACTTATTTGGGCACTTTGCTACAAGATGCCCAATTTTTCCTCATCGAAAGCATGGATGTGGAGTATTACCTTTAAACATTACAATTCCTCTTTTAAAATTTTTATTGTGGAATGAAATGAACTCATTCACATTATATTCCTTCTAACTATCTTCAATAGTGAGCTTCTTTCAGTCCTTGAATCCCACTTCTTTAGACATCCCCTTTTCCAAAACATTAATATCATCATTTTTTATCTTGTATGTGAAAATATTATATTCTAGGCTATCCAATTGCAGATCCTTGGGATCTTTATCTTACAATATATAAACATTTATATGGAACCGATGTTTAATTCATCTCATGATTCACTTGAAAATATTTATATCTTTAATAATTTCTCTGAGATCTTGAATTTATTCCACAAAAATGTTCAAATTATCAAAGAATTAATTAGAAGACTCATTAGGATTCATTCTAATAAAAAATAATTGTCCAGATTGGAAAAAATACCATTCATTACAGTAGTAAATACATCCATACCAAAGGATATTAATAAGTTCTTCGTCTGATTCATCCATAGATGAAAATTATTTCCATCAAAGGTTAGAATACCTTTATAGTTATAATCTTCTCTTTATTATGATGAGAGAGATCCATTTTCCATCTACATTTCCCTCTAATACCATTTGTAGGACAACCAGGTTAATTAACTTGAGATGGTGGTGAATCCGGGTATGGAAGATTAAAAAAACTATCTCTTTTGGATCTTTCATTGCAGTTACAAAAAATCTTCTCTCTCATTTTCCTAGCGATGTATAATATGAAAATTAAAACATGAATAAGGCATAAAAATTTAGCTTTGTTCACCCACACTGAGATACATTTAAGGAGAATAAAAATGAAAATTTCATATGTTCCAAATCCACTAAATCTCCCTTCCAATTACAAGGTTCAGTAAGGACTCAATGTCCCTCTAGGTTTACTACCAAACATAATTTGAAATATCAATGATCTCTCAAATAAAGTATTCTCACTACTCCTTAATTTGATTCTCTTTCTGATCACTTGAATTAATATACTTTACAAGACATTTTGTGCATCACTTAGTACTACTTTCATCAACTTGATGAATAAAACTTTACCAGAGATATACTATTAAATACCTCTTTAATAATTTCTTAATACTCACTGATTTTTCAAATCTCACATAACCTTCGTGAAACACCTCAATTATTCACATGAATAACCTATTTATGAAAACCCAACAACTTTTGTAAAGATCACATATTCTTATTGAAGCAACCTCCATTTAAAATATCACTTACCCTTCATGAAGAAACTTCCTTTCATGAATTATACATATCCTTCTCAATTATCAACAATTTCAAAATTCATGAAAATTTAGGTTGTCTTATATAGCCTTTGAAAACATCCATTATTTGTGAACATTTTTTTAAAGAAAAACCTTTTCAAATCACTTTCATGAATTCAGATAATATGGATACTCATTGAGGATTTCTCTACTCAAATGAGTGGGTAGAGAGATATTTTTAAGTGTTTCCTCCATTTCATGAAGATTTCATCCTCATCACCACCTTTTCATTATGTTCTCCATATTTGTTGGCAAACCTCCCTATCTTTAAAAATCATGACGAAAATTTCTCATTCACAAATATTCTCTTAGTCACAGATCTTTACCATCATCTCATCACACATTTTCGATGTTCATCTGTGATTCTCCACACCTTCGAGATTATCCCTTCATTAAACCCACTCTTTACGAAACTAAAGCCTTTACCATATTTTTATGATTCATTTATATAAATCTAAATTTTGGGATGATTGATCCATCCTCCAAATTTTGGAACCAAAAATTTGGATGAAACTAGGAAACTATGCCACCTTGTATACACAATTTTCAACACTTCTTCTAGGTAATACATTCCTTTATACTGGATATTTATCAACATAATATGTCAAAAATATCTCTATAAATCCACAACAAAACATAGAAACCTACTTTTTCAACAAACATGATCTACCCAAAAACACTGCAATGTTACCTTGAATGATTTTTTCCAAAAAAGGAAAAAGTTCTAAAAATATTAATCCAATTTTTAATCATTATCTTACGTGCTATGTTATTATAAAATTTATTTGTTAGTTGTACAATTAAAAATTATCTAATACAAACTACATCATCCCCAACTCCAATAACCCAGAGCTGATGTTTAATTTATTACATTCGTATAAGATACAAGGGATCATATCACTAATAATTGATCCGTTTAGATGTCTTAGGAAAGTAGACATATACATTCCATATTTTACCCAAATATTACCTTAGAAATTGATAAATTATCCCAAAATAAACTATATACTTGAAAATAAATTAAAGATATCACCTTCATATCCTAACAAAATAAGAACAAAATAAATATTTAGCTCTAATGCTCAGTAATAGTACTATACAATATAAGATATCATGGGTAGATAACCCATAATAACTAAGGAAACATATATAATAAAAACACATTCCATTTAATTAAAAATATTATATAAAATTACTTCCACTTCAAATATCATCGTAATAATCACATGGATAATGATTACTATGTTCATAATAAAATAAATGAATAGTGTTGGGAATTCATGATCTAATCATTGATGCCTCATGCCATGACATCATGAATCTTACCATCATGTCCTTTTTTCTATATATTTTACACACATTTAAAACCTTACCTTCAGACATTGTCATTTTAAGGGTAAATATACACTGAGAAATACATTTTATTGTCTATCTCATGAGACTTGTTGACACATATAGGTGTCATCTCTATCTGGGAAAAATCCCATTACTTACATATAAGAAATTGCATTCTTATATATTGAATCAACAATATAATACATACTCAATATTTATTACTAATCAATAACTATCTAGATTCAATCATGAATACAAATCATAAAAATTTAATCAGTAAAAGAAATAACATTCTAAGTAAATTACCCTTAGTTAATACTGTATATAATAATGAGTATACAGTTTAGTAAACATTGATATGAATAATTATTTTGAACATAACTTTGAGTTACTGAGATTATTCCTTATGAACAAAATAAATTATATACATAAATAAGTAATGGCTGAAAAGAGGCCATCAATTTTATGAAATGGTGGTTTTTAATTAAATGATATTTTATTAAGAATTAGAGATGAAAACATTAAATAATTACATTACTTAAGGTTTTTGTTCCTTTTTTGTAGAAATGAATTTATAAATGATTTCTAAAATTTATTTCTATGGTTTAAAAAATAATAAATTTTTATTTTAATGTAATAAAATCATAGAATAATATAATAAGGATTTTATTTGAAAATAAAAAGATACTTATATTTTAAGATAATTTGTTAATAATAGTCATGGAGGATGGAAAATATGTTCACATTATATACATTAAAAATATTACTCCCTTCAAAATTATGTAAAACGTAATAAATAATTTTCTCAAAAACAATTTAAAAATATTATTTTTAATCCTCTTAAAGAAATTCAAATGTCATATAAATATAAATATTCAAATCATTTAAAAAATAAAAATTACTAAAAAGAATTTTATTGATATGAATATGGAAGAGAAGAATTCCTAACCAAAAATAAATAAGTTTAAATTTTATTATGAATAATACATTGGTAGTATTCACTGTAAAAGAGAGGAAAATTTAGATGAAACATTAACGCCCAAAAATTAACTTAAATAGAAGAAAATATTTTTTTTTCAAGAAAATAATACTTTATAATTATTACAACATAAATTTGAACATCCACAGTCCAAATATGAGTTATATTGTAAAATATACCCTTAATAATTTAATAAATTTTTAAAAAAAATCCTTAAAATATGAAAACTAAATACATTTAATAAAGATGAATTAATGAGATAATATATAAAAGGGTAACTATATACATAATATAAAATAGATTAGTTACATAATATAAAATAAGACTCAATAGAGTGGATTTGAGATGAAAACACCTTACCATGAAATCCTAATTGGTCAAGCACATTATATCCTCATGAATAATCAATATAAATTTATTAAAAAAATTCCTAATAACCTTTATAAAATATATTATATTTTTTATGTCCTTTTTATTCATTTTACAACCATTAATTTTATATTTATTTCCCACATCGACCACTTAATATTGTTTAGTCAATTTCTCCAAAACTAATTTTGTATATTGGTTATTGTTAAAAGTATTAGGAAATGGGAACATTATCTGCATAATCATAAAATTTCATAGTTATCATTTTTATACATTCAACATACTTTTGTAACTATCTTTTTAAGTAGCTCATAAAAAATTAAACATATTGTTTTCTAGAGATAGTAGACCATATGTATGCATGGATGATATTTTCATTTTTCTAATGGATGAATATAAAATAATGTTGATAAAGGATTAACATCAAAAATCATAATATTGTTATAAATATAATACACAATTTGTTAAATCTGTCCTTTTGACTGACCATGCAAGTATAAAATGAAAAATGAATCGCATCACTTCATGGTGGTGGTGGTCCACATGAGCGCTTGAGAGATCTTATAATTTTTTAATAGATGGAAGTATGTGGAAGTAGATAATATTATATATATATATATAATCATTCTAATGCTATAAATTTTTTATTTATAAATTAATTTTAGTATAAAATAATCCATGTCATGCGGTGATAAAAAATGAAACATATCGCTTAATGGAAGTGGTAGTCTACAAGTGTGCACGAGTGAAGTTTTCATTCCCCATCAGATGGAATAGAGGTGGAAAATGTTGATATATAATAAAAATAACATTTTATTATATTTAAGATACATATTTCATTATTTTAGTATTCTTGTAACTTATTTATAAGGATATATAGGAATAAATAATTTGAAATGAGTTGGTTAAGATGATAACCTTATCTTTGGGAGACCTCATTTGGATTACATTTTAAGCCTTATTGGAATGGAATTCTTGGATGAACAGAACCTATAGGTTGTGGATAAATATTTTTGGATGATATTTAGTGTGGTATTGGTTTAGACAATTTTCTTATGAAGTGTGGATATTTGATGGGGGATATTCCCTTTTATTAGTGAGGTGAGTGGAAATATTGTAAATAATTGAATGATTATTATATAATATATGACTTACACATGTAAAGTTGATCAAAATTATGATATTTTTTTAATATGATAAATATAATTTTATAGGATAACTAAATAATTATATTTAATCAAGTTTTTAGTTTACCTTTAATTCTTGTCTCTTTATTTGATCTCATTATTCCCAGTTTACCCTTAACCGTAGTGAAAAAATATTACTATTGTTACTATTATACATGACCAAAAAAATTATCCAAATAAAAAAATATAATATAATTATCCCAAATATAGAATCCATTTTCTAAGAATAAATTTCCATAACTAGTAAAAACAAATTTTATATAACTTCACAAAACACAATGAAACCGATTTTTAGAAAAACAAAATCCCTTTTAATTGTAAAAATGATTTTACGACAAGAAAATGTATAATATAGACTATAATGGAATTATTTAAATTATGTTACATTAAAGGGTAATTAATTTTATTTAAAACCAAACTAAAAAACAATTTAACTTTGTGACTTCTACATTAAAAAATTAAAAATAATAGTTTCTTTTTGAATAAAAACATTACATTGATTTCCAAAGAGTCAAATATAGGTTTATCTGTGTTAAAATATATTTTAAAATTAATTATATTAAATATAAAATATTTATTTATGATATAAATTTTTTTCATAAACAATAAATTCATTATTATATCATGATAATTTCAAAAATTATACAACATTTTTAAATTTATTATTGTTCACTATTCACCCAAAAATAAACTATTTATTAAAAAATAAGAAAAAATCCCCAGAGGATAATTTTGATAATATAAAATTATAAATGAAATAATTTTATTCTAACTCAATTTCAATAATGTATAAATTTATCATCTATGTAAAAATCCCAAAAAAACAGAAAAACTGGTTGTATAAAAAATGACACTTTTAAACATTACTAATTATTATCCTCATATTATTTCATTATTTTTATTAAAATTTGAGTACTTATTTACAAGTAAGTAATCGATATTTTTTTTTGGAAAAAAATTATATATATTTGATAATGTGCATACTCTTATTCCTACATACCAATCTAATGACTAGGTTATGCTTATTATATTTAAAAAATAATCAAAATGGATCAGGTACTATGAACGTTGGACACCTAAAATTTAATTAAGAAGTAAAATGAACATGTTATAGGGTGGGTGTAAAAAAACATGTATGATTATAACCACAAGTATGAAAATTCACTGATGGAGAAGAAAATATAGGTAAAAAAAGGACCACATCGAGATATTATAAATGATAGATTTCAACAAAAATGCATCTGCGACTTACATGGTTTACCTATAATAATATGTCACATTTATTGAATCTTAAAACCATCTAAATAAAATGCACAGAATATATAAGAATACACTGTGTAAAATTATTGTATTTTCACTGCAAAGCCTCTACAGTGAGAGTGTGATCAAACTCTGCCCAAAGTGACTAGCATGTTCATTTTACTTAATATTGAACCAAAGATCCACTTTATAAGAAATAAAATTATCAATGAAATTAATTAGATATCCTTTCACAAATATGTGACATGTTTTTAAGATACAACCATATGTATAGATATTCAGTGATTCCATGGCTACCTTATTCAGATTCACCTTCCTCCATCAGGGGATGGGTAGAATCCAACTTAAAGATTTCAAAAAAAGAGGATTTTTACAATTATTAAAAGAACAAAAACAAATTAGTATATTTATATTAGATAAATAATTTTTTTAGAACCTATTATAACCTTTAAATCTTCCCTTACATCCATATTTATATGAGATATCATTGAACTAATAGTGGAAATTTTCCTATAAAATATTGCATTATTATTAGAACCCCATTTAAAAGAAAAGACATACAAGGTGGAAAACACCTATATGTTGGAATCTCACTCAATTACCGTGTATTCATAAACTAATGCCATGATTTTTGGCATGATACTTATTTCATCAAATATATTATCACAAAACAACTTCTAAATACATTTTCATATTCACATTGAAAATCCATAATCGATGAAAAGATTCCACATACTCTCATCCATCAACCGAAATGTGTATGTGATGAAGAAAGAAGAATCCCTATTCTCTAAAGGGGTAGATCATTTGGTAGACTATTTTTTCATATTCTCCATCGTATCGTGAATTTATATGGGTCTATAAATGATAACTTTAATTTTTTAATCAAACTCAGTAAGTTTTTATCGGAGTTTCGTTTCATCTGATACATTTCTCTAGTTGTGTGATGCATTTTGGTATTATTTATGTATACAAATGTTTCGAAATAAAATAAACATTACTATTGAATATAATATCATGTTTTAACAAATAATTATCATGGGTTCCACCAACATCATCTTTATGATCAAAAAAAATTATTTTTTGAATTTGGCACCATCGTAGTTTCCTTTAAAGGTCTACCCAACCAAGTAACATTCCAATAATTATGTGAGGATTGTTTAAAAACAAACCAAAATGGTAAATACATTAAGTTATCAATATGTGGATTATAAATCCAAATGTATTTATGAATTCATGTAGAAGGGATAAGAATTTTTCAACAAATATTTGAATCTTTTGCTGATAAAATCCAAGGGATCATTAGAGGTGGTATATAAGTTCCAAACAAATTTAGAGATAAACAAGCCATTATTCTTATGAAGGTCCTTGATGACGAGACCTATCATGTCCACTTTTTTAGTGTATTCATTCCATGAAATTGTTATATGTTTATTTCTATGTATTCAACATATCCATACTATTTTCTTTATGAAATTTCCAATCTTGTTGACAATTTTATCATGCCCTTAATATATAGATTAGGCATAAACAAATTTGGATGTTATGACACTGTTGAAAAGAAAAACCAACCCTGCTAAAGACATAAATTTTTTATTACTACTTTCAATTTTCACTGTAATTCGACGATATATATCCTAAAAGTAATAAGTTTTCTCTTTTACCCAAAATAGAGGTACCCCTATGTATTAAAATGGTGAACTAACTCTTTTGACACTATGTAATCGAGCACCTCTATTATTCTATATACATGAAACCCCATTCTTATACACAATTAAATACTTGTTCTAGCTGATTGATTATCTAATCGATTCCACACAATGACTGAATATTACATTTTTAGCTTCATCAATTCAGGGAGAAAAATCTCCATGTAAAATAATTTCATCTTTATATAATAGATGTGATTGTAAAAAGATATTATTTCCATCGTTCATCCACTTATAAAATCCCATGTGAACAATTACACAAATAAATTTTCTCAAAAAATCATCAATAAGCACAAACTAATTCTATGATAATGGGTCCCCTATCTGATACCTCTAGAGAATCCAAATATTCCTCTATAAAACAAATTGATGATCAAATATTGTCATTACCTATTACGAATAATATTGATCAAATTAATTAAATCACTATAAAATACAAACCTCATAGAAAGCCTCATAATGATGTTATATATAATAGTGTAAACTGCCATAGAAATATCTATTTCTCAAGAAATATGGTCGTGTTGTGACTTCCACTTCAAAGAGTTAATATACATAGATGTAGTGAACAAGAAAGTTTGAATGTTCCTCCCTATAACAAATCCAAGCTAATTTTATTTTTTATCTAATTTATAATTTTTTCAAACCACATGGAATTCATTTTATTTATAAATTTTAGAATAGTATTTCCCATATAATTGTTCATATAGTCCATAATATCAACGGTATGTTTCTTAATTCAAACAAATGTCAAAAAAATGATTTGGTTCCCCAAGTCATTAAAGTACTGATAAATAATTTTCTAACTTCCTTTATAAAATCTTTATGAATGATAACCTAATAAAACATAAATAATTTTTTCATAAACCCAACTAGTATAATAGTACTAATTTATTATATTGATAATAGTTAATTACTTTTCTTACCTTACATAAAAACCTCCTTAAAATCTCGATTCCAATCTTAGGTAACACACTTTCGGTGGTGGTAATTTAATTTTTTGGTGGATTTCAAATCTTCATCGATATATAAGGTGCTAAAGTGACCAATAATAGCTTCTGATTTATTATACTCTTAGGATAATATAGATCCATTAAATTATACTACACTCAATCCCTTTTCAAATTCGTCTCATGTTGTAGGAATTGAAAAAAAAATCTATTATTTTGATCCCCATCATAAATTCATTTAACTTGATAGTGATTCTAGTAAAGCTTCTATTTGATAGATAAGATATCATATGTTTTTTAAAAAACATGAAGTTCCATGTGAAAATTATTCTAACTATCTTGGGTACTAACCATCCATTGATAAATATATTTTTTAACTAGAAAAAATATAATCAACTATCCTTGAAATGGAAGCCCTACTCCATGACAATTGAAGAGCTTTCACTTTCCTAAGAATTTTAGGAAAACTTTATATAGGACTCCCATGTTCCTCTGGTTTCTATCCATATAAAACATATTCCCTCTATCTAGTATTAGTCATCCACACATAATTAAACATAATGAGGATGGGATGATACCATGTGGACTTAAATTTAATATCATAAATAAGGGGATTGTGCTATGAATTAAACTTTGGAACCTAGAGACTTCCACCGATTCACTATTAGTATTAATCCAATAAAAAAACATTTAATAAATTTTTACATCCTTTTATTCATAGTGTATCTACTCTTGGTGAATTAAACCCTAAAAACGACATAATCTATATAAAAACAATCAACATATTCATTGAACACAATAAATGAAATTCTTTTATAGTTGGACCCAAACTTCTCATCTAGATTCAAAACAGAATTGAAATCCTAAATGAGTATAATGTTCTATGAGAAATGGCCAGCCATCAAATCTAGCTACCACTATAACTTTTTAATTTTAATATATAATGTGTAAGTGAGTATTAAATATATATTAATAGGACGACCAATTAAAATAATTGATTGTGTAACATGTTATGGACTCCTAAAGTAATAGATCACTTGTATGTTGTTATACATTAATGTCCATAGGGTCTCAAAAGCTCCATTAAACAAGTTGGGTATAAGGAAAGAATAAACAATTTTAACATAGTGAAAATTCAACCAATACTAAATTTTAATAATTGGTTCAACAATCCCAAATAGAACTGGTTTTTTGAACTCAATAAAATTCGCAAGGGGCTCCAATAGTTGATGCATTTCAAAACGCCTGGATATTTGAGACAAAAATTTTCATTTATACTTGGATGAAACTACATTCCTTTTAGGGGTCCCTTCTTGTATTAATAATAAAATATTATCATCTTCCCTAACTCTTTATTATACCCCCTTCATGGCCTATGAACCTCCTTTCAAGAGTAGTATCACTTCCTAATGTAACTCCAACATCACATTTATCTCCGTCAAGGTCATGATCATCATACCAAAAGCTTCCAATGAGGGGTATATATTTATTAGACTATTTTGATATATTTCTCAAGGTCACTTGTAGCTACCTCCAGGATAACCATCCATAGGTAACCTGAAAATTTCACTACATCCTCTAGAATGCTGATGACCACCTTTTAGACCCTACCACCGAATTCGCTTTTGTATCTGGTGTATCTCCCTCCCCAAATAGTGATACAATGTATATGATAGCACTAACCTCATTTATATTAATGGATCTATCATTAATAATACTACCCTTTTCAATAACCATAGGTGGGATTCTTATCCAATCCTTCTAAATGTGAGTAGTAGGGACTCTATCCTGATGATTTATCTTAGAAACAATAGGTGTCCCATCAAAAGGGAAACTTTCCTTACTCCCAACAGCTTAATATAGCATAAATAATCTATTATAACCCGATTTATAAATGCTTTTGGTGGTTGTACCCTGTCCATTATTCATAGGTAATACATAAAATGTCTCCTGGTTTTGTATATCCAAAATTTTGGGCTGAATTTCCTTCCCTTTTCCCTTGTAGACTTTTCTTACACTTTTCCGCATCATGACCATTGATGCTACATAGAATGTAGGTCATGTATATCCTAAATTTAGAGACATCATTTCCAAAAAAGTTAAATTATGGATATAATTTACCACATTGTTAGAATTAAATTCCCAATGCATTGTTTTCCTCAATCATATTGAGAATTACTTCCTTAATAATATTTTTTTAATCCACTTCCACTATGACCTATGAAAAAGGTCTAAACTTTTGGTTAATGTTTTTTTGATGCATTTTTGTAATAGTATACATAATAGAACATATATCCCATATAATATGGGGTTTCCAATATATCCAATTCAAATTTCTAATGTGGATCAACACTTGAGAATGTGAGTTCCAAATAATAGACAGATCTAAATTTTGGTACAAATTAGGGATCCTTAGTAATGCTTGAATCAATGAAATGGAACCAAATCCCGTGACTTTATCTTGTTTTCATTGGATTTTAAGATGATATAATATAAACCTCATCCAATTATGGTTATCCTATAGCCACTAAAACCCTAAACTAAATATATCTTTTTCACAATTTCATCAAAACCCCAAGTCTTTCCATCTTTTTTCAAAAACACCCATGAAAATATGGAATATTTTCAGAAGTTCAATTTCTCCCCAACCACATTATGATTTTATGAGACATTCATTATTAACCCTTTCTAATCATCCTCATTGGTGAATATATATCAATGTTAAAGAAATAAAGACATGTATTTAGATGTGTAATCTTTGTAAATCTCTCCCCCATCTCATCAAATATGATCATTATTGCAATATTATTTGCATCCCTAGACCACTAAACATTATAGGATATTTTTAACTTAATAACATGGTGTGTTGAATCAAATGAGGGTAGATTTAGGATTTTCCCTAAATAGTATCTAAAGAGATCTCAATAAATTTCAAACCCATCCGGTTCCATTTCCATATAGACCATGATCGTTATATATTAATATTTCTATAGTATATCATGGTTTTTTTAATCATGTAATTGTTTGTATAATAATATCTTTATAAAATTATTCATAAACTAAAATATTGTGTTGTTAGAAGTATCCTTTGTCACCTAGTTTTTTTCTCGCTCTACAAAGTGCTCTTCCTCTACAACCCTCTTCAACATCCTCTATGGGCTACAATAATATGGGAGTTACTAATGCCATCTCATGCACCCCATAAAATTCTATTATCATAATTATCTTTTCTACCATTTAATAATCATAAAACATATAGTCTCCAATTCCCTCTCCCTCCATAGGATATAGAATATGAAACATGAATTAATCTTATATAATGTAACATGTGCTAATTAAAATTGGTTTATGCAAAACAATTGGAATAATAGTGGCAATATACTATTTTATTTCAAATTATGATGGATTTTGTTGCATATATTTTTTAATTATATATTTACATAATTTATAATTTCATTTTGTGTTTTGAAAAAGTGTGCACAATATTAGATTTTTAGGTGTGATGGTTTAACGATTTAATCTAATTATTTTCAATAAAATATATGTTTCTAATTTCTTATAGATGAAAATTATTAGATTCTATTATAATTTAAAATATATTATATTTTTATATTTTTATTATTAGTTTTATAAGGTTATTATCTTAATGCTATGTTATATTTTAAACATGATTTCGTTTCACTAATATATTGTATGTTATTTTAATTATTATTTTTCAACGTTATAGTAATGGATATTATTTGGATTACTTTTCCATGTAACGCACCTAAATTACAAAAGATGATGGAGAAACATATATAGTTTTCAATTGAAAAATAATTTGTTGATTGAGAAATTAATTTTCCATGTCATTCTTGTTATTTTAGATTATGGGTGAAAATGCCTGATTTTTATGAATAATTTCTATTGAAAAAAATTATTTTTGGATATGTAAAATGGATTTGGAATGGTGAATAAATCATTACAAAATGTTTTATATTTTTCCAACATCACAAGCATTATGCTACAACCTTGATAGTGGAGAATAAAATTTAGACCATGATTATAAATGAATTGGGAACAAAAACAAAAAAAGATGAAAATTCGACTAACATTTCAGGATGTGTTGACTATAAACATTATAAGGCTAGAGGAATAATAATTCATTACTCATATATTTTAAACAACAATACATCAACCACTAGTATTTTGTAACTTATTACATGAAAATATATAAATAATCATAATTTTGTTTTTTAGGGTCATCATACAAATTTGGGTGATGTTATTAAAACCATAAAATCATGAAAAAAGTACAAGAATGAATATAAAGGAAAGTTTTCCAACTAGAGATGATATATCCCCAAATAATTTTAAACTGTGACAATTCATTTGAATATTCAATTGGATGAGGAAGTTAATGTTGGAGGACCCACTCAATTTATATTTATGTATCCCATATAGAGTTATTTCATTTATGTTTTCGTCATTATTTAATTATTATTTTACATCTCAAAACTTATGAGGTTTGTTATGTTTTTATTTATTAGGTATCATATTTATTTGAAATATTATATAAATATTCAACCACAACCATAAGGATTTATTGTTAATGGTTTCTTGTTTGAAGAGTTTCTCTCATTTTTAATGTTATTTATATGAGATTGTGAAAAAAAATTAATCAAGTTGGATGTGTTAATGATTACTCAAATCATATTCAGTATTTAATTAAATTAATAAAATTTGAAATAGTTTCTCACAGACATGGAAAAATATCCTCATTTTCAATAAATCATATAGTGTCCATATAGGAAAAAATATTTTACCAATTAAAATAGATTTTTTTGAACCCTTCATTTAAGAACTGAAGTCACAAACAATGAGATTACTATGAAGTCAAATTATAAAATAGAAATAAATATAAAACATTTATGATCAAATATATTTTTCCATGGTTTTAAAATCATGGAGCATCATAATTGGTTTCATATTTATAATATATTAATAATTTTCTATTAAAAATATTATTTTTTTTATCTATTTATATAGACAATTGGTGTTGAAAATCAAGATAAATTGAATATTGATTTTAAATATTTATCTTTAGGGTCTTTAGTGTAGTCTAAGAGGTTAGATTCCTATAAAATCAATAGTTTCAATTTTTATACAACTTATCACGAATAAGATTTAATCAAATAGTGGCATCTTCAAAAAATTTATAGAGTTGTGATACTATATATACTAGTATCATTATCAAATTAAATTTCCAAATACACTTTTTAATGGTGATATTAACATGTAATTTCATAGATATTAAAAAGGGTATAAATAAATATTTATTACAATTAAATTTGTTGAAATTAAATCTTTTGATATATATGGGTGAGATTTGAAAAACAATATCCAAATATTGTGTATTTAAAATTTAAATGGTATATTTTTTTTATTGTGGATTCAATTAAAGGAGGGTTATTTTAGTCCATGTGAAACGTGGGGACCTGTATGATATGGGAAATGATTTTGAAAAATGGTTTACTCATAGTGAACCTTGGAAAAAAGATTTGATTAATAAATTTCTCCATGATGATTGATGGAGCGCATATTTTTGCATATTTTATTTTTAATTCAATGTTTTAATTAGAAAAATTAGATATTTTAAGGGAAATTGTCACATTTTTAGGGTTTAAGAATATGATTTAATTTTTTGTGAAAATAGTTTAATATTTTATTTTTATATTATCTTAATATTTCATACATAACAATATCTATACAGCTCCAAAATGAGCAATTAATGTTCTTATGATTTATAAAATTATTTTGTACATTTCATTCAACTTCACATTGAGCTAAATCTAAATATTTAACACCCAAATAAATATCAGAATTTTTGATTCAAAATTCAAGAACTGTTTTGATAAATTTCAAATATGGTCTTGTATACAAAAATATAAACAACCAAATGAGGAAAAGGTTAGGGAATATATCAAATTTTTTAGGGACCAAATTTATAAATTTCATATGATTAATATTTTTCCATCTCCAAGGGCATAAACTCATGGGAGCCTAGAAAATTTGAATTCAAATAGTTTTCCAATCAAGAAAATGTTGATTTAATAATCTTGTAATAATTTATTCTTCATGTTTCCAATGGAGTGAAATAAATTTGGGTAGATTTTGGGGACTGAGAAAAAATCTTTCCGTAAGATCACTATTAAATATTTTTCTCTTTAATGTGGTAATCGTGTGTTAACTATCAAAATAAGAATTTGGTCTAAAAATGATCCCCCCACATACATATAATAATGAACTTACACATTATTTCAAAATTGTTATATATTTTTAGTAGATAAGTATGATTTTTCAACAAATAATACATGTTAATTTATAAAATATAATATTATCTCATTCCCTTCTTCTCTTCTATTGTGTTATTCTTTTGTTTTATACAGCCCATGAATCTTATCTTTGTAAAAAAGGATAGCTAACTTTGAATCTTATTCAAATTGTGGTAATAGTGTTTTTATTTTATTCCATGTTCTTAAATGTTTCTCAGTATCTTATTCTATGATTTTTTAAATGGTTAAAATGATTAAGGTGTTCATTCACTCTCTATTACTTGTGATCAACTTATTTTTCTTATTCCCCCTTATTCTTCTCTATCATCATTACAATACTATATACAGTTGAGTAACACTATGGATATGATGTTAGGTTGATTTTCCTATAATAATTTGATATATTTGTGTTAATATGAATTCAAATAGGATGGTTTCTAGTGATAGATTATATCTCTACACTAAATGGAGTAATTAAAATGTTCTTTTAAAAACAATTACAGCTTCAATGGGAACTCTTAAGAACAAAAAATTCATTATTTCCAACTAACATCTTTTAATTTTTCTTCTTATTTATCATTTTTATATAACATATATATATAATTTTGTTTTAAAATCACCCATAGTTTTAGTTTTTATTTGTAGTATATATTTTAGATATAGTAGTGAAAATAAAATAATAGTGGTATGTTAGGGGTCTCCTTATAAGATCAACCCTAGGGTATGTACAATGTTTAATTCTTTAAAAATAAGAAATATATTAATTGAAGACTAAAAATAATACATGTGGGTAAATTTGGACCTCTTTATAGGAAGTCTAATATCTTGCATAATCTGTTTATCAAAAGAAAAAAACTCAACAGAATCAAGCATTTCAAAAAACAATTAGAACACCACTGTATATCAATCTTTTCTTGTATCAATGATCAGATTTCATATAGATTTACTTTATTTATAATGAAAATAATTAGGATATCATTAGTGGAGAATAATGGAGGAATCCATTATAAAATAATTCAAAAATTATTATGTAATTTCAGAATCAAAAAGAAATTATTACCCATTCCATAAATAAATTTAATGCTTAGAAAAATGATCAATAAAATGGGAAAATAAAATATTATCTGTCAAACTATTTAAATCAAATAACCTTATAAATATTAAATTATGATGGAACTATGCTTGAACCAATACATAATATTTTAATATTATGGTAAAGAAGAATTATATCCAACTAATGCATATGTGGGAGACCAAGATGAATTGGAAAAATATTGGGCTGGATTTGTTAATGGTAAATTTAAAAGTTATTCTCTTATATTTGAAACTATAAAATTAATACAACTTTACCTCTCTATTTCATTATAAGAACAGATGATTGATCTGGTGTAATTTAATGAAATAATGGAGGATATTGACTATCAACCTCTAACACAAACAACCCAACTCCAAGAGTCACTAGGAAAAGAAGAAAAATAAGAAGTTTATCCAATACATGGAAATTATATTTTACTCAACCCATATTATTTTATTCTACTGAAAAATATTTGATAATTATATCGCAATTCATTTATTTTCCACATCCATATAACATCTGGATTGACATGGTGGATGAAGAATAAGAATATGTGCATATTGAGATCAGGTCCCTAGTAGCCCTATCTAAAAAACAAATTTGAAATCCATATACATATAAGGGAATACTTTTAAATTTATTTATCTCATTTAATTCAATTAAAATTATACATTTCAAAAACATCCCCTTTTTTGAAATTCTAAATATAGAAAAAATGTTCTAGGACCTAGATTGTTGTTAAAAAATGAACCACCGAATTTGTATTTTTAATAGAAAAGAAGATATTGAAGAGATAATGGTAATGAAACTACCTCCTCTACATGAAATTTTATATAAAATAGATGAAAAAATCATGTTATTCAATAGGTATCCCCTTAACATGAGCCTATCATTTGGAGTAGAAAAATAAATATTATTCCTGGGATAAATATAGTATTGATTATGACCAAGTGTTGTTTCTATGAATGGAATTTAAGAAAAAAAATAGTCCTAAAATTTAAATTATTGAAAAGGGTTTATTTATTATGAATTTTTAAAACCTAATCATGAAATAAAATAGAAATTTTAAAAGAGTATGATGAGATGATAATTTAGTCAGGGTGAGCTTTAAAATTGTAATCCTATCATAGTATTTAAATTTTTTTATTTCCTCTTCATATTATCTAATGAATGTGCATTTATATAATGATTATCTTCTCACCCTTCATTGAATGGAATTTGTGAGAATAAAATAACAAGAACCATTTATTATTTTACCCTAATTTCTATTTGTAAATATTATAATTAATATAACATCTACATTATCAATGAAATACTTAATTGGGCCTTATGGTTCTATACTAATCCAAAAATTATTATTGTACCTTCCACACATTCCAAAAAATCAACAGAAAATTCACCACTAATGCCAGAAAATTGCATCATGTATATTTTAAAGATTAGTGGATAGAGATAATGATCATTAACCAAGTAATTGTGTAGTAAATATAAATAATCAAATACTATCATATTTGAAATTAAAACATCTCATGAATACTTAAATTAGTTACTAAAAATTAGAATCTATTCATTGTTGTTTTTTGGACTAAAGAATTAAAAATGGAATTCAATCCCTTCACTGATCACTCAAGAGTTACCCCTCTATTTGAAGGGAGATAGAGAATAATTGGGGTAGAGAATGAACCAAAAAACTAAAAGTAAATTGAAAATAAGAATTAAATAATAATAGATGATGCACTAGAAAATAATCAAGATACCTTCCCCAATGATGATCATAATTAGCACCCTCATCTTACCTTTACATATATGCATGTTCCCTTTCTTTCAGATTGGTCAAACCTAACTTGATATTCTCCTTTTTGAATCTATAAATTAATTCATTATTTCTTGATCTTCAACTCTCTAGTGTGATTAGGTATTCTAAGATATCCATATCCTTTTTTATTTGGTGTCAAATGAAGTATTTTTTATTCTTAAGATCCATTTGGGACCTTATATAGATTTCATACTTTCTATCACGGTGCTGAGGAAATTGGATTGATGTTTGGATGAGGCTCAAAAAGCCTTCAAGTGACCTTCTCTCAATCTTTATAAATTTATTTTTCATATAATTTTGGATCAAACATGTGGTATTTGATCAATGGATCAACCATGATGTTCATCTGACAGCATGATTTATGATTGAGTGTATACTAGGAAGGTGATCATATGGTATAATCAGAGTGTGGTTGGATTTAATAAATGTGATATCACTTTAACCCTTTGGGGAATTTCTCATCATGATAGATCATATATCTTCGTATGATCAATTCATGGAAGGCATGTTCAATGGATCTCTTTTTACAAAGATAGATCAACCAAAAGACTAATAATCAGCAGTGTGATAGACTCAATGTGTGTTTGATCTAATTCGTACATAGATTCAATGTGTTAACAGTATGATAGACAAGTAGCTACAAGGAAGGTTCTAGCATGTGGTCGATTATTGACTAGTGTTCGATCGACATGGACATGTATTAGGTTGATCTATATGGTCAATTATTTGGTTGTTCTTTTGGTAGGATAATGACTTTGTAAAATTTTATCAATGTCTATTTGTTTATATAACACCTATAATTAGTAGAATTATTTTTATTTCATTATAATAAATTCATCCACATGAAATATGGTGCTTTGGGCCCACACTCTTAGGTCTAGTACCATAAACATGTACTATATATAATGGATTAAATACTAACATTTGATTAATAGATGTGGCTATCCCATAATTAAATAATATGATAAAAATATTTCCTTATATATATTCCCACCACCCGTAATGTTTATAGAATTATATAATTAGGAACAACTATAAACTAACAAAACCCATGTCATTGTCAACAAATAGATATTTTTTCTACTACAAAATAAACTACATAATACATTGTAAATATTATAAAATCCCAAAAACACTCCATACTATTATCCTATTAGACATACCATGTGTTATTCACTTCCCCATAACCTAGGTAAATTGAAATATTAGAAGGGGTAAAGTCAAATACTCAGAAAGAGAAAACATACGAGTGAGGTAATAATGTAATAAACATGGCATAAATATTATGGAAGAAATAAGTAATCATCGTAATTATATAATAAACTAAAACATAGGGAATAATATATCCTTGGATAGGATTTTAAATAAATAGATGACATGGATAATAGTAACTGATTTCATAGTGATGAAATGAATATTTTTGGAAATATAATTACTTACCTTAAGATAATACATAATGATATTAGAAATAATGATCTTACCACCAAGGGATTATGTTAAGAAAATATTTTTTTCTAGTTAAACATATAAAATATACACAAACAAATTTTTTTGAGACCTACATATGTATTGAGTGGATATATATTGTCGAGTTAACCCCATTATTTATTTAACTCCAATACATTAATCTTATGATATAATGATTGAAAAATTCATTATCAGCATTTCCAATAACCATCCATATTGGAATAATAACATATGGAACACCAATATTTTTTACCATTTCAAGAAAAATGATTAAATTTTAATAACCCTTCAAGATAATGAAGAAACTTTTACTATTTAAACATGGTTTATAAAGTTTTTTTATTCAATACAACTCCTCTAATTTATTTGGTAGATATATTTCTTAAATTTTAATATTTTTAGTTTCTTCATATCATTCCTATTTTTTTGGTAATAATATGGGAAATATTAAATTTTCACTATTTTTTTACCCATATATATCTTTTTTTATTACTTTTTACTTTTAGTAATTCATGAATGAACATTTAATCATCCTATTTCAATTTTTTATTACTGTTTTGCATCCAATGAAAAAATAGTTTTACTATTATGCATGAAATGTATACTTTATAACAACAGTAGAAGGATCTAATCCATTGAATGGTGACTCCATTTTTATTTTAGTAGTCCTATACTGATAATATCATCTTATTTCAAAAGTATCACACCCCTATTTTCCTCATAGAGGTAGTACACTTATGTTCAAATGGTATGAACTCCTACTTTATCAATATTTTCATTACTCTATTCAAGTTGTAGTAAATTACATTCAACAATATCAAATTATCAATACAATTATGTTAAGTGATATCAGTGGTAGCATATATAGTAAAGGTAGTGGTATAAACTTCTTTAGGTAGCACTTCTCACCTCAACAGTGGAAAAAGAAAGACATGGATGGTACTATATCCTTACTTAATATAGAAAATCTAAATTTCCAAATATATACAAAAAAAACATCCCATGTAGCTGATTCATGTTGTTGAATATGAAGCAAAGGTATTTTTATCACAACCACGCATTCAATAGTGTAACATAGCCAATTACTATATAACCAAACTAAATCAAATATTCAATTTCATTAAGAAATGCAAATATATTATTACTTTTAATATTTTAGAATTTATTTGATAATAATTTATTTATTTATTTATTTATTTTAAAAACCTCATATGTTTTAACGAGAATATTTGAAAGTGTTTTTAATATGTATAATGGAAGAATTAGAGTAAGATAATTGTCTGATATTGTCCATGATAATTAAAATTATAGGTAAACAGTATTATTTTATGTACTATTATTCTTTAACACATGGTATACTTTGATTAGTTATTTAAACTCTCCTCGTACTCATGAATATCTTGGAATTATTGTTGTGTAATTATCTATTAGAATGTGATTAAGTGGAACATGATTAAATACACTTGACATGGTTTATTCAATACATTCACATTCAAATAATTAAAAATATATAGAAAAATTATGATGTGATATATTCCTACTATAACCACCATTTCATTAGTGTGATCATGATGGACTTTATCATTTGACCATCTAATACTAATGTTGTTGAATTTATTGAATTTTACAAACATTCATCTTTATCTACTCAACTACTATTCTTAATTTCTTTTTATTTTTTCATTATTTTATCTTTTCATTGTTTTTTGTTACATTTCAACTTGGTTTAAGATTTTCTCATCTTTAAAATATTGTCCTAGGTTATTCCTCTTATTCAAAAGGAATTTTGAGATGTGACTCTTAAAAAAGAGTTAGGTTGGTTATGGGTTGTGAATTAAGTAAATGGCAGTTTGGTTATACCTCCAATTGAGAACAATTTATGTCTATAACTTGGTTATCAATCCCTAAAAAGTGAATTTTTTTTAAATACTAGTATTATCACTTTGTTTATAATATTGAAGTTTAAAGTAGGATCTTAGTGATTTGAACAACCATAAAAATATTTTTCCCTCTATTTTACACTCAACTACATTATATTCATTCTTCATTGAAGTATATATTACACTATTAAGTATTTTTTTTTTGTTATTTTCAAAAGGACTATTAACAACACTTTTCTAGATTCCCATCTCATAAAAACTAAATAATTGTTATTAAAGGTTTGTTAATTTTAAAGATTCGTCCGGTGATTAATATTCTACTATATTTTTGTACTAACTATTATACTAGAACTAATAGTCGAAGTAAAAATTCATTACTTTTTTATGGAAAGTCAGTAATTTGAGTTATCAAATCCTATCAGAAAACCTCATTTAAAAGGATGAAACGAATGATATCATATGGAGTGGGTTGAGTTATTTCAAAAAAAAATAGGACTTGTGTTTTGGGCTATCATGTCAAAAACATATTAATTTTCTATGATATATTTAAAAAACTCTAATTACAAATGATGCAAAAAATCGGGTTATAAACTATAAATTTATGAATTAGATATATTATTCATTAATTAGAAATACTTATATCCATGTAATATCATGTGAAGCTTTATCTAACAACCAAAGTACTTTGAATGTCAGTCATCCAGGAACTAATATGTTGTAAAGAACCATATTGGGTATTCACGGGACTATGTTTCAAGAATTCAAAATGGATGATCAAGATATAATAAAATAGATGTACAAAATAATTACTAAAAAATAAACATCGTTTTTGTACTCATAGAAACAGTAATGAATGAAGCTCTAATTAGAAGATTCCTTTGAACCCTATATAAAATGGTGTAACTCCAAGAAGGTTGAAATTGATAAATCTAAGTATTTCACTATATATTCAATGGATAAACTAATAAGATCACTTTTTCAATAAAATATGGAATTAATGAATGATAATGGTGAAGAAAATAAAAAACATTAATGGTATATCATTCATATCTAAAATAATTTTTCTATTAATTCCAATGATTTTGTGTTGCAGTAATGTGAGAAAGATGAAATAAATTTTTGGACTAAAATTTTATACAAGTACATGAAAAAAAGTGAGGTTCAAAGTATTGTACTAAAAGAGATAATCAAAAGCACGAAATAAACAAATATAATAATGGTAAGAGTATTAAATTCATTGATTCAAGATTTATATGTTATGACTATAGGGAAAAGGTACATATCCAATTAGATTTTCTAAAATTGAAATAATAATGGAAAGACAAGAAGTACATAAATGTTTTAAATGATATATATCATTCTAGATAGAGTTTCATGGAGGAGTAAAATTTTATCTATAATTATTTTGATAGGAGAAAATAATCATCCAATCGATGCTCGATGGAAACAATAAAGATTCACTAAAGCATTAATTATAATACTAGATCAGGTTGTGAGTCTTATATTACAATTGAAGTTAATGAATTAATTTAAGAAAATCAAATATTTCAAAAAAACATACTTTTAGAATGGATAAACAATAAAAAAAATTAAAAGAAAAAATATGAAAATTAAATAAGAAAATAAAAAACTATAATTTTCTTCTTTAAGAAATATAGTAGAGAAAATGGTTGGAGATTATAAACTGGTGTAGCTCGAATATAAGATTAAATTAATGAAGTATTTATTTTTAAAAAAATAATGAAGATCAATATAGAATATTTAAGTTATTTTGTGATGATTTGGCTAAAATTTCAAACTAATATAAGAAAATAAAACAAGAAACTAAAAAAATAATAAATATAGGATCATGTTAAAATGGGATAATTTTTAATGACTTAGAATCTATTTAAAAATAGAATGAAAATATTAAAACAAAAAAATATTTTATTAAAAGAAAGACTAATTATTTGTACAAGAAAATGTTAATTTTGATAAGATGATGGCTATGAACAAATCTAATAAAAAATGTATATGGTTATGATATACATATTCATTATAATAAAATAATAAATTTTATTAAATTAAGTAAATTTAATATCATAGATTTTTCATGCTATACATGTAATTTGAATGTTTATTTTACAAATTATTATTAATTAATATTTACTAAATAATTAGACATTAAAATACTATAATTTAAAACAATATAACATTTAAATTACATAAAAATAATTTTAGTAAATAAGTATGTGTGTCTAAAAGTTTTATCACTAGTCCAATTGGACCCAAAAATAGCTTGGGAACCAAAAATATGCCTTTTCAATATGTTTGACAGTAAATCCTCTTAAATAGTTCTAAATATAAATGGAATATGTATAGCAAGTGTTCCAGGAACATGACTGGTGGTATTTCTAAGATATTATTATTAATTTAATATGATGGAACAACTATAACATTCAGTTATATCACTACCACTAGGGGAAAAACACCTTTTAAATCATTTTTTTACCTTTTAACATAAATTATAAAGTGATTTAAATGCATTTGACATTGGAAATGTAACATTAAATGTTAATTTTTATAAACCAACATTGAAAACACTTCTAAAAAGGTAAACATAGAAGGTATTTAGTGTTATTTTTTATTTAAACCAACGCTGAAAGATTTTATACTAGGATTTAAATATTGGTCTTATGAAGAAAAATATGTTGGGATCCTGATAGAAGGGTTTTCCACACTATTTTTATCATAACAAATTTTAAAATTTGAATAAGAAATAAAAAGGTATAAAAATCAACATAATTCCATAGCTAAAACCTCAAAATGTTGTACCAAAAGAATAAAAAAAGAGAAAAAATGTATTAAGGTTAGAAAAACTCCTTGAGAGATCATACAACAGTTTTATCAATATACAACTAAATTAAAATAAATCTCTAAACAAGTTAAAATTATAAAATATTTTTTAAAAAAATTTGAATGTGTTATTTTTCCTTTGATGTATATGAATAAACATCATCAAAATCCTAAAAAACTATTTTGAACATCAAAAATAACATATTTTATTAAATTATATATTTTATAATGAAACTAATGATTTATAGAAAATTATTGTTTTGGTCATAATTTTCTTCTAAAAGAATCTCAGAACATTATATTTGCATTCAATAAACCATTATTGATGATGAAACAACATTAGGACACAATATTTAAAAAACACTAGATATTTAAGATACAAATTGTTCACTAATGTACAATATATATGCAAGAACATTCACATATTCATTTTTTTAAGTTCCATTATAAAATAGTGATCCAAGTTGAACTCAATATATAACCTATTATAATTTAACATATTAATTATAAAAATTTATGTAAAGTGAAAAAAAGAATTAATATCTAAAGTAGTATAATAAAACATACATCATTAAAACCTTGAAAAAAATTATCTGAACACCTCCAAATAAAGACAAAAACCAATGTGCTTTATATTCTGTTAATAAAACTGTGAAAAAAAGTCATGTCCTATAAAATATAAAAAAATAAACATTCATATTAGTATAATTAATATAGGAAAATAATTATATATTTTTTATTACAATTAATATAATAGAAAAAGGAAGTACATGATCTAAGTGTTTTTTAATCTTTCAGGTATATATTCAATTTTTGATTTTTCATTCAAGTATTGCACATCTATTGAAATGTATTCTAGGTCTATAAAATAATTAAAAAAATAGTTTTATTGGATGAAAAGATTTTTGATATACATTATTAGAAAATTATTTAATTAATTCAATAAAAAATTAACTTGCATAATAAAAGTAAATTAATATTTGAAATTTACTTACATAGAACAAAACTATAATATAGGTACACTAAGCTAATTACCATTAAAAAAAATTGTTATGTCTATTCTAAAAATATTTAACAGTTTAATCTCTTCCACATATATCATCAATAATAAAAAAGTACATTAATTATAAAATATAGAAAAAAATATGATAACTTTATCACCTCAATAACTTCCTAAGCATTATCTAAATTAGTTAGAACCTGAAATATTCCTTTCCTTTTTAGTGATTCCTTCGATCTCAAACACTACTATGTAAGTGTAAGAAAATATTTTAATTAATTCTAAATTTAATGATAAAAAAATTAATAAACACACAACTAATTTGTCATCTTGCATCAAATATTAAATTTTATATGTAAAAATGTCCAATGGTTTTTCAAACTATAGAGACCTCCTCAGTATGCGGCAGTATTGGAGGATTTTGGGGAATAATATCATGTACTCTACTCTTACCTGGACAACCTGCATAAGCAGATGATGTATAAAATCCCCCAAATGATGTAAAATTCTATATGTTATTATACATATATGGGGATCCCCAACCTTAAACACATAGTACAAGGTTTGGTCTAAATGAGGAGGTAGTGGATCTTGGTAAGAAGGCTTCACATGTGACATTTATCTCATTTCTTCAATAATCATATCCAATACATGTGATTTAATTATATGCTCTATTGACACATTAATGTTTCATATCTATGACATTGATGAATCTATTTTATCCTTATATTAAACCCCATTAATGCAACACTAGTTTCATAGAGAAAAACGTTTTTCAAAACCAATAACCTTCTTATAACATCTGATGTGGATCGAGTTCTCTTGATTTCGTAAAACAATGGAAATAATATTCATCCCTCCATAATGGATAGAGTTCCCAAGTATCATTTTCACATGAAGGTAATCCTGAAGTAATAGTTTCAAATGTTATATTAGTGAGATAAATTAAATAAATATCAATATTGAGGAAATTTAATGATTAATTAGTTACAATATTCTAAGCCACTTCCTACATTGGGTCAGTAATATAGTTCCCATTTTTTTCATTATCTCCCGTTTCAATTTTTTTGATGAGGGGTGGATATTGGGGGTCAAGTGAAACCTCATTAGAGTCACTACAAGAATTAGATCTTAATTAACTCAATTTTTTGGTAATTAGTTGATCCTCTTAAAAGGGATTACCTCTTTATGACAATGTATGAGGGTATAAATTGTTAGACTCTAAATAAATTTAATTATAAAAATAAATTTATAAAATACCAAAAACATACCATAAATACATCCTCCCTCTAAATGTAGAAAATCATATATCTTATATCCTTATCATTATATATATATATATATTTAAGGCATGGATCGTGATTTTTATTACACCCAAAAATATAAAATGTAGTAAAATTTGACTTGAAATCACTCCATATTATTACTATAAAGGATATACACTACATATTAATTCATTTTTCCAATGGAGAGTTAAATATATTGTGTAATTTAATAGATTAAATATTAAGAAATGTATACTTTTAAGACCATTAGGAAACAAAATAAAAAATATTATGAATTTTACCGTTATTTACTCCCATAAAAAGTATTTCTCCAACTAGATGTCACTCCTCCAATAAAATACTAAAATATTTAACCTTCAATAACTGGATATATCTAGGTATGTAGTAAACTATGTTGCATGTGATATAGTTGGGTGGTCATTCTCATCATCGATAATTATCACCCACTTCTCTCTATTTGCAAGTAAAATTTTTCATAAATGTGTATCTCCACCCCTACTATATTTAGGTGCCATACTCTCTGGAAAATAATAATATCTTCCACTAATTTTGAAAAATATAATTTTAATTTCATTAACTAATTAAAATACTTTAGATATATATTTATATTAAGAAACATATATACCTTGGTTCTTCATCCTCGGTGTATGTCATTTAAAAATATGTATACTAGTTCACCAAATGTATGTGTACTAGTATTTGATAAAAATTAAATAACTGTAATTAATTGAAAATCAATTCTTCGTAATAAAAAACATTAAATTTATGATTATTTAACCAAAAAAATTAACTAAAACAAGTATATATTAAATTTAACAAAAAAAATGATAAAAATTATTATCATATAAAGATGTGTAATTTTTTGTACATGTATTTGTTTTGAAAAATAATTTTATAAGTAAAAATATAATTGTCCATAATATTAAAATATTAATAAATATTTTCATTATTAAAATAATATAACTAAATATACAGAATATAAAGAAAATATTCGCAACAAAATGTTAAAAATCATCCAAAAAATGGATATTTGAATCTAGGAATTCTTAATATATGTATATTTAAATATTAAATTTCAGAAAACAATTTACTATTTTAGTTTGAAAATAATAATAATAATAGATTGCCTAATTAATTTGGATAGTAATGGAGTGTTTTTTCATTTCCCTTATACATGAAAATTTCATATTGGATGGACAATGTCCATAACAAAAACTTTGTTATCATCATGTAATAATGTAAAAGGAAGAGAAATTTCATATAATTATTCAATATAATCAATATTCTCATCATGAAAATGTGTTGTTTCACTAAAAAAACAACCAATAATAGACCATTTAATGGGTCAAAAACATAAAATATTTTTTCAATGTGTCTCCACGAAAAATTATTTCTCCTTAAAACTAAATCATTTCAAATCAATAAGTGTAACTCCATACTCGTCATGATTGACACTACTATTACTATCAACCTAGTAACACATAAATACTTATATCCAAAATTTAGTATAATCACTCTCTCATATATCCTCGATAACTCGAAAATATTCTAGTGATGGACAAATGCGGTTTTTAACAATGGCACTCGAAAAATACAGTTCTTTAGTGACAAAAATTACTCATTTATATGAAATGGTATTCTTATTATCTGAGTTTTTAGGTAAAAAGTGGTACATTTAATAATATAACTTGAAAATGTTGTTACATTAACCTGTGTTCCATCTTCTAACAATTTCATTGTTTTTGGTCCAGATAAAATAATTTTCACTTTCTCCATAAAGCATGAAAAAAAATTTGTTTATATGTTCATTTATCAACCACATTTCATTTATTCATGTCAATCATAACTTCAATCCATCGTTATGTGATGATGTATATGGTTGAATATTACGCACGTTTCTAAAAATATATAAATATGTATGGATCACTTCATTATGAGGAATTAAAATTTAATTTAATCTATGAATACTTTTAATTTCACCATCAACTATAAAATTTTGAGATATATAGAGACCAACGTTCTATACTATAGAAAAATAATCCCCAAAAAACCAAATTTCCTATTTTAATGTATATTATTGAACAATAGCATCCTCGGATTGATGTTTATTCTTAATATATCCCATAAATATTTTCATATATCATTCTAAAGGATGCATCAAAAAAAAGTAGCACCCCTATTATTATATCTCTCACAAAATGAATCAACAGATAAACTGTTATATGAAAAATGATGGGGGGAAAATACATTTCTATTTTATATTGTTGTTGCCACTAGGAAATGCATCCATGTAATTCATAGAATGCATCATAACATGATCTCAGAGCATAACTCGTTCCGAAATATTCGATTTGACTTGTCGTAGATCCTGAATTGAGTTACAGATCAGAAGATATTTCCATTTGAAGTCAGACTGCTGAAAATGGCCATCCAGGATAATTTTGGGAAAAAATATAGTTTTGTGGGAAAGAAGTGAAATCTTGTGTGAAAGAATGGTTTTTTGGCATGCAATAATGGAATCATACATGAAATAGTCAAATCTTGCGTGCAACATGTTGCACAAAACTTTTATGCACCTTGAGATGTCATCTTCTCCCCAGGCGTCCTGAAAAACATCTAATGAAGGTGAGCACAAGATTTGAGAGGTGCACGCAAGATTAGCGTCTGTGTGCATGATTATTACATTCCCAATGCGACGTCAAATACCTATTTGAGTGTGCACCTACTGTAGGGTGTGCGTATGATCACATTTGTTCCTAGAATCTTACATTCAACCACTCATGGATTTTCCTATAAATACACATGCAGCCCCCACCACTCGGGGGAGGTCTCTGGAGGTCGGTCTCCGCTCTGTTGCACGTAAAACTACATTTTACGGGCCTATGTGGAATAATGTAACCCTCCATGTGAGATCTTTCACAACAAGTACCATATGGGTCTTCTTTCATGTGGTCCCATAGTGGTTTGACCCTCACACGACCTCTTTTCTGCCTAATTCATGTGCTTGCTAGATTCCATTCAATCATGCAAAACCTTCAATATTGTGTGAAAAACCTCCAATATAGCGCACAAAACATAAATCTTGTGCCCAAGACTTCAATCTTGTGCACAACAGTGCCACGGTGCCCAATCTTGCACGCACCTATGCCATACAGTCCAATTTTGCTCGCATCCCATCTTGTGCGTAGGCCATGTTACATGAAAAAGTTCCCAGGCATGTGCCCCCTAGTCCATATTGTAAGGGTTGCACCCCCGCACCCCTAGTCGGGCTCAGTGTCGATCTGCGGTCCCGGCCCTTCGGGCCGGTCCCTTCTCTACCATCACTGACCCCCATGAAAAGTGCAGAGTCACATCGTGAAATTTTCAGGTCTGGACGGCGTCATCTACCTTAGAACCATTATGCACACATAACTTCCACCTATATAATACCATGATATGAGATACTCCTCTTCACACCATATAACACCTTGAGTCAACACATTCCTCTTGGTTTGTTTCCCATGTCATGAGTTGATATGCTCATTATCAATTCCCCCAAGCACCTTGACTCGAACCATTTCTCAAGCAACACATCCAAACCCCATCACCTGACTTCTATACTAGGTTCAACCAGAAAGGGCAGATCTTGAGTAAGTCCCAACACCATCCATTGATAGGCTCTTTAAGCCTAATAGTTGACTATACATGACTACAAACTATGGTCACCCTATCATTAAATAATAGAATTCCTCTTGCCCTAATCCAAAGATTCCTTATGCACCAAGCATAAGATGCTAATAGTCCTCACTACATGACCATATACTGTGGTTCACCCTAAATGGATAATATAGGACACCTTTTTTTCTAAACAAGAGATGTCTTATGATCCAATTATAAGATACCAACAGTCCCCACTACATGACTTTAAATTATAGTCTTCCATATCATTCAATAATAGGATGCATCTTGTTCCAAATAAGAGATGGATTATGTGAAAAGCATAAGATACCTCATTCCATGATTACAGTGGAATAATTACAAGAGCATTGGACTCCATTCAAACATTCCATCACTCCACCATATGCTTCATGTGTCCTACATTCGGATCTTCGTCTTCTTTCATGTTTGAAGGGACCCCCTAACGGTCTGGTCCCATGCCGCATTGTCTCACCTACTATCCTGGGTCAATGCCCCGGACGACTTTAGACAACACTTCGAGTTAGGTCATGTGTTTCAAACACAGTCAACTATCAGCCCTCATTTCTTTGTCCCCATTTCAGGCTAACGTGATATGGATGTTGTGTTTCGAACACGGTCAATAGTTATCCTCCATCACCACACCTCCCTCGCCCCATTTTGAATGTCAATTATGTGATTCACAATTTCCATCTCCCTTTGTTCAGAATGATTCCAATGCCCTTGGGGTTATCCCGCTTGTGCACTTGTGCATAGTTGTTGGTCCCAATTATATGCCTCAACCCACCAGCGAGTTGGGATACCCTCATGGCCAGACATGAGGAAGACACCCAGGAATCTTCCATGCGTAAGCCCCATCCACCATTTCTACTCCATAGAGGCACCCAGGAAGCTTCCATGTGAAATCCCCATTCACCACTATCGCTCTGTTGCGGCCCCCGAGAAGCTTGCTTATGTAAGCCCCATTCACCATTGTCACTCTATAGCAGCACCCGTGTAACTTCTATGTGTAAGTCCCATTCACCATTGCCACTCCTTACAGCGTTTCTAATGCCTTCCCTTCCCCAAGGGTGGGTGGGTATCAGTTATGTAATTCTTAGGAATGCGGAGTGAACTTGCTTTGTCTAAGCTACAAGATGTTAAACTTCCAAGCACCATCATCCTCAGCCCATGACTTTAAACTGTGTCCCCACCCTATCCATCATACACAGGGTTCCCCATCACAGACATTCTTTATTCCCATTGGCCTCCATGAGAGTGAGATAATTCCTCACATGGAATGATATCCTATTTATCGGAGTGGTGTATGTTCATAGGGAAAGGGCCACCACCTTGGTGTAAGGCCATATCATTTTTTACAGGAGGCAGCATCCATGCTCCTCCAACCTTCTTCTTGGTCTAAGACCAGAGATGGGGGGATGGTCGCAGGATCCCTCTTTTCATTGATTTCAAATCCCTCTCCCTTTGGGATTTTTTTTCCACCGAGCCTCCACCCTGGAGTAAGTCACAATCTCCATATCCTTGGGCTGCTAACAATGCGTAAACCCATGTTTCCTCTTTGGGCCACTAACCACGTGTAAGCCCCACTCCACATCCCACAGATGCACCTTTCATGACGTGATCTTCAGGTCTTCATTCCCTCTTATTTCTCACACCGAGCATGACTCGTGTGGGCTTAGAGTAAGCATCGACCATGACATCTTCTATGGGAAACCTAGAGTGTAAGACCCAAACCCTTACCAAACTACGTGGACTTTGATCCTTGCCAAGGCAGGGTATGTAGGAAGCCTCTCTGAGGTTCATGCACAACACCCATTGGTCTCAACCACTTCATGGTAGTTCACCAGCAACACCAATCCCAAACTACATGGTCTTTGATCCTTTCCAAGGAAAGGTATGCAGGAAGCCTCCCTGAGGTTCAAGCCCAACACATATTGGTCCCGACCACTTCAAATCGGTTCACCAACACCCTTCTCAAACAATGTGGACTTTGATCCTTTAGAAGGAAGGGTATGTTGGAAGCCTCCCTGAGGTTCAAGCCCAACACCCATTGGTCCCAACCACTTCACGTCGGTTCACAAACACCCTTCCCGATCTACGTGGACTTTGATCCTTTCTAGTGAAAGGTATGTAAGAAGCCTCCCTGAGGTTCAAGACCACCATACATTGGTCCCAATCATATTCACATTTGTTCACCAAAACCCATGTCGAACTATGTGGAATTTGATCCTTGTCTCCATGGAAAGGTACGTGGGAAGCCTCTCTGAGGTTCAAGCCCAACACTCAGTTGATCTGAAACTCTTCTTGTCGATTTTTCATCATACCGCATGATGATAAATTACATTCCCCCTTTTCATCCCACATGATGCTAAATTGTACCCAATCGAACTACGTGGACTTGGATATTTTCTAAGCCATGGTACATAGGAGGTCTCCCTGAGGTTAAATCCTAACACCCATTGGTCCCAACCATTGTCACGTCGGTTAACCAAACTCCATTCTGAACTATATGGACATTTATCTTTACCAAGGCAAGGTATGTAGGAATCCTCCCTGAGGTTGAAGCCTAATAACCATTGGTTCGGACCCCCTTCATGTCCATTCCCAACACCTCTTATAAACTACGTGGACTTTGATCTTCGCCAAGTCAGGGTACGTAGGAAGCCCATATGAGGTTCAATACCAACATCCATTGGTCCTGACCACTCCACATTTTTCCTCCGCTATCCTATGTGACGTTGAACTGTATGCCCCATTCAGTGGTAAGACGTTGTCAACCCCATGTTGTGGTAATCCGTTGTGATCCCCATCCAGCAGTAAGTAGTTGTGATCCCCATGCAGGGATAAGTCGTTGTCAACCCAAACTCATCATTTAGTTATTGTCATCCCTTCCATTGGGAACCATATTTCTAGTCTTCCCCTCTGGTGTTATACTAACTCTCATGCCGCTAGCCATGCGTAAGCCTGATTATATCATCGGGTCGTTGTCCTTTGTGCACACCCCAATTCTATTCCAACATCTTGAACTATGTGGACTTGGATTCCCTTCCATGGGAATACATAGGAATACTCCCTGAGGTTCATTCCCATCACCCATGTCTCATCTTGGTCTTTCCCTAGATCCTATGTCTTTTGGGAAGGTCATGACCCTAACTCAGAGGTTCCACTTCCTCTGGGGTCCCCCTTATATGATTCGCCTCCTTAGGCATCGCATCGCCTCACCAAACTACACGGACATTGATTCTCTTCCCCAGGGATACCTAGGAAGTCTCTTCAAGGCTCGAGACCAACATTTCCATCACCCTCACATCGGTTCCATCTCACACCCCCAACACTTAATTCTTTTATCCATCATTCTTCCTAATTCTTACCTGGGCCGCCACATCCTGATGGGTTCATGCCATCTATTTTCCTCATTAGTGTTCTTAGTAGTAATCGTGTAACTAAACACATGTTAGTCCCACCATTAGTGTTCCCTCTAGGGGTTTCACCCATCTGATCCACTCATGTCAGTGTTCTGATTAGTCCAATCTATCTATACTAGATGTTAAACTTACAACATACACTGTGTTAGACAAGGGATACTGGGGAAAACCTCAGATACATGCCTATGGAATATAATTCCCCGCATTCAACATGGGATGCCTCGGGATTACGCACCCTCGAGAAGACCTATAATAAGGGGAAGAAACAAAGACATGCTAGTGTTCTAGGGTCCAGACATTCTAGTGATGTCCAATGTGACTACTCCGCCAACCAAAGGTCGCCGCCATGACCGGACCCCTTGGAATGTCTTGAAAGAATCAATTTAATTAACTGGTGTCCATGCAGATACGAAATTGGGAAGAATTTCATGAAGAAAATATTAATCTATAATGGTGACATAGACTAGGTAACGAGTTTTGAGGAGGAATCCATGGAAGGAAGAATCAACATCCCATCATCCTGTTTCAATCAAGGATCAAGCATACCTGAATAAGGAATGAAGGTCTCCCGCCTTTGGAAAGAAGAAATGTGAGGCAACAACCAGCACGTCTTCATTATCCTCTAACAGAAGGATGGGTGCACCCTGGAGAAAGCATCAGAAACAAGTGTCTAATGATAGGTTAATTATCTAACATAACTAACAAATTGGGATCTAGGTATTTGTTAAAATTGATTTCAAAAAGTGAATATAATTTGAATTGTAGAAATTATGTTACTTTTCAAAAGTATGACAAGTATTGAAAACAATATTAACAATTTAATTAAAGAATGATTGTTATTTCAATGCCCTGACCCCATTTACCAAGAGTCAGTTCATTATTATATAACATTGTCAAGATACAAGGAACCATGTCCTGAAATATCAATCGGTTTAATAACCTTGGAAGTATTAGATACATATATAAGTTTTACATTAAAATATGAATTGAAAAAAAAACATTGTGTCTTCGTAGAACACGCTCATATACCTTACCATATCCCTATAGGTTATTCATAATATGATTCTTCCCATCCTAGGAAAAATTAAAATATAAGAAAGGGGTGAGATCAAATGCCCAGTAAGGATGACAATATAGCTAAAACATTCAAAAATAAGAATAAACATTTAATGAAATGAATAAGACTAAAATAGTAGTATTTTAAACAAAAAATTCAGCAAAATATGGAAAAGACAAATCAAATAATTCCATTTACTTGTTTACAGGATATTATACTATTCGAATAATCACATGTAATATCTATAGTTAATTTCATAATTATGGAATTCATAATTTCGGACATCATAACCACATAGTCAATGCCTTGTGCCAAGAATACAAATAATATTTTCTCAAGGCCTTATTCCAAGACTATAGTTGGTCACATGAGACCTACTAAAACAACGAGGAGATATAGTGGGCTCCACCTATCAATTTCTTAGTCCAATGCATTCCTCATACGAAAAGATTGAAACATAACATAAACATTATAATTAAAACTAGAAAACAAAATGTTATTACATTAACCATAAACCATGATTGATATAAAAATAACACATCCATAGTCAAATATATCATAAAACCATTAATACAATATAAAATATTTTATCATAATAAATCAACTTCAAAATGTGTAAAATCCATCAAAGGGTGTTGACATAGATGAAATAAAAACTATTTAAGAGAAACAAATCTTACTATTTTTAAATCATTTAAAATTCATGTAATTATAAAAGAAAACATTTATTTTGAAAATATTATTATAATCTTATAAGGGATGCTTTGAAGGTTTTATAACGACATAAAATAGCTGCACCCACCATATAAGTTGAAAAACATTCTTACCTTAATTTTTCGAAAAGGACATAAAGTATGTTGTTTGGAAAACCACAGAAAGATTTCATTCAAAAAATAATAAAAAGTAAAAAAATGGTATAAATTACTTTAAACCATATTCTATAAAATAGTAAAAAGGTATTTGAAATACATTTTTATGAAACACGAATATGGATGATAAATAATTCTTGATAGATATTTACGTACAAACAATGTCGGATAAATAAAGAGAATGTTAAATTAACCATTACCTTGTACTTTTCCTTTGTATAGGTTATGTTAACCTTCCTTATAATAGTTTAATAGTTGTTATTAAATTATATAAGAACCATATACATAAATATAATATCATATGTCATCTTCTAATATCGCTTTATTAATAATATTTCAGTAGTATCATTGTTTCAGGTGTTAACTGATTGGTTTTCCTTTGTATGTTTTCTTACGTAAGTCATGTTTGTTATGGATAGGATGTATTTTATTCATATAGATAATGATATTAAATTCTTAAAAATTATTTTTAATCATAAAATAAAAACTATTCTTGAAGGTTTATGATGGGGAAGGAATCTCATCGTGTTCGTGGAGAGAGTAATCCATACGTACGCATGAGTGACAATATCATTCTATTGATGGTGAAATAGAATGTAATTGGATGTTATATCATATATAATGAATTATTAACATGTTATATTTATTATTTACATCAATTTTACTTATTATTAGACCGTTCCAAATAATGTTGTGTTGATTAAAAAACTACACCATGATGTGGAGACTCTAAGATGTAAGTACGCACGTATGGTGACATTGTTATTCATAGGATGGATTGAATAATTAATATGGTTGTACCATATATATAATAACATAATTTTATGTAAAAAGGTAATATATTTATTATTATTTTTGAAAACAACAAAGAAATATGATGTGGGAGAAGAAAATAACTTTGAAAGAGATGGTGAAATTATTACCTCCTCTCTGGGTGGTTCCTTTTAATTTGATAAAAAGGGCTCCATAGGTTGGATTTATGATCATAGTACTCTAGGTTAAATTGAGGGAATCTGGGAGAATATTTTAGAATGTTTTGGCTGATCCAAATAGCTTTGGAGGTCTAAATTTAGGAGAAGGGGAAGTACCCTTTTAAAAGACAGGTGAGTGTTATTTTAGGAAAAGATTGAAATATTATTTTATTATGAAATACATTTTCTTTTATAATGTCTCTAAATAGATGTATTTGGAGGATAAGGTTGTTATGGGTCGAAAACCTCTCAATAAATTTGTTTTTTAAAAGTTTAGGACACCATATTAACCTTATATTTTAGTTTTAACTCTTAGTTAAGTAGATTAACTTTTACCATGTCTTCTTGTATTATTATAATAAAATGTTAATAAATTTACTATAAAAATCCAAGATAACATAAATTGGTTTATTATTGACATATATAACCTTATATAGGTCCTTTGGACAAACCATATATTTTTAAGAATATTATATTATTTAATAAAATAGTGTTTTTATAAAAAACTCATTTATGCCAATTTTGAAACTATTTAGTATTTGGTTTTTTGTAAAAGTCATAACAATATTATTTCTTTGAAAAAAATACATTTAATTAACCATAACATGTCTTATTAACCTAGAAAATTCATTGAATGCCTAAAAAGTATCAATTTACATTTTTTGATATTTATAAAATCAATTATTTTAATATTTCATTAATAAGGTAATTACTACATCATCATTGTGTCATAGGTAAATTTAATTATTTAATGTCTAAAAATTATGAATAAAATTCCATGATGTTTGAAATCATTTTATATTTATAATGAATATTTTTAGTTCAATTTATCTTATATATAACCCTATATAAAAATGGATTATTTATTAAATTTTGAATTTAACAATTTTAACTCTTCTTTAAATAAAATATAATAAATGTTTTAATAAAATCAAAGTGGATCAAATAGGTTCATATTTTTTTCCTAAGGTTAATTATGGTCAAAATAAACTTATCCCATAGAATTATAATATGATTTGGTTTAATTATAATATCATTTTACCTTTAATTACCATATTTACTTTTAACTGTGCTAAATAAAATTCAAAAGTTACTATTCACCAAAAAAAATATACGATTGAACCACATTTTACTTAATGATATCAACCGTGTCTTGTGGATTTATGAAATTCAATTCATAGAAGTGATAAAATTATATTTTATGAAAATTTTTAAATGTGCCTAGAAGGTGGGTAAAAGACGTTAAGAAAGTTCAATAAATTTTTATACATCTAATATTATTATAAATTGAATCAAATGACTTACATTGGAATAATATATATACTATGTATCTATTTTTACATTAAGATAAATTATTAATTAAAAATAATTATTGAAATGAAAAATTCAGTTTTTATGTACTATGTTGTGTTTTTCACTATTCATTAAAAATTGAATGTTTTCGAAAAAATTTCAAAAATTCATCAAAAGCTAATTTTGATCTTAAAAATTCAAGAATAATTTCTATTTTACAAAATTCAAAAACATATATGTTTCATTAATTATTTTAAAATTAATTCCTCTTGTCAAAACCAGAAAGTAGGGTTTTGAGAAGTAAAAACTATCAAAATATTGATATCTGTTTATGCCAAATTTAAATGTAAAATTATATCTAGTGAACAACATTGGATTAAATGATAAAAATATAATATAATTATACTTAAAAACAATTCAAATATATAATTTAGCACTATAAATTATTTTTATTAAAAATATATTTTTTTAATTAAAATTTAGTATTTTTCATTATTCATCAAAATATGAAAGTTATCAAAAAAATACCAAAAATTTTTCCAAAATAAATTTTAATGTCTCGATTCTAATAAAAAAGTTTATTTTGTCAAATTGATTATACAAAAGTGTCAAATATTGGATTTAAAAAGGGTTCTCCATTAAAAGGCATAAGAATTGAAATTTTTGAAAAATTCTTCTTTTATCTGAAAAATAGAATTTTTTATTATATAATGTCAAAGAAAAACATATTATGGGTGTTAAAAATATATGGAGTATATAAAATTCAAAATGCAGTTAATACTATTCATAACCACTTTTGAAAGGCTGGTTTGGTAAGTCGTGATGCACTTGAACTCGGTGTTGCATGTAGCACAAGCTATTGAATTACTTTAAAGAGATAACATACTATGAAATCATGGGGTGTTACATTCTCCACTCATTCAATAAATTTTGTTCTCATAATTTGAAATTTTTCGTTGAAAATAAAAGGTTGAAAATATAAAATACCTATGTGGAAAACCCACATCGGAAATATGGTTAATGAAATTTTGTCTTAATGAGAGGAAAAGGGAAATGAAAAATTCACCTCAGTATTAGGATTTGGAATGGGAGAACATTGGTGGATATCAGTGACACATAATTGGAGTAAAAATGTAAATATTTATAGGGAGTGATTGAGGTCATTAATAAAAAACGAGTGAACAATAAATGTAAAATTGGGGGCCTCAAAGCCATAAATCTATGAGGGTTTAAAATATCATCAGTTCAACAATACATAAGGTATTTTGATAACACATGATTGATTTTAAGTTCTTCTCCTTAATGTTAAATAGTTAATTTCTTCATAGAATAAGAAAAAAAATACTTGATAAGTACAGTTCCAGCCTTTAAATAATTTTCAACACAAACTCATCTTTCACTCAAAAATATAATAGAACTCAAAAATATTCTATTTAACCTAACGTATAGTGTTTAAAAAATGAATTTATAATTAATCTTTCATACTATTTTTAAAAACTAAATTATATAAACCATGACAACACGTAGGCTAGTGGTAGGTGATGCACCGGTGTCACCCTTCGGTTGTGGGTTCAAGTCTCGCGGTCATGCCAGATGTGATAGGTTGCTGCCCGAACTCTAGGTTGTCCTTTTTATAACAATCCAAAAATAATGTTAATATATTTTATTAAACTTTAACAAATTTATCCAATCTCAAACTTAATCCATTTCAACCTTAAGACTTATCCAAAATACTTCAGTCCAAAATCACAGTCCAAAATTTATAAGGAAGGTAACATAACATACACGTCAATACCTTCATCTTGTATTCTCTTAAGACATAGTAATAAATTTAATTACAGGAAAACAATATTGAATGCGTTCATGCATCCTTTTTCCTCCAATAAAACATAGAATACTGGATATACACCTTAAATCTGAGAATGTTGTATACTCCAACTATGATGGAATAAACAAACCATTAATTAGTTCCAAGGTAGTCAGTAATATCCAATATACTTTATCCAAATCAATTATCTCTTATTAAAAAATCATTAGCTCAACCTCATGACTATTTTAACATTTATCGTTCTCTCAACCATATATTTTCCAAAAAAAATAACATGAAACTATGTAACTTTAATTAGTTCCATATAATCTAAAATCCTCATTATAATAGTGATGTAGTACAATCCTTATTTATTTCCATAATTCATATAACTGGTACATCATTGATATAACACAAAAATGCCATAATAATTTAATAAAAACATAAGAACACCAATCATTCCTCTTATTCTGCGGTTGTATCAAAACATTATTATTATCCAATAGCATCATTTGGGGTATACTCAGATGATTGGGACATTGATTCGCATAGTGTCCCAAATCCTAGAAGATAAAGCATTGTAAATTTAAAACCTTTTTCTTACCCTTATAATAACATATATGGTTTCCATTTTATCTGCACTTATAAAAAACTCTGATTCCCTTCAAGCATTTACCAAGGTGATTCTTTTTACAGTTATCACATGTGGGAAAATACTTCTTTACCTTCTACTATTTATCCAAATTTTTCTCTGCCATCCTCTTTTTATCTTATTTCCCTTCAAAGTAATCGGATTTACATAATTAATTACTTATCTTATTAACACTTGATATTATTTCTTCATCTGATGAGAATACATGGGAGACTATTTATCTCTAAAATTTGGCTTATGATCCTGAAATATATGATCCTTCTTACTCTTTGGATCATGCATATTGCTGGAGTTCACATTCCTTCTTCTGGGATCCATTTCTCAATGACTACATACACTACATTAGATAATATCATAATGTATAATCCAAATATTAGAAAAACTATCAACATTAATTAAATTTTCTCACACATCTAGTCTCAAAATCATAAAAATAGTTTATTTTCTGACATATTTACTCATAAATCCTTCATAATGGTTTTTAATGAAAATGTGAATTATCCTAAGCATATCCCCAATGAGTGTCAAACCTGGTGAGCAGTAAGGCCTTTTTTCATCTACCAGGATACCTCAGGTCAAGCCCAAAACTATTTGTCCGATTTTTCACCCCTAGATACATCTATTCAATAACCAATTCCACCTGTAGTATCCAGACAAGGATGTATTTCTTGGTTAACCCACATAATATCTACATTACCAAAATTTTTGGATGTTATTCTATACTAACCCTGAAATTATATCTCAGGGTAATGTTTCATAATTAGTGTTTATCTAAATCTAGTTTCCAAGATTGTTTCTAAACATACTCTAATACCAACTATAATTCCTCAACCCCAGTTACCTAGATTTGGGGCATTATTACATAACATTTCCATGGTACAAGGAATCATGTTCTGATAGACCGATCAGTTTAGTAGCCTTGGGAGTACTACATATATACATATGTTTTATATTAAATTATGAATTGAAAAAAACAAAAACACTGTTTTTTCAAAGAACACACTCATATCCCATAGCCTACCCCTACAGGTTAGTCATATTATACTTATTCACATCCAGCGAAAAAATAAAACATAATAAATGGGTGAGCTCAGATTCTTAGTAAAGATAACAATATAGAGGAAACTTTTATAAATAAGCATACACATTTAAGGCAATGAATAATAGTAAAACAAAATTACTTTAAACTTAAACTTCAGTATAATATGGAAAAGATAAATCAAATAATTCCATATACTTATTTACATGGATATTCTACTAGTTTAATAATCACATGTAATATCAATATCTAATTTCATAATGATAGAATGCATAATGCCGGACATCATAACAACATAGTCAAGGCCTCATGCCACGACTAAAAAAGGATTTTGTCAAGGCCGTGTTCGAAGAACTTGTTTGTCTCATGAGTCCTACTTATGCATCTAGGAGCTATAGAAGGCTCCACATGTTACTTAATAAGTCCAATGCATTCCTCATATGAAAAGTTTGGAACATAACATAAACATTCATATTAAAACTAGCATATGAAATGTTAATTATTTAACCATATTCCATGAATGGTATTAAAATAACACATCTAAATTTAAAAATATCACAAACCCTTCCATAAAATATGGAATACATTATAAAAATAAATCAGCTTCAAAGAAGTGTAAAATCCATCAAAGGATGTTGACATAGATGAAATAAAAACTATTTGAGATAAATATATCATTCTATTTTAAAATAATTTAAAATTCACATAATTATAAAAGAAGAAATTTATTTTGAAAATACTCTTACAATAATGTAAGGGAAGATTTGAAGGTGTTATAATGGTGGAAAATAGCTGCACTCGCCGTTTAGGATAAAAAAAATATTTTTACCTTAATTTGTCGAAAAGGTCATAAAGTACCTTGTTTTGAAAATGACATAAATATTCCTTTCAAAATAATTTATAAAATTTAAAACAAGGGAATAAATGAATTTAACCCATATTTGAGAAAATAGTTAAAATGTTTTGTAATATATTTTTAAGAAACACTGATGCGGATGATAAAGAAGTCCCAGTAGATACTTGTGTATAAACAACCTCAGATAAATAAAAAGATTGTAAAATTAACCCTTACCTTGTAATTTTCCTTGGTCAAGGGTATATTAACTTCATAAATAATAGTTAAATCAGTGTTATTAAATTAAAAAATAACCACATAAATAAATAGGATATTATATGTGATCTTCAAATATTGCTTTGTTAAAAATATTTTAGTTGTATCATTATTTCGAGTGTGAACTGATTCGTTTTCCTTTATATGTTTTGTTAAGTAAGTCATGTTTGTTATGGATAGGATTTATTTGATTCATATCCATATTGATATTAAGTTCTTAAACATTATTTTTAATCATAAAATGAAAATTATTCTTGAATGGTTATGATGGGTAATGAATCTCATCGCGTTTGTGGAGACGGTAATCTGTACGTATGCATAAGCCACAATATCAATCTATTGATATTAAAATCATATGTAATTGTATGTAATATCATATTTAAATAATCATTAACATGTTTATATTTATTATTTACTTCAATTATACTCATTATTATACTCATCCAAATAATGAAGTACTGAATAACAAACTACACCACGACGTGGAGACAGTAAGTCGTACGTACGCACGTATGGTGACTTTGTCATTCATAGGATGGATAGAATAATGAATATGGTTATAACTTATTTATAATAAAATCACAGTATGTAAAACGTATTTTCATTATTATTTTGGTATGGAATCAACAATGAAATATGATGTGGAAGAAGAATAGAACTTTAAAAGAGGTGATGAAATTATTACCTCTTCTTCGGGTGCATCCTTTTGATTTGATAAAAGGGCTCCTTAGGTTTATTTTATGAATAAAGTAAGGATTCTAGGTTTAATTGAGGGTAGTTGAGAGGATATTTGAGTAGGTTTTGGTAGATCCAAATGGCTTTTGATCTGTGAAATTAAGAGAACGGGAATAACCCTTTCATAAGAGGGGTGAGGGTTACTTTAGAATACCTTGAAATATTGTATTATTATAAAATCAATTTCAATTTCTAATGGCTAAAAATGGATTAATTTCTAGTATATGGTTGGGATGGGTGGAAATACTCTCAAACAATAGGTTTTAGACAATTTTATGTCACCATATTAAACTTATCTTTTAATTTTAACTCTTAGTTAAATAGTTTGACTCTACCATGTCTTCTTGTATTATTATAATAAATGGTTAATAAACATACTATAAAATAGAAAAAGAACCTATAGTGGTTCATAATTGACAGATATAACCATATATAGGTCCTTTTGTCGATCCTTAGATTTTTAGGAAAATTATATTATTTAATAAAATAGTATTTGTTTTAAAAACTCATTTATGTCAATTTTGACACTATTTAGTATTTGGTTTTTATGAAAGTCATAAAAATATTATTTCATTGAAAAAAAATACATTTAATTAACACTAAAGTGTCATATGCACATATAAAATTTCTAGATGGCATCAAAAGTTTCAATTTACATTTATTTTGATATTTATAAAATCAATTATTTTAACATTTCATTAATAAGGTAATTACGACATCATCATTGTGTCATAAATAAATTTTATTATATAATGTTTAAAAATTATAAACAAAATAAAATGATGTTGGAAATATTTTTATCTTTCTAATTAATATTTATAGTGAAATTTATATTTTCTATAACCCCATATGAAAAATGGTTTGATTATTATACTTCAAATTTAACACTTTTAACTCTTCTTTAAATAAAAAATAATAAATATTCTAATCTAATTCATGTAGATAAAATAGGATTATATTTTTTTCCTAAGGATCATTTTGGTCGAAATAAACTTATCCAATCGAATTGGGACATGTGTTGGTGTAATTATAATATCATTTTTACCTTTAATTACCCAATCTACTTTTCACCATGATAAATAAAATTCAAAAATTACTATTCACCAGAAATTATTTGCATCCTATTGAACCAAATTTTACTTAATGATATAAACTGTGTCTCTCAGATTTTTGAAATTCAATTCACAAATGTGGTAATATTACGCTTTATGCAAATTTGAAAACATTTCTTAGAAGGTAGGTAAACGACATTAAAAAGTTCAATTAAATTTTATACATATAATATTATTATAAAGTAACTCAAATTTCTTACATTAGACTAATATATGTATTATGTATTTTTTTGAGATTAAGATAAAATTTTAATTAAAAATATTTATTTAAATGAAAAAGTCAATTTTTATGTACTTTGTAGTGTTTTTCACTATTCATCAAAAATTGAATGTTTTCAGAAAATTACCAAAAAATAACCCAAATATAATTTTCATATTTCAAATTATAAAATGATTTCTATTTTACTAAATTAAAAAAATACAAGTTTCATTAATTAATTTAATATTAATTTCTGTTTTCAAAACCAGAAAGTGGGGTTTTGAGAATTAAAAACTATCAAAAGATTGATATGTTTTTATGTCCAATTTAACAGTAATATTACTTCAAATGACCACCATTATATTAATGATAGTTATCAAATATTCCCTCTTGATTCATCAATTATTATTTATAAACATCAATATCATTTGTAGATTATTTTTGTCTTGAAACAATCATGATCATTATAAAATATTCCCTCTTGATACATCAATTATGATTTATAAACATCAATATCATTTCTATATTTTTTTGTCTTGAAATAATCATGATCAATACAAAATATTTCCTCTTGGTACATATATGTGAGGAGAAGTTGAAGGCCACCAAAAAACCTACCATTAACTATGTTGGAATTAATATTTATGTCTCATAATAAGAATATGGAATCCTATTTTCTTCTATAATTATCCCTTTTAAAATTTCAAGAAGATTAGTGAAAGTTTTATCACATAAATAATTTCTTTATTTCATGTTAACTAATCTCAACACTGATGATAACAATGTACCTTTATTCTATGTTGAGAATAGTGTAATCACAATATCTTCGTAATGTTTTTAGATACTTATTTTTTCAATGGTTTCAACTCCTATATCATGAATTCATTCATTAAGGAGCTCCTATACCTTATGTGCAATATCCTCATCATTATTATATATTGAATCGTTTTTCATTTCTCTAATCTAGATCTAAGATGTGTAAATATGACTAAAAATATATAAAATCATATGATCTTTGAATTCGTTATACCCTAATATACTCATATTCAAACATTTCATTCATTGATAGAAAATAAAATCCTTTTTTCTGGAATTTTTTTTTAAAATTCCATGAAAATATCAATCCATTTCTTATATTCATCAATATTTATTCATGCATTTATCTAATTATGAACCATTAATTACCAAAAAAAGTCAAAAGATAATATATGAATATGTTGATACATATAGAAATTTAAACATGTATACAAACAAATAAAATTAAAACATGTAGTCATATAAATATATTAACATGTATAATTTTTTTTAAAAATAATTTATACCTTAAAATCAATTTAATTTTTAAAAACACGTTACAACAGATAAAATTAAACAAAATTAAAAAAAAAATTATAATTATAAAAAATATAATGAAAAAACCTATTTCATTATAAACAAAATATTAGGAAAACATTTTAAAATAAAAACAATTTCAATAAATAAAATATTATAGTTACAATCAAATTATAATCAATAAAATTTTATAAATGTAAAAAAAATAGAAAAATATAATTGAGAATAAGATGCATGAAAATTAAAGAGTGGAGGAATGTAATCAATAACTGCATGATAATTGATTTACCCATTAAAAATAAAAAACAAATTACAAAACATAGAGGTTGACAATGGAAAAATGTTCTCAAATTCAAATAAACTAACACAATGGTGGTGGTAATAGGATGAACACTACAAGATTGAAGGGAAAAAATTACAAAACTGAAGAATAAAAAAGAATGAAAAAAACATTGTTGTGTAATTGTGGGTCAAGTGGATTATAGGATTCATGGAATGAATAATGTTGAGGGTCACGGACTAAAGGAAAAAAAGATTTAAGATTAATTGGAAAATTTGAATATATGTTTGGAATCAAATGAAACTGAAGATCGAGGATGGTCTGGTGACATTGATGGTTAAGAGGATGATGGGTTCAAAATGATAACATCAAAAAAATGAAGTTATGTCCCTCGAAACATATTTTTTAAAATTATTTTAATATAAAAAAATTAGAAAACTCATGTTAAAATATTCTAAATTCACATTTAATATATTGTTTTTTAAAAATTAACTTCAAAATCTCAGAATAAAGATTCTTTTCCTACTATTAAAGGCATGTTTATAGGTTTTGAAGAATTAGGAATATTTGAATAAATTATATTCTGTAATGTAATTTATATAGAGGTATTAAAAGACACTTTAAATAGTATCTTTTAGAATGGTGATGTTGGAATGATTTTACAATTTGAATATAATAATGTACTGTATATAAATATAATATTTTTTATTTATGCGAATACAAAATAAAATATCTACTCTATAAATTTTTGATAACTAACCGAATAAAATATAAAGTGTTTAGATTATATATAAATATATAATATTATTTGGAATATAATATTTCTGCAAGTTCACCATTGAAAATTGAACAATTTTGAATAACTTGGTTAGGTTCTTGAATATCCAAAATTCAAATATAGTAAATATTTTTTGTGTGATTCTTTTAAAAAGGGGAAGAATTATAAAGATACATTAAATCTATTAACAAATTTAATTTCAAAATATTTTTAGAAATAATTCATCATTATTTATTTATAACCACGATAATTGCTAGTTTAGGTAGTAAGAAATTGGTGTAAGTGATTATAGATGATATTAGTAGATTTACCTATACTAATTTTCTATATAATAAAAGTGAACCCCATAGAAAGTTTATTTATTTTTGTAAACATATTCAATATTAGAAAGGTCATTTAATAATTTCAATTAGTAGTGATAATAGAGGAGAAATTTTAAACTTATATTTTGAAAATTTTAACAATATAATTGATACTTCATTCATTTTTCTACCTAATGAACACCACATCAATCTTTTATTATAGGGGGAAAAGATAAAATAATTCATAAAATGAAATTAACTATGCTAAATCATTTAAATTTACCAATTTATTATTGGGATTAATCATTTGATATTTTCTTGTATCTTAAACGGTGTTTACATTAGACCAGTCTTAAGGAAAACTCTTTATGAACTATTTAAAGAAAGTAAATCCACAATTGGTCATTAAAGAGATTGTAGCAGAGTTTATTTTTCAACTACTAATGATAAATAACATAATTTTATTCCAAAACATATAAAGTAATTTTTCTCAGATATTCTTAAAATATTACATTTTATAGAGTATATGACAAGGGAACCATGTCATTGGAGGAATTAGTGTGTGTAAATATCATTGAAAATAATAAAAAATAGAATTCATATTTTGATATTCCTGATGAATAATTTATAGAGTTCAATTTTTGGTGATTGTAGAAACATGGTCTTATCATACATGGATAGTACATATTTTTAAATGAATATTCAATACATTACATAAATACATTCGTATCATGACTCGACCCTTGCCGGGACTCGATTAGAAACTACCCCAAGCATGCCTCCATAGGCCAAGGGATGGTGACAAGCGTCAAAAGTAACAAAAAACCCAAGGAGGAATTTTCCTAGGAACCTGTACACACACATAACCACTCAATGCAAGAGTTCAAAGGAAATGTATTAAAATATGATACACTATTTTAAATAAACAAAACATGCATGGACCTCTAAACAATAAAATTATTGTAAAGGAAACTAAAAGGGGGGAAAGGGGAAAAATACATGCCCAACCAACAAATTGTCCCAACATGAAAAACTTGAAATATAAATTAGTTGAGTGAGCCTATCTCCTGGATCCCAAGCTATGACCACCATATGTTGTCCAAGAACCTATATCCCTAAGGAATTTTTAAGCCACGATTAGACTTTTATGTTGTCTACATAAGGGATGATACATGCGAACAAATCCCTTGCATGGGTGAGTATAAACATTCCTAGTAGGACACCCCTAAAATTTCAAGGAGGAATTAAGTAATACATTGAATATGAAAGTAGTAGATAGAACAATTTACAGTAAAAGGGTGCAGCTCAACAAACAAGACAGTGAAAGTAAAATCATCCAGACACAAGTGGTAAGAAACAGTGAGAAAATAAACTTCCCATTGTACCTTCACTACATATATTATGAGATTAGAATCATCTAACCATGAGAAGCTAATCATACCAATCTTGTGGCATAACCTGCATGTCTTCGCCTCTCCTAGAAGGAGAGTAACCAAAACACAAGGAGTGGGTACTGAAAAATGTCATATATGTGTGTGTGTGTTTGTTTGTTTGTGTGTTCGTGTGTGTGTGTTCTTAGTTAAAATAAGCCCAAATGAGAGAGTAAGGGGATCTCCATGTCATATCTCTTCCCATGAAGACGAGTCTTTGAAATTTGCATAAGTATCTATCAATGAATCCCAGCATCCAACACATCTACCCTAAACTTTAAAGTCATAGGGGCTCAATCCCATCAATTTGATATTATATTATTTGGGTGGAACTTACTTGCACTCAAGGTTTTAGGTCATTTCATAAGGACATGTCTCAGTGGGTAAAGAGTCCCACTTTCCCTTGAATCAAAAGGTATGTCCATCCACATATCGCCACTGATCTACATAGCTAGATGGTGCATACTCGAAGTAGAGGACCCATTCCCTAGTACGTCCTGATAATTACACTCTAATAGTATCCATTAAGGACCCACACTCTAGTACATCAGGGGGATTCATCTCTAGTCACCGGTCATCTGCGCCCAAGTGTGTTCGAGGGATAAACACTCGGGAGTCGATGGGGACCCACTACCGAGCCCTGTTGAAGTGTATTTTCTGGAGGGTAATGCCTAGTATGTAGCTTTAGAGGACTTTAAGCCTAGTGCATTAGGGTGATTCCACTATGTTCATCTTGGATCGGCTCAATAGTACGTTAGGGTGATCAACACTCGGAAAGAAGAATTGGTGCTGACAAAAGATTTGGATTCTATTCAACCCATCAAAATGGTATTCCACTTATTTTCCTATCATGTTTCCACATTTAATGTGATCACTAACAAGGCTTTACACATCAAAATAAATCACAATAATTTGATCCTTGCATAACAATTCACAAGGTTGAATATTCATTCTCCCCAACAAGACATAGGATGAAAAAGTCGTGTCTCTAAACATCATACATGAACAATTCTTGGTGGGTCCCTCACCTTGATACTAAAACAAATTATAGGGATCACACAATTAAAATCCTCATGAAAAAACTCATGGGATTGACAATTCATTCATCCAAAATATACACCCGGTGAAAACACTTCATTTCACCACAACACACCCGAATTGAGATTTGTGGGGCCCACACCATGATTTTGGTTTAAACACCCAAAATTGGTTTTGAAACTTCAACCTAAATCTCATGGTCAAAGCCCCGCTAAAAATGTGTCAATTGGACAACATATGCAAGAGTTATGCCCAATGAAAAATTTATCTATAATAATAATTATATTATTATTACATTTAGGTGATTCATGCAACCAAGACATGAGCCTGAATCTTAAAATTTTAAATGTGTCCTAAAAACATCTATCTTTATATTAAGATATCATCACCATAGACAACACATAAAATAGATTCTCTTTTTATGAATTATGAAGGTTTTAGTCTGTTGCCTGAAGACTTTCCATGCCCGCTCGGCCCAGTCGGCCCGTCTGGCCCGTTGGGCCCATCTAGGCTAGCTCTTCCCCACCACATCCCCATATCCCTCCCAGACTCACCTTGGCCAGATAGCTTTCTCAGCCGGTCCTAGGTCAACTAGGCCCGCCCCAGCCTCAGTCTCTCCATCCCCCAACACTGGCCTCAGTTCGTTTTTTGTGGGTCAATGTGGTTGCCCATCATGTTTGGAGACCGCCTTCCACGTATTAATTGTGCCTTACAGAACCTATTTACACCTCGTGGATCCATCGTCCATCCTTCTCACTTCGGTCACCTTTCCAAAGTTCAACTCACACACCCTGGTAGCCGGTAGCTCTTCGGTCTCCTTACTCCATGTGGTCGTCACCGTCTGAACCCACCACCACTACCGTGCACCACCACCGACACCACACTCAATGATGGTCCCATCTACAGACCCCTGGGCCTCCTCTAGTTTCCCAAAATATATTTCAAACACCTATTTGGAAACCTCATGTTGATATCATCATAGATCTAATTTGAACTCGATGATCTGTTGATTATTCGACGTACCGAAAATTCAACGATGATAAACCACGAAGAACAGACCAAGAACATGAAAATATGGGATTCAAAATATAGATCAGTTGATTTACATGTTATTTTTCCCTTCATCGTTAATGTTCCAATAGGGTAAAATGAAAACATATTCAATTATAATTTTTTTATTAAAATTGGGGTGTAAAAAAACCTATTCCTACGTCGATTTGTTCTTCATTAAAGAGCACACCAGCCAATGCATCATCATTAGTCCGCCAAAGGGAGGAGATGAGGGATCTTTTCAGTGTTGGGAGGTGGAATATTCAACCCTATATGATAATTCATAAACATATATTTATAGGGTTTAACAAGGTTTAGAGTAATCCCCTTAACTGTACCCACCAACGATCACAGGATCTGAACATCCCGCACCCACTCATTTTAGGTTGTTCTTCTGTAAAACACCCCCTCATGAACTCAATGGTGGTCTCATATTTCCCATATGAATCAACATTAAAAATTTATATAATACAACATCTGAGATATAATAATCAAATTTTATTATTTTATTTACGATTATTCCCCTGGGTGACTTTTTTCGTAGAACTTCAGCGACAACAAAAGTTATGTCCCACCTAGGGAAAACTCCTTTTTCCGAACTCAACCACTCCCTAGGATTTCTGATCTATGATATTGTTTAATAGTTATCATATTTAATTCATGTTCATTGTATAAATTATAATTAATATTTTTATGAAATTTACTCTAAGTACACCAGGCTTCAGAATCGCATGTCATCTCAGTTCCTATATCTGGAGATATATATAAAAATATTTCAATGTCTTACAAGGGAAATATTATTTCTATACATCATTCCCTCCTTTAATATTTTTAACCTCGAAAAGGAAAACTAGGGAAAAATCAGGATAATGAGTCTACATCTAGCTCTCTCATTCCTAGGAACTCTCAAATAGATTTGTCATGCTAACACATCACACAATGAAAATGGATAGTCTTTCCGCATAAGGTCCACTCCCATCGATCCTCGATTACCACTGGGTTATCAACAAATGAGGATCTATATTAAATTTCTAGATCACCTTAATCGATGATGTGTGTAGTATCATGCACATATCTTCTAAAATATGACACATGAAAGATGTTGTGAAATCTATCTAGTTTTGGATTTAGGGTAAGAAGATATTCTACCTAGACAACCCTCGGAACGATCTCGAATTGCCCGATAACCTTGAGGATATATTGCCTCCTCAGCTGAACCTCCACATTTCATATTTTGGGAGACTCCCAATAAGACATGGTCTCCCTATTCCAACTCCAAGGGCATTTTAAGAGAGTCTATATAAGATTTTTTTCTTCTTCGGGCCGTCTTTATCCATTCAAAAATAACCTGCACATTCTCCATCGTTGCCTGCGCCACCTCTGGGTCAACCAGGGATGAATCTCCAACCCCCTTCCATCACTAAGGTGGCCTATAGGGTATCCCATATAAGACTTAAAAATATGTAATGATGATGGTATAGTGGTATCTATTGTTGTACAAAATAATCTACCAAAGTTAGGTGATCCTCCCAGCTCGGTCCAAAATCCAACACGCAATCCCTCAATATATCCTCCAACACCTGGATCATGCACTCAGTATTCCCATATGTCTAGGGGTGAAAGGTTGTACCCATCAGTAGATGGGTCCTGAATTCCTCCAACAAGCTTCTCTACAATCATGATTTAAACTATGTGTCCTGTTCAGAGACAATATTTGGGTGTACCTTTTGAAGGCTGACGATATACCATACCTACAACTTCCCTAAACACTCCATTGAACTCTTCACATTGACAGCAAGTAAGTGTACTGACTTCCTGATTCTATCCACTATCACCCTAATGGAATCATGACCCTTTGTTGTGCGTGGAAGTCGGTGACGATGTACATGGATATTCCTTACCATTTCCACTCTTGGATCTCGAGAGGTTACAACAAACCTACTAAAACCTGATGCTTAGACTTCACCTACTGACAAGTGAGGCTTCGTGAGACAACCCCAGCCATGCTTCAACTCTTGTTAGACCACCAAAATTTCCTCTAAGTATCTCTACACATCTTCCCCACATTGGGATGTGCAGCCAATTGAGATGTGTGGAACTATCACACCATGACTGGAACCACTATTTGTTCCTCGAATAATATCTTGTGATTCCCTCCTTTAGAAGATCCATCTGGTGCATCACCTGTTGATATATAATCTTGAAACATTTTATCTTTTTTGTCTCTGAGTTGGGATTATTTCACATGCTTAAGGATTGAAGGTGTCAGCACCATCTATTGTAGAAAAATTTCACCCCCTGTTCCAATAGGGTCATATTTAGAGAAGCTAATAGCTTTGAAGCATCCCACACTAGGCGAGCCTGGTAATTCCTACTAAAAGAATCTACTACAATGTTTTAATTTCTTACAGTATAGACTATCTAAATGTTTTATTCCTACAGTAACTCTAACCAGCATCACTGCCTTAGATTTAGGTATCTCTAGGTGAAGATTTACCTAAGGCTATGGTGGTCTGAGTAAACCACAAAGTGAAATTCCAAAAGGTATATCCTCCACATCCTCAACGCAAATGCTACCACTACTACCTCTAGGCCATAAGTTTCAAAGTTATTCTCATGGGGTCTCAATCGTCGTGACTTGTATGTGATGAATACATGTTGTTTCATCATAACACAATAGAGCCTAGCTTCTCTGGCATCACAATACATTAAAAACTAAACACCTTCCTCTAGTAGTCTCAAAACTGGAGTACTCAATAGCCTCTACCTCAACTCCTCGAAGGCCTTCTGGAACTACTCATATTAGGTAAATGGATATCCCTTTTTTTATCAGATTGGCCAAAGATGTTGTGATCCTAGATATGTCTGCCAAAAATATCATGTAGTACACCACAAAACCAAGAATTCTTCTCAATTCAATCACACCCTTTGGTGGCTCACAAGAAAGAACAACATCGATCTTTGCAAGATCCATGGATTATCCTTTTTTAGAAATGGAATGCCCAAAATAGTGAACCTCTTTTATCCAGAACTGGAACTTAGATATCTTTCCATAAATCTGTTGATCTCGAATTAAAACAAGAACCATACTCAAGTGCTCTGCATTCTCCTCCTCTGTAGCATAGTATATGAGTATGTCATCAATGAAGGAAACAACAACCTAGTCCGAGTAAGTTTGGAAGATCTGGTTCGTCAAACCCATAAAGATGGTGGGGAAATTTGTCACATCAAAGGGCATCACTATGAACTCATAGTTCCCATATCAACATCAAAAAGACAACATCATTATGTAATCCGTAAAAACCTATAATTGATGGTATCCGGACCTAAGAACAATCTTGGAGAACCATTTCTCACCTTGAAACTGGTCAAAGAGGTCATCGACCCTCAAAAGGGTACTTGTTCTTTATCATGGACTGGTTTAGGAAATAGTAATTTATGCAAAGTCCAAATATCATGTATGCCTTATTTATGAACAAATTTGGAGCTACCCCAGGGGACACGCTGATTAAGATGAAACCTTCCTCATGAGCATCCTATAAATTTAACTATATCTCTCCAAGAGTGGTGGTTTCCATCCTATATTCTATAGAATATATTGGGGCAGTCCATAGATGAAAATCAATGAAAAACTCCAACTCCCACCTTAGAGGTAGTCCTAGAACATTTTTAGTGAATATTTCTATATAGTCGTCCATAACTAAAGGAACCCAAATGCCTAAATATTCTGCTGCACCAAGGTTTACACTCGCTAATTGGTGGGTATAAGGATATGGTCTCTTGATCACAACACATGACTGCTCTTTTATGAGGTATCTTCCACAGAGAAAGGATAACCCATCCCATCAGTGCATAAGCATAAGACTGGTCTAAAGTGATAGTCGATCTATGCTCAAACCATGGATAGTCAATCCATTCACAAGATGGTGTCATATGGTACCATCGTGATGACCAGTAGGTCCCACATGAACCTCTATCCTCCAAGAGATAGCTCTCACTACTTGAAAATGAAATACATCGAAGATTCACTCCCTGTAAGGACCTAGAGACACAGAATATATTCTAGTCCCTATACTTGGAGCTCCAACTCCCGTACTAGGAGTAATGAGATAAAAGAGTGGTTGGATCTTATGTCAACTAATACTGATGCAAGAGTATAATAAACACATATTGTACCTTATATCATATCATGAGTTACGGGATCAAAAACATTCAAAACATGAAGCTCTCTGAAGCCCTGGCTTCTAGCTTCATGATTCTGATCTTCCCGATAGTGGCAGTAAAAGAACCTCATATCATAGTCCCCCGCCTATAGATCCTCCTTCCGCTCTACTGGAAACACCTCCATTGGGACCACACTGCCCCACTTGGGGGATCCCTAATCACAGCACTATCTTTTTCATGGTCGTCCACCCACTATCTTCCTGGGATACTCACCATGTCCAGTCGGGCAGTCTCATGTCATGTGACCTCGCATGTCACAAGTATAGCACTGATCCTCTCCGGGTTGTCCTGATGCTCTACGCTACCCCGGTTCTTCCTAACCATGTGCCTAAGTCTGAAAATGGGGAAACCTCCTATGTCAAGATCCTATTAATCGACGTCTACTAGCTTCTACAAATGTCTCATATCTATATCATCCACTGTTATTCCCAGCTAATTGGTGTCCATATGATAGAATGTTCTTTTCCACTGGTGCCTTTTCCAACACCTCATCATAGGTGGGGATGCAAAAAGGTACTATGTTGGCACATATCTCTCTATGGATCCCCTAATCAAACTTTCATTCTTAGAAGTATCAATTATGGATCTTGTATAGATATTACCTATTCAGGTATATGAACATAGTAAAGAAATCTTCCACTATCATATCCCCTACAAAGATCTAGAAGCTCCTAAATCTGAATGGTAAATAAATAGTAGGGGTAGTATTCATCACATAATAGCTTCTAAAACTCATCCCATGAGAGTGTCGACTCATCATGCATCTGTGAAACCAAGCTCCACCAACATCCATCCATATCATGGAAAATAATGGCTTCCAAATCCACCATCTGACCTTTTGGGGTCTGAAAAAGATTGAAGATGTGGACCACCGACTCCAATCAATCCTCTACTTCTTAAGGATCTGGCTCACTGTGGAACCTCAATAGTCTCTAACACTGGAACTCACGGAGTTCCCTAACCCTGCGCCCATCCTCATCCTTTTCTAGAGGGACTATCTTCTACTCAATAGTTGGATCCTCTAAAATTGGTCCACATAGGGTAAATGGATCACATGATGGACCCCGAACTGAGGCCTCTTCACTCACATGTTTATCGTCATGAACTGGAGCTAGTATGTTGCCTGGATGGCATCGCGACGGCATACTAAAAGTCATCATAGATTTAACGCCCCGACCCCAGTTACCCAGAGTCTGTGCATTATTACATAACATTGTCATGGTCACAAGAAAGATCAAATCTCGAAATACGGATTAGTTTACTAGCCTTGGAAATACTAGATATATTCATAAAGTTTTACATTACATCATAATAATGAAAACAACAACAACATAGTCTCCATATTCCACACTCTTGTCCCCTCATACTATCCCTGTAGGTCATTCATAATTTACTTCTTCACATCTAGGGAAAAATAAAACATAGAAAAGGGGTGAGCTCAAATGCCCAATAAGGATAACAATATAGCGGAAACATTCATTAAAAAGATTAAACATTTAAGGCAATGTAAAACTAAACCAAAATCCTTTTAAACTTGAACTTCTACATAGTATGGAAAAAATAAAATGAAATAATTCCATTTACTTATTCACATGGATATTATTCTAATCGAATAATCAGATGCAATATCAATAACCACTTTCATAATGATGGAATGTATAATGCCAGACTATCATAACTGCATAGCGAAGGCCTCGTGCAAAGACTACAAATAAGATTTTTTAAAGCCTTGTGCCAAGACACTAGTTTGTCTCATGAGACCTACCGATGCATCGAGGAGCTATAGTGGGCTCCACCTGTCACATATTAAGTCCAATGCATTCCCATATGAAAAGGTTTAAACATAACATAAACATTCGTATTAAAACTAGCATACGAAATGTAAATACATCATCCATAAACCATTAATGGTATAAAAATAACATCCATAGTCAAACATATCACAAAACCTTTAATAAAATTTTGAAGTTTTGTATCATAATAAATCAACTTCAAATAAGTGTAAAATCCATCAAAGGATGTTGACATAGATGAAATCAAAACTCTTTTTAGAGAAATATCTCTTTCTATTTTGAAATAATTTAAGAGTCATATATTTATAAAATAAAACATTTTATTTGAAAATTTTCTTATAAGCTTGTAAGGGAAGCTTCGACGATTTTATAACGGCGGAAAATAGCCACACCCGCCGTATAAGTTAAAAAAACATTCTTACCATAATTCTGTCAAAAAGGTCAAAAAGGACCTTGTTTGGAAAATGACGGAAAGATTCCTTTATAAACCACTTATAAAAGTCAACAAGGGTATAAATTACTTTAAACCATAGTAAAAATGTTTTGAAATACATTTTTATGAAACATGGATGTGGATGATAAAGAAGTCCCAGTTGATTATTATGTATAAACAACCTCGGATAATGAAGAGATTGTGAAATAAACCCTTAACATGTACTTTTCCTTTGTTGGGGTAGGTTAACCTCCTGTATAATGGTGAAATAATTGTTATTAAATTATACAAGAATCATATAAACTATTATGTTATCATATATGATCTTTTAACATTGCTTTGTTAATAATATCTTAGTATTATCGTCGTTTTGGGTGTTAACTTACTCGTTTTCTTTTATATGTTTTGTTACATATGCCGTGTTTTTTATGTATAGGTTGTATATTATTCATATCCAAAATGCTATCAAGTCCTTAAACATTATTTTTAAATCATGAAATGATAATTATACTTGAATGGATACGATGAAGAATGAATCTCATCACGTTCGTGAAGACAGTAGTCCGTACGTATGCACGAGCGACAATATCATTATTTTGATATGAAAATAATATATAATTGGATGTTATATCATATATAAATCATAATTATCATGATATATTTTTTATTTACATGAATTAAAAATCATTATTATACTCATCCAAATAATAATATATTGAATAACAATTACACCACGACGTGGAGACAGTAAGTCGTACGTACGCACATATGGGGACATGTCATTCAAAGGATGGATAGAATAATGAATATGGTTGTACCATATTTATAATAACATCATTGTATATAGAAGATTCTTTAGTTACTATTTTAGAATATAAATAACAAAGAAAGAAGAAGTTGAAGAAGAAAGGAACATGAAAGAGGGTGGTGAAAACATTACCTCTTCTTCGGGTTCTTCCATTTGATTTGATCAAAAGTGCTCCTTAGGATGGCTTTCTGATCAAACTAAGGCCTCTAGGTTGTAGTGAGGTAAGTAGAGAGAGTATTTGGGCAGGGTTTCGCCGAACCAAAAGGCTTTGAATGTGTTACGTAATGAGAAGGGGGAGAGCCCTTTTATAAGAGGGGTGAGGGTCACCTTTGGAAAAGCTAGAAATATTATTTTATAATAAATTCATATTCAGTTTCTAATGGCTCTAAAATGGATTATTTAAAGTTTAAAGTGGGTATGGGTCTAAAACCACTCAAACAATACAATTTAGACAGGTTTGGATCATTATATTATCCTTATATTTTAGTTTTAACTCTTAGTTAATTAGTTTGACACTTACCATGTCACTTTGTATTTTTATATTATATTGTTAATAAACATACTATATACCTCAAAGAGACCCCAAAGTGGTCCATTAATGATACACCTATAATGATATAAGTCTCTTGGCCGAACCGTATATTTTTAGGAATTTAATATCAATTAATACTATAATATTTGTTTTAAAAACTATTTTATGTCAATTTTGAAACTATTTGGAAAATTGATTTTTCTGAAAATCATAACAGAATGATTACTTAGAAAAAAGTTAATTAAATCATTCCTATCATGTCATATTAACCTATAAAATTAGTGTAATTCATTAAAAGTCTAAAATTATATTTAATAGGGTATTTATAATTTCAATTATTTTAATTTTTCACTATTATGGTAAATACTGCATCATCATTTTTTCATAACTAAATTAAAATATTTAATATCTAAAAATTATAAATAAAATACCATTATGTAAAAAATTCATTATCTTTCTAATGAATATTTATAATCGTATTTATATTATGTGTATCCCTATATTAAAAATGATTTAGTAAATAAACTTTGATTTTAACTCTTTTAACTCTTCATTGAATTAAATAATAATAAATGTCCTAATCTAATCCATGTGGACATAAATGATAATATTTTATTCCTAAGGTTGTGTTTGGCCGAGATAAACTTGTCCAATAGAATTAGGACATGTGTTAGGGTAATATTAATATCATTTTTACCCTTAATTACCCTATTTACTTTTAATCGTGGTAAATAAAAGTAAAAAGTTACTATTCACCAAAACTTATTTCATCTCATTAAACAACATTTTACTCCTTGATATTAACTGTGTCTCTCGAATTTTCGAAATTCCACTCACAGAAGTGGTAAAATTAAGTTTTATGAAAAATTCAGTTTTTTTAACTACCATTTAGTGGTTTCACTATTCATCAAAAAATGATGTTTTCCATAAAAATACCAAAAATTAGGCCTAAGATATATTTGATATTATGAATTCAAAAATGATGTCTATTTTACCAAATTCAAAACATATCAGTTGCATTAATTAATTTAAAAATTAATTCTCTTCTTCAAAACAAATAGCGTGTTTTTAAGAGATAATAACTATCAAAAGATTGACACTTGTGTATGTCCAGTTTAATTGTTAAATTATGTACAATGACCAAAATTGTATTAAATGGTAATAATATATTCTAAATATACTTTAAAACCACTCAAATTCATAATTTATGAATATAAATTATTTCAATTAAAATAGTTTTTTTTAATTAAAATTTAGTAATTTTCACTATTCATCAAAATATAAATGTTATCCGAAAAGTTAACAAATTTCACCTTAGGCTAAATTTGATACTCCAAATACACAAATGAATTCCATTTTGAGAGATAAAATATATAAATTTTCAAAAATTAGGTATTACTATTCATAACGGCTAGTTTGATTGGTTGTGGTGTGTGTTAGAACTTGAAGTTTCATACAACACACGCTATTGTATTATTCAAAGGAAAGCGTATCGTGGAAGCTTGGGATGTTTCATTGTAAATTTTTTTGATGTCCCCATTCTAATAATTAAATTTATTTAGTCAAATTGAATATATAAATGTTTAAATTATTGGATTTAAAAATGGTTCACTATTAAAAGTTGGTAAAAGTGCAATACTGAAAATGAATTTGTTCTTACATTATGTCTAAGAAACTCATAATATGGATTCTAATATTATAAGGATTATATAAAATTTAAAAAAAATTAATACAATTCATAACCTCTTTTGAACGGCTTGTTTGGTAAGTCATGGTGCGCTTGAACTCGGTGTTGTGTGTAGTGCAAGTTATTGAATTAATTTGAAGAAATAACACACTATGAAATCTTGGGGTGTTACATTCTCCCCTCCTTCAATAAATTGTGTCCTCACAATTTGAAATTGTTCTTCAAAAATAAAAGGTTTAATATAGAAAATATCTTTGTGGGAAAACCAAAATCAGAAATTGGGTTAATAAAATTTAGTCTTAATAAGAAGAAAAGAGAAATGAAAGGGTCACCACCAAATTATGATCTCTATTCGGAGAAAATTGGTGGCAATTAGAGACATATAATTGGAGGAAAAATGTAAATATTTATAGGTAGTGATTAAGGTCATCAATCACAAACAAGTGTAAAATTGAGGGCCTTAAATTCATCAATCTATGATGATTTAAAATAGCATCGGTTCAGCAAAACATATGGTATTAGGATAACACATTTTTTTGTTTTAAGAGCCCTTCAATAAAGTATAAGAATTAATTTATTCATTGAATAAGAGAAGAAGAAAAATATATAAATGACAAGTAGAGTCTCATCCTTTAACTAAGTTCTACCACAAACTCATCTTTCACTCTAAAAGATAATAGAACTTAAAAATAATATTCTATTTATCCAATTCGTATAGGGTTAAAAAATGAATTTATATTTCATCTAGTAGAACCATTAAAAAACGACATTATTCAATCCAGGACATCACATGGGTCAGTGGTAGGTGATACACCCTTGTCTCCCTTCAGTTGTGGGTTCAAGTCTCGCAGCCTTGCCGGACGTGATGGGTTGCCGCTCGACCTCCGGGTTGTCCTTTTATGGAAATCCAAAATAATCCAAACAAGAACTATCAAAAATACTTTAGTCCAAAATTTATAAGGAAGGTAAACACAACGAAGAACCATTTTTCCAAGTGATAACTTATGAACACCTTCATCATTTATTATTTGAAAACACTGCAACATCCTGAATTACCATAAAACCTTATTGATTACATTCATGATCCCAAGAATAATAAATATAGTCCTTCAATCCAAAAATGCTGTAAACCCCAACAATGATGGAATATACAAATCATTAATCAGTTTCAAGGTAGTCAATAATATCCAATATAATTTATCTAAATCAATCATGTATTATTCTAAAATAACTACCTCGGTATCAGAACCATATTATGGTTTATCATTCTCTCAACCATATATTTTCCAAAAATTTAACCTGCTATTGAGTCACTTTTCATTGTTCCACACAATCTCAACTCATTATTGAAATAGTACTGTAGTCCAATCCTTATATACTCCATAATTATTATAACAAGTACGTTGTTGATACAACACTCAAATGACATAATCAACATAAGAACTCTAATCATTCCTCTTCATCTGTGGTAGTATCATAACTTGATTATTATCCAATAGCATCATTTGCGGCATAGTCTGATGACTGGGACATAGGTTCGCGTAGTGTCCAAACTCCTTGAAAATGAAGCATTGTACATTTGAAACCATGTTCTTACCCTTGCAGTCATGTACTTTGTGCCCTTTTCCTCCACACTTATAACAAACTCCCATTCCTTTCATGCAAGTTCCAGGGTGTTTCTTCCCACAGTTATCACATGTGGGAAATTTTTCTTTTCCCTCTTCCCATTATCCATCTTTCTCTCTTCCATTCTTTTCTTCTCTTGCTTCCCTTCAAAGCCATAGGACTCAGTAAACTCTTTACTTACCTTATCAAAACATGATATTATTTCTTCATATGATGATAATACATGGGAGACTATTTCTCTTATAAATTCTGGCTTCAGACCATGAAAGATATGATCCTTCTTTCTCATTGGATCAAGTGTATTTCTGGAGTTCTCATTCCTTCTACTAGGCGCCATTTCTAAACAATGGCATACACTAGATTAGTTTATGAATAAAAATACCTAATTCCAAACTTGTAAAACACATAACATAGATTAAATAATTTATGGATATAATCCATAATCATAAAAATGTCTCCTTTGAGGAATTATATACTCATAAACCCTTCATAATGGTTTGTAAAGAAAATGAGAATTATCCTAAGCATATCCCCCGGGAGTGTCGTAACCAAGAGTGCAGCAAGGCCCGTTGTTGTGCACCAGTTCCCGTTCAAGTCTAGCTCAAAGTGGTGTTTTCGGGTTTTAACCCTAGGTACATATGTGCCAGAGCCGCCTCTACCTATTCGTATTCAGACAAGGATGTATTGCTCAGAAAACTCACAAAATCTCTACAATACCAAAATTCTAGGAAGTTCTTCTATACTAATCCTCAAATTCCATCTTAGGTCTATGTGCTCTAATCAGAGTTTATCTAAATCTAGCTTCCATGGTTTGTACTGAACTTCCTCTGATATCAACTGTAACGCCCCGACCCCAGTTACCCAGAGTCGGTGCATTATTACATAACATTGGCATGATCACAAGAAAGATCAAATCTTGAAAGACCGATTAGTTTAGTATCCTTGGAAACACTAGATATATTCATAAAGTTTTACATTACATCATAAAAATGAAACCTACAACAACATAGTCTCCATAGTACACACTCTTATCCCCTTATACTATCCCTGTAGGTCATTCATAATTTACTTCTTCACATCCTAGGAAAAATAAAACATAGAAAAGGGGTGAGCTCAAATGCCCAGTAAAGATAACAATATAGCGGAAACTTTCATAAATAAGAATAAACATTTAAGGCAATGTATAACTAAAACAAAAGCCTTTTAAACTTGAACTTCAACATAGTTTGGAAAAAATAAAATGAAATTATTCCATTTACTTATTCACAAGGATATTCTACTAATCGAATAATCACATGCAATATCAATAACCACTTTCATAATAATGGAATGCATAATGCCAGACTATCGTAACCGCATAACCAAGGCCTCATGCCAAGACTACAAATAATATTTTTCCAAGGCCTTTTACCAAGACACTAGTTTGTCTCATGAGACCTACCAATGCATCGAGGAGCTATAGAGGGCTCCACCCGTCACATATTAAGTCCAATGCATTCCCATATGAAAAGGTTTAAACATAACATAAACATTCGTATTAAAACTAGCATACAAAATGTAAACACTTCATCCATAAACCATGAATGGTATAAAAATAACACATCCATAGTAAAACATATCAAAAAACCTTCAGTACAATATAGAATTTTTGTATCATAATAAATCAACTTCAAATAATCGTAAAATCCATCAAAGGATGTTGACATAGATGAAATAAAAACTCTTTTTAGAGAAATATCTCTTTCTATTTTGAAATAATTTAAGAGTCATATATTTATAAAATCAAACATTTTATTTGAAAATATTCTTATAATATTGTAAGGGAAGCTTCGACGATTTTATAACGGAGGAAAATAGCTGCACCCGCCGTATAAGTTAAAAAAACATTCTTACATTAATTGTGTCAAAAAGGCTAAAAAGGACCTTGTTTGGAAAAAGACGAAAAGATTACTTTATAAACAACTTATAAAGGTCAACAAGGGTATAAATGACTTTAATCCAATGTAAAAATGTTTTGAAATACATTTTTAAGAAACATGGATGTGGATGATAAAGAAGTCCCAGTAGATTATTACGTATAAACAACCTCAGATAATGAAGAGATTGTGAAATAAACCCTTAACATGTACTTTTCCTTGGTTGGGGTAGTTTTAACTCCTGTATAATGGTGAAATAATTGTTATTAAATTATACAATAATTATATACATTATTATGTTTTCATATATGATCTTTTAACATTGCTTTGTTAATAATATCTTAGTATTATCGTCATTTCGGGTGTTAACTTACTCGTTTTCTTTTATATGTTTTGTTACATATGCAGTGTCTGTTATGGATTGGTTGTATATTATTCATATCCATAATTATATCAAGTCCTTAAACATTATTTTTAAATCATCAAATGATAATTATACTTGAATGGATACGATAGAGAATGAATCTCATCGCGTTCGTGGAGACGGTAGTCCGTACATACGCACAAGTGACAATATAATTCTTTTGATATTAAAATGATATATAATTGGATGGTATATCATATATACAGAATAATTATCATGTTATATTTTTTATTTACATGAATTAAAAATAATTATTATACCCATCCAAATAATAATTTATTGAATAACAATTACACCACGACGTGGAGACGGTAAGCCCTACGTACGCACGTATGATGACATGTCATTCAAAAGATGGATAGAATAATGAATATGGTTGTACCATATTTATAATAATATCACAGTATATAGAAGATACTGGATTTATTATTTTAGAATATAAATAACAAAGAAATAATATGTTGAAGAAGAAAGGAACTTGAAAGAGGGTGGTGAAAACATTACCTCTTCTTCGGGTTCTTCCTTTTGATTTGATCAAAAGGGATCCTTAAGATGGATTTATAATCAAACTAAAGACTCTAGGATGTAGTGAGGTTAGTTGAGAGAGTATTTGGGCAGGGTTTTGCCGAACCAAAAGGCTTTGAAGGAGTGAATTAATGAGAAGGGGAAGTTCCCTTTTATAAGAGGGGTGAGGGGCACCTTTGGAAAAGCTAGAAATATTATTTTATGATAAATTCATATTCGGTTTATAATGGCTCCAAAGTGGACTATTTAATTTTTAAGGTGGGTATGGGTCGAAAACCACTCATCTAATAGAATTTATATAGGTTTGGGTCATTATATTTTAGTTTTAACTCTTAGTTAATTAGTTTGACACTTACCATGTCACTTTGTATTTTTATATTATATTGTTAATAAACTTACTATATACCTCCAAGATACCCCCAAGTGGTACCTTAATGATACACCTATCATTATATAAGTATCTTGGCCAAAACGTAGATTTTTAGGAATTGAATATCAATTAATAATATAATATTTGTTTTAAAAACTCTTTTATGTCAATTTTGACACTATTTGGAAAATTGATTTTTCTGAAAATCATAACAGAATGATTACTTCGAAAAAAGTTAATTAAATCATTTCTAACTTGTCATATTAACCTATAAAATTAGTGTCATTCATTAAAAGTCTCAAATTATATTTATTTGGGTATTTATATATCAATTATTTTAATTGTTCACTATTATGGTAATTACTGCATCATCATTGTGTCATAAATAAATTAAGTTATTTAATGTCTAAAAATTATAAATAAAATACCATTATGTATTAAATCTTATTATATTTATAATGAATATTTATAATCGAATTTATCTTATGTGTAACCCTATATTAAAAAAAATTAGTAAATAAACTTTGATTTTAACTCTTTTAACTCTTCTTTGAATTAAATAAAAACAAATTTCCTAATCTAATCCAAGTGGACCTAAATGATAATATTTTATTCCTAAGATTTTTTTTGGTCGAGATACACTTGTCCAATAGAATTAGGACATGTTTTAGGGTAATATTAAAATCATTTTTACCCTTAATTACCCTATTTACTTTTAACCGTGGTAAATAAAAGTAAAAAGTAACTATTCATCAAAAAATTATTTCCATCTCATTGAACCACATTTTACTCCTTGATATTAACCATGTCTCTCGGATTTTCGAAATTCCACTCACAGAAGCGGTAAAATTATGTTTTATGAAAAATTTAGTTTTTTTAACTACCACTTAGTGGTTTCACTATTCATCAAAAAAATGATGTTTTTCATAAAAATACCAAAAATTAGGCCTAATCAATATTTTATATTATGAATTCAAAAATTATTTCTATTTTACCGAATTCAAAACATATCAGTTGCATTAATTAATTTAAAAATTAATTCCCGTCGTCAAAACAAATAGGGTGTTTTTAAGAGATAATAACTATCAAAAGATTGACACTTGTTTATGTTCGGTTTAATTGTGAAATTATGTAAAATGACCAAAATTGTATTAAATGGTAAAAATATATTCTAAATATACTTTAAAACCACTCAAATTCATAATTTATCAATATAAATTACTTCGATTAAAAAAGTTGTTTTTAATTAAAATTTAGTAATTTTCACTATTCATCAAAATATAAATGTTACCCGAAAAGTTCCAAAATTTCTCCTTAGGCTAAATTCGATACTCCGAATACAAAAATGAAGTCCATTTTGAGAGATAAAATATATAAAATTTAAAAAAGTAGGTATTACTATTCATAACGGCTAGTTTGATTGGTTGTGGTGTGTGTTAGAACTTGAAGTTGCGTACAACACACGCTACTATATTATTCAAAGGAAAGCGTGTCGTGGAAGCTTGGGATGTTTCATTGTAAATTTTTTTGATGTCCCCATTCTAAAAAGTAAATTTATTTAGTCACATTGAATATATAAAAGTTTAAAATATTGGATTTCAGAAGGGTTCACTATTAGAAGTTATGAAAAGTGCAATACTGAAAAGTACATTGTTCTTACATTATGTCTATGAAACTCATAATATGGATTCTAAAATTATAAGGATTATGTAAAGTTTAAAATTTTGTTAATACTATTCATAACCACTTTTGAACGGCTTGTTTGGTAAGTCATGGTGCGCTTGAACTCAGTGTTGCGTGTAGTGCAAGTTATTGAATTAATTTGAAGAAATAACACACTATGAAATCTTGGGGTGTTACAATAGAGTACCATAGTCAAATGAGAATATATATATATATATATATATATATAAATATATATATTACAAAAATAATGTAGAGCTGACTCAAGAATTACAGTCAAAGGCTCAATCCTATATGATGCACGTACAATTTTTTTCCGGAAACAAGTGTCCCGGGGTGCTGAGTTGAAAAAGGGTAATTAGGGTCCTTGTGAATGTATGCATCGGTCACTAATACTATCACTAGACTCCCTATCCTAGGAGACACTCTCAAGACACTTTGACATTGTTTTCCTAAACCCAATAGATACCTTTTCAAGGAAATGTCTGAACAATGTCCCAAGGGTTGACCCACCTCTGATACCAATTTTTCATGACCTAGCCCATGTCCGGGCTCAAGCCACAACTACCCCAAGCCCATCTCCATTGGCCAGTTGGTGGATACAATCATTAAAGGAACAAAAAACATTTGGAGGCCTTTACATAAGAACATATAGAAACCCAAAACCACTCAATGCAAGAGTACATAGAGAAAGGAGTGAAAGATGATACACTACTATAAATACACCAAACATGCATGGACCACTAAATAGTATGAGTATAGTAAATTAAAATAAAAGGGGAAGAATGGTAAAGATACATTCCCTACTAGAAAAGAGTCTCAATCTGAAAACTGGAAAAGTACAATAGCTGAGAGAGATCAACTCTTGGATCCCAAGTAACAACAACCATACACAGTCCAAGAACCTTTATCCCTGATCACCTCCAAAGCCACGATAAAACCTATCTGCCATATGCATAATGTACAATACATAAGGGAAAAGGCCATGTAGGAATGAGTATAAACATACCTAATAAGATTCCCCAAAAAGTTGAATGTGGAGTATTAAGTAATACACTGAAGAGAAAAGAAGTAGATAAAATAAATTATAGTAAAAGAGTGCATCTAAACCCAATAGAAGAGTGTAAGAAAACTCATCTAGACACCATGAGCTAGAAATAGTGAGAAGATAAACTTAACAATGAGAGTTCGCTACCTATAATAGGATAGTAGACTCATCCACAATGGGAATATAGATACCTAAGTCACATGGCATACCTCGCGCAACTTCACCTCTCCTAGAATGAGAGTAACCAATACCCATGCAGTGGGCATTGAAAAAGGATATATATATATATGTGTGTGTGTGTGTGTGTGTGTGCTTAGTCAAAATAACCTAAAACAACACAGTAAGGGGATCAAAATCTCATAGTTATGCCCAAAAAGGTTAGTCCCCAATAGTTCCCGAACTATCCGTCAATGATGACTATCATCCCACACATCTTCCTTGAACTTGCAGGTTAGAGGCACTCAATCATCAAACACTGATATTATCCCCTTTGGGAGGAAATTAATCGCCCTCATAGTTATAGGTCACATCACAGGTATGAGTCTCTATGGGGAAAGAGTACGTCTTTTTCATGAGTCCAAAGGTATGTCAAACCAAATCTCACCACAGATCCTCATAGTCAGATGGTGAAAACTCGATGTAGAGGACATGTAACCTTGTATGTTAATGGGATTCCAATATAATAGTATCCATAGAGGATCTTAACCATAGTGTATAAGGGGGATTCAACTCTATTCATCGGGGATCTATGCCCAAGTGTGTTAGGAGAATCGATGCCAAGGAGTCGATGGGGACCCCATACCTAGCCCAGCTAAAGGCTAATATAGTGTAGGGTAATGCATGGAAAGAAAATGAAAAATAACTTCACCCTAGTGTGTCAGAGGGATTCCACTCTAGTCATTGGGGATCCATTCCCTTGTACATTAGGGGGTTTAACACCCGGAATGAAGGAACAGTGCTAACCTAAGCTATGGATTCTCTTCAACCCATCAAAATGATATTCCATAGATATTCTATTCATGTTTCCACATTTAATGAAATCATGAACAAGGCTCTACACATCAAAAAGATCACACCATTGTGATCCTTATAGAAAAATGCACATGATCCACTATTCATTCACCCCAATCTGACTTCCAATGAAAATTTTGTGCCTTTTAGCATCGTACATGAATGGTGATTTTATGGGGCCCATGACTCAATCTCAAAATAAATTATATAGATTAAACCTTTTTTATTCTCATAGAAAAATGCACTGGATTGACTATGCATTCATCCAAAAAGGACACCCGGTGAAAAAGCTGCATTTCACTACAACACGTCTGAACCGGGATTCGTCGGGCCCACACTATGATTTCAGTGTAAAAACTAGAAATTGTTCTTAAAATATCAATCTAAATTTCTAGGTCATGACACCACTGATGGCACATCAATTGGATGTCGTATGCATGAGTTACGCCTGATACAATATTTCTCAATAATAATAATTATATTATTATTATTAAATTTCAGTGTTTCATGTAATCGATCCACGAGCCTGAATCTTAAAATTTAAAAAGTGTCCATAAATTGTATCTCTCACTAGTATAATTTTGTCTTCATAGAATTAATATAAAAGGGACACTCCATTTTGGAGTTATAGAAGTTTTAGTATCCATCTTGAAGACACGTCAGGCATGCTCGGCCCGATTGGCCCACCTAGCCCGATCCGCCCACTTGGCCAGTTCAGCCCGCCTGGCCTATTCAGACCACGTGGCCTGTTTATCCCACCTAGCTCATTTGGACTTTCTTGGACAGCTTGGTCCCTCATTGGACCATTGGCCCACTCAACCGCGCCTTGGCCAGTTGGCCTACCTGGACCTCGGTCGCTCCGTCCCCATGTTCTCGCCTCAGTCCATCCATCGTAGGTCAACACAGTCGACCACCACATTTGGTTTCCACTTTCCACCTATGTTCATTCCCCATAGAACCATATTCCACCCAGTGTCTCCATCTTCCACCCTTCTTACCTCAGCCACCACGCATTCTTTGGCTTCCCTGCTCCACACGGCCACCGCTTCTTAAACCCGCAGCCAATGTCAGTTCCACCCTCACTGGTGGTCCCTTATGTGGACCATTAGGCCTCCTCCAGTTTCCCCAAAAAATGTTTCGTTCAAATATTTGGAATCCTTAGGTTGATATCTCCACATAGATTTTCCTTTCTCAAGGATCCATTAAAGTTCTATATGTTGAAAATTCAATGAAAAAAACAATGAGGTACAGATAAAGAACCTGAAAATATAGGATTCAAAACAGTGATTGGACAATATCCATGTTCATTTGGACACCATAATTAATGTTAAAATTTTAGGAAATGATAATTAATTCATGTATAAATTTTTGAATTGAAATTGGGGGTTTGAACAAATAATAATAATACTACCTCAATTCGTTCATTATTGAAGAACATGCTTGCCAACACTTCATTGTTGATCCGCTGAAGGGAGTAGAGGAGGTATCTTGTTAGTGGTGGGAGGAAGAAGACATAATGCTAACCTAGAATTCATAGACATGTCTTTATTGGTTTTAACTAGGTTTCAAGTAAACCTCTTAACCATAGCCGCCAACAGTCGAGGGATCTGAACATCTCATGCCCTCTCATTTTAGGTAGCGCTTAGGTAAAACACCCCATCTTGAACTCTATAATGATAACGTATTCCCCATCTAAGTCCCCATTCAAAAGTTATCTGATACTAAATTCTAGATAAAATACTTAAATTTCATTATTTTATTTATGATTATGCCCTTGGATGACTTTTTCCATAGAAGTCCCGCAATGACAAATGTTATGTCCCACCTTGGGTAAACAAAGCAATCTAGACTCAACCGCCCCTCATATTTTTGATCTAGCTATCATTTATGATTTATCCCATTTACTTCACAAGTATAGTATAAAATATACTTAATATTTTTCTTAAAAATTTTCCCGGCACATCGAGCCTCAAAATCCCACGCCGTGTCAGCACCAAACTCTGGAAATATATATTGAAACATATCAAAGTCTTAAAAGGAAAAAAACCGGGTCTCTACAATTCCTATGTAATATAATAGTTTATTTTATTTGGAAACATGGAAAACAAACATCTTAATTCAATAAATATCATCAATGTATCCCATAAAGATATTCCCCTTTAGTACTCTTCAAAAAAATATCTTACTTAAAACTATTTTTTATAACCAAAAAAATTCAAACATAAGAAAGGGTGAGCATAGATTCCCATTAAGGGTAATCAAGGGATATACATAAGAATAACATAAACATAAGGGTATGATAACATGATCATAACTTTTTAAATCCATACCATACATATCAATGATTATATTCGATAGTCTTGAATAAATATTGGTCATTTAAAAGACATGAATCATAATCTAATCAAAGATTGTGTTCCATGTGATCATAACATTAGAAAAAGACATGGATTTTTGGTATAAAAATAATAAAATAAAATCATTTTCATGTTATTCAAGGATCATTTCCAAGGCTATCAAAGTGATATGGGAACTGTCCCAATGAAAATTTTCCATTACTAAACTAAGTTCACTCCCATTCTAGTCTTGTCTTACAGAACCAAGTCCACTTCTTATTCCATCCGTCTCTTACTAAACCGAGTTCACTCCATATTCTAGCTTTGTCTTACTGAACTAGGTTCACTCCCCATTCCAGCACTATATATCACATGATATATAAATAGTTACCCAATGTGTTGGAAGGAGATAGAGGTCCTACCCATCATTGGTTATAACATAACCACCATCCATTTTTATAATTTAAGAGTCATATCATAATGGAAATCATACATATATGTGCAACAATATCATAAAACATCATCATATCAAAACCCAAGAAATGATATGGGGTTCATAAACATTTAAACATATCATAATCTATGGAAGAAGAGACATGTTTCATAACCATTATATCATTTCATCATAGAATAACCCATGGTAAAAGAAGTGGGTTTCATAATAATTTTTTAATGCCATAACACATGGAAAATTAGTGGGTTTTATAATCATCAAGTCTTCATTAACATAGGCCATTCTGATAAATATTAAGGATGGTATCCTTGGTTTATATTCCACGAATAGAAAAAGATACATCAATGGATACCATCATAGAAGGATAATGATTTTGAAATATCACAGGAAATTTTCTTAAGGGAAATATCATTTACTTGAAAGATAATCTTTTAAAACATAATACACTTTTAAAGATAATATCTTTTAAAATAAATTTGAAAACTTATAATGGATGTTTTAAAATTTATTTGAAATATTTATTCATGAAAATAATCTTTCTTATTTTAAAAAAGTATTAAATTGACAATCCATATCTTTGAAAATAACCTAGAAAAAATATAAATTAATCTTCATGGAAAATAATTTTAATGAAAACGGTAAGCTTTTTTCATGTCGTGCCTGATAAAACAAGGATTCCTTTCACATTTTCTATAAAATCCAAAGAGGAATTGTTTTTGGAAACTAAATTAATATTACTTTTGAAACATTTTTAAAATAGAAAAATATGGGCTAAAATGAATTTTAAAAATCATAAGAGAGTAATAAAACATTTCTCAACATTTTTTGAAAACAAGGTTTTAAAAGAAAACGTATTTCTGGTCGATGAGAGAAATAAAGTTAGAATTTTTAAACAAATGTTTTCTTAAATATATAAAGTAAAAAAGTTTACTATTTATTGAAACATAATAATTATCTAGAGGAGAAGAAAAATAATGTGTTTTTTGAGAGATGTATCATAATATTTTATCATCCAAAACATAGTCATAAATAATCATAATAAATTATGAAATTATAACATAAAATCTTTACCACTTGGGTAACATTGAATCATGATCCCCATTAGAAAATAACATTAAATGAAACATATAATATAATTAAAATAATGATATTCATTATATAAAATTTCAAATGGGGAGAATATACACCTCATAAAATAAGTTAGGTGTAGGATATAACATATGTCTCAAAGAATGAAAATTGTGACAAAAATCACATATCGCTTTGGTAACTATGAAAATTTAAAAACCATGAAAGAGAGATAATCAATTGGATATGTAAATACCCATATATTTATGTATAATAATAAAAAAAATTATTATAATTATATATATGACATAAAATAAAGATTTGGTAAACATGGAATGTGTCTCACAAAAAATAAAATTGTGAGAGAAATCCCTTAACTTAAGTCTTGTCTTACATTGTACAAATTGAAACCACCTATATAATAAATATAATTTTATTATAAATAAATATAAATACCATAATTATATAAATCATAACATATATTAATTAATTATGAACTTTTATTACTTTTTTATTATCGAATTCCATATTAAAATCGCGTTTTGTGGAATAAATAATTTGTTTTTGTATAAGTTGGGATTTTTTATTTTTATGGTCCAATAAAATTGATCAAGGTTTATTAATATCAAAATTTTAAATCATGATATACATATCATGTATATAAATTATATATGTATTTATATTTACCCAAAAAAATTAGTGATACGAGAGAAAATACACTATTTATGGATATGGTAGGTCTTACATATGCATGAACTCTATTTCCATTTTCATTTCAGATTGATATAAAGAAAAGTGAGTGCTATATATTATCCTTATAGAATATTTGTTCTTCATATATATCAAATATTTTCAATGACCACATCATTAATACATTCCATGTAATTTGTGAAGGAATAAAATTTCTTCACAAGGCAGTTGTTCACCGTACACACGAATGATGTTATCGTATTCCGACAAAATGTTGAGTAATAACATATTTGTGATATAAAAATTAAAAAATAATAATAACATCATAATTTTAATAGATAAAAAATATATCCATAATTATTTCCAACCCTAAGAGGTGGTAATTGAAAACATAACCACATTGATTCGCGGGGTGGTATTCGACCGTACTCACAAAGGATGATTTTATAACCCATTTGATTGAAGTAGAGATTGTTGTATGTCATTAAATTAATATAAAAAATCATATAATGTTTAATATATTAATTATTTATATAATTATTTCATAATAATTAAATAATGAGGTGGTGGACGAAATGAAATATAAATTCTCATTAAGGAAAGTTACTTCTTCTTCGAGTGTCCTCCATAGGTATGCAGTAAAAGAATTCCTAGGTTGTCTTTCTGTCAAAAATAATTATTCTTGGATGAGGGGAGTGGAGTTTTTAATGGATTTTTATTTGTATTTTATGATCCAAAAATGTTTTAATCTATTATAAAGAGAGTATAGTGGGTGGCCTTTTACTAGAGGGGGAGTGGTCACACATGGTAATTTTGAAAAGGACTATGTACAACCAAAATTTTCATATGTAAAAAGGGTGAAAATTAGTAAATTATATATCCTTAATGGTGTTTTAGTGTAAATATTTCAATAAAAACGTAATTAGATGTGTTCATGGGTAAATTTTACCCTTATATTTTTAGGTTAACCACTACTAAACCCATTTTTACCTTAACTATGGTAAATAGTTTTCACTGTTATCACTATTTATTTTGGCCAAAAATCAACTTCCCCGTATTAGAAAATAAAATTTATTATGATTCTAAATATTTAATCCATTTTTTTCAAAACCCATTTAAGAAAGTGGAAAAAATTAATTTAAAATTAATCATACATATGTGATGAGAAATCTGGTTTTTAAACAGAAAATATTCAAAAAGATTACAATGTTTTTATTTCCAATTTTAATATGAAAATGATTTAAAAAACATAAAATTATTTCATTTTTGTATAATTTAATTAATTTATCTTAAAACAAATAAAATTAAAACTAAACATTATAAATTATTTAAACAAAAAGGTTGTTTATAATTAAAATTTAGTATTTATCACTATTCATAAAAAATTAATCTTTTCAAACAAAATCCAAAAAATTAACCATAAGATAAATTTGGTATTAAAATATCAAAAAATATTTTTTATAATATTTTCAAAAAAAATATTTTTAAAATAAGAGGGTCATAAAAATGAGACAAAACTATTTTAAAAAAAAATACAATTTTAAGAAAAAGAAATTGGATTTATTTTTATATATTATCTATAACACACATAAGAAGAATGTTACAAATTATATTGAACATATAACACATAAATGTAGTTAATATAATTCACCAAGAGTGATTTTTTTAATTTATTTTCATAAAACACACTTTTGTGCATAAAATATTTTTCTTTTATAAAATGATTTCCTTTTATTTTCAAGAAATTTGTATTTTCATTTATAATTAATTATTCACCATGAATTAATTTTATATGTGAAACCCGTGTTTTTAAAATTTAGTTAATTCTATTCATACCCACCATTATAATGTTTTGGTGATGATTATTAGATTAAATAATAATATTTAAATATTATGTCATATTTCATTTAAACATGGTGTTGTTTGTAAAACAAGAAAAACTCATTAATGTGTGTAGAAAAAGACAAAAATAGTGTTTCTTTTAATTTAATATAGACTCAGTGTTGTGTATGAAATATTTTATTGAACAGATTAAATATATTTGAAAAATATATTTCACAAAATCTGAGGGTGTCACATTATACCCCCTTATAATAAATTTCTCCCCCAAAATTCATCTCATCCATCAATGGTTTAAAATTTTTAAAATCCAATAATGGAATACCACATCATACAAATGGTTAATAAAAATCCTATTGAAAAATAGAAATATATTTTTAAATGTCATCTAGAATAACATATACTATGTTTCTAAATAGTATAACATAGGTGGGAAGTGAAAACACAGACATAAAAGAGAAAACTAATGCAAAAATACCGACTGATAGTGATGGATAACATGGTTAGGATAAATTTAACAATAAAAAATGCCTAAACCTAATATATTTGAAATATTTCATTGATATCATCAAAAATGATTTAATCTTAACAATATTTTATTTCAATGTCTTTTCCCTAAAGTTGGGGAATTAATTTTTTCCATCTAGGCTGAGAACATATAAAAATTTATTAACATGATATCTTTTTATTTCTTATTAACAATTTTATCTTTGGTTGTTCCTTGATCAATATCAACTTTAAATCTTTCTCTAATAAATTAAGGTGAATTTTTTTATGCTTGAAGTGAAAATTGATCATAAGATATATAAATAGAATGATATGTCATTTTGAATATCTTCTGTTATCATCACAAGAAAATTATTAGCATAGTTTATGCATAAATATTCATTTGGTGGAGTAATACATTAATCTCTAGAACCTCATCTAAGTTTCAAAATAAACCAATCCACAAATTTTTAACCACATGAACCTTAAAAATTTAATAATTTATAAATAAGGTCACTTTATTTTCCAAACACAACATAAAATTAATCCTCCAAATATCATTAGGTAGCTCTTAATAGTCACATTCCAAATATTGGAATACCATGGACATATATTCTCTTGATTCGTACAAATAACCATAATCTCCATTAAATCACAATGAAAAAAATAATTTATCCTCATCCCATGAATAAATCCAAATATTGTTGAACATATTCCATTGATCCAACAGTGTTGTAAACTCATTCAATGATAACATAAACCACTTTTTCCACAAACCAATAATCAGTTCCAAGTTCATCAATACTATCCAATTCAATTTTTCATAGCAAACATCAATTTACCCAATCATAATTAAATAAAAATTCAAAACATATTAAGGGTTATATCCCTTTATCAAACCATCACCTTGATATTAAATCACTTTTATACCCCATTAGAATCCTTCAATATATTACTTCAAATATTTAATAGTAAACATATACTAAATAGTAGTTATATATTTTTAGATTTATATAACATAATATTTAAATTCTAATACATACATACTTCATTCACCCCCTTCCATCTAAAACTAATAACTATAATTCATCACTTTAATCTTTAATACCTTTTTATATTCATATGTTATTTGTAATATCTTTATCATCATCAATAGTACTATTACTTTTACAGAATTTTTTATTTTACATATGATATTTCCTTTTAGGACATTGATTTTCATATTTCCCATACTTTTCAAATTTTAATTATTCAACAGTCGATGTCATCTTAAGGACGCCATTATTCTCATCCATTGAGTAAACTAAACATTTTATTTTACCTTGGTAGATAGTATATTTTTGTCATTTTTTCCACAATCAAAACAATTTCTTGTTCCCCTAAGAAAATAACTTGGGTGTTTCTTACCACATTCTTGACACATAGGTAAATTAATATTCTTTTAACTGCGGTCTCAATTACCAGAACTCTGAGAAAAACTCTTTCCCTCTCTTCATTGGTGAGTCTGCTAGTTGGTTAAGTAACATGTTTTCAATCATGTTCTATAAAAACTAATTAGGCATTATCATAATTCTCATTACTCTAGTAATGATCCCATTTATCTACTCATCAGAAAATCATCATTCACATTCAACATTATCACAATCTCTTTTAGTTCCATCCATTTACTAAAACCAAAAAACATAGTGCGAGAAACACTAATCATATAAGTAAACAACATAATCATGAAAATCACTTATAGGATATTTAAATAATGACACAACATCCTTTAATCAATGACACGTTTGGTTTATAAATGGTTATTCACAATCATCATGTATTTAAATCAATCATGTTGGTTTGTAATTAGTAATTGAATTTAAAAATATTATCCTCTAGGAGTGGACAAACTAGGTGTACAACAAGGCACTTTTTCATGCCTCAGTTCCTGATTGATTCTTTCTCATTATAGTGTTTTGGGGTTTTTACCCATAGTTAATTTGTTTCAGAGCCACATACACATTTAATACCTATATGGGGAAGTACTTTTCATGAAAAATAGTTTCTATATCCATTACTAAAATTCCAGGTCATTTTCTTAAACTTTGACTCGTCCTTATACTTATCATTAAGGAAAACTATATACATATCATCAGAAATATTCCAAGGGGTTTCATTAATGTTTTCTCAACCGAATTTCTAATGGTTAAATAATCCTTTATTTTGATACCAACTATAGATACCCAGTGTTCTCATACATGTATATTACATCTTTTGAGATTAATATTCAATAAATTAAACAAATAAATGACTGAGGGCCATAATTATTTAGTTTCATTGGAATCCTAGAACAAAATAATATTACTTTATGAAATATCATCAATGTCTCCCACAAATATCTTTCCTTTTAGTACTCTTCACAAAAATATCCTATTTAAATCCTCTCATAAAATCCTAAGGAAATAAAACATAATAAAAGGTGATCTCATATGCATAGTGAGGATAACAAATGGAGAAACATAATGAAAACATGAACATAGGGGTCAGCGAACGTAAGCATGTCATTTGAAAACACTCTCTTGTATATCAATGATCATAATCTTGAGTCGTGGAATAAATATTAGAATTTAATATGATATGAATTATAATTTAATCAAATAATATGATCCATATTAGAATATGATTGACAAAAGATATATATTTTTGAAATATAAATAAGCATAAAAATCATTTCCCTTTTTGTCAAGGATTACTAAAAATTCTATCATAGTAGAATGGGGTCACTCTCCAATCCATCATATCAAACGAAGTCCCTTAATGAACTGAGTTCACTCTATTTCTAGTAATATCTTACTATACTGAGTTCACTCTAGGTTCCAACCCACTCTTATTGAACCGGGAACACTCCTCATTCTATAACTTTCTTACTAAACCGATTTAACTCCCCATTCAAGCCTTATTTATCTCATGATATATAAATCTTTACGAGATCCATTTCAGGTAGATATGGGTACCAATTGGCATTGGTTATAATTTAACATTTTTTATATATAACATTACCACGATATCGTAATGAAAATAATATATATGTCTAACACAAGATCATAAAACAATCATTATATCATAACCCATGAAATGAAATCGGTTTCACAAAAATCTCATCATAACAAAATATGTGTAAAAAAGATATGTTTGATAATCATTTCATCATTCCATCAAAGTATAAACCATGGAAAAAATATGTGGGTTTCATTATATTTTATCATGGTTTAACCCATGGGAGAAGAGTGGGTTTCCTAAAAATCATTTCATCATAAATATAAGCCATTAAGAGAAAGAATAAGAAGGGTATCGAGGGTTCATATCCCCAAAAAACCATAGGTAACATCAAATGATACCATCTTATAAGGAAAAGAATTTTGAAATATCACATGGGACATTTATTAAAGAAAATAACCATTATGTTAAAAAAACTTTTTAAAACATAAAACATTTTAATGATCGTTTTATATTAAAATAATATTGAAAACTTATAAAGGAATCTTTAAAAAAAATGAAAACATTTCTTGAGAAAAATATCAATTCCTTTTTGAAAAAACACTTTTTAAAATAAAAAAAAATTAAAACAATTTTCTTTAAAAATAAACTTGAAAACATGTACAAGAATGTTCATGTAAAATAATTTTCATAAAGATGAGTTGATGTTTTTATCCTTCACATGCTAAAAAAATTATTCCTTCCACTTAATCTATGAAATACAAAAGGGGATTTTTCATTAAATAACATTAATATTCCTGTTAAAATGTTTTTAAAAAATTAAAAAAAATGGGTAAAAATATATTTTAAAAATCAAAAGATGGTAATAAAACATTGTTGAAAACATTTTTAGAAATAATGGTTTTAGAAGAAAATAAATTTATGACTAAGGGGGGAAATAAAGTAGGGAATTCTTTAAAAAAATATCATTTATATTAAGTACTAAAGACTGAAATCTTCTACTATTCCCCAAAAAATCATGATTAACCAGAGAAGAATAAAATTAAAGAGTTTCTTGAGATATGGATAATAATATTTTGTCATCAAAAACATAATCATATATATTCCTCATATACTAATAAATTTCAACATAAAATCATTATCAATTTGGGAACATTGAATCATAGGCCCCCTGAAGAAATAACACTAAAAAACATATAATATCATGAAAATAAGTAGATTCAGGAAATAACATGTTAAAGGATTCGTATATACACCTCATAAAAGAATATAGTTTCACAAACCTAGTTGTAGTGCCATCTAACTTGAAACCCGGCCCAATATGTGGTATGTCCCGAAGGGCGTTATTGATCCCCATAGGCTGGAAACTAGTGTTTCGGTATCCTCAACCTATATTGGGAATGATTTCACCCATTTTCATAAACATTAATTACTAACATAAATAAAATAGATGATAATAAATATCCAAAGGTATTAATAGCATAAAAATTTACAGAATCAAGGTTTTACAACTTGGAACCAAAAACCCAGAACACTACAACATAAGGGAACTAAAAACAATCAAAAACCTCTATTTGAAATGAGGAACATCACCCTCAACCCACTATCACCATAACTTAAAACATTGGCTTTACTAGAAACCAAAACCCCCGACATAAATGTGATACATTGTTCCTTTACCTGGATCATACCAAGAAAATTCTATATACACCCAATGTTTTATTTAGGGTGTGATCCAAATCCTAGCAGGATGACTCCCAAATAAAAATATTCCATGCTATAACATCAAAAGAAAATTTAATAATATTGTTTAGGAAAAAACCATTGAAACATTTCTAAGAATACATTTTATAGAAAACCCATTTTTTAGCACAATACCTTTAAAGGTAACATTTTTTGAAGAAATATTTACAAAAATAAAATTTCCTTAAAAGTGAAATACACTCAAGGTCCACCAAATGCCAATAGATGGAACCACATCACATAAATCTCAAGAGACGGCCATTGGTAAATCTATAGGGGTAATCTGTCTCAAGTAAGACATTGAAACCTCGTACCTCAGGGAAAGGTCATATAGTTACCACAAGCATCAGCTTTCTCATAAACATTCCACTAGTAAGGGACACCCCAAAGGCTTAGTGGTCACCAAACATAATACATGTTTAGTTAGTGTTGTAATCATCAATCTAGAAAAGTTAAACTGGGACTATCCACTTTTGTATCACTAGCATACTAGATCAAGTCATCCAACCTAGATACCTGTGATTCCCATTGTGCTCAAAATTGTCATTGCATTCCACCCATATCACTAATTTCACATACACATGCCAAATATTATAAATAAACTTGTTGGTCTCTATTTCCCATAAACAAAACTTCATTCCCCATTTACACACACAAAACCCATTTTCAAATACATTTACCATTACGTAAAAAATTCATAAATCCCAATTTGTAAAGGCATAAGAGAAGCAATAAATTGATTAACCAATCCCATGGGATGAGCCCCTTTCATATCTACACATCAACCATGTTCATTTTTAAAACATTCCTGCCTTAATTTAAACGATTTACAATTCATATTAAAAGTTCACAATAGAATCCAATATTCAAAAGTAATCCATGTTATTTTAAAACCATACTTTCAAACTCATTATCACCTTAAGTTTCTTTGAAAACACATTTATCACCCTTAAAACCAATCATAAATCACTTTTATGAAGCACTACTATAAGGCACACCCTAGAACATGACCATTCCCCTTTATAAAAATACATTTCAATTACATAATCATATAAAAACCTACTAAAACATTTTTTACACCACATAAATAAATCATATAGTGAAAATAATTAACAATGAAAGCATATTAAAATCATCTAACTATGTTAGGTCATGGAACCACCTACCCCAACTGTAGAACCTTCCAAAAAATGGTGTGAAACTATAACCCCACTACCACAAGACCCTATAAAGGAAAGGCCCAACCAAAAATCAATATATAACCATATTAGTCATTATTCAACCAAAAATATGTTTCCCAACACAATAGAGAACAAAACCCCAAGAAAGAAGAATAGAAATTCTAGAAAAGAGGGGAAATTTGAAGGAGGGGGTACATACAAAGTGATTCCTCAGTGTTCCCATGCCAAATACACCAAAAATAAGGAGATATAAGAGATATAAGGGAGGGATAGGTTCTTAGTAATGAAAATACCAAATAGGTGAGGGAGGTGAGGATTTACATTAGAACCATGAGAGGACACAAACGTTATTTTTGAATTTTTAAATACTTGGATATCACAAACAGTATTCTCGAATAGTTTTCCAAACCATATGGAAACTGTGTTCCCCATAATTCTTATGAGGAATAAGATGCATGGTTAGCTCACATAGTTTAAAAACCATGTGGAAATCATGTGATTATTTACTATCTAAAAATGGAAACATGCCACATTATTTTTCAGATAGGGGTGTATGGTTTGAAGAACCATGTGCCGACCTTGCAACTCATGTTGTAAGGCCCAAATTTCCCATTTTTCAACAAAAACACAAAGCAAACCCATGGAGAAAAATATTGACCCAAATAGATATAATATTACCTCAAAAATTCAAACTCTTCAAACAAGGATCTCATGAGAAAAACCAGCGTCCAAAAATAAATCATAGAAAATGGGTAAAAACAAAAAACCAAGTGTGACAATTATCCCCACCATGAAAAATTTCCTCCATCAGAAATTCATTCCCAGGTTTGATCTGAAAACAAAAACCAATAATCGTCCAAAACATAAGGAAATTCATCACAAGCATTGAAACATAAAGAAAGTGAGAATACTGAGAATGGAAACATAGATTCATAAGTTTTAACTTGGGAGACCAGGATGAAATCCCCACCACATGCCTCCCACCCATAGAAGGCTATGACACCTCTTGTTGATCGATAAAAAGGAAATAAAGTATCACATCCCCATAATCAAACCACTCATGATAAGAACAATTCAACTATAATAAAATTAAACTCATACCATTTACCCAAAATGTACAAATGAACTCAAAATACTTCTTGAGAGACACTTCTACAACCATACTTCAATGATCCGATGGGTTCAGTCCAACCCAAACCTTTACTCAAGGGTGGTAATAATAATTAGATGACTCAAAATGAGACTACCCACTACCACACCCACACGAGGAACCAAAGGGGATTATCAACATGGAGAGGCCTGTATGGACTCCCCACAATTTGAAAAAAACTTGAACTGCTTTACATCAGGAAAAATTTCAGTGAGAACCGTAGTGGGTCTCTCCACCATGAGACCCCTTCATCTTAAGAAATAATCACTTAATAACATGAGAACCAACATGAGATAACTTAAGAAATTACTAAACACACTAAATCCCCACCATAAGGGGTCAAAAAAAGAAACCCCAAACCAAATAAAAGTCACTATACAATTCACCATTCCCAAGAGACATGACCACTTTAAGAGGAGCACACCCAAAACCAAAATGATATACAAGGTCAACCACATAAGGACAAGAACATGTGGATTTTTATCCAAAAAGGTACAACCACTGGACTTCATGAAAATGAGATAATTGTTCCTCCTCATAACCAAGGTGCAACTCTTCTACCCATATGGGTCACAATGAAGAACAAGGCCTTCATGCCACTGGCCAAAAAAATAGGGCCTTTCCAAAACAATATAGCTACAACAGATTTCATTGAATTTTACCCCTCTAATATTTGAGAATAATCCCACCAAGGAACCTCACACCCAATGTAATTCCTGACTATGTGTGAGATTCAATCTATGGCCTTTGGCTAGAGCCCTGATGTTTGAATCATATCCTACTTTACAATAATTCTTTTATAATCCCTTATCAGAGTTACTTCTTTTCATTTTATGAGAAACCACATAGAACTCCATGAAGAACCAAAAGAACACCATTTACTCTAGAACTCACTTCTCTTTAGCATGGAGCTTCACAAAGGCAATGACTTAGAATATGCACATACCTCACCCTATTTCACCTCAACCATGAGACAATGAAAAAAAAAGTGCCCATAATAAATATCTTTTTAAAACATAGAATTCTAGGCTTTTCAAAAGAAAAACACGACACCATAAAATTCCACTGAACATAACCGTTATCGACAAAGAATTGTTACAAATAAAGGTACTTTAAACTAAGCCCCAAATAAAGAACTTTTTTTGTAAACAGACATGTTGACTTATTATGTCTAGATTTTCCACATTGATGGCATAGAATGATACCTCTCTAAGTAGAAACTAGTGAAATATTATTCTTCCGCTTTATACATTCCTCACTGGAATTAACATCACTACTTCTAGACAGCACCTTGAAGCAGAATTATGGAAAAACTTTCCTTTAACAACTTAGAAAACTCAAGGATACCAAATTATATTACAAAATTCAATCTACCCTTATGATTCTAGAGGATTCACATGGTCACAAAATAAAGGAAGATTCAACTTCTAGAACTTGAGAAGAAAATTCAATGGGTTGATCAACTGTGGGGTCTGCTAATGGTGAACCATTCATGGTCATACTTCAAATATCCAATGAATGTGATTACAGACTAGCCAATAAGGAAACTGAGAGACCAGATTAAACCAGTCTGTCGGCCCAAACTCACCTAAAACAAACCACGAACACAAAAAGGGAAATGACTCAATGGATTCAAAGATCACTTCTCAAAATAACTAATTAACCATTATCTCAAAATCAACTCATTGAAAAGAACTCAAACATGAAAAGAAATTGATCACAAAGATTTATCAAGATCAAGACACCTTGTAGGAACCATTACCAATCACAATGAGGCACACAAAAATAACTATTGATTATATAATCATCACACCATATATTGAAGTCACTTTTAAAAGAAACAATCATGTTGGGTTTCCCAGTCACCAATGGTATTTCATTGAGTCTCAAAAATGCATATTCTCATGCCAAACTTTTCACCAATCAACTCGAGTAATTAACCCTCTAGATTCATCCATTCATGTGGTCACACATGTACACACCATAGGCTAGAATAAAAAAATTTACACTTTCTAAATCAAAACATTCAACCCACACATAAAATCATTTCATCTTTTCACAAAACAATATCATGTGGACTCTATTAAAAATTACATTCAATATTATTCAAAAAAAAATTAGAGATCCGTAGACCACACTTAAAATATATTATCTAAATCCCACCTTGAAATAGTTCATATTTTTTAAACAATCTATTTCGATAAACCTTATTTTTTAGTTATGAAAATAAAACTTTTTTTTGAACTCAACCCTATATATTCAAAAATGATTTTATAAAAATCCTCCTTCCTAAAGATTCCATCAAGATAATTGGGAAACATTATTTTTCATATTCATAAAATTGAACCATTAATATTTTAAAATCCATTTTTCAAAATTCCAAATTAGGGGTTTTCAAAAAAAATCAGAACCTAAGAAGACATGGAACAATCTACAAGAGAAAATTATTGTCGATGGGTGGCTTGGCCTTGTGTTTGATGGCCTTATTCCAAACATGACACCATTATGGAGAGTCTTATAGGATAATTCCCCTATCCCTACATGGATTTCAAGGACCTACAAGCTCACTGATTCCATTGACCTGACTCTCATTTCATTTCCCAAACACAAAACAACCCATAAGAACCAAAGAAATGAAATGTACCCAGACATCCCCTGGAATCCCAAGACATGTCACAAGGTGTATTGGCCAGGAACCCTACATGTAATTAGAACATAATGTCCTAAAAATACATTCTCTATTATACCAAGACTCTTACCCAAATACCATGAACCAAAAAGGGCATGACCTTCTCTGATACCATTTTTTCGGGAACCAAGCTGGAGTTTCATCTAACCTAACACCATACCAGGTTCGTGGAATGGCCTAAAGGGTATTCCCAATCCACACAGGCTGGAAACTATTTCCTAGGTATCAAAAACTTATCCTATGAATGATTTCACCAATATACACAAATATAAATGACTAATAGAACTAAACAACATAACAATAAATAAACAATTCCAAATAAGGCATAATAATTTTTAGAATCAAGGTTTTAAAACTTTAATCCAAAAACCCAAAACACTAAAATGGTTGGGAACTACAATATTGATAAAAACCTCTGTGTGAAATGATGAATATCACCCTCAAGCCACTATCAACATCACTTGAAAAAAGGGAGACACTAGAACCCGAACCAACAACATCAATGAAACACATCTTTCCTTTACCTTGATCATACATAGAAAAGTCTAAAAACATCCAAAGGTGTTTATAGGGTGTGATAAAAATCCCAGTAGGATTCCACCTAAAAAATATATTCCATTCTATAAATTCAAAAGATAATTTAACAACATCATTGATGTAAAATCTTTTGAAACATTTTCAAGAATACATTTTAATGAAAAAATTATTTTTTAGCACAATGCCATTAAAGGTAACATTTAAAAATGAAAAATTTACTAAAAACATTCTTTAAAAATGAAATAAAATCTAGTTCTACGGTATACTAAGAGATGTAACCACATCACATAAGTCTCAAGATAGAACCTTGGGAAAATCCATAGGGGTAATCTTACTCGAGTGAGACACCAGAATTTAGTACGTCGGTGAAAGGTGGTATAGTAACCACAACCATCAGCTTCCTCATGTAAAATCCATTAGGATGGGACACCCCAATTCCCTTGTGTTCTCCAATAAAAATACATGTTTTTTAGTGTTTTAATTATCATTCTATCTTAGTGAAACTGGGACTAGCGAATTTTTTATCACTAGCATACTAGATCTTGTCATCCCACCATGATACTCAGTATTCCCTTTGTGCTAGAAATCATGTTCACCTGCCACACATATCACTAATTTCACACACACATGTCCAACATTATAAATACACAGGGTAGTCACTATTTTCCAAAAAACCCACTTTCCCCTTTTACACACACCAAAAACATTTTTAAAAACATTTACTAACACATAAAAAGTTCATAAATCCCCTTTTTTGAAATCAAATTAAAAGAACAAAATTAATAAAAAAATCCCATGGGCCAAGACCCTTTCAGATCCCCATATAATCCAAGTTAATTTTTAAAAAAATTCTTCCCATTATTTAATATATTTACAATTCATATTAAAATTTCACAACAGAATTCAATATTCCAAACTAATACATTTTCCTTTAAACCCTTTCTTTCAAACTCATTCACACCTTATGTTACCTTGAATAAACTTTTATCACACTTTAAACCAATCATAAAACACTTTCAAGAATCACCACCATAAGGAACACAAACAAAAATGACCATTTCCCTTAATAAAAATATATTTCTATCATATAAGCATGTTGAACCCCACCAAGAAAAGAATTTCACCAGAAAAATAAAATGTATAGAATATATAATTAACCAATAAATCATATTAAAATCATCCCAACATTTTAGGGCATAGAAAGACCAACCTCACAGGTAGAAACTTGTATAAATTAGTGGGAAACTGCAATTTCACCACTACAAGACCCTAGAAATGCAAGACCCAACCCAAAAAAAATCAACATCAAACCCGAATAATTAAAGTTCAACCCAAAATAAACCTCCTAACCCACTTGATAACAAAACACCTAGGAAAAGAAGAAGATAAACCCAATATAATACGACAAAATTGAAGGATAGGGGACTTAATTGATAATTCCTTGGAGTATCTATGCTAAATCCACCATAAAATAAGAGATCCAATGGATCAAAAATTGGTAGGAGAGGTGCCCAGGGAAAAAAATCCCAAATGGGGGATAGAGGGTGGATTTTGGGGTAAAATACCATGGGGAAATGAAGTTTATTTTCAAATTTTTAATGACCTTGACATCACGCCTGGTTTTCCCACACGGTTTACTAAATCGTGCGTCAACCATACTCTCCTCAATTCCTAATATGAATAAGTCACACGATTATCACTCATAGTTAAAAAATCGTGTGCTAACTATGTGATCAGACACTATACAAAAAATAGCCACAGGCCACATGGTTTCTTATAGAATGGTGCACAGTTTTGAAAACTTCGCATTGACCATGTTCCTCAGGCTGTAACACCCAAATTTCCTTATTTTATACAAAAATAGAAAGAAAACCCAATGGTAAAAAGCAACAAGAAAATAGATATAAGAATACCTAAAAAATTCAAACCCACCACTCCCTAGTCTTAAGAGAGTTTTATAACCTAACATACTTCTCGAAGAAGAAAAATTGAGGAAAATAACTCTTGTCTCTTTAGTAACATTGAAACTGTGAACCCTGTGAAATAGAGATCCTAAAATAGATATATAAATCATCATATATAGAAGGATAAGAATCATAAAATACCATCATGTGTATTATAAAAACCAAATAAAATAAATATGTGGTAAAAATAGCTTGCGTCTCATAGAAGACAAAAGTGAGATAGAAATCCCTTACCTTAAGTATTTACTTTTTTTATACACATTCGAAAATATTTTAAAATAAATTTAATTTTATTATAAATATATTGATGAAAAATAATAGTATATATCATAACATATATTATTTAAGACGGACTTTTTTACAATTTATTAACCATTAGTTATTAATACATGTTTGGGTTAATAATTGTTTTTTTGGTATCAGTTTTGATTTTTTATTTTATTAGTCTGCATACATTGATCATGGATTCAAAATATAAAAATCTAAATTGGGATTTATATATCATATATATTCAATATATCTTTATTTTTATTAACCCAAAAGATTTATTGATAGGAAATAAAATACACCTTTCATGAAAAGGGTGGGTTATACGTTTGTATGAACGTTGTTTCTATTTTCTTATCAGGTTTAAATTATGAAAATTAACGGATATATATTTTTATACTATATTAATTTTTATTTAATATATATCACATATTTAAATTAATATTATCCTTAATACCTTTCATGTGATGTGTGAATGAATCGCATCACTTCATGAAGGTGTAGTCTATCGTACACACGAACGATGTTACCGTATTCCCACAAAGTGGTGACTATGAAGGTATGTGTGATATAATAAATACAAAATTTTAACAACATAATAAATATAATAAATATCATATGGTAACTGTTAATTCATCATTATTTCAAATCGTTTGAGGTTGTGACTGATAAACAAAAAACATCAGTTCGCAAGGCGGTATTCCACCGTACGTAAGAACAATGATAACATAATTAGGATTATTAAATTGGAGATGGTTTTAGGTCATTACCTTAACATAAAAACATCTTAGGAAATGTAGGATACTGACGTTATTATATAATAATTGTAAAAAAAATAATTCAAAAGGGTTTGGGATTAAATGAAACAAAAAAGGCTCATTGATGTAAGCTACCTCCTCTTCGTGTATCCTCCTTAAGTGTTCATTAAAATCCATCCTAGGTTGGATTTTAGTCCAAAATAAGCCTTCAAGAATCAGGGGAGTGAAGTTGAAAATTGATTTTGTAAGTATTATCCTAGACAAATATTTTTTATGGTTTTAATAAGAGATGGTATGTGGCGACCTTTTATAAGTAGGGGATAGGAGACACGTGGTATTTTAGAAAATAAATAAGTGCTCCCATATTTTTCATATGTTACAGGGGTGCTAATTAGTTCCAGAATCAAAACAAATAGGTTTAATTGTATAAATATGTTCATAAAATAGTTTTTATTCAATTTTATATGTAATTTATACCCTTATATTTTTAATTAACTCCCCCCGCAACAAACTCATTTTACGTTTACTAAGTTAAATAGTTTTTATGGTTTTAACTATTTATTTTGGTGAAAAAAATTTAGTTGAACTTATTAAAAATTATAAATTATAATGATTCCAATTATCGATTACATTTTTCCAAATTCTATTCATATATGTGTAAAAACTAATTTAAAATTAATCTCGCAGACATGATGAGAAAGTTGTTTTTTAAAGTGAAAATGTTCAAATGTTAACAAAGATTTTATACCCAATTTCACTATTAAATTCTTTAAAATGGCCCAAATTAGATTAATAAATGAATAATTGAACTAATTTTACTTTATAAACAAAAAAATATATTTCATGTTAAAAATTAATTAAATTAAAAGGTGGTTTTCAATTAACATTCTTTATTTTTCAATATTCATAAAAATGGAAATTTTCATAAAAAACACAAAAATTCAAACTAAGATAATTTTTGTATTAATATTAAAAAATAAATGTTTATTTTCTCAAATAAATTTTAAAAAAGTTTAAATTTTTTTGAAAATAATTACACTATAAAAAAGAAACAAAACAGACTTTTAAACAATATAATTTAATAGATAACATTGGTTTTATTTTAATCTCTTGTATAGAAAACACATAGGATGAATATTGAAAACAATATAGATTATATAATATATAAATCTAATTAGTATAATTCACCAAGAGTAGGTTTTTTTATTTATTTTTATAAATCGCACTGGTGATCATAAAATAACTTTTTCCAAAAAAATATTTCCTTCTAATTTAAAATAATTTTTTTATTTATAATTTATTTTTAACCCAGAATTAATTATATATATTTAAACCATGTTTTAATAATTTAATTAACTATATTAATACCTATCATTCTAAAAATTGTGTCATAACAATGATATTAAATATTAATATTTTAATATTATGTCCTGATTCATTTAAAATTGGTGTTGTGTGTAATACAAGATAAACAAGTTATTGTAGGTAATGAAAGACAAAATTATTGTTTTAATTAATGAAATCTAAACTCAGTGTTTCTAGAAATAAATTTTATCAAAGAGATTAAATATATTTCAAAAAATACTGGTGTGTTACTGTAATGATAAACATGAAAATGATAATGCATCACATGATGTGAAAAAATATCTTCTCAAACTAATCATATGAATTATAAAACTCAAAGATATTAGTCTTATGAAAATTTAGTTAGAAATTCTGAATATGGAATAAGAACTAGAAAATAATTTTTGAATTTTTGTGCAAATTCTACTCTTTTAGGATTTTGTACCTATTAATTTCAAAGAAGAATTGAATGACTCAAATTGGATAAATGTAATCCATGATGAACATAATTAGTTTGGAAGAATTAAAGTCTATAATTTGGTTTATTTACCTAATGATAAATAATCCATTGGAGCGAAATGTATTTTTCAAAATAAAATGGATGATACTGGTAATATAGTATGAAATAAACCTAGAGTAGTTTCCAAAGGATATTTCCTAGAAGAGGGTTTTGATTAGGAATATTACCTTTAATTGGTTTCTAGAATATAATCCATGCATATTACATTATCTTTTTATTATAATTAAAATTTGGAATTGTTTCAAATGTATGTAAAAATTTACATTTTAAATTGTGTAATTTCAAAGTAGATGTTTGTTAATCAACCACATGATTTCAAAAATGAATAATTTTCAAATCATGTTTTCATAATATATAATTAATTTTATGGTGTATTGAAAGGAATTAGAGGTTTTTACGATGGACTGTTTTTATTGGAAAAATGAATTCAATAAAAGAATGGTTGATCCAAAATTATTTGAAAATAAAGTTTTTGATGTTATTTAATTTATAAAAATATATATTTATGATAGTGTATTTGGATCTACAATTGGTATTCTTAGTAATTAATATTATAAATTAATTACTAATGAATTTGCGATGATCAAAATGAGTGAATTAAAATTTTTCATTGGTCTTCAGAATGTTACATAGAAACTATGGAATATTTATAAGTAAAATAAAATATTCTAAATATTTCGTTAAAAATATTCATATTGAATCATGTAAAACTATGAGTACTCCAATGTGAAAAAATTATAAAACTATAGGTGGATGAATCCAAAAAATCGGTGAATAATAAAATTTTAGAGGAATGATAGGACGCCATAATTATTTGACTACATAAAGGCCTAACCTTATGTTTTCAATATACATGTGTGAAAGATATAATTATAATCCAAAATAAAATCATTTAAAGACAATGAAAATAATAATCATATATATTAAAGGAACTATTAATAATGGTGTGTTTTACTCCAATTAAAATTATTTAATTTTTTTATTATATTATGAATCTGATTTTGAAGTGTGTGGAATTTATTATAAAATAATATCTTATGTGTATCACTTAGTTGAAGAATTTTTAATTTCATAGAGTTAAAAAATTAATTTTATGCTGAATTTTCCACATCTGAGGCTGAATAAATTAATGTAGAAAATTATTATACTCATATCTTTTGGATAAAACAAAATCAAGATAATTTCAATGTCTATTTTGAAAAAAAAATCATATTTATTGTTAAAATTAATGTTATATGTCAGTATCTAAAAATGCATTTAAGCATTATAGGAAAAATATATTGATGTTTGATTTTTTTTTAAATAGATCATGTTTATAAATTAAATATCATTATTGAATTTGTTCCAACAAAAAATAAACATGATGAAAAATTTACTAAACCATTAGGCTTTATGAGGTTTGAGAATTTGATTTTTGAACTTGGGTTAATAGATATTTAGCTTATATGATCATAAAAATTATGTATTGTAATGTTCTTATATATATGTTATAAAAGTATGAATTTATCGGGAGTTATGCCTTTCTTGGTAATTTTTTAAATATATTTTTAAAATTATAAGCATCTGAAATTAATATTTGGGTTAAAATGTTTTTTCTTATTTTGGTGGGATATTTTTTCACTTAATAATAATTTTTTATTTTGGGTGATTTTCAATAATGGATATAATTTTTTTGAATTTAAATATATACTTGGTTTTGAAATTTATGAAAATGGGGAGATTTTTTTTGTTTGAACATGAGATAATTTTTTTATTATTAATAAAACTCCTCTAATTTTTTTGGTAAAAAAAATTCAGTTTAATTATATATCATTTATTCTTATCATTAGTATTATTATTTTTTGTTAAACCTTGTGAAAAATTAATTTTCAAAATATTTTTTGTACCCATATATCATATGTTTTAATTTCTTTTTATATTTAGACATGCATAGAATTACCTTTAAGAAACCTATTGATATTGATTATTACCCTTATATAACCTATCTAAAATTAGTTTTACCCTTACAAAACTGCTTCCTAATTTGTTAAAATGGTAGCAAGATCTTCTCTAAAAAACTAAGCCACAATTTTGATTATAGTAGTCATATACAAACAATAACATATTTTTTCAATGGTTGCACCACCATATTTTCCTCACGGTAGTCACACACCTATATTCTAATGGTAAAACCTTATCTTTTATCAATATTATCATAACTCACTTTTTTATGTTAAAAATTAACTTAAATGGTATCACATTAGAAAAATTATCAGAATATGTTACAATAGTGGTTGAATATATAGTATTAGTGATGTTATTGTCTTCTAATGGTAGATCTACTCACCTAAATAGAAGTGGTAGTAGGACCTGGATGTTAGAATGGCCTTCTTTCACATGGGAAAATATATATATATATCCAAATATATGTAACAATAATTCCCAAAAATATAAATCCCATAGGTTAATATGATACATATGAGTTTTGAACAGAACTATGTAGCAAATTGTACAACATAGCCGACTATTACGTGACCAAAGTAAATAACAAAGTTGATTTCCTAAAGACATGGAAATCTTGAATAATCATTAATATTTAGTACAAGTCGGTGAGAATATTTTTTTAAAGTTTTATTTTTTTTAAACCCCTCATATGCAATAATGATCATATTTTAATGTAATTAAATAAGTTTAATTCTGGAATTAGAGTGCGGTAATTCTTTTATAATGAGCATGAAATTTCAAATTATATGTAATTGGTTTTACTTAAAGTACTATTATTCTCTAACATATAGAATATTCGGATTTGATATTTGGAATATACTTCATACCCAAGAAAATATTGGACTTAATTGTAACACCCGAGACTTTTATGAGAAATATTTTGTTTTTATGTTATATAAATCATCAAAAGAATCTTTCACTGCACGCAATCGCGACCTTCCTCGATAGCGTGTGTAGTACGCAATACCGAGTTCCACTAAACAACGGTATATTATTATAATATAATAAACTAGCCATTATGAACAGTATTAACTAAATTTTAAATTTTACAACATTATTATTCATCTTAAACATTTTCTAGAACATGGTAAGAGAACAAAATAATTTTTTTTGGGTAAAATAAGTATTTATCAAAAAATACAGTTTTGCCGCCTTTTGATGGAGCACCCACAATAAATCTAGTTTTTGACACATTTATAAGTTCAATTTCACAAAATAAAATTCTTATTTTGAATCAGGATATAAAAATTTACTTTGGATAAATTTTTGATATTTTTCTGAAAACATTCATATTTTGATGAATAGTAAAAATACGGTAATTTTTAATTAAAAACAACTTTTTTCATTGAGATAATTTATATGGTTAAATTATAATATTGAATGATTTTAAAGTATAGATAGAATATATTTTTACCATTTAATATAATGTATGTCATTAGCATTAATTTGACATTGAATTCATAGGTAAAAACATTTCAATCTTTGGCAATGTTTTAACTTCTAAAACCCGTTTTCTTAACAACGGGATTTATTTTAAATTAATTACTGCAACTTATATGTTTTGAATTTTGAAAAATTTATTCCATATTCAGAATCAGTGGGTCCAATTAATTTTAATAGGCTAATTTTTATTTTTGGGCATTATGAATAGTAACTACGGTAAATTTTATTTACCATAGTTAAAGGTAAATCGGGTAATTAAGGGTAAATATAAGATTATAAAATTACCCTAACAACTGCAAAAATATTATTGGATGACTAAAAGTCGACCCATATCACCTAAGGGTCTGATTAGATTCATTTAATGGACTTTTGTCCATGAAAATAATTTAATTATTATTAAAACCAAAGAATGTGACAACATGTCACTTTCTTAAATCTTATAAGTATAATAATTTTAATTTGGTCATAAACTTAATGAAACTTCGAACATGAATAGTCTCCAGAACTCTAATACAATTATCTACATCATATGAATTTATTTAGAATTTTTAGGGATTAAATAATTATCATTAATTATGAAAAAATAGTGATCTTGAAATTATTTTATTAATTAAAATATCAAATAAATGGATTTAAAATATTAAAATAATTATTATATTCACTATTTAATGTTCTCCACTAATTTTCTAGATACATATGACATTTTATTAATCTATTCAAGCTTTTATATTGAACATATCCTCTGTTTATAGTTTATTTAAATTCAAATAAATGAATAGTGTCAAAATTGACACTATTGTTATTTTATAAAAATAACATGTTATTAAATTGTTTAAAAGTCACAAAAATATTTAAAAAATATAAATTAAAATTTATATGGTCGAAAATGTCATAAAGTGTCAAATTATGGAAAATTCACAACACATATGTAATTATTAATAATAATTTAAAATTTAGAATATTATTACCACAAATAAAATTAAATTGATAAATAAGGATAAATAAAGTTGATAATGTTTAAAATAAATTCCTAACATGTCTAAATTTTATTGGTTTATGAGATTACAACCCTATATCTTCTAATATTCGGGTATGAGTCATTTTGAAAGTTTTTAAGTGGGGTTGGGATTTATTATAAACTAATATTTCTTATATTTCCAAAGGTGCCCCTCTCCTCCCTTATAAAAGGGGACCTCCTCCCTCTCCTCCTCACACCAATTTGAGCCTTCACGCTCGGCCAAACCCTGCCCATTTCACTTCCCCACTTCCCTAGAATCATCCTAGAGGTTCTGGCCTTCATCAAAGACCAACCCTAGTGCCCTAAGAGGAGGTTAAGAAGAGGCGCATCAAAAAGAGGTAATATCCCTTACCGATCCTTTCCAAATTCTTTCTTCTTAAACTTCTTCTTATTTAGTTGTTTCATTATGAATTAATAACATCAGTATCACTCATATACTGATATGTTATTATAAGTATGAAACAACCCTATTTCAACATCTATCCATCCTATGAAAAATGAAATCACCGCGTGTGCGTACGTACGGAATACCGTCTCCACGTCGTGGTGTAATCTATTTTCCCCCACCACCTTTCTTTTATGGGTATAATGGTGTAAATAATTACTATATATGATTATTGTAAAGTTATATTGATTCTGATATAGTATACATACACTCCAATACAATTCCACGATCATGGGAACGATATCATCGCTCGTGCGTACATACGGAATACCGTCTCCACGATGTGATGCGATTCGTTCTACATGATCTTCATTGCATAATGATTATATAAATGGATTTAATGAATAAATATGATATATAGTACATTAATACCATTCTATAAATGATGTATATATAACCTAAATAGAAGAATAAGAATTTATTCGACAAAACACGCATAAGAACAAAAAGTTATAAACTCCCGAATAACAAGTAGCAATGAAATATTACTATTAAGAAGCTAAGAATATGACCATATATGAAATCATAACAATAATTATGATTCTGGAATAAGTAAATAACATTATTTAAATCATTATACAGGAGTTTTGGACACTTACGAGGCAAATCGGACCTATAGTAAGGGAAAATATCACAATCTCATTTTTATCTGTGATTGTTTATACTTTGGTATTTACTGGGGTGTATTTTATCATCCACATCCATGTTTCCTCAATATGTAATATTATTTCCATCCCCAAACAATTTTTTAAATCCCATTTTACCCTTCGGTGAGTTTTTAGTAAAAGATATGAAAGGAATCTTTTGTCATTTTTCGTACGAGGTACTTTTTGACTTTTTCGACAAAAGTACGAGAAGAATGTTTTTTTAACTTATACGGAATGATTGGATTTTTAAAACATTATTTCCAAGATGCTTACTTTAGAATTTTTCAAGTTTATTTTTAATCAACTTATTTTAGTTTAAAATTGTACGACATGTTAAAGAAAGAAAAGTGTTTTTGAAGTAGAAAGGATATTTTCCTCAAGAATGGAGTTCAAGTGTTTTATAAAAATTATTTTCCATCTAAGATAATAAAGGGTTCTGTTTCTATCCCTATTATTACATTGATTTGATTATGTTGTGATGGAATTATTTTTATGAATTCCTTTATCTTATATGAGTTGTTTTATGATGTCACGATGTTTAAGATTCCCATTTTTATTACATGGGTTATGCTATGATGTATGGTTTATGATTTTGTGGAACACATAAGAATGGTATCATTATGAGATGGGTGGGACCTATATCTCACTCCAATGCACTGGGTAAAGATTTTATATCTCATGATATAGACTTGGCTGGAACAGTAGGTTATACCAGTTCAGTGAAACAGGACTGAAACGAGGAGTGAACTCGGTTCAGAAATGGACTTTGTCCACTAAGATAGTCTTGGAAATGAGTCTTGACTAATAAGAAATGATTATCTATGATTATGTGTTTATGACACAAAGTTTCATGTTTTAAGTTATGATTATTCGGATTTCATTTCACTACTATGATTTATCACATGTTATGAAATTATGCTCTCTTTTACAGGTTAAGATTTCCAAAATGTTATGTTCTTATGAATATGATGTGATTGATATTTATTTTTTTTACCCTTACTGAGCATTTGAGCTCACCCTTTTGTATGTTTTTCTTTCCCCAGGTCAGGAAGAAGCTTATTAAGTAAGATATTCCAAAAGGGACTACAGATATGATGAAATAAATGGGAGACAGTGTAGATGTTTTATGAACCAGTTGTTTATGTTTCACAGATTCTAAAGACTCTATACCTATACGGTCCTTTCCTGGTTTTGTTATATGTTGTAATAAGTGTGCTTAAATTCTGAAGTAATGACAATGTATGTAAATTATGGGTCTTTATAGTTGGTATCAGAGGAAAGGTTTAGTCAGCCTTTGGAAACTGGGATGTGAAAGCCTTAGTAAGAACCCTAAGTATAATTCTAAGCATAGAACACAATAATAGTGTTTTAGAAATGACCATGAATAACCTAGGATAAGACCTTAAGTGTGAAATTTTATTCTTGATTATGTGGTTTTCCTATTATAATTAGTGTTGCTCACACTATTCTTCTTGGTTTTAGTCAATGGCTGGAACCCGAAGGAACCGTGTTAATACGGAATGCGATGGGCAATGCAATGATTGTCCCCCTGAGCAACCAAACATTATGGGAGATGGAATGAAAAATATTGTAGCCATGATCACACAACTTTCTCAAGCTATGAATCATGCAGGACTTCCAAATGAGAAAAGGAAGGAGGAACATTCTGATGAATCCTTCATGAGGCAGCGTCCACCTTCATTCAGTGGGTCTACTGATCCATTTGTTGCTGAACAATGGATCAGTACTACTAAAAAGATATTTCCAGTTCTTCAATGTTCTGAACATGATAAATTCATCCTATCAGTGTATCGTTTGGAAGTATATGCTGATCAATGGTGGAATCTTATTAAGAATACGAGGCAAAGGGATGAAATTGAGTCCATGGAATGGGACGAGTTCAAGAACTTATTTTTCAATAAGTACTTCCCTTGTATTCTCCGAACAAAGATAGAGAAAGTGTTTCTTGAACTGAAGCAAAAGGATGATGAATCTGTTGGTCTTATAAAGAAAATTTTACAAGACTTTCAAGGTACGCTTCTGGTATTATTATCCAACCTGAGAGTAAGATCGATCGATTCTTTAGTGGCTTAAAACCAAGTCTTCCAAGGGCGTTAGCCATAAGGGACTTCAATAGCTACGAGGAAATCGTTCGATGCGCTCTCAAAGTAGAGATGGAGATTGGAGTAATCCATCAGTCATATGGGTTTGATAAGAAGAGGAAATGGAATTCAAAGGAAAATCTAAAGAGCACACTGAAAAGAATATGAGCTTTCCCTTATGCTCAATGTGTGGAAAGAAACATGGAGGGAGTTGTCTTAATGGGACAAGTAAATGTTTCAAATGTGGAAAGGAAGGTCATCGGGAATTTGAATGCCGCAATGATGGGAAGAAGATGTCTCATAATGCAAACAAAGGAAGGGACACACAGAATGAACCTACTACACTTCAATGTTTCAAGTGCAAGGAGATGGGGAATTATGCCAATCAATGCCCAAATCCAAGGGTTTATGATGATGGTCGATGTCAACAAACTCTTAAGGCTAAAGACAAAGGAATGTCACATGCAATTTCTATCAGCAATGTGGAGTACAATAACAATGTGGTGAAAGGTACACTTACCATCCACTCTAAAGTAGCAAATGTTTTATTTGATTCTGGATCCACCCACTCCTTTATTTCTGAAGAATTTTCTAAGGGTATCACCGTATTACCTCAACAATTAGATGTTGAGTTAGCTGTGACAACACCTAATGGCACAACAGTCGCATCAAAAGTTTATAATTCTTCCCCGATTGAAGTTTGTGGGAAAGTTCTTCTTGAAAATCTTGTGATCCTTCCTATAGTGGAATTTGATGTGATTCTTGGCATGGATTGTCTTTCTCTATATGGAGATCATATCAATTTCCAAAGAAGGGAAGTCACATTTCATATTTCAGATCAATCTATGATTGTCTATCGATGCAAGGATGAACATAACCTTCCAGTGGAAATTTATTCCATCTTATGGGTCTTGATTCCACTAAATGAAGGTTATTTATCTCAATTGGTTGGTGAGAAACTCGCGATTAAGAATATTTCCATTGTACGGGTGTTTGATGATGTCTTTCCGGAGGAATTGCTGAGTCTTCCACCAAATCGTGATGTTGAGTTTTCAATAGAACTCAAAACAGGTGATTTGCCTATTTCAAAGACACCTTATATAATGGCCCCAATTGAGTTACAGGAATTAAAGAAGCAACTCCAAGAGAATCTTGATAAGGGATTCATACGCCCTAGTGCGTCACCTTGGAGAGCACCTGTTCTATTTGTTAAGAAGAAAGATGGATCAATGAGACTCTGCATTGATTATCGAGAACTTAACAAGATCACTATCAAGAACAAATATCCTCTCCCACGCATTGATGACTTATTTGACCAACTACGAGGAGATCAATACTTTTCCAAGATTGATCTTCGTTCAGGGTATCATCAATTAAGGGTCAAAAGGTAGGATATACCAAAGACGGCTTTCCGTACAAGGTATGGACACTATGAATTTATAGTGATGCCATTTGGTCTTACTAATGCCCCTGCTATCTTCATGGATCTGATGAATAGAGTCTTTAGAGACTATCATGATCAATTTGTGGTAGTCTTTATAGACGACATTCTTGTCTATTCAAAGGGAAAGGAAGAACCTGAAGATCACTTGAGAATTATATTGAAGACCCTGAGAAAGGAGAAGCTTTATGCCAAATTTACCAAGTGTGAATTTTGGATTCAAAAAGATGCATTTTTGGGTCACATAATCTGAAAAGAGGGGATATATGTGGATCCAGCAAAAACAGATGTTATTGAAAGATGGTCGAGACCAACAATAGTGACTGAGATCTGAATTTTTCTTGGTTTGGCTGGATATTATCAATGTTTTGCGAAATATTTTTTACGATTATCTAATCCACTCACCAAGTTGACTCGGAAAGGAGTTAAGTTTGTTTGGACGGAGGAATGTGAAGAGAATTTCAAGGAGTTGAAAAGAAGGTTATCTAGTGCACTTGTGCTCACACTGCCTTGTAGTGGAGAAAGGTTTGTGATCTACAGTGATGCATCCAAGAAGGGTTCGGGGTGTGTTCTTATGCAAAATGATATGGTGATAGCTTATGCCTCATGACAGTTGAAAATACATGAGCAAAATTACCCAACTCATGATTTGGAGTTAGCTGTGGTAATCTTTGCATTAAAGATTTCGAGGGATTACCTTTATGGTGAAAGGTGTGATATTTATACTGATCATAAAATTTTAAAGTATATTTTCACACAAAAGGAGATGAATATGCACCAAAGAAGATGGTTGGAGCTGATTAAGGATTACGACTCCTCAATTCATTACCACCCTGGGAAAGCAAACAAGGTGGCAGATGCATTAAGTCGACAAGACCATGCCAGTTTATCCATGATGAGGATCACAAAAGATCCAATATTTATGGATTTACAAAGGATGGATCTTGGAATTATAATGAAAGGGGAAAAATCGTATCTTTCTCAAATGAATGTTCAACCATCTATACATGTAAAGATTAAAGAGGCACAGAAAGAAGATGTCGAGTTACAAAAGAATGTGAGAAATGTTCCTGAATTCAACCTTGATTGTTATGGGATAATAATGTTCAGGAATCAGGTTTGTGTTCCTCCCATCCCCGAATTCAAGAAGGAGCTGCTGGATGAGGCTCATAGTTCTTCATTCTCTATTCATCCTGGAATCACGAAGATGTATAGGGACCTGAAAGAGTACTTCTGGTGGGATGGCATGAAAAGAGATGTTACTGAATATGTCTCCCGATGCTTGTTTTGTCAGCAAGTTAAAGCTGAGAGACAGAAGTCTAAGGGGATGTTACAACCATTACCAATACCCGAATGGAAATGGGAAAACATCACTATGGACTTTGTCACAGGACTTCCTAAAACGTCCAAAGGCAATAATGTTATCTGGGTCATAGTTGATCGTCTTACAAAGTCTGCACACTTCATCGCTATTAGAGAGGATTTCTCTCTAGATCAGATTTCCAAGATATATGTGAAGGAAGTGGTAAGATTTCATGGAGTACCACTTTCTATTATATCTGATCGGGATCCGAGGTTTACCTCAAAGTTCTGGCGAAGTCTTCAGCATACTCTGGATACAGAGTTGAGTTTCAGCACTGCTTATCATCCTCAGACAGACGGTCAGTCTAAGAGAATAATTCAAACTCTAGAAGATATGTTGAGAGCTTTCTCTATGGATTTCAAAGGTGGTTGGGATCAACACCTACCTTTGGTGTAATTTTCATGTAATAATATCTTTCACTCTAGTATTCAGATGGCTCCTTATGAAGCTCTCTATGGAAAGAAATGCAGGACTCCAACTTGTTGGGATGAAGTTGGGGAAATAAATCTATTTAGACCTGATCATGTTGATGAGATGGCAGAAAAGGTCCGATCTATTCAACAACACATAAGAGCAGCTCAGAGTCGATAGAAAATTTATGCCGACAACCGAAGAAAAGACCTAGAGTTTGAAGTGGGTGATAAAGTGTTCTTACAAATATCTCCCTGGAAGAGGTCATGAGATTTGGAAAGAAGGGGAATTTGAGCCCTAGATATATCGGTCCTTTCGAAATACTGGATCGTGTTGGGAAGGTAGCTTACCGATTGGTGCTTCCACCGAATCTCTCTCAAGTTCACGATGTGTTCCATGTATCTCTCCTGAGAAAGTACATACCTGATACTTCACATGTAATCTGCTCAGAAGTTGTACCGTTGGAGAAAGATCTTTCTTATGAAGAATATCCAATAGAGATTATGGATCATAGTGAAAAAGTCCTACAAAACAAGACCACTCGCTTGGTGAAAGTTTTATGGAGGAACCACCAATTATAAGAAGCTACATGGGAGCTTGAGGATATGATGAGGGAGAGGTATCCTCATCTATTTGTTACAAAGTGAAGAATTTCGAGAGAGAAATTCATTTTAAGGGGGGTATAATGTAACAACCGAGACTTTTATGAGAAATATTTTGTTTTTATGTTATATAAATCATCAAAGGAATCTTTCGCTGCACGCAATCGCGACCTTCCTCGATAACGTGTGTAGTACGCAATACTGAGTTCCACTAAACAATGATATATTATTATAATATTATAAACTAGCCGTTATGAATAGTATTAACTGAATTTTAAATTTTACAAAATTATTATTCATCTTACACATTTTCTAGAACATGGTAAGAGAAAAAAATAATTTTTTTTGGGTAAAATAAGTATTTATCAAAAAATGCAGTTTTGCTGCCTTTTGATGGCGCACCCACATTAAATATAGTTTTTGACACATTTATAAGTTCAATTTGACAAAATAAAATTCTGATTTTGAATCAGGATATAAAAATTTACTTCGGATAAATTTTTGATATTTTTCTGAAAACATTCATATTTTGATGAATAGTAAAAATACGCTAATTTTTAATACAAAACAACTTTTTCCATTTAGATACTTTATATGGTTAAATTATAATATTGAATGATTTTAAAGTATAGATAGAATATATTATTACCATTTAATATAATGTATGTCATTAGCATTAATTTCACATTGAATTCATAGGTAAAAACATTTCAATCTTTGGCAATGTTTTAACTTCTAAAACCTTTTTTCTTAACAACGGGATTTATTTTAAATTAATTGCTGCAACTTATATGTTTTGAATTTTGAAAAAATGGATTCCATATTCTGAATCAGTGGGTCCAAATTATGTTAATAGGCTACTTTTTATTTTTGGGCATTATGAATAGTATTTACGGTAAATTTTATTTACCATAGTTAAAGGTAAATCGGGTAATTAAGGGTAAATATAAGATTATAAAATTACCCTAACACCTGAAAAAATCCTATTGGATGACTAAAAGTCAAACCATATCACCTAAGGGTGGGATTATATTCATTTAATAGACTTTTTTCCCTGAAAATAGTTTAATTTTTATTAAAACCAAAGAATGTGACAACATGTCACTTTCTGAAATCTTATAAGTATAATAATTTTAATTTGGTAATAAACTTAATGAAAATTAGAACATGAATAGTTTCAGGAAATCTAATACAATTATCTACATCATAGGAATTTATTTATAATTTTTAGGGATTAAATAATTATCATTAATTATGACACAATAGTGATGTTGAAATTATTTTATTAATTAAAATATCAAATAAATGGTTTTAAAATATTAAAATAATTATTATATGCACTATTTAATGTGATCCACTAATATTCTAGACACATATGACATTTTATTAATCTATTAAATCTTTTATTTCGAACATATCCTCTGTTTATATTTTATTTAAATTCAAATAAATGAATAGTGTCAAAATTGACACTATAGTTATTTTATAAAAATAAAATATTATAAAATTGTTTAAAAATCACAAAAATATTTAAAAATTATAAATTAAAACTTATATGGTCTACAATGTCATAAAGTGTCAAATTATGGAAAATTCACAACACATAGGTAATTATTAATAATAATTTATAATTTAGAATATTATTACCACAAATAAAATTTAAATTGATAAATAAGGATAAATCAAGTTGATAATGTTTAAAATAAATTCCTAACATGTCTAAATTTTATTGGTTGATGATATCACAACCTTATCTCATCTAATATTCAGATATGAGTCATTTTGGAATTTTTTTAAGTGGGGTTGGGATTGAATATAAACTAATATTTCTTATATTTCCAAAGATGCCCCTCTCCTCCCATATAAAAGGGCACCTCCTCCCTCTCCTCCTTACACCAATTTGTGCCTTAATGCTCTTAAAAACCCTGCCCATTTCACTTCCCCACTTCCCTAGAATCATCCTATAGGTTCTGGCCTTCTTCAAAGACCAACCCTAGTGCCCTAAGAGGAGGTTAAGAAGAGGCGCGTCAAAAAGAGGTAATATCCATTATCGATCCTTTCCAAATTCTTTCTTCTTCAACTTCATCTTCTTTAGTTTTTTCATTATGAATTAATAACATCAGTTTCACTCATATACTGATATGTTATTATAAGTATGAAACAACCCTATTTCAACATCTATCCATCCTATGGAAAACGAAATCACCGCGCGTGCGTACGTACGGAATACCGTCTCCACGCCGTGGTGTCATCTATTTTCCCCCACCACCTTACTTGGATGGGTATAATGGTGTAAATAATTACTATATATGATTATTGTAAATTGTTATTGATTCTAAAATAGTATACATACACTCCAATACAATTCCACAATCATGGGAACGATATCATCGCTCGTGCGTACGTACGGAATATCGTCTCCACGATGTGATGCGATTCGTTCTACATGATCTTCATTGCATTATGATTATACAAATGAATTGAATGAATAAATATGATATATATTACATTAATACCATTCTGTAAATGATGTATCTATAACCTAAAGAGAAGAATAAGAATTTATTCGACAAAACATGCATAAGAACAAAAAGTTATAAACACCCGAATAACAAGTAGCAATGAAATATTACTTCTAAGAAGCTAATAATATGACCATATATGATATCATAACAATAATTATGATTCTGGAATAAGTAAATAACATTATTTAAATCATTATACAGAAGGTTCGGACACTTACTAGGTAAATCGGACCTAAGGTAAGGGAAAATATCACAATCTCATTTTTATCCGAGATTGTTTATACTTTGGTATTTACTGGGGTGTATTTTTTCATCCACATCCATGTTTCCTCAATATGTAATATTATTTCCATCCACCAAAAATTGTTTAAATCCCATTCTACCCTTCGGTGAGTTTTTAGTAAAAGATATGAAGGGAATCTTTTGTCATTTTTCGTACGAGGTACTTTTTGACTTTTTCAACAAAAGTACGAGAAGAATGTTTTTTAACTTATACGGCATGAATGGATTTTTAAAACATTATTTCCAAGAAGATTCCTTTACAAGTTTCCAAGTTTATTTTTAATCAAATTATTTTAGTTTAAAATTGTATGACATGTTAAAGAAAGGAAAGTGTTTTTGAAGTAGAAAGGATATTTTCCTCATGAATGGAGTTCAAGTGTTTTATAAAAATTATTTTCCATCTAAGATAATAAAGGGTTCTGTTTCTATCCCTATTATTACATTGATTTGATTATTTTGTGATGGAATTATTTCTATGAATTCCATTATCTTATATGAGTTGTTTCATGATGTCACGATGTTTAAGATTCTCATTTTTGTTATATGGGTTATGCTATGATGTATGGTTTATGATTTTGTGGCACACATAAGAATGGTATCATTATGAGATGGGTGGGACCTATATCTCCCTCCAATGAATTGGGTAAAGATTTTATATCTCTTGAGATAGACATGGCTGGAACGGTAGGTTATACCGGTTCAGTGAAACAAGACTGAAACAAGGAGTGAACTCGGTTCAGAAATGGACTTTGTCCACTAAGATAGTCTTGGAAATGAGTCTTGACTATTAAGAAATGATTCTCTATGATAATGTGTGTATGACACAAAGTTTCATGTTTTAATTTATGATTATTGGGATTTCATTTCACTGCTATGATTTATCCCATGTTATTAAATTATGCTCTCTTTTGAAAGTTAAGATTTCCAAAATGTTATGTTCTTATGAATATGATGTGATTGATATTTATTTTTTTTACCCTTAATATGCATTTTAGCTCACCCTTTTGTATGTTTTTCTTTCCCTAGGTCAGGAAGAAGATTATTAAGTAAGATATGCCAAAAGGGACTATAGATATGATGAAATAAATGGAACACAATGTAGATGTTTTATGAACCAGTTGTTTATGTTTCCCAGTTTCTAAAGACTCTATACCTATACAGTCCTTTCCTGGTTTTGTTATATGTTGTAATAATTGTGCTTAAATTCTGATGTAATGAAAATGTATGTATAGTATGGGTCGTTATATTAATGATGCTGGATTATCTACTGGAATGCATTCAAGTGAGAATGTAATTAAATAAACTCAACACACATTATTCAAGCAAGGAACACCTAATGAAAAATAAATTCATAGGAGAATTATGAAGTGATGAATTACTACTAGGACTATTATTTCAGTGGTGAGATCAATAAAGATTTTATTATTTGATCATCTACTACTAATGTGATCAATATCATTGATCTTTATCAATATTTATCTTCATTTACTCCACTGTTATGCTTAATTTCTTTTAGGTTTTCATTGTTGTATCTTTTCATTCATCTCCTAATGCCTTTCAAGTAAGTATATAATTTTATAATGTAAAATATAAGTTCAAAGGTTACTCGTCCTATGAAAAAATAAGGATAGGTTATGAATCCTAAACATAAATCATGTTGGTCATTGGTTGTGACTTCTATAAAAGTCAGTTGGGTTATACCGCCAGGTAAGAAAAAGGTACATATTTAACTAGGTTGGCAATACCTAACAAAAGTGGGTTTTTTATTTAATACCGATATTCTCATTGACTAGAGAATATTTAAGAGTAAATTAGGATATTTATGATCTAAACTACTATAAAAATATCATATTCTCATTGTTTTATTTTCCACTACTTTTTTTTCATACTAGAACTGTTAATTACTGTGATAATTATAATTTTTTTTATTTTTTTTAAGGAATATTCACTCTAAAATGCTTTTAAATATTTATATATCACACATACCTAATATATGGAAGGTTGAAAAATAAATATCTCACATTATTATGTATAGACAACCATATCATAATATCAAAAACATAGATTTTCTTAAGTTCTTCAATCAATAATTGAAATATATTAATATATAATAATCCCTCAGACCAACATTAAAAATAGTAAGGGGTATACAGTTAATTAAATAATTTATCCAATCATTTCATCTATGTAATATAGTATAATAACTTTTAATAAAAGGAATATAAAATCTTATATTCATAATGTAAATGCATTGGAATAACAATTTTCAAGATACAACTTTGTAACATAAAGAAATGAGATTTGAGTTTCCACATACCTTATGGAAAACATACTCAATAAGGTAAGAAATATTTCTAAATTATTTATGTGGTATTAATTTAAATACATAAAAAAAATATAGGGAGAATATGACATAACACAATAATGGGTATAATGTAAACATTTTATATTAAATAAGCTCATAATAATGATGGTATCTCAATGAATTAAATTTCAGTGACTGAAAATCCATACCACTGGGGTAAGAATTGAATAAATATACCTTTTATAAATTTAAAATGATTTTTATTATTATATCATATAAATTATAATGAAATAAATAATATATCATTCATTTTATGGTAAATAAACAGAGCACCATACAATGGAAACATGGTGCATAAAATATAACATGTCTCGAAGAATCAAAATTGAGACCATGAAAACCCCTTCCATCCTTATAAATCCAATAAAGGATATGAGTTATAATGGATAATTAAATAATATTAATAATTATTGTATCATGATATTAAATATGAAATGGGAATTATATATATTGTTCTAAAGAAAACAAGAAATATAATAATAACTATGTCTCAATGAGTTGAAGATTGAGACAAGAAAACATTACGACATGAGTAAAATTTTTATCAAAACCCATTGAAATAGATTTAAGAAATTAAACATAATATATTATAATTAAAATATAAATCAGAATATGATACCTCAAAAAGGAAATTTTCATAGAAAATAAATTATATTTGGTGCTTAATATAACACATGTATTGAGGAGAAAAAATTAATATGAAAACCGTCACCTCAGTCCATATTTTATTAACACTTGCACCTACCTTTATGTATCACAAACATAAATATATTAAAAACCTATTTCAAAACTATAATCATTTCTTTTTAAATTTATAAACATCATTTATAATCATTCTTTCTATGAATTATAGTTAGTTATTACTTATTTTCAATATATACTCTAAGTATTAATGATCATTTAGAACTAGTTTTATAAAAATGGGAAGTACCATGAATAATGATATGATCGTGATATTAAATATTACATTGTAATTAGATGTAATATTCGAAAGAAAACATTGAATATAATAAGAACTTGTCTCAATGAATTGGAAATTGAGACAAGAAAATATTACAACTTGAATAAAAATTTAATCAAACCCCCTTGAAATAGACTAATGAAATTGAACATAAACTACTATAACTAAAAGATAATTCACAATATTATACCTAAAATAAGAAATTTAAACAGAAAATAAATTAAATTTGGTGATTAATGTGACACGTGTCTCGAAGAGAGGAATTTGAGATGAAAAACCTCACCTCGGCCCAGATTCGCTCTACACTTCCGCCTAACTTTATGTATCACAAGCATAATTATATTAACAACCTATTTCAAAACAATTCTCATATATTTTTGATTTATACACTTCATTTATAATCATTCTCTATATTAATTATAGTTAGTTATTACTTATTTTCAAAATCCACTGTAAGTATTAATGATCATTTGGAAGTTGTTTTATAAAAATGGTGTTGGTATTCATTATTTTCAAAATTTTAATCATAAAAATATAATTAATGGCAATACAATATATGTTTAATTATATTTATAATTTCATAATTTCATTAAATGTTAGTTTTCATTAACAGTCCTGATGACCAAATCAGTGATGGTCATTTTTCAGTGATTCCTAAATAATGATAATTGTTTTCTTAATTAATAAGTTCAATAATAATGTTACCATTATTGATAAAAATAAATAACTACTTATTTATTTATATAGTATATTTATATAAATTTAATTCTCAAATTCATCCATGATATAAATTTATATCATTGTTCAAGTAGGTTGTTAAACTAACCCAAAAAAGAACATATGATAATAAACGGATCATTATGATGTTATTTATTTTTAATATCATAATAAAATAAAAATAATTTATTATTTAGTATTTACTAGTGTAATATATATTAATTATAAGTAATAAGTTGTGTACGATAACCTATACAATGTTAATTCATTGTTTGAAGGGACATTTTTTTAATTCAATGCTCTATTGGGCGGTTGAATTTACTATAGTTGTTTATTATTTATATTGTTAATTGGATATCCAATTTAACTTTAAATAACCATTAAAATTTCATAAGAATAATATTTATCCCTTAAATCTGTTATCATGACTAACCATGTAATTAGGTCATGAAAATAAAAATAGAAATCAATCATTCTATGGAGGTGGTAATCCACATGTATGCATGGATTTTGATTTTATTTTCCATACAATACATAAAAATATTAATATGGTTTAAAATTTCTCAATCAAAAATCTATCATAAATATTATAATTATATGTTAAATTAACTATTAATATGATCTTTTAAGGCATTTAAGGAAAAATAAACATGTTGGGTTATTGAGATGATAGTCTGTACAATGCACGAATAACTATTTCATTTTTCTTAATTGGAAATGAAAATGTCATTAATGATTATACCATAATTATAATAACCTAATGCTATATAAATGATAACAATTTTATCATTTTAACATGTTTTAATGTAATTTTAATAATGATAAGTTCAAATAAATAAATATAAATGTGAATTGAGTAGTTTGAAATCTATACCACACTTCTGGGATTATCTCCATTGCAATGGGGGTAATCCTTTGAGGGGTAGTATTTTGAGAATACCAGAACAACTAGATGGTTTCAAGTAATTTTGAGGAGTGTTTTTTTAGATTTTAGACCAAAATAACTCGGTTTATGTGTGAGGGTAAGTGAGAATAGGACTGCCACATTTATAAGTGAAAAGGGATGAATTTTTTAGAAATTCACAAATCTTATCCATAATGGGAAGTCATTATGAAGGTATGTGGCTCAAAAATTGAGAAATAAAGGATTTGGGAAGGTATAATTTCAATAGATTCCTCAACCACTCATTCTCATTCATGTTATAAAAATCACGGTGGCTTTTCCCTCTTGGTTAAATACATTTTAGCTCCTTTTATTTTTTTGGTAACAATTTTCTACCAGAGAAAGTTACCATTTATGCAAAAAAAAATATTAATAATTAAATAGTTTTGAACTAATGATTACATATTTTATATCCATTTTATTATATAAATTTTTGAAAAGTTATTTAAATTCATTAAAAAATACTAAATGTATAATGTATTAAAATCATTTTAAAAAAAATATGATTTATGTTCTAAAATGTCACATATGAGTTTTTAAATTAAAAACAAAATTTCATGAATTATAAATTCAAATTTAAAATAAAAATTTGGAATTATAAAAATGATTCATTAATTTATAATTCATAATTTTATACTAATAATATAACAAAATACATGTTATTTTTGAAAATGATATTGTGCACTATTCACTAAAAGGTAATTATTTTTTGATAAAATTAATAATTCCTCATAAGAAAATATTAATATGAATAACCAAAAAATTATATTTATTTTTTAAAATTAAAATTCAAAAACTAATATATTTTAATTTTAAATAATTATATAACATATAATTAGAACAAGTTTTGTTTTGAAATAACATTTTTTGAATAATAACCATTCAAATTAATATTTTCTAGAATTTACTAATAAAATTAGCAATAACAAATTATTCATATAAAATATATTTTAACATCATTAATCATAATATTCATGGAATATAAATTCATATGATATAAAAGGGAAATATTTATAAAAATATTTTTCTCAGAATAAATTTAATATATTAGTTGTTTTAGATATATTAATTGAATTTCATATGTATTTAAATTTATTGTTATATTATTTTCTATAAATATTTTATAAATATCATAATTTTATTTATTCTAGAAAATTTAATAGCTAGGTATTAATAGTCACATTTAATATTTTTATTTTTATTTTAATATATCATGGTTCCATATATGTTCGGAGTTGCATGTGAATAAAACTATCAAACCCATTGATTTATTATATATTAAACTTATATATTAATATTACGGTGTTCTATACCCCCCCCCCCCACCACATTAAATAAATATAATAATCTCAATTTTAATTATACTCAATGATTACTGTAGGTTATGGTATTCATAATATATTTATCATTTGTAATATAACTTGTAATATGACATCTACCTTGATCTCTTGCTAGATTAAATTACTTTTCATTACTTAAACAACATTAATTTTTCATATAATTATATACTAATGTATGTATATACCATAATCATAAATTCTCTAGGTCATTCCTTTCCTAAAACCATTTAAATCATTAATGTGTTACACCACATTCAAATCCTATATTCTTTAGGAAATTTACATTACCTTTAACACATAGATGATATTGACCACTAGATGATAAGGTCCCACATTTTTCAATATATATATAATAATTCCAAAAATTATATAAAATTCACCAAAAAATATCATGGATTCCATTTTAATTAAATCAATAACCACTTTTCAAGTCCATCAATAATATCTAACGTACTTTTCTCAAAATCAATCAAACCTTTCCTATCCCAACATCAAGCGTATTTTAAACCTATGAATTTTTGATAACTCAATCATGTAATCTCAAATAGTTATCCCAAAAAATACAACCTTGTTATAAAATAACATTTCCATGTTATTAACACCATTTAATATATTTTTATGAACCATTAAATTTTAACTATTAATGAAAAATACTTATATGCACCACATAATCCTAATAACATTTTGAATATACTAGAATATCATTAACAAATATCACTCACTAATTAAAATATATAAGATTTTCAAGATCTAATTTCTGATCAAATATTAATCTTACAACCAATGAAAAGATTGGGAAAGTCACATTTTCCATCATAATAGGCATATACTAAAATTCTTAAATATCTAAGTATACTCACATATTTGGTTATAGGATATAGTTGTTTCACGTTGTGTAATTTTCTTGGATTCATCCTCATGATCTTGTTTGAACAAAATACTACAAAAATGGTTATGATAATAGATAAAATATTAATATTAAATCATTAATCTAAATAATTCTTCCCCTATGACACATTTCTTTTTAAAATATGATAAAATTGGTTCAACCTATAACTCTATATATTCAATTCTTGGTTATCTATGATTATTTCTTCATTAAGTTATCTAAACTAATTATTTAACATCTTACTAATACACCTCATGGTATTTTATAAGGCGAATGTGATTAACTGAATAATATCCCCTAGGAGTGTTAAACGAGAACTGTAGTTAGGAATATTTTTCACAAACCAGGTGTGGATCCAGTTAATACCCAATCTAAAATTTTTGGGATTATTATCTTTGGGTACATATGTTCAAGATCCTACATCCAATTATAGTTTACATATATGGATGTAATTTCTTGTATAACCATATAATATATACTATTCCAAAACTTCATAATGTTATCCTATGATTAGAATTCAATCTTACACTTATACCTTGGGATTTCTCTAATGTTATTTCCTCCTAATCTATAAAATAATAAATATTACATCAACTAACCAAAAGGCTTATCTATTTTTTTGAGAATATTTTCAACATTGACTTATCATCACCTAGATTATCCTCAACAAACATTATATTCTTTAAAGTTATCTAAACCCTTCTATGATTCCAAAATTGGTTCACCAGACCCACTCTCTCAGATTAAGTTCCATAAAAATACTTCATATATAATATTTTATTCCAACTGTATATTCCATACATGAATGTCCCATTATTACATTACATAAATAAAATATAACATAACATATATTACAAACTCTATTTAGGTTTAAATATTTCATAAATTAGGGAAAAAAATATAACTAAACTCCTGTTTTTCTTAACTAATGTATATTTTTTACACTGTAAATGAAACTGCTTATTCAATAATATGTCCTTAACATCTCCCAAAAATTATCCACATGGTAATTCTATTAAACATATAATGTTTAATACATTTCTATATAACCTAGTTAAATGAAAATATAAAATTGGGTGAGTTCAAATGTTCAGTAAGGGATAATATAAAAATGTTGAAGGAATAGAATAAATATAGAATAAATATTATAAAATTAATAATTAATCATTATATTTTAATAATCAGATAAAAAGGGAGCATAATATGTTAATTTATTATAATTAAAATAAATATATCACATGGATAACAAAAAATTGTTTTATAGGATGAAATGAAAAATATAGGACAACTAATTTAATTCTGTGTGAAAAGATATCTGATCTTACCATCAAGGCCATGTGTCAATAAAATATATTACTCTATGTAGGGATATAGTAAATACCCAAACATGTTTTCCTTATAAAACTTATAGATACATTGAGTTACTATATAATATCACATCACACCTATCACGTGTTTAAGTATAATGAATTCATTATATGAGATATTGAGTAAATAATACATAATCAACATTACGAACAATCATCCATGTTTCAATAACAATATAAAAAATGCCAATAGTTTTCCTAATGTAAATAAGATAGATATAATGATCATAACTCATCCCAGAAAAAAGGTGGGTTGTTAAAAAATATGTAGTTAAATTTATTAAATAATCAATAAAAATTAATAACAAAATAATATATATATATATTTTCAGTAGTTTTGTAATCAATAATAGGAATAGATTTCTATGTTCGCATCCCTAAAAATCACATTGTATAGAGTAAGGGTTATAAAGATAAGTTAATAATTTCCCCTATCAATATATGTATAAAATATAGGTGAACATCCTTTAATAAATGGAATGGAAAATAGATTATTCACAAAGTAAATGTATTGGAAGAATAATATTTATGATAAAGCTTTATAACTTAGAGAAAATAGATTTAACCTATCAACATCCCTAACTAGAAAAGTTCTCAATAATGTAATAAATATTAAACAAGTATTTTTGTTTTAGGAATGTAAATACATTGAAAAAATGGTATAGTACCAGATAATATAGTGAAGTCTATAACTTACCTAGCTTAAATGAAATAAGTTCTAGATAATGATCACAACTCAATGAATTAAAATTGAGTTTCCAAAAATCCTTACTATTGGGGTAAGAATTGAATCGATATATATTTGATGAATGGAATCATATTTGGCTTAATATGTCCCATTAATTATAAGTAATTAAATATAGAACATTCATGGGATAGTAAATCAATAGAACACCATACAAAGGAAACATTCTACCTAATAAAAGACATGTCTCAGAAAATCATAATTGAGACTAAGAAAAACTCTTAAAACCTCATAAGTCATTTGAGGAATATGTTTTCAAATGAAACATTAAATATAATGAATAATTAGAGGATCATTATAAATATTATTAATCATGTAGTAGATACACTATTCCAAAGAAATCATGGTGTATAATAAGATTTTTTTTCTTGACAAATTGAAAATTAAGACAATAAAAACGTATGGCTTGAGTAACATTTTAATCAAAACACCTTTAAAGGGTGGGGTTGTAATTGAACATAAAATTACATGATTAAAATTTAATTCCTGATATGATATCTAAAATAGTTATTTTATAACCCACATAAATGAAATTCAGTATATATTACCAAACATGTCTCAAAGATAGGAGTTTGAGATGACAACATGTACTTAATTCTTGATTCGCTCTGCACATGAACTTAACTTACAACTTCACAAGCATATTCACCCTAATAAATTATTTCAAAACAATACACAAATATATATCTAGTTATACTATTAATTTATAATAATTATTTATATGATTCATGTTATTTATTTCATATTTTCAACATCGGGCATAAGTATTCTTGATCATTTTGAACTAGTTTCCTAAAAATGGTGTCGGTATTAATTTCTGTTACAATGTTCAATATTAAAATATCATTAAAGGTTATATAATATATGTCCCATGATATATATAGTAGTATAATTTCATAACATTTTAGTTTTTTTACCAGTAATGAAGACAAAATCAGTGATGATCATGTTTTCAAAATTCATAAAAAAATAAAGAGGTTTTATTAATTAATGAGTTTATTTAAAAGTTTTGAATTTTTGAACAAAAAAACAAATCATTATTTAATTATTTATAAAACATAATACCTAAAATTCAATTCTCATAGTAATCTATGTTATAAATTTAAACCATCATTCATGTTGGTGGCTAAACCAACAGAAACTAAAATATATTGTATGGAATAGTTGATTGTGAAGTTATATATTTATAATATCAATATAGTATAAGAATAATAATCATATTTAGTGTTTAAAAATTTGATATATAATAATTTTAAATAATCATAACAATAATATAAGGTATAAAATTTTAATTCATAATATGAATAAATTATTTTCTATTCATTGAACACTTTTTTGGACTATAGAATTTAACATGATTGTGTATTTCTCATATTATTAACAGGTTGTACAATTTTTATTTCCAAAATCAATTATTAATTTAAAAAAAATTATGACCATATATATGGTGGTGGTGAAAATAAGAGATTGAAATCAATCATTCCATGAAGTTGGTTGTTCACAAGTATGCATGAATGGTGATTTAGTTCTCTATAGAACCGAGAAAATGAATGATTTTGTTTATCATTTCAGAATATAAAATTTTTCATAAATATCATGCTTATATTTTAATTTAACATTAGAACCATAATTTTATGATAGTGACGGAAAAGAAACATGTTGTGTCATGGAGGTGCTAGTATGAACAACGCATGAATGATGATGTAATGTCTCGACTCGGCTCACCTCTAAGACGGTGGCCGAACCAGTGGGTCACATAACCCCAAGCACATCTCCCTGAACTCCAGAGGCCTTCGACTAGCAATGAGGGACCTTTTTGTGTTTGTTGGGAGACTATGCATTTATAGTTAATAGATAATATCACAGCAGAAGTAAACAACAATAATAATAAATAGAGAAAGCATCTGAATGAATAAACTGCGTCAAAAGTAATATAAATAATCCAACTGAATAATAATAATCAAGTACATAAGCTCGAAAAAAAATGACATGCCATGATGTATATCTAAACTGGAAGTACGAAAAATAGAACTCAAACACACAGTCAACGAAAATAAAAGGCACAAAGCAGCAACTACATCATGAGTAAGGTCTGTCCCTCTACCCAGTCTTCATCGTAAGAAGTAAAGAACAATCAAGCATCATAATCAGCATGCTTCCCCTTGTCAAGACCTACAAGGATGTAATCAACTCGGCTGTTAATGATTCCTAGGTAGGGTGTGAGATGAAATCCATATAGACCAGCACCCATGGTGTCTAAACCATTCTATTTCGTGCAGCATAAAAATGCAGTGTGTCATTATATAACAATTTCAGATAATTAATTTAATTGAAATGAAATAAATTAGTCAGTCCGGGGTCCAAACGAATCATGTACCTAATCACCTACTTCATTCATAGCTAATAGTCTGAAAGGGTACCTGACAGTAGAATGCACGTACAGGTAAATATATAAAATATAGAAAATCAAGGTAAAACAAGAAATAGGTAAACCCCAAACTTGTTATTTGACATGGGGTTTACATAAAGTGTCAACCAAGTTCACTTAAACATACCAGAAGAACATTTTAATTCACAAGACACTCAAATGGCAATAATATAAACCTTAAGTGCATCATTATTAATGTTCCAGTTGATAGTTGGAGTCTTAGCCTATCTTGAAGGTATCGCTATGGAACATCTGACAATTTATCCAATACAATAGAGCCTGTCCAAGGCCAACTTTCAAAAGGCCAAGTGTCGCTTGAGGAATGGATTTACCCTGAGTCCATCCCAATCTCGAATAAAGGGGTCGAGTGTCATCTAAGGCTGGATTATCCATATTGACAATGGATCCATCTTGATGATCCCTTTTGGAACCGGTGTAAATCATAAGTATTAGAAGCCTGGGGTAGTCTCGGTCTGGAAAATCCAAAGACATTGTCCCCCAAAATGTAATGGTAATGGTCAGGAATGAAGGGCCTAAGTGTGGTCCTTAATACAGGACCTACCTCCTTTACCTTCCCTGAATTTAATTCATGTTTTCACAGAAGTAGATATGACATAATCAGCATATAAAATCACACCTTGAAAACAAACCGGATACACCCATGCATCACAAGGTACAAACTTAATATTACAGCATAATAACATAACAAGGAAATATACTGTATCAACATTAGTAGATAATGCACTATTAAAATAAATAAATAGTACAACAAAAAAAATTACCAATGATTGAACGATTCAATGTTCGTAATCAATACAACTATTTCTTTTATTTAAAAACAATATAAAGAGGTTGTGCAACACCTGTAGTTAATTCAATTATAAACCCAGTTAATGGAAAAATACAACAAACATGTTGCATTCCTAAAAGAGTTTCTGACCTTGTTGAAATAATTCAAACAATTTAATTTAAGATAATTAAGGCTGCAACTATTAGGAAAAACAATTAAAGTAATGAAATTGGCTGAATTTTTACAAAGCCAGTAAACACCGACTAACGTCACAAAGGTTCATTCTTTATAAAATGCAACGAAACGGAGGTAATATGAGTAGGTTCCCTACCTTGTAGTCATATATGACCCTAAGATCTGCAGTAGGCTTTGATTTGACCTAAAACGGAAGAAAAGAGAGGATTTTGGAAAACCCCCAAAATAGGGTAAAAGTATTCCCTGATGAACTACAAGTAGAATACTCAACAAAATCATATGATTCCACTTGAATAGGGTTATACTTGTCCTAAGATTTATTGTGCATCTGATGGCGAAGAAATCAAACAATAGACGGAGGTGATATGGTCTTCCGAAGGAGGAGGAGTGGGTGTGCCACCTCAGGGGAGAGGGAGGTGCAACGTGTGGGAGAGGAGAGGAAGAGAGGAGAGAGAAAAAGGAAAGAAAGAAAAGAAAGACAAATAAAATAAATGAAAAATAAGAGAAAAATAAATGAAAAGGTAAAATGGAAAATTAAATTAAAAATTAAACTGAATAAAAGGATGGAAAAGAAAAAATTATAAAAATAATTAAAAATAGAAATCTTCGATTTTAATTATTTTTATTTTTTCCATAACCCCTTTTTATTTTATTTCAAAATTTATTTTTATCATATCTTGATTTCTTTTAAATATTCTTTAAATATCTTATTATTATTTTGGAACCTTTAATTAATCATTTCAATCCTGAACATTGTGTTGAAGTGTGACATGACATTTTTCATAAAAAGTATGCAGTTATTTATCTTAATAAAAATAATATCCCAAAGCCACAGCGAGGTGCGCAGACACATGCCCCTGGTCACAGAAATAATTAGATAGCAGCAAATAAAAATTTTATGTGCCTGATTAAGGTTGGGACATTTTAACCTCCCCTTATTAAGAAAACTCATCCATGAGTTTCCCTTTCTAGGGTAGTAAAATGTCACCAATGAAAAGACTTGGAGACTGCGCATGTACATCCGTATCTTTCTCCCAGGTCTCATCCTGAACATGTATATACTTCCACACCACCTGGACTAGAGGTATTGACTTTCCATGGAGGACTTTCATGTTATGTTCAATGATACGGATCAGCTTTTCCACAAATGATGCATCAGTGTTAAGATCATTGTCGTCAGGTTCAAACAAATGAAATGGATCTGGATGATATTGTCAGAGCTGAGATACATGGAAAACATTGTTCATGGCACGGTACCTCTGAGGTACCAATAACTGATAAGCTACCAGCCCAACTATCTCCATTATCTCGAATGGCCCGATATATCTCGGTGATAACTTCCCATGTATCCTGATATGCCTATGACCCTGCCTCGAAGAAACACGCAGAAAGACTCGATGCCCCACCTCAAACTGTAGAGGTCTTCCAAGATGATTTGTATAAGACTTTTGTCTAGACTGAGCTGTAGTCATATTCTTCTAAATCAGCTGAACTTGCTCAGAAATATCCTGAACGAGATGAGGACCCAACAGAGTTGCCTCAACTGCTTCGAGCTAGAATAATGGTGAATGACACGGTCAACCATAGAGAACTTAATACAGAGCTATTTGAATTATATCCTAGAAGCAATTATTATAGGTAAACTCAACAAGAGGTAAATAATTCTGCTAGGAACCTCCAAAATCAAGGATACAGGTCTATAACAAATCCTCTAACACTCATATATTTCTCTCAGATAGGCAAGAAGTGTGCAACCTTGGTCAACCTATCAACAACCACCCATACTGCATCACTTCCTTGAGGATATATTTCAAAGCTTGTAATGAAATCCATGGTGATGTCATTCCATTTCCATTCAAGAATGGATAAAGGCTATAGGAGTCTAGTAGGTCGCTGGTGCTCTGCCTTCACATGTTGGCAGGTGGAGCACCGAGTAATGAAACCTTCTATTTTCCTTTTCATACCAGGCCACTAATATTTTCGACACATGTCTCTATCCATATTGGTTAGCTCAGGATGGACTGCCCAAATGGAGGTGTGATATTCCTTTATCAGCTCTTCTTGTATACCCGAAGGTACCCATACATGACCACGGTAAAGGAGAGTTCCACTACCTTCAAAAACCCAAGCAGGAGGTGGGTTCTCTCCTATAACGTTTTCCATAAAAATGAGCCCCTCATGATCAGTCAACTATTTCATGTTGACTTGCTCTAGAAGAGAGGACGTCACGATAAGATATGCTACAACTAGTTGTCTGCTCTACTCCTGAACCACCAGATGCATTTCTGAAAACAAGGCCATAATCTTCCACTCACTGTTGGCTACCTGCATGGCATGTGTCTTTTTCTTGGTTCTTAAAGCATCTTCCACAACATTTCCCTTACCAGGGTTATAAGAAAGCTCAAAATCGAACCCCTGCAAGTATTCGACTCAACTCGGTTTCCTTAAGATCAATTCTCATTGTTTGGAGATATATTTAATGCTTTTTTGATCCATGTAAACCATGAATCTATCACCAAAAAACAATGTATCTAATAGTTTAGAGCATTAACCACAACTTCCAACTCATGGTCATGTTTAGGATAGTTCTTCTCGTGGGGTCTCAGCTAGAGAGATCCATAAGCCACGATTCGATCACCCTTCATCTAAACTGCACCATGTCTGATTTCTGAAGCATCACAATAAACAGTATAGATGTTACCAAGATTAGGCATAATCAAGATCAGGGCTGAGGTTATTCTTCCTTTTAAATCATGAAATGACTTTTCACAAGCTTCTGACCAGATAAATTGTACACCTTTCTTAGTTCGGGCTGTATGAGGCACTTCTAAGTGGGATAAATTCTGAATGAAATTCCTGTAGTATCCAGCAATCCCCAAGAAACTAAGGATGTCGAAGAAACTCTTGGGATGATCCCATGAAACCACTGCGCCCACCTTTTCTGGGTCAAATGATACCCCTACATTAGATATAATATGACCCAAGAAGTGTACGTTATCAATATAGAAGTGGCATTTGATGAGATTAGAGTATAGCTGGTTCTCTCTCAGTGTACTCAGTATAATCTTAATATGGGTTTCATGGTTGTGTTTGGAACTCAAATACACTAATATGTCATCCACGAAGACAACCACAAATGTATCAAGATACAAATTAAAATCCCAGTTCATCAGAGCCATGAAGACTTTTGGTGCATTCATAAGGTTGAATGATATAACCAGATACTCGTACAAGTTGTACCTACTTCAGAATGCCATACGTGGTATGCCAGATGGTCACACACGCACCAATTGATTATTTGACCACCAATCAATCTTAGAGAAAAAAATTTCTCCCTGGAGATGGTCAAATAGATCTTCTATACAAGGCAATGGATATCGATTCTTAACCATGAGTTGGTTGAGTCGATGATAATCCACACATAATCTGAGGGTACAGTCTTCTTTCTTGGAAAAAAGGACAGGTGGGACCCAGGATGATGTGCTAGGTCTGATGAAACCCTTAGCTTCAAAGTCTTCAATCTGGTTTTTGAGTTCTTTTATCTCTGTTTTGTCATCCTATAAGTAGGAATATACACTGGTGCCACACCTGGAACGATATCGATAGTGAACTCCACGGATCTCACAGGAGGTAAGCTAGCGAAATCATCAGGGAATACGTCCTTGAAAAGATCTGCCACTGGAGGGAATTCACCTAGTTGTGTTCCCGGGTCGCTCATGAAGAGACTTTCCGAATGAGTTGTCACTCCACTCAACCCTTCTAATTTAGGCATAGCTTGGTCGGCCTGCATATCCCATTCTCCTTTGTGAAGATATGTTTCACCCTCAGCGGATGTAAATGACACCCGAAGGAGATAGAAATCCACTTGGGCAAGATAAGGAGAAAGCCAGTTCATACCAAGAATTAATTCGATGCCAGACATATTGAGGATATGGAAATTCCAAACAAAACAACACCCACCTATCTCAGGGGGAACTCTTGGCACTTTCATATGCCCGCTGTCCTAAACCCAAATAGAGTGTCGAGAGACATGATACCTCAATGGTAATCAATTGTAAAACCAAGACTTTCAACAACAGTAGTAGATATAAAAGAGTGTGATGCACCAATATCAAGAAGAGCAGAAAATAATGTAGTGGCTACTAGAATAGTACCTCTCACTGTAGATAGTCCTGAAATCTTCTCCTCTAGTTTTGATTTCACTGTGTACATGAGACCTGAGTCATGACCATGATACCCTACCCGGTTGTCCTGAGTAGGCCCACTCTGCTGACGCTGATAGTCTGGACCTTGATTTCCTCGACCATAACCTCCACCATTACCTCGTCCTGATCGGCCAGTGAAAAAATAACTTCTAGCCTGCTGTGGAGTCATATATCCCATACCTGATGGAGGGGCAGGTGCGGATTCTCTACCACTAGATGCTGAAGATTAGAAATGAAAAAAACATTGAAGGTGACCCATCCTACTACAAGATGGAACTCTTTCAGATCCCTCATGCACTATGGCATCTTGTGACCATCTCTACCACACTAATAACATGTGACAACTCCCTCTACACATGTTTTTTGGCTAGGATTTCCCCCACATACACTTTTAAAATGGCATTTCTTGCTGCCAGAATATTCATCACCCTATCTCGGAATTGAACCACCCTAGATCACTGGTTTAGCTTCCCTATAATTTCACTCTAAGATCAGAGCTAAATTTACGAACTCTATGACAGTGGTCAAATAGAAGACGTCCATCTGCAAATAGATAGTAAACTCACGTCCATCCTCAAAATTACTCGTAGTAGTATGCACATCTCTAGTCAGATATGGGGAAAAACACTGAAGTTCTGTGAAATGAGTAGAATAATATAACATAGTGAGAGAGCACTACAGAAGATGTAAGAACTCTGGCGCATGATCATATCTCAGAGTCTGTGGGAAAAGTGATCGTAGAAGGCAACATGGATTTAGAACCAAACCATGTCACTGGTCTACTCAGCATGAGAAACAACATCCCACCAGTACTTGGCAGAGACACGGAGCATGTATACTACAAGCTCAACCCTTCATTCCAAAATCATCTCGAGGTGGTCAAAGATAGACCTGATGGAATCTATCCATGACTCTACAGTAAGAGGTCCACCGCAACCTGAGAAGGTGGGAGGGTGTTGGTACAGAAAGTCCCACGTGATGTCTTCCATAGATAGGGTAGATCTGGGGATATTCTAAAACGACTGTATAAACCTGAGGAGACTATCTCAGAACTGAGTGTCAGGGTCCTTTATAAGATCAACACGAGGTAGTTCCATAGGAGGCTCTACGAGAAGTACCACTGGTGGTTTAGTACCCACCATCTCTAAAATGTGCTCATTACATCTCTCCTAAGGCACATCATGAAGACGTTGCGGTGGCATTTGTCTACAATATCCAAACACACACCTTTAGACAATTATTAAAGAATGTGATAAAAACAAGTAAGGTGAAAAAATAGGTTAGGTATATAGCCTACCTCTAAACACAAAACAACAGACAACCTTCCTCAAGAGATGGGTTTTGATATGGAAGAGACAACTCAAAAGTATTACTAAACATGTTCTATAGTCCAATCCTTATTTAAGTCATGATAGCATCTAACAGACTATCGCAGCTTTAAATTCAACAAATTATCATTTCAAAATTTTTCCACTAGGCACAACAGCTCTCACATGAAAATAAGAAAATGCATGCCGAATGTAGATATGACATAGAAATATGCATGGTATTTAAATCCTATAGTGCCTATTATGGTGCATGGAATGTGTTTTCCTCATATTATTGGGATGCAATTTTAACCCATTATTTCGACAATACCAACACAATAACAATGCAATACAAGTGAGTCACCCAACGGTGAAATCATATGACGAGTAACTGGAATAATCAATAACTCCAATCCCAATCCAGGAATTTGGGTTTTCCCCTGTACATGGGTTAGGTATATCCAAGAATAGAGTACATTCCAAATCCCTATATCCTAGTCCCCTGTCTAACCCAAACAGTAAGACAAAAGGAAAAACTGCCTCTGACTCCACATTGTAATGTCCCGACCCAGCTCACCTATAAGACGGTTGTCGGACCAGTGGCTCACATAACCTCAAGTGCATCTCCCCGAACTCCATAGGTGCTGCCGACTAGCAGCGAGGGCCCTTTTTGTGTCCGTGGGGATAATATGTCCTCATAGGTAATAGAAAATATCCTAGTGGAAGTAAATAACAATAATAATATATTTCAAAATCATTCAAATGAATAAACTATAGTTGAAGCAATATAAATAATCCAATGGAATAATAATAATCAAGTACAGATTCTCACAAAAAGTTGTCATGCCATGTTGTATACCTAAACTGAAAGTACGGAAAATAGAAATCAAACTCATAGTCAACTAAAAGAAAATGCACAGAGCAGCAACTACATAATGGTCAAGGCTCAGTCCTCTTGCTAGTCTCCATCCTAAGCAGTAAATAATAATCAAGCATCGGAAGTAGCATGCTTTCCCTTGGAAATACCTATGAGCATGTAATCTATTCAGGAGTCAACGACGGCCGAGCAGGGTGTGAGATAAAATCCCAGTAGGCCAGTTCCCACAGTGTATAAACCTTTTTGTTTCATGCAATGATAAAAATGTATTGTTCCATTACAAAACAATTTCAGATAAGTAATTTATGTGCAATGAAATAAATAAGTCATCCCAGGGTCCAAACGGCATCAGTGCCAAATAACTGACTTCAGCCTAAGCCAGTAGTCTGAATGGGTACCTGACAGCAGAATTCATGTACACATATATATATATATAACCCAGAAAAGAAAGGTAAAACAAGAAATAGTTATACCAAAAACTTGTGCTTTAGCTTGTGGTCTAGGTCAACTGTCAACCAAGTGTACTTCAACATAACAGAAGAACATTTCAATTCTCAAGAGACTCAAATAACAATAATATTAACCTTTAGTGAATCATTATTAAGGTTCAAGTTGAGATTTTGAGTCTAATACCATCCCAAAGGTATCTTTATGGAACATCTATTAATTTATCCAATACCATCGATCCCTTCCAAGGCCATCTTTCGAAAGGTCATGTATCGCTTGAGGCATGGATTTACCCTGAGTCGGTCCCGATCTCGCAAAAAAGGGTCAAGTGTCATCCGAGGTTGGCATAGCCACATTTTCAATGGATCCATCTCAATATGACCTTTTGGAATTGGTGTCACTCATAATTATTAGATGACCAGGGAAGCCTCGGTCCGGAAAAGCCAAAGACACCCCCCTAGATGCGTAATGGTAACAGTCCGGGACAGAGGGTCTAAGTGTGGACCTTAATACGAGACCCACCTCCTTTCCTTGCCCTAATTTTTATTCAAGTTTTAACAGTAGAAGATATGACATAATTAGCATATAAAATCAAAGGTTGAAAACTAACCAGATACACCCTTGCATCACATGGTATATTTTTAACATTATAGCATAGAAACGTAACAAGGAAATATATAGTATCATCATAAGTAGATAATGAACTTTTAAATAAATAAACAGTTTAACAAAAACAATTACCAATGATCAAAATATTCAACGTTCATATTCAATGCAGCTATTTATTTAATTTAAAAATAGTATAAAGGGGTTGCTCAACACATGCAGTTAATTATATTATAAACATGTCTAACAGAAAAATACACCAACCATGTCAGAACACCCAAAGGGGGGTCTGACCTTGTCGCAATAATTAAAAAAATTAAATTTTAGACAATTAAAGCTGAAAAAAAATTAGGAAAAACAATTAAAGTAATAAAATTTGATTGAATTTTCACAAAGCCGGTAGGCACCGACTAACGGAACAACAGTGCATTTTTTATAAACCGCAATGAAACAGAGGGAAAGTGAGTAGGAAAACTACCTTGTAGTTATAGATAACTCTAAGATCTGCATTAGGATTTGATTTGACCTAAAATGGAAGATACAGATGATTTTAGAAAACCCCCAAAATAGGGTAAAAATCATCTGCGATGAACTGCGCGCAGAATACTCAACAAAATCATGTGATTCCACTAGATCAAGGTTAGTCATTCCCAAAGGTCTACTATACACCTCGCGAGGAATAAATCAAAAGACAGATGAAGTAGACACAGTCTTCCAAAGTAGTAGGAGGGGGTGTTCCACCTAGGGGGAGGGGGAGGAGCGACGTGAAAGAGAGGAGAGGAAGAGAGGAAGAGAGGAGAGAAAAAAAGGAAAGAAAGAAAAGAAAGAAGAATAAAAGGAAATAAAAATAAGAGAAAAATAAAAGAAAATTAAAAAAGGAAAAAAATAGAATAAAATAAAATGATGGATAAGAAAATTTTTTAAAAATAATTAAAGACAGAAATCCTCCATGTTAATTATTTTTATTTTTCCTATAACCCCCTTTTTATTTTATTTCAAAATTTATTTTATCCTTTCTTGGTTTCTTTTAAATCTTATTTAAATCTCAAATTATTCTTTTTCAACCTTTAATTAATTATTTCAAACCCGAACAACATGCTAAAGTGTGATATGACATTTTTCATAAAAAGTTTGCATTTATTTAAATTAATTAAAATCTACCCAGGACCCGCAACGAGGTGCACAGATGCACGCCCCGGGTCACATAAAAAATTAGATAGAAATAAATAAAAATGGTTTGTACCTGATTAAGGTTAGGGCGTTATAGATGATTTCATTTTTTAATAGAAAATGGATATAATGTTAATTAATAAGCATAATTATAATAACATAATATTATAATAATGGTACTAATGATATATTTTTTAAATGGTGTAATAGAATTTATGGAAGTATAAGTTCACATAAATAAATAGAAGTGTAAAAGGAGCTGTTAAAATTTATTACTCAATCACTGGATTATCTCCTTTGCAATGTACATTAATCCTTTCGGAGATGGTATTTTGAGAAGACTATTACCTATTGAATAAGAATAGTAATGTTTATGAGAGTTTCTTTCAGAGTTTGGGATAAACTATGTGAGTATTGGATTGAAGTAACTAAGAATTTAATATCCCCTTTTATAATGGAAAAAGAGATGACATTTTTGTAAATACCAAAAACATTTCAATAATTGAAAGTTAATCCCAATGAAATTTTATAAAAATTGATAAATAAGGGATAAGGGAAGGGAAAAGGTCAATAAAGGCCTCAAAAATCCATTACAACATTGTATCTAACATGTTTTTTGTATTTTCCATTTGGAGATACAGTTTTTACCCCTTTTGATTATTTCTGAGTTAACTAGTTTTCACTAAAGTAATCAATTCTTTATGTTGGAGACTAAATTGGTATTTATTAAAAAAATTGGGAGAAATGATTCAAAATTGAAAATAAATTTTATAATTTTAATTTTATAAATGTGGTAAAAATAAATTTTAAAATACAAAATCATAATGCATTAAAAAAATTTAAAAATATAATGTAAGTTCTAAATGTTCAAATATTGGTTTGTAAATTAAAACCAACAGTTCTTAAATTATAAATTCACTTATAAAAAAATTAAGTCTTAGAAAATTTTTTCATGATTTTCAAATTCATAATTATATAATAATAACATCATAAAAGTCTGGTTATTTTAGAAAACATTATTTTTCACTTTTCATCAAAAAATCAACCGTTTTTGAAAAATACAAAAAATATATATATTAAATAATATTAATACAAAAAATTAAAAAATAATGTAAATTTTCAAAAATTGAAATTTATAAATTTATAAATTTATAAATTTATAAATTTAAATATTTATAAAATGAAAACATATATTGAAAATTTATTTTTATAGGAAAATAGATTTTATTAGAATGTTAATCATTCTCATTCAGATTTCCTATCATTTAATAATTAAATAATTATTAAAAAATTATTCGTATGAAATATATATTTTTACCATTGACTGAAAATTGACTTTTTTATTATCAAATCACTTTTGAGAAACAAGTGAAAGCCCATAGGAACAACATTACAACCAAAAGATCATACCATAGAAAAGCCCATAAAAAACTACAAGATCTGCCCCTCCCCAGCAACTAAACCGAGAATACCAACATTCACCATTGCATGACCACTTAGCAGACTGTCCCATACAGGAAAGCATGGGCACGTAACCGATTGAATAGCAATACCCTCTCAAACTACTGATTCTGATTGTCAAGCTATGTTGAGGTATTAATGCTCTAAACCTCATCTAGATCATACCCAAATAGAATACATGATTCGTATTAGAAGATTCACATCAAATCCAAAGACAACCAAAACTGACCACAAACAAACTCAAACCGAACTAGCATACCTCCCCAATCGGTCAACATGATCCACCATTTTAACATCATTGAAGAATAGTTTGAGATTCCAAGATACAATTTCCCTACACAATTTATAGGAGATTAAAGATACCTGAATACCTGATTTACTCAACACTAGACTTTCAAACTCAGAAGCCAGCTAATCCCAAGACCGAATGTACTCCACATATCTGATCATCCCTTTATTGAAGCTCCCTACTAGGATTAAGTCGTGCTTATCAATCAAGGATTGTTGGTCCTCTTTGAGGTCTACCCTTAAAGACCTCCCCATCATCGTATTTTCCTCCTATTTGTTTGCATTACGAAATAAAACTTGGTCGACCACTTATTCATCATAACCTAGCACTAGTTTCAAGATCTATTCCTCCACAGCATGTAAATCTGCTTTCTTGGAATTTAGCTTCTTAGTAGAACTGGTCTCCAAGGGAGGAGGTAAAGAGGAGTAGTCTTTCTTTCTTCCCCTTCCTATATTACTCCTATTACACTTAGCCCTTGGGTCTTCACCAGCCAAGTAACCATCCTCAATTCCATTGTGTCCATTTTCATTGACCTCGTCTGTATCCATCAACCTAGCTATAGAAGAACTTGAACCAACATTATCTAGGCCTTCAAACCTATTACTCACCTATAATGGGGTCGAAGACATCAAACCAGAACCTCTTATTCTCTCTTCTCTATCAGGAATGGCCACCTCCCTAAAACGTTCATGCCTCCCATTAATAGAAACACCATTACCTGCATTCGGAACCTCATAATAAGAACTAGTTGTTTCCTCAGCCTCATCGCACGCTCGCTGCTCCATACCAGTTGTAACCTCCTCCATTTGGGTCAAATCAACACTCTCCCTCAAACTCTCCACCTAAAGGTGATCATTGCAGGTGTGTGTGCCACCAAGGTCCTGCTTCATCCTGTATAAAACCTCATAAACCTTGGGATTTCTCAAATCCTCTGAGTCCTTCTTCTCCACAAAAGCGCCATAACCCACCGCCGATGAAACCACCACTAGTTCACTGGGTAAAAAGGTCTCCTCCACAGGACTTGGTGTCTGTCACACTTCCAAACCAGACTGTGAAATGAAATCCTTTCCACCCCGACCATCACATTCCATCCCCTTATCCATATGATTTAACTTGCATGCCTACACACTGACCTCCTCGGTCTTGTCAGTGGCTCTACCCACCTTCCATCCAGAAACACGAACACCCCGACGACAGCTAACCGAAGAGCACCCCTACCTCTTGTAGGAAGAGTATAATTCCATCCAGTTCTCATACACCACCTATTGCATGCACCTATAATACTCACTAATAGTTACCCAAACATACTCGAATGGGATCCTCAACACATCCATCTCCATGCATATCTGTGGGTTGACAGGATGACATACGAACTTAGTTCGGCTATCAACACAAAGGAATTGTCCGACAAGATTTCCAAGTATCCTAATACATAGATATTTTAAAATGAAAATGATAAATTAAGAAATCTTACCGAGACTGCAGCCGAAGGAGGATCACAGACCATATGGAATTTGAAAGACCATCGAAATAGGAAGAAACAAAAATTGTTGATGCTGCGGGGAGCACTCGACCAAGCGATGATGATGTCCTCCTCTGAAGTGAATCAAACCATAATGTGATGGCTATCAAGAAAACCAACAGTCTCCCTCTCCTTCAAATTCTAGGAGTTGAAGACGACCCTGTAGAACGAGTCAACCGATGGTTGCCTTAGCTTAAAATGAGCAACTAGAGTGAGGTTTAAGAGGGACGATGTTTCTGAAAACTTTGCAGTCGACAAATGGAGGTTGGGAAATCCATCAACCAAATCTGGCACTTTGGGTCCAAGGAAAGAATTCATGAAGGTAGGATGAAAATCAGGATTCGAGAAGGGTTTAAAATAAGACCATGATCTGTTGAGGAACATTGAAGATCCTTCCCCCACCAAGGGGGAGGAATCGGCTCAAAAGCCATCATTGCCTATGAGGGCATCGACACCTAGGGTTCCCACCGTCGTCGCCAAATTTCAATATGATATATATTATTATCATTAATCATAAATATTCTGGAAATAGAAATTATATTTACATAAATATGCAATATTTAGAAAAAATCATTTCTATGTTTAAAATGATCATATTATTTTTTAGCTATATCAATTAAATAATATAGGTATTAAAAGTTACAGTTGTATTATTTTTTATAAATAATATATAAACAATGTGATCTTATTAATTATTTTTAATTTAATTACTATTTTTCAATGATTTTACGTAATATTTATATTTTTATCTAGATATGTTACGGTTTTGTTTGAGTTCAGTATTGTGTGTGGAGAAAGCTATCGAAAACATTTACTTATTTAATGGTAAAATTCTATTAAAGTATTAGGGTTTTATATGAAACATAATTAAAAAATTTCAGGGTTAAGTTCAATATTTATTCTAATAAATCCATAGATCTAATAAAAAAATTAAAAACCAATTTAAACCCCATTTAATAACTAAATCCCAAAATACTCTTATAATTCAAAAACATGTTACAATTCCCTAGTAAATGATAAAATTATGGGATTAAAACCATGAATAAAAATTTGTGAAATATATTAAAATATTTGATCTATCGATTTTTTCACGCATAAACCTTGTATTTTAGACAAGTAAATTTGAAAATGATTACTTAAGAAAAAATTAATTACATAACCACTGTGAGTTATTTTACCAATATCATGTTTCCCCTTCTTTTCATTACTCCTTAAGTATCATTATTCCATTATCTTATTTAAGTTAATTCAACGAATTTACACTTATTTTTTTCCCTAATACACACTTTTACCTACATTATCATAATATTTCACTTAATTCTCAATTATTATTTTCAAGAATGGTTTTTCTCATTCCAAGTTCATAGAATTTTGACAATAGGATTAATGGATTTCATCATATCCACCCAATTAATCAAGTTTGTGTGCGTGATATTAGGGATTAATCTAGGTTTTTTATGGATTAATGGTTGGTATTATTTAAATCTTACACTATTAAGGTCAAATTTGGATGCTTGGAACTAAGTTTAACCTAAATTCGTGATTATTTAGTTTCCTTAAAGAATATATTTTTCCAAAAATTCATCTTTATCCAATTAATATTCACTTATTTTAATGCTCTTTTTATATTCTAAACCTTTTATAAATTATTAGTAGAAACATCCTTTTTCTATTTTTCCTTCAACTAGTTTCCCAAATGTTTTTACTTTGCTTCTTCTCTTAAACGCAAGGAGGGACATTGAATTTTATAATTGGATGAGTGGGTTCTGTCTGGACCTATATTAGGAATTATCCGCCATACCTAAAATGAGTTTTAAGGACTCTATTCCTTTTTATTCAATACATATCCTCAATAATCTATCGTAGAAAAACATCATCATAACTTATTATATAACAGATGTCAGCTTCCAATCAACTTTTTTTATTCTTAAATATCCTCAAAGGTTTCATGGGAAAGCAATCACCATTTAATTTTATCTTCAATGAGTGAATTTATTCCTCTTATACCCCCCCCCCTCTTTGTGGATTTTTTTGTCTACATTTCAATATATATTTCACTTTAGAATGATATTTTTGAGGGAAAGAGAGGGAATTTTTTACATTAAGACAATGGGGGACATTAATGGATATCCTGTTATGAAAATAGGAAATGTTTTACATTATTACCATTATTATTTGCCTCTAAAAAATCAGTAAATTTAAATCATTTTTTTAGTTTAAAATATATATTACTAAATAGATTTTCTAGCTTCTTTTCTCTCCCCCACACATCAATTCAAAATAGATCATAAAAAACATATCGATAAATAATGAAAGTGTTATTTTGGATTGTATTTTATCCTCCTAAACAATTCATTAATGGATAATATAGGATACAAGGACTAATGTTCAACTAGGGTTGGAAAAAAATTATTACAAAAATATTTTTTCATTAAAAAAATGCCACAATCATTTACAGCGCAACATCCTAAAATTATCTATGATTTTGACTAGATTACAAAGAAAGTTATGGTTATTCAAGAAGGTCTCGGTTATCTTAATTAATATGGATTGTAGAAAATATATCAAAATTTGTATAGATTACTCTATTTTATGGGATTAAAAATATAGGATATTATGTTATTAAATGAGTTTCAAGAATCAGTGGGCTTTGTATGAATTTTCATCACTTATAATTTGAAAACAATTTCATTTAAGTATTTGGATAAGGTGAGCGAATAGTCCAAATTATCATTCCCAAAAATATCATAGATTTAATGCTTCCAATGTTATTCTATTTAATCTCACATGTTTCAAAAAGTTGAAAAAATTGTTAAATAAATAGACAAATGTTTTGAAAAAAGGAAAAAAAAATAGGAACATTTGTTTTTAAAAAGACATACACTACAAAGGTTCTCACCCCCAAACATAAATTTTGTTGTATCCTAAATTTATTTAAACTAATTTATCATTTCATAATAATTTAAATAAAATAATAACATACAATCAAATGTTAAATAGAGGTAAAACATGGTGGTCCTCAATGATAATCATGTTGGAGAAGTGTGATCTCCTCCAATATTTCTTAGGGATAATTCCCAGGGTACATTTTCATCTTATTTTCATTAATAGTAAATGGGTTTTATTCTTGATAATTTAAAATCAACCCAAACCCAAAAAGAATGGCATGAGTGAAGATAAATACTTCACCTAAAACATTATATAATCTTTAGGTCTATGTTTAGAATTAAATTTCCTTCATTTGAGGATATTTATGGTTTATATTTTTATATAATTAGGAAACCACCCTTAAATAAATTTTAAATCACCACAAAGTTGAAACTTCTACTTTGTATCTATTTTTACCACAAAATTGTTATATGATATAACAAGTTTCATTTTAATGAAATATTATCATAGTTTTTATCTTGACCTCGTCCTTATCCCTAAAAATCCTTAAACCCCTATAAAATAATTCAAGCATGGTATGAGAAAAAAATCCCAGTAAGGGACATATAAAAAGGGAGAAAGAAACTTGTTAGATTATAAATACATATAAAATATTATTAATTTTCAATGATAAACATTGGGATCAAAATAACATTCTATTTTCCTATAAATCCACTTTTCTACCCAAATATTTTCATAAAACAATTTATAAGAAATTATAAAGGAAAAAATAAAATTCATAGTGGTTCCTTTATAATCATGAATAACTTGTGAAAAGTTTTGAAAAAAAAAGTTATACATTTCACCCATACATAATATCATATAATTTCTTTTAAACATATGTTCATGAATAATCAAATGGAAGCATAACACAAAGAATATAGTATCATAAGAGCATGGAAACATAGGAAATATGGTTGCAACATAAAAAAACACAAGAAAATGTCAAGATTGTATACTAAGATACCATCACATGGTGGACAAATTCCCCACGTGGATTAGTTTTACACCCTAATACCATACATAATGTCTCATGAGATAAAATCTTTACCCAATACATTGGATCACTATCTAGGAACACTCATCATAACAAGTTCATGATTATTTTTTTCACAAAAGGAAATCAATAACAAGTAACAATTAAAATAATTACCCCTAGAAGGAAATGGATTCTATAATCTTTCCTCATATCAAAATTAAAATATATTTATTAAATAAGGAATGTTATAAATGATCCTAAGGAATGTACTACCCCCTAAAATGAAGGGAAAATGTTCTAGGTTTATTTGTTAGAGGAATATATATATATATATATAATTTATAATAATTACATAACATTAAGGATATAGATAAAATGATTTAGATAGTAATGGTTATAACCTAAATAAATTGATGGTATATAGACATCCCTTACACCCATAAGCAAAAAAATTATAGATATCAAAATATCTACTCCATTTAAACCTTGTTATGAAAATTCATAGATTAGATGGAAAGAGGAGTTTTCACTGAAGATAAAAAAGAATTGTATAAATATATTCAAATATCAAAAAATGGTTATATAGGTGGGAAAATCCATTGACACCATATATGTTAAAATTGAACATTTTTTTTTATTTTTTAATTAAATTCAAAACATTTTTTATAAAATAAAAAAGATTCTTTTTGAAAACCATTGAATGAAAGTAAAATAGAACTACAAAATTTATCTTATAATTCATTTATGTCTATATAAATTTATTAATAAAATATTTTTATATATATGGATATCAAAGGTAACCATTTAGAAAATTTAATCCACAAATCAATAAAAATGTGGTTTTTAAATTTAAATTACCCCTTACGTAAATCCTATAAAATATTCCTTTTTAAAAATATATTAATAAAGAAAAATATGTTCAAAAATTATCTTTATCATTTATTTAGTCCTAAATAAAAAAATCAAACATTTATAAATATTTTGGCTTGGAAGAAAAAATGCTTCAAGGGAAACATTAAAATGAGGTTTGTTTTAAAATAAAATCCCTTACATTGATCTTGAATCATCACGTGCATTCTTTATCATTAAGAATAATATAATTAATTTCATAATTTTAATTTTTAAGAACATTTTTTATGTTTATTATTACTTTAATTTAGCCTATTACTATGCTATATACAATTAATTGGCAAATTAAATTCACATTGGATGTTTTTATGATATCTGACGCATATATGAAAAATGTCATCAGTAGGATGAAAATGGTATAATATTTCATTAATTTATAATTTTGTAAATAATAATAATAATATAATTATATATTTTATAAATTAATTATAAATTTAAAACTAACCATGAGATATGGCTATGAAAATAGAACTATATTACAATCATAGAGATGGTAGGTTTCACGTACATATGAGTGATGTTTCCACTTTTCAACAATCCTTACAAATATATGGGAAGTGAAATTTTATCTTTATAAGAGTATAATTATATCATAAATATCATAATATTTACATAAATAAACTTATATATATCATCCATATGATAATTTAATGAAAAATTAATCACATTACTTTGTAGAGGTGGTAATCCACACGTACACACAAATTATGTTATCATTTTTATTGAATGAAAATGTAATAAAATAGATGATATGATACAGTAATTTAATTTTCATAATTTCTTGAATAAATTATATATTTTTTAAAAACATAATTATAACTAATCATGATAGGTGGTGATTAAAAACAAATTTAAATGGTTCGTGAGGCGGTAGCCTTATGTATACACAATCGATGAATTAGTTTCCCATTTTATGGAAGTGGGGATGGATGTAGGGTATAAAATTAACATAATAAAATATTAATATATGGTATATAATAAATTTATTATATCATAATGGTTTCATAATATTTGAAGTGGGTGGAAAAAGAAATGAAACATAAACGCTTGGTTAATTATGATACATCCTGTTCGAATTACCTCTTTAGGTTTTTACTAGAATCCTTCATATACGAGTTTTCAAATAAAAAATACACTTTTAAGTTAGCATTGAATTATTTAATGTATTTATTCTAGTATTTAATAAACAAAAACATTATTCATGTGTAAATAAAATAGGATATTAGGTTCCCTTTTATAAGTGAGATAGAGTGATATTTTTCCACATACCAAAAATTATTTAATAATAGGAAGTCACTCTTAAACCAGAAGCCACAAAATTTTTAAATAATTTATTTTAGGGAATATAAGGTCAATAAAAACCTAAAAAATTAAAAAATTAATAATTTTCAAAAATGATATTCCATTTACCTCTTTGGTTAGTCACATTTACCAATTTAGTTTTCTCTACGGTGACTCATTTTAACATAGGTATTTTATCCTTTAATTGTAAAAATAAAATGAACTATATTGTATAATTTATATCCTTTAATTATAATTTAAAAATAAAATTTATCAAATAAAAAAATTTATGTGTGGGGAAAATTAATTTTAAAACAATCATATGTAACACACAGAACTTCATTTTAACTATTTTTAACAATTACAAAATTGATGAATTTATTATAATGTAAGGGTCAATATAGATACTATAAAATAAATATTTTTCCAATAATGGATCATGTTTTATATTTTTAAATATATACAATTTAATTTTATAAATATAGTATTTTTATGAATAATAATTCATTTAATAAATCCTTATTTCTTATAAAATAACACTAAGGTCATTTTTTATAATTCATTTAAATTGACATTGAAAACAACATGGAAAAAATGGAATTTCAATATATTAAATTCAACACTATATAACATGAATTATTTATCTAAAAAATTATTCACAAATAGTAATTATTTAAATTAATATTTAAATTAATTTTTTTGAAATTATTTATTTTATTTCACTATTAATTGAAAAAAATTATGTATGTATTGGATAATAATTTAAAGGGATTATATAGTTCATAAAAATTACAAATAAATTACCATCATGAAAATAATTATATTATTCTAAATAAAACAATTAATATTCATTCACAAATTTCTTCTTTCTTATTGTGAACACATAAGTTATTATTAAAAGTAAGAGAGTATAATTTCGTCTTTTCATTACATAAAATATTATATAGGTCACTTCAATGTCTAAGTTTCCCATATATAATTAAATATCAATCCTAAAGTTATAATGGTAAAATTACCTTCATACAATAATATTTAAGATTAAAAATAGTGGCCCTATCACTTAGTTTTAACCTAGGTTAACCCACTCACCTTTTTATTATGGTGACAAATTTGTACTATTTTTACTATTCATTGTGAAAAAAATAAGTTGAACTCATAAAATAATATTAATTATACTGATTAAAAATATATAATCAATTTTACCAAATTCTATCTCTATACTTGGAAAAAAATTAATTTTTTTTAATAATCCCAAAAAACACGACGAAAATTGGTTTTTGAGGAAAATGTATGTTTCAAGAAATAGATTATCTTATATTAATTCTATGTCTAGAAAAAATCATTATGTTAATTTAATTTTTTATATATATAATATAAATTAAATTTAAATATTTCCTTATTAGGGATTATTTTAATTAAATAAAATTTATAATCATAATGATCTTCAAAACATTTTTTCGAAAATTGTGTTTTCAAGCATAAAAATGAACTTAGATCAAAATAATGAAAATTGATAATTAATTTGGAGTTAATAATATTATTCTAAATAAAATCATTCATATTTAAATTCAATAAAAAAATAAAATTTATAAATGGACTTTTAAATTACATGATTTAATGAAAATAAAATAAATTATTTGAAAAATTAGTAATTTTCACTATTCACCAAAAGAGTCTTTTTAGAAAAATCAAAACATTATGTCCCCTGTTAATTTTGATATGCAGATTTTAAAAATAAATTTAATTTTATAAAATAAATTTTCTTAAATTTCTATAAATTAATTATATTATTTTCATACAAAATGCAATGAAAATCATTTTTGAAAATGAAGTATTTTTTGAAGAGTAAAAATTATCCTTTAAAAATTGAGTTATTATTTTCTAATAATTTATCAATAAATTTATATTGTTTATGATTTTATAATATATTTTATAAGGAATTTAAAAGTTTTCATACACTCCAATTTAACTACAATGTTACAACGGTCTTATTTAAATAATAATATTTTGTGGATAATTTAGGCTAAGTGTTGCATGTCATATATGATATCGAGTATAGTTTTATTTTTTCTTATATTCTAGGGTGTTACATTATTCCACCATTTAATAAATTGATCACACAAAACTTAAACATCGGATCAGTAAAAATTGGGTTGACATTTAAAAATACTATTGTTTCAATTACATATCATAAAAATGGATAAAAATGATCTCTTCAAAATAGGGGAAAGGAACTATGAAGGTCATCACATAACTTGGTTTAGAAATAGGATAACATTACTGGGAATTTAAAATATAGACATGGAAAAAATATAACATCTACATAATTATGGGGAGTGAAAAAGATGATTGGTCATGAGGAAATGAATGATCAAGAAAAATTTAATGACAACAAAACCATATACTAATGTGGTGTAAAAAGTCATTTAATTCATCAGAAATGAAGGTAATAGGATACCATTATATTTTCATGATCCTCTAACTGGACTTGAGGAATCCATGAATCATCTAGAATAAAAACATAAGGAAATACTGGTGCATGAAAAATATAATTTCTTCCTTTAATAAATTTTCACCACAATCCCATCTTTTTCAACAAATGATGATAATTCAAGTTGAATTTTATTTATTCCTGAAAAAATAAAATAAAATTCTAAAAAATAAAATAATCCACAAAATCATAAATATATCTACCAATTATTTTATGAAATTAACCAAAAAAAATGGATAGAATAAGATATTTCTCAAAATGAATAAAACATCATATAAAGAAATACAACATTAATCACTAAATCCTAATCAATGGCATCCAAAGTTCAAAATAGATCATTCAATAAATAACTAACCTCAAATTTCTTCAAAATATTCACAAAAAAGGCTTAAAACCCAAAAAATTAGAAGGATTTGATTTCATATTCTTCCAAGATTAAGTTAAAATTTATATCTAATAAATGTTAGTCACTCATAATTTTATATACATAAAAAGAATATACCATAATCATATAAAATCCAAAATATTCTAATCATTTTCATGAATATCATGAATCACCATAATGACCAATTAAAATCTAATATGCTTCAAAAGTAAAATTAATCCTTTAATCCTTAATTAGAATCCCATAATATCATGTTTACCATAATCATATATGTATAAAAAATATCATTATTCACCTTACAATCAAATCATTTAAAACCTTAAGAATGGTGTATATTCCCTTCGAATAATGATAAAAATTAAACATATAAACACATTGTGGTATCCATATCTATTGATTTAAGCTCACAAGAAAAATTCCTAATCTAAAAAAATATCTAGCAACTTTCTATGATACCTACAATTAAGTCCTAACCATAATCAATGCATAATCTTGAGTTATAGGCCAAGAATTAATTTTCATACAATTTAGTATTATTATGGTTTATAATTTTAAAGAATTAGTCCATCACCATTCTATAAATATTACATAATTACAAAGTGAACACTTCCGCTTAGTATCCATTCTTTTCATAGAACAAAATATCTATGGTATGACCTATTTCCTATTCAAAAGAAATCTATAAATCATTCCTCTTAACCGCATCCTTTTACGCACTCATCCTTAGAACCCTATGAAATAAATTTAAATATATGGGTTATCACAAAATGATCAGTAAGGGACATATAAAAATTAAGAAATAAATATGATAGTTTATGAATAATTATAAAATAATTGTCTTTTTCAAAATTAATCTTTGGGTTAAAAATAAAATTTTATTACTCTATAAATTAAATTTTTTCACGACTTCTTTCATAAAATATTTCTTAGGAAATAATAATATAAAAATATAACTCAGAAAGGATCTTTTTTAATCATTAAAAAACTTATGAAAACTTTTTGAAAAAAATACATTTCACCCTTCAAAAGTAGCATATACGTTACACAAAACAAATGTTCCTAAGTAATAACATGGGAGAAAAAAATAAATAATATGGTGTTGTAACATCATGCAATAATAAGAAATATTATATAAATATATATATTGACATAATCATAATAAAATTATAACTTCTAATAAGACATTACATTGTGGTGGGAGTCCCATAGTGGATTAGGTTTACTCCATTGTCCCATAAAAATGCATCATGAGAAAAACGAATTACCAAACGCATTTCACCGCTATCAGGGGGAACTCATCAATACATGTTCATGATTAGGTGTTCCATAATAGGTAAACAATTATAAGGATAAATCATAATAATTTCTAAGGTAATGAAATGGGATGCATAATCTTTTCTCTTATCATAATCAAAAGAGATTACTTAAAGAATTCATTTGATAAATTATCATAAGTCATGTATTACCCCCCATCAATGGAAGGTAGAATAATATAGGTATATATGTGAGACAAATATATAAATAATTTATAATAATTTTATAACAATAATGGGTGAGAGAAAATTTTAGTTAAAGATAGAATTTTCATAACCCAAATAAAATGACGGTTTAGAGAGATCCCTTAAAACCAAAAGAAAAACATTTCTATATATCACAATATCAAATATATTTTAAAACAATTTTTAATTTATATATAATAAAGGGAAAGATAGTTTTTATTAAAGAAAACATATAACATTATAAATAATTCCAAAATCTAATAATGGTGGAGGTGGTGAGAAAATTCATTGATGTTGTATACATTAGAATAAAACATTCATTTTCTTTTCTAAATATCGACAAAATGTTTCGTATAAAATATTTTAATAAATTATTTCTTAAAGCCATTTAAAAAAAATAGAAAAAGTGACATTTAATGTTATTTATAATTCATTTATATTCATATAAATACCATAATGAAATAATTTTAATAATAAGGAAATGGAAGAGAAATATTTTGAAAATAAATCATTAAAATAGTTAAAATGAGGTTTTCAAAGTAACGTGACCCATATGTAATACCATAAAAGGGTTAATTTTTCAAAAATATAGTAAATAAATTAAAATAATTTCAAAAATGACCTTTAGAATCCATTGAATAATAAATAACAATTTTATTTAATCATTTATAAGAATATGGATGTGGAAGAAAAAATAATTGGAAGGAAAACATTAAAATATAATTTTTTAAAAGAAAGTATCTTACCTCGATCCTGACTCATCAAGTTCATGCATTATCTTACAGAGTAATAAAATTATTTTAGTTATTTAATTTATTGTGTAAATTTATCAAATTTAATATTCATTTTATTTTACATATAATAATTTTATATATAATTAATTAGTTGATTAAGTTTCTGTCAGATTTTTTGATGATATCCCTTTCATATGTCCAAAATAACATCAGTGGGTTTACTACAATAAAAGATGTAATTATTTCATAATCTAAAAAAATTATCATGGAATAATTATTATTTTTATAAATCATTTATAATTTTTAAAAAAAAGATGAAATATGTTTATGAATAGATGAACTACATTACAATCATGGAGATGGTTCGTCGTACATATGCATGAGTAATGTTTCCATTTTTTAATATTCTTGAGAAAAAGAAGGTAAGTATTATTTTATATTTCAAAAAGTATAATTATATCATAATTATCTCATTATTTATAAAATATATTTAGATATACCATCTATGTGATGAGGTAAGGAAAAACAAATCATGCCGCTTTCTACAATTGGTAGTCCACACATATGCATGAATGAAATTTTCATTTTTAATGAATGGAAAGGTAAGAAAATATATGATATAATATATTAAATTAATTTTAATTTTTTCATGAAAACCATATATACAAAAAAAACCATCCTTATAACTAGTCCTGATAATTGGTTATGAAAAATGAACTACATAGGTTCGTGAGGTGTTAGTATGTCATACACAAAATCTATGGTTTTTCTTTTCATTTAAGGTGTGAGGATATGAAATTAGGTTTTCAAATTAAAATAATAAATAATTAGTATATCAATGGCACATATTTTATTATATCAATAGCTTTGAATAATATTTTAAGGAGGTGAAAGAATAATTTAAACAAAAACACCTGGTTAAGAATAATACATCTTCATTGGACAACCTCTTTTTGTTTGCACTGAAATCCTTCCAAGAAGGGTTTTCTAATTAAACCAAGGCATCTAGGACACTGGGGGAGGTGAATAATGTATTTGGATAGGGTTATTCTGAACCAAAATTATTTTTTAGTGTGTAGAAAATAGGATATTAGGTTTCCTTTTATAAGTAGGAAGAACTAGAATTTTAGTAAATTCCCAAAAATAATTAATACTTAGAAGTAAAACTCATACCAAGTGCATCCAAAATTGGAAAATAATATAGTGGATGGAAGATAATTTTGATCCAAAACACCTATATTAAAAAAAGAACATTTTTTAAACATGTTATTTCTTTTACCTCTATGTTTACTCACTTTTACCATTTTATTTTTTATAATGGTAACTATTTTTTACCTAGATAATTTATCTTTAAAAACTAAAAAAATGTCCTAATTTGATAATTTAGACCAAAAAAATTAAAATTTAAATCAAATTTATCAAATAAAAAAACTATGTGTGTGTAAAATAAATTTTAATACAAGCACATGTAACGCTCAAACCCCACTTTTATCCTTTTTTAAAAATTATTTTAGGGACAATGTTGTTACACTTTATGGATAAAAATAGTTAACATAAATGTAAAATTTGAAAATTAATGGACCAGAGATAAAATTTTATAACATATACTAATTACATGGCACGAGATAGAATATTTAGGGATTTTATGTCATTTTATAAAATATTATTTATTCTAAAATAATATTATTGTCATTTTTTGAACTATTCATTTAATATTACATTGAAAAGAACATGAAATAAATGTAATTATAATATATTCCATTAAAACCTATTTAACATTTATATTTATTTATAAAATTCATGTAAACAACAATTCATTTGATTTATATCACTTTTAATATTCTTAAAAATATTTATTTTATTTTTCTATTAATTAAATAAATATTTTCTTAGCCTTTCATAAGAATTGAAATTAATTATATAATTAATAAAAATTATAAATAAATTAATAGAATGAAAAAATTTCCATTATTCTCAAATTATCCAATAATATTCCTTCCCAGATTTCTTTTTATCCCTATGTGAACACATAATATATTTTTAAATGTTAGAGAGAGATCATTCCTTGTTTTCATTACATAAAATATTTCTTAGGTCACATTCATGAAAAAGTATCCCATAAACAAATAGATAAAAATACTATGTTGATAAGGGTATGAAATAGCTTTATCACTAAAATTTAAACAAGATTAGCATGTTTACCCTTTTACTATGCAGATGAATTAATATTACTTTTACTATTCCTTATGACCAAAATTTTACATGCCATTTTAAAAAAATATTAATTATTATTTTAAATATAGAATAAATTTTAACACGTTAAAACTCTTTAAGTGGTAGAAATTAACTTTATAATAATCCCATAATCTCTGATGAAAAAATTCTTTTTCAATAAAATGTATTTTTCAATGAATAGATGATCTTATATTAACTCAATGCCAAGAAACCATCATTAAAAAAATTTCAATTCATATTGATAGATATAAAATCTATACTCTTTATTTAAATAATTTTTTATTTGGTGCCATTTTAATTAATTAATTTGTATAATATTTATGTACATAAAAATATTTTTCAAATTACTACGTTTTTTAGTGTAAAAAAACTTATTAAAATTCATTAAAATTTTCAATTAAAACTAAATTATTGTAATATTATAAATAAAATGGTTCATATTTCACTTTAATACGAAATCAATGATATAATGTCACTTTTATATTACTTTATTAATGAAAATAAATGATAGTATTCGAAAAACTGGTAATTTTCTCTTTTCACTGATAAAAAATCATTTATGAAAATTCACAGAATTTCCCTTAATTTAATTTTAATATGAATATTTTAAAAATTATGTTTGATTAATAAGGTATTCTTTTTAGAATATTTGAGTCAATCATTACAATATTTTTTCACAAATAGCAATAAAAAACACATATGAAGAAAACATATCGTTTGAAGAATATATTGTATTCCTTAACAATTGGGAGCTTATTTCTTATAAACTTATCAAAAAATTTGTATTGAGTAGTTAATTTTTTTTATATTAAATATATAAGTTAATCTTATTCATAGCCACCAATTTAATATCTTAGTTATGATTGTCTTATTTAAATAATAATATTTAATGGTTCTTTTAAGATAGGTGTTGTGTGTCATATAGGCTATCAAGCATAGTTTTATAATTTTTAAAAATCATGGGGTGTTAAATTATTCCCCTTGTTAATAAATTTCACCCTAAACATTTGAACATGTTAATAGTAAAAAAAGTGTTTAACAACTGAAAATGAATTTTTTTAAATCCCACATTGTAAAAATTCTTAACAAAATTTCATCTTGAATAGAGGGAAATGAAAATTCAAAGGTCATCAAATATCTTGTTTTCCAATATAAGAACATTCATTGGAATTGAAAAAAAGGACATGGAGAAAGAAATAATGTCAAAATAATTATATAGAGTGATAGATATCATTGATCACAAAAAATTAAATAGTCTACATAATGTTAATGACCACAAAACCATAAACTGATGCGGTGTGAAAAAGGCAACCAATTCCCATGAAATGATGGTAATAGGATAAAATTTTTGTTTCAAGAACTTTTTAATAGTGTTGAGTAATCCCTTGACTATCTAGACTAACATAAAAGGAAATATACTTAATTTACATGTAAAATCTCATAATTTAAAAAAAATCACTATAGTTTCATCTTTTTCTAAAAACGATGAGTATTTAAAGATGATTTTTTATGACTGAAGCACTAAAATATGATTCTAACATATCATATAATCCTCAAAAGGATAACAAGATATTCCATCTATCTTTAGAAATTATCCATAACCAAAATGGTTAGGATAAGATAATTCTCAAAATGAATAAATCATCATATGAAGATATAAAACATTAATCACAAAATACACAACAATAAAACCAAAAGTTCATCTTAGATCATTTGATGAATAACTAACCAAAAATTAGGAAATATATTATTTACCAAGTTCATAACCCAAAAATCCAAAGGATTTGACTAAATATTCTTACAATTTTAATTTAGCATTTATCTCCAATCAACAATAGTCACTCATAAAGTCATATTCCCAAATATGAAAATACTATAATCATATAATCTCAAAAATATGTTATTCATTTACATAAACATCCTGAATCACCATAAATCCACATTAAATTCATATATGCTTCCAAATTATTTTTCAACATTTACTCCTAAAATAAAATCCCATAATACTTTATTTACATTAATCATATGAGTCTACCAAAATTACATTATTTACCTTAAAAAACATCAACTAAGACCTATAAATGGTATTTATGACTTTAAACTTATGCTCAACCTTAAAATTATGAACACATAATAGTGTCAATAGATCTTGAGTTAACCATAAATAAAAACATCAAAATCTCTAATAGTATACAAACCATTCCTCAAATATCAACAATAGGGGTCAAATTTGATCAATATATAATCTTGAGTTATAAGTTAAGAATTCATTTTCATATATTATAGGATATTTATGGTTTATATTTCTATAGAATTATACCATAACCCATAAATAAATATTATATCACCCCATATTGAAAACATCCTCTTAGTATCCATTATTACAATAAAATAAAACATTTATGATATAACAAGTTTTATTTTAATGATATATCTTCCCATTTTTCAGCTTAACCACATACTTATCCCAACTCATCCCTAGAACCCTATGAAAAAACATTGAAAAATGTTGGATGACTATAAGAAATTAAGTAAGTGGCATATTAATAATATGAAATAAACATATTATTTGATGAATAATTATACAAGATTTTTTTATTAAATATTTGGTTCAGAATAACTTTTATTAGCCAAGAAATCCAATTTCCTTCCCAAATATCTTCATAAAATAGTTAATAATAAATTTTAAAGGTAAAATGAAACTCATAAGCTTTCATTTTCAATTAGAAAAAATAGTATGAAAACTTTTTCAAAAAAATTATAGAATTCACCCTTATGAAGAAGAGTATACTTTCCATCAAACAAAAGTTCATGAGTAATCACTTTGTTGGATGACATAAATAATATTTCAAAATAAGATCTTAAAGAATAGTAAATGAGGAAGTAACATAAAATAGAACCTATGTATATGTCCAGGATAATTACTAATAAAATATACCATGCTGAATAAAGTCCCATAGTGGATTAGGTTTAATACCTAATCCCATATATAACTTCTCATGAGACAAATTCTTTACCAAATTAAATTAAGTGCAATATTATTTCACCCATCATAGCATGAAACTGACTATTTTTTCAAAAAAAGAAATCAATAATAAGGAATATTTTTAATAATTACCCATGTAAATAATTGGGTTTTATAATATCACCTCATATCATAATAAATAGATATTTCGTAAAGAAGGTACATGATAAATGATCATAAAGAAAATATTAACCCTTAAATGGATGGGAAAATAAGGTAATTATATGTGGGAAATAGATATATATAGAATTTATAAGCATTAAATAACATTAAAAAGAGATATAAAGTGAGTTAGAGAGTGAATAGTCACAACATGAAGAAAATGGTGGTTTAGAAACATTCCTTGCACCTATAATCAAAAAAAATTCAGGTATCAAAATATCAATACCAATTAAAACCCTTTTTGAAAATAAATAGAAAAATGGTAAATATGTTTTTTATTTGAATAACAAAATATATACTATAAATTGACTTAAATATTAAATAGTGGTTGTGGTGGTGGGAGAAACGGTTGATGTCATATAAGTTAAAATAAAATATTCCTTTTTCATTTTTGTAAAGAAAGTTAAAATGTTTTATATAAAATATGTAAAAAAAAATTACCTTTCTAAAAATTATATTTAATATAAAATGTGATATAAAATATCCTTTATAATTAATTTATGTTAATATATATACATTAATAAAAAAATTAATAATATATACATGGAAGGTAAATATTTATAAAATAAATCACTAAAATAGGTAAACCCAATTTTTATAGTAAAGTGTGCCCTACATAAAAAAAAATTTAAATATTGATTTTAAAAAATTGTAAAGATGTTAAAATATGTTAAAATGTAACTTTTATTTCATTTAAGAAGAAAAAAGTTTCTCTAATCACATAGAAGAATATTCACATGGAAGAAAAATAATAGGGGGAAACTTTAAAAGAGGAATTTTTAAAAGAAATCCATTGCCTCAATCCCAACTCGTAACGTTTGTTTCTTATCCTCCTATATTTTAAAAAAATTAGTTATTTAAATTATTTATAACCTCTTTCATATTTCATATTCCTTTTATTTCAATTATTATTATTTTTTATACAATTACATATTCAATTAAGTTCACATTATTTGTTTTTCTCATATTCTTCTCATATGTCTAAAATGACTTCAGTAGATTGAATATGGTCAAATTAATCATTACTTTATCATATAAATAATAATAATGATGAAAAAATAACAATTTATATATAAATATATATATATATTTAAAACCAACCATGATATATGGTTGTGAAAAATGAACTATGTTACTATCATGGAGATGGTATACCATACATACACTACTGGAAAACTAGCCTATACCAACGGTTTGGAGAACCGTGGCCAAGTAAGTCGTTGGTATAATTAATATGAAAATCTATACCAACGGTTATGAAACTGTTGTTATATGTATCTCAAAAAAAACATTCGCTGGGATTTGATCCCAGGACCCCTAGTTTATTATTCAACGACTTAACCACTAACCTAACATGACTTTTCTGAATATAATTACATAAATATATATATGTATTCTCATAATGATTTTAATTTTTGATTTATATAATGTTCTGGGTAAGAATAAATGATTAAAGAATCAAAGGATCTATACCAATGATTGTCAAAACCAATGGTATAGGCCTATACCAACGGTTTTGACAACCGTTGGTATAGATTTTGATTTTGGATTTTGATTCTAGGGTAAGGTTGATTTGTGGGGGACCTTTCCCAACGGTTTTGGAAAACTGTTGGGATAGGTATACCCTTTCCCAACAGTTTTTGCCAAACCTTTGGGAAAGATGTCCACAAAGTGGACTTTTCCAAACGGTTTTCCAAAACCGTTGGGAAAGGTGGCCACAATGTGGGCTTTCCCAACGGTTTGGCCAAACCGTTGGGAAAGCCATACCATTTCCCAACGGGTTGGCCAAACCATTGGGAAAGGAGGCCTCAAAGTGGTATTTCCCAACAGTTTCTCCAAACCATTGGGAAAGGGAACCTATACCAATGATTTTTACGAACCGTTGGTATAGAAGCATTGGGAAAGGTCAGATTTCCAGTAATGATACAGATAAGTAACATTTCCAATTTTCAATGATCGTGATAAAAAGAAGTTAAGTGTTATGTAATATTTATATGTGATAATATATTTGAAATATCATATTAGATATTTTAATAAACTTATATATATCTCCTAGGTGATACAGTAATGAAAAATTAATTTTATCCTTTCATGGAGGTGGTAGTCCACACATATGCACGAATGACTTTATCATTTTTTAGGAATGGAATGGAAAGGTAAGAAAATAGATGATAAATTATCTATTAATTATTTTATTTATGTAATAAATATATTATATATATACATTATACCAATCATTTTAACTATCCTTGGTAGTTGGTTATGAAAAATGGCATTCATCAATTCCCGAGGTAGTAGTATGTAGTAAACACAATCGACTGTTTCACTTCTCATATGATGGAATATGATCTAGATATATTTTATTAAATTTACAAAATAAAATATAATTGTATGGTAGATATTTATTTCATTATTTCAACATGCTTTAATAATATTTTAAGGAGGTGGGAGAAAATATAATACAAAAATACTATGTTAAGAATGAAAAATCTTATTTAGACAACCTCTTCATGTTTGCACCAAAAGACTTTTGAGGAGGGATTTATAATATATCAATGTACTCTATGATATATTAATGGTATTATTAAAGTTATTATATTAAGTTTTGATAGAACCAAAATTATTTTTAAGTGTGAATAAAATATGATATGAGGATCACTTTTGTAAGTGAGGAGTGAAATTTTTGTAAATGCCCTAAAATAATTAATAATGGGAATTCACCCTCAAACCAAGTGCCTAAGAAATTCATAAATAATGGATTTTAGAGTATATAAGTTTGGTACACACATCCATCATTAAATAAAGGATCATTTTTAAAACATGTTATTCCTTTTACCTCTAAGGCTACTCACATTTAACATTTTAGTTTTCACCATGGTAACTAGGTTTTACCTATATAAATTGTCCATTTAGCCTAAAAATAAAATGAGGAATATTATATAATTTGGAACCAATTTATTCTAAATATGAAATAAAATTTATCAAATAAAATTCTTGTGTGTGGAAAATTAATTTTTACACAAAATCACGTAATGCACAAAACATTGTTTTATCCTTTTTTTATAATTACTAGGGTGATAAAGTTTTTAATGTTTAGGGGTCAATATAGTTACTATAAAAAGAAAATTTGTTCATTAATAGAAAATATTTTACATTTTTAAACATATACTAATTACTTAGATAATGATAGGTTTTTTAATAATTTTAAGTCATTTAATAAAATATTATTTGTTATAAAATAACATTAATGTGTGTTTTGGAACAATTAATTAAATTTAAGTTTTAAATTGACATTAAATAAATGGAATTCGATTTTTTTCCATTATTACCTATATAAAATTCTATATTTATCTTAAAATTTTATGGAACAAAATAATTTATTCAATTCATAAATCTTTTAATATATTTCAAATTAGTTTTTCTATTAAACGAGTGAATATTATGTTAGTGTTTCATAAGAATTTTAGGTAATTATATAATTACTAAAAAATTATAATTAAATTGAAATCATTAAAAAATTCCATTATTCTCAAATTAATCATTATGATTCTTTCACAACATTCCTGTTTCCCTAGGTGATCACATAAGATATTTTTAAAATTGAGAGACTAAAATTGTGTCTTCTTCTTTAATTAAAATAATCTATAGGTCAATTTCATAGGTAATTGTCTCAAAAATAAATAAATATCTATAAAATAGATTAAATGGTCTAAATAAATTAATTTAATAAGATTAAAGACAAAAAATTGTGTCCTTACCCCTTATTTCTACATAGGTTAAGTTGATTTATCCTTTTACAATGGGGAATTTTTTTTACTACTTTTACAATTCATTATGAAAAAAAATAATAATTACCTTATTAAATAATATTAATAATGTTTTTAACACACCAATATTCCAGGTTACGCTTCCTTTTAAAAAATTCAATAGCTTGTGTTGCACGCAACATCGAGTTCGAGTGCACCATGACCTTTCAAACATTTCATTTAACAATCGCGTATGAATAATATTAACAAAATTATTAAATTTTTAATGTTTATTTTTCTAAATATACTTCAATTGTAAATTAAAAATATTAAAATTATCTTATTGTGAATTTTTTTAAATTTTCGAAAATTTTTCATTTTTAAAAGAATAGTGAAAAATACTGCATTGTTGTTTAAAACCCAACTTTTTCATTTAAATAATTATTTTAATTAAAATTTTTTAATGTCACTATATGGAAATTATAAATATATTAGTCCAATTTATTTTATTGTAATCATTTTTACAAATGAATGAGTTATAAAAACATTTTTTGAACTTTTGAACGTCTCTTTTACCTACCTTCTAAGCACATATATGGATTTCCATTAAACATAATTTTACCACTTTTGTGATTTTAATTAAAAAACAGAAAAGCATGGTTTTAATAAATATGAAAAATTTGCTCAAATAAGATCAAAAACAATTTGGTGAATAATAACTTTTGAATTTTATTTATCACGATTAAAGGTAAATAAGGTAATTAAATGTAAAAATAAAACTATAATAATATAATATTACCCTAACACTTGTCCTAATTTCATTAGATAAATTTTTTCAACCAAAATCCATCTTTGGTTAAAAATATGATCCTTTTTAAGCCACTTGTGTTAGATTATTACATTTATTATATTTTATTTAAAGAAGTGTTAAAAATTTCATTTTCAATTTTATTAACTATATCATTTTTAATATAAGGTTATATAAGTAATACGGTTGATAATGAATTGTATTTTGAAATCTAAAATAATTATCTACATAATTTTAATTTTTTTATAATTTTATGAAATAAATAAATCAGTTAAATAGTGACACAATAATGATGCATTAATTTAATTATTAAGAAAGAGTAAATTAAATGTTATTAAAAATATTAAAATTAATATAATTTGACTTAATTAATGATATCCAAAAAAATTATAGATAACATAGATATGTTATTTCAGCCAACCACTTACCATATCTCCTCCCAACTTCATTCACTTCATCCTAGAGGCCACACTTTGCGCATAAATCCAACTAGGAGTCCTTTTGTGTAAATCAAAAAGAGAAACCCAAAAAGAGATAATTGTTTTATCACCTCTTTCAATGTTCCTTTATCATTCTACCTCCTCTTTCTATGTGGTTTCCACATAAAAAATAACTTTAGTATCATCCATATACTATGTTGTTCTTATAATCATGGGATAACCATATTCCTCATTTTATCCATCATACAAATAACAATATCACCATGCATTCGTACATATAACTTACCGTCTCCACGCCATGGTGTAATTTGTTATTCAACCCAAATTTATTTGTATGGGTATAAGGATGAATATAATGGACATAAATATTTAATATAACAGGATAATTATTCTTTATAATTATTATACCTTCCAATTCTATATTATTTAACCATCAAGGGATTGATATTGTCACTTGTTCTTGTGTACTGTCTACTGTCTCCAAGAAGTGGTGAGATTCATTCTCCATGTTAACCATTCAAGAATGAATATACAATTTATATGATGAGTAAAAATAATAATTATGAACTTAATTTCATTCTTTATATTAATAAAATATATCCTATTCATAATAAAAATGACTTACATAACAAAACTATAATGGGAAAACAAAGTAGTTAACACCCAACAAAACGGTAATATTGAATTATTTTTACAAAAATTATATAAGATGATTACATATGATTTCATAAATATGTGTTTGGTACTTGTATAATTTAATAAAATATTTTAACCATTATATAGGAGGTTAAATCACCATAGACTATAGGAAAGTACAATGTAAGGGTTAAATTCAGAATCTCTTTATTCTCCGAGATTTCTTATAGATAATTATCTACTGGAAAATCCATATCATTCATGTCCATGTTTCTTAAAATGTAATTCAAATTATTATTAAAAAAATTAAAGCCATTTTTACCCATTTTTTACTGTTTACAAAATGTTTTGAAAGGAATCTTTTTTTCATTTTCCAAATGAAGTAGTTATAATCATTTTGACAAATTAAGGAAAAAATGTTTTTTTAACTTATATGGTGAAAGTGTCTATTTTACACCATTATGAAACCGTAAAATTTTGAAGATTTCCTTACAATATTATATGGATATATTCAATATAAATGATTTCATATATAATTTTAATTCTTTTAAATGATTTCAAAGTAAAAAATGTATATTTACCTCGAAAAGTTTTAATGAATTTATTAAATTATTTTCATCTATATCAACATCCATTGTTGGATTTTATGATTATTTCAGGTTAACATGTTATGATATAATATTCCATATTGTATTGAAGGGTTTATGATAAATTTTACATTAAATGATCTATGTTTATACCATTCATGGTTTATGATTAAAGTATTAACATTTTGTATGCTAGTTTTGATAGAATGTTTATATTTTGTTTGAACTTATTCATAAGAAGAATGAATTGGATTTAGTAATTAACATTGGAGGCCCACCATAGTCCCTCGATTCATCAGTAGGTTTAATGAGACAAACTAGTGTCTTGGAATAATTTATTGACGATATGGTAATGGTCTTGGAATAAGAATTTTACGGTATTGTTATGATGTCCAGCATTATGCATTTCCTTGTTATGAGATTAGTTATAGATATTTCATGTGATTATTATACTAGTAGAATATACATGTGGATTTTATAATGGCATTATTTGATTTATTCTTTCCATATTATGCTAAATATTGTGTTTAAAAGGCTTGTTTTTTAGTTTTATACCTTTCTGTAAAATGTTTATGCTTATTTATGATAGATCTCACTATATTATGTATCCTTACTGAGCATCTGAGCTCACCCCTTTCATATGTTTCATTTTTTCCATGATGTTAAGAAGTATATTATGATTGACCTATAGGGATATTCTATGGGATATTAGAGTTTTCAAAGGGGATAATATCCTATTTTTAATTTTATAATGTAATGTAAAACTTGTGTTCGCATATAGTATCTCCAAGGATACTAAACTGATCAGTCCTTCATAATTTGATTTCTTGTGATCCTTCCAATACAATTAAATAATGCACCAACTCTTGGTAACTGGGGTTTGGGAATTTAAATGATTATTAAAAATATGGAATCTATTTTAAAAAAATCATGGCCCAATTTAATGTCCTAGTTTTTTCTATGTAACAATATAGAATATATCTTAGAATATTTTTAGATCCAAGTGCTGAGACATCATGAGATTCCAAGGTACAGCATGCCGAAAATTATTTTTTGAAATATATTAGATATATTAGTATCACATCCTTTAGTTTATCTTAAAATAGTGGAATATATCTCAAACCAAGTCTCATATTGTAAATCTGAGACAACTATTGAGTTCGAAACATGAGATTTCGCCTAGGCATGATTTAGTCTTTATCATCACCAGGTGTTTTATTAAATCTCTTCATGGGAATAATTAATAACATAAAATAAACATATATATTATTAGATAAAGTAGAGACCAAATAAACAACTTTTTGAAACCAGTTATAACCAAATTTTAGTGTAGGTCTCATAACCTTGTAATTTTATAGAGGAGATGGTATATGAGAATTTCTGGATGAACATTAGTGGATCAATTTTGGCAATCGGTGTGATAATGAAAATAGAGGATCTCACTAATGAAAATGACATAGATTCATTCTTCAATAGAAATTGATCCATATTGATGTAAGACTTTTATTTGGTGGATTTATATCTATTTCTTATCACATGATGAATGATAATCAATCCACTAACTGATTGATTCATGGATCAGTCATTTTTTGGTTTTGGTTTTAGTTATGATATTTGGGTATAATTATTATTAGTTTTTCATTTTATGTTTACACCTCTTTATTGGTCTTTTTGTGATGATGTATCAAGGTAGAAATGAACAATGTTGAAGGTTTATTCCTCAAGTTCATGGTTTAGGTTTTTATCCCAATATGCTACATAAATTCTTTGTTGGTTTTTCTTTTTTCCTAATATTAAAGGATTACTCAATGATGGATCATTGAACATTCACCCTTTAGTGTACTAGATCTCATATGAAGGTTTGTGATAGAGATTTGACATCACGGTTGAGGTTCATGATGTTGGAAGTTGATCCATATATGGATAAAGAGACATGGTTTACAAGTTCAGTAAGCTGTGTGCTAAAAAATACATGGCCATGCTAAGGAATGGGGCCATGATTTGTGTGGACCGCCTTACACGTCGTCCTTTTAAACCTTCAACATCTCATATATCCATCATTTTGACTTGTATTTTGGCCCGTGAGTAACCTGTCCTAAGTGTTTTTTCACATAGAATGTGATGGTTTCATTCTTAGGGTATTTTGAGATATGATTTGGCATGTTTTAAGAATTATGATTCTTTAGGTGCTTCTCGATGATGGAAATGATCAGATAGTATCATCAATGAGTGGAAAACCCCTGATGGATTAGGGAATGGGTCCTCTATTTACTAATTGGTACCCTCCTAAAATACTAGAGTGAGAGTCCTCTATCTATTGAGTGGTACCCCCTGGGAGACTGGGGTGTCGGTCCTCTATCTACTTAGTGGTGCCCTCATGGGGGAATATAGTGTGAGTCCTCTATCTACTGAGTGGTACCCCTGATATATTAGGGTGTCAGTCCTCTATGTACTTAGGGGTTTCCACTAACAGACTATGAAGTGGGTCTACTATTTACTGAGTGGTACCCCCGGTGGACTAGGGTGTGGGTCCTCTCTCCACTAAGTGGTCCCCATTATGGACTAGGGTGTGGGTCCTTTATCTACTAAATGGTACCCCCTGATGGACTAAAGTGAGGGTCCTTTTCTTATAGATTGTTCCCCCCTCAACTGTGAGCCATAGTAGCAAGGTGGGGGTCCTCCACACAGTTCCTTCTTCATACAGACATTTGAGATGCTGAGCATTGATTATGGACTCATAGAACTATTGGAAGACTCATCATCCTAGGTTGGGTTATGATATGGAGATCCCCTTTATCTCTTACATGGTTTTAGTTTATGAGCATATATCTCTATTGTTGTATTTCATTTCCCTCTTATTGTTGGTTGAGTTGTCTACTCCTATCATGTCTCATATTTCTCCCCCTGTCATTTTCAGGATTTCTTAGTAGTTGTGTATATACACACCCCTAAATTGGATTTTCTCAAATGTTTCATGTCTTATGAAAATGATGAAAACATCAATGGTGAATTTAGAGAAGCATAGAGATACCTGGGTGAATTTGACCACGAACGATGGTCAGGGCTTGGTATCTAGATTAAATATCTCTCAATATTTTATTATCCATATATTTTTAGCTGGAGACATATTTCCTAGTTGGAAGAATATTTTTTCCATTACCTTTTGGATATTACTATTGAACACTTATTTATTTATTAAAGATTAAAACATACATGGTTTTTACACTCGATGTTATAATATTTTTTATTATTCCTTTGCACTTGTCTCTGAAGATCATTGAGTGTGTGTATTGGTACATTAGAAAAAAACCCTTCTATATTAGTTATTCATTTGGCTTCTTGTTGTGAGCCCCTAGTCTATGGAGGATGGCTTTGGGTAGTTACAGCTCGGCCTCCCACCAGCCAAAAAGGCCCTCATGGGTTGGGTCCTAACAATATAATTCATTCATTAACTGAAATCCCATGATTTTATTTTTATAAAATTAAAATTTACTTAGTTTTTCAGTATTTCATCATCCTTGATTACTCAACTTAATAATTTTTTCTTCACATCTATTTGATAGATTTTGAATCTTCTTTAAATTTTAAATTCCATGAGTAACTGAATTTTTTAAAGCCTTTCCACAGTTGTCAATGTTTCTTTAACCTTAATACTCTAATTTTTTGTATATCTTTTATGTAAAACATATGAATTTTTCTTACCCATTTTCCATGTTTTCTAGTTTATTTTTGAATATTAGCTTTTTTCTAATTGCAATATTCTTATATTATTTTTTAAAACACCTCAAGTCTCGTTATTGGTGATTTGAAAAGTTATTTATTTATTATATTAACTTATAATTTATCTTTCATAGTATTTTCAAATGACCTTGGTTTTAATTTAATTAAACATATCCTCTCAATATTCAGTTTTTGTCATGTTTGTGTAGGTTTTTTAACTAAATATCCTTATTTTATTTATTTAAACTATCATTATTTTCTTTCCAATTGGAGTTGGTAAATAATTAATTTTAACCCCATCTTATTCTTTATAATCTAGTTGAAAATATTTTCTATGAGTAATACAATAAGGGTATTTAAATTCAGATTCATGATCTTATCATCTCATTCATTTATTCCCATTTCATTCCACATAATCTATTTTCATAATTTTTTTACTTAACTTAACATCTCTACTCTAAAAAAACAATGATTCACTTATTAAAAAAATTAAAAGACTTCATATTATTATAATAACCAACAAATATATATATTCTCATTTATTACATTTTCATACTTTCCTTTAATACAATCTTTTTTTCTTAATAAAAAATTATTAAATATACACAAAAAAATTTAGAGTTGGTTTACGTCTACACAACATAACATTGGGTTTCACCTTCTTTACTAGACTAATTAATGCATTTTTCTAAACATATTACACAACTTGATCCAATTTATTACAATAATTTATTGAAAGGCAACTTTCAATAAGCCTAAAATTTCCCATTTTATTTATTTTTTAAATTGTTTCAATTGTTACATCTAATTGTGATATTTTTACTAATGAAACTATTTATTTTATTCTATCACTTTTGAAATCATTATATGCATTAATATGAAGGTACTATGTTCTATTGTCCAATAAAAAATTTATAATTATTCTTCCATGCACATTATATGTATATTTTTTATACCACTTGATGTAATTAATCCCATATTTATTTAAATACATGAACAAAATTCATTTCATATGATAGTAATTTTCAATAGAATATATATTATCTTTCAATTATAGTATATTATTATTTTAATAGACCACAGACATTTAAATGAACCAAATCAAGTAACATTTCATAACTCTAGTAATTTGAATTATAAAGGGAAAAAAATATTTTCTTTTATCAATGCATCAAAAGTATTATCTTATTTTTTCTTCAAAAAAAGTATATCTATATTTTATTAAACATTATATAGATTCACCATTAATTTTTGATAAATATATCCAAATTGGTGGTGCCATAATTATTTTTCTTCTTTAATGGTAATGAAACATGTATGTTACATGTTATACACTAGTAATAATTTTTTATTTATTACATAAATAAAATAAAATTATAACTGGTGTATAATACAACACCACTTTTAAAATAATTTTTCATGTTTTAATTTCCAATGTTTACTCACACTTAAGAGGTTTTGAAAAAGTCAGTAACAAAAGAGCACATGTGTGTTCTTAAAATATTAGCCACCTATATTTTTCTTATGCATGCATTAAATCATTAAATATACTTCAGTGAAAAAGTATAACCATACATATAATGTTTCATGTTATTTAGTCAGCTCACATTACCATCGTATAAGAAAAACACCCATTCGCATCGACCTATATAGTAATTTTATTTTTTAACATCAATGACACTAAAATAATTTTTTCACATCTTTATATGTTTTATTCAAGGAAATTATTTAATTATTTTTTATTTTTTATTTTAATTCCTTATTTTATTCACAAACAATAATAACTTCTTTTTATTCTTCAAGAATAAAATAACCACACATCAGGGGAATTGCATTAATGGTTTCTCTTTTAACCATACTTGGATAATGTTATCAATTTGTTCTATACTTTCCAAACCTAAAATTAAATTTCCTATACAAATAACTAATATATATATATATATATATATTAAATGTATTTATCCTTCATTGGATAGGATATGACATTTTCCATCTTTTTTTTCTTCTATCCATTTCAACTCTTAGGTAGATTATTTTTTCTCAATAATGTGCCATTTTGTGGCCCAAATAGACACAAAATTGACACTTAATACATGGAAAGACCTTATTAGAATTACTATCAACTCTTTTTTAATTTTTTTAAATTATATAAATATTATAGGTAATTTTTTTGAGGGCTTAACTAAATGTTTTTATCTAATTTATATATTGATATTATAGGTATATACTATCAATATATTTTCCATATATGACTCACCTTCATATAAAATTCTATTTTTTCCCATGAAATAGAGCTTTGACTTCTTTAACATTATTCAAGTTTTTTAAGTCTTTCCAAAAATTGTCTATATCCATATCATGATTTAAACATCAAGTTCTTTTAAATATTCCCATATTTTAAATTTTAATAAAAAACTTAATTTAATTTAATAAATCACCCATTAATGCATTCAATCTACCTTCCCCATTTTTTAACACAATCACTAATATCATAAATTATATTGGTTTGTTCTTAAAATTTCATCTTGAATTAATTCAACTATTTAGAGTTCTCTTGATTTATTGAATTCTCATCAATCGTTTGTTTATGCTTATTTATTTCATCTTAAAAATCTTATATATATCCATTTTAATCTTTCACCAAACAATACATATTCTTTTTTATTATTTTTTGAATTTCTATCTCCTCTATAGAACCTTAAAGCTCAATATTTAAATCAAAAACAAATTTTCATTGATCTTGATCCACAATTTAATTTTTTTTCTAAATCTAACATAGTTATTAAAAAATCCTCTAAATAAAATTTATATTATGTTTCTTCTTAATAATGGGAGGATTAATCATTAATATCCCCTTATATCACATATATTCTATTGTAAGAATTTTTTTTGATTTATTATCGTGATAAAATTGATTTTTTTTTCTTAGAACGAAATTTTTTTTCTTACCCTTTGAAAACTATATTCATAATATTAATTTTATTTTAATATTTTAAATAATATAGTGATGTGACCAATTTTGATTCCTTTAAAACATGCTAGTATAAGTTTACCTTGAAACCAAACTTTTTCTCATTTCAAATTGCTTTCCATAAAATATATAACTTCATCACTCACATCTTCTATAATCAAAATTATTTAGTTAATACATATTTATTTTCTTGAAATACAACACCTTAAATGAATATGTAAATGTATTTATGAATTAACTCTCATCTCATACTCCATTAAAATACTTTTCAAATTATCAAGAATTACATTACTAATATCATGTTCTTAATTTCCAAAATCTTTTCATTATACAAAGGTGGAAAACAGATTAATATTTTACTCAAAGTTTCTACAACCATGATCGTATATATTAATCATCACATCTATGTAATAATATAGATGAATATATTAACTAATTCATCAATGTTTTCATTTTGGTGAATCTTCATATTGAATATTTTCCATGCAAGACATGTATGTTATCTACTTACACTAAGGAATTACCTTTATAATTATTATATATTTTATCCCACATATTGTTGGAATAATTAAAAATAAGGATCATAATATATACCATGTTAGTAATATCTTCAAATAAAATTTTTTTATCCTTTTAATCGGTATTCAAAAAATTTATTTTTCTTTCTATTAAGAATATCATTATTTTATCACTTATTAAAATATAGAGAATTAATATGGTAAAAATATCAGTATTAATAGATCATAGTTGTGTCTCTGTTAATGATTATATACTTATTCGTCCATAATTTAAAATATTTCTACTTTTTTCATAATAAAATGGTCTCTATGTTAAGAAAACTTCATATATGTTTCAATTAAATTATAATTTTTCCTATATTGAACCTTTTTTTATATAATACCAATTGTGAAAACCGATGTTCTAAACACATTAAGAGGGGGTGAATCAAGATGAGTAATGTATTTTCAAATAATCCTCTCAATATAACATAGTTCTTATTTTAAATATAATAAAAAATTTATCATACTGATTAAGAATATATAGAAAACAAATAATAAAAGACAATGTGTTGGGAAATAGATATAATAAATTAATTCAACATATAATGTTCATAGACTAGTCCAAGGATAATACATTAAAGAATGTTATTGTATAGTTGGATCACTAATTCACTATCATGATTATAAGGTTTATAGTTTAGTTTACTATCACGATCATGGGTTACACCCTTTCCGTACTCTCCACTTGTTACTTATTGAAATACATAGCACAAGAAATTAGATTATATGCCAAAAAATAGTAATATACACATAAAAAAGGAATATAATGATTTATCTCCCTTTATTAATGAATTAAGTGTTTATCTTATCATCTTTTTAAATATACAATTAAATGCATGCCTCAATGAATTTATCTCTCTATATCTCATTATCTCTTCCATTATTTCTCTTCTTTTTTTTCTATAATGTTTCAATGAGATATACTCTCCTATTATTTTCTTTTTTATCAAAATATATTAATCAATAAAGATTCCTCGGTAAAATTTCATGATATATAATTATTATATTTTATAAATTTTAATCTCATTTAAATAAACTCATATCATTCTTCAATAAAACCTAGTCAATCCGTCATTTTACATGTCTAGAAAATAATTCTAGTAAATATATTGTCCAATTAATCCAAAAATGGAAACCAAATATTCATATTAAAATTTCCATTCAAATCTCAAAAAATATATTCGATTTTTTTAAAATATCTCAGAAAATCATTATTTATAATAAATTTCAATAGAACTAATGGATTACCTTTTTTTCAAAATGTTATGTTTAGAGGAAACATGAATTTAATACATACAGATTTTCTATCTCACACATTAAATAGAATTGAACAATATTGTTCTTATATTGAATATATTTTATGATCATGTCTCATATAACTCCTTAACAATGAATTTTATCTCATGTACATTTTAAAATATAGAGTTTTTATCATGAAACAATCTAACACAACTCTAAAAATTATCTCATGAATCTATTTAATTTAGTTAGATATCATGAAATGTTTTCACACAAATTCAAAAACTCTAAAATATGACTCACACAACTGGCTATATTATGTATAAGGCTTTGATATGTCTCAAAAAACTTCAAGTATTTTTCATTTTTTCTCACTCAAATTAATGTTTTAAAACTAAAAAAATTCTAAAAATATATTGATTTTTTTATACAACATTAATAATCATCTTAACATAGTCAAAAATCATTTTAGATTAACTTTTATATTTTAAAATAATTCAACTCATGAAAACCCATTATGTAAAATAAACATGAATTATTTTTAAATGGTTAAAATTTTACTTGGTGGAAAAATGTTTAAACTCTATGGGGGGTTAGGTCTTTGGTCAGTAGCTAAGGGGGGAAATATTTCATGCTTACTTATTCTCTTTATCCACTTTTTTGTAGTTTTTTATGGTTTAGTTTGAGGATCCATTGTCAAAATTTGATTTTTGAGGTCAATAAAAAGGTATCCCATTAAATATTTCTCTCTATTGTATTTTTATTGACTTATATTATAAATGGGAGTTACTAGGTATATTCTTATAGATTTAATAGATTAGACTTAATTTAATGGATTCATCTAATGATATTTGACATAAAATATCTATTAATAACATAAGTTAGGCACACGTTTTGAATTTTAATTCTTTCCCATGGATTAAGGGTGTTTGAGTATGAGATTAATATTGAAAATTTCATGGGTGAATCAATAGGAAATCCATGATGTTTAAAGAAAATAAAATACTAGTAAAATCATATAAATTTCAAAATGACCATTCTATGCAATATAGTTAAGTTTAAGATTGATTAAATGTTTTTTATTAACATCAAAACATTTATATAATTTTAAATAAATTTTATGTTTTTAATTCATTTTATACATATTGATAGAGATATATAAAAAGAAATGAATTTTTTATTTCAATAGAAATTATAGGGGTATTTTATAGAGTTCTAAATACTTATATATATTAATTAAAATATCTTTTATTTAATTTAAAATATATATTACAAGGTATGGAAACTTGTGAAATTGAATATATCATGTTACAAGACTATGTAATAAATTATATTCATATATTATTATCCTGATATACTTTATTTATAATGAAAATATGTAAATGGGAAATAGAATGTAATGGTGTATGAAAAATTTATGGGTTGTGGGTTTTACACACTCAAGATCCTCAGTTAATATAGAGATGTGATGAGTGATAATGGAAAGGTCATAGACCTAAAAGAAAGGAATTAAAAATTGGATATGGGATTGGATATTTGAATGGTACAGTTGAGATTCATTAGGGTTGTGAATCACTATATATCTATCCTTCTATTAATAAACTATTATTCCCTATTTTATTTCTAATTTTAAGGTTGGAATATCTTTGATTACATGTTATTATTAAAATTTTAGATATGGTTGACATTATCGGGTAAAGCCTTTTGGTTTCCCTTTTTCATATTTTTATATATGATATATTTCACTTATTGTATTTCGAATCAAGATTTCCATTTGAGTGATGAAACTGATGTGTGATCAGACCATGATAAAGTATAACCCTATATTAAAGGGTAGTCTTGAGTTGGTTAATGAGTCAATGTATTGAGATGAGATTAAATATATTTGTTGTGTTGTAAAGGTTAATGTCCGAGAAAATTCATGATAGATATGGGATTTATGTGGATTATACAAAACAGACCCCTCAATTAATTTTTTTATATGATCGATATGGGATTTTCGTGGAGATTTGAAGCGCACTCTTATATTTTTTTGAGTAATATAGATGGGATTGGGTGGATCCTATGAAATACACATATCCCCTATTTAGTTTTACATTATAGAGAGCAGTTTCAAGTTGAAACTGTGAAATACACTATTATGTAAGTTTATTTTTTTATGATTGTTATGGGATTCTGGTGGAGGTTATGAACCACACACCATTTCCTTTTATACCTTTTTTATAGTATATAATTCTCTAAGAAATTTATATATTTTATATGTAATTAAATTCAAGAAAAACAATGAACACATATGGTAATGGATCACTATATCCATGTAAGTACATTAGGAAAAAAATTTTGTTTGACTTAATTTTAAATTATTTTATTTCTATTTAGTTAACATGGTAATTTTTTATACTATTTCATAGTATAATAGGTGTTTATTAAGGATTATATTTAATAATGTTTGATAAAAATATGAATGTAGATGGTACAATACAATTTGTGTGAATTATAGGTTTAAAAACATTTATTTTTATCCATTAAATAGATCTATATTTAAAAAGATTTAAACTAATAAAATTCACATGACCCCTTACCATATTAAAACAAATAATCAGACTGGCCCTAGTTCTGGTAAATATCACAATCAGATTGATTATATTAATGTATTTCATATGTAATAATTGAAACCAATAGTATTCTCAGAAGAAATTATTTGATCAGAGTAATATTTAATTAGATGGTAATCAAAATGGTTAAGATGATCAAAAAATAATACTATATATTCTATCATAATGAAGATAGAATAATACTAGGTATTAAAATTATAGTTATTTGTTTATTATAAAAAAATTGTAATCAGGATATTACAGAGTTATCATAATTAGAGTATCCCAGAGTTTTCATAATCAGAGTTTTATAGAGTTATCATAATCAAAGTATTAAAAAGTTATCATAATTAAAGTGGTTACAAAGTTATCATAATCAGAGAGTCTATGATAAAAAAATAATAAAAATATGAATAAGTAAAAAAAATCGCATCCTATCTCAATATAGAAGAAATGTATAAGAATGCAATTATTTTAATCGAAATAGAAGGTTATCCATTCACCTAGGATTAATTTCCTTTGATTTATACTTTCAAGAAATTTTGTCTTACCCACACTAGGGTAAGCCCTCGATTCGAAGATTGGTTTGATTTTTTCTCCTTATCCCTAGTAGCCCTCGATTAAGCAGGTAATTGGCACCTCCATATTGCTAGCCTCAGAAGCCCTCGATCTAAAAAAGAAATGCACTAGTCCTTCTTCCTATTCTGACCAGTACTTCATCATATTCTCAATTGATCAATATCAGATGATGAAAAACAAAAAACTGTGAAGATACAAGTATTATAAATAAGATATTACCGACTTTTAGAATTTAGAGTTTTCACCCAAAGTAGTATTTTGACAGATCTCTCACATAGTGTTGCCAATTCGTCAAAAGATTCAAGAGCATCGAGCTCATCTAAATGCCTTGGTATTTATATCCTTCATCCCACTGATCATATTTTGGTTCCAAAGGTCGTATTTCTTCCTAAAAACTCAAAGGTACATCGATTACTAGCACTCCAAACGGTGATATTATAACTAAAACAATGATTTTTTTATTAATCATATCAAAAAATGATATATGATATCGTTTTGATTATGCTTTTTTCTTTTATATACTTCTCCATTTTATGGTTATGATAAAGTGTGTATAGAAAAAAATGTTTAGAATACAAAAGTGAACAGTAAATGAGTATGATATCATTTGATAAGACCATGAGTACAATTTATCTAGTTAGTCCAAAAAATGAGTACAATGAAAAATTAAGTATAAAGAAAAAGTAATTATAATGAAATATCTTATTCATCATCATTATAATAATCATGAAAATAGTCTGAACTAAAAATATAGGTGACTCAATTAGTTTGTATGGTTTTTATTTTACATGGTATTTAAATCATAATAATAAAAATTAAAACAAAACAAAAAATATGAATTAATTTAAAAAGAAATTTTTTTAATTTCCAGAAAATAGAATGTAAAAGTTAAAAGTGTAATTTTGACATAACAATATCCCCTTTTTGAAAATCATTAAACACAAGTTAAAATAGATAAAAAATGAAATTGTAAATTAATTTCATTTTAAAAATACTTATACGTATCTCCCTTTGAGTTTTAAAACACTTTTGATTATGATTTTAATATTATTAACTTCCACCTTGGGAACACAAAATCCCTAAGGATCGTATTCTAAAAAAAATCTCCCCCTTACTACGATTATTCTCCTTTTGATAATATCTCCCATATATTTCCCTTTACATTCTCCACCTTATACATTCTCCGCCTTATAAATTATCCCTGTTATTTTAGAATTATCTGATCAAAATAATTCATGAAATAATTTCATCTTATAGAATTTATTTGATGCCGATTCTTTGGGAGTCGTTTCTTTTGGAGAAGTCACTAAGGATTCTGACATGGGTCTGATGGAAAAATTTGGGTATGACAACTATTAGTCTCAGCTATTGTAAGAGGGGTAAAACTTTTCCACAATAACTGAAAATTATAATGTGGGATAGGGAGGGGTTCCCTATTTGTAGGTGAGGAGAATACGAATATTGATATTCTACGGCTCAGATTAGATCAAAAAGATCCAATGGTTGAGAATTATTTTGAACTCTAGAGGATTTTAGAAATAATTATTATATTCAAGATGAATCTGATACGGTTTTAAAAAATGTAAAAGATTTGAAATACCACAAATTTAAAATGTAATCAAGTGTTTTTTGTTCAGAAATAGTACCTTTCAGAGTTTTAGAATTGATTTATTAGTTTCAATATATTTTTCTATTGAATGTTATGAAATTAAATTTGATAAATTACAATTATAATACGATTGAAATTTCAAGTATGATAAAATTTAATTCGAATACAATTGAGATTTTATTCATACGAGAGTGGAGCTGGTAAAATAGAGATCTGATGAAACCTGGTATTGATAAAAACATAAAACTAATTAAAAACATGATACCGATAAGAAATATGAAATCGATTAAAAACATGAGACCAATTAAAAACATGAAAATTATGGCAAACATGAAATTGATTAAAAATATAAAACTTGTTAAAACACATGAAACCAATAAAAACATTAAACTAATTAAAAACATTAAACGAGACATATGTATTCCCCATTTGGAAAGAAGTATCTAAATGTACTGAGATTGTTAAACAATAAGTGGTTATAAATGATTACTTGACAGTGATCATTCCTAGATTCTATTTAATTTATTCATACCTTTTGGAAGGTATAAGTCTTTTAAAAATATCAGCAGGTTGTTCTTTCTTTCTGATGAATTGTAAAATGATATCCCCTTTTTTTGTTTGATCCCTAAGAATGTGATGTCTAACATCTGTGTGTTTTTTCCATGAGCGATGTGCGGGGTTTCTACTTAATGAAATGGAACCAATTTTATCACATAGTATTTGAGTTTTAGTAAAAGTCATGGCATAGTCTATTAGTTTGTGTTGCATCTACTACACTTGATCACAACAACTTCCCACTGCCACATATTCATCTTTAGAAGTGGAATGTCCTAATGAGTGTTTTTTTATATAAGACCAGGAAAATAATAATTCTCCTAAGAAAAGAATATTTATGTATGTACTCTTTCATTCCCTTTTAAAACAACCAAAGTCAGCATCCGAAAATATTTTTAGTTAAAAATAATTTCTTGAAGGACAAAAATTTCTCAAATCCACAATCCCCATTAAATAGATAAAAATACTCTTTCACTTATTTTAAATAGTATTTTTTTGATTTTTTTTAATATCTTGTACTTAATCATAATGAAAACATTAAGTCTGGTCAACTAGCTATTAAGTATAGTACACTTTCTATCATACCCCTAAATGTTTCTTAATCCACTTGTTGTGCAGCTTCATCAAGATCAAGGGTATTTTAGGTACTGATTGGAGTACTAATAATTGTATTTTTCATGTCCATACTTTTTAGGAATATATTTAATATAATTATGTTGAGATATATAGGTTACTTCAAGTTTTTGGGAAATTTGAAAACCAAGGAAAAATGATAACTCATCTATCATACCCATTTCAAACATAGATTTCATAAGATTCTAAAATTAATCAGTTAAGGAGTTATAAGTTGATCGAAATATAATTTCATCAACATAAATTTGGATAATAAAAACATTTTTATAATCTTTTTTTTATGAAAATATTTGGATCAGCAATTCCCTTAACATAAATTTTTTGTAATAAAAATCTTGTAAGTCTATCATACAAGGCTATAGGGTATTGTTTAAGGCCATATGAAGATTTGGTAATCTTGTAAACATATTAAAGATGTTTTGTGTCTTCAAAACCATGATTTTTTTTTTAAAACATCCTCTTGAACATATTCATTATGGAAAGAATGCTTCACATCCTTTTGAAAACTTTGATATCAATGAATGAAGCAAAGTTTAATAGAATTTGAATAGACTCATGTATAGAAAATATAGAATAGGTTTCTTCATAGTATATTACATATTGTTTATTATAGATTTTAGAAACTAATCTTGATTTATTTCTAACAAGGATTCCATTCTCATGACATTTGTTTCCGAATACCCATTTTACACCTATTACAGATGTTTCTTTAGGTCTTTCAACTAAGGTCCAGATTTTGTTCCTTTCAAAATTATTTAGTTCATCATGTATATCCTTAATCCAATATTCATCACCAAAAGCCTCAATATGACTTTTGGGTTTGAATTTGGAAAGAAATTATATATACTCTACTTTATTTCTTAAAAAACCTCATGTTATTATAAGTATATTTACATCACCAATGATACTATCACGATGATGATTCCTTAAAAATAACTAACTTGGGTTTTATAAAACATGTTCATCAATATATGGTAGAAAATATTTTAGATTAAATACTTCAGAAACATTTTCTATAATATTCTCTTTATTATAAGATTCTTATATCTATGTTTGATAATTAATTTTGGAAAACACATCAGAAGATGTTATTTGGGGTTTTTTAAAAACAAAAGGATCAGTTTCATCAAATTTAACATGTACCTTTTCTACAATAGTATGTGAATTTTTATTGTAAACTCTATATGCCTTAGAGGGGGTGGAATAGCCTAAAAATATACTTTCATCAAACTTGGGTGAAAATTTATGTATGTTATATTTTTTATTCATAATGAATACTTTGAATCCAAATACTCTTAAGTATAAATCTTTATTTTGGACTATCCATAACTCATAGGGTGTTTTATTAATAAATGGGCTTATTAAAACTCGATTTATACTATAAAAATTAGTACTCATAGATTTATCCCAAAAAAAATTTCAGTAGAGTATTCACACAACATGGTTCTTATTATCTCTTAAATAATGAGATTTATTATTTTAAAAACACCATTTTGTTGAGAAGTTATTGGTGGTGATAAGTTATGAGTAATTACTTTATAACTACTGGATCTTTCAAAATATGAATTTTCAAATTCTCCACTATCCTCACTACGAATAGTTATCAATGGAAGGTTTTTATGATATTTAACTTTGGATGTAACGGTTTTAAAATAAGAACATGCTTCGCATTTCTTTCTAATAAAATAGACCCATTTATGTCTAGTGTAATCATCAACTAAAACAAATACATGGTATTTCCCTCTAATACTTCTAGATTTTGTAAGACCAAAAATATTCATGTAAACTAACTATAAAGAATCAGTAGTTCAGACTTTACAAATTGATTTAAATCCTGACTTGGGTTTCTTTCCATGTTGACAAGGGTCGCATAAGTTTAAGAATAAAATATATGATCTGGTATATCTTGGAAAAATACTTTCTTAGATAGTTTACATAAGTTCATAAGGTTATAATATTCTATACATCTACGAATTAATCAAGATTGATCTACCATTTCACTAATTCAAGGTAAGTCTCGGTTATGGTCTTCTAAGTTAAGTGTATAAAAATTCTCATAAATATGTGTAGAAATAATGAATCCATCCTATGAAATGTGTACTAAGCATTTATCATTCCTAAAATTCACAAGGTAACCTTCATCAAATATTTCTTATTCTTATAAGGTTTTTCTTAAAACCCTTAACAAATAAAACATTTGAAATCAAGGCTTTTCCAAGAAGAATAATGTTACTTATACCAATGATCTTTCCTTAGGAATTATCTCCGAAGGTAACCCTTCCACCTTTCATTTAAATGATCTTTTCAAATAATTTTTTAGTACCAATCATATTCCAGGAACAACCAATGTCTATGTACCATGTGTTGTTATTGTCACTTTCTTTGTTATACTATAAATAAACAATTATATTTTTAAAATCCAAACATTCTTATATCAAGTATTATTTGAAAATAGAATCTTTTTAATCCACATCTATTTAGAAAAATGAGCTTTATGAAATCCAACATATTGGATTTTCTTTTAAATACCAATTCTTGTTCCAATGTCCAACATATTGAAACTTACTGTAGAATGGATCACTTTTTGGAAAAAATTAGTTATTACTAAAAATATGTTCTGAGTGAGAATAACTAATTCCCAAACACTATTTTAAAGTATGAATTTTTCTATTCATTTTATCAAATTCTTACTTACAAAATTAAATTTTGATAAACTTTTCTTAACTTAAAAGTTTTGATAATATAGTTTAATTGAAAATTTCTAATCCTCATCAATATCAATTTTATAATAAGATTTTTTTATCTAAATCATTTTTCTCATAAACTTTTTTTTAATATATTTATAATTTTTATCCATTTAAAAATTTACTTTTTCAAGGTTTTTGGAAATAGAAATAAAAATAGAAAGATTTTTCATCAAGATCATTAGAAAGATCTGATACTTATTTTGTTAAAACATTGATTCTATAATTTTCCTTATCAAATTTCTTTTTTATCTGACTATTTTATTTTGTGGGAAAATTAGAAAATCTAGAGAGTTTTTAAAAATAAGGTAAGGTATATTCTGGTAAGGAAGACTCTTAATACAAATAAATTTATCCATTATTATCAGGATAGTTATCATTTAAAGACATATTGGTTAAGGATTTAGCAATGTGTACCTTTTCCGTGAAGAAATGATATTCAATATGTATTCTAGAAATATGACCAATATTCTTTTGGGTATAATATTAATTTTCTAAAGATTATTCGGAATGATCTCCCCCACTATGACTCTGAGAATCATTTTCCTTCAAGACATACCTTTCTTTTGTCTTGTAGAACTTTTTTTGATTCCGCTCAGAATGCATGTCTTTCCTTTCATTTCATTTTAGCTTAGTACAATCATTTCTAATATGGTAATATTTATTACATTCATAAAATGTGACTTTAGAGTCTTTCTTATCCTTGTTATAATTTTTATTATAATTGTATTGGAAATCTTTCGTGCAAAAAAATCATGTTTATTCTTTAATCAAGATTAGCTAACTCATTCTCTGATTGTTCAGATTCACATAAGTCTAATTGAAAACCCACATTATTTTTCTTTGTTGACTTAAAAACTTTTTCATGAGTCTTTTCTCTTTTATGATTTTAAATATTAGAAAAAGAAATACTTACATTCATCATTCATTTCATTTTCATCATATCTATTTAATTTGTTCTCATATTTCCAGAGAGATCCAAATTATTCATTAAGAGTTACAGTTGTGACTTTTCTTGATTCATTAATTACAGCTCTCTTTGATTCCCATTAATTAGTAATGATATCTATAATCTTATATACAATAATATCATTATCTAAGACTTTCTCTCCCATTGAATGTAGAATATTTAAAATAGTCATGAATCTCTATTGAACTTTAGTTATAGGTTCTCCATATTGAAAAACAAAAAACTGATAATATTCTCTACGCATGGCTCTTCTAGTCTCAATAACATTAGAAGTACCAAAATGTGTAATTTATAACTCTTTATATATAATGTTGTATTATTCGAAAGATGATATCTAGATGTATATATTCCCGGTCATTGAACAAAGTAAAATTTTGTTTACCTTATAGTTAAACTCATATTCCTGCTTCACTTGATTAGTAAAAGTTCTGACTTCTTTCTAAGTAATTTTTTATTCTCCAGTGAGAAATAAAAAAATATCAACACTAGTATTGAAAACAAATACCTTTATTTTGTCACTCTAGTATACAAAATCATTCATATAGAAAATAGGTGGTCCTATAGGAATCAAATTTTCTATTGAATCGGCATTAAAACCAACCATCATTAGTATAATAAAGAAAATTATTATTCCACAATGCATGTTACTGTAGAAAATTATTATAAACATAGAGTTTATAAAATAAAATAAACTGACTTGAAATAATAAGAATACAGGTATATCTATGAGCAGTGTAAATATATTGTGATACAAAATTGCTCGAATTGGTATCGTAGAAACCTTGATCTGATACAAATTTTTTCGATCAAAATATGAATATAGATAGCACAACACAAGAGTAGGTGAATTCTAGGTTTAAAAACATTCATTTGTATGCCTTAAAAAGGTCTATGTTTAAAAATATTTAAACAAATCTAATTCACTAGACCTCTTATTATATTAAAACAAATAATTAGACGCGCCCTAGGTTTGGTAAATATAGTAATCAGACTGATTGAGATAATGTATTTCACAGTTCATAATTGAAACTAATTGTATTCTCAGAATAAATGATTTGATCATAGTAAGAATTTATTAGACCGTAATCACAATGGTCATGATGATCAAAAAAATAATACAATCATTTCTATCATAAAGAATAATAAATCGTATTGGTTAATAAAATAATTTTTGTTGATGTATCACAATTAAATCGTAATCAGAATATTATAGATTTACCATAATCAGAGTATTACAGGGTTATTGTAATCAGATTATTTCAAATTTATCATAATCAGAGTGGTTACGGAGTTATCGTAATCAGAGTGGATATGATAAAAAATAAAGAATAATAATATGAATAAGAAAAACAATTCACTTTCTATTACACTATAGTAGAAATGTAAAAGGATAAAATTATTTTAACCGAAAGATAATAGTATCCTTTAACCTAGGATGAAGGTCCCTTGAATTAAACTTTCTAACAAGTCTTTCATACCCACACCAGTTTAATCCCTCAATTCGAAGATTGGTTTTAGTCTTTATGCCTATCCCTGGAAGCCCTCAATTAAGTAGGTAATCAGTGCCTCTATCTTCCTCGCCTCTAAATCCCTCCATCTTCAAAAGATCAGCACCAGTCTGTCTGCTTATCCCCAACAACCCTCGATCTAACTCAAAATTGATCAGTATCACACAAAGCAAAAGAAAACTCCTTGAAGATACAAGTATTAGGAAGAAGATGTTCACAACTTGTATACTTCAGAGTTTTCACATAAATAATTATTTTGACAGATCTCTCATAGAGTGTCTCCTGGTCCTTAAAAGTTTCAATAGCACTGATATCATCCAAATGACCTGGTATTTATAGTGTTTATCCCAACAATAATATTTTGGCTCCAATAGTTAGTGTTATTCCTAAAAGCATGGAAAGACTTAGACAACTGGCACTGCAATGGTTATATTGTAATGAAAACAATGACATCATATTATTAAGAATATCAAAATATGATATATGATATCATTTTGTTTAATTAGTTTTTATTTTGATATTAAACTGTTTTGTGGTTACGATAAATTGAGTACGAAAAGAATTCCTAGAATAAAAAGGTGAATAGTAAATGAGTACTAAATTAGTTAGAAAGACAGAGAGTACAATTTATCTAGTTAGTACAATAAAAATAAGGACTATTAAAAAGTAAGTATGATGTAAAATGATATTCATCCTTGTTATGATAATCATGGAAATAGGAAGAACTGAAAATCTCAGTGTCTCAATCACTGTTTATAGTTTTTATCATATGTAGTATTTAAATCATAATGATTAAAAGTAAAAAAAATATGAATTCATTTAAAAATAATGTTTATGATTTCCAAAACAAAAAACAACGGAAAATTCAAAAGAGGTCTTCTGACTTAACACATAAACCCTCATGAAACATGCACATGTATACACCGGTGTTTAAGGTATTTCGGTGGTTACTACTAAATCATCATGCACATACCTTTTATTATATCATTGGTTATCATGTATTCCTTCTCATATTATTACATGTATTGGTTGAAAATATAAGGAAATGTATTGTTACATATATGTTGTCTAGGAGACCAAAGTTAGTTCTGGTTGTTTGGCGGATATTTCATGGGATGTCTAGAGGATCATAGTTGGTCTTCTTTTATTTATATATTTATTTATTCATATTTAAGTGATCAACCTAAGATTTATCACTCTAATTTTTGTTTTATATACCTGATATGTTTGATTATTCATTGATTTAGACCTATACTGATATTTTTTATCTATTATTTATCAGTTTGTTATATTGTGGGTTCTCGTGAATGGTGGATGGATGGATGAATGGATGGGGAGTTGATATTATTTTATTCCTAGTTTATTTCTTATTTATAAAACTATGTTTTATTCATCAATCAAAAATTATGATATACTCTTAATTCTAATTTCTAGCATCTAGCGATTTGGTAGACATTTGAGGCCTTTAGTTATAAATAACTTCAAGTAATATATTGCCTCTAAGAAGCATCAATCCTTCTTCTCTCTTGTGTTAGGGCTCCTCTTGGAAATCTTTCCCATATAATGTAAATTTAAAAACTTTTTCCAAAAATATGTATCTTGGGAAACTAATTCCCAAAATAATAATAGAATTAGACGGAGGTATTAAAAAAATTTTGGGGCTCTCTGAGAGAGTTCCTTCTTTAGAAAGTTTTTAAAGAAGATGCTATGTTTGAGAGAACCTTCTTAAAAAATAATCTTTATGTGGAACTCTTTGACAAATTATTTTTATACAAATTTTTTAAACAAGGCCCACTTTGGAAGAGCACCTTCCTAATAACATTTCTAAACAATGATCTCTCCTAGAGAATTCCCTTCAATTTATGTTTATTTATAAAAAAAATTAATTTAATTATATATATATGTGTGTATATATATATATCTATCTATCTATGTGGGTGTGTGATACTTAATTTTATAACAAATTATTAATTACATTATTATTAATAATTATGTTTTCTATATTACTAAGTTAATTAATATTTATTTTTATTTATATTGTTAACTACTTTATTTTAAAAAAAATTAGGGATAGATCCAATGATTTTATTAACTACATTATTAGTAACATAAGTAATTATTTTTTTCATCATTATTCATATTTATTATTCAAATTATTGTAAATATTTAAAAATATATTTACTATTAATTAATAATTTCATTCCTAATATTTAAAAATAAAAAATAAAAATACTTCGTCATAATGTAATTAATAATATTATACTTATTATGAATTATGACCATTATGTTTTTTAATTATAAATGTTATTTTTTTTAAAATAATGTCTTAATCATGAAAAAAAAAATTCTTCTAATTATATTTATGAAATTATTTTTTATTTTCAATTATTTGTTATATATTTAGTCATTTTATAAAATTTCATTATGATTTTTTTATACTTTATAATTTATACTCTTTCAAATTCACATACATGAAAGATTGTAATGCTTCAAATAGGTTACTTTAAATGCATATATATTATAATATATAAAGAAAATAAAAATTAAATTTAAAAAAGTGACAAAAAAATACAATATATAATTAAAAATAAAAATAATTTCATAAAAATTTTGGGAAAAAAATTTCAATGGCTCCAAATGTTATTATTTCAAAACATATCATTTTTTGTTTTTGTTTTTTAAAAATAACATTTTTTGTAAATCGATTTTTTTGGTTTATTATTTTTTTAAAACAAATTTTATTTTCAAATAATTATTTTCTATTAAATCAATTTTTTAAATATGATTTAGATTTTATTTATACCATAATTTATGTGAATAAATATTTTGAAGTATAAATATTATGTTTTTTAGTCATAGTGGAAAACTTAAGAAGTGGGTGAATTGAGTTTCCAATAAAAATGTCGATTAAAAGAAATATTAAAACATAAATCCCCAAATTTTAGAAAAATCCCAGTTAATCAAAACTACATAAATATATAATTTATTTTATTTGAATATATTCTAAAATCATGATCAAGGCTCAAGTAAAAATCCTTTTTTAAATACTCTAACTTTTGGAAATTAATTTACTTAAACAAATGCAATATATAAAACACAAATTAAAAAACATGGGTTAGAGAGTCAAAATTAAAAAAAATGATCTTTGATTTCTATGAAATCACAAGATAACAACCATAGATTTATTTTTTAAATATGGGAACTAACATCACATCAAACTAGTTTTTCATTTTCCTAAGATGACCGAAAACACATTGTTTGTAATTTTAAAACACTAAAACTTTCATTTGATTGTCAAAAAAATAAAAATGATCTCTAATTGATGTGAAATATTATGAAATCTATATTAGAATTATTTTCAACGTTTCTGATAAGATGGAACATTAATACGATATGATATGTTCTTGAACTAACTAAATATGGAGTTCTTAGAAAATAATGGCCTTTAAAAACATGAATCATAGATTGAAAACAAAAAAATGATCTTGGATTTATCTTAAGTTAGAATACAACAAAAAAATATTGATTTATAAAATATAGGTTCTCACAGCCCATCAAATAGAGGTTTTGTTTTCACAAGATAGCTTAAAATGATTTTTTCAGTAATTTAAATCACTAAAACGTGGGTTTGGTGGTTAAAACCATTTAAAATTATCTCTAATATATGTAAAATATTATCAAAGAAGTATTATAATTATATTTTACGTGTATACTAAGATGGAACGTCATTCTAATTTTTTATGTGCCCGAACTGACTAAATAAAGAGTTCTTAGCAAATGATAGTATTCAAAAACGTGTGCAACAGAGTGAAATCCAACCAAATATATCCAATTTTATATGAAATCATAAGAAAAAAACTATATATTTATTTTTGAAATTTATGAACTAATGGTGCATCAAAAGAAGGTATTGTTTCCCTGATATGACTGAAAAAAAAAATTTAATAATTAAAAATAAAAAAACATGGGTCTGAGGGATAAAATAATAAAACGGTCTCCAATTCATGTTAAATCTTATGAAAACTGTCTTATAATTTTTTATAACATGTAAGAGTTGATAATTCATCAATACGACGAGTGATGAGGTCAAACTGAATAAATTAAGAGCTATTCAAAAATGATTATATTTAAAAACATGCTCCATAGAGTGAAAATTGACCAAATGAGATCAAACTGTTGTGAGACCACAAGAGAAAAACATAGATGTATTTTTTAAATATAGGAACTAATGACATCTTAAACAAATTTGTTGTATTCCTAGATAATCAAAAATTCATTTTTAGTAATTTAAAACACTAAAAGTATGTTTGATGGTTAAAATATTATAAAAATATATCTAATTGATGTGAAATGTTATTAAATATTTCTTGGATTTATTTTGGTTTCATTCGATCATAGGGAACATAAATATTACATGTTATATGATTAGAATTACTAAATATGGAATTCCTAGAAAATGACAGTCTTTAAAAACATGAATCATAAACTGAAAACTAAAAAAATGAACTCATATTACTATGAAATTACAAGGGAAAATCATAGATTTATTTTTTTACGTATAGGAACTAAATTCGCATCAAACTAAGATATCATTTTCATGAGATGATCAAAAAATAATTTTTTGTAATTTAAAACATAAATGAATTTGTTTGATGTTCAACCACGATAAAAAAATCTCTAATTGATGTGAATTATTATAACAACTATCTTAGAATTATTTTTTTTTATTTCTGAGAATAAGGTCTATCAATACGACATATTATGTGATTCGAATAACAAAACAAGTAATTCTAATAAAATAAAAGACTTTAAAAACGTACTCCACAGAGTGAAAACTTGCAAAATGAGATTACATTTTTATGAAATTACATTACAAGAACCATATATTGATTTTTGAAATATAGGAACTTTCTTTGTCTCCAACAAAGTTTTTATTTTCTTGAAACGAACGAAAATGTAATTTTAGTATTTAAAAACACAAAATGTGTGTTTTATTATTAAACCCATAGAAAACGATCACCACATAATATTAAATATTTTGGAAGTTGTCTTGGAATTATTTTCTTCCTATCTGAGCAGACGGTATATCATTCTGACATGCGATGTGCTCGAAGAGACTGAATAATGTGTTCTTAGAAAATGACTATCAATAGATTGCTTTTTAATTTAGAAAACGAAACCAATTATTATTGAATATTATATATTATTATACATAATTAAAATTTTCAAGTTACTCAAATGTAAATGTAATACATCATCGATGTATATGTGTACGTAAGTTTCCTCCAGTCCCACACCTTGGATCTCTATTAGTACGCCCATATCGACTAGTCCATTTGGAAGGTTATGAAGTGTGCTTAGCTATAGGTCCAGGTAAATTGTCCTCAACTACATGTACAAATTTGATATCCTTATTAGTGGATCTAAGGGTTAACTTAGAACTAGTCTCTCATCTACTCAAGTGTTGTACATTAAACTGTAAGCTAGATAAATCTGGGAGAGGAAAATAACTAAGTGGAACCACTAACTGGTTCCCTAATTTGATGAATGTGGAAATAAATGTGCTTCAAATTGAATAGAGGTCACAATTTCAACTCAATGGAATAATGGGTGCTCCACTTCGAAGAAGGGTGTGTGGGTAATATATTAAATAGTGCCATATATAATGAGGAAGGTCCATTCAGTGGGTGTGTAGTGGTACCCCACTCTAAATAAGGGTGTTTTTAGAATGTCTTGGATGGATCCATGAGTTATGAGGAAGGTCCAGTCAATGCATGTGTAGTGGTGACCAACTCTAAACAAGGGTGTGTGGGTATCGTCTCAAAGTGTTCCATGTATGATGTGAAAGGTTTAGTCGGTGGCTATGTAGTGGTATCTACATTCATCTAATAAGTAGAAGGATCAAGATGGAGTTATCATGAAGGTCATTTCTCATTGTTGTCTAATGTATTGAGTGTGGCATGAGGTTAATGGGATTATGGAAAGAATAATTCCCTAACTACATATAGATTCACTCAAAACTATATAATTCACATATCGTCGAATGAAAAATTCAATCCAACTCATCAAAAGTGAATGAATCTTATATCTAAGGAATGATCATATCAAAAACCCAATCAATCCCATAACCCTAAAAACATTAAATAATAGATTAAATAATTAATAATAAATATTCTAGAAGTGTGATAAAATAAAATTACCAAGTTATAATATGACCCTCCAAGCCGAGTGATAAATTGTATGGTCACTCGTAAAAACCAAAGCATGTACTCAGTGTATGGGCTATAATAATGATATCCTCAAAAATTTCTAGTGACATAATATTGATCACATGAATCTCATATAGATAGGTGTGGATAATGTATAATATACCAATTTCAAAATTGTTTTCCTTTAAGTAGAATATCATGCTCCTCTACAACCAATCTTAGTTTCCCCAGAATGGGTTGTTGATATTTGAACTACCCCATGACCCTATCAAGTTGGTTCCACTCAACAATATAAAAATGGATCAGTGGAACCATAGAAGTCGAATAATGAAACCCCACCATACATTAATATAAAATATGTTTCAAAATCTTGTTTGTACATTCCATCTAGTAAATCTACACATAGTGAAATTAAATTGAGCATTCATTAAACAAAGAACAAAAAATTATATCAACAGTGATTTGATCATATCTTATCAACCACAAGGCAATCAAACAACATATAGTAATATAAAATGGTATGCATAGGGATATATAAATATATATTTGAGAGGATACACCTATGAATTGTAAGTAAAAAATCTTTATAAATTATATAATTAGCATATGTGATTAGAATAAAAATGTGTATTAAACTTTTTATCTGCCTATAATAAAAAAGGAACCATACACAAGGAATAAAATCATAAATCGGAGACAAACTAGGGTGAAAGAGTAGGGAATTGTATCCATTCCCACTCCTGTAATAATAGACAACAATCACCAACCTCCTTCACCTCAATGTGTGATTCCCTACACAAATCTCTATACAGATGTGCATGACATGTCTAACCACAACTAAACCTCCCAGTATGCTCAGAATCTTGAAGTACATATAGGTTAATTAGATGAGTGTATGATTTAGAGTGATATGGATATAAAATACCTCCAATCAATCACAAGATGTATGCTCTTTCATATCTCTGCAATGTTTCATCATCTATATCTAGATCAATAGGGTTGAATTCTGTGTCCATCCGGGGAATTTATACCTACAACCTCTAAGGGTCCGGGTGTGTCTTGTAACTATAAGTCTAAAATTTAATCCCTCCTGCATATCATCAAACATTTAGCAACATCACTGTAACACCTAGACCCCAGTTACCCAGATTCGGTGCATTATTTTAATACATTGGCATGATTTCAAGGAATCAAGTCCTGAAAGACCAACCAATTTAGCAGTCTTGGAAAATAGATTACATACATGAACGCTACATTACACTTTATAACATACAAAAAATCCTTTGAAAATTCCTTTGTTCCCTTATCATAACCCTACATCTCAAAGATAAAACACTTCTTGTGATCCTGGGAAAATAAAACATAAGAAAGGGGTGAGCTCAGATGCTCAGTAAGGGTAAATAATTTAGCAGAAGATATCATAAACAATAGGCATGGTGAATAATTGAAAACACATGCCTTTTAAAAAAATAAACATCAACACATTATGGAAGAAATATGAGATGGGTAAATAATTCCATAATAAAACATACTCATGGGTATCCTACCAGTAAAATAACCACACGAACCATCAATATTATTTTCATTATGAGGGAATGTATAATGCCAGACATTCTGAAACATTTTGTCAAGACCTCATTCAAGACGTTTAAAAATGATTAAGGTCTCAGCCAAAACCATATATCAAAATTAGGAAAGGCCTCGGCCAATTCCAGGTATAATTTTCTCATGAGACCTACCAATGCATCGGGAGCTATAGCGGGCACCACCCGTCACTTACTAAGTCCATTGTATTCCTCATATGAAAAGGTTTAAACATAACGTAAACATTCCTATTAAAACTAGCATACAAAATGTCAATACTTTATCCATAAACCATGAATGGTAAAATAATAATACATCTACATTAAAACATATCACAAATCCTTCAATACTATATGAAAGATTTGTATCATAATAAATCAACTTCAAATAAGTATAAAATCCATCAATGGATTTTGACATAGATGAAAATGATTTGTAAAACTCTTTGAGAGAAATATATCTTTTTCATGAAAAAATTTAGAAGTCACACAATTTAAAAAGGAATACATTTAAAGAAATTTTTTAATCAAATTTTCCCATACCACTTTGAAACATTTAAAATGAATTATCATTTTAAAAACAGTCATGTCCATATAATTAAATCCTTAAAACCATTTTGAAAATATAGCCATTAATGAGAATGATTTAGAAGAATAAATATTTACAACATTTAGAATGATGTTTCAGTAAAAATTCCCTTAAAAATAATCCCTTTTAAAACTCTTTTATGAAACATGTTCATTGATAATAAATATTTCCCAGTAGATACTTATGTAAAAACATCCTCAGATAATAAAGAGATTGTGAAATTAACCCTTACCTCATTGTAATCAATCATGTCCTATGAACAATAGTCAATAACCACCATATGAATCACAGAATATCATGAATATAAATATAATCATGATAATATATATCAAAAGTCAGTATACAATACACCACATGAAATAAATAAGTGGTGAACAATTGAAATCTCACAGAAATAAAAGTGAGAAAAGAAACCCCTTACCTTGCACTTTCCTTTGGTCGAGGGTAAGTTTAAACTTATGTATAATGGCCATTGTATGTTATTAGATTATACCTAGACCATATTCATATTTATTATATCATACATGATTCATTTATGACATTATACTACCCATTTAATAATGATTTTCATGTTAAATTAACATTTCGGGTAATAATCACTTTCTTTATCGTATGTATTTTAACTTGTTATTCTTGACCGTCTCATTTAGGTCATGATTTAAATACATCTAGAATATAAAAAATGATTCATATATCATATATATTTATAATCTAAATATTTATAATAGATATATATATGAAATGGAAAACACTGTTTTTGGAGACGGTTGGTCGTACGTACGCATAAACGATGTTTCTGTTTTCATATCGTATTGAACGGAAGTAAGTGAATAAGATATGTGTAAGTACATAAATACATATATATATATATATATCTCCAGTAGCATTGTTATTCCACATATTTTATACTTATTAGTAATATACATTTTTATAATTGTCGATGAATGGTGAACGTGAAAATGAATCTCATCGCGTCGTGGAGGCGATAATCCGTACGTATGCACGATCGAAAATATCATTTACTTAATGGTGTAGAATTGGGTGGTATATTAATTTTATATTGACATTATCATGTTATTTTCATTATTTATATACATATTACTCATCATTATATCCATCCAAATAACATAGTGTTGAATAACATATTACACCACAGCGTGGAGACGGTCAGTCGTACGTACACACCCATGGTGACATTATCATTCATAAGATGTATTGAATAATGAATATTGTTCTGCCATATTTATAATAACATCATAGTATATATAATATACTTGATTAATTACTTTATAATGGAAACAACAAAGAAAGAGTAAGTGGAATAATAAGGGAACTTGAAAGAGGGTGGTGAAATCATTACCTCTTCTTCGGGTTCTTCCTTTTGATTTGATCAAATTACCGCTTTAGGTTGGATTTATGAACAATGTAATGCCTCTAGGATGAAGTTAGGATAGTTGGGAGAATATTTTGGTAGAGGTTGGCCGAGCCATATGGCATTGGAGGTGTTAATTTGAGAGAAGGAGAAGTGCCCTATTATAAGAGGGGTGAGGGGCACCTTAGGAAAAACTTAAAATATTATTTTATAATAAATTCCTTTTCGGTTTATAATGGCTCCAAAATCATTTATTTAAACTATAAGGTGGGGATGGGTCTAAAAAAACTCAACCCATATGTTTTAGACAGGTTTATTTTACCATATTAACCTTAACTTTTAGATTTAACTCTTAGTTAAATTGTTTGACATTTACCATGTCTCTTTGTGTTTATATATTATATGGTTAATAAACTTACTATAAAATGCCAATCGAACCCCAATTGGATAATTAATGTCATATATATTATTATATAAGTATTTTGGCAGAACCTTATACTTTTAGGACAATTATATCAATTAATAATATAATATGTGTTTTAAAAATTATTTTATGTCAATTTTGACACTATTTGGTATTTTTTTTGTTAAAATCACAACAGTATGATTACTTCTAAAAAAATTTATCTAACCAACCCTAACATGTCATATTAACATAGAAAAGTAGTTTAATTTATAAAAGTCTCAAATTACATTAATTTGGATATTTATAATGTCAATTATTTTAATCTTTCATTAATACGCTAATTACTGCATCATCATTGTGTCATTAATGAATTTAATTATTTAATGTATAAAAATTATAAATAAAATACCATTATGTAGGAAATATTTTTATATTTCTAATGAATATTTATAGTCGAATTTATCTTATGTATAACCCTATATTAAAAATGTTTTTGTTATTAAACATTGATTTTAACTCTTTTAACTCTTCTTTGAATTAAATAATAATAAATGTCCTAATCTAATCCATGTGGAGGAAAAGGATCATATTTTATTCCTTATATTTTATTTTTCCGAATTACACTTATCCAATTGAATTAGTACATTTTAAGGTTAAGAATAATATCATTTTTACCCTTAATTACACTGTTTATTTTTAACCGTGGTAAATAAAAGTAAAAAGTTACTATTCACCAAAAATTATTTTTATCTTATTGAACCACATTTTTCTTACTGATATCAACCGTGTGTCTCGAATTTTTGAAATTCCACTCACAAAAGTTGTAAAATTATGTTTTATGCGAATTTGTAAATTCTCCTAGAAGGTGGGTAAAACACGGTGAAAAGTTCAATAACATTTTATATATCTAATATTATTACAAAATGACTCCAATTCATTAAATTAAAAATATAAAGTTATTATATATAAATTTTGACCTAAAATAATTTTAAATAAAATATATAATTATTTAAATAAAAAGTCTGTTTTAAACAATAACTCAGTGTTTTTCACTATTCATCAAAAGTTGAAAGTTTTCATAAAAATACAGAAAATTCACCCTAAGCTAATTTTTATATTCCATATTCAAAAATAAAGTCTATTTTACCAAATTCAAAACATAGAAGTTTTATTTAGTAATTTAAAATTAATGCCCATTGTCAAAACCAAAAGGCATATGTTTATGAAACAATAACTATCAAAAGATTGACACTTTTTTATGTCCAATTTCAATGTGAAATTACTTTCAATGACCAGAATTGGATTAAATGGTAAAAATATAATCTATTTATACTTCCAAACCATTAAAATGTATAATTTAACACTATAAATTATTTTGATTGAAAAAGTTATTTTCGGTTAAAATATAGTATTTTTTACTATTCACCCAAATATGAAAGTTATCAGAAAAATACCAAAAATTTATCAAAACTAAATTTTTATGTCCCGATTATAAATAATAAGATTATTTTGTCAAATTAAATATATAAAAGTGTCAAATATTGGATTTAAAAGGGGTTCTCCATCAAAAGGTGGTAAAATTTCATTTTCTAGAAAATACATCCTTTATCTAAAAAATTGAATTTGTTCATATATTATGTCTATGAAACACATAATATTGATGTTAAAATTATATGGAGTATATAAAATTTAAAATGAAGCTAATATTTTCATAACCTCTTTTGAACGGCTAGTTTGGAAAGTCGTGGTGCGCTTGAACTCGGTGGTGCGTGTAGTGCATGTTATTGAATTACTTTGAAGAAATAATGTACTATGAAATCTTGGGGTGTTACATTATTCCTTCCTTCAATAAATTTCATCCTTTCAATTTGAAATTTTTCTTCGAAAATAGAAGGCTGAAAATAGAAAATAGCTTTGTGGGAAAACCCACATCGGAAATTGGGTTAATAAAATTTAGTCTTAATAAGAGGAAAAAGGGAATGAAAAATTCACCACCAAATTATGATCTAGATTTGGAGAACATTGGTGGAAATTAAAGACATATAATTGGAGGAAAACATAAATATATATAGTGATTGATTGAGGTCATCAGTCACAAAAAATTGTAGAATTTAGGGCCTCAAAGCCATCAATTTATGATGATTTAAAATATCATCGGTTCAACAAAACATAAGGTATTGGGATATCACATTTTTAGTTTTAGGATCCCTTACCTAAAGTTTTAGAACTAATTTCTTCATAGAATAAGAGAAGAAAAATATATATATATACTTAACAAGTAGAGTTCCATCCTTTAAATAATTTCTACCACAAACTCATATTTCACTCAAAACGATAATAGAACTTTAAAAAAATATTATATTTATCCTCTTCATATAGGGTTCCAAAAAATTGAATTTATAATTCATCTACCAAACATTTAAATAAAACTACATTATTCAATCCAGGACATCACGTGGGCTAGTGGTTTGTGATAAACCCTTGTCACCCTTTAGTTACGGGTTCAAGTCTCGCGGCCTTGCCGGACGTGACGGGTTGCCGCCCGACCTCCGGGTTATCCTTTTATGGAAATCCAAAAATAATCTCAAACTCGAATTATCCAAAATACTTCTGTCCAAACTCACAGTCCAAAATATATAAGGAAGGTAAAGACAATGATGATCCTTTTTGCCACGTAATAACATGTGAACACCTTCATCATTTATTCTTTTAAAACACTACAACCTCCTAAATTACCATAAAACCATATTGACTACATTCATGAACCCTTATTCCTTATAGAATACTGTATATACTTTTTCTATCCAAAAAATGTTGTCAACTCCAACAATGATGGAATATACAAATCATTAATCAGTTTCAATGTAGTCAAGAACATCCAATATAATTTATCCAAATCAACCATCTCTTATTCCAAATTCACTACCTCGTTATCAGGACCCTATTAAGGATTACCTATACTTCAAAAATGTATTTTCCAAAAAAGTGTAGATTACTATTAATTCACTTTTATTAGAACAATATAATATCAAATCCTCAATAAAATAGTACTGCAGTACAATCCTTATTTATCTCCATAATTCATATAACCAGTATATTGCTGATACAACACTCAAATGAAATAATTTTATAATTACAACATAAGAACACTAGTCATTCCTCTTCATCTAAGGTAGTATCATTACATGATTATTATCCAATAGAATCATTTTTTTTATACTCTGATGATTGGGACATTGATTCGCGTAGTGTCCCAACGCCCTTCATATGAAGCATTTTATATTTGAAACCATTTTCTTACCCTTGAAATCACGTACTTGGTGTCCTTTTTCTCCAAAATTATAACAAACTCTCATTACCTTCAATTATTTACCATGGTTATTCTTTCCATAGTTATCACATATGGGAAAATCCTTCTTTTCCCACTTCCCTTTATCCACCTTTCTCTCTTCCATTCTTTTCTTCTCTGGGTTCCCTTTAAATCCATTGGACTCATAGAATTTTTTAATTATCATATTAACACATGATACTATTTCTTCATAAGATGATAATACATGGGAGACTATTTCCTTTGTAAATTTTGGCGTAATACAATGAAATATATGATCCTTCTTACTCTTTGGATCATGCATATTGATGGAGGTCTCATTCCTTCTACTAGGCACCATTTATAAATAATGGCATACACTAGGTTAGTTTATGAATTGTAATGCATAATTCCAAACTTGTAAAATAACTAATGTAAATTTAAAATATTATTCATATAATCTATAGTCATAAATTGTATTCTTGGAGAAATTATTTACTTCTAAATCCATCATATGGGCTTGTAATGAAAATGTGAATTATCCTAGGCATATCCCCTAGGAGTGTCGTAACAAAGAGTGCAGCAAGGCCTGTTTTCGTGCACCAGTTCTCGTTCGAGTCTAACTCAAAGTGGTGTTTTTTGGTTTTACCCCTAGGTATATATGTGCCAGAGCTGCCTCTACCTGCTCATATCAAGCCAGGGATATATTATTTCGAAAACTCACATAATCTCTACAGTACCAAAATTATTGGAAGTTCTTCTATACTAATCCTCAAATTCTATCTTAGGGTAATGTTCTCTAATCATATTTTAACTAAATCTATTTCTAAGGTTGTTGATAAACTTCCTCTGATACCAACTGTAACGCCCTGACCCCAGTTACCAAGAGTCGGTGCATTATTTTAATACATTAGCATGATTACAAGGAATCAAGTCCTGATAGACCGATCAGTTTAGCAGTCTTGGAAAATATATTACATACATGAACATTACATTACACTTTCTAACATACAAAAAAAAGAAGCCTTTGAGAATTCCATTGTTCCCTTATCTTAATCCTTCATCTCAAAGATAAAACACTTCTTGGGATCCTTGGAAAATAAAATATAATAAAGGGGTGAGCTCAGATACTCATTAAGGGTAAATAATTTAGCAAAAGATATCAAAAACAATAGGCAAGTTAATAATTGAAAACACATGCCTTTAAAAATAATAAGCATGAACACTTTATGGAAGAAATATGATCTGGGTAAATAATTCCATAATAATACATAGTCAAGGGTATTCTACTAGTCGAATAACCACAAAAACAATCAATATTATTTTCATAATGAGGGAATGTATAATGCCAGGCATTCTGAAACATTTTCTCAAGGCCTCAGCCAAGATGTCTAAAAATGATTAAGTCCTCGGCCAATACCATATATAAAAATTGTGAAAGGCCTCATCCAATTCCATGTCTAATTGTCTAATGAGACCTACCGATGCATCGAGAAGCTATAGCGGGCTCCACCCATTACTTACTAACTCCATTTCATTCCTCATATGAAATGGTTGAAACATAACATAAACATTCATATTAAAAAAAGCATACGAAATGTCAATACTTTATCCATAAACCATGAATGGTATAAAAATAACACATCCACAGTCAAACATATCAAAAATCCTTAAATAAATTATGGATGATTTGTATCATAATAAATCAACTTCAAACAAGTTTAAAATCCATCAAAGGATGTTGACATATTTGAAAATGATTTGTAAAACTCTTTAAGAGAAATATCGCTTTTTCATGAAAACTTTTAAAAGTCACACAATTTAAAAATGAAGAAATTTAAAAACATTTTTGAATCAAAGTGTCCCATACCACTTTGAAACTTTTCAAAGGAATTATCATTTTAAAAACCTTCGTGTCCATATAATTAAATCCTTTCAAACCATTTTGAAAACATGGACATTAATGAGAATAATTTAGAAAAATAAATATTTAAAACATTTAGAATGATGTTTTAGTAAAAATTCCTTAAAAATAATCCTTTTGAAAACTCTTTTATGAAACATGGACATTAATAATAAATATTTTCCAGTAGATACTTATGTAAAAACAACGTCGAATAATAAAGAGATTGTGAAATTAACCCTTACTTCATTGTTATCAATCGAGTCATATGAACAATAGTCAATAACCAAAAAATGAATCACATAATGTCATGAATATATATATAATCATGATTATATATATCAAATGTAAGTACACAATACACCACATGAAAAATAAGTGGTGAACAATGGAAATCTCACAGAATTAAAAGTGAGATAAGAAACCCCTTACCTTGCACTTTGCTTTGGTCGAGGGTAAGTTTAAACTCTTGTATAATGAAAATTGTATGTTATTAGATTATAATATGACCATATTTATATTTATTATATCATAAATGATTAATTTATGACTTTATACTACCCATTTAATAATTATTTTCATGTTAAATTAACATTTCAGGTAATAATTGCTTTCTTTATCGTACGTATTTTAACTTGTTATTCTTGACCGTATCATTTATGTCATGATTTAAACACATCCATAATATAAACCTTGACTCATATATCAAATATATTATATTATAAATATGTATAATATATAGATATATGAAATGGAAAACACCGTTTACGGAGACGGTAGGCCGTACGCACGTATAAACGATGTTTCTGTTTTCATATTGTATTGAGCGGAAGTAAGTGAATAAGATATATGTAAGTACATTAATATATATATCTCTAGTATCATTATTATTCAATATATTACAAAAATTTTAGTAATATATATTTTTATAATTGTCGTTTAATGGTGAACGTGGAAATGAATCTCATCGCGTCGTGGAGACGGTAATCTGTGCGTACGCACGAGAAACAATATCATTTCCTTAAAGGTGTGGAATTGGATGTTATATTAATTTTACAGGGACATTATCATGTTATTTTCATTATTTATATACATATTACTCATTATTATATCCATCCAAATAACATAGTGTTGAATAACAAATTACACCATGATGTGGAGACGACAAGTCGTATGTACGCACGCATTGTGACATTATCATTCATAAGATGGTTAGAATAATGAATATAGTGGTGACATATTTATAATAAAATCACAGTATATATAAGATACTGGAGTAATGATTTTACAATGGAAATAAAAAATAAAGACTAAGTGGAAGAATAAGAGAACTTGAAAGAGGGTGGTGAAATCATTACCTCTTCTTCGGGTATATCCTTTTGATTTGATCAAAAGGGATATTTAGGTTGGATTTATGACCAAAGTAATGCCTCTAGGATGAAAGTAGGATAGTTGGGATGATATTTGAGCAAGTTTTTTCTGATCCAAATTGCTTTGGATGTGTGAATTTGAGATAAGGGGAAGTGCCCTTTTATAAGAGGGGTGAGGGGCACCTTAGGAAAAACATAAAATATTATTTTATAATAAATTCATTTTCGGTTTCTAATGGCTCAAAAATCAATTATATAAATGATAAGATGGAGATGGGTCGAAAACCCCTCAAAATATAGGATTTAGATAGGTTTAGGTCACCATATTAACCATAATTTTTAGATTTAACTCTTAGTAAAATTGTTTGACATTTACCATGTCTCTTTGTATTTTTATGTTATGTGGTTAATAAACATACTATAAAATACCAACCAAACCCTAAATGGTTCATTAATGTCATATATATTATTATATAAGTCTTTTGGATGAAGCTTATATTTTTAGGACTATTATATCAATTAATAATATAATATTTCTTTTAAAAACTATTTTATGCCAATTTTGACACTATTTGGTATTTGTTTTTTTGTTAAAATCATAACAGCATGATTACTTCAAAAACAATTGATCTAACCAACCCTAAAATGTCATATTAACCTATCAAATTAGTTTAATTTAAAAAAGTTCTAAAATTAAATTTATTCGGATATTTATAATGTCAATTATATTAATCTTTCATTAATACGGTAATTACTGCATCATCATTATGTCAATAATAAATTTAATTATTTAATGTCTAAAAATTATAAATAAAATATCATTACGTAGGAAATTTTTTTATATTTCTAATGAATATTTATAGTCAAATTTATCTCATGTATAACCCTATATTAAAAAATTTTAAATTATTGAACATGGATTTTATCTCTTTTAACTCTTCTTTGAATTAAATAATAATAAATGTCCTAATCTAAACCATGTGGACCTAAAGGATCATATTTTATTCTTAAGGTTGTTTTTAGTCGAATTACACTTATCCAATAGAATTAGGACATGTGTTATGGTAAGAATAATATCATTTTTACCCTTAATTCCTTTTTTTAGTTTTAATTGTGGTAAATAAAAGTAAAAAGTTACTATTCACCAAAAAATATTTTTATCTTATTGAAACACATTTTTCATACTGATATCAACTGTGTCTCTAGAATTTTTGAAATTCCACTCACATATTTGGTAAAATTATGTTTTATGCGAATTTGCAAATTCTCCAAGGAGGTGGGTAAAAGACGGTGAAAAATTCAATAAAATTTTATATATCTAATATTATTACAAAATTACTCTAATGAATTACATTAAAAATATATAGGTATTATGTATCTATTTTTACCTAAAATAAATTTAAATAAAATAAATATTTATTTAAATTAAAATTCGGTTTTAAACAATAACTCAGTGTATTTCACTATTCATCAAAAATTGAATGTTTTCAGAAAAATACCAAAACTTCACCCTAAGATAATTTTGATATTCCGAATTCAAAAATAAAGTCTACTTTACCAAATTAAAAATATTGACGTTAAATTTGTTAATTTAAAATTAATTCCCATTTTCAAAACCAAAAGGCATATTTTTAAGAAACAATAACTATCAAAAGATTGACACTTGTTTATGTCCAATTTCAAAGTGAAATTACTTACAATGACCATCATTGGATTAAATGGTAAAAATATAATCTATTTATACTTCCAAACCATTAAAATTTTCAATTTAACACTATAAATTATTTTGATTAAAAAAGTTGTTTTCATTTAAAATATAGTATTTTTCACTATTCACCCAAATATGAAAGTTATCAAAAAAATACCAAAAAATTATCAAAAATAAGTTTTTATGTACCAATTATAAAGAAGAATTTTATTTTGTCAAATTATATACATAAAAGTGTCAAATATTGGATTTAAAATGGGTTCTCCATCAAAAGGCGGTAAAATTGCATTTTCTGAAAAATAGTTCCTTAATCTAAAAAATTGAATTTGTTCTTATATTATGTCTAAGAAACACATAATATACATGTTAAAATTATATGGAGTATATAAAATTCAAAATACAGTTAATACTATTCATAACCTCTTTTGAACGGCTAGTTTGGTAAGTCGTGGTGCGCTTGAACTCGGTGTTGCGTGTAGTAAAAATTATTGAATTACTTTAAAGAAATAACATACTATAAAATCTTGGGGTGTTACAATCCACATAGATTGGAAGACCCAATAGTATAGAGGTGTACTGTAATGTAATAATCATCTCCCACTAAGGCATATGAATTGTATTCATCTCTAGTCTTTGTCACTTAACCAAAGTAGATCTGTGTAAACCATAAATGGGTTTATATCTACACACGATCAACCTATAGAACTCAGACTGACACAAATAAAGGATAAAGGATTTTGTGGGCTCTTGTGGTGAAGGTTATAGGTGTTATGGACTTCCAATATCCACTTTTCACCAGTAGCCTATAAATTTTGTGATATGTTCTCACTCAATGCGGTAATAAGACATGGATCCTTAAGGCATTGATGTAGCTATTTGGATGACATATATGTAAATGAATACAAAATAGTTGAAAAATAAATCGTTAAAATAATATATATGTTGAGTGGAATGAAGACTAAGATAAAAAAATCATCATCTGATAAACCTTTATACATGGAAAGTAAAATAATTACAATAATCAACTCATTGTAAAAAATCAAGAAAGGAATTATAATTAACCCTCAATGTTAAAATTATGAGGAAACTGTTTGTGATTATTTCCCTCTTCCTTACACCCAACACATCATTGTTTGATCCCTTTCTCCTAAGGCTAATCTATTTTCTTTCTCGTGCGTGTAGATTTCAGATGACATTTTCCTTGAAACCATGATGTATTTAGAACAAAAATTGTAAGATGCATAGGGGAATATAATACTGATACATCTACAATTGGGATATACTCTATGTTGTATCAATTCCATAGTGTGTTGAGTCTATACATTGGATTGACATAACTCTCCCATGATAGGTGAATATGAGCATAAACCATATTCACCAGTGTGGTTCTAAAGCATAATGGTCATCAATTGACCATAAAAACAGTGGTTATTGGATATTTATCATCTTCATCTTTAACTCAACTTCTTATCATACAAAATTAGAAAACCTTTTATGATGTGGAATGGGTTTGATTAACCTCAAACTCTTTTATAAAACTTTTGGAGTATTGATAGCCATAAAATAGATTTTTCTTTGTATCCTAAAATATATCAAAAATGTATTTGATGCCTCATTCAAATGTTTGAGAAATAAATATCATTATTGGTGATTTTATAACCACCTTGAAGACATTATTTCTGCAAATCATACATTCATTTTCTCATATCTCTTCCCTTCATCAAAATTGAATGACCATTTCTTCTTTGGGATTCATATCATGTACATGTAGACATCCTAATTTATTCCCCTTATTTCTTCTAGTCTTTGATGTAAAAAAAATTTCTTGGTTTGTATACTATAAATGCATGTAAGAAAAATTAAAACAGGTTCCCATTGATATAGAATTATCATAAGTACAAAATGTGAAGAAAATGAAATCCAATCCCTAATTTTATGATTGTTTTTTTCCCATTTTCATTATGAAATTTAGTCTATATGTTACTGGATATATGTATCAAGAAGTAATGATGATATGCATGGGGTAGCCAGAAATCATCTTTGACATTCACTGCTTCTTTTATAGTGAAATGAAGATCATAAATAAGGAATATATTATGTCTATCATTGGAATGAATATGAATAAAATATAGAAACCGACTCCAAGAGTTCATATTCTCTTTCTTTATTATTAAAAGTTCTAGAGTCATGGGACATCTATTTATATACTGAGTGGAAACAATGAAAATAACTCCAATATAATTTTCATATAGAAAATCTCCATCAACTTGTATAAATTTTATGTAGTTATGGAATGCATCGATTCATGGAAGGAATTCCCAAAACATCTTGCATGTGTCACTAAACTATTGACATAAAAATGATATCTTGGTTTGTATGCTCAAACCCGCATCTTGCATATGTCACCAAACTATTGACATTTTATTGAAAATTTTAACCTCGTTGACTCATTCAATAGATACTTATAATTTTTATTCACATGGTATTTCTTTATAACTATTTGTAATGAATATTTTCTCTCAAATTTTATTCAAAAAAAAAATTAAAAATCAATCCTTCCAACATTTATTTGTTGGAAAATACATGGGAACTTGGTTAATGGTGTCACTACATCCCAATAAAACTAAAAAAACACTGGTGTAATATCTTGTGATGTTTTCACCAAACATGAAAGTTGTCTTTATGGATTATTTTCTAACATTACCTCATCTTCTCTATTTGTTACTTCTTTATCTTCTAAGTGACCATCATAGGCACCATTTATTGAATCCATATGTTGATCAACTATAAAAAAATTTGAAACATCAACATAAACATCCATTAGAAATCCTTTCTACTTTTTACGTATATTATGTTGACCTATTCTACCTTGAATAACTGGCCCAGATGTAAACATATGCCCCTCATTAGATTTACCATCTTCTAGTATATTATTGGAACCAGTGGTTTTCATTTCTTGAAATAGACTGTATTTTATGTTTTTTTAATATATACTAGTTTAATCGTGAATTTTTCACTTCAAGTAATAATATGGTGAAAGTGGATTCATTTTTTAAGGTGGAATTATTTCTTTTTTTTTTTAATTTTTTGGGGTCCAAAATTCAGTGTAAGGGACAATATTTACAAAAGACAGTTTTCCAGGACTACCACATTAAAATGTGTAAAATGCATGGAATTCAAGAAAGTTTTTAATTGTGATGGGTTAGAGAATTTACAGAGAATTTTTCATGAAATATGGCTAATTTTATAATTAAATTAGATAAGATTCATTATAATGAGAGATTTCATGAACCAAAAATTTCCCAAAATGTTTCATGAAGAAAAAGAGCATCGAGAACATGAATGGAGAGTTTCATGAAAAAGAAGTGGTGAGCCTGAAATTTTTTTAAAGGGGGTAAATTTCTATAAATAGTTGGTCTCTAATCATACGAGCATACAAAAATTAGAAGAAGGTTGGTCTTTATAATTTCGTAATGTTTTTAGAAAAACAAAATTATTGGAAAATGATGAACTTTACAAAAACATAAGTTTCACAAAAATAATTTTTGAGAACTAATTGATGCTAATAAATTTTAGTGAAAGTGTTTTTTAGATGTTTATAGCATCAATAAAATTATGATTTTCATGAAAATGTGTAGTTTTTTTAAATATAATTGTTCTTTGAAACAAAAAAGTATATTTAAGGAAAAACTATGTTTCAGAAAAGATAATTACATAGGAATAATTAAACTTGATAAAACTTTTTTGAATATATTAAAGCATCATAAGTAGATCTACATGATGTAAAACATCAAATTCTTGTGATCTGATATATAAAGGTAATAAATTGAGAAATAATAATCTCAATGTAGTGAGTAAGGGGGTCAATGTATGTGATCTGATGGAGGTAGCGTGCTTTCCCAAAAATTCACATAAAGGTAGTGTGTCTAGCATTGAATGACTATGAATGATCAATTTTAATCCAAAATATACAGTGAAGCTTAGTGGATTCATGTACAACTGACAAATTTTCACTGTATAATCCTTGGAAAACCCCTTAGTAGTGAACCATGTAAAACTACTGTGTTGGGATTCTATTTTTTTATATGGGTGTTTGATAAGTGCAAGATTCCATTAAAAATTTTAAAAAATTTCTAAATAAAATTGGGACTAGATCCATCTCTTTTAAAGAAAAATTCGACACCCTAATTCACCCCTCCCCTCACAGGGTGTTCTAGGTTACCACAATTTGTATCAAATCATTCTTGTCAAAGGAGTAAAATCAGTCCTATATTTTGTTTTTGTGGATAATTCAGTGAATGTTAGTAGAGTTTCCTTTTTTGATGGAAGAACCATCTAGATTTGAAGAATTTAATGATATCTCAACTCAGATCTATTGGGATGGAAGTTATCTATTCCATGGTTCAAGGGATTCAAGTAAGTTATTTTACAAGTCTTTCCATTACTAAAATAGATAGGAAAATACTTGATATAGATTCCAAAGCTCAAAATGATCTCAATACAACACTATCTGATCAAATCTACTTGAAGTTGATGAGTTCCAATATATCCAATTCTATATGGGATAAATAGAAAAATATATATGAAGGTCAAAATATAGTGAAGGATGCTAAACATAAATTTTATCACAATTATATCGATGATCTAAAAATATATCTAGATGAAAATGTAGATAGTTTATTTTTTTACATTACTAAATTTGATGGAAAAAATTGAGTACTTGTGGAAGAAATTAATGATATTAAGACTGCGAATAAAATACTAAGAAGGATTCCACCTATATAAAATCTTAAAGTGACATCCCTTGTGGAAAGGGATCTATCTAAGATTTATCTTTATCATCTACTAAGCAGAATAGTGGATTATGAAATGAGAGTCAAACAAAAAGATTAAAAAATTCATGTAATCAACGAAATATAATTAAAATCCACGGAGAAACATGAAATTTCCAAAGTTAGGGAGGATGGAAATCATGTGGATAAGGATGTTATTCCTATTTTTTCTAGAAAAATGAAGAGAGGAAATGGGAGATTTGATGGAAAACTTCCTTTACCATATTTTTGGTATGGTAAAGTAGGTCACAGTTCTACTCAGTGCACAAGGAAATTCGATGATATAAAAATTGAAGAATAAATCATACGGAGGCCTCAGATGAGGCTCCTCAAAAGGGAGACTTCAAATCAGGAATAAAAATTAATGAGGAAGTGCTTTGGCTGGAAAAATGAAGAAGATGATGAAAACTTTTGGGAGGTTATAGAATTATAGTTTAAATATGATGTTCAAGATTCCATAATGGATACTTTTGAAATGTTTGAACCTATAAAAGAAGAAAACAATATATCTTATTTTTTTGTCCATCTCAATGTGGAACTTGAGGGTGACCCTGATGTGACTGAAATTCATAAAAAGAAAAAAAAAGAAATATTGGATCTTTTTTGAAAGTATTTTTAAAGTATTTAGATCAGCTTGAAGAAGAGATTGGTCAAATATAAGAAATTGAATAAGAACATTTGAAAACTCTTGAATGATCACAAAAGGTTGTGGATTTTATAATTGGATTTAAGAACATTAAAAAGTAATCAATGAAATTATATCGTGATAGGATGAAAATGCTAAGATTGTCGATGTCCTTGGATATGAATTCATTTCATTAAAAAGCAATCTAGAAATAGATTCAAAATCGAGGGAAATAAGGAAGAAATTATAATTTGGAAGGTGTTTAAATGAAATTATTTTGAAAATAGTTAATTGTGGTTCTAAGGGTGTAGAGAAATCCATGAATCATCAAAGATATAAATTTATGGGTATAAGTGGAATTAGATATGATACAGAAAAATTAAATGGTGCAAACGAGATAATCCAAAAAAAGGTAAGAATAATGTTGGACATATCACAAAGTCATATGATGTCCTAACAAAGATAGCTTCAAACCAAATAAAGAAGAGAGATAAAAGTAATCCTTAATTACCTAAATATGATCACTAATCAAAGTCCAATACAAAATAATTCTACATGTGGAGGAATGTAAGTTAGAATATATTTCCTCTTATTAAATGTAAATTCTATAGCTTTTTGGTTCATACCATGTCTTACTGTAAAGAGGAAAGTATCTATCTAAATTGTAAATCACTTCGTATTCAACAAGGAATAATGAGACTATATCATTTATCATATATAACAAATAATTTATATGGATATTTTTTTCACTTTTCTATATTTTTTCATAAAGTTATTCATTATAGGAAGAGAAAAGGTGGAATCTATAACTATAGAGCTCCGAGACAATTCAATAGTGGTAAAATAAGAGGAATTACCCTTGAAAATAATTATTCTCCTCCAGAAGAATAATTTGATAATGATTCAACCATGAAAGCTGAAAAAATATTCTTGATTTCATCTTATGCCTCAAATCAATCAAGTATCTGGTAGAAGGAGAAGAAGATTAATAAAGACAACCTGTAATAGATCACTCTTAATTATACAAAAACTAGTTTCACTTGGATTCATGAAAATGGATGCTCATCCCATATGAAAGGAAAAGTAATTTTTTTAAGATTTAAAAGAAATTCTTGTTGGAATAATGATATTCATCAATGGTGGTGACTTAAAGCTCAAAGGTAATGGAAATAATAAATTATTTAATGATGGGATAATAGTAACATAAGTACTCTACATGGATAGATTGTGTCACAATCTCCTTAGTGTGTTTCAACTACGTACTTAGGGTTGGTAGTGACATTTAATCAAAAGATGTCACCATCAAAGGTAGGATAGGTAATTATCCCACGAAAGGATGGAAGGAAAATTCTAATTAATACTAGGTAAATAGTCAAAAATGCTTTTTTATTACCAATTGAAGAGGAAAACAACCAATATCATTGAAGGTTGGGTCACATTAATCAACACATCATGGAAAAATTATCCAAGACAAAGGATATTATTTCAATTCCTAATCTCAATCATGATAAAGAAATGATATGTGATGCTTTCATGCAAGGAAATATGGTCCAGAATTCAAATCGACTGAGGAATGAAGGGGAATTGAATCTTCTTAATATATTCCACACATATGTTAGTGGTCTAATGAATGTGGTCGGTACATATGGAGAGATTTATTTTATTCTTTCTATTTGTGATTATAGTATACTGGCATGTGTGATGTTTATGAAGTGTAAACAATAAGTGATTTACTGTATGAAGAGATATCTTTTAAGAGTTGAGAATGATTTTGACCACACAATAATGATATTACGATCTGAAAATATAATATAATACACAACCATTGAATTTCAAAATTACCTTGAAAAAATGGTATCCAATATGAGGTTCCTTTAGTAAAAAAACCTCAAAAAATGGTATCATTGAACATTGAAATAGAGAGGTGAATAATATCACCAAAACAATGCTAATTGAGAGTTATGTTTATCATTTTTACTGGAAATAGGTTGTTCAAGTAATATTTTAGACTGAAAATATAATCGGGATGAGTCTAGGAAAGTACAAGACATATGAGATATGTTAGGGAAGGAATCACTTAATAAAGTATTTTTATGTTTTTGGAATTAAAATTTTCACTTGAAAAAAAGAAGACAATCAAGAAAATATGGTGATGCTAGAGATGATGGAATATTACTTGGATACTTAATGAATATTAAAGACTATAAATGATACAATAATCATCTTAAAAATATTGTTTGTAAAAATAATTTCAAGATAGTTGAGGATAAAACAATAAATAACTCAAGGAAATCATATGTTGTCATGATTGAAGATGAATAAGAAAGTTTGTAATAGATATATTCAAATACACACATTGTGGAAGAAACTTCCAATATTTAGGGCCCCCAAAATGATGATGATTAAGAAGTAGAATCTGAATAGGAAACCATTGCTTAAGGAACTATATTGGAACTTCATAGGAGAAATATAAGATTAGAAGTCAGTCAATCCAACTTCATTGGGGATTGGACCACACCTACATAGATAAAGAGAATGAAAAATGAAGCACATTATACTCTCCTATAAATTGTGTAAATAACCTCATTTAAAACATAAGAGAAGGATTTATCATTGGTTAGGTCCATGAATGAAGAAATATATCAGATTGAAAAAATAGAGACTTGGGATCTTGTTAAGAGATAAGAAAAAAATGTGATTGGAACAAAGTGAATCATCCAAAACAAATTCAATGATCTATAAAATGTGATTATAAACAAAGAAAACTTGGTTTTTATGGGATATGAATAGATTTAAGGAATTTATGTTGATGAAACCTTTTCTCCATTATCTCAACATGAGTTGATTAGGGACATCCTAGCCATGGTAAATAAAAGAGTATACAAAATTTATCATATGGATGTAAAAACAGGATTGTTAAATAGTATTCATTAAGAAGAAAAAAATGATAATTTAAATTTAAAATGATGAATCAAATTTTTAATATACAATAAGGTTCTTTGTAGTCTAAAGCATGCACCAAAATCAAGTTATTCTCCACGGGATGCTTATCTAATGAAGCTAAAATTTAAAAGAGGGGTTTTCAACCATAATCTCTAGGTGAATAATTATTAGAGAGATTATTTTTTAGTGATTCTGTATGTGAATGATATTATATTTAGAAGAATCAGGAATGGATCATTGGATGAATTCCTTAAAAACATGAAATCATAATTTTAAATTTCTATGATTGGTGAACTCACATGATTTTTGGGATTTCAGATGATTCACAAAATCGACAGAAACATTATATCATAAGAAAATTATACAAGAGATATTCTGAAGAAATTCAACATTCCTCAATCCAGACAAATTGAAACTCTGTTTGTGGTCAATATAAAAAATTAAAGTCATGAGGATGGGAAATTTTTGTATCCTAACTTTTATAGGAGGTTCAATGGAATAATTCTACATTTGACTATAAAACATCAAAATTTCATCTTTGAACATGTTTAGAAGCTCCATTCCGAAGTAATATAAAGGAATAGAGTTTTTTATTAATTAAAATAATCTTGAGGAATATTCAAGGTACTCACAACATTGGATTGTTCTTTTCAAAAGTAAGGGATGATGAATTATCATCATTTTTTATTGTTGACTAGGCTGTAAATGAAGTGATTCATTGATGAACTTTTCATTTACTCTTGTTTCCCACGCCGAGCATTAGTCATATGGGCTTATAGTATGTGTTGAGAAATTCCTTGATCGCTATTGGAATCGCAGTCGGTGAATGGTGGCTGAATAATTAATGATGTATCTTTTTATGGAAGAGTTGTCAACAAACCCAAAGGGTGAGATTATTGGGAAAAAATTCCCCAAGGCATCATTGAAGCATTTTTGAGGTGATTGTATTTGTTGAAATGTAGATATCTGTGTTGTGATTGTTGATGAAGTAAGCCATGACATACAAATTTTTTGACAAAGGGGATTTCATGGTGGAATGTTGAGTTCAAGGGATATGGTTAAAAATCCATGTTTGATTCAAGAACTTATACAAGGGGATAAGGGGCGCCCATATTTTAGGGTTGGTCGCGCAAGTGACTTGTGCGGCAGAGACTTGCGCGTCAAAATTTGTGCACCGAGGGGAGACTTTTGTGCTGTCACGCAGGGTCTCCAAATACCTATAAATAGAGGTCGACCCCTCCTCATTCGGTGAAGAGTTCAACACTTAGAAAAATCATATCTCTCATCGCGTAGGTGTGGTTTTCGTGCAAGTGGTGTGTAGTCGTGCAAGTAGAAGTTACGTGCCAGGTGATAGATACATGCCTAAGGTGGTTTAGGAGAGGAAGGAAGTGAGTCACTCAAGTTTAGAGTTGAAGAAGGAGGTGTCGCGCAAGTTTTTAAGGTGAACTTTCACGCCAGGTTTGAAGAAGCGCGAAAGTTGTTGGTTGCACACCAATATTGGTTTGGGCGTAAAAGGGTGTGAGTCGCGCAAGTTTGGAGTAGAAAAATCTTGTGTCACCCAAGTAGTTGTGGTGGAATTGCACGTTGAGACTTGTGCGTCGGCTTAAAGAAGGGTGCCAGGTAAGGTTGATTCACAGTAGTGATTCAGGGCTATGTGAATGTTGGAAGATTGCCTGATGCCTTTGGTGCAAAGAGAGATTCATCTATAGGTGAAAGTTATACTTCAACAGAGCATCTACATACAAAAGAGGATGTATTCATTTTTGATAATGAAGAGACCTACAGGTCTATAAACTATGAGTGGATCCTTTCCAGAGTAATGAGCAAAGGAAGAGGAAGAAGGTGATCCTCTCCACCGGTAGTGATCTAGAGAGAGAGAGACAGGGAGTGACCCTTGGGAAAGAAGTGAGATGACCCTAAACATTGTAAAGTCAGTGAGCCTGGGAATAGAAGTGATATATCTCAAACCTTGTAAACAATAGTGTGCTTATAGTGTGTTTGGTACATCGGCACATTGCCGGTGTATGATCCTTGGACATAGCCTAGTGAGGGTGAACCATGTAAAAATTGATGTGTCATGTTCTTGCTTTACTTTCTGTTTATAGTGTGAAACGGGAAAGAGAGGGAAGAGTGTTTTTCTTAATAGTGAAATAAGATCATAACGGGATTTAAATTTAAATTAGTCATACCCTGATTCACCCACCCTCTCAGGGTATTCAACCTTGTGGACCTAACAATTGGTATCAGAGGGAAAGGTTGATATTAGTTCTTCTCTCAATGGAGGTCACTAATCATAAAGGGATTCTGATCTTCGATAGAAGTAATTTTCATATATGAACGAATCTAATGCAACACTATTTCCGATCTTTGGGAATGGATGTGTTTTCAGAATCTATGCATGGTATCTTAGCTGACATCAACAGTGGAGAATTATCAGAAGCTGAAAGAATGGAGCTTGATGCTGATGCAAAGGGTATTAATGGTTTAGGTGGAGCCATTTCAAATGCTATCTATACAAAGGTGATTTCATTCAAAACGTCACATGCTATGTGGGAAAAGATTTTTAATATATATGAAGGGGATATAAAAGTCAGAGAGGCAAAGCTACAAGTTCTGTGGAACAAGTATGAAGATCTGAGAATGAGCCCGAATGAATCTGTTGATGCATTTTTTGACTGGGAAAATGTTGTTTTGGAAGACATGCGGGGTCTTGCAGAAGTCATCGAAGATATAAAGATCATGAATCGTATCTTGAGGAAACTTCCACCTCGGTTTAATCCAAAAGTATCAGTCTTGGAAGATAAAGACCCAAAGGAGCTGACGTTAGATAACCTGCCCAGTACCCTTTTTGCATATGAAATGAGGAATGATGAAAATGATGCTATGGAAAAGGGGAAATCAAAGGAGGTGGCATTTAAGGCCTTGAAAAATCTCACCATTGAAAAATCTTAGGAGAATGAAGAGACAGATGAAGTGATTTCATTCCTTTCCTCGAACCTTCAAAGAGGAAAAGGAAAGTATAAAGGGAAACTTCTGCTTGCACGCTTTAGATGTGGAAAGGTTAGACATCTCACAGCTAGATGCCCAAATAATTCTCTGGATGATGAAGAGGATGATGTTGAAATTCACAAAAAGAAGTCTCCAGCCTATGTGAAAGGAAAGAAACAGTTCAAGAGAAATTTCTTCAAGAAAATGATTCTTCTTTCACAAGAATATGAAAGTTCATATGAGTATGAGGTTGAAAAGGTTGAAGAGAAAGAAAATTTCAAAGATTATGGGAAAAATTACATGGTGGCGGTCATCAGTAGTTCTCAGGAAAAAGAAGAAACTGATGCTGGAGAAGAAGAGGAAGAAGTTGAAGGAAGAGTTGATATGGAATCCGAATTAGAAGAAACTCTTGAGGAGATAGACGTTTAGAGAGCCAAAACGAAGAAAGCCAATAAAGTGGTTCATGATTCCAAACTCTATATGCAACAATAGGATGAAGAAAATTCAGAGTTGTTAGAGGAAATTGAAAAACTAAAATCTTCAACACTAGAGAGCTCAGAAAATATTGTTGAGTATAAGCTTAAACTTGAAGACAAATAAATGAAATTGATTGTTTGACTAACACTAGAAAGGAGCAGGTCAAACGTATCAAATAACTTGAAAAAAAAATGTTGTTGGTCGGCGAAAAAGGATTAAAGATCAAGAAAAACTCGTGACACCCAGTACAGTGCCAGAAAAATCAATTATTCAGAAGACTGAAAAGAAAGAAGTGGAGTACAGACCTCTAGCGGAAAAGATGAAACAGTCATGTTCCAAGGAAATGAATGGTATGGGACATGAACGAAAACAGAAAGTAGTCATGGATGAAGACAAACCGCAAGAACCTGCTCTGAGAATGAATATAGATTTGGGTACAAAATAGAATCATAATATTTGCAGATCCCAAGGGAAAACTATTAGTGCAGAAGTGAAACACAGGAATGCTCCTTACATTAGGTTCTATTGCTATGGAAAGATGGGACACTCACAGAATGTGTGTTCTATAGCCAAGAGATACTTAAGGGAACAAGAACAACAGTGGAAGCCAAACAGAGCTCAATATTATAGAACATCCTTTTAAAGTCATTGTTTTTGGTGTGGAGGATTTGGTCACATGGATAGATATTTCACATAAATCATTCAACGAAATTTTCCAAAACAAAACTCGAGCATTCGTAAGCAACAAGTTAGGGAATCGACAATTGAACTGAAAACACAAAATTGATTTGCAGCTCTAAAGGATGAAGCTGGTCCATCACACTCTACGGAAGATTAACTTCTCCAAACCACACTGAGTTTGAAGTCGAAGACATGAATCAAAAAGAAAATGGATGAGAAGTCAGTAGTTGTGGGAATTTTTCGTAAAGCTTCAGAATGTTCAGGAGTATGGATCCTTGACAATAGTTTCACATCCCGTATGACAAGTAACAAGGATCTCATTACAGGAATTAAATATGACAACGAAGGTGTTTTCAAGTTTGGGAACAATGAAGGGCTGAAGATTATTGGTTCGGTAAATTCTAAATTTGGGGGAAAAGGAAATGAGACGTGTTGATGTCTTGGTAGTAGAGGGCCACAATCATAACTTGCTTAGTGTCACTAAACTATGTGACTCTGGGTACTCTATCCGATTTACCAAGAAGATGTGTGTTGTGAAAGGAAAATATAGAGCAGTTGTTCTATAGGGAAGAAGGACAATGGTAAATATTTACCTTGTGAGTGGGGAAGAAGATATGTGTCTCTTATCCAGAGAGGAAGAAAACAAGTTGTGGCATAAACGACTTGGTCATCAATATCAACCATCTATGGAATAACTTTTAAAGTGTAATGTTGCTAGAGACCTTCCCAAATTATCATGTGATCTCCCTCATATGTGCGATGCTTTCCAATAAGGGAAGATCATCATAAATATATACAAGTAAATGGAACAGAAATCAACCAGAGTGCTCGAATTGGTGCATGCTGATGTTTGTGGACCTATCTCGTCACGAGCCATAAATGGGAAAAGGTACTATGTTCTTTTCATTGATGATTATAGAATAATGGCTTGGGTATTTGTCATTACCCATAAGACAGAAGGGTTCAGTTGTATCAACCAGTATAGGAGAGAATCAGAAAGGATTATTGGGAAGAAAGTTCTGAAGTTTCGTACTGATAACAGTACAGAATTCACAAACAGTCAAGTGGAAGACTATCTCGAGAAACATAGGATAAGGCATCAAGTTTCATCAGTAATAAATCCCTAATAGAATGGAGTAGTTGAAAGGAGAAATTGGATCATCAACAACATGGCCAGAATAATGCTTATTTAAAAGGACCTACGAGGGAAATTTTGGAAGGATGCAGTTTTGACATCGGTCTATATTTCAAACAGGGCTCTGTTGTGTCCAAAGGAAGGGAAGGCTCCGTATGAAATGTGGTATGGAAAGAAGCTAACGTTGAAATACTTTTGAATCTTTGGAAGTAAGTGTTTCATTCTCAAAAAAGAAAATAACAGGAAGTGTGTTTCACAAGGAGATGAGGGGATATTCCTTGGTTACTCAGGGAAAATCAAAGCATATAAATGCTTCAGCAAAAGGCTGTCAAAAATTGTTGAGAGCAGTGATGTCACTATAGTTTAAAATGAGAAGAATAATCAATGACCCAGTGAACAATTTCTGGGTGAAAGTGGTGAGGAGGTAAGAAACACAGGGGGAGTAGAAGTGGCAGACGCTAACTCAAAAGAAGATACTGATGATGAGCAAGAGGAAACAAAATATGAATCTACTAAGAAGACAAAGAGTTGAGCTGAAATTGATTGGAAAAATATCATTGGTGATCAGACAGCTCTAGTTCAGACTCCAAGAATGAAATCATCACAACAAACATTGTTTTTATCTCAGGTGGAGCTGAAATTTTTTTCCGATGCAGCTGAAGATGAGTACTAGGTTCAGGCTGTGAATGAAAAATTAGACCAGATTGAGAAGAATAATATGTGGGAGATTGTTTCGAGGCCAGCAGATAAGAACATCATCAGGACTAAATGAGTCTATCACAACAAGATGAAAGAAGATAGCATAGTGTTTTGAAACAAAGAAGGAATAGTGTGAAAAGGATACTCTCAAATAGAGGGAATAGATATTGATGAGACATTTGAACCGGTTTTACGGCTGGAGACAATCGGATTATTCCAAGCCATTGCAGTGCAATGAAAGTTCAAATTGTTCCAGATTGATGTCAAATCTGCATTCTTGAATGGTATTCTGGGGGAGGAGGTTTATATTGAGCAGCCAGATGGTTTTCTCAATCATGGGGATGAAAACAAGGTTTTTATAGTAAAGAAGGAATTGTATGAGCTGAAACAAGCACCAAGAGCATGGTACTCAAGGCTTGATCTGTACATGAAGAAGCTTGGTTTCCAGCATGGGGGAGTTGATTACAATCTCTACTTCAACAACAATAGTAATCAAAGGATGATGGTGTTGGTTTTTGTCGATGACATAATATTTGGCGGATCAGATGAAGCTCAGTGCAGACAATTTTCCGATTTCATGAAAACTGAGTTTGAAATGTCAATGATTGGAGAGCTAACGTTTTTCCTTAGTCTACAGGTGACACAAGGAAGGAATGAAACATTCATTTATCAATCCAAATATTCCAAGGAGGTTTTAATAAGGTTTAGAATGGAAAGTTCCAAGGAGATAAAAACTCTGGTTGCTACCTGGATGAAATTATCAAAATATGAGGATGGAAAGGCAGTTAATATCACAGAATACAGGAAAATTATTGTAAGTTTTCTGTACTTGACCGCAACAAGGCCTGACATTGTTTTCGCCACATGCCATGCAACAAGATATCAGAGTAATCCCAAGGAAAGCCACATTCTTTCAAGGAAAATAATACTTCTGTATATCAAGGGCATGGTGGACTTCAGCTTGACATATAATGACAAATCTCAGACATAGTTATTGGGATATATTGATGCAGACTGGGCCGGTTCAGCGGATGATTGGAAATCAACGTCAGGTGGTGCTTTCTATCTTGGGGGATTGTGTATTTCATGGCTAAGAAAGAATCAAGATTTCATTTCATTGAGCACCACGGAGGCTGAGTATATTGCAGCCACTCAAGCATGCACACAGTTATTATGGATGAAGCAATAGCTTGAAGATATGGGAGTTGAAGTGAAGTCTCCGATCAGAATCCAGTGCGATAAATGAAGTGCTATCAATTTCATCAAAAATCCCGTCCATCATTGAAGTACAAAGAACATTGATATAAAGTATCATTTTATCAAAGAGAAGGTTGAGTAGGGAATCGTGAAGTTGGTGTATGTGCATATAGAGCTACAGGTTACAGACATTCTGAAAAAGGCCTTACCCAAGGAATCTTTTGGGCGGCATCGACTGGATCTGGGAGTTCAGTCGACTCCCCTCACGTGAAAGAGTGTGGATGTGAAACCCCCCCTCTCCCCGATGTATGGTGTGTTTTTCCCTAATCTGCTGATATGTGTTCTCTACTCTGTTACAAACTACAAATGAGTGACCTTTGGGTTCGTTGACAAAGGGGGAGAAAATATAGTTTGTTCAAGGGGGAGACAGTGTGGCTATTTGAGAAATCATGACAGAAAGGGGGAGAAGCTAACAGGTGGAGCAGCCATATAGGGGGAGTTAAAGCTGGTTCGATGTATTTGAAGCTGATAATAGTTTAAAACTGTGAGAAGACAGGGAGATTATTAAATCTGACGATGCTAGAAGTGATCGCTCAAAGAATAGATATCAAAATAGCTGAGGATCTTTATAAAATTAGAAGAGTGGTGTTAGAATGCGGTAAGAATATTTCCAACAAATTGGTATCATATTGGTGTCAAAAGTGGGTGTCAAATTAGAAGTGATTCATTGATGAACTTTTCATTTACTCTTGTTTCTCACACCGATCATTGCTCATGTGGGTTTAGAGTGTCTATTGAGTAAATCCTTGATCACTATTTGAATCGCAATAGGTGAATGGTGGATGAAGAATTAACGATGTATATTTTTATGAAAGAGTGTTCAACAAACCCAACGAGGGATATTTTTGGGAAAAATCCATCAAGGCATCATTGAAGAATTTTTGAGGTGATTGTGTTTGTTGACAATGTGGACATCTGTGTTGTGATTTTTGACAAAGAAAGTCATGACATACAAATTTTTTGACAAAGGGGATTTTATGGTGGCATGGTGAGTTCAAGGGATGTGGTTAACAATCCATTTTTGATTAAAAATCTTAGACAAAGGAATGGATGATCTGGAGGCAGTTCAAAAAGAGCAGATACAAGGTGACGTTGTTTTCCAGTGTTTGCCAAATTTTTGGGCCTGAAAATCGACAAATGGAGAAAAGTGTTTTTGGAAAAGGGACTTGAACGCCGAGGTCTTGGAGGCCAAGAAACTTGCACGCCATATGTTTTTCAAGATCAGAACATCAAAATATGGAAAAGAGAAAAGGGGTGCCCATGTTTTAGGGTTGGGCGCGCAAGTGACTTGCGCGGAAGAGACTTGCTCGCCAAAACTTACGCGCTGAGGGGAGACCTGTGCGCCATCGTGCAGGGTGTTCAAATGCCTATTAATATAGGTTGACCCCTCCTCATTCGGTTAAGAGTTCAACACTTAGAAAAATCAGAGCTCTCGTCGCGCAGGTGTGGTGGTCGCGCAAGTGGTGTGTGGTCGCTCAAGTAGAAGTTGCGCACCAGGTGATAGTTGTGCGCCTAAGGAGGTTTGGGTGAGGAAGGAAGTGAGTCACTCAATTTCATATTTGAATAAGGAGGTGTCGTGAAAGTTGTTGAGGTGAAATTTCACGCTAGTTTTGAATAAGCGCGAAAGTTGTTGGTTGCACGCCAATATTGGTTTGGGAGTAAAAGGGTGTGAGTCGTGCAAGTTTGGAGTAGCAGAATCTTGTGTTTCACAAGTGGTTGAGGTGGACTTACGCACCAGTTATAACTTGCACGCCGAGACATGTACGCCGGCTTAGAGAAGGGCGCTAGGTAAGGTTGATTCACAGCAGTGATTCAGGGCTGCGTGAAAGCTGGAAGATTTCCTGATACCTTCAGTGAAAATAGAGATTCATCAATAGGTGAAAGTTGGACTTCAAGAGAGCATCTACATACAACAAAGGATGTATTCATTTGTGATAATGAAGATACCTGTAGGTCTATAAACTGTGATTGGATCCTTTCCAGAGCAGTGAGCAAAGGAAGAGGAAGAAGGTGATCCTCTCCACCGGCAGTGAGCAAGAGAGAGAGACAGGGAGTGACCCTTGGGAAAGTAGTGAGCTGACCCTAAACATTGTAAAGGCAGTGAGCCTGGGAATAGAAGTGATATATCATGAACCTTGTAAATAGTAGTGTGCTTATAGTGGATTTGGTACATCAGCACATTGTCGGTGTATGCTCCTTGGACGTATCCCAGTGAAGGTGAACCAAGTAAAAATTATTGTGTCATGTGCATGCTTTACTTTCTGTTTATATTGTGCAATGGGAAAGAGAGAGAATAGTGTTTTTCTTAACAGTGAAACAAAATCATAATGGGATTTAATTTTAAATTATTCATACCGTGATTCACACCCCCCCCCCCCTCAGGGTATTCAGCCTTGTGGACCCAACAATATTGATGATCTGCTAAGTTGTTTGGTGGGTTATAAAATTAGAGTCAAACCAAAATATAAAACAAAATTGAGTAATCAAGGAAATGGAATTCAAATCCATGGAAAATAATGATATTTCTAAAGTTAGTAATGAGGGATAAGATATGGATGATGAAATTATTGAACTTTTTTACATAAAATTCAAAAGAGGAAATGGGAGATTTTAAGGAAAGATTCCTTTGGCCATTTTTTGGTGTTCTTAAGTAAATTTTATTACAGGTTGGTGCTCAATGAAATTATATGAAGTAGAAAGTGAATCAAAAATAATGAGGAGGACTTATAAGAGGATCCTACAAAAGGACAACTTCAAATCAAGAAAAAAATTATAGAGGAATTTATTCTTTTCGAAAGAGAAACAAGATGTTAAATACTACTGGGATGGGGAAGAACCAATGTTTAAATAAGATGTTCAATATTCCATAATGGATATGGTTTAGAAGGTAGAACCTATAATGGAGAAATAAAATCCATCAGATGGTGTTGTATATCTCTAGGTTGAACTTGAGGATTTTTTTGTGAGCTTAATGTTCAAATAAATAAAAAAAGAAAGGTATTAGTTTTGTTTACAGTGATATTAGATTAGGTATATCATCTTCAAGTAGGTATTGATTGACTAGAATGAGAGGTAAAAGAAAATTTTACAACTCCTAAAAGTTCAGAAGAGGTTGAAGAGTTTGAAATAAGGATTGATGAATATGAAAAATTAATAAGTGAACATACATCAAGATTGAAGGAAAATGAAAAGGTAGTTTTTTTCCTTGAAAAGGATGTCTTTTCTTTAAGAATTAAACTGGAAGCTGAAGCAAATTGGAGGGAAAATAAAAAGAAATTACAGTTTGTATGGTTTTCAAATGAAGAACTTTTGGAAAGAGTTAAACATGGTTCTAATAGAGCATATAAATCCTTGAATAATAAAAGAACCATATTTATATACAGAAGTTGAATTGGCCATGATACAAAAAAGTCAAAGGCTATAAATGAGATGGGACAAAAAAATGGAATAAGAAAGTTAGACATGCCACAAATGCATCGGGTGTCCTAATAGAGACAACCTTGAACTAAATAGAGAAGAGAGGTGAAAATAATCCTCAATTATCCATATATTATTTTTAATCAAATACCTATACAAAATAAGGGGTTTTGTGGAGGATTGGAAGTGATAAGATATTTCATCTTATGAAATGTCATTTATATGGCTTTTTTGGACCATACCATGTCTTACAATGAAGATGAAAGGATCTATCTAAATGGGAAATTGCCTAATAGTCAATAAAGGATAATGATATCATATCCTTAATCATATAAAATAAATAATTTTAATGGATATTATTTTTGATGTTATATTTTTTCCCATAAATTTATTCAACAAAGGTGCAGGAAAGGTGAAAACCATAACTATAGAACATCGAGAAATGTCAATATTGGACAAACATGAAAAATTACCCTTAAAAATAAGTATTCTCCTCTAGAAGATTAATATGAGTACAATTCATCCATAAATTTTTAAAATATACTAGAGGTCTCATCTTATTCCTCCACTCAATAAGATATCTCATAGATGTAAAAGAAGAAATTGAGAAAGAAAACAAGGAAGATATCTCCCTCAATGCCATAAACAATAGCAGCACTTAGATTCTTTAAAACGGATACTCATCCCACATGACATGGAATACAATTTTTTTAAATGATAATGAAATGGTTAATGGAATAGTGATATCCATCAAATATAGTTCCTTAAATATCAAAGAAAATTGATATAAAAAATTAGCACTTGATGAGCTAATGAAAACAGAAGTTCTCTATGTGGATAGATTACATCATAATATCTAGAGGGTGAGTAAACTCTATGACTCAGTACTGGTGGTGAAATTTAATCATAAAGGGTGAATCATCAAAATTAAGATAGTTATTTCTCTCATGAAATGATGGGGGAAAATTGTAATTTATACCAAGTATACAGTAAAGGAAAAACTTATTTCATAACAATTGAAGAGGAAAAAAACTTATAGACCTAGAGTTTAGGTTACATTAATCAATAGAGAATATAAAATTTATCAAAGATAAAGGTTATTTTTGACATTCCCAATATTAATTTTGATCAATAAAATATATGTGATTATCACTTGTAAGGAAAGATGGTTTGTAATTCAAATCATCTGAGGAAAAAAATGGAAAATATTATGCTTGATCTAGTCCACACATATGTGTGTGGTCTAATGAATGTGGTTGGAATATATGGAGATAGGTACTTCATTGTTTTTATTTAGGATTGTAGTATAATGAGATGTGTGATACTTATTCATCATAAATGAGAAGTGATTTACTATATGAAGATATATCTCAGAATATTTGAGAATGAAACTAGCCACACAATCAAGATAATATGATTTTAAATTGGAATAGAATACGCATCCATTAATTTCAAAAATAGCTTGAAAAATAAGTGATTAATCATGAGGTGTCTTCATTGATAATGGCTCGAAATATGGTTTTATTGAACACAAAAATTAACAGGTGAATAATATGTCTAAAACTAAAATAATTTAGTGTTTTGTTTCTCATCATTACTAGAAAGTGGTTGTTCAAGTTGTAGTGTACACTCAAAATAAAATTGGGATGATTCTAGGAGAAGAAAATAAAGCATGTGAGATATGTTATTGAATAAATCTCTCAATAAGTTATTTTTAGTTTTTTAGAAGTAAATGTTTCATCCAAAACAAATTAATAAATCACGGAAAGTACAGTAGTGTTTTAGATGAGGGAATTTTCCATGGATACACAATGATGATTAAATACTATAAATGCAACATTAATTTTATTATAAAGATTTTTGGTGAAATTATTTGAAGATCATTTCGGATAAAAATATGAATAAATTGATGAGATTTTGTTTCAATATGATTAAATAAGAAGTAGAAAGTGGAAAAGGGATTGATTAAAACTAAAAAATTATGTATGGATTTCCCATTATTTATGGATCTCAAAAATATGATGATTTATAATTATAATTAAAATAGGAAACCATTGTTTAATAATCACTATTGAAACCTTGTAGTGGAAATAGAAGAAAAAAATTTTATCAATCGAGCGTCATTGGGGATTAGACCAACCAATACGGATAATGAGAATAAGTAATGAAGCACATTTTTCTCTCCTATAAATTATAGAACTAACCTCATTTAATGAATCAACAAAAGAAGAATCATGAGATAAGTCCATGAATTAGGAACTGTATTATATTGAAAAAAACTAGTCTTGGGATCTTGTTAAGAGAATATAAAGTCATAATGTGATTGGAACAAATTGGATCTTCAAAAAAAATTGGTTAGATAGGACATGTGATAAAAAAGGAACACATAGTGTGTAAAGTATACACATTGATTGAAGGCATTAATATTGAAGAAATTTTTTCTGTGATAGCTTGAATAGAGTATATTAGGCTCTTCCGAGCCATAAAGAATAAAATAGTGTACAAATTTTATAAAATGGATTTCAAAACTACATTCTTAAATGGAATTCTTGGAGAATATGTATACATTGAATAACCAATGGGATTACTGATTTGAAATGATAAAATAAATTATTGTAGTTTAAATAAGTGTATTTTTTTGTCTAAAGTAGGAATCAAGAGCAGGGTTTTCTTGGATAGATGTTTATTCGAAGAAGATAAAATTTAAAAGAGGACATTTTGACCATAATATCTATGTGAATAATTATCAAGGAAATTAATTTATAGGTCTTATGTATGTGGATGATATTATATTTGGAATAATAACGCATGGATCAGTGGAAGAATTTTCTAATCACATGAAACCATAATTTTAAATTTCTATGATTGGTTAAATCACATAATTTCTGGTGTTTTAGGTGATTCAACATAAGGACCACACCTTCATTTCTTAGGAAAATTATGAGAGATATCTTTTAAATAAATTCAACATCCACGACTCGAAACCAATGTCAACTCTGATTGTGGTCGGGATGAAACATGGAATGCATGAGTATGGGAAATATGTGGATCCCATATTGTATTTGAGGATCATTTGAATCTTATTATATTTTATTGAAATATGAAAAAATGTTGTCTTTGTAGCATGTTTAGAGGATCACTTCCAAATTAGTCTGAAGGAAGAGCATTTTTCTGTAGATAAAAGAATCATGAGGTATATTCAAGGTACTATCAACTTTGGTTTGTATTGTGTAGCAGTAAGGAATAATGAATTATTATCATTTTCTAATGTTTGTTGGGATGGATATGTAGTCAATCGAATGTCCATAATTGGGGGTTCATTATTCATTAGATAACAATGTGTGCGATGGTTAAGCAAGAAATAAGAAAGAAATTCTTTTTGTATAATTAAATTAGAGAATATCTCTGTGAAAAAGGAATTCAATTAGTTATTTTGGATGAAGACACAACTTACTGATACTATTGATGAGGTGAAATAGTATATGATGATACATTGTGACAACAAGATCATGATCGAGATCACAAAAAATCTGGTTCAACATTCTTATACAAAAATATTATGATATGATATCACTTCATCAATTAAAATTTTGGAAAATGTGTGATTAAAATGGTGCATGTTGGGACTAATGATCAAGTGGATGACATCCAATCTAAGCCTTTGGTATCACCAATGTTTGAGAAAAATCATTCAAACCTCGATGTTCATCCACCTCTTATTTAATGAGGAGGTTACAATTTAACTACTCTCATCATTTTTGTTAACTATTGTAATCTATTTATGGATGTGATATAGGTCTCAGGTGGAGATATGATTAAAGGGGTTTTTATTTTGAGTACTAAGGAAAAAATATAGTTTCCTTGGGTTTATTTAATATGGGTGGAATCGATCAAATTAAATGGAATATAGGATTGTAGGATATGTTTTCAGTATTATAGGATTGCTGGACAGGTTATCCAGATAGTTCATTGGTCTTTTGAAGAATGAAATTATATCTTTAAACAATAGTTTTCTACACTAATATTTTCTCACGTATACATTTAGTGATGCATGAGTTATTTAACAAGTAATAGGTTTTTTTCAAGGCTGGTGCTTTATTGAATTTCTCTATTGATTTTCAAAAAAACCCAAAGGTAGATATTATTAGAGAAAATATTTTTCACATGTGTAAATGGATTGTATTTTATTTTTTTTATCAATCCATACTAGTTTGATCTTTGAGTTTTTAATATAAGTGCTCATATAGTCAAGGTGGATTCATTGTTGAAGGTGGTATCTTTTCCACGTTTTTGACAGTTTTTTTAGGGTCCAAAATCTTGAGGAAATAACAGGGTTTGTTAGAGATGGTTTTCCAAAACTACCTTATTAAAATATGTAAAAGTCATGGAATTCATGAAATTTTGGAATCACGAAGGTTTGGAGATTATAAAAACAATATTTTGTAAAATATGGATGAGGCGTGAAGTAATGATAGTAAGTTACATGATTAGAAGAAGTTTCAGGAACAAAAAATTTCCCTAAAGTTTCACAATGAAAGGGAGTTTCATGAACATGAATGAAAAGTTTTGTTAAAATGTGGTGGTGAGATTGAATGTTTTTTGAAGGTAAGAAAATGTATATAAATATAAATCCTCTAATTATATGAGGATATCTTTAAACGACAGATCATATACATGGATTCCTAGTAAGATTCAATCGATCATGAATTTTACACTAAACTGTGTTTATCACTTCACATCATGTAAGATTTACTAATCTTATAAAACCACCAATATATGATATCCCTATCTCATCATCAACTATTTGACCTCCATTATATAAAAATGAAAAAAAGTTTTTTTCCATATTTTTTAAATTGTTAATTGAAATTAAATTAAAGGAAAAATATATATATTGACATTTATTCGAGTAAATATGAATCCACTAAACCTTAAATATTATTATTTCACTTATAATTCCTCTAATCGGAATATAATGAGGGGAACTAACAGTAATGATGGGCATCCATAAGGCAGCATAGAATGGTATATCAATATATTAAATACAAAGCAATAATATTTTGTTTACTATATAATATAATATTTAAATATATATATATATATATATAAGTTTATTTTATACATTGAAGTCATATATATATATATATACTATCACATTAAAATTAATTAAAAATCAATTAGTTTCATTAACTTAAAATATTAACTTACAATTAACATACTAATTAAAATATTTTTTTACAACGCACAAATATATTAATTAAAAAAATCTAATTAATTAACATATAATCTATTTTATACAATGAAATAATATATATAATACAAATGATACAATAATATATTAATAATATATTATTTGATTATTATAATAATATATTAATATATATTACTATATTAATTATAATGAAATATTACATTAATATATATATATATTTATATATTATGCACTGTAATAATGTATTAAATTACAAAATCATTAATTAATTTACTAAAATATTTCATGAAATTAAATAATATATAGATATATACACTTAAAAATAGAATGAAATAATTCATATGAAAATATTCATGTAGTACACACACAGATATATATATATATATACAATAAGTTTATTTTATACAATGCAATAATATATATATATACTATACAAAATAATACTGAACAAATTAAAGTCAATTAAAAATAACATATTTACTAATTAATATTCAAATTAAATTTCAATTTCAATTTTCTTTTGAAAAATATTTAATTTATCATCAACTGTCAAATTGAGTTATTTGATTTAATTTTTTTATCAATTGAAAATTATTACAAAACAATTAATTTACATAACATAAAATAAAAACTTACTATTTACTTAATAATTAAAAGATATTTTTACAATGTAATAATATATTAACTATGAAATAACTAATTAATTAAAAAATAATATATTTTATATAATGTAATAATATATATTAATTATATAACATTGATATATTAATAATATATTCGTCAATTATTTTTGTAATTCCATTTCTCATTAAATTACAATCCGATAGTATATTATTATTTTAATATAAAAATGTATTAAAATATATATTATGAAACACAATAAATATATTAATTAAAATTTTCTAATTAATTTAATATTATATTTCATTAAATTAAATTATATACATATACCACATAAAATTCCATAATTCTTATGCAAAAAAAATCTACAATAAAATTGTAGACAAAATATTAAGACAACAAAAATCATTTAACACTAACAATAATAAAAACCAAATTTCTCAAATATAAACCATAAGAAAAACACATTTCAATAAAATATTTTACAATTTTTTACTAAACAATATAACACGTCAAATTAAATTTTAGAAAATTAATATCATAATTACAATAAATATTATTTCAATTAAATAAATCAAACATTAAATTAAGTTGCAAAAATACCTATTGTGGGATCACAATTGAAGATTAACTAACGAGGCTTTGTGAATAGATATTCACGAATGGGGATGTGTGAATGGAATGTAGATGTGTTTTGATATGGGGTTTCCTTTGCACCATGATATTTCATAGAATACAGGGAGTTTCATGTTGGCATCCTTAGTTTAAGGGGGTTTTGCTGAAGTTAGAGAGTTTCAAGAACATTTGTGTCTGCAAGGTTTTCTTAAAATGGTTTCACAAAACTAAATCTATGCTTTCCAATTAATTGGGATCTAGATTCAAAGATGACTAATCTGAACACTGATTTTGTGATGGGATAGGGAAAGGATGATTTTGAGGAAGAGGATGAAGAATGGAAAAGAGGAGATCTAGCCGCGATGTGATATGAGAGGATGAGCATGAAGAAGAGGAATATGTCAGGAATAAAGAAGATCTGAGCATTGAGTCGAGTTTTATAAATGATTGGGAGGCACTGTCTAATTAAGATCCTTGTTTTCGGCTTTTCTAGGAAGGAATTATTTTCAAAATCACATTTTTTCAAATTATTTTGACGAAGGCCCTTTTCTATAAAGTTTCAACTTCAAAATATTTCCAAAGAATGAGATTTTCAAAATAGTGTCCTCTATGATAATATGTTCTGAAAGGTGATTTCTTAAAAAGATCCTTCCAAAATGTAATTTCAAAGAAGTAACTTTAATGGAAATTGATTTCAAGACACTTCTGACCAAAAAAACCAATCATAGATTAAGAAATTGTATCCCTTATATAATAATTAAAGAATATGTTTTTATATTTTTATTATATATGGAAAAATATCGACTCCTCCTCAGTGGTTGTTTGGTGGGGGGATACCAGTGTAAGGAATTTCAATCATCAACTCCCCCTCTCCCCCTCCTTCTCAAATAGCTTCTTCCCTATAATGGCACTCCTTTCTCTTCCACTTAGTTGTTCTCCTTCTTTGGATTTTTCTTTTTCTTTCATCATGGTTTTTGTTTTCTCCATTGGGGAGTCATTCTTCCTAGCCATGACCCTTGTTCACCTATTCTTCTGATTTCATCCTTCTCTTCATGTTATTCCACATTTTGGTTTTATAGTGAGGGTTCTTATGTTGGATTGGGATGATGAGGAGGTTCTTCTACCCGGTTTATGTTGGGATGATGAGGGGGTTCAGGTTGGTGGGGTGGATTTATCTCTATAGTCATGGATTTTTGTTTAAGCCTTCAGTAAATGTGGGACCTATGTTTTCTTAACATTATTTCTCATTTTTTTGAAATTGGATGTTTTATAATTCTTTTGGTAGTCTTATTTAACATGTGGTTCTTCATTTGAGAAGGCGTTTTTGTTGGTTCTAGTTTCTCTTGGTAGTGTCTTGGAAGGAATAATTTGGTGTCCTATTGAAGGTTGTATCTCTCTATAGATATTGTTTTCTACCTCAAACTATTATCATGCATCATGTTCTACCACTCCCCCTAGTCAATACAGTGTGGTGGTTTTCTTTTAATAATTGGGATGTTTTATTAGAGTGGTTTATAGTGTACAAGGAGGCTTGACCATGAAATTCTTCTCTTATTACTTCAAAATTATGATGGCCTTGATTGTTCTTTTTGGATTTATATGGTCTTCCAAAATGAATTTGGTGCTTCATCCAAGAGGATGGTTTATGATGTCAATGTTTCTAGGTATTTCAATAGTGTTCATATTCTTCATATTTTAGGTATGTTGTTTTTTTCTACCATGAAGAAGAGGGAGTTTCCAATAGCTGACGATGTTTTGGGTGATCGTTGATGAAAATCAGTGCTATAATGATCTATTCATGGATCTATAATCATGACATGATATCATTTTCTCAAGAAAAATAAGTGGATGTGGATATCTTATGGTAGTGGGAACGTGGATCTCTTGGCTCAAGGGAACAGCCTTGGGTTTTTTTCCTACAAGAATTTTGGAATTTTGAAATCAGGTTTTGTGGTCAAATTTTTTTTGGTTTCTATTTTATGAATGCTTTTATTGGTCCTTGTACTTTCCTATATTTTTTCAATTAACATTAAATTGATTTAAAAAAATAAAAAAATTGGATTTGTATTGAAAAACATTATATAAAGGTATGAATTTTTTATTGATAATTTTATTTTACATTGTTTGTCTTGGTCTTTGTTTCTATTTTAGTATAAATTTCCGATTTTTGGGGGTTAAAAGTTTTAAAAAAATGTTATGGGATAGGGTTTTGTATTAGAATCCCCTAATTACTATTTGGTATGTATTCTGGATCCTTGGTTTTACTAAATTAACGCAGTTTGGTATGGGTTTAGTCAAGGAAAACCTTGGAATAATGAATTTATAACATAAATTAGTGGAGTAAGTTTGGATCAATGAAAAAGTAATTCTTCATTTATTTATTTTCTATTGAAACGTGTAAAAGTGGTATGGAGTGTTTTGGGACATAATTTTTTAAATTTGAATTATATAATATGAAAATATTAAATACAATTTATGGTGAAATTATCAGTTTAGATTCACTATTATATAACCATACATCTCAGCCCTGAGAGTGTTTTAGGGTTTGATTCATGGCTATATAAAAAACAACTAACTTTTGTATCCAATTAAAAGTAGTTTATTTTTTATTTTAAAAGGTAGATTTATTAGAAAACAGATTCGGTCCTTATATATAAGAAGTGGGTGGCCCAAAAAATCTCTCCTCCTGGATTATCGTCTCCTTCTATTGATACTTAATAAATATTAGATTCATTTGTGGTAGTTTTCATCCTTGGATAATACTAAGTCTATAGACATTTTCAATAGTTTCTTTCTCTATTTTGTTGTCATTAAACTAAACTTCTATTTTTATCATTTTTATAGGATTTGATAAGATATTGCATTCCAATTTGAATCAAATGATAATTCTTAAATAGTGTCTTAGTAGTGGCCTGAGGTAAGTGGTTCTCAACATATTTATTCGGTATGTATGCATATTTTGTGAGAAAAAGTTTTTTAAAATGGTTAATTTGATTATGGGCATAAGAACAATGATTTTAAGTGTCCAAAAATTCGGGGTTTATTATTAGAGACTATTTTTTCCATGATGGATGTTCCACAAAAACTAATTTTTTACTTGATATGCTTCAAAAAATGACTTAATTTAGGCCTTAAATTGTAAATGTTCAAGGAACTCAGTGAGGATTTCTGACTTTGGTTAAATTTTATACATTTAAAATGGTTTGGTTTCTTAAAGGAAGTGTAATTAAACTTGAATTTGAAGGTCCAAGGAAATTATATGTGTGTAACGAAGGGTAAATAGAAATAGGGAGTTGTTCAAGGAAAATCTATTCTCTATTGGGAATATTTAAGGGTATTGGACCATGGGAAGTAAACTTTGTCTAGCTAAGAAGGGCTAGGAATGAGTCTTGAACAGGTAATTTCTTTGTTTTTATATTTATAATGCATCTCTAATATTGATATTTTTTTGTTATAAATTAATCTTAGATAATGTTACTCGAAGCACATAGTTTGTTCTATGAGATAGGGAAAAGGAACTGTGGCTAGCTAGAAGGTTTAAGAGATCATGTCAGGATTGATATTCCCTTATAGACTACATAAATGTGTTATTTATATATTGATGAGATTTTTATATTGTGGAATGAATGTGAGATAAAGGGTGATATATTTTATTCTAGAACAGTAATGATCATATTTTGGAATCTCATTTGACTTAATACTTTAACTGGTAACCTTATGGATGATGTGTATCTTATGGGACTATGTATCCTCCGATGGGATGGTGAAGGGTTTTGAGTGTCTAGGATATGGCAGGAGAACAATTATATGTTGTATTTTCTTATTATGGATATATAGTTAGGTATGTATTCATTAGTTATGAATGTTATTATTTGGTATGATGGTTATGATTCATGTGGAATGGATTAGAAAATAAGAAATGATAAAGGGGTATCATGGGATGTGTGTTCTTTCTTACATACTATAATACAGATTTAAATTATTATATTTAAATCAATTTTTAATGATGGTCTATCGTTATAGTTATTTCGTGGATATATCATCCAGAGGAACATCAAGAAGATGAAGAAGGACATGGTTCTCCAGTGGTTCTTCAAAAAAATTATAAGGAATGGGTGGTGTGTGGTGAGTCTTCCTTGGGTATTTTAGGCAGTGGATAATGGAATTACAAGGGGTTATGTCACTCTTGATGACTTCACCAATGAATTATATTTTTATTACCCTTCTATATATTAAGAAGACATTTGATAGTTGGGAATGAAGGAGTGAACTGAGATAACCCATTACATATTCAAGATGATTGATACCCTAGATAACCAAGAGGATATCCTAGAGAGTTATAAGCTATAGGTACCATTAGGATTGTGATGGTGTTTCTTAGATTAATCCATGATGTACGACCCCCCCCACCCTTGGGATATATTTTAGGATTCATCGAACACTTTTTATATAGAAGTTGAGGATGTATAAAATTTCATATAACTCTAATAGGAGTATTCATTAGTGATCGAAAATGACACTAGGTTTATATGATTTTTATGGTTTTCATCAGTACCTAGAAGATAAGAGGCTATGATTTTGTATTTTTTTAGATTAGATTATGTTTTCTTAGAAGACTAGTTTTTAAGTATCTAGATTAACTTTTACGATATACTAATTATGGGAATTGTCACACACTGAACTTGTAAATTATTTATTTTTATTCTTCCCATGAGGTTGGATAATTTGGTTGATTATTGGGTTGAGTTCCCAATTTGAATTTATTATTTTTGGAGTTTCTAGGTGTATTTTTGTCCAGTTCGTAGTTTTTGTGCAAAGTTTGGGTGTTAACTATGTGGTCTATCTAGGATAAGGTTTTTCCAGTTGTTTTTATTCTTTTATGGTTTGAATTCCATCACTTGGGAATGGTTTGGTGAAAGTTCCCAGTTGGAATAATGTATCACTGTGAAGGGGAGGGGGTGAATTAGTGATACTCTTCTTCTTTTATGTTTCTTTTCAATTGAAACAATATTCTCTTCCTATTATAGGTTTCAATTCCCTGCTGAAAACAAACTCAACACGCATTCATAGGAACATAAAGATTTGCAAGGTTCACTATTCAATAAGAATATTTATGTCCACGGTATGGTTTGGAAATGATAATATACCATACAATCTACTAGAAATAAATCCTTGGATTATAATAAGTAGGATATACCCTTTCACTCATGTAGCACTATGAAACAATCCCACTAGTGAGTGTGTACCATCTTAGCACAATAGAGTAATACAATAGTTTTGTAATAACTCATGTAACCTGTGCTTCTTTTCAATTCAACAAATGTATTCAAATTATCATAAAATTCAACAATTACTTACCCAGAATAAAGGTAATAACTACCTATACTTTGGTATGAAACACTAATTCCAATCTTTTCTAAGTCTGATTCCTACAAAACAATACTCCCTGTCCGATTTTCTGATAGATTATGATATAGTAGAATCGGTACCAATTCAATTCTGGAATAAAATCGTCATGTGTAATATAATATGAATGAATCTGCCCCACCCAAAATAATTTTCAGTGCAAATGGAATTGATCTATTCTTTTATCTAGAAATACAGAGCTTCTCCCCCTTCTATAGTGAATAGTGAAGAACTCTACAAAGTACAATTTACTTATTTCCCTTTTATTGGTGACCCAAAACAAGTTTAGGCGGGAATTCCAAAATGTTTTCTCCTAACACAAATTCACCCACATTTGAATTTCACCTGAAATCTCGGAATAATTATGACAATTTCAATGCGTCTTTATTCTTCTCGAAACATCTACAATCTTTATCTCTTCTTTTCCAAACTCTCATTTAAAATGTAAATACAATTACAATTGATGATCAATGCATGGGTCTGATCATATGAATATGATTCTTTTATTATTATTTCCTCAAAATAATGATTGATATGATACAAATTGAATGTGTTTGAAGAAATTCACTTCTCCACATGATATACAATCACTCTTTTAAATGAAAGGCTCCCCCTTGAAAATTAATTCATCAATCTCAACTTTCTTTTATTTTCTCTTGACCCACTTGAGAAAACACATCATCACATTCAAAACCTGTTCTTGAATCATGACTTCCTTTATGACTTTTAATGCATTCAGGATCAGCTTTAGCATCATTAGAATTCAATTTCAATGTATTGTAACTTTTCATTCATTACTGGTTCTTTCTTTTCATCTCAACCCAAGCATGATCTTTTCTGGAAAAAAAAGTTCTGGATACGATCATCCTGAATATGATCATTCTGGATATGATCATTCTGGATATGATCAATCTGGATATAATCATTTTTTTATTTATTTATAGTTATGATTTCTAGGTATGATCATTACAATCTAAAAACAACGATCTACCCATATATGATTCATTAAAATCTGAAAATAATGTTCTTCCTGGTTATGATACAATCTAAAAATAATGATCTTCCCGGATATGATACAAAATAATCTGAATGTGATTCATTCTCAATCAACACCATATATTTCCTTTTCTACTACCCAAATATGATTTTTTTTAAACAAATTGGTGTATATTCTTCCATCAACATCACCCCTTCCATATGCATCACATTTCCCATCGGCATCAACCTTTTCATTGGAACCTCCTTTTCTATCACCACCACCTTCATAAGAACCACCATTCCATAGGTACCACATTGATTATTTTGAAACCCAATCGGTATCACTTCTTTTACATTCATCTAGAATCCAATTGTTTTTAAATAAAATCGATACAATCTATTTATCTTCTTATTAGTACAACTTCTTCAATCGGCAATACCTCTTCATTTTGGATACGATTGTTTTTGAAACACAATTGGCACTACCTCTTTAATTTGGATACGATTGTTTTGAAAAACAATCGGTACTACCTCTTTAATCTGGATATGATTATTTTGAAAACTATTAGTCATTATGTCTTCAATATTAATCTGATTGTTTTTTATTGTTTTGAGAAAAAATTGGTACCACTTATTTCTCTCTACCATCCGGATATGATAAATCTGAATATGATTTTTTTCTTATTGTTTTTAAAAACATTCTAAATATGATTATTTTCTGATTGTTTTGAAAAACAATCTAAATAGAATTTTTTTCAAAAAACAAAAAAAAAATCAATACAAAGTGAAGTGATTTATTTTCATCAAAACAAACCTTGGAAAAAAAGACAACTCATGAAACCTTCATCACCTTCACCATCATCTTGGTCCCAAAAATCTCCCCCTTTGGATTTTGTTTTCAACCTAGTTTTATAAATCACTAAACTTTGTAACCTCAGTAATTGGATTACATATCAGAAATTATAATCCTACATGAGCTAACTCATTGTAGGAAATAAGAATCATTAATAGGAAAACCATGATATCAAAAAAAATGATCACAACAACATCTTTCTTTTATCTTTCTTTTCTTCATTCTCCCTGGAAAACAATACAATTTCTTTTCCTACAACCAATCCAACAAACAGTTAGAATAGTTCACACACCAAACAATGTTTAATTCATAGCTTAGCCAAAACACTCTATTTTATGCAATAGATTTATGAACAAAAAAAATTCTCCCCTTTCTCAGAACAATCCAAAGGTAAGATGAGAGAGGGGATAGATACACATACCTCAACCTTGAAGAGAATGAGGTTGAACACCCATGTTCAACCTCTTTTTGAGAATGATTCCTTCGATAAAGGTTTTTTGAAAATATCAATAACTTTTTTTGATGGTGGAACATACTCTATATTCAATTCATTCTTCTCCACCAACTCTTTGATTAAATGATATTTTATATCAATATGTTTTGAACGAGAATGATGCACTAGATTTCTGGTGATATTGATTGTAATTTGATTGTCACAACCCAAGAGTAAGGTTAACTTTACTTCAACAAGTAAATCTTCCAATTGTGTTTTCATCCACATCAGTTTAGTAGTGGCTTGAGTAGAAGCAACATACTCAGCTTCATTTGTACTGAGAGTTACGGAGTTTTGTTTCATTGAATTCTAACTAACACAATTCTTTCCCAAAAAGAATACCCCACTAGATGTGGATCTTCTATCATCAAAATTTCATTCCCAATCTACATCAAAATACCCAAAAAAATCAATACTATATGAACTTAATTACTTGATTCAAAATTTTATTGTGCCTCTGATGTATCTGAGAATTATATTTCTATCAATAAGATGTGATTCTCTTAGATTACTCTAAAATTGGGTACATAAGGTAATAGTATAGACAATGTTGGGTCTTGAGGTAGTCACATACAACAAACTTCCAATCATATTTTGATACTCTTTTGGAACAACTTCTTTCCTTCTCCATCATTAGCTTTGTTCCCATCGAAATGGGTAAGGAAACAGGTTTTTAATTTTCCATGCAAAACCTATTTATAAGTTATTTTACATATTTTTCTTGGGAGAGGAAAATGTATTCTTTATTTTGCTGGATTTGTAACAAAGGAAATTATTTCATTTCTCCTAGCATTGATATTTTAAATACCTTCTTCATTTTTCAAAAAATCTTTCACAACTTCTGTCATAATTCCCAGCAATGATAATATCATCAACATAAACAATTAAAATGAGGTAATATTCTTTACTTTCTCTAATGTACAGATTTATATCCGCTCTTCCTTTGTTAAAATTGATCTTTCTTAAGCATGTATCAAATTTAGAATTCCATGCCTTTGGAGCTTGTTTTAGGCCATAGAAATCCTTTTTTAATCTTCATACATAACCTTCATCTTTTCCAATAAAAAATCCACAAGTTTGTTCAATATAAAATTCTTCTTTAAGATAACCATTTATGGATGCATATTTAACATACATTTGAAAGATCTTGTAGCCTCATTATGCAGAAATAGTAAGAAAGATTCTGATTGTTTCAAGTCTTTCTACTAGAGAAAAGGATTCATCAAAATAAATATCCTCAATCTGTGAATACCCATTGAAAAAAAATCATTATTTATTTCTTATAACATCATATTTTTCATTCTTCTTGTTTTGGAAAACCCATTTTTTTCCAATGATGTTTTTTCAGGCTTAGGTACGATTTCCCATGTATTATTATTTTTTATTTGATCTAATTTTTCATTCCTGGCCTGATCCCATTCCAAACGCTCAAAAGCTTATTTCACATCATTCAGTTCCACTTTTGAATACAAAGAGGTATGTGTAATTGAATTTGTTGTTCTTATTTTTTGAACCTTATGATGTTGATCAGCAATTATATTATGTGCTTACACATGTTTCCGCATCCTTGGATAAGATTTTCGATTTTCTACCTTATCACTAGAAATAGATGAGTCTGATTATTCACCTTTATTATGATTACAATCATTTGTATCCTTATTAGAATTATCTTCTTCAACTTGCTCAACTTCTTTTTCTGCTTGGACGTTTTCTTCATTCTCAGAGCTTTCAAAACCTTTTACATCAATTGTATCAACAATTTTTATTATTTCATTGTTGAATCATCTGTATCCCCTTCCTTCTATAGAATAGCCATGAAATATTCCATCCTTACCTTTCTGCTCAAACTTACCATAGTTTCTACCTTTCTTCTTTATAATACATGGACTCCCAAAAACCCAAAAGTGTTTAAAACATTTTGTTTTTCCATAAAATAGTTCATATGGAGTCATACCTGATTGAGGCCTATAGAAACAATGGGTATTAATGTAAACAGTAGTACTCATGGATTACATCCCAAAGTAATGAGAATTTCCATGCTCAAGTAACAGGGTTCTTCCCATTTCCACCAAAATTCTATTCTTTCTTTTAGAAACCGCATTTTGTTGGGGAGTGTATGGGGAGATATATTCATTCCAAATTTCAGGCTTATCAAGATATACTTCAAACTCTTCACTTTTGTATTCACCACCATTATCAGTTCTCAAATTCTTTACAAAATACTTACATTCATTCTTATCTTTTCTTCTAAAACTACTAAACAATTTCAAGGAATTTGATTAGTTTTTAATGTACATAACACAAGTAAAGTGAGTAAAATCATCAATTAAAGTAATGAAGTACTTATCTCCATGCTTTATTATTATCTCATTGGACCACATATATCGGAACAGATCAGATCTAGGGGTTGTTTTGAACAAATATCAAATTTCTTATGCAAACCATTTGTAGTTTTTCCTTTCTGGTAGATAGTGAAAAACCAATCTCTTCTTCTTGGAAAATAAAGAATGTCTTGAACACTATCTATTTTTAATAATTTTCTCTTGTTTATCTAACACATATGTCCAAAACTTTATTCCATAACTAATTCTCTTCCACCATACTCATGTAACCAGAGTTTTATGAATAACCAACTTGAAACAAATTTCCTTTCATATGTAGGCCTCTTGTAAAAATCTTTCAATCTTATTCACTCTTTACAAAAAATCCATCTTTCATGAATATAACCTTGTTAATCTCATAACACAATTGTAATACACTTAGTAGGTTGTGTTTCAACTCATCAATATACAATGTTTTCTTAGATTTCATCTTTTCTTTTCCAATAATGTCTGACCCAACACATTTAATTTTCAACAATTCATCGCTTCCAAATGTCACTATGCCTTCTTTATAATCTCTCACATCCTTCAAAAATTTCATGTCTCCAGTCATGTGAGAAGAACACCCACTATCAAGTATCCAGGGTCATTCTCCTTTTTCTTTATTTTAAATAAGTTTCAACAAAAAATTCCTTTTCTCTATTCATTTCATTCTTCACATTCAGATTCTGAGAATTGAGAATATTTTATGTGTTGGTAATAAAATAATACATCCTTTTGCAAGGTTTCCAAGTTGTTCATGTCTTTACCAATAGTTTCCAAGGGTTAGAACCTATTTTCAATCTCCACTTCATTCTTTTCAGGTTTCTTCAAAATAGCCTTTTAATTTTTCTTTATTTGACGAGATTAATTCCCCCTCAATCTCTTCCCTTCATAACCTATGGGATAATAGTATTGTTGTTGATTGAACCAACACATACTTGTTGTGTGCCGGAATCCCCCACAATACCTGCAATACCCATAGAAAGAGTATTTTCCTTTGAAACCTCCATACTGATCAGAAGTGGGAAAACATTTCTCAGACATCTTAATTTCACTTTCAATTAGAGTCTTCTTCTTGTTTTCAGCCTTGATAGGATCATAAGTATTTTAAAAAATTTGAAATCTAGAAAAAACTTTTTTGAACTCAGGATGTTTTGTAACTTCTAAATTCTTCACTCTTACCAAATACCTAACCTTCCCTACATTATTATTTTAAGAACAAATTCCATTCTTATTCTCACCCTTGGAAGGCATATTATGTTGAATATTCTCAATTTTCTCATTATGAGAACATTCACCAACTTCAGTGATAGATTTCTGGAAACATAGACTTTTCTTTTCACCTTTAGGGTGTTTTTTATACAAGTTCCAACTCTTATTCTTTTGCCTTTATCTTCATTTCAAAATTCACATTATGATTATTTTCATCTTAAAAATTCTTATTTAAATCATTAATCTCTTTAACCAACTTTTATTTCTCACCAGGAAAGAATTCTTGGTTTCTTAAGAATTCATCTTTTATATTTTTTTTTTATTTTCAAGCCTTTTGATATTTCTCAGACATTGATTCTACTCTTATATCAAATATATTTCAAGTTGAGTTTCTTCTTCTTCAGAATTACTACTTCTAAATTCTTCATCATTCACTCTATCAATGAAATTATTTTCATTACCATACTCAATGTATTTATTGGATTCAACATCACTCCCTTATTCTTCATTGAATTTGGACCAGAAACTTCTTCTTTTTTATTTGAAGATATTATTTTATTTTTCTTTGTCTCCATTTTTCTTCCACGGTCTTCTTGTCTTTCCTTCTTCAATATCACTATCCTATTATTTTTTTCTTCAGAGACAATTATCTGCAAAGTGATTAATACCTCCACATTCAAAACATTTCATAAGAAGTTTCCATTTGTATTTTCTTATACCTCTTTTCACTTTGTTAGAAAACAAGGATATGATTTTATTGATATTTTTACATACCTCATTTTCAATGTCAGAATCACCAGCTTCATCTTTAATAATAATCTTCTTTTACTTTTCTTTCTTCATAGCCTTGAAATACATTTCTCTATCAACCTTTTTTCTCTTTATGGCATTCTATATTCTCATTTCATAGGTGATAAGAGTGCTATATAAATCATCCAGAGATAATGTTTCAGGATCTCTGTCTTCCAATTAAGAAACATTTTCATTGAACTTGTTAGGTAGGATTCTCAAGATCATTTTAATAACTATAGAGTCTTTCATCATTTCACCAAGACATCTAATATTACTCACAATGTCATTCAACCTCGTAAATAATTCCCCAACAGATTCTTGATCACCCATCATCAAATCTTTATACTTTAATCTCCGTATTTGTAAATTTTCCTTATTCACTTTTATATTGTCTTCGTATATGTTTTTCAACTTATCTCATATTCCTTTAGCTGTGGAAACACCTTCAACTCTCAATAATTCACATTCAGAAAGTCATGATAATATATAATTCTTGGCCCTTCCATCATTCTCAAGAAACTTATTGTAAATAGATGTAAGTGGATCACTATCATCAATGGGAGGAAACCCAATTGTTGCAGCTTCCAGAACATCATAACTGATAGATTTAAGATATTGCATAATTCTATCTTTCCAGATCTGATAGTTCTTTCTATCAAAGTCTATAATAACTTTACTGTTCACATAGTTCACGTTCTCCATCAGTAAATAATAGAAAAGGGAACCTAGCTCTGATACCACTTGAAATTTCTCTTCTGGATTAATGTATTACTAAGGTCGGAGGGGGTGAATCATTGATACTCATTTTTAATGTTTCATATCAATTGAAACAAACTTCACGTCATGTTAGAGATTTCAATTCCCTACTAAAAACAAACTCAACACACATCCACAGAAACAAAATGAATTACAAGGTTCAACATTCAATAATAATAGATATGTCCTTGGAATAGTTTGGAAATGATCCAATACTAAATAATCCACTATAAATCAATCCTTGTCTTAAAATGAGTAGGATGTACCCTTTCACCCTTTTATCACTATGAAACAATCCCACTAGTGTGTGCGCACCCTATTAGGACAATATAGTAAAACATTTGTTTTGTGACAAACTCATGTTACCTGCACTTATTTTCAATTCAACAAATGTTTTCAAATTGTAATACAATTCATCAATTACTTGCCCAAAAGGAAGGTAAGAACTACCTAGACTTTTTTATGAAACACTAAGTACAATATTTTTTGAGTTCGATTCTTATTAAAGAAATACTTCCAAACCAATTTTCTAAGAGAATATGATAGAATATAATCAGCACCACTTCAATTCCTGAATACAATTGTCATGCTGAATAGAATATGAATGAATCGACACCTCCATAAACAATTGTCAATCTTCAAGGAATTGATCTCTTCTTCTCTCTCTTCTGTAGTGATGAGTGAAGAACTCCACAAAGTAAAATGTACTTATTTCCCTTTTATAGGTGACCCAAAACAAGTTTAGGTAGGAATCACAAAATGTTTCCTACTAACTCAAATTCACCCACATTTCAATTTCACCTGAAATCTCAGAGCAATTATGACTTCTCCAACGCTTCTCGATTCTTCTTAAAACTTCTACAATTTTCATCTCTTCTTTTCCAGACTCCCATTTAATATGTCAATACAATAATAATTGATGATCAATACATGGATTCGATCATCTGAATCTGATTCTTTCTTGCTTATTTCTTCAAAACAATGCTTGATACCATACCAATTGAATGTGTTTGAAGAAATGCACTTATCCACTTGAGATACAATCACTATTTTAAATGAAAGGCTCCCTTTTAAAATTCATTCATCAGTCTCCACTTTCTTTTATTTTCCCATGTCTCACATGAGAAAACACATCATCGCATTCAAAATCCATGCTTGAATCATGAATTCCTTCGTGACATTGAATGCATTGAGGATCTGATTTAGCATCATCTGAATTAAGTTGTAATGTATAGTAAATTTCCATTAATTACTGCTTATTTCGTTTTATCTCAACCCACGAATGATCTTTTATGAATAAAAATGGTCTGGATACGATCATTCTGAATACGATCATTCTGGATACGATCATTCTGGATACAATCATTCTGTATACAATCATTTTTTGTTATGATCGCTAGTTATAATTTCTAGGTATGATCATTACAATCTGAAAACAATAATCTACCCAGATAAGATACTATACAATCTTTAAACAATGATCTACCATGATACAATACAATCTGAAAATAATGATCAGCCCATATACGATACAAAACAATCTGAATGTGATTCATTCTCAACTTTCACCATCTCTTTCCTTTTCTTCTACCTGAATACAATTGTTTTGAAAAAATCGATGTCTCATATTCCATCAACATCGCCCCTTCCATTAGCATCATTTTTTCCATCGACATCACCCTTTTCATCGACCCCTGCTTTTCTATTATCACCACATTCATTGAAACCACATTTCCATCTGTACCACTTTGATTATTTTGAAACACAATCAGTATCACTTTTTTACTTTCATCCAGAATCCAATTTTTTCAAAAGACAATCGATATTATCTCTTTATCTTCTTATCGGTGTGGCTTCTTCAATCGGAACCACCTCTTCAATCAAGATATGATTGTTTTGAAAAACAATCAGCACCCTCTCTTCCATATTGATAAGATTGTTTTGAAAAACAATCGGCACTACCTCTTCAATCTGGATACGATTGTTTTGAAAATAATCGGCACCGCCTCTTCAATATGGATACGAATGTTTTTTGATTTTTTTTGAAACAATCAGTACAACGTATTTCTCTCTTACATCTGGATAAAATAAATCTGGATATGATTCTTTTCTAATTTTTTTTAAAAACAATCTGAATACAATTTTTTCTTATTTTTTTGAAAAACAATATGAATACAATTTTTTTAAAACAAACATAAAAAATATGTTATTTAAAACATAGTTAAGTGATTTATTTTCTTTAAAACCATCCTTGACAACAAAAGACAACTAATGAAACCTTCATCACCTTCATTATTAGAGTAGTCCCAAAAATCTCCCCCTTTGGATTTCTTTCAACCAAGTTTCATAAATCACTGAACTTTGTAACCTCAAGAAATGGATTATATATCAAAAAATCTAATCCCAAATGAGCTAACTCATTGTAAGAAACAAGACTGATTAATATAAAAACCATTCTATAAAAAATGATCATGACAACCACTTTTTTTCTTTCGTTTCTTCATTCTCCCTGGAAAACAATTCAAATTGTTTTCCTAAAACCCATCCAACAAACAGTTTGAATATTTCTCATATAAAACAATACTGAATTCACACCTTGACCCCAAATCTCTCTTTTATACAATAGATTTATGAAAAAAACAATTCTCCCCCTTAACAAAACAATCAAAAGGTAATATGAGAGAGGGTACAGATACCCAAACCTCAACCTTGAAGAGAAAGAGGTTGAACACACATGTTCAACCACATTTGTGAGAATAATTCCTTCAATAAAGGTTTTGTGAAAATATCATCAACTTGTTCTGATGTTGGAACATAATTCAGCTTTAATTAATTCTTCTCCACATGTTCTTTGGTGAAATGATATTTGATATCAATATGGTTAAAATGAAAATTTTGAACTAGATTTCTAGTCAGGTTAATTGTACTTCGATTGTCACAACCCAGGAGTTAGCGTAACTTTACTTCAATAAGTAAACCATCTAATTATATTTTCATCCACATTAGTTGAGTAGTGGCTAGAATAGTAGCAACATATTCATCTTTAGCTGTACTGGGATTTACTGAGTTTTTTTCTTCAAATACAAACTAACACAATTATTTACTTAAAAGAGTAAACAACCAAATGTGGATCTTCTATCATTAAAATTTCTTTCCCAATATGCATTAGAATACCCAAATAAATCAACACTATTTGAGCTGCAATACATGATTCTAAATTCTATTGTGACTCTGATGTATTTGATAATTCTTTTTCCAACAATAAGATGTGATTCTCTTCGATCACTCTGAAATCTTGGACATAAGGTAACAGCATACACAATGATAGGTCTTGAGGGATTCAAATGCAATAAACATCTAATCAGCTTCAAATACTCCTTTTGATCAACTCATTTTCCTTATCCATCTGTACTCAGCTTTATTCCCACTACAATGGGTGTGGAAATAGGTAGTGAATTTTCCATGCCAAACTTCTTGTGAAGTTCTTTTTCAAATTATTCTTGGGATAGGAAAATGTATTCTTTATTTTTCAATATTTGTAGCCCATGAAATTATTTCATTTCTACCAGCATGGAAATTTAAAATACCTTCTTCATTTCTTTACAAAATCTTTCACAGCTTCCTTCATGATTCTCAGAAAAGATAATATCATCAACATAAACAATTACAATGAGGGAATACTCTTTACTTTCTCTGATGTAAATATTTCAATCCACTCTTCCTTTTTAAAATTCATCTTTCTTAAGAATGTATTTAATTTGGAATACCATTACCTAGAAGCTTGTTTTAGGCCATACAAATCCTTTTTATATATATACACATAACCTTCATCTTTTCCAATAACAAATCCACAAGTTTGTTCAATATAAACTTCTTCTTTAATATCACTATTTAGAAATGCAGATTTAACATCCATTTGAAATATCTTATAGCCTCGTTGTGCAAAAATAGCAAGAAAGATTCTGATTGTTTCAAGTCTTTCCACTAGAGCAATGGTTTCATCAAAATCAATACCCTCAATCTATGAATAGCCTTTTCAATCCAATCTTTCTTTTTTTCTTATAACTTCACCATTTTTATTCAACTTGTTCTTGAAAACCCAATTTGTGCCAATGATGTTTTTGTTTTTAGAAATAGGTATGAATTTCTATGTATTATTCTTTTCAATATGATTCAGTTCTTTATTCATGGCTTGAATCCATTCTGAATGCTCAAAATATCCTTTCACATCATTTAGTTCCACTTTTGAATACAACAATGTTTGTGTAATGGAATTGGTTGTTATTCTTGTTTGAACCTTATGATGTTGATAACCAATTATGTTCTATGCTTACACATGTTTCCTTAGCCGTGGATAATATTTTCTATCGTCTTCCTCGTCACAGGAAATAGATGAGTTTGATTCTTCGCATTTATTAGGATTACAATTGTTTGTATCCTTATCAGAATTATCTTCTTCAAATTGCTCAACTTATTTGTCTGCTTGGACATGTTTGTCTTTCTCATAGCTTTCAATAACCTTTAAAAAAATTGTATCAAAAATAATTCCTATTTCTTTGTTGAAACATATGTACCCCCTTCCTTCTAAAGAATATACAATAAATATTTCATCCTCACCTTTCTAGTTATACTTACCATAGTTTCAACCTTTATTTTTTATAATACATGGAATTATAAATACCCTAAAGTGTTTCAAACTTGGAATTTTTTCTTAAAACAATTCACATGGAGTCATACATGATTCAAGCCTATTGAAAAAATAGTTCTTAATGTAAATAACAGTACTCAATGGCTTACCTAGAAATGTAATGAGAAAGGACATGCTCAAGTAACATGGTTCATCCGGTTTCCACCAGTCTTCTATTATTTCTTTCAACAGCCCCATTTTTTGGGGAGTTTATAGAGAGATATATTCATGCTGAATTCCATGCTTCTCAAGGTATTCTTCAAACTCTTCACATCTGTATCCACCGCCATTATCAGTTCTCAACTTTTTCACAGAATACTCACATTCTTTCTCACCTTTTATTCTGAATCATTTAAACATTTTCAAAGCATCTAATTTGTGTTTCATGTATATAACATTAGTAATGTGAGTAAAATAATCAATGAAAATAATAAATTACTTATATTCATGTTTTTATTGTTTCCTCATTAGTGCACATATATCAGAATGGATTATCTCCAGGGGTATTTTTGAACAAATATCAACTTTATTATGCACAAACATTGTAATTTTTCTTTTCTGGAATATAGTGCAACACCAATCTCTTATTATTTCCAAATCAAGAATGTCTTGAACACTATATCTTTTATATAAATTTCTCATGTTTCTCTAACACATATGTCCAATCATTTTATGTCAAAACTAAGTCTATTCCACCATACTCGTGTAACAAGAGTTTTGTGAATCACCAAGAAGAATCAAATTTCCTTTCATATGTTGTCCAATTATAATAATAATTCCATCTTCACTCTTTACAAAAAAACCCATCTATCTTGAAGATAACCTTGTTTCCCTCATCACACAATTGTGAGACACTTAGCAGGTGTTGTTTCATCCCATCAATATACAATTTTTTTTTAGATTTAATCTTTTCTTTTCCAATAATGGTTGACCCAACACCTTTAATTTTCAACAATTCATCATTTCCAAATGTCATTGTACCTTCTTTATAATCTTTATCATCCTTAAAAAAATTCATGCCTCATGTCATGTGAGAAGAGAACCCACTATCAAGTATCCAGGTCCATTCTCCTTTCATGGATGTTAAAGCAGTTTCAACGATAAACACCTTTTCTACATTCTTTTCATTCTTCACCTTTGGATTTTGAGAATTTAGAATCTTTTTCTAATCTGGTAATAAAACAATACATACTTTTTTAAGGTGTATAGGTTGTTCTCATCTTTCAAAATTAGTTTCCCAGTGTTGTAACATATTTTCAATCTTCACTTCATTCTTTTCATATTTCTTCCAAACAACATTCTCATTTTTTTTCTTTGAGGAGATTGACTCCCCCTAATTCTATTCCATTAATAACCTATGGGATAATAATAATATTTTTTATTGAAAAAATACATACTTTATGTGTGCATGAATCCCCCACAATACCAGCAAATCCCATAGAATGAGTATTTCCTTTGAAACCGCCATACTGATCAGAATTGTAAAAAAAATTCTTGACCACATTATTTTCACTTTAAATTGGATTATTCTTCTTCTTTTGATCATTTATAGGATCAGAGGTATATTAAACTTTTCCAGATCCAGATAAAACCCTTTCAGACTCAGGATGTTTTGTAACTTTTGAATTCTTCACTTTGACTGCATACATAGATGTCTCAGCATTCTTCTTTTCAGACACAATTCCATTACTCTTATAAACTTTTGAAGGTATATTTTTTGAGAATTCTCAATTTTATCATTAATAGAACATTCACCAACTTTAGTGATATATTTTTTTGAAACATAGACTTTTCTTTTCAACTTCAGAGTGTTTTGGTTGGACAAGTTCCAAATCCTCTTCTTTTTCCTTCAACATCACTTCTAATTGCTCATTACGATTCTTTTCATATTAAAAAGACTTATTCAAATCATAAATCACTTTAACTAGATTTTCATTCTCACCATCAAAACAATATTGGTTTCTTGAGCATTCGTCTTCAATTTTTTTTGTTTTTTTTCAATCTTTCTGATCTTTCTCATAAATTCTTTCAACTCTTCTTTAAAATTTATTTCAAGATGAGTTTCTTCTTCTTCAAAACTACTACTTCTGAATTCTTCATCATTCATTGGTGTAATGAAAGTATTTTCATTACCATACTCAATTGATTTTTCAGATTCATCATCACTCTCTTATTCTTCTTCATCTTTGGACAAGAAACTTTATCTGTTTTATTCGAATAATTTATTTTCTTTTCCTTTGTCTCCCTTTTTCTTCCACAATTTCCTTATCTTTCTTTCTTCAATATCACTATCCACTTTTTTCTTTCTTTGAGTAAAATTTACCTTAGAGTGACCAACACCTCTATATTCAAAACATTTCAAGGGAAGTTTCCCTTTGTATTTCCTTGTACCTCTTTTCACATTGTTAGAAAACAAGGATATGATTCCACTGATATTTTTACATACCTGATTTTCAGAGTCATAATCACCAGTTTAATCTTCAATAAAAATATTCTTTGACTTTTCTTTATTCATATACTTTAAATACAATATTCTATCAACCTTTATTTTTCTCCTCAGGAAATATTCTATTCTCCTTTTATATGTGATAATAGTTCTTTGTAAATCATCAAGAGATAATGGTTCAGGATCTCTGTCTTACAATGAAGAAACTTTTCTATTTAATTTTTCTAGTAGGATTCTCAATATCTTTTCAAAAACTTTAGAGTTTTTTATCTTTTCACAAAGACATCTAATTATACTCACAATTTCATTCACTTTGGTAATGAATTCCCCAACAGATTCATGCTCACCCATCTTCAAATCTTCATACTTCAATCTCTATATTTGTAACTTTTCCTTCTTCACTTTTATATTGTCTTCATATATGTTTTTCAACTTATCTCATATACCTTTAACTGTGGAAACACCTTTCACTCTCAATAATTCACTTTCAGAAATTGATGATAATGTATCATTCTTGGACCTTCCATCATTCTGAAGATACTTCTTGTAAATAGGTGTAAGTGGTTCACTATCATCAATGGGAGGAAACCTAGTTATTGTAGATTCAAGAACATCATAACTGATAGATATAAGATATGGCAGAATTATATCCTTCCAGATAAGATATTTATTTCCATCAATGACCAGAATAAAATTATGGTTCACATAGTTCATGTTCTCCATCCGCAAAGAATAGCGAAGGGAACCTGGCTCTCAGACCACTTGAAAGTGGCTGGTCGAAGTAATGTATCACTGATAGGGGGGGTAAATTGGTGATACTCTTTTTCTTTTATGCTTCTTTTCAATTGAAATAAACTTCACCTTCTGTTATATATTTTAATTCCCTACTGAAAACAAACTCAACACACATCTATAGGAACACAAAGATTTACAAGATTAACTATTCAATAATAACAACTACATCCTCGGTATGGTTTGGAAATGATCCATTACCATACAATCCACTAGAGGTCAATCCTTTGATTAAAACAAGTAGTATATACCCTTTCACTTGTGTAGAACTATGAAACAATCCCACCCGTGTGTGTGCACCCTCATAGAACAATATAGTAATACAATTGTTTTGTAACAACTCATGTTACTTGAACTACTTTTCAATTCAGGAAATGTATTCAAATTGTAATACAATTCATCAATTCCTTACCCAAAAGAAAGGTAAGAACTACCAGGTCTTTATTATGAAACAATGTGTCTGATCTTTCCTGAGTCTGATTCTTACAAAACAATACTCCCAGTCTAATTTTTTGATAGAATATGATAGAGTAGAATTGGTGCCACCTCAATTCCTAAATAAAATTGCCATTTTGAATAGAATATGAATGAATCGGCACCACCCAAAACAATTTTCAAACCTAATGAAATTTATCTCTTATTCACTCTAAAAACCTAGAGATTCTCTCTCTTCTATATTGAATAGTGAAAAACTCCACAAAGTAAAATATACTTGTTTCCCTTTTATAGGTGACCCAAAACAAGTTTAGGTAGGAATCCCAAAATGTTTCCTGCTCACACAAATTCACCCACATTTAAATTTCACATGAAATCTCAGATCAATTATGACTTTTTCAATGCTTCTCGTTTCGTCTCAAAACTTCTACAATATTCATCTCTTGTTTTCCAGACTCCCATTTCAAATGTCAATACAATTACAATTGATGAGAAATACATTGGTCTGAACATCTAAATACAATTATATCATGATTATTTCTTTAAAATAATGCCTAATACCGTACCAATTGAATGTGTTTGAAGAAATTCACTTCTCCACTAGAGATACAATCACTCTTTTAAATTAAAGGCTCCCCCTTGACAATTCATGTTGGGAAAAAATACCTCAAAGGTAATATTGTAATATTTTTGGGTTGATTGTGTTTGTTCACAAAGAAGGTTTCCATGGTGAATTGTCGGGTTCCGGAGAAGTTGTTTACAATCCATGTTGACAAAGAACGATGATAAAGGAATGGATGATCTGGAGGCGGTACAAAAGAGCAGTACAAGGTGGCGCCGTTTCCCAGTGTTTTCCAAATTTTTGGGGTCCAAAATTTGGAGTTTGGTGAGCATCGTGAAAAGTGGATATCCATGAAGATCATATTTTTATATGGCAAAGGCATGAATTTCGCAAAGAGAGGATGCATCGATTGGATTTCGCGAAGACTAGAAAAACTGAGGCAATGATGCTTCACGATTACGTCAAAGCTTTGTGAACGGCAGAGTTGAAGCGCATCGCAGCGGTGAAGGGATTTGTGGGGGAGCTTCGCGGCGAAGGTGCGAAGGAATGTTGACGGTAATGCTCCACGATTACGACGAGCTCTGTAATCGGAAAATTTCCGTGGTGCTTCGCGATTTAGACAGAATTCCGGCGGAAACTTCAGAGCTTCACTATTTGAGATGACGTGGTGTTGACTTCACACGGAAGGGTCGAGGTTCGGTGTAATCGCCTATAAATACAGGTCGACCACCTCGAGAGAAGTAGAGAGAATTTTCAGAGAAAATCATTTTCTCTCGGTTCGCGAAGGGAGTTCGCGTAGCCTGTGTGCTTCGCGAAAGAAGAGCTTCGCAGCGGCTATTGTAGCTCCGCTAAAGTTGTGAGCTCCGCGTTGGCTCAGTGAGCTTCTCAAGGGAAGTTTCACTGCAACGACTTGAGCTTCACGGTAGTGCTTCGCTAGAGTGCTTTGCAAAAAGGCAGGAGCTTTGCGAAGGCTTGTTTGAGCTTCGCGAAATTGGGAGCCTAGCAAAGTAGGGTGCTTTGCGAAGGTGTTTCCAAAGTGAATTGCCTAGTGGTTAAGAGGCAAAGTGGTATTCATCAGTGGATGAAAGTTGGACTATAATAGAGCATCTATCAATAGTTTAGGATGCATTTATTTATTCAAATTAAGAGACCTGCAGGTCTATAAACTGTGAGTGGATTCCCATCCAGAGTAGTGAGCTTAGGAAGAGAAATAAGGTGATCCTCTCCATCGGCAGTGAGCCAGAGAGAGAGAAATAGGGAGTGACCCTTGGGAAAGTAGTGAGCTAACCCTAAACCTTGCAAAGGTAGTGAGCCTGGGACAGAGTGACTGTACCCGAACATTGTAATCCACAGTTAGTGAAGTATAGTGGAATTTGGTATGACCGACAACTTGTCGGCGTATGCTCCTTGGACGTAGCCCTTATTGGTGAACCAAGTAAAATTGTTGTGTCATGTGCTTTCTTTACTTTCTATTTATATTGTGCAACAGAAAAGAGAGAGAAGAGTGTTTTGCTTAACAGCAAAACAAGATCAGAACGGGCGTTAATTTTAAATTATCCATACCCAGATTCACCCCCCCCCATCTCAGGGTATTCAGCCTTGTGGACCTAACAATTAATTCATCTATCTCCACTTTCTTTTATTTTCTCTTGACCTACTTAAGAAAACACATCATCATATTCAAAACTTGTGCTTGTATCATGGATTCCATCATGAATTTGAATTCATTGAGGATCAGCTTTATCATTTTTTAAATTCAATTGGAAATTATTGTGACAATACATTCATTACTACTTCTTTCTTTTCATCTCAACCAAATCATGATCTTTTCTGAATACAATGGTCGGGATACAATCATCTAGAATATGATCATTTTGGATATGATCATTTTAGATAAAATCATTCTAGATACGGTCATTTTTGGCTATGATTGCTAGTTATAATTTCTAAGTATGATCATTACAATATGAATACTATGATCTGCCCGAATACAATACAATACAATCTCAAGAAAATGATCATCCCAGATATGATACAATCTGAAAACAATGTTCTACCTGGATATGATAGAAAACAATCTGAATGTGATTCATTCTCAATCGACACCATCTATTTCCTTTTCTTCTACCCGAATACGATTATTTTGAAAAAAAAATCGGTGTCTCATCTTCCATCGGCATCACCCCTTCTATAAGCATCACCTTTCCCATCGGCATCACCATTTTTATTGGCACCTCCTTTTCCATCAGCTCCACCTTCATCGGCACCACCTTTCCATCAGTACCACTTCGATTGTTTTGAAACATAATCGGTATCACTTCTTTTACTTTCATCTAGAATCCAATTATTTTGAAAGACAATTGATACTGTCTCTTTCTGTTCTTATCGGTACCACTTCTTCATTTGGAACTACCTCTTCAATCTAGAAATGATTATATTGAATAACAATCGGCACCACCACTTCAATCTTTATATGACTGTTTTGAAAAACAATTGGCACCACATATTTAATTTGGAAATAACAGTTTTAAAAAAAAATAAACACCGCCTCTTCAATCTGAATATGATTGTTTTTCTAATTGCTTTGAGAAATAATCGGTACCACTTATTTCTTTCTTCCATCTAGATATGATAAATCTAAATACAATTCTTTTTTGATTGTTTATAAAAACAGTCTACAAACAATTTTTTTATGATTGTTTTGAAAAACAATCTGAATATGATTTTTTTCAAAAACAAATCCAAAACAATTCTTTTTCAAAACAAAGTGAAGTGGTTTCGTTTCTTCAAAACCAACCTTGATAAAAATAGAAAACTTTTGAAACCTTCATCACCTTCATTATTATATTGGTCCCAACATTTGGTTCAAACAGTGCAAGGGAAAGGTAAAACTATGTGGCTTGAGGGTTGGTTCTTAGGGCATGGCACACGGCTTGCACATGGTTGGGGTAAAATATGAAGATATCATACGGGGAGTTCATAAATTTTGATAGATCCATTTGAAATGGTTGGAACAAAATTTCCCAAATCATGTGTCCAAACCATTCAAGGTGTCATCTTCTATGGTAGGATGCACATGGTTGGCACATGGTTTGTCAAACTATGTAGCCAAACCATGTGAGTTTCCTAGTCCATTAGAAGTATGTAATTACAATCTTTCCCCTACCATGTTTTAACCCCAATTCATAGTTTTTTTACCTTTTTATACATAGGCACCCCATGGGATCTTCCAAGATCCCATCCTTTGGCCCTCCTTCCATGGAAGCATCTTAAAGGTTAAAAGGTGAGTTTCATTGGATTTTTGGTCATTTCCTTTCTCTCATCTCTTTCCTCTCTTGGTTACTTGGTATTTATTTGGTGGGTTCTCTCTTGTATGAACTCTAGAGGCAAGGTTTTGTGTTTCTTTTGTGTTTCTTTTATGTTAGGGTTGTGGATCATACCTCAGAATTAGTTATTCTTTCTCCAAAAGTTTCATTGTGTTCACACATTTTTGAGGTAGGTGTTTCCATCCATTTCCTTTCTAGAACATTCCATTTGATGCTTGAGATTTCCTAAATTATTTTTAAATGTGGATCCCATGATTTTTATGTGTTAATATAATTTTTTTGGTTTTTTCATGATGTAAAATGGTTAGATTGGTTTTCAAATGGTTTTATTAAATATTCATATGTATATATGCATGTAAGGTGATTGATGAAATGTAAATTGATTCCTTTAAAATACATTGGGTGAATTTGGTGGTGTTTTCCCTTTGTTATGATTTGGAATCTTGGTTGGTTTTTGAATTAGGTGTTGTGGGAGGATTTTGGTGGTTTATGTTTTGGAACTTATGTGTGGCTTCTTGAGTTTGGTAGTATGGAAAATGGTGTTACTCTAAAATGGTTCTTTGGTGTTTTTTTGGTTTAATAATGTTATTCCATTAGATGTGGTCATATCCATTGGGTAATGAGGAAAACCAATGGATAGGAACACAAATGATAATGGCTCTTGATAGTGATGCTTTCATTAAACCCTAGTTTTTCAAAGACTTATTTGCCTTTTCCTTTTTCTACTCCCTCTTACTCATCTCAAATGGTTATTTCAAACACTTATTGCTTTCAAAATGGCTCCTTGGTTTATAGTGGTGACATTTTGTTTCAAATGAATTTAAAGGTGGTTCCAAATGTGGTCATGATGGCTTGATCCATTTAGCATTTTGTGATATGGTATGTTTTTTAAAATTACATAAATACCTATTTGGTACCTTTGAGTTTCTTTAATGTTTCATCTTGGTTTTTGAAATGGTATCAAAAATGGTATTGGATTTAGATATTTGAGGCATGGTCATAACATTGAGATTATTTGGAGATTTTTATTGAAACTCATGTGATGTGAATGCCCAATAGGCATGTTGTTTCATTTTTATAAAAAACTTTATGACACATATGATGTGGCATCCTGATGGGCACATATAAATGGATTAATGTGTGATGGGAACCTCTATGGTGGATCCTATGAGGGAGGTTAATCATATAGGTGGTATCATTATTTGGTCTAAGAAAGGATGGTGGTTGTGGGTTTCAGTATGTACCATGTGTGTGAGGACCTCCCCCATTCATTACATACTATTATCTTGGTATTCTAGGGAATCATCTAGAGGGTCAAGTGTTGGTTCTTTATCAACTTTGATTTGATATTTTGGTACTAATTTGGATTTATTGAGAGTCCATGTGGGACATGCCACTAGATTGGCTTATTTAGAGCATCTAGTTGGTTATTGAATGTGAAGATGGACCATATTTCATTAGGTGATTCCAAAATGAGTATGTCCATAGATTTCCTCTAGAGATGTTTAGGAAATTCCAATGATTGACTATCTATATTTTCTTTTTACTTCTGCGGCATGTTGGATATTAGTCTTTCTAGCCTATGAATTCTTGTCTTGTTTCCTTTACATTCATTGTAGAAATTTTTATTATCTGGGTTGGTCTTGTAATGGGATTTTTGTTATGAATAGGAATTTTTTAGAATGTGAACCCATTTTATAAATGAATTATGAGTGTGTTTTTTTACAAAAGAAATTTTTAGAATTCTATTTGATTCTTTAAAGTGATGAAATCCTATTTTCTAGATGTTTTTTAAACCGGTGTTTTTGGACTGACCCAATAAAGGAAATATATGGATTCTATGGTGATTTACTACTGATATGTTTTATGCTCACACCCTACTTGTGCCACTCAGTGTTGGTAGACCTGAGGTGTTTTGTAGGTTCAGGTTTTCAGTTCGGTTTTCTTATGAAGTAAGTTGGTCTTGTGGTTGGTGGTGACCAAGAGGTCACATGGGGATTTTTTTAGCATGGTTTGGTTTTAGTTTTGTATTCAAATTTTTTCTTTTTTAGCATTTATTTTATTTGGACCAATTTTGTATTTATTGGTGTTCAATTACTATTGGTTATGCTATGTGCTCAGTTAGGTTATTGATCCTAGTTTTGGGGGGGGAATCATTCCAATTGTGATATATTTGGTACCTTGTACTGGTCACCAGCCCAGGAGGAACAGGAAATCCTGACATGCATTTTCCTGGACTGAGTTAGGTGATGGGTGGGATGGAAGCCCGGCCTGGTTTTGGACAAAATAGTATCTGATCAGCCCTTTTTTATTTGGAACATCAGGTATACTAGATATTAGGATTATCGGAACTCAAGAGGTAGGTTTGAAAATGACTTCAAGATCTCTTTCTCATTTCAATATCCACATTTCCAAGGGTAGTCTAGGTTCTTTTTCTTAGTTTTTGTAGTATGTATGGGGAATGATAATGTAGTCAAGGCCTCGTGTCATGACTACAAATAATATTTTGTCAAGGCCTTGTTCCAAGACATTAGTTTGTCTCATGATACCTACTAATGCATCGAGAAGATATATTGGGATCCACCCATCACTTACTATGTCCAGTCCATTCTTCATATGAAAAGGCTAAAACATAATCTAAACATTCATATTAAAACTAGCATACAAAATGTCAATATTTTAACCAAAAACAATGAATGGTATAAAAATAGAACATCCACAGTCAAACACAACTCATTAAATACAATATGGAAGATTGTATTATAATAGATTAACCTCAATTGAGAATAATGATGGATATTGAAATAGATGAAAATAATCATCAAAACTATTTGAGATAAATAACCCCCTTTTCTGGAAAACATTTAAAAGTCACACTATTTATCAAGAAGCCATTTAAAATAGATTTTTGAATCAAATTTTCCAATACCACTTGGAAACTTTAAAAAGGAATTTTAATTTTAAAACATTAGTGTCTATATAAATAAATCCTTAAAACCATTTTTAATACAAGGACATTAATGATAAAGATTTATAAGATTAAATCTTTAAAACATTTAAAATGATAATTTCGTTAGAGTTCATAACAAAATGAGAGACACTTGAATACAAATAATTGAGGTAATAAAAACTTTATGATATCATGAGAATAAACAGATTCCTGATATACTATATTAAAGTACATTATATACACCATATAAAAGTGAATTGGCGTATAACAACAAAGAAGTCTCAATGGAATGTAAATTGAGATGAAATCCCTTATAAATACCGTATTCTTAGGTTAAGAATAAATCAATGACATAATTATGTGTGAAAAATATAAATACACTCAATATGATTGAATATTCTGTGTAAATCAGTCAGAGTAAATTCACACATATTCTGGTAAAAACAATACCAATGACTCAGATGTTTAACTCAATGAATGGAAATTGAGTTAAGATTACTCTTATCAAGTTCATATCAATGACATGAGAAATTATCAATGGAGTGATTATGTGTATCAAAAGTATATACACACAAAATGGAGTGGAAATTACTACATAAATAATAAATATTGATTCCACACATAATCTTGGAGTAAAATAATCAATGAAGTATGTGTAATGCCCAAAGAGTGGAAATCGAAATTAGAAATTCCCTTACCGATTTGGTGACTTACAAAACATACACCCCATGAAAGAAGGATCATAAAATGAAGATTTAAATACCCATTAATTAATTTATGTTACATAAGTAAAACAATCATGAGCTGTACATACACCACACAAAATTAAATAGTGGCAATATAGAATGAATCTCACTGAAATAAGAAGTGAGATGAAAACCATGTTGTAATCGATCGAGTCATATGAACAAAAGTTAATAACCACCAAATAAATCACAAGCTACCATGAATATAAAGATAATCATGATAATATATATCAAATGGCCATACACAATACACCACATGAAATAAAAAAGTGGTGAACAATGGAAATCTCACAGAATGAAAAGTGATATATGAAACCCCTTACCTCAAGTCTTACTTATATTTTATGTTCCTTGTTCTTCCTAAATAATAAACATAAGTTAATTTCTACTTGATTAAGAACATTTTTCGAGTTTATTATTCTTTTTATATCACTTATTACCTTGTTATATCAATTAGTTAATTATTTGAGTTCATATTGGATATTTTATCTATGTTCGGAACTTGAGTCAAAAATGAACTTGTTATAATAAAAATTTTCCCATGTGGTCAAAATTCCATTATATCCAGAATGATATACATGATTTAGATATCATATATATATATATAAATTATATCAAGTATATATATATATATATGTATGTATTTATAACAGTATATAACATTTGGAGATAAGAAATGAAATGCACAGTTCATGGAGATGGTAAGTCGTACGTACGCATGAACATTACATTCATTGCTATTTTGTATTTTAATGGAATGAAAACATAATTATACATAGGTATATTATAATTAAATTATAATATCATAAATAATATAATTAACTCCATCCTTTATACATCCCACATAAGGCATTAATGAGTCATATCACTTTGAGGGGGCGGGAGTCCGCACTTCCTCAAATGAAATGTCATGTTTACCCATAAAGGAAACCATAAAGGTATGATATAAATGAAAAATAGAGAAGAATAAAAAAACATAAACATAATATATATCATATATAAATACAGTTTCATCTTAATGTCCACCATGAGAGGCGGTAGAAGATAATTGAACAATCATCGTTTCGTGAGGTGTTAGTTTGTCATCCACAGAAACAGTTTGTTCTTTACCCATTAGATGTAGGTGTGTGTAAGTGTAGTTAGAACCCTTCTCATAAAAACATCCTAGTATATTGAGGATACTGGTTTTTTTATAAAATAAAGGAATAAAAAGAGTTTAGGTGTTGGAGAAGTAAAATAAAAGAAAAGAAGTTAAGAGAAACCATTACCATTAATTTGGTTAACTTCTGTTGGTTTGAACCAAAAGGACTTATTGAACTAACTTATGCCTAAGTTAAGGATTCGTGTGGAATAGAGGGATCTTGAGAGCTTATTTAAGAAGGGGTTGGAAGAGCCAAGGTACTTGAGAGGTGTGAGGAATGGGTTAGAAGTGGTGTCCTTTTATAAGAGAGAGGAGGGGCTCTTTTGGAAAGTTTGGAAATATTGTTTTATTATAAACATATCTTCAGTTTCAAAAGGTCAAAAAACTCATTAAAGTCGGAGATAATATTTCTAATATTATAAAAAAAACCATCCGATAATAATTGGACAGGTTTTTCATATTGTTTTAATATTAATAACATAATTTATTTAAATTATTTATTAATGAGGTGAATACTTCATCATTATTGTGTCATAGATAATTTAATTTATTTGATATCTAAAAATTATAAAAAAAATATAATATAGGAAATATTTTTATCTTTATAATGAATATTTATAGTCTAAAATAGGAATTATATAACCCCATGTACAAATTTATATACTAAAAGATACTTGTTAATGTCATTTTTGTCTTTACTTTAAGTTAATTAAAATAAAGGGTCATTATCACTCTTGAGTGGCGTCATGGGGTCCCAAAATCGACCTAAGGATGCCCATGGTCGGCCATGACTCATTAAATAAGGTTAGGACGAGTGTTAAAGTAATTTTTTATTATTATAATATTCTTTTTACCTTAAATTACCCTATTTACCTTTAACCGCGGTAAATAAAAATAAAAAGGTACTATTCACCAAAAATTATTTTCATCTTATTGAACCACATTTTACTTACTAATAACAACCATGTATGTTAGATTTTTAAAATTATATTCACATAAGTGGTAAAATTTCATTTAAATGAAAATGTCATTTTTTTAACTGCTATTAAGTAGTTTTACTATTCATCAAAAAATGATGTTTTTCATAAAAATACCAAAAATTCAGCCTAATCTATATTTGATATTCAAAATTCAAAAATAATGTCTATTTTACCAAATTCAAAACATATAAGTTGCATTAATTAATTTAAAATTGATTCCCGTTGTCAAAATAAATAGAATGTTTTTAAGAAACAATAACTATCAAAAGATCGAAACTTGTTTGACTATAATTTCAAAGTGAAATTAATTACAATGACCAACATTGGATTAAATGGTAAAAATATAATATAATTATACTTCCAAACCATTCAAATGTATAATTGAACACAATAAATTATTTTGATTAAAAAAGTTGTTTGCAATTAAAATTTAGTATTTTCACTATTCACCCAAATATGAATGTTATCTGAAAAAACATGAAAAAAATTATTGAAAATAAATTCTTATGCCCTGATTCTAAATAAAAAGTTTATTTTGAAAAATTAAATATTTAAAAGTGTTAATTATTGGATTTAAAAATGGTTCGCCATTAAAAGGCTGTAAAATTTCATTTTTAAAAAATACTTCCTTTATCTAAAAAATGAATTTTTCCTTATATTATGTCTAAGAAACACATAATATGGATGTTAAAATTATATGAAATATATAAAATTCAAAATTCAGTTAATACTATCCATAACTGCTTTTGAACAGCTAGTTTTTTAAGTCGTTGTGCGCTCGAACTCGGTGTTGTGTGAGGTGAAAGCTATTGAATTACTTTAAAGAGATAATTTACTATGAAACCTTGGGGTGTTACATTCTCCCCTCCTTAAATAAATTGCATCCTCGCAATTTAAGCTCAGTATTGAAAATTTGGGTTTTGAAATTTCAAAATATCTTAGTTGAAATCCCACATCGAAAATAGATTAATGAGGCCTTTATTTTAAAATAAATAAAGGTAAGTATGAAGGTTATCGAAAATAACACATACTTGGGTTCCATTATGAAAACATGGATATGGAAGAGAGACTAATCATCAAGTTCTGATGGAGAGTGATCGAGAATATTATTAAGAGAATTTAACAATCTGAAATCCATAAACTTGTGATGGGTTTAAAGGTCTTTGATTACCCAGTGGGAAAAGTAAAAAAAAACAACATTTTGGTTTTAAGTTCCTTTTCATAATGTTGATGAATTTATTTATGATATTGACTAAGAGTATAAGTAGATATACTTACATTATAAGTAGAGTTTCATCCATTAATAAATATCTACCACAAACTCATCTTTTCTCCAAACGATGAGTATTAAAGATGTCTTAGTTACACCTGAAGCGCTACAATCAACTTATAGAGGATCACATAATCCAAAAAGGATGAACTATATATTTCCCTTGTCATCAAATTTTAACCAATACCAAAATGGTTAGTACATGATCACTTGATCCCCGAAGAGGAAAATCCTTTATAGAAAGAAATACTACTCTTAATCTCCAAAATTTAAACAAACAATACCCAATGTTCAACAAATACCCTTAAATGAAAAATTGTTCTTAAAATCCTTAAATATAATCCTAAATAATATTGAAACCCAAAACTCAGATGAATTTGATTACGTAGTCTTCCACGTTAAATTGTATCTCCAAATAACATCGACTACTCTTAAAGTCACATACTTAAAAGTAAATAACCTAATCACATATTCTCTATGATAGGTTAATAATTTACATAAATAACCCAATCACTATAAATCCACAATATTAACATTGAAAAATATCCACCATTACTCCTAAAATCAAATCCTTTATTATTCTATTTTCTTTAGGCATATAGTATGCCCAATAGAGTGAACATCTTCCAAAATAACATTTATCACTTAATCATCAAATCATTTTCCTAAACAAAGGATATCCATTTGATAATACATAATGTCCCAAATAAACTTAATAAAATCATCTAACTAAAAATAATTAGTCAGACTAACTAGGGACTTCATGTAGTCCAGGGGTAGGCGATAAATCCCAATCACACTCTGGTTGTGGGTTTGATTCCCACAGCTTTGTCTGACGCGATGGGTTGTCAGACGGTCTGCATGTTATACTTTTTTAAAAACTATATTTTATTATATTACCAAAATGAGATTAATTCCTCAAAATAACGGTAACATAATTTAACCACAAATTTTATCTCATACCTTTCATTTTCATCCCAAAATATAATAACATGAAATTGCCTCAAACCTAATGATCATATAAAACCAAATGGTTATTTATAACTATATCCACAAGAGAAAATATAAGTCTTCCTCAAATATCATTTTCACATGACAAACTGCAGGGTTACTAATACAAGAGAAAATTATTCTAAAGTAATCCCATCAACAAGGAGCACTAATACTTTTAAACATTTCGCCAACCATTTATTTCCACATAACTTCTTATTTGACCAAGAGGATATCCTATAGAATAGGGCATTCACTTGGGTAATTTCCAGGTCCCCTACATTTACGAATAATGACTGTAAATGGATTATTGGGACCATTTTTATTTCCAACCATAGTACTCCTCATTTTTCCTCAACAATTCTTTACTTTATGCCCTTCTTTCCCACTCATAAACCATTTCTTTGTTATATTGAGACACATTCTTGGGTGTGTCCTTCTACATTTCCTGCATGATGGAAATTGACATTTCATTTCTCCATGGTCTCCACTGTTGGATCTCTAATCATTCATCACCTTTCTCTTCTTTGTTGAGTCTGGGAGTTGGTTAATATATATGTTGTTGATCATATTTTTGGAAAACTGATTCGGCATGAACACGATATCTTTTACGCCTATCAACATTCCATTTTTTTCCTCATTTCCACCATCATTCCCACCTTGTACATCATGCTCAAAGTTACTATGACTTCTTTGGAATCTAGCCATTGACTAAAACCAGAAATCATTGTGTGAGTAACAATAGTCATAACATCATTTAGAGAATATCATGACACCATATTTTCAAATTGAAACACCCGAGGATTAACCGAGGTCATTTATTCTCATCTTATATTAAAATCCATCAAATCGGTCTGTAAGGGACATGTAAATTATCCTAAGCATATCCTCTAGGAGTGTCGTAACAAAGAGTGCAACAAGTCCTGTTGTCGTGTACTAGGATACCCTAGGTCAAGCCCAAAACTCCTTGTCAGAGTTTTCACTCTTAGGTACATCTGTGTCAGAGCCGCCTCTACCTACATGTATCCAGACAGGGATGTATTTCATGGAAAATACAAAAAATCTCTACATTACCAAAATTATAGGAAGTTCTTCTCTACTAATCTTCAAAGTATATCTTAGGGTAATCTGATATAATCAGAGTTTATATAAATCTAGTTTCCAAGGTTTGTACTAAACTTCCTCTGATACAAACTGTAACGCCCCGACCCCAGAATCTAAGTGTCGATGCATTATTTTAATACATTGGAATGATTAATAGGAAACAAGTCCCAAAGGACTGATCTGTTTAGTAATATTGGAAACAAGATACATACATAAGTTCAACATTACAACTTGAAAAGAAAAATAACAATAATTTCATCAATTAGAAACATCCAAGCTTCTTAGATTATGTCTGCAAGTCACTTATAACTAACTTCTTCATATCCTGGGAAAATGAAACATTAGAAAGTAGTCAACACAAACGCCCATTAATAGTATGCGATACAGTGGAAGATAACATAAACATTAGGCATGGTGAATAATTGAAAACACATGTCTTTACAAATAATAAACATGAAAACTTTATGGCGGGAATATGATATTACTTAATAATGCCACAATAAAACATAGTCATGGGTATTCTACTAGTCTAATAACCCCATGAAATATTAATAGTTAATCTCATAATGATGGAATGCATAATTTTAGACATCATAACCACATAGTCAAGGCCTCGTGCCAAGACTACAAATAAGATTTTGTCAAGACCTTGTGCCAAGACACTAGTTTGTCTCATGTAACCTACCGATGCATCGAGGGCTATAGAAGGCTCCACCCATAACTTAATAAGTCCAATGAAGTCCTTATATGAAAAGTTTGAAACATAATCTAAACATTCGTATTAAAACTAGCATACAAAATTTCAACATGTTCACCACAAAGCATGAATGGTATAAAAATAACACATCCACAGTTAAACATAACTCATTCAGTAAAATATGGAAGATTGTATTATAATAGATTAACCTCAATTGAGAATAATGAAGGATATTGACATAGATGAAAATAATCATCAAAAATATTTGAGGGAAATATCCCCCTTTTTCTTGAAAACAATTAAAAGTCACACTGTTTATCAAGAAGCCATTTAAAATATATTTTTGAATCAAAGTGTACCATACCACATTGAAACATTTAAAAGGAATTTTAATTCTAAAACATTAATTTTCATATAAATAAATACTTAAAACCATTTTTTAAACATGGACATTAATGAGAAAGATTTAGAAGAATAAATCTTTAAAACATTTAAAATGATATTTTAGATAGAGTCCACAACCAAATAAGAGACACCTGAATACAAATAATTGAGGTAATACAAAATTTATGATGTCATGAGAATAAAGGGATTCATGATCTACTATGTTAAAGTACATTATATACACAATATAAAAGTTAATTGGTGTATGACACATGCCTGTCGTGGGGTGTGACAAAAACAAATATTACCTAAGTTAAAATGCAGTAGAGTGGTTATCCTAGGTTTTCTCTAGAGAGGAGTGCACAACAATTAAGCTATCACCTTAAAATAAGAGAAAGAAGTGAGGATGTTTTTAGAAATTGATTGATTTTGAAAAGACAAGAGTGAAGGAAAGAGGTTTAATAAAAGGATTGAGAACAAATTGATAAAACAAGTAATTGAAACTATTATATGAGAAGGGTGATTAGGTTAGAGTTGTTTCTCCATTTGTAATTCTATCATAGTTCCAATTTATCCAATTCTCTTATGTTAAATCGTTAAGAGTGAGAATCCACGATCGTTTCTTCTCACTCCCTTGGTCAATTAAAAATGTGAGAATAAACCTTACTAAAATATTTGGTTGGTCTAATATCATTCCAATGTGTAATAGAGTTGTAGAAAATACCTCTAATTATCTTAGTCAATTCCAAATCGGGTCTTGTTTAACCCAAGTAATCAAGATCATTCACTACTCCTCACACACGTATCGGTGATCACCGAGTACTTCACCACTAAGTCCTAGTCTATTCCATCATTTATAATCCATAACCTAGTGTGGGGATATATTGATCATTGAACAAATATAAATGAACAACAGAATCTAAAATCAGATACAATCGTACATGATAATAAAAACTGTTATAGGAAATTGAAACTGATTCACATAAGAGAAGAGGATTTTAAAACATTAAGAGAAGGAACACATCAAATGCAACATGGAAAACCTCTCCTTCCCCAATCACACAGAAGTTTACCCCACCATGGTAAGGGTAATTGTGACTAATGGGAAATAAGAATTCATTACAAAACTAAGAAGAACAAAAGAGAGAAAACAAAGAACAGAAAATTTGATGCTCCAGATTCTGTCATCGAGAAGTTTTCCTCTGTTCTTCCCACATGTCGGAAAAAACACACTAATTTCCCTTCTTATTGAATGTTTTAAATGAAGGTTTCTATCGACACTCAAAATTTGAGAGTCATTGGACAGGTGTAAAGAAAGATATGGCTGAATCAACGACCATTGCTTTTCTGGCCGCCAAACACTGTTTCACCCACTCCACTTGGACGCGCCCAAAATATGCCTTAATGAGATTCATATTTTATGAAATTTAATATGAACTGTACCTTGAAATCCCTTTGTCGACACTAGTAAGAAGAACCCCATTCTAAGGTCGTATTAAGGAGATATTCTATATTTAATGCAGTGGGGTCCATTCTGCCTGCCAAACTAATTTCTCTACTTGATTGAATTTTTTGTACCATAGGGTTTCGAATTAGGTCTTGGTCCAGAAGGCACATTTGAATACCACAAGCATAGGAATCCTAAAAAAGGATTCACTTCAATTGGACCCGTATTATAAAAGTTATGCCTGAAAAAGATAAGCTATATAAACTGCCAATTTTACAGAATTACCCCATTTTCACATTTAAGCCCAAAATACACCAAAAACACATAAATGATGCAAATACACTAACATTGAATAATTGGGAGGGATTAAATAACTGAAAAACATATAAATAATAATGAAAATATTAACTCTATCAATTCCCCCACACTTATCACTTGGACTCCTGGACAAGTCAGAATCAAAATAAAATCAAAGTAAATTCAAAACACATATCCATGAGATCCACCAATTTGAAAACAAGAAACAAAATATATCACGCCTCATTAAAATCTATTATTTCATACTCTTAATTTAAGATCATTCAATATATTTACTCTTCATTTATCGTCCCATGCACACGAATCAGTTATTTAACTTTCATTATCTCTCATCACACAAATTTTCAATTATTTAGCAATGTCTTTCTCATCCAAACTCATACAAGGGTCACCATAGGCTTGATAAATTCCTACATCTCCACCCGATGTGAGTCAAAGACATATGTTTATCATGAGGACTTTTTAAGGTTATTCTGTGGCTTTCGGTTTGTAGGATTTCTATGTGAAAGATTCTGAGGCAGAATGAGAGGGCTTGGCTCTTTTTGAAGCAAAATTGCATTAATCTAAATTTCACAAAAGTATGGTCTCCTATTCACTCCCCTTAGTAGAAAATAAGCTCCTTCTTCATGGAATCTCATGGAATGTTCCCAAAGTTCATAATTTCAATAGAAAACATTTCAATCTTCTCAAATATAATATTTCTTGAAAGCTCCAGAAAAGGCACAGCTTTCTTTTTTTTCATTAGAAGCTCCAGAAAGGCACAACTTCTCTCATCATGAAAGCTCCAGAAAAGGCACATCATTCAGCAAGATGGTTTTTTTCAGCAGCAATAACATATCTTCGAAATTTTTTTCACCCAAAGTATCCCCAAATAAGGCAGTACCATATAAGACATCTTCCCCCCGCACTTATGTTCAAATAGATCATGCAATTTCACTTCAAGAGCAGGTTGGATAGGGAATATTGGCTTGTAATGTGGCTAACCTAATAGGATTTTCATGGCTTCTATAGGCTACAAGGATTAAATGTTCAAGTTAGGCCATTATGAAATGGATTATATTGAAAAGGGGGCTTTCAAACCAAAGAAATTTCTCAATCATTTGAAACACAAGTACCTCAAACCCTCAAGTTTTGACAGGAATAAATCAAATTCTGGTTAAATCAAGCATGATTTGGTTCTCTCAAGAAGTGAGGTGAATGTAAAGTATATAGAAATAATAGGTTTAGAAGCCTCATGGGAATGTGATTTAAAATATAAAGACAGTTATATGTGGCATTGGATTCAAAAAACAGAGTATTTTTTCATGAAATTCCCAAAGAATTGAACTTGAAACAATATCATTTTCAACATTTATTTAAGTTCAGTTTCAAGGAATAAATTATTTCACTCATGGAGATGGGTTTCAAAAATACCAATGATAATCATTTAAACTCAAAAGTTTCAAAAAAACACAAAAATTTAAAAATAAGCACACAAAATTTGAGACACACACATGTTTTTATTAAAATAAATAGGAAAAAAACAACACATAAAAATCCTAAAATACAAAGGTTCCATCCCCCACACTTAAATGATACAATGTCCGCAATGCATTAAAATGTATTTAACACGTATGAATATTGGAAATTGAATCATAGAAATCATGAAAATATAAAGGAGAGGTACGACCTGATGGGGTTTCTTGATAAATAGGTTGGAGGATTGTGATCTCCTCCATTGGCTCTGATGGCATGGTCCCAAGTAATTTCCTCAATCTGTGCCCATTAACAGTGAATGGATCCTTAGCTCCATCCTTCACAATCTGCACAGCACCAAAAGGATATACATTAGTAACTATAAATGGACCTTCCCACTTGGAACGAAGTTTACCTGGCATCAGTTTGAGTCTTGAATTGAATAACAACACCTTGTCTCCAAGATGAATGTCTTTTGGTTGGATCAGTTTGTCATGATCCACTCGTGTTCTGTCTTTGTAAATCCTATAATTTTCAAATTCATCCCCTCTAATTTCTTCCAGGTCCTGTAACTGAAATCTTCTCTCTTTCCCATCACTTTCAAGATCTATATTCATCTTCCTCATAGCCCAGTATGCCTTGTATTCCAATTCCACAGGTAAGTGAAAAATTTTCCCATAAATCAGCCTATATGGACTCATTCCAATTGGGGTTTTGTAGGCTGTCCTGTAATCCCATAATGTGTCTTCTAAACTTTGGCTCCAATCCTTCATATTTGGATTAAAAGTCTTTTCCAAAATTCCTTTGATTTATCTATTGGACACTTCAGCTTTCCCATTAGTCTGTGGATGATAGGGAGTTGATGTTTTATGATGCACCCTATACTTTTTAACAAAGGCTCTATTCTTCTGTTGCAAAATTTAGTCCCTTGATCACTAATGATGGCTCTAGGAACTCTAAACATACAAAATATGTTAGCTTTGACAAAATCACAAACAACTTTAGCATCGTTAGTCCTGGTGGCTTTTGCTTCCACCCATTTTGAAACATAATCAACATCAAGAAGAATATAAGAATTTCAAAATGACATTGGGAAAGGTCCCATAAAATATATCCCCCAAACTTCAAATATTTCACAAAAATTAAGTGGATTTTGGGGCATTTCTTGTCTATTTGAAATATTTCTTGAAAATTGACATTTTTCACACCGTTTACAAAATTCATGAGAATCTTTGAAAAGTGTTGGCCAATAAATTCCAGATTCTAAAACCTTTCTTGTTGTCCTTTGAGGTCCAAAGTGGCCTCCACAAGCTAATGTGTGAAAAAACTTAAAGACAGAATCAATTTCATTTTTAGGCAAACATCTTCTTATCATTTGCTCATTGAAAATATTCTATAGAAATGGATCATCCTAGATGTAATATCTAGGTTTAGCTTTCAATTTGTGAATTTGGTGATAATTTAAATGAGATGGGACCTGAGATGTTACCAGATAATTGACCATGTCAGCATACCAAGGTACTTCTCCTTCAATCAAGTACAACTGCTCTCTTGGAAGGTGATCATTTAGTGGTTCAGTGTCTGGAATTTCAACTTCAGCGGTGTTGGGTAGTCTACTTAAGTGATCAGCCACTTGGTTCTCAGATCCCTTCTTATCTTTGATTTCTATGTTGAACTCATGTAGTAGTAGAATCCATCTCACTAGCCTTGGTTTTGCTTCAACCTTCTTCATCAAGTACCTAAGAGCTGCATGATCAGAAAACACAATGACTTTAGTTCCAAGAAGATACGATCTAAATATTTCTAAAGCAAAAACAACTGCTAAAAAATCTTTTTCTGTGGTTGTGTAGTTGAATTGGGCCACATCTAAGGTTTTTGAGGAATATGCAATGACTTGTGGCTTGCCCTCAATTCACTGAGAAAGGACAGCTCCAACTGCTTGGTTTGAAGCATCAAAAAGTAGCTCAAATGGTTCTTCCCAATTTGGTGGCTGCATCATTGGTGGTGTAATCAATCTCTTCTTCAACTGATCAAATGCTTCCCTACATGAACCATTGAAATCAAAATCAGCATCTTTCAAAAGTAATCTAGAGAGAGGGAGAAAAATCTTACTGAAATATTTTATAAACCTCCTATAGAATCCTGCATGTCCTAAAAATGATCTAACATGTTTCACACAAGTTGGGTAAGGAAAAGAATTTGTCACTTCAATTTTTGATTTATCAACTTTAATGCCTTTTTGAGAAATGACATCCCAAGGAAAATTCCTCTCTCAACCATAAAATGACACTTTTCAAAATTCAAAACAAGGTTTTTTTCAATGCATGTTTTCAAAACTTTTTCCAGATTTTTCAAACAATGGTCAAAAGAATTTCCAAAAACTATGAAATCATCCAAGAAAACCTCCAAGAAATCTTCAATGTGATCAGAAAATATTCTTAACATACACCTATGAAATGTACCTGGAGCATTACACAATCCAAATGGAATCCTTTTGTATGCAACAGTGCTGAAAGGACAAGTAAAGGTAGTCTTCTCTTGATCTTCGGGAGCAATGGGTACCTGAAAATAACCCGAAAATCCATCCAAAAAGCAATAATGAGTTCTACCTGCCAACCTCTCTAGAATCTGGTCAATGAAAGGGATAGGGAAATGATCTTTTCGAGTGACCTGATTCATCTTCCTAAAATCTATGCATACTCTCCAGCTATTCTAAATTCTCACAGGGATTAATTCATTCTTTTCATTCCTCACTATGGTTAGGCCAGTTGTCTTTGGGACTACATGGATGGGGATAACCCATTGTGAATCTGATATAGGATAGATGATCCCAGCTTCTAATAGCTTCTCAATCTCTTTTTTCACAACCTCCATCAGGGTAGGTTTCAGCCTCCTTTGGGGTTGTCTGACAGGTTTGGAATCTCCCTCAAGAAAAATTCTATGTGAGAAAATTTTTGGGTTTATTCCTAGGATATCACCTAAGCTCCACCCTATTGCATGGAAATTCTCTCTCAAAATCTCAATCAATGATTTTTCTTGAGTTTTAGATAGATTACTAGCAATTATTACTGGTAATTTCTCTCCCTCTATAAGGTAAACATATTTCAAATCAGTGGGGAGTGGTTTTAATTCTAGATCAGGAGGATGCTCAAGAGATGAAACTAAATTTAGGTACTCCACTTCCAATGGTTTGACATCCTGCACACAAGAAATCATATCATCTTCATCATCATTTAACAAATTATCAAAGAAATCAGATTTTACCTCTTCTTCCAACAAGAAATCAGAACCTCTAAGAGTTTGGGAATCCATATGTTCAGTGATATCTTTAATGGAAAAATTATCTCTTAATGATAAAAATTCATGAAACATACCTGATTCTTCAATTGGTTCAATATCATATTCATGGGAGAGTGCGAAGAGTGAATGATCATCTGATGGGTGCCTCATGGATTCAAAAATATTGAAGTGGACAGTGTTATCTCCAAACTCCATGGTAAGTGTCCCTTAATGGACATTGATGATGGTTTTGGTCGTCTTTAAGAATGGTCTCCCCAAAATTATGGGTGAGTGTGATGGGATCCTATCATCTTCCATATTCAACACATAAAAGTCAGCAGGGAATAAAAGATCTTTGACTTTTACCAGGACATCCTCCAGAACTCCTGCTGGGAAGACTGTGGATCTATTTACAAGCTAGACCACCACTCTTGTGGGCTTCAAGTCTCCCATCTGCAAAGAAGTATATACTGAGTGAGGCAATACATTAATTGATGCACCTAAATTGCACAAAGCATTAGAGAAATTTAATGAACCAATGGTGCATGGAATAGAAAATGTCCCTGGATCTTGACATTTGGTTGGTAATTGTGGTGTGATAAGGGATGAGATGCTTCTTCCCAAATTGATCCTCTCATTCCCTTGAAGTCTCCTTTTCTTGGTGCAAAGATCCTTCAAAAACTTAGCATACTTTGTAACTTTTTTGAGTTCTTCAAGCAGAGGTATGTTGATTTCCACTTTCTAGAAGGTGTCCATAATTTCTTTTTGCAGTTCTTCTTCTTGTAACCTCTTTGATTCAATCATCCTTGATGGAAATGGTGGTGGCATATCTTTCTTCTCCCTTTGTTGCCTTTGAAATTGTGTTTCTTGTTTCTTCCTTCTTGGCCTATCATTATCATCCTCCTCTCTCTTATCTTCTTCCCGATGCATTTTAATATAATTTTCATCATTTCTAACTTCATTCTCACCCAAATTAGTTTTTCTTGTTTCAGGTTCAATGGTGGATGGTGGTTGGAGTTCTTTTCCTCTTCTTGTAGTTATAATACTAACATTGTCTTTTGGGTTTGGGACTGTTTGGGAAGGGAGTTTACCTGGATTTTTGGTTATAAAGTCCATGAGACTTTCAAACTTGTTGGAAAAATCTTTAACATTGTCTTTCAGTCCTTCAAACTCGGATTTTTGTTGGTTTTGAATTGGAGGTTGTGAACTGGTGGATGGTTTCTCATAGGGTCTTTGGAGATTGGTTGGTTTTTAGTATGAAGGCTGGTTATAAGATGGTTTTTGTTGAAATGGTGGTGGATTCTGGAATTGATTCTGGAATGGTGGTTGGTTTTGAAACTGGTTTTGTTAAGGGGGTCTACCTTGATTCTGCTAATTTCCAAACCCATATTGGACTTGGTTAGGATCTCTCCATCCTTGATTTTGTTGGAACTTCCTTGGTTGAAAGGCTGGTGCACATGTTTCTATTCCCTATATTTCAGAACATTGGTCAGTAAAATGATCAGGTGATGAGCATAAACCACATACCTTAGCTGGCGCTTGTTGGTCACTAACTTGCTTCAAGGCCATCTGTCTCACCAAACTAGTAAGCTCTTAAATATTAGTTTCTAATAAGGGTGATGGATGAGAAGTGCATACCTCATTAATACCTCTTGTTCCAATACCTCTTGTTCCAAATTGCTGCAACTTTTTGGGAAATCTTCTCAATCAAGTCCTTGGATTCTTCTGGTGACTTTTCAATCAGTGCACCTCCAGATGATGCATCAAGAAGGTTTCTCTCATTGTCCAGTATTCCTTGATAGAAGAAGACAAGAAAGTGGTGTTCCTCAATGGCTTTATGCGTACAGCTGGCACATAGCTTCTTAAATCTCTCCCAGTACTCGTAAAGGGTTTCTCCATATGATTGTCGTATGGCGTAGATATCCTTCTGAATGGATGTGATTCTAAAGGTGGGGAAGAATCTTTGCATAAAACATCTTACCAGGTCATTTCAGTCATGTACGTCTTTAGTTTTTAGGTCGTACAACCATTCTTTAGCAGTTCCATCCAATGAAAACGGAAATGCCTTCCACTTTACATGCTCCTCAGTAATTCCACGGGGTCTGAAAGTTGAGCAAACATGTGTGAACTCTTTAATGTGTTTGTTTGGATCTTCACCTGCCAAACCATGAAAGTTTAGAAGCAAAGGAATCATGTTAGGTTTCATTTCAAAATCATTTCGTAACACTGGAATGGCATGTTGATTGTTTTGATTAAGGAATTATGGTGCACAGAGGTCTCTAAGTGTTTGGTTTTGATTTTCAGCCATGATGACAGGCTCAGAGTGAACACATGAAGCTTCACTTGAGTCTGCAAGGGGAAATTCCTCAAATTCATATTCCAAATTAATGTTTCTAAGTCTATTCAACAAGGTTCTTTCAATTTCAGGATCTATGGGTAAAGGTTCAATTTTTGAGGTTCGAGTCATGCAATTTTGAAGAGAAAAGATGAAAAGAGAGAAAATAAAAGAAAAGAAATGTTGGCGCTACCTCCCCGTAAACGGGGCCAAGTTTTGACACGTGCATGTCTTGGGGTGTGACAAAAACAAATATTACTTCAGTTAAATTGTAGTAGAGTGGTTATCCTAGGTTTTCTCCAGAGAGGAGTGCACAACAATTAAGCTGTCACCTTAAAATAAGAGAAAGAAGTGAGGATGTTTTTAGAAATTGAATGATTTTGAAAAGACAAGAGTGAAGGAAAGATGTTTAATAAAAGTATTGATAACAAATTGATAATACAAGTAATTGAAACTATTATATGAGAAGGTTTATTAGGTTAGATTTGGTTCTCCATTTCTAATTCTATCATAGTTCTAATTTATCCAATTCTCTTCTGCTAAATCATTAAGAGTGAGAATCCACGATCGTTTCTTCTCACTCCCTTGGTCAATTAAAAATGTGAGAATAAACCTTAATAAAATCTTAGGCTGGTATACTCTCCTTATAATGTGTAATAGAGTTGTAGAAAATACCCCCAATAATCTTAGGCAATTCCCAATCGGGTCTTGTTTATCCCAAGTAATCAAGAACATTCACTACTCCTCACACACGTACAGGTGATCACCGAGTACTTCACCACTAAGTCCTGGTCTATTCCATCGTTTATAAACCAGAACCTAGTATAGGGAGATATTGATCATTGACCAAATATAAATGAACAACAGAATCTAAAATCAGATACAATTGTACATGTTAATAAAAACTGTTATAGGAAATTGAAACCGATTCACATAAGAGAAGAGGATTTTAAAACATTCAGAGAAGGAACTCATGAAATAAAAGATGGAAAACCTCTCCTTCCATAATCACACAGAATTTTACCCCACCATGGTAAGGATAATTATGACTAAGGGGAAAGAATAATTTATTACAAAACAAAGAAGAACAAAAGAGAGAAAAAAAAGAACAGAAAATTTGATGCTCCAGATTCTGTCTTCCAGAATTTTGCCTCTTTTCTGCACACCATACGGCCGAACCTTGCTTATGTCCCTTCTTATAGAATGTTGGAAATGAAGTTTTCTATCGACCCTGAAAGTTTTAGAGTCAGTGGACAGGTGTAAATAAAGATATGCCCGAATCAATGACCATTACCTTTCTGGACGCCAAAAACTGTTTCACCCACTCCACTTGGACGCGCCCAAAAGATGCCTTAATGAGATTCATATTTTATGAAATTTAATATTAACCATACCTTTAAAGTCCTATGTCGACAAAATCTAGAATCACCTCATTCGAAGGTCTTCTTAAAGATATATTCCATATTTAATGCAGTGGGGTCCATTCTTCCTGCCAAACTGATTTCTCCACTTGATTGAATTTTTTGTACCATTGGGTTTCGAATTAGGTCTTGGTCCAGAAGGAAAATTTAAATCCCACAAGCATAGGAATCCTAAAAAATGGATTCAGTTAAATTGGACTCATATTATAAAAGTTATGCCCAAAATATAGAAGCTATATAAAACTGCCAATTTTACAGAATTACCCCATTTTCACATTTAAGCCCAAAATACACCAAAAACACATAAATGATGCAAATACACTAACATTTAATAATTGGGAGGGATTAAATCATTTAAAAACATATAAATAATAATTAAAATATTATCTCTATCAGTGTATAACAACAAATAAGTCTCAATAGAATGTAAATTGAGATTAAATCCCTTATAAAGACTGTATTCTTAGGTTAAGAATAAATCAATGACATAATTATGTGTGAAAAATATAAATACACTCAATATTATTGAATATTCTGTGTAAATTAATCAGAGTACATTCACACATATTCTGGTAAAAACAACACCATTGACTCGAATGTTTAACTCAATGAATGGAAATTGAGTTAAGATTACTCATATCAAGTTCATATAAATGACTTGAGAAATTATAAATAGAGTGATTATGTGTATCAAAAGTATATCCACACAAAGGGGAGTGAAAATTAATACATAAATAATAAATATTTATTCCACTCATAATCTTGGAGTAAAATAATCAATGAAGTATGTGTAAAGCCCAAAGAGTGGAAATCGAAATTAGAAATTCCCTTACCGATTTGGTGACTTACGAAACATACACCCCATTAAAGAAGGATCATAAAATGAATATTTAAATACCCATAAATTAATTTATATTACATAAGTAATACAATCATGGGTAGTACATACACCACACAAAAGGAAATAGTGGAAATATAGCATGAATCTCATAGAAATAATAATTGAGATGAAAAACATGTTGTAATCAATCGAGTCGTATGAAAAAAAGTTAATAACCACAAAATGAATCACATAATACCATGAATATAAATATAATCATGATATTATATATCAAATGGCAGTAAACAATACACCACATGCAATAAATAAGTGGCAAACAATGGAAATCTCACGGAATTAAAAGTGAGATAAGAAACCCCTTACCTCAAGTCTGGTTTGTCTTTTATGTTCCTTGTTCTTCCTGAACAATAAACATAAGTAAATTTATAATTTATTAATAAAAAATTTCAATTGTATTATTCCTTTTATATTACTTATTACTTTTTTATAACAATTAGTTAATTATTTGAGTTCATATTGGATATTTTATCGATGTTCAGAACTTGAGTCAAAAATGAACTTGTTATATTTACAATTTATCCATGTGGTCAAAATTACACTGTCTCCAGAATGATATACCTGATATATATATCATATATATATTATATATCAATTATATATATGTATTTATAACCTTACATAACATTTGGAGATAAAAAAATTAAATGCACCGTTCATGGAGATAGTAAGTTGTATGTACGCATGAATGTTACTTTCATTTATATTTTGTATTTTAATGGAATTAAAACATAATGATACATAGGTGTATTATAATTACAGTATAATATCATATATAATATAATTAACTCCAACCTTTATACGTCCCACATAAGGCATTAACGAGTCATATCACTTTGAAGTGCGGTAGTCCGCATTTCCTCAAATGAAATTATCATGTTTACCCATAATGGAAACCATAAAGGTATGATATAAATGGAAAATAAAGAATAATAAAGAAAACATAAACATAAAATATAACATATATAAATATAGTGTCATCTTAATGGCCACCGTGAGAGGCGTTAGGAGATAATTGAACAATCGTCGTTTCGTGAGGCGTTAGTTTTACATCCACAGAAACAGTGTGTTCCTTACCCATTATATGAAGTTGTGTGTAAGTGTAGTTATAATACTTCTCATAAAAACATCCATTTATATTTTGGATACTATTTTTGTTATAAAAAAAAGGAATAAAAAGAGTTTTGGGGTTGGAGAAGTAAAATAAAATAAAAGAAGTTAAGAGAAACCATTACTTTTAATTTGGGTAACTCCCTTTGATTCGAACCAAAAGGACTTCTTGAAGTGACTTATGCCTAAGTAAAGGAATCTAGGTGTAAGAGAGGGATCTTGAGATATTATTTGGGTAGGGGTTGGACGAGAAAAGGGGCTTTAGAGGTGTGAGTAATGGGTTAGAAGTGGTGTCCTTTTATAAGGGAGAGGAGGGGCTCTTTTGGAAAGTTTGAAAATGTTATTTTATTATAAACATATCTTTAGTTTATAAAGGTCAAAAACTCATTAAAGTCAAAAATAAGATGACTCATTTTCGAAATAAAATCATCCAATAATAATTGGATAGGTTTTGGATATTTTTTTAATATTAATGATCTTATTTATTTAAATCATTTATTAATGAGGTGAATACTGCATCATTATTGTTTCATAAATAATTTAATTTATTTGATGTCTAAAAATTATAAAAAAATACCATAATTTATTAAATCTTTTAATATTTCCAATTAATATTTATAGTCTAAAATATGACTTATATAAATCCATGTTAAAATTGATATACTTAAAGATATTTGTTAATGTCATTTTTGTCTTTACATTAAGTTAATTAAAATAAAGTGTCATTGTCACTCTTAAGTTGCTTCATGGGGTCCCAAAATAGACCCAAGGATGAACATAGTCTTCCATGACTCATCCAATAAGGTTAGGACAAGTGTTAAGTTAATTTTGTATTATTATAATATTCGTTTTACCTTGAATTACCCTATTTACCTTTAACTGCAATAAATATAAGTCAACAGTTATTGTTCACTAAAAATTATTTTCATCTTATTGAACAAAATTTCACTTACGAATAACAACCATGTATGTTAGATTTTCTAAATTCAATTCACAGAAGTGGGAAAATTTCATTTAAATGAAAAAGTCAGTTTTTTAACTACTACTAAGTGGTTTTATTATTCATCAAAAATTGAATTTTTTCAGAAAAATACCAAAAATTAAGCCTAAGATAAATTTGATCTTACAAATTCAAAAATGATGTCTATTTTACCAAATTCAAAACATAGAAGTTTCATTAATTAGTTTAAAATTAATTCCCTTTGTCAAAACAAATAGCGTGTTTTTAAGAACCAATAACTATCAAAAGATTGACACTTGTTTATGTATAATTTCAAAGTGAAATTAATTCCAATAACCAAAATTGGATTAAATGGTAAAAATATAATTTAATTATACTTCCAAACAATTCCAACGTATAATTGAACACAATAAATTATTTTGATTAAAAAAGTTGTTTTCAATTAAAATTTATTATTTTTCACTATTCACCCACATATGAAAGCTATCAGAAAAACATCAAAAATTTATTGAAACTAAATTTTTATGTCCTGATTCAAAATAAGAAGTTTATTTTTCCAAATTGAATATATAAAAGTATCAAATATTGTATTTAAAAAGGGTTATCCATTAAAAGGCGGTAAAATTTCATTTTTTGAAAAATACTTCCTTTATGTGATAAAAAATGAATTTGTTCTTATATTATGTCTAAGAAACACATAATATGGATGTTAAAATTATATGAAATATATAAAATTCAAAATTCAGTTAATATTATTCATAACTACTTTTGAACGGCTGGTTTGGTAAGTCGTCGTGCTTTCGAACTCAGTGTTGTGTGAGGTGCAAGCTATTGAATTACTTTAAAGAGATAATATACTATGAAACCTTGGGGTGTTACAATGGTGAAGGCCTATGTTGAACACATCAAGAAGATGGTTTTCTTTTTATTCAAAGGTATTATTGTAGGATCAATTTAAATATCATCTTTTTTCTAGCGTATTCACTCAGATATTAAGGAGAAAGTTATCCCAGTTGGGGAAGTTCTATTCATGAATTTGGTGGATGAGGTGTTCCCAGTTGAGTTTTTTCCTGGATCACAATACATAGTAGTCAGAAATCCAATTTTTCTAGGTTCTCATGAAGGATCCCCAAATAGAAAGAAATGTGTTCCAAAGAAACCTGTTATTTTGGTTTCTTCTTTAATTGTTAGAATTCTTCAATCATTGGGATAGTAATTAATGTGCTTTTATTTTGGTTGGTTTGGTCATTTTATGTTGTCTTGTGATAATCCTCTGAAGGATTGACTTCAATGTGGTTGTTTGGGTTATTTGAATAAATTTGGTTAGAAGCATGGTTAGAAGAGAAAGTATCTATTAAAGTATATTAGTTCCTAACTATGGGGTGGTGCATTCTTTAGTTATCAAGGCTCCATCCATAAGACAAAGAGTGAGGCTACCATGTTTTTAGAAATTATTGGATGTTGGGTGATGGACCATTATTTTTTCAATGAGTTTATAGTGGAAATTTTTCATTCCTTTTTATATTTCCCTTGACTACTATAAGTTTTATTTGTTGTAAAGTGCCTGGTGGTTCTATTTTATTTTTAATTATGTGGTTGTGTGTTATTAATATGGTTTTTTAAATGGTTATATTTTTGGATCGGTCTTGGATTTTATTTTTTCTTGTTCTAGGATGACCTTGCATTTTAGAGGTAGAGAATTTAGGTTTAATTCAGTGTTTGGGTTAGTTTGGGAGTTTTCTTTTTTAGTGGTGGTGTTTTTTATATTGTGTGGAGAAGTTTGGGTTAGTTAGTGTTGGGTTTCCTAATGTCAGTGTCATGGTGTAAGTTCGTTTCTTGTGGTGGGGATAACCCTATTTTTGTTTCTCCTCATTTTGTTTTTCCTTAGAGCTGGTTAGGTGTGACTTGTGGAGTAAATGGTCACCCTGAGGTTTGTGGTTCTGTTTTTCTCTATTTTGTTTCAAGTTGAGTTTTGGTTCTCGTTCATCTAGGTGACTTTCTAGGGGAATAAAGTGTTTTTGGTGGGGAGAATTGTAACACACTGACCTTGGAATTTATTTTATTTTTATTCTTCTCCTAAAGTTGGATATTTTGGTTGAGGTTTGGGTTGATTTATTAGTTTAAATTTTCGATTTTTTTAGTTTCCTGGATGCTTTTTTGCATGTACATGGTTAGTGTGAATTGTTTGGCTGTTAACTGTGTGGTATGTCTATGCTAAGGGGGTTTCCAATTGTTTTTCTTCTTGCATGTTTACTTCTATAGCTTGAGCATGGTTTGGGAAAAACCATGTGATGTTAAGGAGAAGGTATGTGGCTTGAGGGTTGGTGCATGGGGAGTGTCTCATGGCTTCCGCACGGTTGGGTTAAACCATGTGGTAAGCATGTAGAGAGTTTTTCAATTTTGATAAAGACATTTTCTATGGTTGGCACATAGTTTTTCAAACCATGCAGCCAAACTATGCGAGGTTATATCTTCTCCAATAGGGCGTTCATATTTGGTACATGATTTTTCAAACTATGTGGCCAAACCATGCGATTTACCCATTTCATTAAAAGTGTGATATTACAATCTTTGTCCTATCTTTTTTTTTACACCAATTTGGAATTTTACTCCCTTGTTCAACCTAGGCTTGCCCTGGGAGCTCCCATGCTTCCCTCCATTGGCCCTCCTTCTTCCATGGATAAATCTTCAAGGTTATAAGGTAAGTTTCTTCCGATTTTTGGTCATTTTCCTTATCTTATCTCTTCTCTCTCTTGGTTCCTTAATATTTATTTGGTGGGTTCTCTCTTGGATTAACCGTATACGCTAGAGTTGATTTGTGGGTTGTGTTTATTTGATATTAGGGTGTGTGTATCATCCCTCAGGATTAGTTATTCATTCTCCCTAAGTTTTATTGTGTTTGCATGTTGTTGAGGTATGTGTTTCCATCCACTTCCTTTCTGGAAAATTCCATTTGATGGTTGATATTTCAAAAATGTTTTCTAAATGTGATTCACATTCTTATGATGTGTTGGTATAAATTTTTTCAGTGTTTTCATGAAGGAAAATTGGTGTGAATTTTTTTTCAAAGGGTTTTATTAAATATGCCAATAATGTATATATACATGTAATTTTTTGATGATATGTCAATTGACTGTTTTGAAATAAAATTGGGTGAATTTGGGGTTGTTTTCCCTTCATTATGATTTTGAACCTTGGTTGGTTTATGAATTGGGTATCGTGTTTGGATTTTGGTGGTTTTATGGTCTGGTGCTTATGTATGCCTTGTTGTGTTTGGTAGTAAAGAAAGAGGAGTTTCTCTAAAATGGTTCTTGGGTGATTTTTTGGGAACTAAAGGTATGCCAGTGGATGTGGGAATATTCATAGGGGAATAGGGTGAACATATGGATAGGAACACAAAGGATAATGGATCTTGATAGTGATGCTTTCATTAAACCCCAGTTTTTCAAAGGCTTCTTCCCCCTTTTCATTTTTCCTCTCCCTATTCTTTATCTCAAAGTGTTTTTTCAAACTCATATTTCATTCAAAATGGTTCCTTGGTTTCTAATGGTGACTTGGTATTTCCAATGAATTTAAAGGTTATTCCAAATCTGATCTTGATGGCTTGGATTTTTTGGACTATTTTGATGTGGTATGGTTTCCAAAGTAACATAAAGGCCCATTTGGTACCTTTGAGTGTGCTCCATGTTTCATAATGGTTTTTGAAAAGGTATCAGAAATTGAATTGGATTTTGTAAGGTATGTTCTAGTTGTCACTTTAATATGATTTGGATATTTGTTTTTTGAAACTCATGTGTTGTGAAGGCTTAGTTGGAATGTCATGGTATTTTTGGAAAATGTTTTAAGGCTCGTATGATTTGATGGCCCGATTAGAACTTGTGAAGGGATTGTTGTGAGGTGGGTACCTCTATGAAGGATACTTTGATGATAGGTTCATCACATAGGTTGTTGTTTTGTCTAGGAAATCAAAATGGTAGTGGGTTTTAGTTTGAGACACACATGTGAGGACATCCCCATTCACTGCATACTATTATAACGATATTCTTGGGAATCATCTATAGGGTAATGTAATGGTTTCTAATCGACCCTGATTAATGGTTTGGTACCCCCTAATTTGTTGATTAGGAAGGTGGTGTGTCACTATATTGACTAGTTTAGAGTGGACAGATGGTTATTGACTATGGAGAAACAAAATATGCTAGCAAGTGAGACCGAACTGAGTACGACTAGGGATTTATTCTAGATATGATTAGAAAATTCACATGATTTACTATCGATAAATCATGTTTACTTATGCTTCATATTAAATATTAGTCCAGACTATGCTTTCTTGTTTTTCCCCTTTAAATTAAAAATTGCCTTTTTTATTATCTATATTGGTTTTGTAATTGGGTTTTGGTTTTTAATTGGCATGTTATTTAATGTGAACCTATTTTATAAAGGAATGCAGAGTTTGTTTGTTTAAAAATAGAATTTTTAGAAAGCTTTGTTTAGTTATTTAAAGTGATAAAAAGCATATTTTCGAAATTTATTTCAAACCAGTGTTATAATTTTTTTTGTTTTAGATTTTTATTTAGGTTTTTTCATGTTAAAAAGTTATTGTATTTGGACCAGTTTTATATGTATTGATGATTAGTTATTATTTCTTATTCTGCATTCTTATTTTGGTTATTGATCCCAGTTTTTTAGGGAAAAATCCTTCCAATTATGAAATCTTTGGGGCCTGATTCTAGTATCCATCTTGGGAGAATCGAGAATGCATATCAAGCCTTGTTCTAAACTGGGTCAGGTGGGAGGGAAGCCCATTTTAATTCGGGACAAGAATTCCTAGTTTTTACATAATCATCAACATAGATTAGTTGAGTCTCTTTCAAGAACTCATAGATTTATTCCAGGTAAAAATGTTATTTATATCTCCAGTGGTTGATTATTATACATTTGTTAGAAAATGTAATTTATAAGTAGTATATACTTGAATTGACATAGGGTTGATAGGTTTTATCACATTTAAGATATATAATGTATTTCTCAATTCAATTAAGGGAATAAAGTAGTATATCTTTCAACTAGTTTATTAACCACTTTCATGATGTATTTTCTAAAAAATTTGAGTGAAAACTTCCAGATATAGAAGTAAAATTTATGATTGATCCTATATTGGGAGTAGATCCTAAATTAATACCAACTTATTATAGGGATTTGGTTAAGTTGAAGGGAATAAAGTTTTATCTTTTTTACCCTCAGATTAAGAGGTTTATCTAACATGCCATATACCCATGGGGTACTTCAGTTTTCTTCACCAAGATCAGTGATAGTAGTTTGATATTGTGCATGGATTACTAGATACTAAACCAAGTGATGATCAAGAATAAATATCAAATTTTATAGATAAATAGTGTGTTATATTAGTTGGAGTATTCTCAATGGTACTCCAAGTTAAATTAATAATTTTGGTTCCATAAACTTTGGGTTTAAGATGATGATATTTCATGGATGGAGTATAGAGGTTTATTTAGAATATACAAGTTGTTGGAAATGTCATTTAGTTTATGAATTCACTGGATATGTTAATGGATTTTATGAGCAATATTTTCTATATATATCTCAACTAATTCATGGTGGTTTTTATTATTTATATACTGATATACTCTTGATTACATAAGGAACATAGATGATATTTAAATATTGAAATTATAAAACTATGATAGAATATGGTATATTACAATCTCTCTAAGTGTCACTTATTTATCAAAGAAATAAAATTCATTGATTGGATATTTCTCCAAATTTATAGTTCCAATGATAATCCTATCCAAGGAGAGGTAAAATCATCTATAATAATCAATGTGAGACTAGTTTTTAAGGGGGAAAGTGGTGGTTTACTTATACACAAATATTGATCTTAATAAAACCATATAAGAGTTAATTTTTTTAATAATTCATTAGGTGTATTCATGGGATTAGACTGATGTAGAAGGATTGATTTTTATTTTATGTTTCTTATCAGTTTAGGTTCTATGAATAGAGAAACTAGATGTGTGATATTTATAACTACCATCACTTTACATACATTTAAATTACATAAAATTTTAAGAATACTCAAAGAATTATACAAACATATTCCCAAATATCATACAATTATAGTTCCATTGGAACAATAGAAACATAAAAACTAATACATAAGTGAGATACATTATCTCCCATTGGGTTCTTTTGGACTAGCATGCTTCTAAGACACATCAAACCTAATACATATCCTCATAACCTGGGGAAGGAAACAAAAAAGGGGGTGATATTAAATTATCAATAAGGGTAAAGAAGGGAAATATGTAAGGATAATAAAGAAATAAAGGGTATGATAACATAATCATTAAAAATATAGGATCATACAGTGCATATCAAAGATCATATACATGAATCATGGCATAAAACATGGTAGTTCATAAGACATGAATCATAAGGAAATAAAGAACATAATACATGAAAGAATAATATAGGAATAAAACATGGAATTATGGTAGATAGATAAGAATTTATAATGATATCCATATAAGTCAATTCATTACTTTTGACACCATCTTAGTGGACAAAGTCCTTTATTAAATCAGGTTCACACCCCATTCTAGCCATATATTACTGAAATGAGTTCACCCCTCATTCTAGACCAGTATTATTGAACCGGGTTAATTTCTCATTCCAATGATTTAATACTGAACCGAGACCATTTCCCATTATATCCATATAATACTGAACTTGTTTCATTTCCTATTCTATCCATGTCTATCTCAAGAGATATAAATATTTACCCAATGCATTGGAGGGATATATAGGTCTCACCCTTCTTATTGTGAAATCATACATATATGTGCCACAAGATCATAAATAACCATATAATAACCCATTAAATGAAATTTTTATTATGAAGATGTAATCATATCATAACCTATGTAAAGAGATAGTATTTATAATCATTTCATCATAAACATTACTCATGAAAATAAGGAGGTTTCAAAATCATATAACATGTGAAATATAAATAGGTTTCATCAATATCATGAAATCAAAACATAATCCATTCATAGAAATAATATGAATGAAAAAATTGAAGTATTTACCCAAAAAGTAGTTATTAACACCAATGGATGTTATCTTATATATTAAATAGTTTTTAAAGATCCATTAAAAACATTTCTTGAGGAAAATATCCTTTCTACATTGAAAATTATTTTTAAGACATAAATCATTTTGAAAAAACTTTTCTTTGCAAATAGATATGAGAACTTATAAAGGAAGAATTGAGAACGATAAAATGTTTTTAAAATCCTTTTTCCTTGAAAATGGCCTTTAAATATCTATTGAAACCATTTTTGAAAACATGGTTTTTGAATACAATAGATTTTCGACTGGAGAGAGAGATAGTCAGAATTTACTTAAAAATGTTATCTTAAGTATAAAAGAGTGGAAATGGTAATAATACATGGATATATCTAGAATAAAAATATTATAAGTAATCTCATGAGTGTTCTTGAGATATGGATCATAATATTTCATCAAAGGAAGCATGAACATAAACAATCTCAAAAAGTAATGAGATTGTTTCAATAAACTCTTATAATTTAGTAACTTGGGGTCATACTCTCTGTGTAAGAAAATGAAATTACATGAATCTTAAAATATAATTAAAAGAAGTAAATTTATTATATTAAATGTAATATAAAATTATATAAACCTTGAAAAATAATGTAGTTTTATAACAAAACATGAGTCTCAAAGAAGGAAAATTGAGAAAAAACTATTTTACTAATTTGGCAACTTTTGAAACATGTACCCGATTAAAGAAAGAACATAAAATTGATATGTAAATACCCATAAATTTAATTATAAGATACATATAATACAATAATGGTTAGTACATAAACCACACAAAAGTATATAGTGGTGAACATAGCATGTATCTCATGGAAATAAAAAGAGAGATGAAATCTCTTTACATTGTGTCTTGAATCTCATCATATTCATTCAAAATACCTAATTAATAAATATAAATTTAATATACATATTTTAAAAAATTATTCTTATATCTAAACCATACATGGTTTTATCCTTATCTTATGTTACTCGCTTGTTAACAATCCTATGTTAAGGTTTCGCTTCAGGTAATATCTGCTTTGTTCTTCACACGTGTCTTAATTTGTTATATATTTTCTCCTTATACTTATATTAGGATTATAGAATGTAAAACTTGATAAAGATTTAATTTATATTCAGTATATTTGTATTATAATAGTCAATATAATATGGATGTATGAAATGTAATACACCGTTCATGGAGATGGTAAGTTGTACGTACGTATGAATAGTGTTTCTATTTTTACTTTCATATAGAAATAAAGATAGAAAATTACCTATATGTACATATGTATAAAATATAATTATATTATAATTATAATGTTATATATATCATATAATATCACTAAAACCATCCTTAATACATTTCATTTAGTTTTTGGATGAATCACATCACTTTCAGGGGGCGGTAGTCCACACTTCCCCAAACGAAATTATCGTATTTACACAAAATTTAAGGTAAAAAAGATATGTATTTTAAAAGAAATAAATAATATTAAAGAAATATTAAATATAATATATAACATATTTAAATTAAGTTTACATAATTATTTTTACCATGAGAGGAAGTAAAGGAAAAATGAACAATCATCGTTTAGTGAGGCGGTAGTTCGTCGTACACGTAAATAGTATGTTCGTTACCCATTAGATGGAGGTGTGTGTAAGTGTAGTTTGATCCCATATAATAGAAAATCCTAGTATATTTTGGATAGTTTTTATTATAAAATCATAGAATAATGAGATTGGAGTTGTGGGAAAGGAAAATAAAAGAAAGTATCTTGAGAGAAGGTGTTGCCTCTTAATCGGGTAACTCCTTTTGGTTTGTGCTAAAAGGCTTACTTGGATGACTTTCTTCCAGAAGGGAGGATTAAAAGAGGAAGGTAGGTATTTTGGGATTTTTATTGGTCACAAATTTTATGAAACTAAGTGGTTTTATTGGTGTGAATAATTGGGAGAGGTTGTGGCCTTTTATAGGGAAAGGAAATGACACACTTGGCATTTTTGAAAACAAGTTAGGTGTACCCATGTTTTACCTAAAAAAAGTCATAAAAAACAAAAAAACTCAATAATTGAAGTTTTGAGTACAATAATGGTCATAAAATGGGTTTTTGACAAGTTTATAAGTCATATTTTTCCTTAAAAAGTGGTTTATTCCCTTATTAAGCATAATCTAACCTTAATCGATGTAAATAATTTTAACCACTTTCGCTAATTTTTTTAGTAAAAAACTAAGTTGAATTTATTATATATTATATATTAGGTTTATTCCAAATATGTATCCCATTTTTTCTGTATTTCAATCATATAATTGTTTTAATTTAATTTAAAATGAATCCCACAGTCAGGTCGACACTACGGGTTTTTAAAGAAAAAATGATCAAAAGTTTGCTAATTTTTTAGATCCAATTACACTTTGAAATTGGTTATAATTACCAAAATTGGATTAATTGATAAAAATATAATATAATTAATCTTATGGCCCAAATTAAAATATAATTTATCCTTATAAATAAATTAGATGAAAAAGTTGTTTTGAATTAAAATCCAGTATTTTCACTATTCATCCAAAAATGAAGTTTCTCAGAAAAGTCCCAAAATATCACCCAAATATAATTTTGATATTATAATTTTAAAAATGACTTTTATTATATTGAATTAATTTTCTAAATTTATATAAAATTAATTTTATAATTTTTCATAGGACATTAAAAATAGTTCATTCGAGAAAATAGTATTTTTAAATATATAGGACTTTACCAAAAATCATATCTTTCATTATCAATATGCTTTATTTCTATAAATAAATTATAAAAAAATTAAATTTAGTTATTAATATTCATATAACTATTTTTAATGGATATGTTCTAATTATCTCGTTTATATACTTGTAACAATAAAATGATGTTTCGTAGAAACATCAGTGTTACGTGTAACGTATGCCATATTGGTTTTGCGTGCAATAGAAGAAAAATAGGTGTTGTGTGTAATTTATGATGAGTTGATGTTTCATGTATTATATGATGAGTTGGTATCATGTAACATATGCCAAGTCAGTATCAAGTGAATAGAATGTTTGACTTCATTCATTGTAAGATATAAATGAAAATTTAATGTATTTGAGAAAAAAGTCTATAATAAATAGAGGTGTTACATTAGAACCCCCTTAAAATGAATTTTTTGCATTTAAATTCATCACTTAGGTAAAAAATGAGGATACTTCTACTTCATCATATCCTCCAATTCCCACATAGCTTCCTTTAACTTGTGATTTCTCTACAAAACATTTACTAGGTGTGCGGTCTTGTTTTGCAGAACTATCTCTGATCAGTCTATAATTTCAAATGTTTAGATCCTTCTCTAGTGGTATAACATATAATTTTACTACATGTGAAGGTTCAAGTATCTACTTCCTCAAGACAGATACATGGAACACATCATGGACTTGAGAGAGATATGGATGATGTTCCAAGCAATAGTTTATCATACTGGTATGATCAACAATATCTAAGCGGACGATATACTTAGGGATTAGTTTTCCTTTCTTCTTGAATCTCATAACTTTCTTCTTGGGTGAGATTCATAGAAACATTTTTTCAATGACTTTAAATTCTTGGTCACATCGGCAGTTATCAACATAATTTTTATACTGACTTTGAGCTGCCTTGATATGATGTTGTATGGTCTTAACTTTCTTTACCATTTATTCAGTGATATCAGATCCCAATAGCTTTCTTTCTCCAACTTCATCCCATCACGTTGTATCTATAAATTTATTCCAATATAGGGATTTATAAGGTTCCATATGAATTCTTGAGTGAAATCTATTATTATAATAAGACTCAACTAGAGTAAGGTGTTGATCACAACAACCTTTGAAATATAGATAATAAGATCTCAATATATCCTCTAAGGTTTAAATTTTTCTTTCAAACTGACCATCTGTATGAGGATGACAAGCAATTATGAAACTCAATTATTTATGAAGTTCTTGATGAAGACTTCACCAGAACTTTGAGGTAATCCTCATATCCTAATCTAATACAATGGAATGTGATACTCCACGAAACCTTACCACTACATTAATGTATATCCTATAAAGTTGATCTAGAGATAAGTCTTTGCTGATAGTGATGAAGCATGATGATTTATTAAGGTGATCTACTACCACCCATATTGCATTAAACCCTTTATAGTTTTTGGGTAGTACAACAACAAAATCCATAGTGGTGATCTCACATTTCCATTATGTTATGGGTAATGGAAGAAAAATCCCTTTATAATTTTGCATTGCTGACTTAACTTGTTGGCATACCAAGCACCAAGATAAAAACTCGGTGATATATCTCTTCATTTCATCCCCTAAGAAGTATTGTTTCGAGTCCCTATACATATTCATACTTCTAGGATGAATAGATAATGAAGAACTATGATCATCCTCTAACACCTGCTTCTTCAAATATGGTATGGAAGGAACACATACACAAAACCTTAACCTTATAATTCCATCTTGATCAAGGTCAAACTCAGGGAAATTTAAGCATTTCTTTTTCATCTCTTCATCTTCCTTCTATTCCTCCTTAATCTTCACTTGGATAGAGGGTTGAACATTCATTTGAGATAGATAATATTTTTCCTCTTCCTTCAAGATTTCAAGATCCATCATTTGCAATTCCAAAAATATTAGATCTTTTGTGATCCTAATCATGGATAAGATAGCATGATCTTTCTTACTCAAAGAATTGGCCACCTTGTCCGCTTTCCCAGGGAGGTTGGGTATTGAGAAGTCATAATCCTTTATCAACTTTAACCATCTTGTCTAGAACATTTTCAACTCCTTCGATGTGAATATATATTTCAGACTTGTATGATCAGTATATATATCACACTTTTCTCCATAAATATAATGCCTCCATATCTTTAATGAAAAAATTACGGATGCTAACTAAAAATCATGAGTTAGTTAATTTTTCTCATGAATCATAAATTGTGGTGAGTCATTGTATATAACCATGTTCTTATTCATAAAAACAAATACCAATACCTTCTTGGATGAATCACTATCAAATAAAAACCATTCTCCACTATAGGTTAATGTCATCACGAGTTCAATGACTAAACTTCTTTTTAGTTCCTTAAAATTATCCTCATATTCATCTGTCTAGAGGAACTTGACACCCTTCATATTTAACATGGTGAGAGGACTAGATAGTTTCATTAAATTCTCCCAAAAATATTGATAATATCCATCTAAACCAAGAAATCTACAAATCTTATCCACCATGGTTGGTCAAGGCTAGCATTTAATATCCTCCATCTTTTATGGATTTACTACAATATCATCTCTTGAGATTATGTGACCCAAAAATGAATCTTTTTTCTGCCAAAATTGACAATTTTTAAATTTTTCATATGGATTATCTATCCATAGGTTCAATAGTACAATTCTCAAGTGATCTTCGTGCTCTTCCTTACACTTTTAATAGATAATAATATCATCTATAAATACAACCACAAAAAGATCAAGGTAATATCTATAGAATATATTCATTAATTCCATGAAGATTGTGGTGGAATTAGTAAGATCAGAAGGCATCACCATATATTCATAGTGTTCATACCTTGTACAGAATATCATCTTGGGTATATTCTCTTTCTATACCCTCAATTGAAGATATCCAAAATGAAGGTCAATCTTGTAATAGTATTTAGCTCCAAATATTTTATTAAACAAGTCATCAAAACGAGGAAGCGGATACTTTTTCTTGATTTTGATCTTGTTCAACTCCTAATAATCAATGCAGATTCACATTGATCCATCTTTATTTTTCACAAAATTAATGGGTGCACCCCAACGTGACACAATTGAATGAATGAAATCCTTATCAAGGTTTTCTTGGAGTTGCTTCTTAATCATCGTCATTATTTATTTATTAATAATAAAGGGGAGAAGGAAAAAATAAGGTCCAAAAAAAAGGTAAGACTATGGAGGCCTAAAATAAGAGGCCAATAGAATCTCCCTAATCAGGTTCTTCCCTTCCATAGAAAAAGAAAATACTTTCAGGGGGAAAACTAAGGCATTTCGATGCCATGGATGCAAGATGATCAGAAACTTTGTTTACCTCCAATTAGTTATGTGAAAAGGTGGTGTTAGTAATGAAAATATTCTTCAACCTTCTAAGGGAATAAGATAAGGACATTAGGATACTCCACTAACAATGAATGGTGTCATGAACAATGATCAAATCTATTTCAACCAAATTAATAGAAATACAATGTAGCCTAAAAAGATAACGACCTTTGAGCATAGCCAAAGCCTCAACCAAAAGGGAGTGGCCTCTTCTGAAGAGAGAAGTGAAATCAAGAATAACACTCCCCATAGAATCCCAAACAACAAAACCTCCCTTCATGTCATTAATGGAGAAATAATCATCGAAATTAATATTCAACCCAAATGTATGGGGTGCCACTAAACCCATTGACCAGGATTAGAGGAAACATTATCACGAAATCCCACCTAAAGTGGTCTGAGAGAAGGGGCCTCACTACATTTGTTGCATTCATAAACTAGATCAAGAAGGAGAAACTTGGTCCTTGACACAAGTATCCTTCCTGATCACTAAGACCCCACATGTCTAGCATTATTTTGATCCATAAAAATACACTATAACCCATAATCAATAATCATTGCATGGAATTTCCTCTCTAGACTAGCATCACCTATGCCATAAAACCACCTGTTGAAGAATTAGAGGGCCCTTAGGGCCTCGACATAGAATCTCATGAAACCACTGAAGGCCAGACATACATGATTCACCCAGTCACTTTTGAAGAAGAGTTGGTTTGAGCTCTCCTCCCAAGAGTCCTCATAACACATACACTGAGAGACCATGATAATACATGAGAGTCTCACATTCTTGTTTTTTGGTAGTGTTCTATTTTTTATTCTCCATATAAAAAAGTAAAATTGTGTAGGGACCTCATTCACCCATAGAGATTAACTCTAGAAATCCTGATGTGATGCACCATTAGACACCCTCTTGTAATCATTTTAATAGAAGCTTCCTAAAGATGATGTGGTAAAAACACACTTATTCGGATTGGTAGATAGGTCAATCATATCAAAATCTATCTATTTATTGATGTCCATCACTACATTAATAAAATCTGGATAAATATTTCCCTACTTAAAGGTAATATGGGTGAACAAGATGCCATAGAAATCCAATCCATGCTTAATATTACATCAAATTCAACCAAAGGAAGAATGAAAATATTTTTGGGAAGCACATTCCCAAAAACTTTAATCGAATTTGAATCATATACTTGAGATGCAATCATTTTGACATTATAGGATTTCACTACTAATTATACATATAATATTTTTGTTGTCATATTAACACCCTTATAAAATTAATTATTTATGAAAGAGTGGGTAGATATAGAATAAAATATAACATTAGTAGTTCTTGATTGGATGATAAGTGTACCTTTTATCACGTCGTTATCTCACCCCTCCTCATAAATAGATATTGCATGAGATTTCATGTTATTCTTTGGCATTAGAGGTTGTTTATGTTGATCATCATCACCAGGCCTTGGGTTTTTGTAGTGGTTAACATAATTCTCTTTCTTCTTAAAATTGTAGCACTGAATCATGGGAGGTGCATTTTATGCAGATTTATATCCATTAGCATTTTGAGCTAACTTCTTCCCATCATTTTGAAAATAAATTTCCCAATTTCCTTCCCTTACACACCAAAATAATTTATTATACACCTTATGGTTATTTACTCCATGATTGTTACAACACTTAGAGCATAAAGAGAAGATAATATTCTTTTCTCTATGGTTTTTAGAGTTTCCTTTGAACTCCATCTTTCTTTTCTTGTCAGAACTATGAGATTGATAAATGAATCCAACCTCTATTTCAACCTTGATTGCACAACACACAATATATTAATAGAAACTAAAGTATCGTATGGAAAACACCCTTCCAAGACTTTGATTTAATCCACTAAATAACCTATCAAATTTACTTTTGGGATAGACAATAATTCATGAAGCATACCTCACAAGTCTCGTGAAATTTGCCTCGTAGGTACCAATAGATTAATCATCTATTTTCTTCAACTCTCCATCTTAGTATGAAGAATACAAGAAAGATACTTATATAAAAATAAGTTCTTGAACTCATCTCAATCCATGGATTTAATCTCATCTCCTTTCATTATATTCATTGTTAGAGTCCACCACTGGTATACTTTTCATTCAAATCGATAAATATCCATAATAACCTTCCCATTCTCCGAACAATGGAGAATGGATAATATCTTTTCAGTAGTACTGATCCATTGTTTAGTAAAAAGTGGATTAGAAGGCCCGCTAAAAGAAGGTGGATGTTTCCTCATGAAAGACTCAACAGAATGTTGTGTCCTCATTTTCCCATTTGGAAGTCCACCATGATTAATAGCATGAGAAAGTTGTGTGATCATAGTAATGAGGTTTTTTCATTCCATATCCCATATAATTCCATTAATTAGGAGTAAAATAATTGAATTGTATGTTTAAATCACCATTAACATGGTTACTATGGGATCCAACCATTTATTAAAACAAATAAACATAGAGTAAGAAATAGTTATCATATTTAGGAACCACATAATCATGAAAAGTCACTTATAGTATGTCCAAATTATGACACTTACATAATCTATAACACCTTATTTTTATCCTAGTTTATTCATAAGGAGATTATATTTAAATCCTTTATTATTTTTTGTGAATATTTTTTGAATTTCTAAAGCATATCCCCCAGGATCGTCAAAGAAGGTGTGTAGTAAGCCCCATTATTTTGTACCAGATTACCCTGAGACTAGCCCAGAACATCTTGTCAGAGTTTTTACCCCTAGATACATCTTTTCCATATCCATATCAAATTGTATTATCCAAACAAGAATGAATTTCTAGGAAAACACTCACTCTATCCTTTACCAAAATTCTAGGACATTTTCTAATGCTTTTTCTTATCCTTATACATATACTTAGACATGTCTTTAAGGTTCTCACAAGTGTTTTCTCATCCTGGAATCTAAATTTTAACAATAATATTTCTATGATACCAACTATAGAAACCCTATCTCTACATTAACATTACATAACATTTTTTGAACACTTAAAACATTATACAAATATATTCCCAAAGACCGTACTATTCTAGTCCCTTTGGAAACATGGAAACATAAATAATGATACATAAGTGGGCTATATTATCTCCCAATAGGTTCTTATTGACTAGAACCCTTATTATACACATCAAACCCAAAACATATCTTCATAAACTTGGGAATGAAATATAAAAAGGGGTGATCTCAAGTGCTCGGTATGGGTAAACAAGGGAGAAATGTAAGCATAATAATTATAAAAAGGGTATGAGAACATGAACATAAAAAATAGAATATCATACCCTGCATATCAAAGATCATATACATGAATCATGGAATAAATACTAATAGTACATAAGACATGAATCATAAGTAAATAATTAACATAATAAATGAATTCATAACATATCAATAAAACATGGAATTGTAGAAAACACATAAGCATATATAATGATTTCCATAGTATTCAATGAATTTCTTCTGAGACCATATTAGTGGAAAACATAATTTAATGAACCGGGTTCACACTATGTTCCATATCTGTATTATTAAACATAGTTCAGCCTTCATTCAATCCCTATATTTCTAAACTGAGTTCATTTCCCATTCTAGCCCTGTAATACTGAACCGAGTTCATTTTCTATTCCATCCATGTCTCTCTCATCAGATATAAATCTTTACCCAATTCCTTGGAGGGAGATATAGGTCCCACCCATCTCATAGTGATATTATACATACATGTTACATGAGATCATAAATAACCATATCATAACCCATGAAGAAAATGGGTATTATAAACATGTAATTATATCATAACCTATGGAAAGATACGGGTTTCATAATCATTTCATCATAAACATAACCCCTGAAAATAAGTGGGTTGCAAAATTATATAACTCATAAAGGAGAAATGGGTTTCATCAACACCATTCTATCAAAACATAATCCATTCAGAGAAATGATATTAATAGAAAAATTGAATTATTTCTCCAGAAATGCATGAGTAAAACCAATTGATGTTATCCTAGATGTGAAATAATTTTTAAATATCTTTTAAAAAAATATTTAGGAGAATATACTTTATGCATTGAAAAATTATTTTTAAAACATAATACCTTTTGAAAACCTTTTTCTTTGAAAATATCTTTAAAAACATATAAAGGAATCAATAAAAACCATAAAACGTTTTTAAAATACATTTTACTGAATATGGGATTCAAAGGTCTTATCAAAAAAATTGAATACATTTTTCAAAACATGGTTTTTCAACACAATAGATTTTTGACCAGAGAGAGAAAAGGTAATATTTTAGATAAAAACATTATCTTAAGTACCAAAGAGTAGAAAAATGTCACTAATACAAGGATATATATTGAATAAACAAAGGATAAGGAAAATAATGAGTTTAATTTATATATGGATCATAATATTTCATTAATGTAACCATAAACATAAACAATCACGAAAATCGATGAGATTATTTCAATAAACTTTAACAAATTGGTAACTTGGGATCATACTCTACATGTAGGAAAATAAAATTACATGAATCTTACAATATCATTAAAATAATTAAATTTATAGTATAATATGTATAATGGAATTATATACACCTTGAAAAATAATTCAGTCACATAAAAAAAGACGAGTCTCGGAGAATGTAAATTAAGAGAAAACTATTTTACCGATTGGGTAACTTTTGACACATAAAACCCCCGAAAGAAAGATCAAAAAATGGATATTTTAATACCAGTAAATTTAAGTATAAAATAAATTTAATACAATAATGGGAATTACATACACCACAAATAAGGTAATAGTAGAAAACATATCATGTATCTAACAGAAATAAAAAGTTAGAAGAAATCCCCTTACCTTGTGTCTTGACTCTATTCGTACTTGTTCAAAGAAGATGTATAATAAATATAAATTTATTAAAAATATTTTAAAAACATATTTTTATATACAATACCATATATTTTCTGATAATTTCCTTATATTACACTCTTGTTAACAATCCTATGTTATGGTTTCGCTTCAGGTAATATCTACTTTGTTCATCACATGTGTCCTAATTTGTTGTATATTTGGTCCTTAAACTTATATAATGATTCTAGAATATAAATAATGATATAGAAATTTTTTATATTCATTATATGTGTATTATAATCATCTATATAATATTTATCTATGAAATTGAATACACTATTCATGGATACGGTAAGTTGTACGTACGCATGAATGTTATTTCCTTTTTTATTATTATATTGAAGAAAAGAGAGATAAAACTATATGTATATATGAATAAAATGACTTTAAAGTATCATTAAAATTTTATATATATCATATAACTTTACAAAACCCATCATTAATACATTCCATGTAGTGTGTGAATGAATCACATTTCTTTGAAGGGGTGGTAGTTCACACTTCCTGAAACAAAATTATCATATTACACTAAATGGAAAGTAAATAAGATATGTGTTTTAAAATTAATAAAAAAGAATAATTACATAATAAATATAATATATAACATATAAAAATATTGTTTCCATCTTAATTTCCACCATTATATGTGGTAAAGGAAAAAATGAACAATCATTGTTTTGTGAGGATATAGTTCTCCATACATGTAAACAGTATGTTTGACACCCATTAAATGGAGGTGTGTTTAAGTTTAGGTTGAACCCTTAGAATAAAAATTCCTAGTATATTGAGGATACTATTTTTAGACAATAATTGAATAAATATAATGGAGGGATGCAGAAGGAAAATAAAATAAAGGAGTTTGAGATAGGCGTTACCTCTTAATCGAGTAACTCCTTTTGGTTTGTCCCAAAAGGGTTCCTTGGAAGACTTTCCTCACAAATGGAGGATTAATCGAGGAAGGGATGGATTTTGGGAATTTTATTAGAAGATATTGGATGAAACTAGGTTTTTTTATAGGTTTGAAGAAGAGGGAGAGTTGGTGGCCTTTATAGGGAAAGGAAATGACACACTTGGCATTTTTTTAAACAAGTTATGTGTACCCATGTTCTTACCTAAAGAAAGTCATAAAAACATATAAAAATAAATAATATATGTTTTATGGTCTAAAAATGTCCATAAATTTTTTTTTAACAAGTTTCTATGTCTATTTGGGCCTTAAGGTTATGGTTTAGTCCCTTAAAAATCTTAATTTAACCTTAATTGATGTAATTAATTTTAATCACTTTCACTAATATTTTTGGTCAAAATATAAGATGACCTTATTAAAAATTAAAAATTATTCTTATTAAAAATAAGTAATAAGTATTTTAAAATTAAAATTATATAAGTTTCTTAAAATTATTTAAAAGTAATCCTCCATTCGAGTCGACCATGTAGGTTTTTTAAAGTAAAAATGATCAAAAGTTTACTGAGATTTTATATCCAATTTCAATGTGAAATTGGTTCCAATTATCTAAATTGGATTAGTTGATAAAAATATAATCTAATTAAACTTTTAAACCAAGTTAAAATATAAGTTAACCTTATAAATAAATAATATGAAGAACTAGTTTTGAATTAAATTCCTATATTTTCACTATTCATCCAAAAAATGAAGATTCACAGAAAAATCCAAACAATTTCCCCCTAAGATAATTTACACATTATAAATTAAAAAATTAAGTTCATTTTATGAATTTAAAATTCTAAATGTTTCTGAAATTAATTTTATTATTTTTCATCTAAGGACATTAAAATTAGTTCATTCAAGAAAATGGTATTTTTAAACATATAAGGACTTTACCAAAAATCATATATTTCATTATCAATATGTTTTATTTAAAAAATAAATTATAAAAATTATTTAAAAATTATTTATCACTATTTATATAACTAATTCTAATGTCTTGGTAATAATTATCTCATTTAAATAATTATAATAATAAAATTATGTTTCGTAGAAATAGCAATGTTGCATGTAACGTATGTCAAGTTAGTGTTGCATGTAATGTACACCAAAATGTTGTTGTGTGCAATTTACACTGAGTCGATGTTCCATGTATTATATGTCGGGTTGGTGTTGTGTAACTTATTACAAGTTAGTGTCATGTGAAAGGAATGTTTGACTTAGTGCATTGTAAGATATAAATGAAAATAAAGTTTCTTTGAGAAAAAAAAGGTCTATAAAAACTCAGGGTGTTACAATATTTATCCGGTAACACTGGTTCATGTAATAAATTAGTATTAATAATTTATATTTAATAAGATATTTATGGTTTATTTTAATCATAAGGGTCTTAATAAGTGGTTTGAGTAACATAATTTTAAGAAAGGTGTAGTGGATGGAACAAATATAGTGATTTGTCTTTGAGATTGAGTATATGTAACACCCCACACATCTTTGAAGTAAAAATTTGATCAATTTGTTTTCAAAACTCATTTATTTTGATGAATTTTTTATTTTTTATGTGTTAGTGAGGTTTTTTAGTCGGTTTGTGGAAGTTTTTTATGGTACTGATACATTTATCATTTTGTAAAATTCCATTCAGTAACTGGTAGACTAGTACAGGATACCTAGTGGAAGCAAGCAAAGGAGACGTTGCTCCATGTGGGCCACCAGATGACCGATGACCATGAAGCAGGTACCCAATGTGATTCCATGTACCTAGTGGAGTCTAACCGGGTACCTGATAGGCTATGTTCATTTTTTTTAAAATATTAATTAAATTAATTAATTATGGAATAAGGTAAAATGATTTTTCACCCTCATTCCTCTCCACAACATGCTCAAACCTTTTACCCCTCTCCCCGTTTTCTCTCTATTCTCTCCTAACAAGGATGGAATTCCCTTTATTCTTGATCAAATTCAATTGTTGAATATTTCAAGAAAGTTTTTTGGGTATTTATATCCCTCCTCTAGTGTCTTATCCTTTCTTTACTCACCACATCATCATTTGTTTCTAGATATGCATAATTTCATGTCTTATTGCAAGTTTCTTTATTCCAATCATTTAAATCCAAATCAGTTAATGGTATTAGATAATCAGTGACCTAATAGGTCTTGGTAGGTGGTTTTGATATTTTCATTTGGTTTTTACAAGTGTGTTATGTTTTTTAAGAAATTTGATAGGCACTAACTTTGTGAACATGCCCTGAAATTTTATTTAATTTTTTCCGTTAATTTTTATGGAATGAATTGAAGAGGATAGACCCATGAGTGGTACTATGAGTGGTTTAGATCATCTATGTGGCCTTCAATGACATATCTCCTTGGGAAAATGTTATGTAATTTGTTTTCAAATCCTATTAGGGGTGTCCTTGTGTATGTCATGTCTTTAGGAACCTAGTGAGGAGGCCTAGAGAAACCCATGATAATGGAGATCCTATGAAAATGTTGGGCCAATGATATTTTACACTTGACTTGAGCCTTTATTAGGTTAATTTCCTTATAATAATAAACCTTATATAATGAATGTTTTACCAAGATCTAGATTCATTGTTATAAGTGATTAAAAGTTATAAATTTCTCACCCTTAAATGACTTACTAGTGACGTGTCATTTACTTAAATGATTTAATTAATGAAGTACTATTTATTTTTATATTGTGAAGTAGTGGTGATAATCCATTAATAATTACTGCTTTATTTTTAATTATATGGACACACCAATAGGTGTCCTATAATTATGTTTTGTGGTTCCTTAGCTACCGTGAGATTTGTATTAATGGTATATTTCCCACCCTAATCAAGATATGTGGTCCATCATCTATATGAGATACATGATGGTAGTATATCATTCACCTAGATTGGAATTATTATTTCTTAGTCCACCCTTGTATATAATTTATTGGTTCTTCATCCACCTAAAACATGTGTGTTGATAATAAATCATTCGCCTAGGCATTATTAGCAGTGATGTATTTTTCATTGGGTAATACATTTTCTTCCATAATTGTTATAATTGTGATACATCAATCATTGAGAGTATATAAAGGTGGTACATCATCAGTTGAAATTATATTGTAGTGTTATAATGTTCATTAATCTTATTTTTTGTTGATAGATAATTTATCGATGTGATATAATGGTTATGTATCATTCACTTGATAATAATGAGTATGGTGATAACTCGTTCACTATACTTTATTATATGAGGAGTGATAGATCATTTAGTGTTAAGGTGTGTTTGACCATGTTGGTATTAGGGTGTGTAGTAGATTCCAGTGCATCAAGGATTTAAAAATATTCAATATAGGATTGGAAAATGTTTTTATTCTCCAATGATCCAAGCCCTGGTAGAGGTACGAGGATCTCATGTGAATTTAATAATAACAAAAATTAAATTGACTAGTTACATTATTCAAATCAAAGTGTTCTTGACTGCTGATCATCGTCGGTGAATGTTTCCCAAAGGATACAATGTCAAACCCATATAAATCATCCACACATGCTTCAAGAATATATGAGATCATCGATTGTAGAATTTAGAGTGATATCGTGGAGCTTTGAGGAATTTCTTGACATCGCGATGATCACTAGATCCCTTATATTTGATCTATTGAGGGCATTCTTGGATTTAACACATGGAGAGAGACTTTCCCTCTGTAATATATAGGAGGGGAGAGAAGATTTCATTCCATTAGCATGAATAGTAAATAGAATAGAGTCCCTCTCCTGGTTATATAGTAGGGGAAAAATACCCGGATAGGGTTCCCCAACACTTGAAAATAAAACGCCCATTGTATAATAAAGCAATAAATAGTTATGAAGAGATAATTTAATTATAAATATTATTTATATTTTATCAAATACCCATAAAAAATATAAAATTTATTAAATGATAAAAACAATTCATTATCCCGACTCTTAATTCCTGATAATATTAAATGAACCTTGAATATTAAAATAATATTTTTTTCATATAATATTATTTCATGTATTTACTTAAATACTTGTAAAGATATTTAATAAATAAATTCAAAAAAATTATTCTATACTCAAATAAAAATTAATTTATTTTTTCATCATTGATCGATTACTTGGAAAACCCCTAGACCTTTTGGTGGATCCCACCATATCCAGTATTGATATTCACCAGAATATAGAAAAATCTTGATTGTTCTAATTTGATTCAACCTCTAGAACCTTATCAAGACAGTAGGAAAAACTATTCACATACCAAGAGTGGATTCTAGTAACCCATCAAGGCCCCTAAAGAGATAAGAAAAATTCATATCAATTTGAACCATCCTAGAAACATGCACTGTGTAATATAATCTATTTCTCTTACAATATCTCATAAAGAAGGATGCACAATTGTGTCATCGTCCATTATTACTTTATTATTTTTTAATTCAACTAGATATACTTGCCTTAAATTACCTTGGACAATAATTTATGATGGTACTACCATCCTGATATACTAGGCCTGTGATATCACTTCCTCACCATAGAAGTGACAAATTCTATCTTGACCATTAAACAAAATCCATAAAACCAATGACGCACCCAATGCAAGCTACCTCGCTAGGAATTTAATGTCATGGTTTTCCCTTGTATAAAAGTACATGATCAAATGGCACACAATGGTAATGATCTCAACTAAAGAGACAAATACACATGTTCGTAGATAGAAATAAACAATGACACCCAAAACATGTGGTGTTCCAATTAGAGGGTCTTTTCTCATGATCTTTCTTACTAGATATCACCATTAATGAAATTTATGAGAATAAGTATAAATTCTTATGAGCCCTCAGCACCTAATATTTAGACATCAACTGTGTCCAATGATTATGATGTATCTAGACCATAGTACATTTATTTAGTGTCATAGTATTTTGAGGTACTCGTTATATCCAAGGAACTGCTATAACATTTTGAAAAAACCAATAATTTATATGCATTACCATTTAAATAGTGGATTCATAAATATCAACATGATAATGGTAAGTGTACTTCATGTACACCTCACAATATACATAGTATGGTAATCAAAAAATATTATTCAGTTGGGTCTAGGGAACTCTATTACAATACTCCCACTTTCACTAGATCCACCTTGATAACTATAATTTTAATATATCACTTGATAATATCATGTTTCTACTGATTTATAGATTTAGTCATGGGCCTACCATGTCTCCACTACATGGCGATTCAACTCCTTGTGACCATACCTCCTTGAGTAAGACTTCTCAAAAGATGATAAACCGAGTATATATTATTCTATCCACTACCTAAACATGAAATATTGGGTATTATTAGTAATAGAATTATCATAATGATTAAAATATACTTATAATTTATGATTATAAAAACTAAAAAAAAATATGTCGGTTTTATAGAGTACTTCTTTAGCTATTTGAGAAACAGAAACACACTCAGTATTTGTAGGTATGGGTACCACTAGCTTGAATTATCTTCCCTTTCTCATCACCTTAGATTAACTACGATATTTTATCAAATTAATTTAAAGTAAAACTAGAATGTGTCCCATTATAACTAGTATCTCTTCCTCTCCATATACGAAGTATATATTATAATTCCTCAAGGACAATTAGATTGTTTTGTCTCCTTCTTTTATAGTTCTCCTTGATATAATTTATTTTTTCATACCATTAATTATATATTAGAAATATTAATATATATAGTACATAACATGCATAATTGATTAATCCATCGTAGAAGTATTTGAAATTCAACTCACCTCATTAATATCCTCCTATGAATATGCATGTCTTATTTAAGAGATTAATGCCATGTTACATCGGTAACAAATCTCACTTTAATTATTTCAACTTGTATTTTATCAATGCCTTATCATTATATGTATTTTTTATTTGGTCTAAGAAACTATTAGATCTGTCTTAGTAGATCTAGTTCTATATAAATTAGGTATCTAATTTAAGTCAATATCTGGAGTTAAAATTTTATTTAGATCTTAAATAATTATAAAACCACTATTTTTTTCTATATGTTACCAAAAAAAACATACTTAGAAAAAAGTGATGCTCCCACCAACCTCTGGTAGACACATGGAAAATATTCTTTCCAAATGAATATTCTATAATCATTTTGATTACTTAAAATCTATAACTTGATTTGAATAACTTCCAGACCTCATTATCATTCAATGATGTCACTATACCTTTTTTGGTTCTGTTGTATAGTCACCTTCCATGGTTGGTTGTTTTCAAATCTAATGAAAAATAAAATGATCATTGAAAATAGCTATCAAAAATAAAATTATAATGTATTTAGGAATAATGAATTCATGTTACCAATAGATACATATTGGTACCACACTTGTACCATCCATTTATTGTCTCACATGAATACCCACTAAAATATTCAAAATAATAATCCTCCTATACTTTTATACATGGAATCCGATAATAAATTTAAATTTATTTTCTCAATATTTTTTGTCTTCCATATATTACCTACTTGTATGAATTATTAATCTCAATAGACAATGTATCATAGACAGTGGTGAATATATAACCATCACTATGGTTTTAACATTTCTATATAGTATGTGTCTCTAGAACATTCTATTTCCACACCTCTTATGGAACTTTTTAGTATGCCATCTATTTGTGCATCTCAAGAATAGATTAAATCCAATTTAATCTTACTCCCGCTATCTCAAAAAGAGATGTGAAGCCTTATATATAAATATAGTCTACAAATTTAATATCTCTATTCTATCAAATGTATTTCTATAACATCCTAATAAAATTTTAAGATAACTACTTTTGATGTAAATTATGTTTCACTTGATGCATGTTTGTTTATAGCTTAACAAACTCTTTGCATCTGCACACATATTCTTATGACCTAATGGATTTATATCATACTCTAACCCGCATGATATAAATTTTTCATTATATTTGTATTGTATTTATGGGATAACATCATTATTTATGATGAATGCCTTAAAATAACGGATGTTTCTTCAATGAATATAAGTTGCAACATTGATACTCCTTTTACATACATCATGACTCAGATATGTTTAAGGATATATGTGTTTAGGAATTAATCCACGCTACATTTTTTATCAATGTTAATATGTAAGAATCATCATAGATACTCTTTATTAGCATCATAGATTTTATGTGTATAAGGTAATATGTGTTTAGGAATTACTCTATCCTACATTATATCGATCGATGAATGCTTGGTCAATATATTCTCTAGCACAAGGGCCCGAAGCAACTCATATCTTCTGAAAATGAATATTCCATAGTACACTTACAAATTACATAAATAAACATAAAATTAATCTTATGAAATATATTTAGAACTATATTACCCTTGGAACAGTTCACACTCTCTAGCTAGACTAATTCTAAAAGATTTATGACTTACCTTTATTTCAAAAGGTTTTTTTTTCAAAACTAAGTACATAAGTGTGTCGATAATTCCTAAGGTATTTATATCGACAGAGTATAAAACCATATTGTTTATATCCTTAAAAACTAATTTATTTTTCTTGAAAAAGTATTATCTTTCCGCAACTAGGTATAGAAGTCTTACATTATATATTCATCAGGTATTATTAACGATTCAAGCATTACTAAACTATTAGTTGAATATTAAATTCCACAGATAACATTCATTACAAAACAAGAATAATGTATCATTATTTCCATTAAAAATATGAGATTAATGTTTTGGTAATACTTAACAAAAGTTCAACTAGAACCATTTACTTTTAAATTAGAATTTGTGTGTTTCTTACTGCTTACTTAGGAACCACCCTTTCTCAACCTCTTGGAGTACAAACCTTAATTATTGTAATGTTTCTATACTTACATGGTTATTCTATTTAAATACACATATGTGATAGGAATATAATATTCACTACTGAAGAATTAAAATAGAAACATTACTTAAAATTGATGAATATTTTTTAATAATAATTTCCTACCTGCTTTTTTGATTCAGTTTATTGTATTTTAACTTCTAGGATTTATCTTCAATCATAAAAAGAAAATAACCTCATGTTTAATGCCCCTTTTAATTAAAGAAAATTGATAAGGTTACTTTGGCATCACTCTTTCCATTTGATTTTTTACCTTTTCTTTCAACTTGTTCATCATAAGGACTGAAGATTAATCTTTATTTAATATTATTATTTCTTGGAGAGCCTTACCGAAAAGGTGCGAAATAATTTTCTCCATTTACTATTAATTTTTGAATCTTAAAAAAAACTAGATTATATGGGTTAAAATGATATATTAATGACTTGTGATCCATATTTAATATTTACACATATACTATGTAATTATAACCCATTCATATATCACCTCACTTTCTCCTTGTAATCTTCTCAGAGATAAGACAACATGTGAAATCATTAATGTACTTATGTTGTATCCATAACGCGCATTGGAAATCAAAGAGAGAATTATGAAATTACCATTATACATGTAATACTTGATCCTCCTATGAGGATTTTTATCACCCTCCCTCTTGAGAAGGCTTAACAGGTACTGGGGCATAAGCACCTTGAATTTTACTATGTCATAGTACTTTACAAAAGTTCCTATACTGATATTTGGAAAATTATATTGGTTATGACATTAAATTTTTCCAATAATGATCATATTATATTCATGGAATTACATTCCATTTTCTAAAAAAATTATCAATCATATTGAACTTTTGTCTTAATTACTAATTTAGAAATTACCAATTAATTAAATCATTACATGTATCCCACTATTTTATCAAACTCTATAAACCCTCTATAATAGATTCATAATACGTTGTCACTTGAGTATTCTATTGGAAAGGATCCTTGAAACCTCATCACATAGTCTACAATCTATGGCTATGACACTACTCATAGCATTTAGGGTAGGAGTTTCACTGGTCAATCATATTAATTCAGATCTACTGTAACTGTTAAGTGAAGTCCCATCATCTAAAATCATAAAAATTATTTACTCAATGCTTTTCTCCAAATTTGAAGCAAGATATATTTGGATACATATTTCCATACAAATTAACTTAATTCAATGCATCACTCTAATAATAACTCCTTGATAGTAGGATCCATACTCAACTTTGGATGACGAGCACCCCATATGCTCGGCTTTGTTCAAATTTAAACGATGGAAGGGATTTGAAATATAATATTTATTTAAGGGTTTTTAAGATTTCTCATCAAATGTAATCCCTTTTTTAATATTTTCATAATAATTTGGTGCACTCAAAATTAAAAATTAATAGAAAAAATATTGTATCTTTATACATTTTTCCTTCTTATTATTTCATTTGTTTACAACTGTCATCTAAATTCACAAAATAAAAATTAATTCAAATAATAAATAAATTACATGAATTGTTTTGAATATCCAATATTGTTTGACCCATTTAAACTCAATGGATCAACCATGACCTAGGGGTGTCATACTAGAGTCGTGTATTTACTCATGATATAGCTCGTCCCTCATCTAGTGTGTCCACTTCTTATCTAGATTACTACCTCTTCTTAGAGAAGTCCATATATTACTTCATATTCCTCATAATAACAATATAATCACATGTAGAAGAGGGGTATATATAAGTGAAATGTACATACAGAAATACTAATGGATGTGTAGGCCCTTATACACATTTAAATAAAGAATATTATGCACATTCCACCATAAAATTAACTACTTATTATAGAACTCACACATAGGTAATAAATAAGTAAATAAAATAGACTATATGTGAACGGTTGGTCACTAATTAAGACCATTCTTCGAGTAAATGAAAATATTGATAAAATTAAAATTCAACAAATTTAAGTGTGATGGTGTTTGTTAAAATAAATGAATTTTTTTAATTCAAATAATTTAATTCTATTCAGTCTTCGGATTAATTTAAATTTTATTCCAAAAATTTAATTAATTAATTAATCTACTCAAAATTAAATTAGTTTTTAAAACAATAAAATCATTATTATTTTTAAAACATAAATTAATTAAATTAATTTTTCATTAAATTAAAATTATTTGATCCTCGAAACCCCACGTAGGGCCAATACAGGTTGGGATGACCCTATATAGGCCATTTTTTGGATGGGCAGACCCCATGTTGGGGTGTTCTAGGCTATGAAGATCTAATTTGACCCATTACAAGTCAGGAAGACACACCTAGACCCATTGAGGGGCTGGACGGGTCAAACAGGACCCACATGAGGCGTGTTGATCGGTCGAACTAGGTAGGGGTTCCTTTACTGCGTGTGACATTGGCAAGTAGAAGCAGGGTGGGGCCAATTTACCCAATTTCAGACAGAGGAAAGACTTGGCATAACAACCCTATATTTTCATTCATATATATTTCAAAACATTTTTCGAAAACTAAAAACATTATACAAACAGATTCCCAAAAACCATATTAGTCTAGTTCCTTTAGAATCATAGAAACATAAAACAGGTACATAAGTGAACTACATTTCTCCCACTAGGTTCTTCATGACTATAACCCTTCATAGACACATCATAAATAATAAATATCTTCAAAACATGGAGAAGTAAACATAAAAAGGTGTGAGATAATATGCTCAATAAGGGTAAATAAGGGAGATATGTATACATAAACATGAGCATAGTGGTATGAGAACATGATAAAAACATTTTAATATAATACCATTCATATCAAATATGATAAACATGAATCATGGTATAAATCCTAGTAGCTAATAAGACATTATTCAAAATAAAATAAAGGACATAAGCCATGAAAGCATGATTTAGGAATAAAACATAGAATTATGGAAAACATGTAAGCATATAATATGATTTCCATGGTAGTAAAGGCATCAATTACATGGCCATATTTATGGAAAAAGTCCTTTATTGAATTGGGTTCACACCCCATTCTAGCCCTATATTACTGAACTGAGTTCACTCCTTGTTCAAGCCATGTATTACTAAATAGAGTTAACTCCTCCTTCCAAACCCGTATTACTGAACAAGTCTATTTATCATTTCATCCTGTTAATACTGAGCCGAATTCATTTATCATTCCTTAAATTTATGTCTCATTATAAATAAATATTTAACCAATGTATTAAAGGGAGGTATAGATCTTACCCATCTCATAATGAAATCATACATACCTACACCAAAAAATCATAAAAAAACATATCATAACTCATGAAATGAAATAGATATCATAAAAATTTAAACATATCATAACCTATGGAAAAAGATTCAGGTTTCACAATCATTTCCTCAAAAGTATAACCCATAGAAGTGAAATTAATTTCTTAAACATATAAACCATGTAATAGAAAAATGTTTCAAAAATACCAAGACATATAGCATAACCCATTCATAGAAAGAATATTAATGGAACCTTTATATCATTTCCTAGATGAGTAAGAGTATCATCATTGGATGTCATCTTAAATAGGAAATAATTTTGAAATATCTTTTAAAAACATTACTTAAGGAAAATATCCTTTCTTATATGAAAGAGGATTTTTAATACATAAAATTATTTTAAAATCATTTTCATATAAAATATTTTGAAAACTTATAAAGAATGACTAAATTAATTTTAGAAAACTTTATCCTTGAAAATTTATAAAATAAGATTCATAACATTTTAAAAAAACTTTTTCATTGAAATCTTATTAAAAAATCTTTAAAAAAATTGAAAACCATTTTACTAGAAAATATATGAATGAATATTTAAAATGTTTTGAAACACATTTCATTGAAAATAAGGCTTGAAAACATTTTAAAAAAATCCCTGAAAACATATCAAAGAAGCCATAATATGTTTTGAAATTTATTTTTCTTGAAAATTAATTTTAAAAAATATTTTAATAAAAACTATCCATATAAAAACTAAAAAGGAGACTTCAAATAAATGGTGGTTAGTAAATATGTACATGTCATATAAGGTAAAAAGAATATTCTTTTTTCATGGTAAAAATGTTAGAAAAGTACTTTATTCATAGAGAGAAAATGATATTACATTGAAGATATTGGTAAAAGAAAAATTGGGTAAAAATGTATTTTAAATATTATAGAATTATGGTACAATATTCTTGGAAACACTTTTTAGAAAGCATGGTTTTTAAGGAACATAGATTATCGATTGAAGAGAGGGTAAAGTTGAACTTTCTTAAAACAATTTCTTAACTATATTATGTACCAAATAGAAGAATAATGGTACCAATACATGAATATATCTTTAATAACCAAAGGAGAAGAAAATTTATGAATTTTCTTGATATATGGGTTATAATAATTCATCAGACGAAGCATAAGCACAAAAAATCTTGAAAAGCGATGATATTGATTCAATGAACTTTTATCACTTGGTAACATGGGATCATACTCTCTATGTAAGAAAAATAAATTAAATGAATCTTATAATACCATTAAAATAATTAAATTAATTATATATCATATAAAATGGAATTATATACACCTCAAAATTAATATTGGAACATAACAAAACATGAGTCTCAAAGAAGTAAAATTGAGATAAAACTATTTTACTGATTTGGTAACTTTTGAAAATTAAACCATATGAAATAAATTCCTTATAATTGATATGTAAATACCCATAAATTTAACAATAAGAAACATTAAATACATACATGGTAAGTATACACACCAGACAAAAGTAATGGGTGGTGAATAAAGCATGTATCGCACGGAAATAAAACGTGAGATGAAATCCCCTTACATTATGTCTTGAATCTTTTTGTCCTCATTCAAACCACCTATATAATAAATATAAATATTTTATAAATATTTTACATAATAATAATCTTATATATAAAACTACATATTATTTTATTATGACCTTATATTACACTTAGGTTAACAATACTATGTTAAGGTTTCACTTTGGGTAATATCCACTTTATTCTATGAATGTGTCTTAATTTGTTATATCTTCAGTACTTATACTTATATAATGACTAGTACCCGCTCGTGCTATTGCACGGCATATTCGATTACTAGTTTTACTTTTAATAAAATATTAGTATTTATAAATGTTCAGAAGAAACAATAATGTTGAGAAGGTAATGGTGTATGAAAATGGAATAGGAGTGCATATAATATAAAGACGCCATTTAAATTGTTGACAAAAAAACAGATAGATTAAAAGTATATGATTTTCCAAAAAAATGATGAGAATTTGAAATAATTTTCAATTGCAACAATCACAATAATAGTAATGTGTTCACTAAAGGAAAAAGTGAAAGATAAATCAAAGATAATACAGTGGTTGTAATAATAAAAATGAGACATGTGAAAATGATTGAATTAAAAATTAATTGTATGAGTTAGCTATTTTTGAAAAAATAAAATGGAAAGAAAGTATTCATTATATATATGGAATAATATGGAATGGGGGAGGCGGATATCAGAGGCAAAGATGAAATGGAAGATGCGATTGAATAAAAAAAATAGATGAGGACAGAGATCCAACAACCACTAGATAATACTTGACAACATGAAATTGAATCAAAATAATAGATTAAGACAAATTGAATCTAGTTGTTTCTTCACTCAATGTCAAGAGTGTTGGGTTTTTTTAGAAGCTCTGTTGAATAACGACCTTTCTTGGGTAATCGGAGGGGTACCCAAATTTATGTTCCCTAGTGGAGTCATTCACCCATGCTAAGCAGCTTCAAAAGAGAGTCATCAACCACTATAGAAGGCCAAACAACATGAAATTTAATTAAAAAATAGATAAAGAGAGATTGAATATTGATGTATCATGAGAATTAGTATCACAATTTTATAAATAGTTGGAGCAGTATAAATAATAAGTTCATATAAAATATGTAAAAACATATTAATGCAGATTTTTTTCCAAAAAAAAACAAAAACAATCATTACAATATCATTACCATCATCACTGCTTGTGAAGCATGGTTCTGCAATGAGAGGAAAAATTTCCTTTCTTAATGCATGATAAAGAATGAAGAGAAAAAAAACACATTCCATTGACTATATGTTCTTTACATATCAATAACATAAATGTTCTTAATGAATATGAATAGATTAGAAAGATTCCATTATATAAGAAAATATTGTATGTTCCTATGCTAGTAATATTGTTTATGATAGAAATTGTTAGAGTGATTTGTATTACATACCATGAGGGGTGCCAAGGAAGTCTTTCATTATGACCACGGTGGTGGAATGTAACTGAATCAATCCACATTAAAAAATCTATTAATCAAAAATTGATCCACTGCTCTAAAATTAGTATATATCCTCAATATAGTAGAGATGAGTAGGTATGAACAGCTGCAATATAGTAGAAATCAGTAGGTATGAACAGCTACAAGATTTGGTATGAACATCTACAAATAAGTTCATGAATTCCCAAAAAATTCATATACTAATCCTCAAAGAAGATTTAAATATGATCCTTCCAAATATAGAAAAATATCACATGTACTATAACCATGAAATGGTTGTGAATTTACCAAGTCTAAGAAAAATTGAAAACAACACACAAGAAGGTATTAATGTCATCACCCAATATAGGTTCCTATAAGAAGAGGATAAAAATAAAACTCCATACCTTATCAGAAAATTCACAATGAAGGAAAATATTCTCAAAACATTATGGTGGCTTCATAGAGAGGAGTACAATTAAAGGAAAGTGTATACCTGATCATCAGTAGGAATTTGATTATGCCAAACCTTTCAAAGGAGGATATTACTTGAGGGAAGAATAAAACTAATCTTAACATTACAAATCCACTTATGAGTCAAATCGGAGAAGCTACACAAGTAGGAATGAAGGATCTTAAAGATAATATCCAATTATTTCCATGATCCAAAGGTAACTCTGAATTTGATCCATAAGTTGAGGGTTAATGTTCTTTTCAGTATGATTTAGCTATGAAACTACAACAAAGATATTGAGGTGAACCAAACCATATGGAACCACACAAACACTATCAGTCAGGAAGGCCAGCTAATTATTACTATTGAAATTTATATCATATTGTCAGTTAAGTACCCAATTCACCTACTACATTATAGATTTGTAGATCAGAAAGTGAAACAACAAAAACAAACATCCACTGTGGGTTTTATGATTTTTTGAGACGGTGAGGATAGAGGGAGGGAGCAACTGAACCTGTCATATGTGAATTAAAATTTAACATAAACACAAAGAGTAGGAAAACATCCAAATTAAGTAGTACAACTATCAATAAAAATATTATGTTTGTTGTTCCATGGTATCCTATAATGGAACAGAGAAATTAAGAATAATTTCACTTAAATAACATCTTTCCTTTTAATAAAAATATATGAATAAACCAAGTAATACTGCAAAAGGTGCAGAGTGTGAGTTTTTCATCTCTAAGCTCCCTGATGAATTTAGTTCTTGATCGATAAAACATCATTCTCAACCATCAAGACAAGAAATAAAGTACATGCTCTAATAGATTTTTTTGGATACAATCAAAATTTTTAGTTTGGGATTAACTAGGATTTGATGCAGGACAAAAAATTTAGATAAAAATATAAATGGATATAAAGATAACATAAGAAAAATAATACAAAAGAGAAGTGTCAGAATGCAGAGGAGGAAAAGGGGAAGGAGAATTATGACATGAGGAAAAATAATGAGGTTGGTTTCTATAGTTGATACAAAATAAAACCTTCAATGATGAATTCATTAAAGAAAAGATATCTATTTAATACCCAGAACACCAAAACCGATTATAGTTGACACACTTACCCCGTTCCAAAGATAAATACAACTCAAAGATGAATAGAATAATCATAGATAACTCAATATGAATTGAAAGATAAATATAGATACGCTTGACAGATGGATGGGTGTCTCGAGTTGCCGGTGCTGGTGTGGACTTCAGTGAAGTCCTGGAAGGCGTGATGTCTCTGGAGGCGCTGGAATGATGGAGGTGGGGTTCTCACCAGTGTGGTGTGATCTCTGGTGCAGTTCTACAGGGATGAGGATGGTGACGTAATGATGATGGTGACATGGGTTTACCAGTGGCAGCGTGATTTGCGGGATCTATTTGCATGATGGATCCCGCAGATACGCTACTGCCTTTTGATTTTTGAATTTGTATTTGGTTTGAATTTTGAAATTGTAAGCCGTAATATGTGCAGTTTCCACTTTTCCCTCGAAGTGGATTTATATGATAATAATAAAAAAAATGATTCACCTAAATATAGATACAAAAAAACACCACAAACTGTAATAGAGATAATTGATATAGAATTCCTGACATTGTTAATATGAATATGAATTTACAGAGGAATAAGTATTTTCCTGAATCAATAGAAATGAAGATTATGGAGAACTGAGTATTCACCAGAGATACTAAGAATAATGATACAAAAATCATGACAGAGTTAATAAATATACGAAATTACAGAGGAAGAAATATTTACATGAATCAATAGAAATGAAAATTATAGAGAACTGGGTTTTCACCTGAGATGGTAAGAATAATATACACTGATAAGTGAAACACATTATAGAAGGGAAATATAGTGGGTAGGTTAAAATATAAAGGTTTAAACATCTGAAATGAATTAATACTCATGTTCAAAGATGATGAGTTCTTCCAAGGAATGTCAACTAAACCTGTAATATGAAAATCACTAAATGAATATGATCATTAGATGAGAAATTTTTTAATCTGGATATACCAGTATAGAATTAAGAGAATATTTTAGTGGATCAAGACACATTTGCATACATCAATGCAAAACATGATCAAAATAAAGCATTAGATTCATAATATAATGTTTCACAATCTAAACAAATAAAGAGATTAATGTTCATTTAGATAGATAAAAGATCAAGAACTCACAACTAATGGGAGGAATTGATCAAGGAGATGTTAAGGAACCATTTACTGCAATCATCGCTCATGTTATTTATACACTTTAATGTTAATAATTTAGTTATATTTTGATTTATGGAATTCTCATATGGAGACCACAAGGAACACCATAACAGTGTTAACATGTTCATGATGATTAATTATAGTATACAACTATCTGATCTTAAAACATATGAGCATAACTCAAATGGTGATGAGGGTAATAAACAATCCAACCATAATAATTCTCATGACAATATTTTTATTTCATGGTCTGTTTCCCTAACCCCTTGCTAAAAAAATGACCAAATTCCCAACTTCACTGATGGAAATTGTCTCCCCCCCCCCTCGTAGTGAGGATGTATACTCCAATTCTAGTTCAGAACCTGAAACCTGATGGTAGATAATACACGTATCATACATGAATCTATCTCAAGCTATAACTAATAATGTCCATCCCTTGTATGCATCATCATATGTTCCAAGAACATGGCATCATGAGTTTCAAATAGGCCACATGTACCTGCATGGTACTTCTAACTCCCTAATGAATGATACAATAAGAAAAATATGGGTTAGAACAACATTCTTATGTACAATTTATCATATATAGAATTCACATATCATTCCAAATACTATCTATAGCATTACCTCAATATTTCATTTCCTGGTATGCATCATCATATGGTCCTAAAAGATGGAACGATGAGTTTCAAATAGGCCACCTATACCAGCATGAGAAGAGGAAAGAAGATAGTAATGCATTTTAACAGAATTACTGGCAGTAATATAGGGTGAAACTCAAATCGTCTTCACAAACCTCCAAATCCCCGCATGAAAAGAGGTAGAGATGGAAATGGCATGTGTGTGACCCCATATGTGATGCCAGCAGTTAATACTTGTATAGTTAATGTAGTACCAGAAATATCAGTAGACATCATTGAAGAATATACAGTAGAGGTCGACACTGTTATATTGTTAATATCAATGGTTACTACTATTGAACAAATGACCTTAAGCTTGGTTTTTTAAACTGAAGATAATAGAGCACTCACAAACTTTTTGTTGTTTGTTCATATATTTCGGTCGCCGCCTGGAAATAAATGTTTGTATTTTTTTATATGTAATTATCAAGGTGTGCAATCAAATAAAATCATACATGGTGGAATGTATTTTTAATGTAATGTGCATTGTATAGACAGACACTAAATTTTCTAAATTTTTAACTATACTGGTGCATAGTGTTAGAAATGAAAAAGACATGAATTGTGGAAAAAAATACAGTGTAGCCATGAAATAGAGTAGCAGGTAAGATGAGAAAGTAATGTTAAAGTAATATACATTACATAGGAAAACATAGAAATTCTCCCAGAGGTTATATGCTGAGGTTTATATTAATAGTAACAGCATACAAATGAAATCTTGAACATTGAATCCATGAAATACTTTTTTGTAATAAACTAAGGTCAGGTTAACTATGTTACAGCATATGATGTTTTGTAATATTGTTAATCCTATGGTTCAAAGTAGATTTTTATGGTATGAGACATTGATTGAGTATGAGAAGTGAAAATGCGGCTTTTTCAGAAATATGATGACACATTTATTGTTAAGATATGATTAATTTGTAAATATTTGAAGAGAAGTAGATTAAAATATACAATAAAATGAGTTAATAACACATACTGGTGTCTTTGAAATTGAACGTAGACTGTAGGCTGATGTAACAGATGGAGAAAGATGTCGACCAAAGAAACACTAGCGTTAATGTGACAGAACCCCTAGAGGAGTGTAAATAATCCATGATTTGGATCGAGATGTCGATTGTAGAAATGTTTGTATTTTTTTCTTTATATGTAATTGTCTAGGTTTTAAATCATATAAAATCATACATGGTTGAATGTATTGTTAATGTAATGTGCATTGCATAGGCAGACACTAAATTTTCTAAATTGTTAATGGAATACATGTATAGTGTTACTAATGACGAAGACATGAATTGTGGAAAAAAAATATAGTGAATCCATGAAATAGAGTAGCAGGTAAGATGAGAAAGTGAAGTTAAAGTAATATAGATTAATTAGGCAAACACATAAATTCTCCCAGAGGTTATATGTTGAGGTTTATATTAATAGTAACAGCATAAAAATGAAATCTTGAACATTGAAGCCATGAAATACTTATGTGTAATAAACTAAGGTCAGGTTAACTATGTTACAACATATGATGTTGTGTAACGATGCAAGTCTTACTATTCAAATCAGATGTATATGGTATGATACATTGATTATGAGAAGTGAAAATGCATCTTTTCTGGAAATATGATGAAACATTTATAGTTAAAGATATGATTAATTTGTAAATATTTAAAGATAAGTAGAAGAGAATGTAAAATTAAATGAGTTAAAAACACATACTGGTGTCTTTGAAATTGAACGTCGGCTGTAGGATGATGTAGCAAACATAGAAAGATGTCGATCGAAGAAACACCAGTGTTAATGAGACGGAACCCCTGGAGGAGTGTAAATAATCTGTGATTTGGATCGAGATGTCGACCGAAGAACGCGAGAACCATAGGTTGATATGGGTGATACTCCAGTGGGAGGAGAATCCTATAGATATCAGTAGTCACCATTGCGATGAAAATTTCAAGCCAGATTTGGAGTGAATCCACGTGTGGAAGAGGGATAGATGGGAAACGGGTTTAGGAGGCAATCAAGGAATTTAGTTTACTAGAACCGTAGGTCTACTGGAGAAGAATTAAGAGTGGGATGACGTTGGGTGAAACCGATTATGGAAGAGATAAGGAAGGAATTCAGTCGATTGAGATGAAGGTAGACGATGAGTAGGTACAGCACGAACCCTGGATGGATAGCTCAAGCAGAAGGAGAAAGCGATGGGAATGTCTCCGCGAAGACAGATGGAGAAGGAGAAGCCGATTTACTTGTAGGTCTAATACGTGGATGAATTTCACGTAGAGTTTTGCAGTGATGACACGTGGATATGTGGGAAACATAAGATTAGTATAGTTAGTAGATTAAAGAATGTAAAAAATGATATAAATATCATTTATATTTATTTTAGTATTATTATTATAATCTATATTATATATATATATATATGAAATTGAATACACCATACATAGAGACAGAAATTCATACATACGCATGAATTCTATTTCGGTTTTTATTGTCATATTGAAAAAAAGAAAGAAAGTGATATATATGTATATATGTATATAATATCATTAAAGTAGCATTATAATGTTATATATATCATTTAATTTCCCTAAACTCATCCTTAATACATTCCATGTAGTGTGTGAACAAATCACATTGCTTTGAGGGGGCGGTAGTCCACACTTCCTCAAATGAAATTATCATATTTACACAAAATAGAAAGTAAAAAAGATATCTTTTTCTAAAAGGAAAAATGAATATTAAATACATAATAAATCTGATATAAGAAATATATAAATATATTTTCTATCAAAATTTCCACCATGCGAGGTGGTAAATGAACAATGAACAATCATAGTTTAGTGTGGCGGTAGTTCACCATACACATAAACAATATGTTTGTTACCTGTTATATGGAGGTGTGTGTAAGTTCATGTATAAACCACAGTATAAAAAATCATAATATATTGACTAGACTTTTTTTTTACACAATAGTGAAAAATAATATAGTGGAGGTGTGGATGAAGAAAATAAAATAAATGATCTTGAGAGAAGAGGTTATCTCTTAATCAGGTAAATCCTATTGGTTTGTGCCAAGAGGCTTCCTTGGATAGATTTTTGAAAAATTGAAGTCTTATATTAGAAATTCATAGATTTTATGATATTTTTTATAATATTTTTGGTGATCCAAGGGTATTTAGAGGTGTAAGGATGTGGTAGGAGAGGAGACCTTTTTATAGTGGAGGAGTGTCACTCCTGTAAATATTTGAAGACATAATTCCACCCACGTATTTCATGTTTCAAGTGGATTCAATAATTGAAAAATTTATATTTTATAGAGGATATGGTCTAAATATGTCCATACAATAGCTCTTGGAAAATTTTCTAGGTCTTTTTGAGTCTTAAATTTAAGGTTTAGTCCTCAGTTATGCTTAATTCTACCATAATCGATATAATTAATTTTAATTACTTTCACTAATTAGACCTTATAAATTGGCCTTATTGGAAATTATAAATTATTATGATTCAAAATATGTAATAAATTTTTCCAATTTATAATCACATAAGTGGTAGAAATTAATTTAAAATTAATCTCGTGGTGAGGTCAACAATGCAGGTTATTAAAGTAAAAACATTCAAAAGTTTTCCAAGTTTTTATATCCAATTTCAAAGTGAAATTTGTTCCAATGAACTAAATTAAATTAATTTATATAAATATTATCTAATAAAATTTTTAGACCAATTTAAAATTTAATTTATCCTTATAAATAAGTTATATGAAAACATAGTTTTAAATTAAAAACCAGTATTTTCACCTATTCATTAAAAAATGAAACATTACTAAAAAATACAAAAAAAATATCCTAGCCTATTTTTTATGTTTCAAATAAAAATATAAAGTTTATTTTAACATATTAAATATATAAAACATCCAAAAACTGGATTTAAAATGGGTTCTCAAATAAAAGGTGGTAAAAATTACTTTATCAACCAAATTATTTTTTTTAATCATTAAATTGGGTTTGTTTTTATCTTATGTCTATAAAATCTATTGGATGAATAGAAAAAATAATTTATTAAATATATAAAATATACATTACACTAATATCACTCACTATTATATTTAATTTAATTTATTATAGTGAAATAGCTTTGTTATTATAAAAATAATAATATTTCCCTTTACATTTAATTGGTTTTCATATTCATTTATAATTAATTTGTAAGCTATGAATTAATCTTATATTTTTGAAAATCATATATTCTCAAAAAATAGTTAATAATATTAATAAACTCTAATTTAATGTCTATTTTATATCATATTGTATTAAATAATATCATTTTTATGATATACTATTATTTGGTAAAACACAATCTTGTGTGTTACGCAAGCCATCGAGGAAATTCATTGTTTCATGTAAATCAATCTATCCGTAGTGTTACTTATAAAGAAATAAAAAAAATATGGTGCGTTTAGTTCATGAATAACTTGGTGTTGTTTAAAATGCAATCCAAACAATGTACATTAATATAAAATGAACTCTTTTCATTGTTGCATGATATGAAAAATATCAGAAAGTTTAAATTAATTCAGAAGAAAATAATTCACAATATCTTAGGGTGTTACATTCTACCCCCTTAAAATGAATATCACCCTCAAAATTTGTTTGGGTTATCAAAGGTTTAATACTTGAAAGTTTTGTAACGTCCCGGTTCAGGAAGCCAGCCGGAGGTGCCCCGTACCAGGTTGGTCACATGGCCCCAAGCACAATTCCCTGAATGCCAGAGGCTGCAGACTAGTAGCGAGGGTCTTGGGTGTGATAGTGGGGAAATTGGGCCGTCATTGGCAGACTACACAGTGGAAGTAAAAAAATACATACAAGAGAGGAAGTAGTAATAATTTCATAAAGTAGTAACAACAGAAAACTAAAAGTATAAACTGGAGAACGTATATAAAATGATGCATGATACATATGTCTAGGAAAATAGCCAAACAAGTCACAATGCTGGAATACAATAGTGCTAAACCAAATTGTAATAGAAAGCAGATAAACTCCTCAGTATCGCAAGCCATATCTTGGTCCCATTCTCTCCAACTCCATAGCAAATCAAGTAACTGAAGTAGAAGGTATATTTCCCTTATCTATACCTACAATAATATAATCTGTTTGGGCCCAAAAGCATGACCCAAAGAGGGTGTGAGACTAAATCCCAGTAGGCACCCACCCAAAGATCTGTGCCAAATATTCAGTGAATATATGGCATGTAAAAGTACAGAAAACAATAAACAAGAAAGTGCTCAGCAGTAAACAATTCACAGTTCAAATCAAGCAATAGTGAAAATAAAAGCTAAACCTCAAACTGGTAACCCTCTAGGAAGTACTCATAGCCATCCCCTCTGGTCCTACCTAAGAAGTACAAACAACCCTCTGGGTAGTACCCTCAGCCTAACCCCTCTGGTTCAGTCATAAGGATATAATAAGACTCTTTGAGGAAGCGCTCACAGTCCATTACCCTTATAGTCAAAGGTAAAGCAAGACTCTCTGAGGAATCGCACATAGTCCATTTATCGTATAGTCTAGGTTAGTCAAGGACTCTATGAGGAAGCTCACAGAGTCAATTCCCCTTATATCCCCATGGTCTAAGACTCCCTGAGGAAGCTCACTCGGTCAATTCCCCTTATAGACCAGGTCGTACAATTCAAACAAAGTCTCTTTGAGGAAGCTCAAGCGGTCAATCCCCTTATAGTCTAAAGCAATAAAGGACTCTCTGAGGAATCTCACTCGGTAAATTCCCCTTATAGCCCAGGTTGTAAAATTCAAACAAATACTATCTGGGGAATCTCATGCTGTCAATCCCCTTATAGTCTAAAGCAATTAATGACTCTCTGAGGAAGCTCGCTCTGTCAATTCCCCTTATATCCCCAAGTGGTTCTAGGCCCTCTGAGGAAGCTCACTCGGTCAATACCCCTTATAGCCTAAGTGCTCAAAGACTCTATGAGGAAGCTCATTTGGTCAATTCCCCTTATAGTCTACTACACCAGGTTCTCATGGCCATGTGTAGGTCAACGATCATAGTAGTGTAATATGGCCAAAGTAATCCTACAGAACTACTTGGCTAACTAGTCTACATTATAAAAAGAATTTCAGAATATAAACTCTCCATCCTACAACAACAGGCATGGAAAACAGAAAAGGCAGCCAAACTGGATAAACAGGACCAAACGGTCATAAATAGAACATGAATGGGAAAAAAATCCAAATCATAGCGATTATCCCTATTTATATCCAAATTACTTTTTCATAGGCATATAAACATGGTAGGAATACTACAGGGTAAAATAGTAAATACGCAATACCCCGTTCAAGGGTATTGGTGTAATTTGCACATAATACTCAATGACTTCGAAAAGAAAGGTACAAACCACCTACCTCGGCATTAGGAGATCGGTATATGTGAACGTCGAAGCTTGAATCTCCTTAGAATGTCGAAGATCTACAGAAACATCTAAAACATTCAACCAAAGATCTCTCATGAGAAATGAGAAATAATGAAACAAGGCTCCAACAGAAGAGAGAACTCACCGATGGGATTCCAACGCCACTAACGGTGTTCGATTCGGAGGACAGACAGAGGCTCGGGGGATCGTCGAAGATCCGCATCCGTACGGACTCTCTCGGATGAACGAGACCTAGAAGAAGAAGGATGTTATTTCCGTTAGACGTGACCCCAGTGCGTTTGATGAAAAAACAAAATACACGACATGTACTTTTGGAGTAAATGGCGTGTACTTTCTATTTTCTTACTCCACATTAGGCGGACTCCAAGTCACTCCCACACGGTCCTGTGCGTGGCTACTACACGGCAATCACATGGCCTCCTACGGTATGGAATTACACGGAGTGTACTCATAAAGTACATGGTGTGTACTTTGAAAATTTCCAGAATTTCCTCTTTTTCTCAAAAACGACCAGAAAAGGAAAAACATAAATGAAAAAAGGTCTGGGTTCTAAAAAATTCCCCCTTAAAAAAATTCGTTATCGAATTTCCCTAGAGCGGTGTAGAAGAAGAAACCCAAAACAGTTCTGGACACTGTGCTCATACATCGGCCTCCCTCTCCCAAGTCTCGTCTTGCACCAGCCTGGGCTGCCATAGCACTCGTACCAAAGGAACAGACCGGCCACAGAGAACCTTTGTAATGTGATCCACAATCCTGATATAATTCTCTTCAAATAATTCATCCACTTCGACCTCAACCTCCTCTAGTTTAAATACATGAGACAGGACTGAAAAGTAACGTCGAAGCTGAGAAACGTGGAAGATGTTGTGCATAGCTCAGTACCTCTGAGGTAACTGCAACCGATAGGAAACCAGCCCAACTCTTTCCAACACCTCAAATGGACCAACGTACCTTGGTGAAAGATTACCATGTCTCCAAATCCTCTTGTGTCCCAACCTCGGTGTGACGTGCAGGAAAAACTAATCCCTAACTTCGAACTCCAAAGGTCATCTCCGCTGATCAGCATAAGACTTCAGTCGAGACTGTGCAGTAGCCATCCTCTTCCAAATCAACTCTATCTACTCTGTGGTCTCCTGAACTAAAAAAGGTCTTATAAAAGCTACCTCTCCTGCCTCAAACCAACATAAGGGTGATTAGCATGGCATGTCGTACAAAGCCTCATAAGTTTCCATCTGAATAGTCGCTTGAAAACTATTATTGTAGTAAAACCCTACAAGAGGTATATGTTTCTCCCAAGAGCCTCCAAAATCCAAAATTCATGCTCGGAGCATGTCCTCAAGCACCTGAATCATACGCTTGGACTGGCCATCTGTCTGGGGGTGGTAAGATGTACTCAAAAGTACCTATTACTCAAAGCCTTCTGAAGCCTCTGACAGACCCAAGAAGTAAAATGGGAATCCCTCTCTGAAATGATATAGTGTGTAACTCCATGTATATGTACAATCTCATGGATGTACAACCGTCCCTACTCATCAACATTGAAGGTCTCCTTGATCGGAAAGAAGTGAGCATCCTTCATCAGTCTGTCAATGACAACCCAAACAGCATCATTCCCTCGAGCCGACCTTGGCAACCCTGTTACAAAATCCATCACGACGTCATTCCACTTCCACTCAGGAATGGGTAACTGTTGTAAAAGCCCTACTGGTTTCTAATGCTCCACCTTCACTTGCTGAAAAGTGAAACACCTCATGAAGAAACTAGCAACGTCCCTCTTTATACCTAGCCACCAATACCGATGGTGTAGATCATGATACATCTTGGTGATGCCAGGATGAACTTCCCAAATAGAGAAATGAAAATACCGCACCAACTCCGTGTGTATGTCTGCTGGCACCCATACACGCCCTTGGAAATTTAAGATCTCATCCTCTCCTGTGGTCCATCCATGAATAGGGTCCTCTCCTAAAACACTCTCTCTTAGGACTAGGCCTTCAGAATCTGATAGTTGGCTTATTCGAACTTGATCAAGAAGAGTAGAGGTAACAGCTACAGAAGATAGAAAGGTATGCCCATGTCTATTGTGCACATCCAAATGCATCTTAGATAATAGAGCCACAAGATTCTACTCATTGCTGGCCTCCTGAACTACATGTATCTGAGTCATCCTTCTCAATGCATCAGCCACTGCGTTGCCTTTCTCAGGTGTATAGGCAAGCTCAATGTCAAAGTACTAAAGGTACACAACCCACCTGCACTGTCTCAAATTTAGATCATGCTTAATGAAAATGTACTTGAGACTCTTGTGGTCGGTGAAAACCACAAAGTGCTCTCCCAGAAGATAATGTCTCCAATAGCGTAAGGCATGAACAACAACTGCCAACTCTAGATCGTGTGTCGGGTAATTCCTCTCATGTGGCCTCAACTTCCGAGACTCATGCGCAATGACTCCAACACCCTACATAAGCACAGATCCCAGCCCGATACCTAATGCATCATAGTAAACGGTATAGCTCTTGCCCGGATTTAAAAATACTAGTATCAGTGCTGAAGTCAACCTCCCTTTCAACTCTTGAGAGGCTGACTCACAACAATATGACCATAAGAACTTCTCACCCTTCTTAGTCAGACCTGTCAGCGGTGCTGCTAAGCATGAAAAGTACTGTATGAAATGTCTATAGTATCCATCCAGCCCTAGAAAACTCTGCACCTCAAAGATGTTCTTCGGCTTCTTCCAGAAAACTACTACCCTCACTTTCTCTAGGTCTAATGATACTCCTACCTCTGAGATAACATGACCTAATAAGTGAATCTGATCCATCCAAAAGTAGTACTTTGAGAGCTTAGCATATAACCGATGCTCCCTCAGTGTACTCAAAATGATTTCAAGATGGGTAGCATGGTCGTGTCGAGTTTGATAGTACACCAAGATATCGTCCATGAAGACCACCACGAAGGAATAAAAGTATGGATGGAACACTCGGTTCATCAGTGCCATGAAAATTGCAGGAGCATTCATGAGACCGAATGGCATAACCAAATACTCGTATAGACCATACCTACTTTTGAAGGCTATAAGAGGTATATCTGATGGTATAACGTGAAACTGATGATAACTGGACCTCAAGTAAATCTTCGAGAATACCCTAGCTCCTCGAAGCAGATCAAGGAGATCATTAATCCTGGGAAAGGGATATCAGTTCTTGACTGTCATTTGATTCAACTTCTGATAGTCCACACAAATCCTCAGGGTGTCGTATGCCTTCTTCGAAAAAAGGACAGGTGAACCACAAGGAGAAGTACTGGTTCAGATGAAACCCTTTGTCTGCAACTCCCCCAAATGCTTCTTGATCTCCTACAACTCAGGTGTAGCCATCCTATAAGGAGGAATGGACACTGGTTCTACTCCTGGCACAAGCTCAATCAAGAAGTCTACCTCATTCTCCAGAAGAAAACCTAAAAATTACTCTAGAAAGACATCTCTAAAATGATCCACCACTGGAGGAAAGTCTAACTATGAAGTCCCCTAGTAATCTAGATATATACTAGCAATCTGGGTTGTAACTCCTCCCAACCCATGATGATCTGGACCCGCTCTGCTCACATGGACAACCCATTCGCCCCTATAAAGAAAAGATCCACCCTCTAGTGATATGAAACTCACCCTGCAGCGACAATAGTCATTGACTGCCTGGAATGGAACTAGCCAGTCCATCCCAAGAATTACATCATAGCCTATCATATCAAGTACATTAAGGTCCCACAGAAATTGACATCCACCAACCTGTAGAGGAATCTCTCTTAACCGACGTACACTAGTCATTCTAGTCCCCAACGGAGTGTCTATCATCAAGGTAGTAGCAGAAGAAAATATGCAGAGCCCAAGGCTCTCCATGACAGCAACTGATATAAAGCTATGGGACGCCCATGTATCAAAAAGAGCAGAAGCTAAAACTGAGGCTACTAAGATCGTACCTCGAATGGTAGAAGGCCCAGGATCCTACTCCAACTAGGTCTGCTCCACTACAAATTTCTGGCCTGTATCGCAGCCCTGTGACACAACCTGACTACTCTAAGTTGATCCACCCTGATGTCTCTGAAAACCGGGTGACTGGCTACCACGGCCACGACCACCACCTCAGCCCGAACGGCCGGAAGAACTCCAATTCCCAGACTCGTGAGAAACCAATGGCGTTGCTCCAGAACGAGGAGTCATAGAAGACCCCCTGTCACCAGCTGCTGGTGAAAAGAACTGACAGAAACGTTGAAGATGACCAATCTTTCCGCAAGATTGGCACTCCACTAGGTCACTCGGGCAATGTGGCCTTGTATTCCCACTTCTCCCACACTAGTAGCACACCACCTTGCTACTGGAAGATGCATCATGCCTGCTCTGATATCCTCATGCAATCTCCCTGTAGTGCTTCTAGCTATCAGTTGGCGGAGCACTACCTCTAGATGTTGAACCGCCCAGGCTCACAGCTCCAGAATTCCTCAGATTACGCTCTGTGATCAGCACCTGGTTGATGATAGAGGATATCGAAGTCAACCTGAAGATGTTCACCGAAGATCAGATGTCGTGTCTCAGACCATCCTCAAACTTCCGTGTAAGGAACAACTCATAACCTCCTGGAATAGGCATGAAACACTGTAACTCTGTGAAGTGAAAGGAATACTCCATAATAATAAGAGTACCCTACTCCAAACCCATGAACACTCGGGCTTGATCGGCCCTCAAGGTCTCTGAATAGAAGTAATCGTAGAAGATGCGCTTAAACTCATCCCAATCCATATTATGCGGGCGGCCCTCCTGTGAGATCACATCCCACCATCTCTTGGCAGATTCTTCAAGCATGTTGGTAGCGAGATTCAACCACTTCTCTAGAGGTATCTCTAGATTCTTGGAAATCATCAACGTACCTTATAGCCATGAATTTGCAGCTTGAGTTCCCCCATACCCTAAGAAAGTGGGAGGATGTTGCTGCTGAAAGACCCGCATCAAATCAGCCATTGATGGGGCAAGAGACGACACTCCCTGAAAGGTCTTCATCATCCTCAGAAATCCCTCCATGAATTGTGCATCAGCACCTATGTCAGGTACAATGGCTGGTGCCAAGGCCGGCACAATGGGAGGATCTGTAGGTGGTCCCTAATCGACCATGTCTGGTGTATGATCACTGTCTAGAAATTGGCGCACAACCGAAGGACGTCTCGATGGCATGACTCTTCAAGTTCAAGTGCACACCTTAGATCAAGATTATCAAGGACTGAAAACAAGGAGTGTAAGAAGGGAAAAAGGGAATGAAAACATTCAGGATTTACAAAACATGACTACATGGCATGTACATTTCCTACATAGTGTGTTCCCTGAAGTCATTTACATGGGTGTGTACTCCTGCCTAAATTGGTTGTCTAACACCCCAAACACACGGCGTGTTGTCATAACACACGGAGTGTACTTGAATATTCTTCTACTACCCAATTCCTTCTACACGGTTAATCCACAATGCTCTCCTAAGGAAATACTACATGGCATGTTCACGATAAACACAGAATGTACTAGACATGCTTCACTTGGCCCGTGTTGTTAGTGACACAGCCTCACACATGGTTCACACTACACGGCGTGTTCAAGGCAGACATGGTGTGTACGTGGAAGGGTAACACCGACCCATTTTCTTCATTACATGGTCGGGTACCTGGGTCAGACTACACTACATTTTCAAGGCGGACACGACATGTATAGATTAAGCTTTTATCTGTCAGTGATGTTAGTTACATGGGCGCACACTGGGTAAACACTACACGGTGTGTTCGATGGGTACACGGCGTGTTCCCACCAGACTTTCCCCATCTCATGTCTCTACCCACATGGCCTACGACACGGTTAGAGACTACATGGCATTTACATAAAGTACACGGCGTGTACTTAGGAAAAATAGTTTCTTCCCGAACAAAAGAACACATGGCATGTACTTAACATTATACGGTGTGTATTCTGGGTTTTTCTAGACAGTAAGACTCAGAAACTACACCGGAGCCCAGAAAAACAATGAAACAAACATTGAAAGTGCCAAATTCTGATCTGTGATGGGCCATACTCCCCGCGAATCAATTTTTGGCATCTTATACACATTATAATATGGAAAACAAGGCAATAATCCACCAAATTCTGGTCCATGAGGGCCCATAACACCTCAAGAACCAACATTTGGTGTTCATTAAAACAAAACCTTACACAACAATACCCTATCAAACAACAGATATTTTATCACATCAACCATCACAACAGTATGCATATCTATCACAACACCTATCACAGTAACATGCAATTGCTAATTCACCCTATATGGCATGGCAAGAATGCATGACATGTGATCCCTAGAAAGTGCCTATATGATGCATGAGATGGAATACCCTCATCTCATCGGGTTGAAACAGAAATAAAACCTTGATAACATCAAAAATAAATTCACAAATCAAGTGAATCACTTAAGGTGAAATAAAATCAACTGTAATAATTGAAAAACAAGAAAAATTGCAATTAAACGAGATAGATTGGATTTTCCCTATACACATGTTAGCTACTCCCGGGCACAGCTTATTACTAAGTAATTATTCCATCCTATCCCTATATAAGGCTCCAAATAGTAATTCAAGAGAAAAGAAATCCTCTGATACCACTTTGTAATGTCCTTGTTCCGAAAGCCACCTGAAGGTGCCCCGTACCCGGTTGGTCACATGGCCTCAAGCGCATTTCCCGGAATGCCAGAGGCTGCCGACTAGTAGTGAGGGCCTTGGGAGTGATAGTGGGGAAACTATTACCTTAATGGTAGAGTACACAGCGGAAGTAAATAAATACATACAAGAGCAGAAGCAGTAAAAATTTCATACAGCAGTAACAATAGAAAACTGAAAGTATAAACTAGAGAACATATATAAAATGATGTATGATACATATGTCTAGAAAAATAGACAAACAAGTCACAATGATAGAATAAAATAGTTCTAAAACAAAGTGTAAAAGAAAGTAGATAAACTCCTCAGCATTGCAAGCCATAGCTTGGTCCCATGCTCTCCAGCTTCATAGAAAATCAGGTACCTGAAGTATAATGGTGCCTTCCTTTATCTATACCTGCAATATTATAATCTGTTTGGGCCCAAAAGAATGACCCAAATCGGGTGTGATACTAAATCCTTGTAGGAAACCACCCAAAGATCTGTGCCTAACAGTCAGTGAATATTTTTCAGGAAAAAATACAGAAAACAGTAAACATGAAAGTTCTCAAAATTAAACAATCCACAGTTCAAATGAAACAACAGTGAAACAAACAGCTAAACCTCTAATAGGTAACCCTTTGGGAAGTACTCATAGCCATCCCCTCTGGTCCTACCTTAGAAGTAAAAAAACAACCCTCTGGTCAGTACACTCAGCCTAAGGCCTTTGGTTTAGTCATAAGGATATAATAAGACTCTCTGAGGAAGCGCTCACAGTCCATTCCCCTTATATTCTAGGGTAGTCAAGGACTCTTTGAGGAAGCTCACATGATCAATTACCCTTATAGCCCCAAGGTCTACGACTCTCTGAGGAAGCTCACTCAGTCAATTCCCATTATAGCCCAGGTCATTCAATTCAAACAAAGACTCTCTGAGGAATCTCACGCGTTCAATCCACTTATAGTCTAAAGCAATCAAGGACTCTCTAAGGAAGCTCACTTGGTCAATTCCCCTTATAGCCCAGGTCGTACAATTCAAACAAAGACTCTCTAAGGAAGCTCACGCGGTCAATCACCTTATAGTCTAAAGCAATCAAGGAATCTATAAGGAAGCTCACTCTGTGAATTCCCCTTATAGCACCATGTGGTTCTAGGATATTTGAGGATGCTCACTCGGTCAATCCCCCTTATATCCTAAGTGCTCAAAGACTCTATGAGGAAGCTCACTCGGTCAATTCCCCTTATAGTCTACTACAGCAGGTTCTCACGGCCCTGTGTAGGTCAATGAGCATAGCAGTGTAATATGGCCAAAGTAAACCTACAGAACTACTTGGATAACCAGTCCATAGCATAACAAGCATGTCAGAAAACAAACTCTCCATCCTATAGCAACAAGCATGGAAAAAAGGAAAGGCATCCAAACTGGCTAAATAGGACCAAATGGTCATAAACAGAACATGCATGGGAAAAACATCCAAACCATAGTAATTATCCCTATTCATATCAAAATTACCTCTTCATAGGCATACAAACATGGCAGGAAAACATCAGGGTAAAATAGTAAACACACAATACCCCATTCAAAGGTAATTGGTGGAATTTGAACATAATACTCAAAGGCTTCGAACAGAAAGGCACAAACCACCTACCTCGGCGTTAGGAGATCGGTATATGTGAACCTCAAAGCTTGAATCTCCATATAATGTTGAATATCAAAAAAAAAATCTAAAATGTTCAACCCACGATATCTCAAAATAAAGGAGAAATCATGTAACGAGGATCTAGCAGAAGAGAGAACTCACCGATGTGATTCCAATTCAACCAATGGTGTTTGATTCAGAGGATAGATGGAGGCTCGGGGCTCGTCAAAGATCTATTGTCATATGGACTCTCTCGGACGAACGAGACCTAGAAGAAGGGTGTTCTGTCCGTCAGACACGACCCCTGTGCGTTTAATGAAAAAAACAAAATACACAGATTGTACTTTTGGAGTACACATCATGTACATTCCGTTTCTGTACACCGCATTAGGTGGCCTCTAAGTCACTCCCATACGGCCATGTGTGTGGCTACTATACGGCCAGCAGACGGCCTATAGTGGCAAGGAAGTACACGACGTGTACTCATAAAGTACATGGCGTGTACTTAGAAAATTACCAAAATTTCCTCTTTTTCTAAAAAACGACCAGGAAAGGAAAAACATACCTAAAAAAGGTATGGGTTCTTGCAAGTTTCATTCATAGAAACCCACATCATAAAAATGAATTCTAAATCATTCCTTAAAAGTGAAATTTGGAACGATATTGGTTACCCAAAGTAACATATAAATGTGTTTCCACATAGGAGAACATAGGTTGAGATTGATGACTCAACATGAAGGAAAAAAAATATTTATAGGTAGTGATTGAGTTCATCAATCACAAACTAGTAAATGATCAAAGAAAAGTTTTTCTCCTCAAAGTCAAAAATTTGTGTTGATTTATAAGGCCATTGGTTCAAAAAAAAGGTATTAGGAAAAAAAATAATAATTATCCTATATTTGAGTAATTCTTTTATTGACCAAGAATATGAGGAAATATAATTACTTTATATATTTCCATTAACAAAATTTCATTCTTTGGTTGTGATTTTAACTATTTATAATTCATCCATTACATCAAGAAATGGATTTCCAAAAATTAACATTGATGTCTAAAGCACTAAAATACACTTTTAGCAGATATTAAGGCCCATAAAAGAATGAAAGGCATAACTATTTATCTAAAAATATTCCTAAAAAGAATATGGTTAATACATTAATCTTTAAAAATATAAATTAACACTATTATTTAAGCATAAATAGTTATTCATAAAAATTAATTATGCATTAACCAGTACATCATGTAAGCTAGTGGTAGGTGTGAAACCCTTATCGTCCTTCTGTCATGGGTTCAAGACTCATCGCCTTTGTGTATTTGATTATTTGTCCCCCAAAATTAATGATTCATTTTCTAAAATCATGCTAACATAATTTCCAGAATAAATAAGGTGGAAATACTTGAAATAGGTTTAATCAAAAAACAGCCTTTTAACCAAGGCTTTCATTAAAAACTTAGTGCATAAATACTTACTCTAATGTTTAACTTAAAATTTTCATGAATGGTTAACTTTATAAGCTTTATGAAAGATTAAAATCCAAAACTTTAGAAATAGAGTCACAAAATCAGATTAAAATTGATTTCCCCATATATCACAAAGTTACTCTCAGTTGTTCCATTCCAAACATGTGAATACCTTCTTCATATATTCACTTGAAACATGGTAATAACCTAAATTATCATAGATACCTCTAAGAAAAATTCCTGATTCCTTATTCCATAGATTACTATATATATTCCATAAATCTAAGAAGTTGTAAACTTTATCCATTGTATCACAAACTAATTGTCAACAATTCCTTAATTAGTTCCAAGGTAATCATTACCACCCACTTTACTTATTCATATACCTCATATCTTTATCCATATAACATTATCAAAACCTAAGGAATGCATTAAGGGTAATCATTAACATAATCATATGTTTTCCATGGACACAACCTTTCCATTATATCACTTTTCTATTCCATTATAATCATTCAATATTTTCTTGTAAATCCATAGAGAAAAAAATAAACTGAAGAATCCTTATATATTTCACCAATCATATAAAAAAATTATTGAATCCAAATACATTAAAACTTTTATTATTCCACTTCATCCTTATTACATTAACAAGGATACCTCATTCTATTATAAAATTCCTTTTTTCCTTTTACATTTCATCTGTAGTCTTGTCATCATCCGCATTATAACCATTACTCATATAACCTTGTTGATCTGGTTCAAGATATTTCCTCTTGGGACATTGAGTTGCCTAATAACCATTTAATCCACACTTAAAACACTTATACTTTTATTATTTCCTAGGGACTCCAATATTATCATCAATTTTGTTAACTGAACTCATCATTTTTACCTTTCTATCAGTAACTTTATGTCCATTTACATAGTCAAACCATCTTCTTGTTCCTCTAATACATTCACTTAGGTGATTCTTTCCACATTATTGACACAAATGAAACTGTATATTCTTTCATACATGGTCCCAATTACCGAAACTCTAAGAAAACTTATTCTTTATCTTCCTTGGTGAGTTCAAGAGTTCATTAATGTACACATTGGTAATCATTTTCCTTGAAAACTGATTAGTAATTATCACAACATATTTTACTTCAATTATCATCCAACTTGATTTCTCATAATAATATCATCCATTGCATTCAACATTAAATCAGTTCCTTATAGTTCCCACCATTGACTAAAACCAGAATCATAGTGTGATCATTACTTATCATAGAATAAAACCAAATAGTCATGAAAATAATTACTTATAGAATGTCTAAATCATGACACCTTCCTTAATATATGACACCAAAGGTTCATTCTAGGTTATTCAAAGGTAGCTTATATTTAAATTCTTCATGATGGTTCATGAATATTTTCTGAATTACCAAATCATATGACCTGTAATGTCAAACTAGGTGTGTATTAAATCTCATTTTCATGTACCATATTACCCCAAGATAGGCTCAGTTCATCTTGTGTGATTTGTTACCCCTATGAACATTTATTCCAGAGCCACATCTAGTTATAGTATCTTGACAGTGATGTATTTTCATAAAACCACTTACTCTATCTTTTACCAAAATTATAAGACATTCTCCTAAATATTAATTCATCATTATATTTATCCTAGGAGACATCCCTATACATATCCTTAGAAATATAAATAAAGATTTGAGTAATATTTTCTCATACTAGTTTACAAAGGTTAACTAAACCTTTTCTTTGATAGAAACTATAGTGACCCTCACTTTTTATACATAGACATTACATAACTTTTTTGAAATACATAAAATACTATAAAAACATATTCCCAAAGAATGAATTAGTTTAGTGCCTTTGGAAACATGGAAACATGAACACTATTATATAATTGAGATACATTATCTCCCACTAGTTTCTTCATGACTAACACCCTTCTAAGACACAACATACTTAATACATATCTTCAAAACCATATAAGGAAACATAAAAAGGGGTGATCTTATATTCTTAATAAGGGTAAATAAGGGATTAATGTAATAATAAACAAGAGAAAAATGGTATTAGAACATGATCATAACATTATAAGATCACACCCTTCATATCAAATATCACAAACTTGAATCATGGCATAAATCTTTGGAGTTCGTAAGACATTAATCAGAATAAAATAAAGAACATAATCCATGAAATCATAATTTAATAATAAATCATGGAATTGTGTCAAACATATAAGAATATAATATTGATTCCATATTATCCAAGGAATCACTTCCAAATCCATCTTGATAGAAAAAAAAAGTCTTTTACTAAACAAGGTTTACACCTCGTTCCATTCTGGTATTACTAAAACAAGTTCGCTCCTCATTCCAACACTGTATTACTGAACTGAGTTCACTCCTTGTTCCAGTCCTATATTACTGAACCATGTTCATTTATCATTCCAGCCCTATAATACTAAACCGAGTTCATTTCTCATTCTATCCATGTTTATCTCCTAAGATATAAATCATTAAATGATGTATTGTAGGGATATATAGGTCCCAACCATATCATACTGAAATCATGAATAAATATTCCACAAAGTCAAAAACAATGATATCATAACCCATGAAATGATATGGGTATCATAAACATGTAAAAATATCATAACCTGTGGAAAAAGATATAGGTTTCATAATCATTTCATCAATAACATAACCCGTGAAAGAGAAACAGATTTCAAAAACATGAAACTCATGAAAGAGAAATTTGTTTCATAAAGACCAAGACATTAATCATAATATATTCTTATAAATACTATAAATGGATCCCTTAGATCATTTCTTATAATGGAATTAGTAACATCAATAGGTTTCATCTTAGATGGAAAATTATTTTGAATTTTTTTCAGAAATGTTTCTTGAGGAAAATATCCTTTCGTCATTTTAAATAGATTTTTAATACATAAAATCATATTAAAATAATTTTATTATAAAATACCTTGAAAACTTATAAAGAATACTTAAAATAATTTTGAAAACCTTTTCCCTTGAAACCGTATAAAATAAGCTTCAAATCATTTTATAAAAACTTTTTCTTTGAGAAAAACATTGAAAACATAAAAATAAATCAATAAAATGTTTGGAAACATTTTTACTTGAAAACATATGAAATAATCTTGAAAATTTTTTAAAAACCATTTCTTTTAAAATAATTTGAAAACATATAAATAAGGATTGAAATAATTTTTTCTTAAAAACATATAAAAGAAGTTAGAAAACATTTTGAAAGCAATTTTTCTTGAAAATTACATTTAAAAATATTTTCTTAAAAATTTTCCATTTAAAAATCAAAATGAAGCTTTGAAGAAATGATGGTGGAAAAATTTGTACATGTCATAAAGGGAAAAAAGAAAATTCTTTTTACACTGTAAAAAGTTAGAAAAATTCCTTGTTCATAAATTGAAAACTACATTCCTTTGAAGATATTGGTAAAAAAATGTTAAAAAATTATTTTAAATATTATAGGATAATGGTTTAATATTCTTGGAAACCCTTTTTAGAAAACGTGGTTTTGAAGGAACATATATTTCTGATTGAAGAGAGGGTAAAGTCGGGATTTCTTGGAAATAATTTCTTAACTATCATATGTGACAAAGAGTAGAATAATGGTACCAATACATGAATATATCATTAATAACAAAAGGATAATAAAATTCATGAATTTTCTTGAGATATGGGAAATAATATTTCATCAAATGAAGCATAAACATAAACGATCTTGAAAAGGGATGAGATTGTTTCAATAAATTCTTATCACTTGGTAACATTGGATCATACTCTCCATGTAAGAAAAAAAATTAAATGAAGCTTATAATATCATGAAAATAATGAGAATCATTATATATCATTTAAAATGTAATTATATTCGCCTCAAAAGGAATTTAGGAATATAACAAAACATGAGTAACAATGAAAGACATTTGATACAAAACTATTTTACCAATTTGGTAACTTTTGAAACCTAAACACCATGAAATTTATTTCATATAATGGAAATAAAAATACCCATAAATTTAAATATAATAAACATTGAATACATCCATGGGTATTATAGACACCACACAAAAGGAATGGGTGGTGAATAAATAATGTATCTCATGGAAATAATGAGTGAGATGAAATCCCCTTACCATGTGTCTTGACTCATATAGTACTCATTAAAAACACCAGTATAATAAATATAAATTTATTATTAATATTTTAGAGAACCATACTCTTATATATAATACCATATATTGTTTTATTATGACCGTATATTACCCTCTTGTTAACAATCCTATGTTAAGGTTTCACTTCAGGTAATATCCACTTTGTTCTTCGCATGTGTCTTAATTTGTTATATCTTTGGTCCTTATACTTATATAGTAATTATATAATGTAAACCATTCTATAAATATCATGTATATTCATTATATTTTTATTATAATAATATATATAATATAGAAATATGAAATGGAATACATAGTTCATGGAGAGGGTAATTCGTACGTACACAAGAACGATGTTTTCGTTAAGAAAGAAAGAAAATGAAATATATGTATATATTTATATAATATAATTATAATTGAATTATAATTTTATTTATATATATATCATATATGTTTAAACAGATACTTAATATATTCCATTTAGTGTGTGAATGAATCGCATCACTTTGAGGGGGCGGTGGTCCACACTTCCTCAAACGAAATTATCCTATTTACACCGAATGGAAAGTAAAAAAGATATGTGTTATAAAATAATTAAATATGTTTAAATATATAATAAATATGATATATGAAATATATAAATACATTTTCAATCATAATTTCCATCGTGAGAGGCTATAAATGGAAAATGAACAATCATCGTTTAGTGAGGTCACAGTTCGTTGTACACATAAACAGTATGTTCGTTACCCATTTGATGGAGGTGTGTGTAAGTATAAGTAAAACATTTAGAATAAAAAAATATGAGTATATTTATGATATTGTTGTTGTAAGAACCAGGTTCTTATCTTTAAGGTACGGGTTTCTTCTTTTCTCTTTTCCTTAAGTATTTTTGAGAAAGTAAGGAAAATGGGGAAAATCCCAAAATTTTGGAAGTACACGGCGTGTACTTTTCCACACTTCGTGTACTTTTGGCCGTGTGTGATGAGTACACAGGACGTGTGGCCATGTCGGTGATGAAAGGTGTAGAAACCGACTACATGCCGTGTAGTGGGCCTTTAAACGCCATGTAGTTAGTCGGCAGGCGAATAGTAAGGCGGTGGCCAGCTGTGTGATAGCACACGCCATGTACTCATGATGACATGTTGTGTAGTCATGTCAGTATATGAACAGTGCCACGCTGGCAGGAAACTGCCAGGGGAACAGTTTAAAAATGGGAAGTCCACGTCATGTACTTTGTTTTTTTCGCCTAAAATGGGCAGTAGCCTCCCCTGTTCACAGGGAAGGCCTGGAATGGGAAGAGAGCTCGGGAGAGGAAGGCCGGAGCTTTGGAGATCTGCCGAGCGCACGTCTGGAATCCGTGTCTGCCTTGAATGATCTTGTTGGAACCACGCGGGTATGCCCTCCCTTATACCTGAGTAGTTCTTGACAATTCTTCCCATAATGGGAGTTATTTTTGTTTAAGAGAGTTTTATTTTACCTCATATCTACGACGTTATTGGACGTTTTAGAAGGAGACGTTCACGTATATCGTTCGTTGGTGTTTAAGGTAGGTGGTTGGGTGTTTATTTCCAACTGTTGTGTGTTTTGTGTGTTTTTGAGCTACAAACCCATAAATGGGGTGTCATGTGGCTGAGGTCGTGGATATTTTTAATACCTATAATTGTATAGGTGATTAAATAAAGCTGTAAAACTATTGTTTGGGATCAATGCTTGGATCCAGGAACACCCCGAGGGTGCATTCCTCTCTTTAGCCGTTTGGCCAGGATACCCGAGGGTATTCCATGTTTATATCATGCATTACTTTTGTCTTGAGAGTAATTGAATGTGAATATTTATTTACATGTTGGGAATGGACCGGTTACTTGCGCCTAAGGGCAGTGTTTTACTTAGTCCATGGGCGTTGTTTTTTTAGCCTGAGGGTAGTTTTTATCCTACCCTGAGGGAAACATCTTTTGTGCCTGTGGGAAATAGACTTTGTGCCTGAGGGTGACACTACGTATACCTGAGGGGAAAATCTATTATGTCTGTGGGAAATTAACTATGGGTTGGATTCTGATTACCTGAGGGTAAAGGTTTGTGTGTCTGAGAACACTGAATGTTTACTTAGAAATGCGTTGTGGTGTTTTCTTATATTAAATGGATTAAATGAATAATTAAATGGAAATTTAACTGTTAATTTAGTTACTTTTGAGTATTGCTCAGTTTGTTGAATTTTACTACTGCACACTGTTGTTGCATGCTTTCACACAGTTGGGCACGAGCCTTTGGTGGGTGCCTACTGGGATTCATTTCTCACACCATGTTTGGGACATGCTTTTCGGCCCAAATAGATTACATTTCTGCAGGTGTAGATAAGGTAAGGGTCCCTATATAGGTACTTGATTGATACTGGGGTGTAGGAGAGCATGGGACCAAGGTTTGGATTGCGATGTCGTGGGCTGTTCTATTTTTCTTTTATGTACTTGTTCTTCAGTTGTATTGTATTGATTGGGTAACATGTTCTGGCTGTTTTCATAGAATAGTGACATGCTTCATCTTTATATATATATATGACTACTAGTTTCCCTTTTGTTATTGGTTATCTATTTCAGTTATATATATTGTTGCTGCTTCCGCTGTTGTTGTATGTTTATAGTATATTCTGGTGTGCTGCACTTTGACAAATGAGGGAATAGTTTCCCCACTATCAGACCTTGGCCCTCGCTGCTAGTCGGCGGCCTATGGCGTTTGGGGAAATGCACTTGAGGTCACGTGGCGAACTAAGTTCGGGGCACCCGGAACCGGGATGTTACAAAGTGGTATCAGAGGATTTCTTTTCTTTAACTTACTATTTGGAGATGTAGTCAGGGATGGGATGAATAGTAGTTGGTAATAAGTTGTTCCCGGGCATAGCTAACCCGTGTACAGGGAAAATCCAGTCTACCTCATATTTTTGCAATCTTTCTAATTTTTAAAATTTTACAGTTGATTTGTTTTCACCGTTGGGTGACGCACTTGATATTGTTCTAGTTATATTTTATCTATAGGTTCTATTTAGTTGCAACCCAATGAGATGAGGGTATGCCATCTCATACAACATATAGGCACATGCTAGAAATTCCATGCCATGCATAGTTTCATGCCATCTAGGTGTATTAGAAATCGCATGTTATTGTGATAGTTATTGTGCTAGAAAAGCATGCTATTGTGATAGATGCTTTGATAAATACCTACTATGTGATAGGGTATTTTCTTGTGTGATCCGGTTGATAGAATGGATGCCAAACATTGGTTTTTGGAGATTATGGGCCCTCACTGACTGAAATTTGGTGGATCATTAGCTGTTTATTAGTTATAACACAGATAAGATGTCAAACATTGATTCGTGGGGAGTATGGGCCCTCACGGGTCATAATTTGACACTTAGGTGTTTTTTTCGGTATTTTCTGGGTTCTGGGGAAGTCTCTGAGGCATACTATCTGGAAAACCCAGTATACACGTCGTGTAGTTCTTTGAACATGTCGTGTTTGGCCATCTGTTCGGGGAGAAAAATAAACTTTTTAAGTACGCGTTGTGTACCCTCTGTACTCACTGTGTAGTGTCTTCCTATGTCATAGATCGCGTGGGCAGAGACATGGGTAAGGGAAATGCTTAGGGCGGACATGTCGTGTACCGGACATACACGCCGTGTAGTGTTGACTCGGAGTCCGCCATGTTCCGAACAACACGGACGGAGGAGACCTTAAGACATACACGATGTGTCCACTATAGAACACGCCGTGTAGTCTGACCTGGGGACCCAGCCATGTAACTAACAAAACTGGTTGGTGTGATCCTTTCAGATACACACTGTGTGTCTGTAGAACATGTCGTGTAGTGTGAGCCGTGTGTCCGGCCGTGTAACTAACAACACGGGTCGGCGGATCTCGTCTAGTACACATCGTGTACCTATGAGACACGCCATGTAGTCTTGTCTGAGGACAGACCATGTGGACTTAGTCATGTGGCTGGGAGACGGGGTGATGTACACACCGTGTTCGGGTGTCACACGCCGTGTCGTTTTAGCCAAGTAGTCGGCCATGTCACAAACAACACGGGAAATTGGAAATAACATCATACACATCGTGTAGTTGATATACACTCCATGTAGTTTTGTTGAACAGGATCTGTGTGGCTTAGCCGTGTAGAAGGACCCAGGTAGGGGAAGAGAAGTTAAGTACACACCGTGTAGTCATTATACACGTCGTGTAGTCCTGTTTTGAAAATCTTGAAATGTCTTCTTCCTATTGTTCCCTTTGTGGTTCCTTCTCTTTCAGTCTTTGATAAATCTTGATCTAAAGAATGTTTTAACCTTGTAGTGTCATGTCGCCGAGACGACCGTACGTTGTTCACCAGGAGAGCGGCAACGAGTATAATCCATAGATGGTGGTCCATGGGCTACCAGTGGACCCTCCAGCAGAGCCAGATGTGGCGCCAGATGATATACCAGACACAATCACGGAGGCGCAGTTCCGTGAAGTCTTTATACGGTTCATTCAGACCTTTCAGGGAGCATCGCAGGCTGCTACATCTATGTCCGAGCTGACACGTATCTTCCAGTAGCAGCATCCGCCTATGTTTTGAGGGGATGGAAGACCACAAGCTGCAGATTCTTGGCTGGGGTCGATGCAGACTATTTTTGAGCATCTTGAGATGCCTCCAGGGAGGAGGGTCAAGCTCATGACTTATATGCTGCGTGATTCCGCCAAGAGGTGGTGGGATGTTTCCACCCAGTCATAGCATCACAAAGACATGGCGTGGGAAGATTTTCAGGCAGTCTTATATGAATTATTTTTCCCAGAGACGCTGAGGGCAGATAGAGCTCGAGGGTTCATGAATCTACAGCAGGACGCTATGTCGGTGATGGACTATTCTACTCATTTCACTGAGTTTCAGCGCTTTGCACCTGTGCTGGTGGGTGATGGGATGTTGAGATCCAGGCGCTTGGAGGATGGTCTCCGATATGACATCCGAGCACTGGTGAATGTTTTCAGGTTGCCTTCAGTACATGCTATTGTGAACCAGGTGCTGATTATAGAGAGAAACCTATGGGAATATAGTGGTGTGGTCCAGGGCGGTTCAGTACCAGTTACTGGTACTATTTCTACTGGCAAGAGGAAGAGATACATGGCCTTCGCTCTGGGTGGAAGTACCATCCAGATGAATGCTTCAGGTGGCCAGTTCATGTGCTACCAGTGTGGCAGAGAGGGGCACAAGAGGCCGCAGTGTCCACGTGATCCAATGGAGTGTCGAGCTTATGGAAAGATGGGTCATCTGCAGCACTTTTGTAGGGAGTTTCTACCAGTGGCTAGTGAGAGGGGTTCTGTACAGACTCCGCATGCTGGGGCAGGACCAGTGACTTCTTACCTATTAGGGAACTGGAATACGTCAAGGCATGCAGGCAGAGATGGTGGCCGTAGCCATGGTATCCAGACACCAGGATCTCAGAGGAAGCAGGGCGGGATAGCTCAGGTTAGCCAGGCTATGTCGCAGGGTTGTGGCATTGGGTAGGCATATGCAGTGCAACAGACCCATAAGGAGTAGGATCTCAGACCTTCTACAGTCAGAGGTACTATTTTAGTAGCTTCTATCTTATCTTCATTACTTTTTGATACGGGTGCTACACATAGTTTCATATTTGTGCCCATTGTGGAGAGCCTTAGGATATGTGTTTCTTCATCTTCTGATATCATGATGCTAGACACTCCATTGGGAAGTAGAACGGTTGGTGTGCGTTAGTGAAAGGAGTGCCCCCATGAGGTTGGTGGGTGTCACTTTCTTTGGGACCTCTATGTCTTATAGATGACAGCTTATGACATCATTCTCGGGATGGACTGGTTGGTTCCCTTTTGATCCTTTGTAGACTGCTATCGTCGCAGGGTTCATTTCACGTCACTAGAGGGAAGAGAGATTCTATACAAGGGTGAATGGGATGTTCAGGCGAGTTGAGCTGGACCAGAGCATCATGGGCGAGGAGGAGTCACAGCCCAGATTGTGATTTTATACATGGATTATCAGGGGACTTGTCAGCCGGATTTCCCTCCAGTGGTTGATCGTTTTAGGGATGTCTTCTCGGACGACTTTTTAGGTCTACCTCCGGAGCATGAGGTGGATTTCTCTATTGAGCTTATTCCAGGAGCAGCACTGGTGTTCATTCCTCCTTATAGGATCGCCACACATGAGTTTCAGGAGATCAAGAGGCAATTATAGGAGTTATAGGAAAAGGGTTTCACCCGACCTAGTACTTCTCCTTGGCGTTCTCCAGTCCTTTTTGTGAAGAAGGCGGATGGTACCCTCAGACTCTATGTGGATTATTAGAAGCTGAACCAGTTGACGGTTAAGAACCGATATCCCTTATCGAGGATTTATTATCTTTTTTTATCAACTTCATGGAGCAAGAGTGTTCTCGAAGATTTACTTGAGGTCCGGATATCATTATCTACGCGTGAGACCACCGGATATACCGCTTAGAGCTTTTTGGAGCAGATATGGTCTTTATGAGTATTTAGTTATTCCGTTCGGACTCACTAATGTGCCAGCAGTTTTCATGGATCTGATGAATCGTGTGTTCCATCCATACCTTGATTCTTTTTTGGTAGTATTCATGGACGACATCTTAGTGTACTCTCACACTCGACATGACCATGCCACCCATCTTGAGATCATATTGAGTACACCGAGAGAGCATTGGCTATATGCTAAGCTCTCAAAGTGCCACTTTTAGATGGGCCATATTCACTTCCTGGGTCATATCATCTCGGAGGCAGGAGTTGTAGTAGACCCATAGAAGGTGAGAGGAGTAGTTTTCTGGGAGCATCCTAATAACATGTTTGAGATACGGAGTTTCATAGGGCTAGCTGGTTACTATAGATGCTTCATACAAGACTTCTCCTACTTAGAAGCACTGTTGACGGGTCTGACTAAGAAGGGTGTGAAGTTCGTTTGGTCGGAAGCTTGCGAGACAGCCTTTCAGGACCTGAAATGAAGGTTGACATCAGCACCGATCCTGATACTCCCAAAGAAGGGGAAGAGCTATATAGTTTACTATGATGCATCAGGTATTGGGATGGGAGCAATGTTGATGCAGGGAGATCGAGTTGTCGTGTACGGGTCTCGGTAGGTGAGGCCACATGAGAGGAATTACCCGACGCATCATCTTGAGTTGGCTGCAGTTGTGAATGCGTTGTGTTGTTGGAGGAATTATCTATTGGGAGAATGTTTTGTGGTTTTCACCGACCACAAAAGCCTCAAGTATATCTTTACTCAGCATGACCTGAATCTGAGGCAGAGGAGGTGGGTGGAATACCTTCAGTCCTTCGATTTTGAGCTTGTCTATACACCTGGTAAAGGTAATGAAATAGCTGATGCCCTGAGCAGGAAGACTCAGATACATGAAGTGTAGGAGGCCAGTGGTGAGTGGCAGCTTATGGCTTTGTTCTCTGAGATGCATTTGGAGGTGCACGACAGTCAAGGGCAGACTTATCTTTCATCTTTAGTTGTGACTTTTACTCTCCTGGACAGGGTGAGGATGAGACAGCTATCTATTTTAGAAGGCCTAGTTCTACAGGAGTCGGTGGCAAGTGAGGACCCTCCTCCTGATTGGACGATAGGTGATGATGAGGTACTGCATTTCCATGGAAGAGTATGGGTTCAAATGGATATATGAGAGGATTTGATGAGGGAGTCTCATGCTCAGCTTGGGCAGTTCATCCCAGGGTTACCAAGATGTATCGTGACTTGATACATCAGTACTGGTGGTTGGGTATAAAGAGAGATATAACTGGTTTTGTTACGAGGTGTTCCACCTGTCAGCAAGTGAAGGAGGAGCACCAGAGGCCAGTCATACTGTTACAGAATTTACCCATCCCGGAGTGGAAATGGGATGATGTCATGATGGACTTCGTGATAGGGTTGCCGAGGTCACCTAGAGGCAATGATTCCATGTGGGTTATTGTGGATAGACTCACGAAGGTAGCTCACTTTTTGCCGATCAAGGAGACCTTCGGGGTTGACGAGCTCGGAAAGTTATATATCTGAGAGATCGTCCGTCTTCCCGGGGTCCCTCATTATATCATTTCAGATAGGGACGCCTGCTTTACATCTCATTTTTGGAAGAGTTTTCAGAGGGCACTGGGTACGCTGGTGCTTCTGAGCACAGCATACCACCCTCATACAGATGGCCAGTTAGAGCGTACGATACAGGTGCTAGAGGACATGTTGCGTGCATGCATCCTAGAATTTGGGGGATCTTGGGAGAATCATATACTCCTAGTCGAGATTTCCTATAATAATAGTTTTCAGACAACTATCGAGATGGAACCATATGAGGCTTTATATGGTAGGTCATGTCGATCACCTTTGTGCTGGTCAGAGGCAGGTGAGGCAGCTTTATTGGGACCACGTCTTGTGAAAGAGACTTCTGAGCAGGTCCAGATAATTCAGAAGTGGATGGCTACCGTGCAGTATCCTCAGAAATCTTATGTTGATCGCCGTAGACGACCTTTGGAGTTCGTGGTCGGGGATCAGGTTTTCTTGCGTGTTTCGTAGAGGCTGGGACACAGGCGGATCAGGAGACAGGGTAAACTTTCACCAAGGTATGTGGGGTTGTTTGAGATTCTATTGAGAGTCAGGCCGGTTGCCTATAGGTTGCAGTTACCACAGAGGTATCGGGCCATGCATGATGTCTTCCATGTATCTCAGTTGCACCGCTATCATTCCGACCCGTCTCACATCCTTCAGCCCGAGGAGGTTGAACTTCAGATGGATGCGTCCTTTGAGGAGAATCCAATTCGTACCATTGACAGGAGCACGAAGGTTCTCTGAGGCTGGTCAGTTCCTCTCATACGGGTGTTATGGCAGCATGACCGAGTGCAGGACGAAACATGGGAGCAGGAGACCAACGTACATGCTCAGTGGCCAGATCTGTTCTGAGATTTATCTTCACCACCCTTGAAAGGGAAATTCTTGGATGAATTGCTTTAAGGGGGAAGTTTGTAAGAACCAGGTTCTTATCTTTGAGGTATGGGTTTCTTTCTTTCTCTTTTCCTTAAGTATTTTTGAGAAAATAAGGAAAATGGGGAAAATCCCAAAATTTTGGAAGTACAAACCATGTACTTTTCCGCACGCCGTGTACTTATGGCCGTGTGGGATGAGTACACAGGGCGTGTGGCCATGTTGGAGATGAAGGGGGTAGAAACCGACTACACGCCGTGTAGTGGGCCTTTACACGCCGTGTAGTCAGTCGGCAGGCGAATAGTAAAGTGGTGGCCAACTGTGCGCCAGCACATGCCGTGTAGTCCTGTCGGCAGATGAACAGTGCCACGCTGGCGGGAAGCCGCCAGGGGAACAGTTTAAAAATGGGAAGTACATGCCATGTACTTGTAATTACACACCGTGTACTTTGTTTTTTTCACTTAAAATGGGCAGTAGCCTCCCCTGTTCATAGGGAAGGCTTAGAACGGGAAGAGAGCTCGGGAGAGGAAGGACGGAGCTTTGGAGATCTGCTGAGCGCACACTTGGAATCTGTTTCTGCCTCGGACGATCTCGTTGGAAACATGCAGGGATGCCCTTCTTTCTCCCTGAGTAGTTCTTTCCAATTCTTCCCCTAATGGGAGTTATTTGCGTTTAAGAGAGTTTTCTTTTACCTCAGTTCCACGACGTTCTTGGACGTTTTAGAAGGTGTCGTTCGCGTATATCGTTCCTTGGTGTTTAAGGTAGGTGGATTGGTGTTTATTTCCAACTGTTGTGCATTTTGTGTGTTTTTGAGCTATGAAACCATAGATGGGGTGTCATGTGGATGAGGTCGTGGCTATTTTTAATACCTAGAATTGTATAGGTGATTAAATAAAGCTGTAAAACTGTTGTTTGGGATCAGTGCTTGGATCCAGGACCACCCCGGTGGTGCGTTCTTCTGTTTAGCCGTTTGGACAGGATACCCGAGGGTATTCCATGTTTATATCATGCATTACTTTTGCCTTGAGAGGAATTGAATGTGAATTTTTATTTACATGTTGGGCATGGCCAAGTTACTTGAGCCTGAGGGCAGTGTTTTACTTAGCCCGTGGGCATTGTTTTGCTTAGCCTGAGGGCAGTTGTTATCCTAGCCTGAGGGAAACTTCTTCTGTGCCTATGGGCAATAGACTCTGTTCCTGAGGGTGAAACTACATATTCTTGAGGGAAAAATATGTTATGCCTATGGTCAATTACCTGCAGGTGAGATTCTGATTACCTAAAGGTAAAGGTTTGCATGTCTGAGGACACTGATCATTTACTTAGAAATGCACTGTGGTGTTTTATTATATTAAATGGATTAAATGAATAATTAAATGGAAATTTAACTGTTAAGTTAGTTAATTTTGAGTACTACTTAGTTTATTTAATTTTACTACTGCACACTATTGTTCCATGCTTTCACACAGTTGGGAACGGGCCTTTGGTGGGTGCCTACTGGGATTCATTTCCCACACCCTGTTTGGGTGATGCTTTTCGGCCCAAACAGATTACGTTTCTACAGGTGTAGATATGGGTAAGGGTCCCTATACAGGTACTTGATTACTGCTGGGGTGTAGGAGAGCATGGGACCGAGCATTGGATCCTGATGCTGCGGGCTATTCTATTTTTCTTTTCTGTACTTGTACTTCAGTTGTATTGTATTGATTGGGTAATATGTTCTGGCTTTTTTCGTAGAATTGTTACATGTTGCATCTTCATATATATATATGACTACTGGTTTCCCTTTTGTTATCAGTTATCTATTTCAGTTATATATACTGTTGCTTCTTCCACTGTTTTTGTATGTTTATAGTATATTTTTTTGCACTACACTTTAACAAATGAGGGCATAGTTTCCCCACTATCAAACCTGGGACCTTGCTGCTAGTCGGCAGCCTCTGGCGTTTAGGGAAATGTGCTTGAGGTCACATGGAAAACCAGGTTCGGGGAACCCATTGAGTGGTACCTGGAACCGGGACATTATAGTTGTTTTTATACATTAATGTAATAAATGTATTGGAGGAGGAAGATAAATAAAATAAAATAAAAAGAGCTTGAGAGAAGACGTAACTTCTTAATCGGGTAAATCCATTTGGTTTGTGCCAAAAGGATTCTTTGGATTAAATTGTGTACTAGGGGATGATTCTAGGAGTAAGGTATGGATTTTGGGATCTTATTTTATTATTTTTTGGGTGATCCAAGGGGATTGAGAAGTATGAGTAAGTGGGATTATGTGAGGGCTTTTTATAGTGGAGGAAGAGTGGCACTCTTGTAAATATTTGAGGAGAGAAATTCACCCATGTTTTTCAGGTTGAAAGTGGATCCAATAATTAAAAATATTAGATAAAAGGGATTATAGGGTCTAAATATGGCCATAAAATGGATCTTGGACAAGTTTCTAGGTCATTTTGAGTATTAAATTTAAGGCTTAGTTCATAGTTATGCTTAATTCTTCCTAAACCATTGTTATTAATTTTAATTATTTTCACTAATATTTTCGGTCAAAAACTAATTTTAACTTATTATAAAATATAAATTATTATTATTATAAAATTTTAATCCATTTTTCAAAATTCTAATCACATATGTGGCATAAATAAATTTAAAACTAATCTCACATTCATGTTGACAATGCCGATTTTTAAACTAAAAACATTCAAAACTTTACTAAGTTTTTATATCAAATTTCAATAGGAAATTGGTTCCAAAGACATAAATTGGATTAATTTATAAAAATATTAACTAATTAAAAATTTACCCCAATTTAAAAAATAATTTAACCTTATAAATTAATTAGATGAAAAATCATTTTTTGAAGTAAAATCCAGTATTTTCAACTATTCATTAAAAATGTATCCTTAAATAAAAATAAAAATAAAATTATAATATACTTATTTTTATGTTTTTATTCGACTTATAAAGTTTATTTTGACATATTAAATATATAAATGTTCCCAAATTGGATTAGAAATGGGTTCTTAATTAAAAGGTGATAAAAATACCTTTATAAAAAAATATAGGCTTTTAAACATAAAATTGGGTTTGTTCTTATCTTATGTATGTAAAATATATTGGAAGAAAATCAAAAAAATATTTAATATATTAAATATATATTAAATTAATATCACTCACTAATTATAATTAACTTAATTTATTAGTGTAAAACAGCTTTGGGAGCATAAAAATAGTAATATTTCCCTTTACATTCAATTATTTTTCATATTCATTTATAAGTAATTGGTAAATTATGAATTAAGAGTACATTTTTGTAAACCATGTATTCTAATAAATTAGTTAATACTATTAATAAACATGGATTTAATATATAGTTTATATCTTATTATATTAGATAATATAATTTTTATGATATAATATTATTCTGTAAAACTAAGTCAGGTATGTTACGCAATCCATTGAGGAAAGATTTTGTTGTGTGTAATGAAAGATAACCTATGTGTTCCATGTAGAGAAAGAAAAAATTATGTTTCATATATTTAATGATTAACTTGGGGTTATGTAAAACATAAGAAAAACATATTTCATTAATATCAAATTAATTATTTTTGATGTTTTGTGAAAAGAAAAATATCAAAAAGGTAAAACTAATTCAAAAATTATAATTAACAAAAACTCGGGTTGTTACACCTGGCACGGATAATGGGATCTAGATGGTCAGTGGTGGAGATGCAAAATCGGAGTGTAGTGATGGCCAATGGCTGAAGGAGGCAATCCTGGTGATGCTTCACCCAGCATGGTGTAGTGATAGTAGGCTGGAGGTGGTCTGACCACCGATCGAGGGATGGTGTCTACTAGGTCATCCGAATGATGGAGTGCAGTGGTAAGGGGTGTGTATGATGTGAAGGGTGGTGCTGGTGGATCTTCTAGGAGATGGAGGAGGTTGTTGATTCATCAAGGTGGTGCGATGACTAATTGAATCTATGCATGATGGACAAGGATAGTGAGGGAGGAGGCCGAGGTCAAAGATGGGCGGTGTTGGGTGGGTCGCAAGGTAGAAGGCCTATTGAGGTTAGATAGATCTGGAGATCAGATTAAGGAAGCATTGGTACAATGATTCCATGGTGGTTTTCTAATTGGGACATTCTAGAGGATAATGTGATGGTCATGGGGAAGGGGGTTATAGAGGAGGAGGCCTATAGGGGGGAAACGCCTTTGAAAAAAATAAATTATTTTCTCTTTTTTCACTTTCTAATTTTCCACAGCCTCCCCAATAAAAGAAACTTTTTTTTGTTCAAACTGATAGTTTCCTGAAGACCTATTCTTTCAAATTTTTCTTTTACTGAATTCTTCCATAATGAGGTAGAGTAATTGGACACCAATCAGCACTTTTTTAGTGATTCAAATTCGATCGGATCATGGCTAGAATTTCAGGGTTCACTGGAATCACCTCTAGCCAGTGAATATAGGTAAAATTAACATATATAAAATATATGCTTAAATTTTAATACCCAACAACCTACCATAAAGGATATGTATCACAAATTAGGATGGTCATAACATGGTTATATGATATCGAATTTACATGTGGTCGACTTAGTTTGGACTAAATTAAAACCCTCTAGTTAATTCAATGAATATTAATTTTTTCTTATCTCATAAAATTCACACGATCTCTCAGATAACAATTGACAGTATCAGGGTACGTAGCAGAATCTGGTAGGCCATAGATTTAACAATTTTCATCATCGAACTGATAAAAATTCATCATTTCCAATGATCTAATCACTAGTATAGGTCTAAGGATCTCACATGAATTTAATAAGTAAAAAAATTAAACTGAATGGTTACATCATTAAAATATAATCATTCTAGACTGATGATCATCATCAGTGATTTTTCTTAGAGGATATAAATTTTAAACCCTCTAGATCATCCACACATGCTTCAAGTATCCACATGATCATGATTCTTCAAATTTCAACTACTAGCATGGAGCTTCAACAAATCCCTTGGCATCATGATAGTCTTCGTGATACATCCCGTTGATCTATCAAATGTTTTATTAGATCAAGTTATAACATCCTGTTATAGTTTTTAGGTATTCCAAAACCCCTCTTTTGATCATGATTTGGTTTGGTTTCATTTAAGGGTGATTTGGGTGAGATTTTGGAAATTTTGTGTAACATCCCAAGTAATTAATTAATAATAGATATTTTTATGTATGTCTATTAATGAACTAGATAGTGTTTTAGAGGCTTAAAATGAAAATAAATCCAATCTTATGCATGGAATACCCTAATATTCTTATAAGATTATTTTACTGCCTTTTGATGGAAAACCCTTTTTAAATCTATCTTTTGACAATTTTATAAGCTATGTTTGTCAAAATAAACTTATGCTTTATGATTGGGACATCAAAATTTACTTTGTGTGAATTTTTGGTATTTTTCAGGCAATGTTCATTTTTTAATGAATAGTGAAAAATACTGCATTTTACATCAAAACTGCTTCTTAATCTAATTTATTTATATGATTAGATTATATTTTGAATTGTTCTTAATGTGTAATCTGAATATATTTTTACCATTTAATCCAATGGTGGTCATTGGAATCAATTTCACTTTGAAATTAGACTTAAACTAGTGTCAATCTTTTGATATATATTGTTTCTTAAAAACACGCTATTTGTTTTGACAGCGGGAGTTAATTATTAAATTAATTAATTATACTTATATTATTTGAATTAGTTAATATAAACATCATTTTTGAATTCAGAATATCTAATATAGCTTAGAGTGAATTTTTGGTAATTTTCTGAAAAACTCCAATTTTTAATGAATAGTGAAACCACTAAGTGGTAATCAAGCAAACTGATTTTTCAGTTAAATGAAAGTTTACCACTAATGTGTATTGAATTTTGAAAATCCAACATACATGGTTGTCATTAGTATGTAAAATGTGGTTCAATGGGATGAAAATAATTTTTTGGTGCATAGTAACTTTTTTTCATTAATCGCGATTAGAGGTAATTAGTGTAATTTAAGGTAAAAATGATATTATAAAAATGCGAAAACACCATGAAACTTGTCCTACCCCTATTGGATGAGTCATGGCCGACCAATACAACCCATGGGTCGATTTAGGGGACCCTATGGAGCCTCTTGGGTGAGATAATGACTTTAATGCCTTTTTTTAAAATAAAGGTGAAAATGACACTAACATAAATTGTTTTACTAAAACAATTTTTTGAAGGGGTTATAATAATCATAATTTTTCTATAAATACTATTTGGAAATATAAAAAGATTTACTACATCAGGATATTTGTTTTATAATTTTTAGACATTAAATAAATTAATTTAATTATGACATCATGATGATGCAACGATGACCTCATTAATGAACAGTTTAAATAAAATGAAACGATAATATAAAATATAAGACCTACACTTGTCCAAAAACTATTGGATGGGAATATTTCGAAGCCTTATCATCTTATCTTCGAAATATATCAATTTGGGACCTTAGAAATTCGAAACACTTTTGAAAATAAAATAATAGTTTCATGATTTTCAAAAGTGCCCCTCTTCTCCTCTTATAAAAGGCCCCCACCTCTACCTCATTTCACACACTCATCAAGCCTTTGGCTCAGCCATCCCCGGCCAATTTACTCTCTCCACATCCCTCTCCTCATCCTAGAGGATTCTCTTTGGGCAGAATCCTTTCAAAGGAAGCCTTTAGGCTCAAATCAAAAGGAGTTACACTTTTAAAGGTAATTCATTCTCTCATGTTCATTTGTTTTATTTTGCTTCTCCAACCCCCTAAACTCTTTTTATTTACTTCTTTTGTAACAACACCAGTATCTTCAATATACTAGGATGTTGTTCTAAGATTTATTCGAGCTACACTCTCACACAACTACATCAAATGGTTAAAGAACATACGGTTTCCGTGGATGGCGAAATTCTGCCTCCCGAAACGATAATTGTTCAATACTCATTTAAAACCTTCAAAGGTGGCCATTATGATGTTACTATTTTTATATATGATATATAATATGTTTATTCTTTCCTTAAGCTTCTGTATTTTTCATTTATGACATACCATTATTGTTTCCATTATGGGTAAACACGATATCTTCATTTTAGGAAGTGCGGACTACCGCCCCCTGAAAGTGATTTGATTCGTTAATACCATATGTGGGATGTGTAAAGGATAAAGTTAATGATATTATATATGTTATTATACTGGAATTATTATATACTCTTATATCATTATGATTCCATTCCAGAAAATACGAAATAGAAATGGAAGTAGCGTTCATGCGTACGTACGGCTTACCGTCTCCATGAACGGTGCATTTCATTTCTTACCTCTAAATGTGATGTAATATTATAAATACATGTATATGATGAATATATATGATATATATGTTATCCAGATCATTAATATCATTCTGGATATAACGAACCTTTGACCAAATTAACAACATGTAAGTGTAAGAATTCTATTTTTGACTTAAGAACCAAATACCGACAAAATGAACATTATTAACTTAAATGATTACATGATGTTCATAACATGGTATAAAAGGAATAATGAACTTGAAAAAGGTTCTTAATCAAGTAGAGATTAACTCAAGTTTATCATTCAGGAGATTAAAGAATGACCGAGTCAAGTCGGACCCGAGGTATGGGACTTCGTCTTAATCTCCTTTCATTGAGACATATTTTGTTTTATACACAACCTTCTTTTATACGATGTATAAACCCCTTTGACTTTTACATTTATTCAAAAGGAATATTTTTTATACGAAGCATTTACTAAATGAAAAAAGTGAATGTTTTTGTCGTACGTATGCGGTGACAACGACTTCTCCGCCGCCGTGACCATTATTTGAGTTTCGGATTCCTCTACAAGCCATACCTTCTTTTTAAAAGAAAAATAAATACCATGTTTTACTTTTCTTTTATTTTGGTATTGAAAATGGTTTTCATAATATTTTTATATCAATGTGTGGTATTGATATCTTGTGATTGGAAGGAGGAAATGTTATGTTTCCTTTATGCATATTTTATGTGATACGATTATGTTGAGGTTCTTGGGCATTATTATGAAGACGGGTGGTTCCGTGATAGACTAAGGGCGAGTAAGCCCGATATAGCTCTCCAATGCATTGGGTAACGCGAAGGAGTGAAACGTTAAGGTTTCTCCGAAGAGATTTAGGGAATATACTGTGATGGGTATTCCAAACGTAACCAAGAGGGTTACTCCCTACGTAAGAATGTTATGAATGCCTCAAGTTACCTTAATGTCTTATGATTTCTATGATTTATTCATGATTTGATGAGGTATATTAAAGTGCCTATGTTTTATGGGTAAAGTATGATTTCATTCTTATGTATATATGAACTCATGTTTCCTTTCCATATTTTTATAACCGTTACTGAGCTTTTTATGCTCATCCCAAGTTTTTTTTGAAATGTTTTTCACAGGTCAAGGGAAAGGTACATGATATGATGATAGTGTCAAGGAAGTGTCAAGAAAGAATCCATGTTTTATTTTAAATATGTTTCCATTGATGGGAAAGAAGAATACTATCTTTATGTAACCACTTTGTTTATATTTGGAATGTAATGCAAGTTTTATGATCTAATTTTCTAAAACTCTAAACCTGAAAAGATCCTCAACGTGTAATCTTGTAATAACTCAAGATTAAGTAAGGTTTAAGGCTGGGGCCTTATATTTTGAAAGTTTCAGGGTTGTGTAAGATTTTTCCAAACCATGCACCCTCTTAGTACAAATCGCATAAACCCAGACAATGGAGGTTTTAATGGCCAGAACACGGCTTGAAAAAAAAAATTCCCACCAAGTAGAATACATGAACCTTATCAAAATAGGTCTCACAGTTAGGGTGTACAATGTTTCTAACTGTGTGGCCCTGCCCAAGAAACTGTGCCCAGGATTTAATTAATTCAAAAAATATATTTTAACAATTATAAAACCTTATTTTTAGATTCTTGACAGACCTAACTCGTCTCCCTACATTTTCTTCTTCCTTGTAGTCTCCCATGAGGTGAATTTGGCCCCTCCACTCCCCTCAAAATGTAAATTAATGTTGGTTGAATGATGTTCAATCTCATCTTGGTATGTTTCCTCTTCTCTTTCTCTTTCTCCTACCACTACAAGAAAACTGCCATTTAGCGGCGGTTTTTTCGTGGCGGTTTTAAAAACTGCCGCTAAACGCGTTCCGGGCCGTCGTTTCGCGGCGGTTTTTAAACCACCACGAAATGCCATAATTTTTTATTTTTTTTATTATTATTTTTTATTTTATTTTTTTCGAGGATTAGCGGTGGTTTTTTAAAAAACCACCGCAAAATAGCAGCGGTTTCGGTAAAACCACGGCAAAATGAAAGGAAAAAATAAAAAAACAGGAGAAACCCCGAAATCACTAAAAAGACCATAACTGTTGATCCGGGCATCCGTTGGAGCACCACGACCAGTCAAATCGAAGATAATGAAGAGATCTAGAGGCGCATATAATCAAAATCGTGAGACGGTCTAAGGTGCAGAAGATATTAGAGTTATAAGCATGTTGAAAAAAGTTCTCCAACTTCAAATGGCCATAACTTTCGCTGCAGGTGTCTGTTTGGGCTCTACCACATATCAAATCGAAGCCAGCAAAGAGAGCTACGCACAAAATAAACACGAGGAAGCTTCTGTCGTGTTTTTCGACCTCAAAAACCCCTCTGAAGGCCTCTGAAACCCCATTTCTGTCACCGGTGTCCCGTCGAACTTGTCTTCAAACGGACCTAACTTTCGATCCACGTGTCAGTTCGGACACCTCCACCTGCCAGATCATAGCTCATTTCATGAGCTTCAGTTTGACTGGTCGCGGCACCCACATGCACTCTTGGATCATATGTTATGGCCTTTTTAGTGGGTATCGGGCTTGTTATGTTTTTCGATGCCTCGTTTCTAGCACCCGTTCCCCATCAGCTTTTTTTTAAATGGTCATAACTTCTGATCCGCCTATCCATTCGGACTCTTTCACCTATCATGTCGAAGATCGTTTCAGGATCTTTGATTTGACAGGCCTTGGATCTAAAACGAACTCTCAGATCATAAGTTATCTCTGTTAATGTGAGTCCAATGTTTTTGTCTCTTTATGACCGTTTTGACGGGCTTTAACGGTTGCTCCATTTATTATTGTTTATTTGGGTTTCCATGACTTGTTATCTTTATCAATGGTTTTTTGTGGGTTATTATGATGATTATGTTTAATTATTAAGGGGTTTTCCAGAGTTGTCATGAGTTTTCATGCATTCTCATTCTTTCGAATGCCTCATTCTTCATATGCTTCTCCATTTGTTTTCATGCGTTTTCATGATTTTTCATCCCTTAGCACGTCTTTTCATACTTTTTCATGTGTTACCTTTATTATTTATTATTTATTAATTATTAATTATTTATATTTAATTATTATTTATTTTTAAATATTTATTAGTACTAATAATTAAATATTATTATAAATAATAATATTTATTACTGGTTATTTATTATTTATTATTTATTATTTATTATTTATTATTTATTATTTATTATTTATTATTTTTATTTATTTATTATTTATATTTATTTATTATTTATATTTATTAATTATTTATTATTTATATTTAGTTATTATTTATTATTTATATTTATTTATTATTTATATTTATTTCTTATTTATTATTTATATTTATTTATTATTTATTATTTATTATTTATATTTATTTATTATTTATATTTATTTATTATTTATTATTTATTATTTATATTTATTTATTGTTTATTATTTGTTATTTATATTTATTTATTATTTATATTTCTTTATTATTTATTATTTATTATTTATTATTTATTATTTATATTTATTTATTATTTATTATTTATATTTATTAATTATTAATTATTAATTATTTATATTTATTTATTATTTATTATTTATTATTTATTATTTATTATTTATTATTTACTATTTATTATTTACTATTTATTATTTACTATTTATTATTTATATTTATTTATTATTTATATTTATTTATTATTTATTATTTATTATTTATTATTTATTATTTATATTTACTTATTATTTATATTTATATTTATTTATTATTTACTATTTATATATATTTATTATTTATTATTTATTATTTATTATTTATTTATTATTTATTATTTATTATTTATTATTTATTTTTATTATTTATTATTTATTATTTATTATTTATTATTTATATTTATTATTTATTTATTATTTATATTTATTAATTATTTATATTTATTATTTATTTATTATTTATTTATTATTTATTATTTATATTTATTTATTCTTTATTTTTTATTTATTTATTATTTATTATTTATTATTTATTATTTATTATTTATATTTATTTATAATCTCTATTTATTTAGTATTTATTATTTATTATTTATTATTTATTATCTATTATTTATTATTTATTATTTATTACTTATTACTTATTACTTATTATTTATTATTTATTATTTATTATTTATTATTTATTATTTATATTTATTAATTATTAATTATTAATTATTTATATTTATTAATTATTTATATTTATTAATTATTTATATTTATTATTTATTTATTATTTATTATTTATATTTTTTTATTATTTATTATTTATTATTTACTATTTATTATTTACTATTTACTATTTACTATTTATTATTTATATTTATTTTTTATTTATTATTTATTATTTATTATTTATTATTTATTATTTATTATTTATTATTTATTATTTATTATTTATTATTTATTATTTATTATTTATATTTATTTATTATTTATTATTTATATTTATTTATTATATATTATTTATTATTTATTATTTATTATTTATTATTTATTATTTATTATTTATTATTTATTATTTATTATTTATTATTATTGAGTTTATATCTATTATTTATGTATTATTTGTTTTTTCAATTATTATATATAAGTATATTAAATTCTGTTTATTAACCACATGACGAGATTGCTGGAGTGGTAAAGTCTTTGGAAAATATGCAAGAGGTTAGGGGTTCAAATCTCACCAAACGCAGTATTTCTTTATATTGTATGGGCATGTGCATAGGCATGGGCATGTCCATGGGCATGTGCATGGGAACGTGCATGGGATGTGCATGCATGGGTAAATAAAGTAAATAAAATAAATACGAATAAATAAAATAAATAAAATAAATAAGAAAAAGAAAATAAATACGAAATAAATAAAATATATAAAATATATAAAATATATAAATATATAAAATATATAAATAAATAAAATAAATAAATAAAATAAATAAATAAAATAAATAAATAAATAAATAAAATAAGAATTAAAAAAAATAAAAAAAAATAAAAAAAAATAAAAAACCGCCGCTAAATCATTTAGAGGCGGTTTAAACTGCAGCGAAACGTTCTGCGATGGTTTTAAAAACCATCGAGAATAGTTTCCCGATGCACAATTTCGCGGCGGTTTTTCAAAACCGCTGCCAATCTATTTAGCGGCGGTTTAAGCCACCGCGAAACGAAAAAAAACTGCCGCTAAATCGTGATTTTGTCGTAGTGTACTCTCTTATCTTTCCTCCCATGGGTTTTATAGATCTTTATGTTGTTGTAGAATCTAATCCCACACTATTTCGTATCATGAATCCAGGTTTGATTCTCATATCCTCATTTTTGATGTTCTTCATTGGAGTTTCTTGTTTAGGGCCTCCCATTTCAAGATCATATGATCTAGAGGTAGGTGGTTTCATTTTGTTGGAAAAATTTTATTAACCCTATATTTTCTGATTTAAATTTAATTTCTTTATATTTTTTCTTGTTTATTAAACATCCAATTCCATTGAATTGGTGGATTTGGATTTGATTTAGCATAAAATTGGAAAAAAACCCAATTCCATTGAGTTGGGGTGTGTTTGTGAAATTGATGGAAATTTTCGAATTTATATTGTGATATTGATTTGAAAGAATTAATTTCAAATTAGTATTTTAGAAAGTGGATTAAAAGGGTTTTGATAGAAACCCATTGGTTTTGTCTTAGAAAAAGCCAGATTTGAATAAAAACTCATGTATTGGTTTTTAAATGGAAATTAGAATATTTAAAATAGAAGAATGGGATTAATTTTATTTTAAGCAGTATTAAAATAAATAATCCATCATTGATTTGTATTAGAACACATGAAATCCTAGGTAGTTAGTGTGTTATTTAGATAGAACGTTTTTGACAGTTTATAAGAGAAATTAAACCTAGTGTAGTAGATCACATCCCCGATGGGATGGTGATGAGTCATCTTTGGTAATTATCAAAAGGAAAGTGTGTATACACATATTATTGTGATTCACATTCAAATGTTTAAGGATATTGTATCATGTAACTATTGTACCTATTGGCAGATGACCATGTTGTTCATTTTTTTATTTGAAATATATTTCATTGTTTTAAACTACATTATGTTCCTTATAAATTTATATAAAGTAGATTATATAAGAATTTTATTAATCCATTTGTTTTAAACTATTTCCATCTTTTTAAATGCAAAACGTGATTTTTTTAAATATGATTTTGAACTACTATGCATGTTTATTTAAAATTGAAATCTTTATTTGTTTAATTATATGTTGGCATCTTATTATGGAATCCTTAGGGATACCCTAATGAAATTTTATATCACACCCTACCTATTCCTTTAGGTATTTGTATATTATCTTATTCTAGGTTCGAGAAAGGGTAATGTGCCATTTGGAGGTGGTGGTAGTTGTTCATCCTTGGGATTGGAGAGTTTTGTTCACAGGGAATTAGGTTGTTTTCTAGGTTTTTTGGTATCTTTTGGTTTTAAATTGGGTTTTATTACCTATTTGACATGTGGAACACTTCTCCCTATAGATTTTTCCTTGTATGCATACTGACTCGTTTATCTTGCATTTTTGTGATTGTGGTATTTCGTTCTCACTTCCATATTGTATGATGTCAGGTGCTAGTCACCAACCAATGAGGATCGAGAATTCCCTTTGGGATATTTGAGTACTATCTCGATTATTAGGTAACCAAGGTATCTATGATGGATCATGAAAAACTAGTATTAGAGGGAGGTTTTCCATCTTGCTTTGATGTATGTATGCTATTGGGTAATCTTGTCAGGAATTGGGAGGTAGTTTTTATTGATTTCCTGATTAGATCTCACTGCAATGTGCCTTAATTAACCAAAGGTGGTTTGGGAAATTCATATTGATGATTAGTTCTAGTTGTTTCCCAAGTTTTGATTTGGATTGGATGGAATCTAAATCTTATGTTCTTATTTGTTAAGATCAATTCTCCCTCGTTGCTCTATTTGAGAGTTAATGTGATGTCTTCTATGTTGTCTGGTGATGTTTTGTAGCATCATGCCTCCAATAAGATATTCATATCAGATCTAGGTGGAATATGTTGATGAACCACAGTGATAAAATCATCTCATGGACCCGAGTCTAGTTGAGGTGATTGTTCATATTGTCCAAGCTCTGGGATAGGCACCACCACCAGTTCCCATTCAGGCTCTAGCTATGGGACCTCAATGATATTAATTATGGAATCATTCTTAGAATTTACTTTTCTAGAAACCACAAGAATTCAAAGGAGCCAACGATTCTTTATAGGATGAGGAATGATTGATTAGGATTGATCTTTTTTTAAAATTCTAGGTGACGCTTGAGGAGATCAAGGTGAATTCTACCACCATCATGATGGATGGACCAAGAAGGAGGTGGTTGGACATGATGGTGAAAATGATTAAGAATAATGGATTAGAGTGGAAAGTCTTAAAATATATTTTCACCAACTAGTTCTATCCAAATTCGATGTTGTTGGGAAAGGCTATTGAGTTTTTAAAACCCAAGCATGCGGACAGGACCATGAAAAAATATGAAAATCGCTTCACTGAGCATGTGTAGTTTTCACTTGAGATTATGTTAAATGAGAAGATAAAAACTCAACAGTTTTATTTAGGATGTCAATCTGATATTCATTCTTATGTTTTCTTACTGAAGCTTCCTTCTTCAGTTGATGTGATAGGTAGAGCGTTGATGGTTGAAATGGATCTGGCTAGAAAATTAGTGTTGTCGAGAGCTTCTTTTTTCCTAGTGGAAGTTTGAATCCCTCTAAAGGGAAGAGTAAAAATGATGATTCCCATGGTGGATCTCAATAGTAGGGTTTTTCTAGACCTCTTGTAGTGCCTAGTAGAGGACCTTTGATTTTCTACTTGTGTGGAAATCCTGGGCACTCAAGGATGGTTTTTACCGAGTCACCCAAGATATGTAGATTTTGCAGATACTCATGTCACTTGTAGGACTTCTTCTATGTATTTTCAATGTTACATAGATTCATGGTATCATCAGTTCCTTTTAAATATATTGTTTAATTAGATGCTTTAAGGAAAATGTGTTCCAACCATAGGCATCTAGAACAAAGATTCTTCACATAGTAGAAAAGTCTTCAGAGGAAGCGGATATGGGTCCATTGACCCTAATAGGTACCATCACTATAGATTCATTATTAGTGACTACTTTATTAGATACTTGTACATCTCATTCATTTTTCTCTACTCATGTTGTTAATATATTTAATATTACTATGGATATTTTACATTACATGATGAATATTATTACGCCCCTTAGAATAAAGAGAGAACAAGGTCTTCATAGTCTTAATTATGCTTTCTCATTATTAGATTTTGAGATTGCTTGGTATTTTATGGTTCTCAACATGAAACCTCTTGACGTCATATTCAGGGTGGATTGGCTCATTTCTAATAAATCACGGATTGATTATTATCTTCATCGGGTCTCATTTATCACACCTGATGGGGTGTTCCATATCTTTCACAGATAGTGGGACCTGAGGCTTAGTAGATATGGACCTTCATATCAAGATTTGGTGAAATTAATATATGTGTTTTCTTTTGATCTAGAGTTGGAATCTTTGAGAGGTCATCTACCTCCATTTTTTGTTGAGTTCCCCAATATTATTTCTTCTAATTTCTCTAGGTTTCCATTAGTAAGGGTGGTAGATATTTTTATTGATTTACTATATAGTACTCAACAAATGCATATTACTTCTTACCACATGGCACAAATAGAGGTGAAAGAGTTAAAGAATCAGTTTTATTGTAACACCCTAAGCTTCAATGGTATGCTTCCTTTGAATAATACAATAGCTTGCGATGTACGCAACTTTGAGTTCTAACACACCATGACCAATCAAACTAGCTGTTATGAATAGTAATAGTCACTTTTTAAAATTTAATAAATTTTATTTTTCAAAATGGACTTCATTTTTGGATTCAGAATATCAAAATTAGCTTCGGGTCAATTTTTGATATTTTTCTAAAAACTTTCTATTTTTGATGAATAGTGAAACAACTGCATTATTGTTTAAAACCAACTTTTTATAATTAGTTATTTTATTTAAATCTATTTTATGTAAAAATAGATACATAATACTTATATATTTTCAATGTAATTCGTTGGGGTCATTTTATAATAATATTAGATATATAAAATTGTGTTGAACTTTTTACTGTCTTTTACCCACCTTCTATGTGCATTTGCAAATTTTCATAAAACATAATTTTACCGCTTCAGTGAATTGAATTTCAAAAGTACAAGATACATGGTTGATATCAGTAAGTAAAATGTGGTTCAATGGGACGAAATTAATATTTGATGAATAGTAACTTTTGAATTTTTTTTCCACTGTTAAAAGTAAATAGGGTAATTAAAGGTAAAAATGGTATTATAGTTACCCTAACACATGTCTTAATTCTATTGGATAAGTTTATGTCAACCAAAATTAATCGTATAAATAAAATATGATGCTTTGGTTCACTTGGATTAGTTTAGGACATTTATTATTATTTTATTTAAAGAAGAGTTAAAAGTGTAAAATTAAAATTTTAATAACTAAAATTTTTTTAATATAGAGATATACATAATATAAATTAGACAATAAATATTCATTATAAAGATAAAAATATTTATTACATATTGGTATTTTATTTTTATTTTTTATAAATTAAATAATTAAATTTATTTATGACACAATGATGATGTTGTAATTACCTTATTATTGAAAGATTAAAATAATTAAGATTATGAATATTAAAATAATTGTAAATTGAGAATTTTATGTATTAAACGAATTTTCTAGGTTAATATGACATGTTAGGGTTGATTAAATAAATATTTTTTAAAAATGATAAAGTTTTTATGACTTTCACAAAAATAAAATACTAAATAGTGTCATAATTGACAAAAAATAGTTTTTAAAACAAATACTGTATTATTAATTGATATAATATTATTAAAAATCTAAGGTTCATCCAAATGACTTAGATAATGTTAGATATATAAATAATGAATCACTTAGGGTTTTCTTGGCTTTTTATAACAATTTTATTAACCATTTATTAAAATAATACAAGAATACTTGGTAAAAGTTAAACTATTTAACTAAGAGTTAAATCTAAAAGATAAGGTTAATATGATGACTTAAACCTATCTAAAACCTATTGTTTTAGAGGTTTTAGAACCAAACCCACCTTATTCTTGAAATAAATTTTTTGGATCCATTATAAATTGAATATTATTTTAAAATAATATAATATTTCATGTTTTCTCTAAAGTGACCCTCACCTCTCTTATAAAAGGGAACTTCTCCTTCTCTCAAAATCACACCTCCAATGCCATTTGGATCTATCAAACCCTACTCAAATATCCTCCCAACAACCCTCACTTTTACCTATAGGCCTTACTTTGATCAGAATTCCAACCTAAGGATCCCTTTTGATCAACTCAAAAGGAAACACCTGAAGAAGAGGTAATAATTTCTCCACCTCTTTCAAAGTTCTTTTCTTCTTCCACTTCCTCTTTCTTTGTTGTTTCCATACCAAAATAATAACTCAAGTACCTTATACATACTATGATGTTAATATAAATATGTTACAATCGTATTCATTATTATATCCACCCTATGAATGATAAGTCACCATACATGCATACGTATGGCTTACCGTCTCCACGTCGTGGGGTTGTTTGTTATTCAAACACTTCATTATTTGGATGGGTATAATAGTGAGTATAACTGAAGTAAATAATAAATATAACATGTTTATGATATACCATCCAATTACATATGATTTCACCATCATTAGAATGATATTGTCGGTCGTGCGTACATACGGATTACCGTCTCCACGAACACGATCAAATTCATTCCCCGTCATAGCCATTCAAGAATAATTTTTATTTTATGATAAAAATTAATGTTTAAAAACTTAATAGCATTCTATATATGAATCAAATGCATCCTATACATAACAAGTGTCTTAACTAACTAAGCATATAAAGGAAAATTAATCAGTTAACACCCGAAACAATGACACTGTTGAAATATTATTTACAAAGCAATATTAGAAGATCATATATGATATCATATTTATGTATTTGGTTCTTGTATAGTTTAATAAAAATTATTTAACTATTATACAAGATGTTAACATACCCTTTATCAAGGAAAAGTACAAGGTGAGAGTTAATTCTACAATCTCTTCTTTATCTAAGGTTGTTTATTCGTGAGTATCTACTGGGACCTCTTTATCACCCACATCTGTGTTTCTTAAAAAATGTATTTCAGAACATTTTTAATATTTCCTAGACTATGGGTTAAATTAATTTAAAACCTTATTTAACTTTTTATAAGAAAAAATTAAAGGAATATTTCCTTCATTTTCCAAACAAGGCCCTTTATGACCTTTTTGACAAAATTAAGGAAAGAATGTTTTTTAACGTATACAGAGGATGCAGCTATTTTCCACCGTTATAACACCTTAGAAGATTCCTTTATAATATTATAATAATATTTTCAAAATAAATTTTTTCTTTTATAATTACATGACTTTTAACTTATTTCAAAATAGAAATAAATATTTCTCTCAAATAGTTTTTATTTAATCTATGTCGACATCCTTTGATGGATTTTACACTTGTTTGAAGTTGATTTGTTATGATAAAATATTCCAAATTGTATTGAAGGTTTTTTGATATGGTTGAATATGGATGTGTTATTTTTATACCATTCATGGTTTATGGTTAAAGTATTAACATTTCAGATGCTAGTTTTAATATGAATGTTTATGTTATGTTTCAACCTTTTTATATTAGGAAAGCATTAGACTTAGTAAGTGACAGGTGGTGCCCACTATAGCTCCTTAATGCATCGATACGTCTCATGAGACAAACTAGTGTATTGGAACAAGGCCTTGAAAAAATCTTATTTGTAGTCTTGGCATGGGGCCTTGACTATATGGTTATGATGTCTGTCATTATGCATTCTATCATTATGAAATTGGCTATTGATATTACATGTGATTATTCGACTAGTAGAATATCCATGTGAATAAGTAAATGGAATTATTTGATTTAGCATTTCCATATTATCCTGATGTTTAATTTTAAAATTATTATGTTTTAATCTTATACATTTCCTTAAATGTTTATGCTTATTTATGATAGTTTTCGTTATATTTTTATCCTTACTGATCATCTGATATCACCCCTTTCTTATGTTTTATTTTTTCCAGGGTGCGAAGAAGTATATTACGATTAACCTACAAGAATAGGATAAGGGATATAAGAGTGTTCAAAGGGGACACAGTGTTTTTTTTTATTTCATGGTGTAATGTAAAAGTTATGTTTGTATCTAGTACTTTAAAGGATACTAAACTAATCGGTATTTCGGGAAATGATTCATTGTATCATGCCAATGTTATGTAATAATGCACCGACTCTAGGTAATTGGGGTTAGGTTCTTATAGTTGGTATCAGAGGAAGTTTAGTACAAACCTTGGAAGCCAGATTTAGAAAAAATCTCTAACTAGAGAACATTACCCTAAGATATACTTTGAGGATTGGTATAGAAGAACATCTTAGAATTTTGGTAATATAGAGATTTTTTGAATTTTCTAAGCAATACATCCCTTTTTGGATATGAGAAGGTAGAGGCATCTCTGACACAGATGTACCTAGCAGTGAAAACTTCAAGAAGGAGTTTTGGGATTGACCCAGGGTATCCTGGTACAGGATAACGGGGCTTGTTTCACTCTTGGTTACGACACTCCCAGGGGATATGATTAGGATAATTCACATTTTCTTTACAAACCATTATGAAGTATTTATGAGTAAATACCACCTCAAAGAAAACATTTTTATGATTATGGATTATATCCATAAACTATTCAATTTATGTTAAGTGTTTTACAAATTTGCAATTATGTATTGTGATTCATAAACTAATCTAGTGTATGACATTGTTTAGAAATGGTTCCTAGTGGAAGGAATGGAAATTGTATCAACAAACGTAATCCATGTTGGGATTTCTATCCTGCTCAAGATAATTATAGTGGAGTTGGTGATGCAACCAGTGCTGAAAAACTTATAACCATACTAGGACAACTCACTGAGGTTATTAATGGATGAATTTTAAATAGATTTTCATACAAAAAAATACTTTCCTTGTGACCATCGAGCAGATATAGAAAGACAATTTTTAAGTCTGAGGCAAAAGGAGGATTAGAATGTCACAAAGTATGAGGCTAATTTTACAAGGTTAGAAATGCATGCATCATATCATATATGTAACCCAAGGAGTAATATTGATCGATTATTCGATGGGTTAAAACCATTTCTCTATTGAGCATTAGTCTCAACATCCTTCTCATCATACGAAGATATTGTATCTTGTGCTATCAAGATAGAAAAGTAATTCTCTAAGTCTTGAGACTTTAAAGAAAATCAAAAGAAGAAGAGATCTGTTGAACACTCTAGAAATGGAAATAAGGGGAAGAAGAGAAAATTTGAATTTCCATCGTGTGGTAAATGTGGGAAGAAAAACCCCAGTACTTGCTTGAAGTGAATGGGAGTCTGTTACAACTATGGTGAAAAAGGTCAACAAGCTCGTGATTGTAAGGGAAAGAAAGAGGATGTCAATGTTGAATGCAAAAATTGTAGAGAAATGGGTCATTATGAAAATTAATGTCCAAAGATTCTGGGAAACTTACGTCAAAAAAAGTCCAAGGGAGCAAGTCCAATCTTATGCGATCACTACTACTGAGGTTGAAGCTCGTAATGATGTGTTGGTAGGTAATTTAATGGTTTCCTCAAGTTTATCCAATGCTTTATTTGATTATGAATCATCACATTGTTTCATATCTTCCCAGTTTTCTAATAAAACTAGATATTTCCAATTTTATTTAACAAGGGAGTTTTCAGTCAAAACTCCTAAGGGAAGTATCATTAAAACAAATTTTTGTGAATTAGTCCCTATTAGGGCATATAAATGTGATTTATTTGTTGATCAAATCATCATACCGAAGATTGAATTTGACATAATCCTCGGTATGGATTGTCTTTCAGACCATGATGTGAAAATTTATTGTAAGGATAAGGAGGTTACAATTTTCGATGATGATAAGGAGTACCTTATCTTTAGATTAGAAACGTCACCATATAATTCTTATCTACATCCACCCCTTGTATCTCTACTAAATTAAATTGTTGGGGAGGAAGATATTAAAATAACTATGGGTGAGGAAAGGAATGTTCTAATATAGGATGTAGCTATTGTGAAAAAATATATTGATGTGTTTCCAGAGGATTTACCCGGACATCCTCTAGAACAAGAAAATTGAGTTTTCCATTGATTTAATTCTTTTTCAAGGTTCATATCGAAGACCCCTTATAGAATGTACATTGTAGAATTGGTGGAACTAAAAGAACAACTAGAGGAATTGACTAATAAAGGATTTATTCTCCCTAGTGTTTCTCCATGGGGAGCCCATGTTCTTTTTGTTAAGAAGAAAGATGGATCTATGAGGTTGTGCATTTTCTACAGGGAGATCAATGCTATAACAATAAAGAACAAGTATCCCCTACCTCTCATTGATGATTTATTCGATCAACTTCATGGAGCTCAACATTTTTCAAATATTAACCTTCGATCTGGATATCATCAGTTGTGTGTGAAGAAGGAAGATATTCCAAAGACAACATTTCATACCAGGTATGGGAATTACGAGTTTATAGTAATTCATTTTGGACTGACTAATTCACCCTCGAATTTCATAGATCTAATGAATAGAGTTTTCAATAAATATCTTGATTACTTTGTAGTGGTATTTATTGATGATATCTTGGTTTACTCTAAATGTTACGAATATCCTAAAAATCACTTTCGCACTATTCTAAAGACTCTTAAACGAAATGATTTATATGGGAAGTTTAGCAAGTGTGAATTATGGCTTCATAAGATTTATTTTCTTAGTCATATTGTCTCTAAGGATGGAATCTATGTTCATCCTTTTAAGACAAGAGCAATACATGATTGGCCAACACCGACAAGTATAACTGAGTTACGCAGTTTTATTGGTTTAGCAGGTTATTATCAGTGTTTCTTCCAATATTTTTCCCAATTGGCTAACCCATTAACCAAGCTCACACGTAAAGGTGTTAATTTTTTTTGGAAAAAAGACTATGAAGAATGTTTTGAAGAACTTAATATAAGATTAGTCAATGATCATATCTTGACTCTGCCATCATGGAATGATGGGTTTGTTATTTATAGTGGTACTTTAAAGACAGAACTTGGTTGTGTCCTTATGCTGAATGATATGGTTATTTCCTATGCATCACGATAGCTAAAAATTCATGAACAAAACTATCCCACTCATGATCTTGAGTTAGAAACTGTAATCGTTTCTTTGAAGATATGGATTCACTATCTCTATGGTAAAAAATTTGATATATATACCAATCGCAAGAGTTTGAAGTATATTTTATCATAAAAATAACTCAACATGAGACAAATATGATGGCTTGAACTAATCAAAGATTATGATGTCACTATACACTACCACCCGGCGAAAAAAATAAGGTGGTAGATGCTTTGAGCAGAAAGGATCATGGAGTTTTGAACAAGATGAGAGTTGAAAGGGATCATAGGTTCATGGATCTAGAAAAGATGGATATGGGAATAATCATGGAAGGTGAAACATCAATACTTTTTCTAATCGTTTCCAATCCAACTTTACTATAAGGGATAAAAAGTTCTCAGAATGATGATGAGGTGTTTCAAAAGAAAATTGAAGCTGTGAATGATGGGAGATTGATTGAATTTGTATATGAAGATTGAAATTTGAAATTTGGGAAGATTCTTTGTGTTCTTGACATACCTGATCTAAAAAGGGAATTATTGGATGATGCTCATAGCTCCAATTTCTCTATACACTCTAGTAGAACTAAGATGTGTAGAAATTTGAAGGAACATTTTTGGTGGGACAACATGAAGAGGGAGATTGCTGATTATGTGTCAAGATGTATGGTTTGTCAATAGTTGAAGGCTGGAAGACAACATCCTAAAGGATTCATGCAACCTCTTACCATACATGAGTGAAAATTGGATGACATTACGATGAACTTTGTCATGGGGCTACCAAAGACTCCTATAAGGAATGATACAATATAGATCATTATTGATCTTCTTACCAATTCATCATATTTTCTTACTACAAGATAAGATTTACCACTTAAACGTTTAGCAAGACTATATATTAATGAATTTGTAAGACTTTACGGAGTACACCTATCAATTCTTTCTAATCATGATCCTTGTTTTATATCAATATTCTAGAAAAGTCTTCAGAAGGCGTTGGATACTGAACTTTGTTTGAGCACTACCTACCACCCTCAAACTGATGGATAATCAAAACGAACTATTCAAACCTTAGAAGACATGTTGAGATCTTTCTCAGTTGACTTTCTAGGTATGTGGGATCAATATTTACCTCTAGTAGAATTTTCCAATAATAATAGCTTCCATTAAAGTATTCTTATGGGACTATATGAGGCATTATATGGAAAAGAGATGTCTCACTCCAACTTGATGGGATGATGGTGGTGAAAGAAAACTTTTAGGCCCAGAACTTATTGAGGAAACAATGGAAAAGGTGAAGATTATCCAAACCCACCTCAAAGTAGCTCAAAGTAGGAAAAAGCGCTAGGTCGATAACTGAAGGAAAGATTTAAAATTTCAAGTAGGTGATCATGTTTTCTTGAACGTATCTCCATGGAAGGGCGTTATACGATTCGATAAGAAGAAAAAATTTAGTCCCATGTAAATTGGACCTTTTAAAATTCTAGAATGAATTGGAGTTGTAGCTTATCATTTGGCAATGCCGCCAAGTCTCTCTAAAGTTCATGATGTGTTCCACATAACACTGTTGAGAAAATACATGATTGAACAAAAGCATGTACTCACCTATGAAGTAATATAACTGGAACCCGGCCTATCTTATTACAAAGATCCTATCAGAATTCTTGATACCAGAGAACAGGTGCTGAGAAACCAGGTGACTCATCTGGTGAAAGTTCAATGGAGAAACCATAAGATGGAAGAGGAAACATGATAACCCGATGAACTTATGATGAATAACAACCCAAATTTTTTTATGCAGTATTATTACTGAAATTTTGAGGATGAAATTATTTGAAGGAGGGAAGAATGTAACACCCCAAGCATCCATGGTACGCTTATCTATGAATAATATAATAGCTTGTGATGTATGCAACTTCGGGTTCTAACACACCACGACCAATCAAACTAGCCGTTATGAATAGTACTACTCAATTTTTAAAATTTTATAAATTTTAAATTTCAAAATGGACTTCATTTTTGGATTCAGAATATCAAAATTAGCTTAGGGTGAATTTTTGGTGTTTCTCTGAAAACTTTAGATTTTTGATGAATAGTGAAAAACACTGTGTTATTATTTAAAACTGAATTTTTATAATTAGTTATTTTGTTTAAATTTTTTTTAGGTAAAAATAGATACATAATACCTATATATGTTCAATATAATTCATTGGAGGCATTTTATAATAATATTAGATATGTAAAATTTTATTGAACTTTTTATCGCCTTTTACCCTTCTAGGGAAATTTGCAAATTTGTATAAAACGCAATTTTACCACATATGTGAATTGAATTTCAAAAATATGAGATACATGGTTGAAATCATTAAGTAAAATTTGGTTCAATAGAATGAAAATAATATTTGGTGAATAGTATCTTTTGAATTTTATTTACCACTGTTAAAAGTAAATAGGGTAATTAAAGTTAAAAATGATATTATAATTACCCCAACACATATCCTAATTCTATTTGATAAATTTATTTTGACCAAAATAAAACTTAGGAATAAAATATGATCCTCTTGGTCCACCTGGATTATATTATGACATTTATTATTATTTTATTTAAAGAAGAGTTAAAGGTCTTAAATTCTAATTTTAATAACTAAAACAGTTTCAATATAAGGAAATACATTAGAAAATTTTGACTATAAATATTCATTATAAAGATAAAAATATTTTATACATATTGGTATTTTATTTATAATTTTGAGACAGTAAATAATTAAATTTATTTATGATACAATGATGATGCAGTATTTATATTATTATTGAATGATTAAAATAATTGATATTATAAATATTAAAATAATTGTAAATTGAGACTTTTTATGTATTAGATGAATTTTATAGGTATATATGAAATGTTATGGTCGATTAAATAATTTGATTTTGAAATGATGAAGTTTTTATGACATTCAAAAAAACAAAATACTAAATAGTCTCAAAATTGACATAAATTTATTTTAAAACAAATACTATATTATTAATTGATATAATATTCCTAAAAATTTAAGGATCGTCCAAAAGACATAGATAAGGTTATATATATCAATAATGAACCACTTGGGGTTTTCTTGTCTTTTTATAGTAAGTTTATTAACCCTTTATTATAATAATACAAGAATACATGGTAAAAGTTAAACTATTTAACTAAGAGTTAAATCTAAAAGATAATGTTAGTATGGTTACCTAAACCTATCTAAAACCTATTTGTTGAGATTTTTTTGACCAATCCCCACATTAGTCTCTAAATAAATTTTTTTGGAGTAATTATAAACCGAATATGATTGTATATTAAAATAATATTTCATGTTTTTTCTAAAGTGACCCTCACCTCTCTTATAAATGTGTACTTCCCCTTCTCTCAAAATCACACCTCCAAAGCCATTTGGATAGGCCAACACCTGATCAAATATCCTTCCAACTACCCTCACTTCTACCTAAAGGCCTTAATTTGATCAAAAAGCCAACCTATGGAGCCCTTTTGATCAACTCAAAAGAAAACACCCGAAGAAGAGATAATAATTTCACCACCTCTTTCAAAGTTCATTTCTTCTTCCACTTCCTCTTTCTTTGTTGTTTCCATACCAAAATAATAACTAAAGTACATTATACATACTATGATGTTATTATAAATATGTTACAATCATATTCATTATTATATCTATCCTATGAATGACAAGTCACCATACGTGTGTACATACCGTCTCCACGTTGTGGTGTAATTTGTTAATCAAACACTTCATTATTTGGATGGGTATAATAATGAGTATAACTAATTAAAATAATAAATATAACATGTTAATGATTTTTTTTATGTGATATAACATATAATTACATATTATTTCACCATAAATATAATGATATTATCGCTAGTACGTACGTACGGATTACCGTCTCCACGAACGCAATAAAATTCATTCCCCACCATAACCATTCAAGAATAATTTTCGTTTTATGATTAAAAATAATGTTTAATAACTTAATAACATTATGTATATGAATCAAATACATCCTATCCATTACAAATGTCTTTTGTAAACAATCATATAAAGGAAAATGAATCAGTTAACACCCAAAATAGTGATACTACAGAAATATTATTAACAAAGCAATATTAGAAGATTATATATGATTTCATATTTATGTGTGTGGTTCTTGTATAATTTAATAACAATGATTTAACTATTATACAAGAGGTTATAATACCCTTGATCAATTAAAAGTACAAGGTAAGGGTTAATTCTACAATCACTTCATTATTTGAGGTTGTTTATATGTGAGTATCTACTAGGACCTCTTTATCATCCACATATGTGTTTCTTAAAAATGTATTTCAAAACATTTTTACTATTTCCAAGACTATGGGTTAAATTAATTTATACCCTTGTTTTACTTTTTATAAAATGTTTATAAAGGAATCTTTCCATCGTTTTCCAAACAAGGTCCTTTACAACCTTTTTGAAAAAATTAAGGAAAGAAAGTTTTTCAACTTATTTGGATGGTGTAGCTATTTTCCACTATTATAACACCTTCGAAGATTCCCTTACAATATTATAAGAATATTTTCAAAATAAATTTTTTCTTTTATAATTACATTACTTTTAAATCATTTCAAAATAGAAAGGAATATTTCACTCAAATAGTTTTGATTTCATCTATGTCAACATCTTTTTGATGGAATTTAAACTTGTTTGAAGTTGATTTATTATGATAAAATCTTCCATATTGCATTGAAGGTTTTTAGATATGTTTTACTATGGATGTGTTATTTTTATACCATTCGTGGTTTATAGTTAAAATATTAAAATTTCATATGCTATTTTTAATATGAATTTTTATGTTATGTTTCATCCTTTTCATAAGAGGAATGCATTGGACTTAGTAAGTAATGAGTGGAACTTGCTATAGCTCCTCAATGAATCGGTAGGTATCATGAGACAAACTAGTGTCTTGGAATAAGGCCTTGACAAAATATTATTTGTAGTCTTGGAAGGAGGCCTTTCCTATGTGGTTATAATGTCCAACATTATGCATTCTGTCATTATGAAATTGGATAATGATAATACATGTGATTATTCGAATAGTAGAATATCCATGTGAATAAGTAAATGGAATTATTTGATTTATCCTTTCCATATTATGTTGAAGTTTAATTTTAAAAGGCTTGTGTTTTAGTCTTATACAATTCCTTAAATGTTTATGATTATTTATGACAGTTTCAGTTATATTGTTATCCTTACTGAGCATCTGAGATCACCCCTTTCTTATGTTTTATTTTTCCCAGGATGCGAAGAAGTATATTACGATTAACCTTCAGGAATAGGCTAAGGGATATAAGAGTGTTAAAATGGGACACGATGTTGTTTTTTTATTTCATGAAGTATTGTAAAACTTATATATATATAGTACTTCCAAGGGTACTAAACTGATTGGTATTTCAGGACATGATTCCTTGTATCATGCCAATCTTATGTAATAATGCACTGACTCTGGGTAACTTGGGTCAGGTTCTTACATTTATGATCTTATAGATAAAGGATCTGTACACCCGAGTGTGTCACCTTGGGCAGAGTCGGTTCCATTTTCTAAGAAAGTTTGTGGTTCACTTCACCTATGAGTGGATTATTAAAAACTAAATCGATTTATGGTGAATAACAAGTATAAATTGCCATAAATTGATGATATATTTTATTAGATAAAAGGTTAATGTTTTTCTCAAAGATTTTTCATCGATCCAATTACTATTAGGTGAGAATAAAAGAATCTGGAAATCAAAAAACAACCTTTTGGAGAATTTATGACTACTATGAGTACCTTGTTAGGTCATTTGGTCTAACCAATTATCCTAAAATATTTTATAGATTTAATTATTATGATTTTCCATGAGTATCTTGATACATTTTTGGTGGTCTTTGTGTATGACATCCTTCTTTAATATATGTCTGAGGAGGATCACATTATTCATCTAATAGAAGTTATGGAATTGTTGATAAATCACTAAATTTATACCAAGATTTAAAAATGTGATTTTTAGAATTAGGAAGTTGTGTTCTTGGGACACGTGGTGTTAGAACATGGTATATCAGTTGATCTTGAGAAGGTGAAGTTTTCTATGTCATTGGAACAACTATGAAATGTTTTTGAGATTTGGAGATTCTTGGGTCTATCTGGGTATTATCATTGGTTCGTTAAGGAATTATTAAAGCTGGAATCTCTGATGAATACTATGACTCGGAAGGGAGTAAATCTTTAATGGGATGAGAAATTGCATAATTCATTTGTTGATCTGAAATGTATTTTGACTACTGCACCAGTGTTGAATCTTCTAACGGCCGGACAGGGCTATGTGGTCTTCTGTGATGCATCGAGTTCAGGTTTGGGTTGCATTATTATATAGGGTTATCATGTCATTTCTTATGGATATTTTCATCTTAGTCGACACAAAATGAATTATCTAACCCATGACCTTGATCTTTTAGTTGTGATTCACATGCTTAAAAGTTAGTAGCATTACATTTTTTGAGAAAGTTTTACCGCATATTAAAACCAAAATATCTTGGGTTATAACTTCTCTAAAAAATATTTGAATCTATGCCTAATGTGTTGGGTGTAATACCTACAATCTTTTGAATTTTACATCACCTGCACCCTGGGGAAAGGGATTGTTATTAGGGGTTCTTTGAGCAAGAAACTTCTTACCCAAGCCATGGAAGAATATTTGGAAGAGTGGAACTTGATGCATCTCTTTTCACAGTCACATATTAGAGTTCAATAATTAGGGTCCAAGGTTTATTTGGCCAATGCTCAGTTGGAATCCTATATTATTGAGATTATTCTTTGGTAATAGAATCTTGATGATGAGTTCCATAGCACTAGATAATTTCTTTATGGTGGGGAGACCATTCCTAACTGGTTTTTCTCCAAAGGGGGCATTCTATTCTATTAGAATTGATTTGTAGTATCGTTAGTGGTAAGGGAATATGTGATGAGGGATTTACATAACTCATAATCGGAAGTTCACCCAGGAACCACGAACATGTTATATGGTTTTCGGTAAAAATTCTGGTGTCCATGTATGATATGGGGAAATTTTGATTTTGTATCTTGTAGTTATACATGCCAAAAGGTCAAGGCCAAGAATCAGAAACCTTCAGGTTTTATTCACCCACTTCATGTGCCAACATGTAAGTGGGATGAGATCTCCATGGACCTTTTGGTTGGGTTGTCGTGTATCCAGAGTAAGAAGAATGTGATATGGGTCTTGATTGACAGGATAACCAAATCACCTCACTTTACACCCATTCATTATATAACCAATGTTGAGGAGTTGGAAAATCTCTATTCTAAAGAGATTGATCAATTTCCTTGAGTTCCATTTGATATTGTCTCTTATATAGATTTTAAATTCAATTCTCTCTTCTAGAGAGGCCTTTAAGAGGATTTGGGATCTCAGGTCTATTTGAGAATAGTATACCATATGCATTCGGTTGGCCAGATAGAAAGAGATATACATATTATTGAGGGTATCCTTTGTGCTAGTGTTATCAGTTTTTTTAGGGTTTGGGAAGAACATCTAGGTCTGGGTTTTTTTCTTATAAAAATAGTTACCCATCTATGATTATATTGGCTCCTTTTGGTGACTTGTATAGATAAACTTGAAGATCTCCATTGTGTTGGTCAGAGATTAGTGAAAGATACTTGGTTGGAACGCACTTGGTTCAGGATACAACAACAAATATTCGGTTTATTAATCAGAGATTTTTTACAGAAGATAGAAGATATAAATCTTATGTTGATCATCATTGTAGACCTTTGGAATTTTCTGTTGGTGATTAGGTATTCTTGAAATTTTGACCTCGATTGGGTCATTAATGTCTTGGGAGGCAAGAAAAGATTCCTCCTCATTTTTTGGGACCTTTTGAGGTTGTTGAGTAGGTGGGAAAATTTTATTACCATTTATCACCTCAACCTTGAGTGACATTGATACATTACATGTTCAATGTAATATAGCCACTACAACAAAATTGCCATTTAGCGGCCGTTTTGTAGCGGCGGTTCCTAGAACCGCCGCTAAACCTTTTTTAAAAAAGTTTTCACTGAGGTTTATAATAAACCGCCCTGAAACATTTTTTTTAACAGCCCCAACCCTTCCTCTTTCTCACCAGAGACCGTGATTCCCCTGGCCCCTCGCTTCCCCCGTGACCCCATCCCCCCGTGACCCCGGCAACCCCGCGACCCCGGTGACCCCGCGACCCTGGCGACCCTGCTTCCTCGACGACCTATATGAACCTCAGGTTTGATTTCTAATTTTTTGTTGTTTTGATATTAGTTATTTCTTTATTATTATTGTTTCTTATAATAAATTATAATGTTGCATTTATTGTATTTTATGCAGATGTTTACATTTATGATTATATGTATTTCTACTTATTGCATGTGATTTTTTATATGTGTTTGTTAGTTTTTATTCTTAAATGATTGTTTTTCTATCTGCTTGACTCTTTGTGTTTTTTTGGTACTATACTCATGGGTTGTGATGACTCATGGTTACAATACATTCTTATATTATGGGTTATAATGGATTAAGTTATAACATGTACACATTTCCCTAGGTTGGGATGGCTTTAAGGCTATGTCATGTTTTTGGTTGTGATGGCTCGAGGTTATAACATGTGTCATTGAGGTAATGATGTGGAAATTTAGTGGATGTTGGGATGGTTAACACTGGTTGAGAGTTGGACTTTCTTATTATGATGATGTTATGATGATGAGATTATTGACATAGGTTGAGAGTTGGGATTACTTATTTTCTATCTAATATGATGATGTGACAATGATGATTGATACATGTTAAGAGTTGGGTTTTCTGTTTTTTCGAAAATATTGATGGTTTCCATATTATCGAGTATATAACTGTAGATCTACATGACCTACCATTAGAACGAAACATATGCATATCAGTCCATTTGATTATAATTCCACCATGAACTTATATGGGAAAGAGACATATGATCCATTTTTTACACTTTAAAAAGATTAACCTATATCATCAATGATAATAATCACACTAACATGCCTATAAATGTCATGTGAATCCTATGTGCCTAAACATGATTCATGATAGGACTCTTCCCTCTACTATCCAAGAGTCAAAATCCTACAGAAATCACATATCCAACACCATGTTCATCCAAGTGAAAATCATATAACTGTAATAAAGAACAACAAGAACAAAAATTCCAAGCCCCTGGGAACTTAGAATCCCTACCAGAAAAGGTGTTCATGATGCACCAAGATTGTTTCTATTATAGCATTTTAAACATTTCTATATCATTGGGTTACCATATCCCAAATAGTAAAACAAAAGAACCATTGATCAATTTGTAACATCTTGTCTTGACTCACTATGAATAGTAACCGAACCAATGGTACTATGTGACCTCAAGAATCCCTTCCTATATACCCGAGGCTACTAAATAGTAATGGGGGGATAAGGTAGTATCATAGGGAGACTATAAACCCATATTAGAGTGCACAATAATGATAAAATAACTAAGCATCATACACATCAGAGTACATAGAAATAATAATAAACTAAGAATTCTATAACAAAATGAAAAGGTATATAAATCCATACATACACAATTGATCACCCACTGGACCAATCACACATGTAAATAAAATACATAAATAAATAAAATTATAAGAGGCCCTACTAAAACATCAAGCCTCACCTCATCAAAAACTCTAGTACATGAATCCAAACAATCCTAATCGACCTTGTAACTTTGAGTCTCTTCCCAACCTATTCCTATAACTAAGGGAGATCCTTCTTAGGTACCCAAGTGAAATGGTGGCCTAAGAATAGTGTGAGTATAAAACTCGGTAGGGAATAACCTACTTAGTCTTGTAGATACAAAAAATATGGTGATATGTGGATGTTAAATTCTTGGAATAAAGACATATTCTAAGAAAATAAATAAAAGCACAATGTTGATCCTCAAGTACATGACCCCGATCGACTATACCTGCATTGAATGACATGGAGTGTCTCTAGTCACATCACGATGACCTTGCCAACCATAATATTAACCTGAGGTTATTCCACCCCTAGTATAAAGGTAATTACTTGGGGTATTGATCCACCCTGGTATACATATAATGATCTAATAAATTCTCTATCCTAGAATAATAACTCAGGGAATGATCTATCCGAATATACAATAGTTCCTGAAAGCTGATTCCCGGCAGTGTGGGAGTCTGAACCACACCCACCAAATACCACACAAGATTTTATAACTAGCACATGGAAGGACCTATACTCTTCCCATAAACAATATAATCCCAACTCTAAATCCATGGAATCTCCACCAATAGCATCACAAATCTCTATAAAAGGGAATTTTTATTTAGTATCACTAACCTCCCTACACGGAGAGTTTTATTTAGTATCATAATCACTCCATGAGTATTTTCATTTCAAATCAAGAACTTCTAAATGTAATATACCATATCAAGCATGAATACACACACAAACACAAATATATATATAAGATCAACATAGGTTTCAATCTCTCTAACCCATCATGTAAACTGTGGTTATCCCCTAGACCCCTTATGGATTTATCACCTTATCTAATTCATTTAAAATCATTTTATTTTAATTATATAACCCACTTAGTTCAATTAATTAAAAAATTATTAAATAAAACTCAACCAGTCACCCATAGTGGAAGGTCCATACAAATAAAATTCCAAATAATAAATAAAATAAAAAAATTACCATAGGGATATGCTAAGGGACCACCAACCTATTTTGTATGATTGTTATATTTTAATTCCAGGATTGCAACTTTTCTTAGGCTCACCGAGTCTTTACCAAACCCAAAGCACATTTTGAGTACCTCTCTCCAACCCAAACATTCTGATTGAGTTAATTCGGTTCAATATTATAATTAATTAACAATTTCTTGTTAAAATATAATTAAAATCAAAGTTGTATAAATGTTGGATACTAATAAAGAGGACCCATCACACCAAAACCACTACCAATCATCCATGAGAAGTCATTGCCATGCCTCTAGAACTAACCTAGGAAAAACCTATGAGACAAAACTAATTCCGTAGTTAAATTACTTAAATTTAATGAAAAAACATAGAAAAATCTGCATCACAATGTACCTACACTGATTCAATGGGAAACCACATGTATATGACATTATGATGTATCCTCTATGAAAACTATATGAAATCCCCATTGTTCTAGGATAATTATACAATTATCCTATGGAATTTTCACTCAATTCCTTAATCACTGAGATGAAAATTATAGATAATGGGAAGATATGTTAGATAGATATTTTAATATGTGAATTTGTACAGGACATTATTGAATAAATAATCTAAAACCCACCCAAATTCAAGGGGTTTGAATAGGTAAGGAGGTGTAGAATTTTGGGGTTTATATGCACCAAAAAAGAGGGATAAATAGGGATCCCCCTCTTAAAATACCAAGGGAGATAATGGTAATAATTCCCACTTAAAATCCCCACTAACTAGATGGTAGCTCCAAGTATGTTGGTGAATGACTTGCTAGCCCACCGACTAGTTTGTGGCTATAATTGCATTCATGTCTACTCTGAGCCTCCTCTGATTCAATCCTAAAATACTCAAGATACCTTTGAGACTTATAACACATCTATATTCATCATTTTAAGGTGTCCCGGCTATTGGAATTCTATTTTGAAACCCATTTAAAAATCCGGCCCCTCAACCAATTAAAAAAATCAAATTTTTACTTAAAATCAAAACATGTACGGACACATGTTCTTACAATATTGACTTTTTTGGAAATATTTTAACTAGTTTAAAAAGTATAATAAAATTATAATAGTTATCAATATAATTTATTTTGAATATATATATTTTTAACAAATTGATTTAAAAGACTTATTTTCTTCACAATGGCGCGCGCCATGTTGCGCCAATGTCACGCGTCATTGATCCTTTTTGATTTTTTTGTACTTTTTAACCTACTTACTCTTACGCCCCAATTGAAAATACCTCTTTTGAGGTCAAAAAACGACCTCCCCATTCAACTCTACGCAACACTCTTCCCATGAGCATAGCGACCCAGCCGGTGTTGGACCACATTGACTGCCATGACCAAACCGAGATCCCTCGACCACCATGACCCAGTTGACCACGACTTAGCTGAGCTCCCTCAACCACCACGACTTAGATACACAATGTTGACTTCATTTGTTTTTTGATTTATGGAATATGAATTATTGACATAAATCTTTGTTTTTTATATATAAATTGTATAATGTTTTATTTTTTATTATTGATATATGTATACACCTATTTTTTGCGCTGCAAGTTAATATTGGCACCCACCGTGCGTCGAGCCGTGCAATTTTGCGTCGGGGGATCTAGGCGTTGTTGCGCACCATGCACCATAAATAACTATGTGTTTTAATTTTTTATTATTATTGTGTAGGCACATTGTGATATACATGGATAAAAGATGGATCACATTATCAAGGAACACACCTCAGTATGTTAAGGGTTTGAATGAGTTTTCAGATTTTTCAATTTCTAATCGATCCGTTGAAAGGAGAATAAAATGTCCATGTCCTAAATGTAAATTTAGAACATGGTTGAAGAGAGATGAGGTTTATGAACATTTAATACTGAAGCAATTCCCTGGTCAATATTTGTGTTGGATTTGGAATGGAGAATCGAATGTTACAGAAGGATTGAGCACTGATGTTAATCTGCAGAATGAGGTCCCAAGTTCGTCGACAATGGAAAATGAAATGCAAAACCTCATAAATGATGCATTCAGCACTGTAAGACACCGCTATCAGAATGAAAACATATCAGAACAACCAGAAGAGGGTGCTACAAATTGCAATGTGACAAGTGATGTTTTTGAGACTGTAACACAGAAAGATCAATATTGTAACATATCATTGGATCCTACTCTTGATTCTGTGGAGGCAAATGTAAGAGAAAACTTCACTGAGGAAAATGTGTTTCATGATTTAGTTGACGATGTAAATCAAGAGTTTTATAGTGGGTGTTTGAAATATTCAAAGCTTTCATTTCTACTGAAGTTGTACCATATCAAATGTCTATGAGGAATTACAAATAAGGAAATGTCCATGATATTGGAATTGATTCGTGATGCATTTCCTGAAGGAAAAATCCCAGAATATTTTTATGATATGAAAAAAGTTGTTAAAAATCTTGGTCTGAATTATACAAAAAATACATGTGTGTACCAATGATTGTATTCTTTATTGGGGATATGATTCAAGTAGACAGAATTGCAAGAAATGTTATTCTTATAGATGGCAGGAAAAGGGTGATGTTGGAAGTATGAATGAACATAATTTCATGGAGAAGAAGAAAAGGAACACACCTGCAAAGGTTTTTCATTACTTTCATTTGAAGCCTCGATTGCAAAGATTATTCATGTCATCGAAAACCGCTGAATACATTAAGTGGCATTCTGTAGATAATAACAATGATGGGTTAATGAGACATCCATGAGATTCTCAATCGTGGAATACATTTGATTCATTACATCTCGATTTCTCAGCTGATCCTAGGAATGTTCGATTGGAATTGGCTGTTGATGGATTCAACCCATTTGGGACTTTGAGTACCAGTTATAGCATTTGGATAGTTATTTTGAACCCTTATAATCCGCCTCCTTGTATGTGTATGAAATAAACATCTTTTATCCTTTAGATTATTATTCCTGGAAAACAAATGCCTGGAAATGATATTGATGTATACTTGCATCCTTTGATTGACGAATTGTAGGAGTTATGGAACAACGGTGTTGAGACATTTGATGCTTCTTCTAAAACAATGATCAAAATGCATGATGCTTTAATGTGGACCATTAGTGACTTCCCTGGGCTTGGGAATTTATCTGGTTGGAACACTTACACAGGTTTGGCTTGTCCCGTTTGTAACTTTGATTTTGAGCCCAAACGGCTACCTCACAGTAGAAAATGGTGCTTCTTGTGTCATCAAATATTTCTCGATGCATCTCATAGATTTCGGCTGAATAGATCAAAATTTAATGGTTCCATTTATCGTAGACCACCTCCAAAGTTGTTAACTAGTTCTAGAATATTGACACAGCTTGAAAATGTTGAAACAAAATTTGGGAAGGTTCATCATTTGAATGAGAGCCGAAAACGGGTCCGAAGTGCATCGTCAAGCGAAATCGGAACGCAACAATGGAAGAAAAAAAGTATATTCTTCAAACTTCCGTATCAGGAATTTAATTTTTTGTGGCATAATCTTGATGTGATGCATATTGAGAACAATGTCTGTGACAATTTTATATTCACATTGCTTAATGAGCATGGAAAGTCGAAGGATCATCTCAATGCTCGCAAAGACTTACAAGCAATGAACATAAAACGCGATCTCTGGCCAGATGAGAATGAAAAGTATCATCCAGCAATTTTTGCAATGAAAAATAGGGATAAAGATACATTTCTTCGAATGTTAAAGAATGTTAAGGTATCTGATGGGTATTCAAGTAACTTCTTGAGGTGTGTTGACTTGAATAATCGTAAGTTACATGGATTGAAAAGTCACGATTCACAAATTTTGTTACAACAGTTACTACCATTGGCATTGCGTACATTATTACCTGAAAAATTTACTGCTATTGTACTCCAGTTCTGCACATTTTTCAGAAAAATATGTGAGAAATCTCTACATCCATTTCAGCGTGACAACCTCCAGGAAAGGTTTTTATTGACCCTTTGTTTAATGGAGATGATCTTTCCTCCAACGTTTTTTACTGTAATGATGCATTTAACTGTGCATTTGGTTAAAGAAGCTAAATTAAGAGGCCTCGTTCATTATCGATGGATGTATCCAATTGAGAGGTACTTTATTTATATGTTTTTCAGTTAAGTAAAAAAAATGGTACTTAATTAAATGCATAATTATGTTTATTTTATTTCACAGATATCTTGGGCATTTGAAATCGTACGTGAGAAATAAAGCTCAACCAGAAGGCTCTATTGCTGAAGGCTATTTAGGTGAGGAGTGTCTGACCTTTTTTTCTCGATACTTGGATGATATTGAGACAAGATTTAATCAAGTTTGACGTGTTGACAACACATCGAGTCAATCTCAAATACATCAGAAATCAAAATTATTTCTTGTTATTGGCCGATTAGTTGGGAGGACCTCAAATGTGACATTGACTGAATAGGAATTATTACAGGCACATAGATATGTGCTGCTGAATAGTGAAATTTCAGATCCATTTATTGAAGAGTTGAGGATAAAAACAAAGAGATAATGAGAGGCCGAACACGAAATGGGAAAGATATAACGAAAGCTGTTAATAAAGAGCTTGTAGAATGGTTTACACGGCATGTAAGTTCATAAATATTGCAATAAATACGAATATTAGTTTGATACATACATTTTGAAAACATAATAAAGTATATTTCTTTTTTCAGATCATGAATACTGATACTCGAGCAGATGTGTCAAAAGATTTGAGGTTTCTTGCTATAGGTCCTATAAAAAAGTTAGAAAGTTTGACGCTTATAATGTGAATGGCTTTAGATTTCGTACAGTCGATCGAGAAGTCAGTTTGAAAACACAGAATAGTGGTTTATTTACATTTGATGAAGTGGAATACTATGGAAAGCTGCATGATATTATTGAATTAAACTACCATGGACATTTTTCGATTGTTTTATTCAAATACAAATGGGTTGATTTTATCATAGGTGTTAAAAGAGATTCCTTGCAATTTACTTCTGTGAACTTCTCACGCTTGATGGATGTTGGTGATCATGAACTGAATGATCCATATATCTTATCATCTCAAGAAAAAATGGTATATTATGTGAATGATGTTGTCGATGAAGGGTGGAGTGTAGTTTCTCACGTAATACAAAGAGATTTGTATGATATGGGTGATGAAGTGGAAAATTTGACCTCTGAAATTGAAGTTAATCGGAAACAAGAAGTAGGATTATTTGTCCATCATGATATTGAAAATATTAGTCTAGTAAGGATGAATGAAGTGGATGAAGCAATGGAGCAGGAAGCCGACATTATTGAAGGGGAAAATGATTTTATGTAGATTTATTTATTTATTCAGCAACCACTTGTTTCATTTCTACAGTCATTCATTATCATTGTTATATATATTTTGTCTGTTAGTACTGGGAATCCATTATAATTTTTAATTTTTTTCTACATAATTTTTTTGAAATATATATTCTGAACTTAATTTTATTTTATTAAATGATAGGAATGCCAAGGAGGAAGCGGTACACTGTTTCATCTAGTTCTGCGACAGATGGTGATCCATCTGGCTCCCTCCCCATGACATCTGAGGCATCAGCTACTGACACCCCTGCACCATCTCCCCCTACAACATCTCTCACACCATCTGTGGATGTCCCATTAGAGGGTGATTCGTCGACTCCCCCTTCAGGAGCCTCAGTAGTGGGGCAGCGACACGCCCATTCCAGTTCATCCCAGGCATACTGAAGTGTCACTGTCATAGGTACAAATTTTAATTCAATAAATTTATTACATTTTGTTTATAATAATTTTTTTCTCATTGAAGAGGAAAAAAATTCAACCATGGAGAAAAACATAAAAAATTCAGATGTTTGGAATATGACTGGGGAGAAGATAGTCATGCCATTTGATTCTTATGGGGTCCCTACGACTGACGTCGTGGGGTTACTTAGCCAGATTATAGGCCAGCTGGTAGCGGAGCCTGTTTCCCATCCCATTTCATATGACGATTGGACACATATGCCTCCAAGCTGGAAAAATGAAGTTTATGATTCTCAAATAAAGATAAATTTATTACATTATGGTTTAATTGAATGTCATGTTACTAATATGTTCAAAATAAATTTCTGTATACAGATGTTCTTCCACTTTACCGTTGCTGATGTGATAGCATGGAAGTGGACGTTGAAAAATCTTGGTAAGAAGTGGAAAGATTTCAAATGGAGATTGTGGTGTGATGTCAACGATACTTTGTTGACCGCGCAGCAAATGTATGAGAAGATACCTAGTAGGGTACCGAAAGAACAATGGAAAGTGTTTGTTGACAGACATCGTGATTAGAAGTGGATGGTATTGAAATATATATTATTATATTATCCTCATTTTACATTTATACTTGTATATGAAAAGGACATGACATTCAATACATTATTATTAAATTTTATTTTATTTATTTCAGGATCTCTCAAGACAGAATGCATCAAACTGGGCTAAGAAAGTCATCCCGCACACTGCGGGCTCAAAAAGTTTTTCTAGAAGCCGAACAACATTGGTAATATTTTAATTAGTATAAATATTTATAACACAATATTATCTGTTTAATATATTGAATTGTTGATTTATCTTTGCTTAATACAGTCCCAGAGTTTGGGGCATGAAGCATCCAGAACTGAACTGTGGTTGGATGTTCACAAGAAATCAGATGGACGCTTTGTTAATGAGCCTGCTAAAGAAGTTGGGGTATGAAGTCAATTTTTTTTCATAATAACTTATTATCAGTTTTTACTGTGTTAATATATATTGATATTTGATTTATAGGTAAAATTAAAGAACTATGGCATGCCAATCCTGCATAGTCCTACTCAGTCTCCCAGGGCGACCCGGTTGCTAAAGTCCTTGGGAAGGAGCATCCTGGGAGAGTGTGCGGGATGGTTTTGGGACCCATACCATCTGATGTTTTTAGCAGGCCATCGGGGATGGAATCTACATCTACTCCTGACTTTACTCAGCCCATACCCAAAGATGATAAGAAAGAGATTGTTTCTTTACGAAACAAAATTCACCAGCAGGGGGATCAGATATCTTCTTCATAGGTGACAACAGAAAGTGGAGATGAAGGTGGAGAGGGTGATGATGCATCATCGGACCCTGAGTAGTTTTATTGATGATGTGTTGAACAAATATGGGAACATTTTGTTAATATATGTAACATTTGAGGCACATAGTTTCCACCACAGAGTTTCATGTCCTAAAATTTCGTTGATTTCTAATGTTTCTTTTTATGAATTTTATTGATTTCTGATGTTTCTTTTTATGTCTTGATTTCTAGAGTGTGGTAAACATCATTCCATTTAGGCATGTGTTTGAATTGGTAGTTTCCACCACACATTTTCATGTCCTAACTTTCACCCATACTATCACACATCAATCACTTCTACATCCTCCCTCAATAGTAGAAGTAATAATGGACTCATTAAACACTAAATACTTTTTTATTCAAGAGGGTTACTGGCTGCAATGAATGATCTATGCCTCAATGTGCATTGTGTGCATCAACTGAGAGGGTTACCAACTCTATGAATGGAGGACCCATGTCCTATCACTATGATAGGGTTACATAATCCAAAAAATAAATAGAGGACTCATTCCTTGGATCTATTATGCTACCAGGAGGGTTATCGACCCGATGGATGCTCCAATTGTCCACCCACACCTATCATAATCCCTAAAAAGCTATAAAGAACCATCTACTTGTATGTTATCAATATAAACCCCAGATTATGAATGCATGTGTAGCATCATGTTCTATATAGAAAAATTATTAAAATGGACTACTCATATGTCCCAAACTAACACTCTAGTGAGAAGATATATAAATTACTAGAATATATCTAGCACACAGGACCCGGTGGATTTTTTTGCAAAAAAGGTACCACCATTAGTTATACATCTATCATATATGATTGATGCTATTTGCACTAAGTGTCCACCCAAAATATGTCATGATAATAGATTAGAAACACAATAAGAATCAAAGGGTCTCATCCATCCCAACAAGTGATTCACAGGTGTCCTTTGTAATGAAAATTGTGTCATGCCCAATTAGAGATTCTAATGAATCTTGTTAAATATCATGAATCAAGAATAAATATAAATATAAATAAAACCATGGTCAACCGAACACCCATTCCCATCATTATCATCTTAGCTCCTTCAGGCATCCACATTGGTTCAGGTTCTATAGTGACACTTGTAACCATCTCTAAAGAAACACATTCACCTGTTCAGGGTTGGTCTATCTACTGGGAACCCACATGGGTCCTCTAGGTCTGTATGTATGTAGAGGAATGTCTCTTGAGATCCTTTTTCATGGACCACTATCTCAATATAGTACTTTTAATTGGATAAAATCACAATTTCTAGCAGTGTCTATATAAAATAATATCTCGACCTCAATGTGGAAACCAAATAATCGGTTTTCTAGAAATATGGATCATTGACCATCTTAGTTAGAAGGTTCCACTTAGATGGTCTACTCAGTAAACCCAATCCTAGTCCATCATATGTTTTTCCACCTAGAGTAAATCACAACTAATGGAAAAGGGTTTAGTCAATACAAACAATTACTATGATTGCATAACTTGATGGTATACCCAAGACACATTCCAGACTAGATAGGCCATGGTTTCTAATCAAACATTACTTAATTGTTGGAGGTGTCTCAAGGGTCATAGCTAGCCCACATTGGATGGTCATATTATATCACAAAACACCTCCATAAAAAGGTGTACAAGGCTCATCCTCTAGGTAAAAGACATCTCAAAATCCCCCCCCCCCAATGAAGGGGTTAGGAAGTCACTTGAGATCTCTAAGTTCAATGCCTCATCCTTTAGAGACCAAGGAATCAGGCTAGTTCACAATCTTCTATTTGTTCCCTAGCACATAGTTTAGTTTTCTCACGGTCTTCAATCACCTTAACATTTTAATTTAAATTAACCATTTAATTAAAAAAAAAAATTGGGTTTATAGAAGGAGAATGGAATCCAATGGAAATCTTACACATCTCAAACCACACAAAATAATAATAAAAACAATAGGTCTAGAACATTAGAGAGCCGAACTCATTTTGAAGCCCATTTCCATTGACACACCACTTAACAGCTCAAGGAAAGACCTCACCCCCAAGCTTTCCATGGACCAATCTTTCACCACCCATTTTCTTAGGTCTTATAACATACAAAGGAATCATACATAATTAATTATAATATTTTATCATCAGTTATAATTAATTAATCCATTTTAACCAAATATGAATAATATATAATTTCTTACCAAATGATTTTTGTGGAAAGAGATGTTTTAGTGTGTGATTCTCATGTTGTTATTTTTGATATTGAGGAAGGGATTGTGGGAATGTGATGTAGTGAAGGAGGAGGGCTAGTGATAATGATACATGATGTGGGTTATGCATGGTAGGAGGGCTATAATGTATCTCAGTTGGTTTATATTTCTGGTTTGATTTGTTTTTTAGGGCAGTGGTGCAGTAAAAGCAGAAAATTTATTTTTTTTCTGGGCAGCTTTTAGCAGTGGTTTTAACCGCCGCGACATTTATATGGGCGGCGGTTTAAACCGCCACTAAACTGTGAAAACCGCCGCTATGCGTAATTTTTTTCTTACATTTAGCAGCGGTTTTAACCGTCGTGACATAGCCGAATCATTGCTGCCTCGTTCCGTGGTGGTTCTCATGACTTCGATGGTAGTTTTATGGCCACTGAATTTGAGTTTATTTGCGGAGGTTATAACCACCGCGTATAAATTGATATCTAGGGATCGTAAAAACCGCCACGAAATTCAGGAAAACCGCCGCGAGATGAGGCAGCTACGACGCTTTCCTTAAACCACTGCGAAATGGAAAAAACCGCCGCGAATAGATTGGCGACGCCGTATTATGTGGTCGTTTCTGTAAACTGCCGCCAAACCATGTCGCGGCGGTTTAAACCACCACGAAACACAAAAAAACCACCGCTAAATGGAGATTATATTGTAGTGAGCTTTAGAAATATCTATCGGATCCATATCATATTTTGAGTAGGAGTGATCTTCATGTTGAACCGGATTTGTCTGTGACTGAGCATCTAGTTAGGATAGTTGATTCTAATACCAAGGTACTTCATGGGAGTAAGATACCTTCTATTCGAGTGTTGTGGCATCACAATTTGTATTCACATGACACTTGGGAGAGGGAGTCACTGATGAGAGAGCAGTGGCCTCATAATTTTGACATGGAAGATTCTTAGTATGATTTCTGGGGGGGAGTTTCTATGGTGGGGAGTTTGTTACATCCCATTACTCTCTTAAAGTTTTTCTAAACCCATTTTGATTATTCTTTGATTGGGTTAACTTATGGGTGATAGGAGTGATATTTTGAAAAAATTTAATTTGTTGGGTTGTGCAGAGTTGGTGAATGGTTTTCCCAAACTATGCGCCCTCTTGGTGGAAACCATAAAAACTAAGATAGTAAGGGATTGTATGGTCATCACACATTTTGAAAAAACATACACCCGCTAAGGAGGAACTGTGAACCTTACCAAAATGGGGTGCATAGTTAGGGTGCACAGTATGTTTGACTATGTGGCCCAACCTAAGAAATCATGAACTAGATTTAATTAATTAGAAAATCATTTTTTTTAAATCCTAAAACCTTCTTTTTAGATGCCTAACCGACCAAAATAAACCCCTTATGATTCATTCTTCCTTGGAGGCTCCCAATAGGTGATTTTGGCCCCTCTACACCCCTCCAGAAGCAAACAGAAGCTAGGAGAATGGTGTTTGATCTCCTACTGGTAGGTTTCCTCTTCTCATTCTCTTTCTCCCAATCTCTCTTCTTTACTCCCTAAGGTTTTATAAATATTTTTTTGGAGGATCTAATCCTTTATTATTTAGAAATTAAATCTATTTTTTATTCTCAAATCCTCATTATCAATGTTCTTCATTTGAGTTTACCATTTAAGGTTTTGTGTTTTGAGATCCCATGATCCTGAGGTAAGTGATTCCATTATGATGGAAAAATTTTATTAACCCTAAATTATTTGATTTAAATTTAATTACTTAATAAATTCTGTTCAAATTGGTTTATTAAAAATACAATTCCATTTAATTGGGTTATTTGTATTTGATTTGGAATGAAATTTCAAAAACAAATCCAATTCTATTGAATTGGGGTGTGTTTTTTAAATTAATGGAAAATCATGAAATTTAAATTATTTAATTTAAATATAGAGACCGATTTGATGGAATTTATTTCAAATTTGTATTTTAGAAGATGTATTGATATGATTTTTATAGAAACCCATTGTTTTTATATTATAAAGGACACGATTTGATTAAAACCCCATTTATGGGTTTTTAAATGGTAATTGGAAAATTTAGATTGGACGAATGGGATGAATTGTTTTAACCAATCTTAAAATAAATTTCCCATCATTTATTTTTATTAGAGAAAATGGAAGACTAGGTAGTCAGTGAGTTGTTCAGATGATACTCATTTGATGCTTTACAACAGAATCAAAACCTACTCTAGTAGGTGAAATCTCCTATGGGATGGTGATGAGTCCACTATAGTTATTATCAAAAGGGATGTGTGTATGCCCATATTTTCATGATTCACCTTTGAGTGTGTGGGGATCTCATAGTCTAGAAATATCAAACCTCTTGGAAGATTACAACGTTTCTCAGTTTTTTTGTTTGAAATATATTCCATTGTAGTAAACTCATTACTATTACTTATGGATTTATATAAAATATTTTATATAAAAAAATTAAAGAATTTGTTTTAAAGTATTTATATCCTTTTAAATATAAAGCATAATTAGTTTCAAATGTCTTTTGAACTGCCATGATTGTTTTTTTAATGAATAAATTATTTGGTTAATTAAATATTGGCATCTTATTATGGAATACTTGGTGATAACCTAATGGGAATTTAGATCACACCCTACTTGTGTTATCGGGTGTTTATAAATTATCTTCTTCTAGGTTCAAGAAAGTGTAAGCCTCCACTTGGAGGTGGTGGTAGCTATTGATCTGTGGTGTTGGAGAGTTGTGTCCACTAGGAATTAGTTTTTTTCCTATTTTCTGGTATCTTATGGTTTCAATTTGGGTTTTAATACAAGTTTTAATTCTATTACACTTCTCCTTGTAGAGTTTTCATTGTATGCATACTGACTTCTTTATATTACTTATCTTGTGATTTTGGAAAATTCATTCCTGCTTTCATATTATATGATTCTGGGTGCTAGTCACCAACCCCTAGGGATTGAAAATTCCCTTGGGGTTATGTTAGGATGGGATCAATTATCAGGTTACTAGGGTATCTGATCTTGTTCATGAAAAAACACTTAGGGACACACTTTCTCTCACTAATATACTTTCTGGGAGAAAATCTCTTATTCCATTAGCATAAACAATCTATATAATAGAGCCTCTCTCCTACTTATATAGTGGGTGGAAAAAATACCCATATAGGGTTCGCTAGTCCCTAGAAATAAAACACCCACTAAATAATCAATAAAAATTAGTAATATTGAACTAACTACATTATAAATATTATTTATATTTTATCACAATCTTGAAATATGTATTAAATAAATAACATGTTAAACCTAAGTTATCGACTTGACTAATAATTCCTTATAATATTAAATAAACCTTCAATATTAAAATAATATTTTTTTGTATAATATTATTCCACATATTTACTTAAATACATGTAAATAAATTTAATAAATAAATTCTACCCAATTATTATAAACTCAAATAATAATGAATTTATATATTTTTTGGTGATCAATTATTGGGATAACTCTTGGAACCCATGATGGGGCCCACCATGTACAATATTACTATTCATCAGAATATGGTGGAATCTTGAATGTCCTATTGTGTGTGATTATCAAGGCCCTTATCTCGATAGTAGTGAATCTTATTTACAGACCAAAATTGGATTTTATCAACCCATAAAGTCCCCTAAAGATTTAAGGGAAATCCATATAAATGAAAACCATCCTATGAACATGCACTATGTAATATAATCTCTTTGTCTCATGATATTTAATAATGTAGGATGAACACTTCTACCATTATCCATTCTTTCTTTATTAATCATTGATCTAAATGGACAAACATGCCTTTGAGTACCTTGGCTAAGGATTTATGAAGTCACTACCTTCCTAATCAACCTGGCCCAAGATATCACTTCTTTAACTAGGAATAAAAAAATTCTATCTTGAACATTCAACCAATGTCATGCCACAAATAACACACCCAAAACAAGATACCTCATCATGACATCAATGTCATGGTTTTTCCTTACACAAATAATGTGATTAAATTGGACATATTGGTAGTGATCTCACATCAAGAGACCAATACACATGTTCATAGATAGGAATAACCAATGACACCCAAAACATGTGGTGTTCCTATTGGAATGTCTCTCCTCAAGATCTCACCTACTAAAGATCACCAACTATGAACTTCATGATAAGAAGTCTCAATGATTATCAGCCCCCAGAACTTTATATTCAAACATAGACTGTGTCCAGTCAGTGTGATGTATCTAGACCATTGGAAGTTTATTTAATGTCATAGTATCTCAAGGTTAACATTATAGCTTGGGAACTACTATAACCTTTCAATATGAAAAAAATATATGTAAATTACAATTTAAATTGTGGATGAATAAATATTAACACTATAATGGTAACTTCACATCATATATAACTCAATGTATACATGGTGTGGTAATTGAAAAATATTGTGTAGATGGGTCTAGCGAACCCACTATTACAATAGACCATGAGTTCATCATCCCATTAATTCATTAGTGGATGTAAGTATTGTCAATCATTATTTAGATATAGAAAATTCCAAAATTAAATGATTTATTTATTTATTTGATTTATTATCATTTCATGTTGAGCATGTACTTATATTTACTAGGATTTCTTAGGGACATCGTTGGTTGTGGATTACTATGTTATACTCACACACTACTTGGGTTCCATGTTACCTAAGAAAACATCATGATTTTAGGAATAAGGGAAAGGATTCTTTGATTGATATATGATTTAGGACTAGGAAAATAATTGAGGCCAATTTTTCTATAACCTTCTTTATTTTGGGCTATCAAGTACATGATAGGCCCCTAGAATATCCTACCTATTGATATATTCTTGTGTGACATTACAATATATTCCATTTTTATATCATGTACTATTGTTATACCCTGGTTTGACCATATCTATAATGACCATGTATAATGATTAATGTGATCACTATCATTGTTGTTGCTTTTATTATGATTTATTGTTATATATACCAAAGGTATAGTCTCCCCCACTTAGAATATATTGACCATCACTGCTATTAAGTAGACTCTGGAATATGGGGAGGCATTATTGAGGCCACATAGATCTATATATCTATTATCAGTCAGGTGAGTCTAACAATGATGTTGCAAAGTGGTATCAGAACCCTATTTCGTTTTGTCTTGCTATTTGGGATGTGGAAGATAGAAGATATAATTTTGTTAGATATTTAAAAAGACCTCATTACTAGGAGTATCTAGTCCATATAAAGGGGAATTCCAGTTTACCAGGGATAGGACTATTAAATTTTTTTATTTGGGTATTATGGTTTTTTATTTTCCAAATGTAATATATTATTAAAATTTATTTGACTTTACTATTACACTCAGGTGATAAGAGAGAGAGTGTTCATGCATCATTCTCATCACATGGGACTCACATGACATATTTAAACTTGTATGTGATTAATATTCTATTTATGATATAATTTTTAGTTTTTTAAGTGACAAAAAACCTATATAGTGTATTCATATATAACTTATTGGTGTTTTTATACCTAACTGACCCATAGATATTGATATTATTTTCTAATATATGATGTTTTTTCATGTGGACCTATGTAATATTATACATGAATTGAGAGTGGGTAGGTCTTTCTAGACTCAAGATGATATTTATGCGACCCTTATATCTTAGGTTATGCAGTTAGAGTAGTAGTGTGTGTTTCTTAGTAGTTATTTCTTCATATCATTATATCTAGACCAGTGATATAAAGGTGTTTTGAGTTGTGTGCTTTGTATTATATTAATATACCACCATGGAAATCTCTCATTGAGTGTTATGAGGGTGAGGATTAGCATGGGACATAGGAAATAGATATGAATCCACTTTTCTCACATATTCCTTCTATTTACCATCAAATCTAATAGAGTCTTATCTAGGTTATTAAATCCATGTGTCATGGGGATCTGCGAGTAATGTTTACCATGTTTTACCTAACCCAAGAGTTTTAGTTATAGATTTTGACCCTATTTTTAGGATATGGTGGACCAACATCTTTAAATTATTGGATAAAATCTATTTAGATAATATTTGATCAAATTGAGGCACTCCCATTGTAGAGAGTGAATCGTGTACCTTATATTTTTTGTGGACCCAACACGAGTATGGGGGATGTTCAAGTCTAGGTAATCCAATGAGTGGGTTTTTCAAATGATTATTTTCATTCTCATTTCTTTGAAAACTTCTTCTCTAAGACCCTAAGGGTAGATATACTTAGTTAATTCATTCAATTTTCCTAAAGAGGCTATTATGTTATAAATTATGTCATGAAATTTACAAAAAAAAGTTATTGTCTTTTCATACAATGGAGAGTGATAATACTACTAGGGTGAGGAATTTTGGGGATTTTCTAAGGCATTTTATTCTATCATAGGTGAATATTCGTTCCTAACATCATTCTTAGAGGTAGTGAACAAATCCTTAATCACAAAGAGGATCCAAACAAAGGGTAGATCATTTCGGAAATTTTATTTCTTAACCAAGACCATGAGTGGGTGGTTGAGAGATAGGAAGTAGAGGTATGGTGATTCTCATTGGGGTATAGATTGATTGGATTATTAGGGTAGGGTTTTATCTCTTCAAATTAAATGGTGATCCTTGGTCAAGTTATACCAATGTGGTTATCCATACCATTTTTGGCCTAATTATGATCAAACACTAAAGAAGTTACACTATGGTGGTTTAGGCTAGATTCATGTTTTCATGAAAAATCTTACTAACCAGAGAAAAATACATTGATAGTTTGATGTATGGTTTATATAAAATTGACCCTATCATCTTTTCTATTCAATACAGGTATATCACACTCATTCATATCTACAAAATTTTTTGTGATTTGGGATTAATTTAGAGTATCTTTGTAATGATCTTTACTTTGAGCCAAGGTAGAATTCCAATGGAATTTGAATTTTGTTGGGAAGGTATGTTTTTTAAAATGTTCTTTAGAACAAAATTTTGAGAGTTGTAAAACTTTAATGCGTTGTTTTTAGACTTGGGTAATAGTCTGAGAGATTCCTCATGTGTCTCTTCGGCTTTCGAGAGCATCGGGTTCTGAAAATCTAAGATTTGGGTGCTCTAAACAGGGTGCATGGTTTGTATGAAACCATGTAGCCCCCAACAACAAACTGTGTGGCTATAGAGTGGGGGGGGGGATTCCCTTCATAGGTGGTGCATGGTTTAAGGAAACCCTACGAGATAGGTGCATGGGTAGTGACACTTAGGTAGTAACCTATCACTATTCACCACACAGTTGTCGCATAGTTAAGGTAATTGTGTGAGGTGATTTATTAAGGTATGGGTGTTTCATCGTTGGCGCATGGTTTGGCTAAACCGTGTGGCCAAAATGTACAACCCATTTTTTTGGGTGAAATAAGAAAAATTCACTTAATGAATTTTATTTCATTTCCACCTTTTTTTATTTCTTCTTCCTCCCTATATGAGCTCCTCCTCTAGGTGCTTTGAGCTCTCCTACTCCTTATTCTAGGGATCTTAATAACTCCTCCTCTAGTTTTTTTAATCAAGTTTCATTGGTCTTTATATATCTACATCAGTAATCTCTTGAATCCTCTCTAATCTATCTCAAGTTTTTTATTCTATAGGCTACACTATTTTGGTGCGAGTTCATTTTCCCTATTTTTAGGGAAAAGGTATGTTTCATAGATATATTCCAAATCAAATAAAATCATACCTAAATATTGGGTGGGTAAGTCATCCTAAGTATGAGGTAGGTGTTATACACCTTTTCCCCTAAATTTCCATTGGAATATTAATGTTTCCATTGTGTTACACGCCGGCCTTTGTAGAGAATTTCCTAAGTATAGTGTTATTCATATTAAAATGATCATCACACCAAGATGTACTCCTTATGATCCTTGTTTAGTAAATTAGAGGATTATACCCTTAACTATGGACACCCCCTGGTTGTGATGATGTGAATATCCCCTTATAATTAAATGTTTTACAAGATCAAAATTCATTATAAGCATTCAACTTGGACTGAAGATGGAATTTCTATGTATATGAAATTTTTCTAGTTGACCAAGGCACCTCGTAATTGTCATATTGAGCTTTATAGTCATTTTCCTTATTAGAAGTTATTTTAAATGAATCTTCGATGAATTGACTTATGATATCATAATTGGAGGTTTATTTAGGCTCAATAAATTGTTTTATAAACTATGTTATGATTTTATAATACAACCCCTCGGTTGAGGTGCACCATCTACAGAAATACAAAGTGATGATTAATGTTTTGAAATATGTTTGGAATTATTTTATTTGTTTATCCTCTATGATTTTATGCCCCAGTTAGAAAAAATTCATGTTTTGGTAAATGGATTTATTTCATGATTGGATAGATTTTACCTTCTTGATATAAATATTTAAAGAACCTAGGAACCCTTTAACTGTTTGTTGCATCATATTAATTGAGAGGCTTGGCCTGGTCCTATCAATTTGACCAATGAACCATGATCCTCCCAAGGTCTTATCTTGCCTAATGAAAGGGAATGCCCATGTAGGTATTTTTTTCATTTGACCATGATACCCTATAAGGGCCTCAATGAGACTTATAACTTGAATTGACTTGGTTTAGTGAAGGGAATGGAATTTAAAGGCATTATTTAAATAGTATTGACTTTATGGGATGACTTATTCATGATGGTTGTATTTTCCTTAAATTGAATTTAATGAAGTAAATGAAATGGTTCATGAAGAGTGGTAAGACCATACCTTTGAATAGGGTTTATTAAATGCTTATAATTAATTGTTTTTATTTTAATGGATTTGGACATAACTAATGAGAAACTTGAGAGGTATTTCCTCATGTGTTGTGTTATAAATGTGAATGAAAATTTTATATATATAAAGGCTTGGTTAAAATGAAAATCATGATAGGTAATGCCTTGTAGATTGTATTATGGATATAATGATGCCTTTATAAGGGCTTGATAAATGTAAGTCATGAGAGGTATTGCCTCATGGTAGTTAATTATAAATATGATTACCCATTTATGTAGGTTTTGTATGATGCTAAGGGGTGTTGATATGGGAGGGAAATCACTCTCCCTTACATCGAGTTTTGAGCATGACGACTCGCACCCATGATACGATATGGGTGTTGGGATGAGGGGCCATGTACCATTAAAGAGTGTTTTTATGGTGGGTCACTCACTATTCTAGGTGTTGTTGAATGACATATCTCACTTTATAGGGACGTAGAGAATATACCCTATTTCATGAGCTTATAGGCTCATTTAGACTAGTTATAGATGTCTAAGTTAGTGTCTGGTCCATCCAGTAACTAGTATTCTAGGTATATGGCCATTTGGAATCCAAACACACTTTATTCATATAGTTGGATGAAATATATAACAAAACTATGTATATATATGTTATTATTAATATATATATATTCTCTAGTCATACATGTATTCTGGATATGATCTGAAGCAGGTACAGCCACCAGGTGTCCCTTAGGAACCTGAGCGGGTTGTTTTTTATTTATTTAGTTATTTTTATCTTCCTATTATACCATCACAACTTTATATTTATATTTCATGGACTATTTTTAGTCATTGACACCATGGGTGGGAACCTAATGTTATTATTATCTATCACCCAAATCATGCTTCCATTGCAATGGGTTACCCGGGTAGACCTTATATTACAGAACCTTGGTTGATTTCTTATTGTTGTTTAGCTTGTACCTAAAATTTAGGAGCATTGTATTGAACTGGAGCTTAGGATACTCTTGGAGATCACCCTTGAAGATTTACTTTATTTTATTTATTTTCTTATTCTATACTGTATCATGTAGCATGATGTATGATTGTTATTTATGTATCATCATTAGGACATTCATGAATCTGTTGTATATTGGCAATGTCCATCTTATATTCAGATATTATATTATTCTTCCACTATTTTTTATTATTTACTCCTCCCGCTATTTCCTATTGTCAGATATCTATTATACCACTATGCTAATTTGACCATGAGGGTATAGTAACCCCACTATCACCTCCTTACACCCTCACTGTTAGTCGATAGCCTCTGGCATATGGGGAGGTGCGCTTGAGGAAATCTTACCCACCAGTCTGACTACTGTATTTATGTTTAGTCAGGATGGGACGTTACAAATTGTTATTAGAACTATTTCATTTCCTTTTCCTTACTATTTTGAGCAGGTAGACATGATATTAGGAATGTTTCACCACTTGATAAATAGTAGTGTCTGGGACTGATCACCCCACCCATGGGGAAAAGTCCAAGTCTCCAGGGCTGGGATTGATGTTCGTGTTGTTTTCTATTATGGTTGATTATTATTTCACTCTAAGTTAATAGATTATATTCTTCTTCATGTCGATTTATGAATTTATAATATTTTTCCTTTTTCTTGGTTCATCAAGGATTAATAATTTCATGCATCATATTAGGCTCATAGAGATTCATGTGTCATTCATATTCCATTCCATGTAGCTTCATTTAAAGAGTTTATTGCTAATTTTATTCTATGCCTTAACTATAATTCTGTGATTTTGTTTATCATCATGTCTATTATATTCTATTTTAGGTATTTTAATAACATGATTAGATTGGTACCTTTTATGAAATTTATTATCATTTCATCTTTTATAACATTCATTACTAATAATATGTCATGTTCCCTTCTTATTTAGCATTACTTGCCTGATTATATTCCCTACTTCTATGTTTATAGCACGTTTCTATGTGTTTCTTAATTAAGATAACATGATTCATTTTGTTTGATATGTAAATGGTTTCATGGGAAAAATATATGGGTTGTGATCAAATAGGATCCAAATTTCAATTATAAGGTTGTATAGGTACCATATAATTTGGAAAAGGTGACCCGTATACTAGAATCATCTCTTGAGTTTTCCAAAAGAAAATTAGAAACTATTCATAAAAACTAAATAGGTTTCTAAAGTAAAGTGTTAAAGTGAATTTATTTCAATAATGGGATCCAAATTCCAACTTGTAAAGTGTATGGGTGCTTTACGGATTTGTTATATGGCCACCCATATAACTGAACCATTATATATGAGCATCATTTATTTTTAAATTCTTATAAATTTAAAAATCTATTTAATTTTGATCTGTCAATGGTTTCTTTTATAAAGGCTTGTAACTCTATCACATGGGAATAGTGATCATGTGATTAGCTTTTAAAATGCATAATTGTACCCTAGTAGGTCATTTGGGGCATGTTTCTTATGAGATAATACCTTATGGGTGTTTATAAGTACAATGGTTGAACAAATATTATTGGGTTGCATCTTAATGAACCCAGGTTGGTTTAAATAGGACCCTCGTACGTTTCCTTATTTATTAAAAAGGAATTTATATGGTAAATTTCCAAATTTATGATTGTATGTAAGTAAATGTTAAATTTTTTAAAAATGAATTTGACAACACCTACCCATTTTACCCATTTGGAGTCAGCTAAATCAAGTACCATGTGTTTTGATTTGTGATTGGTACTTTATGTTATGTTTAAATAATTAAAATGTTTAAAGATTAAATAAAAATCAATGTAATGGCTTAAAATAGAACTTTAAGTGGTTTCCCTGGTTTAAACCCTCATGTAATGGTAGTTTATTTTCCCATTGTGTATCATTGGAACAAAAGATTCAACATTTTTCATAGGCCTTTTCTTTTTTCGAAATGTCTTAAATTGATAAGCTCTTGATCTGGTGACTTCTATTTGGCATGACCTGGTGATTGGGTCGACACTTATTCTTTCATAATGGAAATTTCTGAGGTAGTTATCACCTTGAATGTCTAAATTACTTGCTAATTCTATGATTTTTTTGATGTTTGGTGTTATTTGGATGTCGTTGTCCCTTGTCAGAGTCATAGCCTCTAAATGAAACCCTTGTTCGAATGAGTTTTTGTGGTATATTTGAACATTTTAATGGGTGTGAGCATTGATAAATGATCTATTTTAGTATGTTATACATTCCAAGGGAATGATCATCCACTTAGTAGGTCTTATGGACCTATTTCTCTTTCCTTGGTTGACTAGAATGGTTGTTGGTCTATTTTTCATTCATATGAAATAATGTTCTCTTGATCTAGTTTTCTGTGTGGGACACTTGATAATTGAATTCATAGGTCTAATAATCTAATGGATCATATCAAGGATGTGTCATCTTGCTTCTAAACCCTCCGGTTAGTATGTGTTCACATAAACGGTTCCCATCGAGTGTTAAGGGATGTAACAAACTGGTTGAGTTCAGTGAAATCATTGAGATCTGGGTTTTTTAGTACATTATAGGGTAAAATCTAGAGTATATTGACATGAGAATTATGGAAATAAAGTTCGTCCCAATGATCGGGATGAATTTTATAGACTTTCCTATTTTTACATTCTGGTTAGTTTGGTTTTGGTTTTCATGCCAGTTTCTTAAAAGTTTTCATTTATGGAGGTTCTGAACTTGTGCACTTTTGAATGTCTAGTCTATTTCTCTTCATTAGATAGCTAGTAAACTCCTAAGTTAGGGACTTTCATGTTTGTTCAAGTGGTTATGTGACCTTCTAATTAGAAGGAGCACAATTTAGGAGGACCATTGGGGAAATTTTTTATTTTGCTTGAATTCCCTTAAGGCTTGCGAGTTGGAGTCATGTTAGTGCTTTATTAGAAGCACGACGTTCTTGTGGTTGGGGTTTGGGAACCCCTTAGAAACACCATTGGTCTTGAATAAACTTTTGTGGTTTAATATTGAATAATCATTTGATTCCCCGGGTGGTGAAGGTTTGTGATCATTTTTTGGTGGTCAGTTGGTATGTGAAGCCAAGTTACTTTTAAGGGAAGTATACCGATATTGGATTGACTAGTCTTCTTGGTGATATTAAAACTCCTATTATTGTACTCTTCTAAAAGATATGAGCATGTCCCCTATCTTGACTTCACCATTGATGTACTAAGAGAGTGTCGGTCTTACACTATGCTAAAGTTTTAAAGTCGTTGGGAGTGAGATGTCATCTCTATCTAGTTGCATACTGGATTCATGGTTTTTGTTGAGGTTTAGTTACTCCTAAGTGAAATTGAGATTCCCATGTAGGAATTCCCTAGACATATTCTTGGACACAATCCATTCATCATTGAATTAAACACCAGGTGGATGACGCTCTCGGTTCAGTCAAGGTTGCAATGAAGATATTGTGGCTTTTTTCCAACATCTCACTTGTATTTATAGAGTGTCCACTACTTGGGTTAGTGCCTCGGGCCCTAATTCATTGATTCTGAGGTTACCCAGACTTATCTTAAGGATCATATTTATTTAAAAATGTTAATGATTCCAGTGGTATGGATATACATTATACCCTAGGTTGTGCGGAGGCATGAAAATTTAAATGGTTATGTGGTTATTGTACCAAGGAATGTCACTGGAAGCCAAGTATGGAATTCAGTGGATCTGTTCATGGTGAATGCAAGTTTCCTTGGGAGTAGGTGTTGTGGTTCTGATTGGAATGTTCCAACCATCTAAATCGAGCATCTTCAAGATAAGTTAGCCAGAGCAGCTTGAATCATGATATGTCTTGTTTAAAGGTGTGGTGGGATGAATCCATTTGAATCATGTTTCTAGGTTAAGAAGAGTATGGTTTTGAGGTTAGCTATGTGTTTCTATAAAATCATGTGTGACCAGTTATGGTTTGGTCAATCAAGATTCGAACCATTCTTAACATTGAGGTCCATGTTATGGCCTCATATTCAATAAGGACAACCTAGTTACAGAAATAATTGCATGATCATTGTTATTACTCTTATTGGTTTGATTTGTAAGGAAATTCCAATGGTGGAGGTGCTGTGGTTTGGAATTGGACCCTTATGGTGATAATCCCTAAGGTGGGGAGAAACTTTTTCCTAGTATTTCACAAGATGATGAATTTATCATGTATCTAGATAAAAGGTCTTGGGTAATCTCGGTTTTTGTGTTTTGGCTGGGAAATGAGCATTGGCTCGAGTTTTGACGGCTTAAGTGTCATGTGCTTAATAAATTATTGAAGGTGTGTTGGGTGTTGGAAACACAACGTAGCCATTTGAATAGAACTTCAAGACCCTTATAGGTCAAGTGATGTTATCTTTTTTCTTGAAGGATTATTAGGGAAGAGAAGTTATAAGGTGGGGAGGATGTAATGATCCATGTTTTGATCCAAGGTAGAATTCGAAGGGAATTTGAATTTCGGAATTTACTAGATGGTCCATTTTTGAAAACCGAGATTCAAAATGAAATTATGAGAATTTGAACACTTAAATATGTTTTCATAGACTTGGGTAAAGTCCCAATAGGTTCCCTAAGTGTCTCGTAGAGTTTTGAGACCACTGATTCTCAAAAAACTAAGGTTTGGGTGCCCTAAACAGGGTGTACGGTTTGTCTGAAAATGTGTGGCCTACATCAGCAAAATGCGACTGCATAGTGGGAGAAGAAACACCATGTATGGTTGGAGAATGATTTTATTAAACCATGTGAGATAGTCTCATGTGTATTTAAACTTAGGCATTACCTCCATACTATTCACCGCATAGTTGGTGCACAGTAGGGGAACCATGTGAGGTGATTTATTAAGGGATGGGTGTCACATGGTTGGTGCGTGATATGGAAAAACCGTGCGGCCAAACCATACCACCCAGTTTTTTGGATGAAATTATGAAAATTACATTAATGAATTTTATTTATTTTCCTCCCTTTTTCATTCTTCTTCTACCCATGTGATCTCCACCTCAAGGCACTTTGAGCTCTCCTCTACCCTATTCTAGGGATCCTGATAATTCCTCTTTCGGTTGTCTGAATCAAGTGTCGTAGATCTCTATGGATCTGCATCGATAACCTCTTGAATCGTCTCTAATCTATCTCAAGTTCTTAATTCCATATTATTTACAATTTTGGTGTGAAATAAGTTTCCCTATTTTTTGGGAAAAGGTCCATTTCTCATATCTCTTCCAAAGCAGATCGAATCGGACCTCAATATTGGACTAGTAGGTTGTCCTAAGTATGAGGTAGGTATTCTATGCATTTTTCCTTAAATTTTTGTTGAAATATGAATGTTTTTTTTCTTCTACAGACTAGTATTTGTCGAGCGTCACCTTAATATTGGGCTCTTCATATAAAAATGATCATCAAACCTAGATGCACTTCTTATGATCCTTGTTTAGTAAATTAGAGGATGCTACCCTCAACTATAGCACCCCATGGGTGTGTCGATGTGAATAGACCTTTATAATTAAATGTTTTATATTCCCATAATGCATTCTAAGCATTTTTCTTCAACTAAATATGGAAATCCCATTATAGTAAATTGCCCAAGTTGGTCAAGGCACCTCTAAAGTGACGTGTTCAAATTTATAGTTGTTTTCATTTTTTGTAATTATTTAAATGCATCTTTGATGAATTGACTATCAATATCAAAATTGGATTTTTATTTAGGGTCAATGAATTGTTTTATAAACTAGATCATGATGTTTTAATAAAACCCCTCGATTGAGGTGTGTTGTCTTCGAAAATACAAATTGATTATTAGTGTTTTGAAACATGATTGGAATTATTTCATTAGTTTCTCCTTTATGCTTTGATGTCCCTGTTATACAAAAGGCATGTTTTGGTACATGTCTTTCTTTCATTCTTAAATAGATTTTCCCTCTTTACAATAAATTTTTAAAGAACCTTGTCACACTTTAAGAGCTTGTCCCATCATATTAAATGAGATCCTTGTCCTACTCTTATATATTTGACAAATTAACCAAGATCCTACTAAGGTCTTGGCTTTCCTAATGAAAGGGAATAACCCTGTAGGTATTTTCCCATTTGACCATGATATCATTTAAGGGCCTCAATGAGACTTATAACTTTATTTGACATGTTTTAGTGAATAAAATGGAATTTAACAGAATTATTTAAATAGTATTGACTTTGTGGGATAGTTTATGTGTGATGGTTGGATTCTCCTTAAATTGAATTTAATGAAGTAAATGAAATGGTTCATGAGAATGATTCTGATGAATTATTGTTCTTTGATTGGATTTGAACATAAATAATGAGAAACATTAGAGGTATTTATTCATGTGTTGTGTTTCAAATGTGAATGAAAATTGTTTATATATAAATTATTGGTAAAAATGAAGAGCATGAGAGGTAATGTCTCATTGATTTTATTTTGAATATAATGATACCTTCATAAGTGATTGATAAATGTAAGTCGTGTAATTTATTTTTTCATGATCATTAATTATAAATATGATTACATCTTTAGGGAGGTTGGGTATGATGGTACAGGGTGTTGATCTAGGAGGGAAATCGCACTCCCTTACATTGGGTGTTAAGCATGACGACTCACACCAGTTATATGACATGGGTGTTGGACTGAGGCACCACATACCATGATAAGTGTTTCCATTGAGGCTCACTCATCATTCCAAGTGTTTTTTCATGATATATCTCACTATATAAGGATATAGGATATATACCCCTATTTCATGAGGTTATAGAATCTTTTAGACTGTTTATGGATGTCTAAGTTACATCCTGATCCATCCAGCAACTAGTATTCCATGTATATAGCCATTAGGTGTCTGCACACACTTGGTTCATACAGGTGGATGAAATATATAACAAATATATATATATATATAATTAATTATTAATGTATATCTATATATTCATTGGTTGGAAATGTATTTTGACTATGTTTCAAAGCATGTATAGTCGCTAGGTGTCCCTTAGGAACCTGGATGGGATGTTTTTTATTTATTTAGTTTTGTTTATCTTTCTATTATACCTGCATAACTTGACATTAATATTTCATAGGTTGGTTTCATTAATAGACACCATAACTGGGAACCTACTGGGATTATTATCTCAAACCCTGCTCGAGACTCCATTACAATGAGTTACCCAAGTTGAGATTATATTTCAGGAACTTGGTTGATTACTTGTTGATGTTTATCTTTTACCTGGGAGTTATGAGAACATGAGTGAGATGGAGCTCAAGATTCTCGTGGAGATATCCCTTGGGGATTTACTTTACATTTATTTATTTTCTTGTTTTATATTGTATCATGTAGCATGTTGTATGTTTATTATTTTAGTTATGTGTCATCATCAAGACATGCATGAATCTATTGTATATTAGTGATATCCATCTTTTATTCAGATACTATATTATTCTTCCAAAACGTGAATTTATTTATTTATTATTCCCATAGTTTCCTTTTATCTGACATTTATTAAACTGTTGTGTTACTCTATCCATGAGGGTATAGTCTCCCCACCATAACCTCTTTACACATTAGCTACTAGTCAGCAGCCTCTGGCGTACGAGGATGCATGCTTGAGGCCATGTGACCCACTGGTTTGGATACCATATTAGTGGTCACTCAGGTTTAGACATTACAATCGATATGGGGTGATGTCTAATGATGTAGCCTTGGGGTGTGGTGAAAGGTTATTCAGAGATTTTTTGAGTGTTTTATCATGATTAGTGTTTATAATATCATCTTGGATTTATTCATGTCAAAGATGAATATTTTTTATGTGATCCTCAAGATGGATTGGTTTGTATGATATCAAGTTCAGTTTGACTACTTTAATTGGTGGGAATCTTTCATGTACTTAGAGGATATTTGAAATACATATTCTATTGAGTGGGATTTTTAGGATGGTTGATCAGGACCTAGACATCAACATATATAGGTAATTATTCCCCAAATTTCTTTTTTTTAACAGATGTAGAGGATACATGACAACTAGTATTTCCTCCAGTCATTGACCAATTTTAGTATATGTTTCCAAAGGATTTATCTATATTGACTCTTAAAAGAGAGATAGAGAGATTGATTTCAAAATATACCTTATTTTAACTATAGATCCCATATCCATTTTGAAATAATAGATGGATCCTACATATAATAGAGAGATAAAGGATCTACTAGAGGGTATTTAAGAGAAGTTTTTTATTTTCCTAAGCACATACCCTTAGGGTTCTCATATTTTAATCCTCAAGAAAATAGATGGTTTATAACTATAGTTTATAGATTAAATGATACTAAACTAAGTGGTTGTTAAGAACTAATATCCTTTACCTTGTATTGGTGGAATGTTTGATTATTTGAGGGGAGAAAAGTGGTTCTCTAATATCAATGTGAGTTCGGGCTATCATCAGTAATAGATGAGGCCTTTTGATATTCCTTATACTACATTTAGATGCATGTATGTCTTGTATGAGTATCTCTTTATTTCGTATGGGTTGGTGAATGAACCAGTTATGTTCATAGACTGGATAAATAGGGTCTTCCATATATATATATATATATATATATATATAATGGTATTATTCATTAATGAAATACAAATATAATAATATTCACAAGAGGATCATGCTCTCCATTTAGATATCATCTTGAGTATATTGAGATAGAATTAGCTATAATTTAATCTCTCTAAGTGTTGGTTTTAGATTAGTGAGGTGTACTTTATGGTGAATGAAATATCTAAGATTAGAATATCAATTGAACTGAATATGGTCTGGGTTATGGTTTCTTATGTTTGACCCAAGAATATCTTCAAAATTCATAGTTTCTTTGGTTTGGAAAGTTACTACTTAAGATTTATCCAGGAATTATCCTTTTTTGCAATGCCAATGATGTCCCTGACCAAGAAGTGAGTGACTGTATAGTGGTCAGATCCTTATGAGAGAGCCTTTATGGGGATTAAAGGGAGGATTATGTCCATGCATATCCTAAGATTACCTAATATAAGGAAGGATTATTTGTTACATTATGGCATGTCATGATTTGGTCTTAGAGTAGTTTTGATATTGTTCAGTTGAGTATTTATTTTTGTGTCTATATTGTTGAGGTTGCATGAGAAGAACTACCAAATGCATGATCTAGAGCTAGAAATAATAGTGTATTTATTGAGATATTTGGTTCACTAGTAGTTAGGTGAGAGATTCATTGTGTATACTAACCATGAGATCCTAAGTATATATTTTCCTATTGTAACCTAAACATATAGCAGAAGATATGGGTCATCAACTTGTAGTCTTTCAATTTTTATGTGGAATACAACCCTAGGAAAGGAAATATAATGGTTGATGAATTTAATATTAATAATCAGATGTAGGTGGTTTAGTTTCCTAATAGTAAGTGGTAGGTAATGATCCTCTTCATTAAGATGCACCTTTATTTTGAGGATTATCTAGTAAGAGATACTATGACATCTCTATGTATTACCTATGTATTCTTTGAGAGGGTAAAGGAAGTTTAATTGTCTAACTTGGATTTTTTGGTGATGTGGGATAATATATATAGCAGGGAGCTTCCATTGATTAGTTCTAATATTTTAATGAGATACTTTATGTACAGGTCCATATAGTGGCCCCTTCAAGCATGTGTGAGGATATGATGTGTGATTCGCATGCCTTGAGATGGGTTTTCATCTGGGTATTACCAAGATGCATCATGATATATTTAGATAGTATTAGTGTCCTAGGATAAAAAAGGGTATGGTGAGGTTTTTCTCGTTATGTTTTACCTATTGGTAGGTGAAGGTTGGGCATTAGGGGACCACATGTCTTCTTTAGCCTATTATCATTCCCATGTGGAAGTGGGATGATGTGAACATGGACTTCAAAATAGGATTTCTAAGGTAAACTAAATTCCATGATGTGGTGTGAGTTATCATGGACCGATTGATGAAGGTCATACATTATTATTGATCTAATAAATCTATTATGTCAACAAGTTGGACCGATTATATGTTTAGTTGATAATAAGTCTTCATGATCTATTTATATGTATCTATTTTGATCAGGACACCAATTTTATATCACACTTCTAGTGATTTATATAGAATTTGATTTATATATAGGTGCATCTTAGCATTTTTTATCATCCTCAAATATATAGAAAATTTGATCATACCATTTGAGTGTCTAAGGAAATGTTGTGGTAATTCATACTTGATTTGGGTGGTACATGGGAGAATCCTATTTCTCTTGGAATGTTTTCCTATATAAACAGTTATCAAGATTCTATTCATATTTCACTATTTGAGTCCACGTATGGAAATTTCTATTGATATCCTTTATTCTGGAGAGAGGATGGAGCATATTTTATTATCAAGTCAAGTTTTATACAAGGTATGTGAGTAAATATCTAGATTATTAGCAACCAATTAGAGATTACTCAAAGAAGGAAAAGATCTTATGTCAAATAAAGACTCCATTTTATAGATTTTGAGATGGATGATAGAGTATTCTTGTGGGTTAATTCTTTTATGGGACACAGGTATATTGGGAGGTAGAAGAAGTTAGTGCCCAAGTTCATGGGCTTACTCGAGGTTATCAAGAGGTTCAGTAAAATGGAATATAATTTAGCACTTTCTCATAGATGTAGTGTTATGGATGATTTATTTTATCTATCTTAGCTTCAAAAATTATATCCAAAACCTTATCATGTGATTAGAATCGATGACGTCGATATAGAGTCTAATGATACATTCAAGGTATGATCACTTCATATTGTAGATCAGAGTGAGGCAATCCTTTGTGGGAATATGATCCATCTAGTACTTTTGTGGGGGTAAAATGGGAAATTTACTATATAGTAGAGGGTTTTTAAAACCCTATATGATATTTTGGTATGTTTTTTTATCAAATTTCTTCTAAACCTCATGTATTTTGGTGGTTTTTGAATATTGGAGGTGTTGATGAGGGCTCGAGGGTTAATTTTGGAATTTTGTGTATGGTTCTTAGAAATCCATCATTTAGATATATTCCACTAGGTACCTAGTGAATATTATAGAGTATCCAATTAAAGTAGAATGAGGGAATGTATCTCCACGTAGACCATTCGGTGGTTGGTGAGCCTAAAATGGGTACCTAATGCTGTATCATGTACCTGGTGTAGTTGGACTGGGTACCCAATAGGCTCCATTATAGTTTTTTTATTTTATTTTATTTAATTATTTAATTATGAAATAAGTTAAAATGAGGTTTCTCCCTCATTCCTCTCCCTATAATTCTCATACACTCTCCTCCCATTCTCTTCACTCTCTCCTTACAATGTTGGAATCCCCTTCATTCTTGGTGAGGTTCGAGTGCCTTATATCACAGGGGAGTGTCATATGTAAGTCTAAACATCCTCTTTCATATTATCCCATTTTCTATCTCCAAATCATATTTCTTAATCAAATATACATAATTCCAGGAATTATTCTATGTTTATTTATTTATACCTTTTGAGATCAAATCAATCATTAGTATCAAAAGTTAAGGACCCTACTGGGCCTAGGTATGTAGTCCCTAGCTTTCCCATCAGTTTATAAAAGTATAAAATGTGTTATATAAAATGAAGTAATGGAAAAAATCAAATTACTTATAATGTTATTTAACTTATTTACTTAATTTCCTATGGTATGAATCAAACTCGAAAGAACCATGGGTGGTCTTATGAGTGGTTTGCATCATCACCATGGTCACTGGTGACCTATTTTCATAATCAAATTATTATGGAATTAGGTTTCAAACCTCATGATGGGTTCCCTTGTGTATTTTATGACCCTATGAACCTAGTGAGTTGACCTAGAGTATCCCTTAATGAGTGAGATCCAATGAAAATGTTAGTCAAGTGATGGTTTATCCTCAACTTGAGCCTTGATCAGGTTAGTGGACTAGTTATCATAACCCATAAATGATGAATTACTTACCAAGATCTAGAGTTTTGATCATATATAATAAATTATTCACCATTAAATGGTTCCCTTGTGATGAGTTATTCACCTTAATGGTTTAATTGATGATGTCTTATTTATTTTTCTAATTCTGTGTTCCAATGATAATTAGTTCACCACTGATGATTGATTCATGAAGATATGATCACACTAATTAATAGTCTATAATTATATATGGTGGTTCCTCATGCACCCTCATAGTTTTATTAGTGGTATATCATTCACCCTAAGCTAGATTAGTGGTCCATCATCTTCTTGAGAAGTATTTTTTTGGAATATAATCCACCCATATTAGTATTAGTAGTTCTTTGTGTAAGAGTTGGTGTCCTAGAACCAACTGGTTTTACTTTGATTACATCGATATTTAATGAATTATTACATATTGTTCATTGCTCTTCATGATTATGATGTAATAATGTCTCAGAGTAGTTTTGGCATTGATAAGTCCGTGGTAGTTCCCTACTATAATGAGAAACTTGAAATGCTACAACAATATTTTTAAATATAGTTCTACGGTTGGATGACATGCTATGATGGGGCACATAGCATGCAGACTGTCATGTGTGAGTACTTGTAAGCAGATGAGGCTTCCTATCATGAAGTTCACACTTGGTAATCTCAAAGATATGAGATTATGATAATAGACTCGCTAGTCCTCATGTTTTGGTGTCATTGTATATTTCTATCTGTGAGTGTGTATAATGATCCTTAGACTTTAAGATTATCATTAATAAGTGTCACAACTTACGCTCTTGAATTTACTAAAGAAAATTGTCACGCAGACTATTGGCGGGAAGTAAGGTATGTTGGGTGCATCATGAGTGGCATGTTATTAATTGATAAGTCAAGGAAGGATTTTTCCCTTACATTTATGGAGGTTGATATCTCGGCCCTTTGATTGAAATATAACTATCATGAAAAATTCCATGGTCATGGTGTAACGACGAGTTTATTTCTCATAGTCAAAGAACAACGTATCAAGCATAAAAGATGATGACACAGTCATGAAACCTACTTGATGAGATATTGTGACATAGGGACTATATTATATAGTGAGTGTTCATATGTGGATGTCTTTTTTGCGACTTTATTTTCTTTCTCTTGGGTGCCTTGACCCGTTTCTAGATAGTACTATTGGACTTTAGGCAAGCCCACCTAATGCCAACGAGAAAGAATCCTAGAGGGTCACACACTAAATGTTTTTTGTGGCCTCAGTTAAATTCTATTTGAATTTAATTAATGAAATAAATATTATTCTCAAGACTGTGGAAAATTTTTATTCAAGATAAAATGATTGCATAAATTAAATAAAATATATTTATTTATTTTATTTAACATTTAATAAATATTTATTTACTAGTTTGTAAATAAAATATTTATTTAAGAAAATAAATTATTTATTTATTTATTCGGGTGTTAAATAAATTGAATTGGAGTTCGAGCGGACCAAGGTCGGTCCGGTAGTAAAATAATTATTAGCAAGATGGTAAATAATTTTTTAACTAGTTGGCACAAAATAAAATAACACTGCTATTATTTTGTGACAGGTAATTTTATTTATAATTCTGTTTTGTGCAAGATGGCACACTGTAAATAATGATGCAGTATTATTATTAAATTCATGGTTTTTATCTAAGTTCATGAATGTATTTAATTGTTGATATGAAATTAAATATTGTAAATGAAATTTCAGGTATATAAATAGACAAGTACGCCTATTGTGAAATACACCACACCACACACCTGGTGAATTGAGAATTGTTGATCCAAACAATTTGTCTCTCAAATCCTCTTCTCTCCCCTCTTAAAAATGAGATATGTCTTCAAGACCGAAGAATAGGCGATCAAGAACGACTGACACAAGACACTCGATTCACCGCTCTAGCACCCAGAGAAAGAGCAGTGTCGATCAGAGCCCATCAGAGCATGTGTTGATCACCACTAGAGGGATTATAGTTTGGATCCTTACAAGTGCAATGAGATAATCTGGAAGGTTCATTCCAAATGATCAACATCATCAATGAAGAAAAATACCAAAGATCCTGGTAATATTTTTCTTTATGAAATTAATTAAATTAATTATAAACATGATGTGAAAGATTCTCTCTAAAGGTTTCCAACCACTTTCTTCTTTATCGAAATCTTTTATTATATTCCATGGAGACTGGCCTTTATCGTCATATTGATCCCTGAATAATCATTGATCATGGTTAAAATCAAATTGGGTCCCATCCCAACCACACTTCTGCTATGCCTAAAACCTTCAAGTTGTATCAGAGGGGTTACATCATAGTTTATAATTATTAAAATATTTCGTTGATGAATTACGCATTTAATAATTTAGTTGTTTCAATTCAAGATAATCGTTCAGAAAATATGATTCTTGAGATCTATTCCTTCTCTTTCGTTTCTCGTTCACCTTACAGAAACGATCTTTTCTATTAATTTTGATTAAAATAAAATAGAGTATCTCATCTGGAGGTGTCAAAGCATCCTGGTCGTACAACGCCAGAACACACGGCATGTATTACGCAGTACATGCTATGTAGTCAAGATTCAACGCATCGAACCGGTCCACCAAACCAAGTCGTGTGTTGGATTCCTTCTAAGTATTAAATTAATCTGTATGTTGACCAGGAACGGGTGGCATGTGGTTCTCAGATTACACGCCATGTGGCCCAATGGACATGGTGTGTAGTCCCTTCGGGTTAGGGTTGCACCGTGTACCCCATATATGGCTTGCCCGGCTGGAGACTGTGTAATGAGGAACTACACGGCGTGTGGCCCACTGGACATGCCATGTACTCTGAAGATTTCTGAAGTATACTCACACATTGTTTTCCTGGGTGTGTACTTCAGATAGACGGTGAAAAATAATACATGTCGTGTAGTTGGAACTACACGTCATGTACTCATTTAAATTACGCAGATTTATAAAAATTTATTAATATATTATACAAACCCTTGAAACATGTACCATTGTGTGGGCATAAAACTGAGGCACAACACGTGATAGTTTTTTTATATATAAGTGTTTAATTTAACATCTATGTGATGTTCATTTATACTCATTGGGTAGTTATGAATAGTAATTCACCGAGTTGACTCCAAGGTATAAGTTACGTACAAAGATAATTTTAAATGAATTTATTTGTTTAAAATTATGATGGATTATAATCTCAAAGAAATTCATAAAAGGGTTTAAGATAAAAGGATTGATTAATTAAATATGTTAATTAATTGATTCGAGTGCAATTTATCTTAAACAAGAACGATTAAAGAATTGATTTCTAGTTTTATTTATGCGTAAATATCATTGCATGTATGTATGATCATGATCTATACCAATACCTTTGTATGCGGGTGGTTTCTTTTAATTTATTTATTTGAATTAAATTTCTTGGCCTGCAAGCCTTCTCCTCATTAATATGTAGGGCATGGGTGCCCAAGGTTTCTTTTATGTAAAACCACTTTTTACCCCTCATGTGAGTTAAAAAAGGCATATGTAATGGATGGAACTCTCAAGCAAGTGGAGGCGGATCAAGCTAGAGCCGAGATGAAACCAATCCCAGAAGATACAGAGGTGGACAGATGGAAGCTGTAAACACGAACCCAAAAGGTTCAAGGTATTTCTCTACTAGGTCAGGGTTAGTTTATCAAAAGCTAGATAAACTAACTATTAGAAAATCTCATGATCATTCCATTTAATTTATTTTATTTCTGTCAGTTGCATGGTTTATCATTATGGATGTGTTTTCACGATCACATGATTAATTAATTAAACAAGCATGCAATATGGAACTAAAATAAACTAGATTTATGCGTAAATATTATCAACACATGGTTAATCACTTAAGTAAGTTCCGCTTAATATTAACAAGCGTGTGATAATGATAATAATCAATTCACGCATAAGAGATAAAAAATCCCTCAAATAAAATATTAGGTCTGAACAAGCCTTTTATTACTTGATTAAGGGAAAAACTCAATAAAACTAGGTGTTTTACCAACCCTTGTTGGGACACTTACATTTATATAGGAAGCCCTTATAAAAGGTCTCGGGTTGACCTAACCATATTACATCAAGAGGAGTAGCCCTTGCTAGACTAGGTGTAATATTGGAGGCAAGAGTTGAGGAAATCCAAATTCATGATTTCAAGATTGGGGAGTCCACTCAACATATCAAGGAGCTGCAAGCTAGTGGTTGGCAAAGACCTGCCTACCTAAATACCTTCTAATAGCTTGACTAACCCTTGTTGGGGTTATGAAAAGGGGAATATGGATCCTTTCCACTTGAATGTCATGGAAACTAGACATTCTGAGTTCAATGTTGAGGGCTATTGGGACTTGATAAAATAGTGGGAGACTTAATAAAATTTATTATTTCTTATAAAATATAATCAACAAAGTATTAATTATTTACTCTTTTAATTGTAGAATAAAAATGAAAAACTTGTCAACCACACTATCCCTATGATCAATTCTGGATAAAGACAACATCCTCACCGGCAGTAACTTCCAGGAATGGTTTAGATGCCTTCGGATTATCCTACGCCATGAACAGAAGTCTTACATGTTGGAGTCTACATCACCGAATCTTCCTGCCAAAGAGGTGAGTGATGAGGATTTCCTAGTATATGAGAAACATGTGAATGAAGCGGACGACATTCAATGTTTTATGCTATCATAAATGTCTAGTGAGCTCATGAAGTCTCATGAAAACATGGATGCTTATAGCATGCTCGAGCACCTACATGGTCTTTACTAGGAGAGAACAATATAGAAAAGGTTTGAGATCTCTAAGGCACTCTTTTAGAGTAAGAATGGAGAAGGTTCCCCAACTGGGCATCATGTAGTCAAGATCATTGGCTAAATTGAGAGCCTAGAGGTTCTAGAGTTTAAACTCCCCGAAGAGTTGGGCACCAATCTCATTCTCACATCACTCCCTCAGAGCTGCTATAACTTTGTTGTCAATTTTAATATGAACAACATTGAGAAGTCTCTATCTGATATTCGTATCCTCATTCACCAAGTGGATAAAGATATGAAGCGCGAAAAGCCTTATTTCCTTATGGTGAATAAGAGAAAATGGAAGTCAAAGGGAATTAAGCCCAAAGCTTCTTCATGGATTTCCAATAAAAGGAAGATCAAAGGGGAGGGAAGGTAATAGGAGGCGGTTTGTTTCGTATGTGGCAAGAAGGTCCACTAGAAGAAGAACTGTACCTAGCCTAAGAAGCAAGGGGAAGCTTCAGGTGCATTTTCTATCGAATGAAATATATCTATTTAAACAAATTGGGTATTATATATAGCTTGTGGTGCTCACATATGTATCCAAATATAGGAACCAAGTAGATTCAGGAAGATTGATCGAGTAGAGGTAGCTCTAAGAGCAGCCAACGGAGCCAAACTTGTTGTTGTAGCTGTCGGGGACTACCACCTCACATTGCCAACTGGGATGATCTTGGTATTAATGGGTTGTTATTATGTGTCTTCTATTACTAAAAACATTATTTCTGTATCCAGATTAGATACAGATGGATTTTTTTCATGTTTGGAAATGAATTTTGCTTCTTTTACAAAGATAACATTTGTTATGGTAGGGAACATTTATACAACGGACTTTATGTGTTGGATTACACAAATTAAGAAATAGAAATCTATTACAAAGATACTTCACATGACTCATACCACACCCAACTTTGGCATCACCAGCTAGGTTATGTAAATGAGAAACAGTTGACAAAATTACACCAGGATAGATATTTATATTCTTTCGAACTAAAACCACTTGGCATATGTCATGAATGTTTACAAGGAAAAATAAAAGAATCCCCATTTAGTGGGAAAGGTGAAAGGGCTAAAGAACTTATTGAATTGGTTCATACCGATGTGTGTGGACCATTTCTAGAAGAAGCAAGGGGAGGGTACTCATACTTCATAACTTTTACGGATGATTTTAGTAGATATGGATATATCTACTTAATGAGGTATAAGTCGAATTATTTTGATAAGTTCAAAGAATCCAAGAATGAATTTGAGAACTAGCTTGGTAAGAAGATTAAGAAACTCTGCTCAGACTAAGGTGGATAATATCTTAATCCAGAATTGATGGATTACTTACGAGAGTTTGGGATCTTATCCCAACTCACTCCTCCAAACACGCCCTAGTGGAATGGTGTGAGCGAAAGGAGAAACCACACCCATTTGGATATGGTGAGATCAATGATGAGTCATGCGAGTCTTCCATTATCCTTTTGGGGATATGCATTACAAATAGCAGGACACATGCTAAACCAAGTACCAACTAAATCAATACATGGTATTCCATACGAGCTTTGGAGTATAAGAAAATCCATATTATCAAATTTACATGTGTGTGGTAGAGAATCATTTGTTAAGGCCTCTTTAGGTAACAAACTCGCACCCCAAGGCACAAAGTGTAACTTTATAGAATACCCCAAGTATGAAGGGGGATATTACCTATACAGACCCTTGGACAAATAGGTTATAGTGGTAATACATGCCATATTCCTTGAAAGGGAAAACATCTCCAAAAGAGATAGTGGGAGTGAGATAGACTTCAATGAAGTTGAGGCTCAAGGTACACAAGAGTTGGTACAAGAATAGATTCCACAAAACCCCGTGGAAGAAGAATTTTTTCCAGAGACTCAATTAATGTGTAAGAGTACAAGAGAGGTTAGAGAACTGAAATGGTATGGTTTTCTAGTTACCGAGGATGGTGACTCCTTATTAGTTGATAATAATGATCCTCTAAAATACAAGGAAGCATTAAGTGGCATAGACGTTTCCAAGTGGCAAGAAGCCATGAATTCTGAAATGGATTCCATGTACCAAAACCATGTCTGGATTTTGGTAGATCCTCCAGTTGATGTAAAGATTGTTGGTTGAAAATGGGTATTCAAGAAGAAACTGGACATGGAAGGACAAGTTAGTACCTGTAAGGAACGACTGGTTGCAAAAGTTTTTAAACAGCGTCAAGGAATTGACTGTGATGAAACCTTCTCGCTAGTTTCAATGCTGAAATCCATCAGAATTCTACCTGCCATTGCGGCTTACCATGACTATGAGATTTATAAAATAGATGTCAAAACAGTATTCATTAACGGGAACCTTCAAAAAGATGTCTACACGACACAACCTGAAGGGTTTGTGACTCCAAATGATGCAAATAAGGTATGCAAGTTGTAGAAATCCATTTATGGATTAAAGAAAGCATCCAGGTCATGGAAAATTCATTTTGATGAAGCCATAAAAGAATTTGGTTTTATCAAGAATGAATGTGAGACCTGTGTCTACAAACGGTTTAGTGGGAGTGCAGTTGTTTTCCAAATAGTATATGTTGATGACATATTACTTATTGGAAACAAGATACCAGTCTTACAGCTTGTTAAGGCATGGTTGAATCAATGCTTCTCCTTGAAAGACTTGGGTGAGGTAGCATATATTCTTGGGATCAAGATAAATTGTGATAGATCCAAGAGATTGTTGGGCCTAAGTTAAAGTACATACATTGATAAGATACTGAAGAGATTCAGTATGGAACAATCCAAGAGGGGATTGTTGCAACATCAAATGGCATTCATTTTTTCATGAAAACGTGTCCTCAGACACTTGAGGAAGGAAAGATAATGGCAAGGAATATATACACACCAGTGATTTGGTCAGTCATGTATGAAATGATATGTACTAGGCTAGATGTCTCATATTCATTGAGTGCGGTAGGAAGATATCAAGATGACCCAGGTGACCACCATTGGATGGCAGTCAATATTATCCTAAAGTATCTGAGGCGTACTAAGGAAATGTTCCTGGTTTATGGAGGATATTTGAAACTAGTCCTCAGAGGATATGTAGATGCTAGTTTCCATAATGATCAAGATGAAATGAAGTCCCAAATGGGATACATATTCACTTTGAATGGACATGCAGTGAGCTGGAAGAGCTCAAAGAAGAGTGTGGTCATAGATTCTATAGTAGAGTCCGAGTATATCACAGCTTCTGAGGTAGCTAAAGAAGCAGTTAGGATGAGAAGCTTTGTCCAGAATCTAGATGTGATAAATAGCAGTAAAGATCTCCTCACATTGTACTATGATAATACTGTAGTGGTGGCTCTCACAAAAGATCCAAGGTCACATTAGTAGACAAAGCACATACTTCATAAGTATCAACTCTTGAGGGATTTTTCTCAGAGAGGTGAAGTTGTAGTGAGCAGTATTTCTACATAATACAACGTGGTGGACCTCTTGACTAAAGCCTTGACTCAGTAGAAACATGATCATCATGTGAGGTCTAGCGGACTGAAAGTCATAGGCAGTTGGCTCTAGTCCAAGTGGGAGTTTGTAAGAGTTGGTGTCCTAGAACCAACTGTTTTTACTTTTATTACATCGATATATAATGTATTATTACATATTTTTCATTTTTCTACATGATTACAATGTAATAATGTTCTAGAGTATTTGATGCATTGATAAGGTCTTGGAAGATCCCTGTTATGATGAGAACCTTGAAATGCTATAAAAATATTCTTAAATATAGTTTTTTAGTTGGATGACATGCTATGATGGGACACAGAACATGAAAATCATTAGGTGCGAGTACTCGTAAGCAGATGAGACTTCCTCTCGTGAATTTTGTACTTGGTAATCTCTAAGATATGAGATTATGATAACAGACCTGCTAGTAGGAATTCTGCATGTTTTAGTGTAATCGTATATTTATATCTACGAGCATGTGAAATGATCCTTAGACTTTAAGATTATCGTTAATAAGTGTCTCGACTTATGCACTTTGATTTAATGACGAAAATCGTCACGCAGATAGTTGGTGGGAAGTAGGGTACGTTGGGTGCGTCATGAGTGGCATGTTATTAATAGAAGTCGAGAAAGGATCTGTCCCTTCCATTTACGGAATTTGATATCTTGTCCCTTTGATTGAAATAGAATCGTCACATGAAATTCCATGTCCATGGTATAATGACGAGTTTATTTTAGGTAGTCAAAGAACGACGTATCAAGCATAAAAGTTGATGACACAGTCATGAAACCTGCTTGATGAGATATTGCGACAAAGGGATTATATTACACAGTGAGCATTCATATGTGGATGTCATTGTTGCGACTTTACGTTCTTTCTCTTGGGGGCCTTGACCCATTGCAAGATAGTACACTTGGACTTTAGGCTAGCCTGGCTAATGCTAATGAGAAATAATCCTAGAGGGTAACACACTAAGTGTTTTTGGTGGTCTCAGTTAAATTCTATTTGAAATTAATTAATGAAATAAATATTATTCTCAAGACTGTGGAAAAATTTTATTCAAGTTAAAATGATCGCATAAATTAAATAAAATATATTTATTTATTTTATTGAATAATTAATAAATATTTATTCACTAGTTTGTAAATAAAATATTTATTTAATAGAATAAATTATTTATTTATTTATTCTGGTGTTCAATAAATGGAATTGGATTTTGAGAAGACCAAGGTAGATCTGGTAGTAAAATAATTATTTACAAGATGGAAAATAATTTTTTAACTTGTTGGAACAAATTAAAATAACGTTGTTATTATTTTGTGATGCATAATTTTATTTATAATTATGTTTTGCACAAGTTGGCGCACCATAAATAATGATGCGGTATAATTATTAAATTCATGGGTTTTCCCTAAGTTCATGAATTTATTTAATCGTTTCTATGAAATTAAATATTATAACTGAAATTCCATGTATATAAATAGGAAAGTACGCCTATTGTGCCGTACACCATACCACAAGCCTGGTGAATTGAGAATTGTTGAGCCAAACAATTTCTCTCTTGAATCCTCTTCTCTCCCCTCTCAAGAATGAGAGAAGTTATTAAAGGCTAGAGAATAGGTGATCAAGAACGACCGAAACAAGACACTTGATTCGTCTTGCTAGCACCCGGAGAACAAGTGGTGTCGATCAGAGGCCATCGGAGCATATGTGGATCACCACTAGAGGGATTCTAGTTTGGATACTTACAAGCACAACGAGATAATCCAGAAGGGTCGTTCTGAATGATCAACATCATCAACAAAGAAAAATACCAAATATCCAGGTATTATTTTTCTTTATAAAATTAATTAAATTAATTATAAACATTATGTGCAAGATCCTATCTAAAGGTTTCGGGCCTCTTTCTACATTATCTAAATATTTGATTATATTTTGTGGAGACTAGAATTCATCTTCGTATTGATCCCAGAATAATCATTGATCATGGTAAAAATTAAATTGGGTCTCATCCCAACCATGATTCCACTGCACCCCGAACCTTCACTTTGCCCACCCTTGTATTTGATTTTGTGGTACAATATACACCGATAATATGTGAGCTAGAAATACATCATTCCCCAAAAAAATTAGTAGTTATGCATCATTCACCAGGTGATACATAGTTTTCTATTATTATTATGATGGTCATATATCATTCACTGACATTATATAGAGGTGATAAATCATCCACTTAGACTATGATGGGGAGTTATTTCATTAACCAAGTTTGTGTTATGGTGATACCCCTCTAAATGATGTGATATTATGGTGATGTATCTTTCACACAAGAATTGTTTGTGTGGAAATAAATCACTAACTTTGTTTTATGAGATAGGGAGTGGTAGATCATTCACTCTTGATGTGTGTTTAGACCATGGGTGCATCATCCCATTCTGGTAGTGGACAAGGTTATTTTGGTTTCATGTGTTTTAGATACTAATAATTACATGATCTGATGAATTATTTATTCATTTTCTTTATTATCATTTGATATTGATCATGAAATTTTATTTACTGAACTTTCATAGGGACACTATTTGTGGTGTACCACTAAGTTATAATCACACTCAACTTGGGAACCCTTATACTTGAGTAGATGGTATGATTACATGAATGGTAAGGGAAAGGACCATGTGATTAATGGATAATCTAGGTGTATAGATTATATAGTCAATGGGGTGGGGAATTGAGAACCAGTTAGTTATATTTTTTTTATTTTTAGACTGTCATGTATATGATTAGTCCATGGTTGATCCCACCTATTGATGTATTCCAATCTAAAATCATAGTATATTCAACTATGTTATAACATGCATAGTTATGTTATTTTTATTACTATTATTGTCATTGCTTCTAATATGATTTATGGTTATCTATACATGAGGGTATAGTCTCTCCACTTGTGTATATTGACCCCTAATCTTAGTTAATAGTCTTTTTCATGTAGGGATGCATGATTAAGGTCATGTGTCACTATAGTTATACTATCATTTTGAGTGAGACAATCCAATATGAGATAATAACACTTTGTAATGTAAATGCATTGGCTATAATAAAAACTTTAAAAACTAATCTTATTGGTTGTGTGAGTCTATGGAAGAGTGGAACTTAATGTGAATCATATAGAAGTTACACTATGATGTTACAAATTATAGTGGTAGGGAAGTATTATAACTTATAGTTATATCATATTTATTAGTTTATGGGGTAAATGGAATTAAGGATTTTGATTTATATTTTTATGTTTTTATTGAAACTCTATATGATGGGGATCATCCTATAGGATTGCCTCTAGATATTGTTTTGATATTGTATTGTCATGGAATAGTTATATTCCTAATGATAAAGGGATAATAGATCATAAAGTAATCTTATACTTCAATAAGGTTTGGTCTCCCTATTTTTTAAAATATTTTTCATGAAATTGGGTTCTAACTTTGGTGGTTACGAATGAAGAAATATTTAATAGGTTAGGTTTCAAAGTATCTCACATACCAATAGGTGAAGTTATATCACTAAAAACACATTGATTTTTTTTATACACTTCAATTTCATATATTGAAATGGGATAAGGTAATGATGTATTTTATGACTGGACTTCCAGAATTATCTCAAGGTAGGGATACATTATGAGTCATCATGGATAAATGGACAAAGGTTACATACATCTTACTAAATGGGGAGACATAGTCAATATATGACTAGGGTATGTATGGTATATGATTAGATTTCATAGATTTAGTATGAGTATGATATCAAATAGAGATACTATATTCCCATCTTGATTCTTAAATGGGTTTCAGTGATCTTTGATAACTTAAAGAACGTTGACTATGGAATACCATCCATAGAACAATAGTTAATTAGAGCATATGATCATGATTTTATATGACAAGTTATGTTCGTATGTTTTATGATTTTTATAATAATAAGAATATTTTATTTAATTAGTATAGTTCTCTTATAATAATGGTTTTGAAGCATTGATACAGATGAAAATATTTAGGGATTTGTATGGTGGGTCATGGATTGTACATTATGCTAGATAGAGGAGGGAGAATTGTTATTTTTTAGGACTTTGTATCATCTTAGAGACTATGTATGGGGTATATATGATCCAAAAATGGATAACTAAATCTAAAATATTATAATTATAATATTCATAATAGTGACACTAAAAATATATTAAGAATTTTAATGGGACAATTATAACTAGAGTGACGAATTTTAAGGTGTAGATTGAAGAAATAATTAAGAAATGAATGATATATGGTCAATGTAGTATTAATATTTTCACTAATAGATATAATTATATTACAAAAATTACTCTATATAATAATGGGGGTTTATATAACTCTCATATTATGAGTATACTATATACAAGTTTCTTGAGATGATGATTCATCAGTTATGAACTACATTACATATTATATTTTTTTTAAACATATTTATGAAATTATTTGAGTTTGATAAGATATACATTAGAGGTAAAAGAATTAATAAATCATACAAAATATAAAATCATGTTGTATTTTGTTTCCAAACATGTCATTGTTAAGATGATAAAAAATGTTTGGAGAATATTCCTTAGAAAATGATAGTGGTTATTACCATGGTTTAATGAAGAATAACACTAAAATAATTGGACACCATAAGTAGGGAAAATACATCATTTTTTTCTTATCCACACTATGTTTAATATAAAATAATTATATTTTGAAGTGTTGACATGAAGATATGTTTTTTTTAAATTACATTCTACCATGGGATAATATTACATCGTAGTAATGATTGTGGTTTCTGAAAAGTTTTCATGAGTGATATGCTTAGGTGAATATGAGGAGAATGGAGAGGGGGTGAATTAGTGCTTCCAAAAACATTTTTTATAAAATACATTTCTATAATTTCTATTTTGTATATAGGATCCTCAACTGACCTATTGGATCATGATAAATGATAAAACAATAAATAATAGCACATGAACATCGGGTTTTTATATGGGTTTATTACTCTTTATAAGTTTCTACTTAGTAGTGATCAATTGTTGTTATTCCACATCACAAATATAGCCTTAATCGATTTTTAATGATAGATTGAATACAGTGTATATAGTGGGAAGATTGACCTAAATAATTTTTAATGATGTCTCTCAATAATCACAGTATTCCTCCCATATTTTATAAGATATAAATAGTAAAATAGGATAAAGAATAATAAATAATAATAAAAAACAAGAAATTTTGATATTTTTTCTTCTAACACAAGTTCCATGATCTACTATAATTTTTTTACCTATTTTCCTCACAAAAAAAATATTTTTCTCCTAATAAATTTTTGTACAAAATTTATTAAGTTGTCTGTCATTCTCAAAAAGATTCATTAAATATTAATAAAAAACCAAAAACCATACCATATTTATAATAACCAAGTAATAATATATTTTTAAACTCGTATCTAAAAAATGGATCATTAATCTTAATTAACTCAATTGGTAAGTTAATATTTAAAAATACATTCAAATATCAAATTTATTATGCTCGATTATATTGTTCTATGGTGTAATCAGTTTCTTTCTCCAAAACCATGATCTTTAATTATGGCCTGATTATTTCATCATTTTAAACTAATAAAACTCTATAACTTTATTAAATAATAGTTAATTAAATCCCAACATATTTTATCACATTTCAATTCTATTATTTCTTCAGTTTTTCATTCAAAAACATGTTGATGAATTATGTCATGGTTATAAAAACTATTACACCCAGTAACATAATCAACCCACAATTAAAAGATATATAATAAGGTTTTCACTTTCTTATATTTCAAGGATCTCTTAGGTTTTGAGTTTTAGAAAATTAGGAAAAACATTACATAATATAGTGTAAATTTCCACACTGTGTGCATTTTGTCAACAAAAAATCAGTTCTTATGTTAGTAATCATGTTTTATTCATGACACTTTTTCTTTATTCAATATGTTCCACCATTGACATAATTATAATCCATACACATCCTTAATCCTTGGAAAACATTTTAAAATGTGAGATGACAAAAATACATCTCTATAATGGATATAAAAATAAAGTTAACCTATTAATCCATTTAAAATACATGAAGACACGTAAATAAATTTTCCTGTTTACATAATAAATTTTTTAAAAAAATAATTATTTACTTACTCATGAAATAAGAATAAATGCCCAAAATTTTCATACTTTTTTTTAAATGAATAATAAATGAAAAAATCATAATCATGAGAGTTACTTGGGAAGACATGAAAATTTATGAAAACATTTCTTTCAAAAATAAAACTTTCACTTTTATAAGATCAAAAACTTTTCTTATCAAGATGAGATCGTTTTTTTATATTATAGAATAAAAATATTTCTTTTGAAACACATAATAATCATTGAGAAACCATGTAGTAATATTTAGACATTATCCTTACAAGAATCCATATAAATAAGTAACATTCTTAGTTAATTAAAATATATCTATTATGAGTAACTTATATCTAGTAATCATTGTCGTTATTACCCAATGCATTGGAGAGCTACATCGGGATCACCCATCATTTGAGCTATATCAGGAAAACTCATCATTATATAAAATATAAAAAACCTATATCATGAGAAAAATAGATAAAGTATTTCATTTAAAATATAGAAACCCAAAAATTTGGCATTATATCCCATAATAAAAAATAACTTTTAGTTATCCCATAAAAATTAGAAGAAATATTCTCTTCTTTTGAAAAATTTTCAAAAAAAAATCCCAGAATAATAGGAATATGATATTTTCAAATATATATATATTTATAACATAATTATGATAATTAATAATGTCTGTGATATTGGGAAAATGAGGTTATGCATTAAATGTTAAATAATATTCTTCATGCATTTTAAAAAAGGGTCAAAAGTGACTCATATAGAAAAGGTATAAAAGATTAAATTTTAAAACCCTTTTAAAAAGTTTGTGATATTTGAAAATGAATTTAAAAAATCATTGGAGTGAAATTGATAACATCATTGAAAATTTTTAAATAATATGGATATTTAAGTGAATGATTTTAAAATATTTAAAATAATTCTTTAAATAAAAATATCTTACCTTATCTCTTGAATCACCATGTATGTCATTTACTTTACTGAATAATATATTTGTATAAATTTTATACTTGTATAAAAAACTTTAAAATTTTCAATTCATTGTTATTATTCATTTTATTTCATTTATTATCGTGTTTTATTAGGTTACTAAATTGATTAAGTTTGCATTACATGTTTTTGGGGTTGTTTAGTTTATAACCTCAAAAAAACATTGATGCGTTGACTGTGGTCAAATGGGTCATGGTTCAATTATCTAAAGATTATTACAAATGTTATAATTATAATCTTGATACATTATATACACTTTTATAACCATCCACGTAAGGCGGTCACGAAAAATGAAGTGCATCATCTCATGGAGCATGTAGTCCGCATATACACATGAGTGACATTTTAATTTTTCTAATGGATGAAAAAGAAATAAACTATATAATGTATTAACTATATAGAATCATAATAATATTTTAAATATCATAATTATTCATTAAAGATTCCCTTATGACCAGCCACGGGAAATAGTAATGAAAAATTAATTACATTTCTTTGTGAAGCTTGTAGTCTACACATACACACGAGCGGTGTTATAATTTTCAAAAAAACAAAGGGTAAGAAGGTATATAATGTATTATATTTACATAATCATAATTGTTACATAAATATCATATATATACATTTTATCATCATTTTAACCTTCTATATGAGATGGTGATGAAAAATGAAACATGTCCATTTGTAAAGGTGATAGTCAACACGTACGTGCAATCAAAGTTTTCATTTTCCATAGAATGGAAAATGATATGGAAAAGGATTATACCATAAACATAATAAAATTTAAGTATATTAGATATACTAGTTTTATTGTATCATTATGGTTATTATAGTTTTTAAGGAGGTAGAGTAATAAATAAACATGAAAGAACTCAACTAAGAGTTATATCTCTTCTTCCAAAGAACCCCTTTGGCTTACACCTTAAGCCATATATGTTGGTATTTTGGAGAGATCATAACCTTTAAAACATCTGTAGAAGTTTCATAACCCCATCCCCCCAAATATACCTCATTTAGGGAAGAGATATAATGACCACCAAGTCCCGCCTCCAGTAAGCCCCAAGTTGGTGATTGGCACCAAGGGCATAAAAATCTCATTAAATGGGTGGAATTAACCTATATAATAATGTAGGGTCAAGAGATAAGATGAAGAATACACAAAAAACTCCAAGAAATAATATAAAAATAAAATAAATCCATATAACCATGCATGTATAAATAAAATAGGTATAGATAAAAGTCTTTAAAAGTAAATACCCAAAAGAAAATTTAAAGTAGTGATGCAACATTTGTATAAATATCGGATCTAGTAATGTCCAACATAGTCCAAATAGTCCTCCTAGAAATCTGAAAATCATTTTATATACATAGGGTGAGTATACAGGTATACTTATTAGGAAAACCTATGTCCCTTTTTTAATTGTGAAATTTTTTTACTAATGCACCCATGATAAAACTGAAGAACCAACAACACCTAAAAAGGTCAACTATCCATCCCAAACCTCACAAAGGCATTCTCACCAAACAATCCAAGCCAAATATAATAACATAATAAGATGAATGTTGATCAAGGATACCCTGCACTACTTTATCTCTGATTTTATACTCTCACACCCTAATTTCGTATTCCCTGGAACTCCCATATCTTTCAAATAACATACCACCACCCCACAAGCATGGTCACATCACGTCTCAGTCATAGACACCTAGGCCACCTCCCCTCAAGCACATTCATACCACATCTCACCTTCAGACACTTATTCTATCACATCACAATCATTTTCATAACCAAAGTAGTATGGTATCCTGAATATGAAGGACATCAACCTCATTCCATCATCCTACCATGCATAACACCCACTATAAGTTGAACCATACCACGTTCATATCACATATCACCTACAAACACTCGGGCCACTGTCCCATAATCTTAGTTATATTATATTGCACCCACTAACACCTAGGCTATAACATCTCTCATGAAAACACCTAGTCCATCACCTAGTGCACTAACAAACCTTAATCCATCATAGAATGTTCATATCTACTCATCTATAAGGGAGAGTTGAAAATAGTAGGTAGCTGACCATTTGGGATGATGGGAAAAATACCCATGTGTGACTATGCGGGTGTCGACACTTAGAACTCTATATGGGTGGGGTGCATATTGAAATCGCAAGGAATATAAATATATATATATATATATATTCACACACAAGACCAACCTATGGGTTCACAATCGAACACTAACCAACTCACAACATCACCACTTTCAATGCCACCTCTAAATTCACTTCACCAAAAAACAAAACACAAGCCATAAATCACATTTCCATCCAATTTCATTATCTATCTCATTAATTTAATTATTAAGTATCGACCATATTTAACAACATAACCCATAATTTATTTTTTCATTAATCGTTTCAATACCTTTATCCAAACGAAACCCAATCCATTTCAATCATTATTAAATAATTCCATTACTACCTAGGAATCTAGCACAAATAAACCACACACAACAAACAGATTATCATTCCAATCGTACCATCACCCTGCTACATGGACAAAAACCATCACCTCATCTCACCCAAAGCACTTCCAAACAAGCATCACCTCACCACCCCCAAAGCATGGGCAAACAAGAATCACCTTGCCACCCCCAAAACACATCTAAATAACCATCACCTCTATGTCCCCAAATAACGGCCACACAAACATCACCTTGTCACCCATAAAGAACAACCAAACAAACCACAAATCACCCCAAACCCTATCACAACCAGACATTGTCTCCCCTTAGTACGTCCACACATCAAAGCAAATCACAAAACATTTTACAGATTTAACAAAAGGTATTTTCATCAAAATCCACTTTGTTTTAGGGGTGTTTTCACACAAACCATATTTCTTGAGGAAATCATGTTATTAACGAAGTATAAGTGGCTATCCAATTTCCATTTTATGATTATATCACAAAAATAAAAATAACAATAGAAATAACAATACATGTCATCCAGTGTAAAAAAACCCCAATAACCACAATTTTTAGTGGGGCATTTAGCTCAAATAATCACAATAACATAATAATATAAAAGCTATAAAAATATGTGAATCGGACCCCTTTACCCTCAAATGTTAATTATATATTTATTTATATTTTATTAATCTAGTACAACTATCCCCCATAGATAAAAAATAGAAAACCCTCCCACATGATACACAATAAAGATAAATGATGGATTCCCTACCTCAAAGAAGATTAGCCTACTCACTTCACATTTCAAGGCGAATAATCGATTCCCACAAACCACAACCACACAAAAATATCATGGATCAACCTACACTGAATAAAAGATCCATCAAAATTTAGCCTAACTCGCACCATAAACCAAAACAACATATCCATAGTGAATCCCCAAGACAATAACAATAGAAAACCATGGGAAAAAGATAAATCACCCACCATAGATTGTCAACCTACAACCACCCTAGAAAATGGATCAAAGTGAGTAGAATAGGAATATAAATCCTCCTTAGGGTGCCTATAATTCAAAAAAACTGAGAGGGAGATATTCTATCATTGAATGAGAAAAATAGGCCCATAAATAACTTTAAATATGTAAACCCACCTATTTCACATCATGTGACCATTACACAACATGTAATCCTTGGGTTTTTAAAAGTTTACATCTTTCATCAAAATATGTGCCTCTTAGGAAATTATTTATTACATGTCATGAAATCTATTTACACAACATACACTCATTTCACAGGATACCCATTAGCCGTATACAATCCATGAACCAGCCAACATCACAAGTTGTGAAACACATTAATACATCGTGTAAACAACACATGGTGTGTATTTCCTATAGTATCTATACTTTCCTCCAAACCCCCATCCAAACTAATGAAACCTCCCCTAAACACCTAAAACACCCAAAAATAGAAAAGTAGCATACTTGGAAGCCACAAACCATTATATCAACTACCTCTCAAATGATTCTTGCACACAAAACATCTTGGAAAATCTTATTACAGCATAGCCACACCACCACAACCACCCAACCTCCACACATACCAAACCAAAAACCAATATAATCACAAAATAGTGTTGTCCCAAACATATGAATAATGGAATTCTATCATCTGTGTCAAGATACTATACACTCTATGTGGAACTAAATTTCCTGAACTAATTTAATCACATCATAGTATAATGTCTGTCATTAGGAATCAAGTATCTCCCTTTTAATATGTCAAAAATTTATCACAAATCATACCACATGAAAACAAAACATGTCATAAAATAAAAGGATCAAAAAATCACATCATAAATAAAAATAGAGAAAGGAAAACAAAACTCAAAATAACTTTAGGTACTAGGCATGAATATTTGTCTATTTCACCCAAGTACTCTCCTACAGGACACCATGCCTCCACAACTCACAAACAAAAGGATTCTTTCACCTACATAGTGACTTATCTTGGTGATCCTAGATCTCTAATAGCCACTCCATGAATGTCTTATAATTCTTGACATATAACTCTCCCTAGTCAATGACATCTGAGTCATCATTAAGATATTGATGAAGCTAAGAGATGTGAAAGATAACATGGATCCTCTCTAGTAGTGGTGGAAATTTCAATCAATACGCCACCTTGACAACTCTCCACAACACCTCAAAGGTTCCAACAAAACATGGATAAATCTTACTCCTCTATTAAACCTCTATTGCCAACATCGAGGGGAAACCTTCTAGAACACATGATCCCAAACCTAGAACTCCATGGGAATCCTCCTATTATTGGAATATGGATTTTATCATTCTGGTGTTGCTTTAATCCACTCTCAAACCAATTGAGCCTTTTCTATCAGGCTCTATACCACATAGGGGCCAAGAACTAATGCCTCTCCAACCACCATCCATCACAATATAGAATGACACTATTTCTAATAAAAAGCCTCAAATAGGGCCATGTAGATATATGAGTAATAGATATTGTAATAAGAAAAATCAACCAAGGTAAATTTCCATGTCCACTTCTACCAGAGTCCAAGACACTTTCCCACAATAAATCATTCAATTTATAGATAGTTTTGTTCAACTGCTCATCTTTCTGAGGGTGGAAAGTAGTGTAAATACATAAGTAAGTGAAAAAATCATTCTTTAATACCCTTCAAACTCATGATATAAATCATGAAACCTGATCTACTATGATGTACATTGGGACTCTAACAACTGAACCACCTCATCCACATACCCCTTAGCCAAACATCCACTGCACCTGACTTCTTGATCACTAAGAAGTGGGATGATTTTTTCAATCAGTCTAATATCATCTATATAGCATCACAACCTCCCTGATCATGGGGTAAACCAATGAAAAAATCCATACATAAGTTATCTCATTTCCACTCAATAATATCCAAAGGCTACAAAAAATAACAAGGAACATGATGCTTGACCTTTATCTATTAGAAAACCCAACATCTCACTATGAACTCCACCACCATCCATTTCATATCAGGCCCACAAAATTGTACCCTTAAGACATGGTACATCTTAGATACTCCCAGGTGTACCTCCAAAGGTAATCTATGAAACTCAAGAAGGAATACCTCATGCATCACTACTATAACAAAAAAACTCCCCATAACCATTATCTGTATCCAACCATAATCTGACCATCCATATATATAATCACCATAAACAACTCGGTCATGAATAACCTATTCCTATGAGTCACCCCAATTATAATTCTCCACCCACCACATTAGGGAATACTACAAAATCATCTAAAACAAATATCCTCTACCATCATCCACCGTTATATTTATGTGAAAGGCTTCTAACTCCTCTATTGATTTCCAATCATTCCTAAACTCCTAAAAAATCATTCCACAAATTTCTACTCAAAGAATCAGCCAAAACATTCCCTTTTATTAAGGTTTAAGATATCTAAAAATCATAATCCTAAAAATACTCTATTCTACTCCACTGCCGAAAATTTAAATCGCACTGAAAAATAATATAACACAAACTCTTATGATCCATGAAGAGAAAAAAGTACACCACAATGAGGTAATGTCACCACAAATTTGGAATAAACACAACTGTTAATAGCTCTAGACCATATGTGGAATAGTTACACTCATTGGGATGTAACCACTAATAATCATAAGATATCACTACCCTTTGTTTCATCAATACGCACCCTAAGCCTAGATAGGAAGCATTAAAAAACACCTAAAACAACACACCCTCATAAGTCAACTAAAGCACTGGAGCATTGAAAAAAATCACCTTCAGGTAACCGAACGATGCATGACACTAATAAATCCACACAAAAACCTACTCCTTCCTAGTCAATGTTTTCAATGGGGCTACAACTCGAGATAAATCAAACACAAACCTCCGATAATAGCCTACAATATCAAGGAAACTATTAACCTATGAAACATTCTTTGGTGATTCATAATAAATAACTACTTATAATTTCAATGTATATACTTTCATACCCTAATGTGACACCACATTCCTGTATAAATACACCTCTCGTGTCCAAAACAAACACTTGGAAAACTTTCTATAGAGCTGTTGGCATTGAAGAACCTAAAAGATAGGTCTAAGATTCTCAGCATGATCTTCCTTTGACTTGGAGTAGACTGATATTTCATATATGAATACGATGAAAAATTATTTTAGGAACAAATGGAACATATATTTCATAATCCCTGACAACATAGTTGGTTCATTTGTAACAACGAATAGCGTGACTACAAACTCAAAGTCCCCATACTTCAATGTGAAGGTAGTCTTCGATATATCTCCTTCCTTCACCCTCAAATGGTGATATCTAGATCAAAGATCAATCATAGAAAACAAAATTTACCCTCTCATATAGTTGGAAATATCATCTATCCTTATAAGAGGGTAATGATTCATGACCATCACATGATTTATCCTCTGGTAGTCTATATACAACCTCATACTACCATCCACCTTCTTGAAAACCAACACTAGAGCATTCCACAGTGACACATTGAGTTGAATACAACCTATATACAATATATTGTCCAATTAAATCCCCAAAATTACACAACATAGAAGGTGTTATCTAATAAGTATCCATCAAAATTAGAGGTGCACCAGGATACAAGTCCATCTCGATCTCAACATCGTGTTGAGAGGATAGTGTCACAACCTCCTTAAATAAATCATAAAAAAATACCCAACAACCCTAAGAACCTCCACTTTCCTAGACTCTACTGATTATACTGATAACTGAACCATAAAATAAAGAAGTGTCTCTACATGCTGACTACCCAACTTACAACCCCATTCTCCAACAAAAACCACATGCTAACCATCCACATCAGAGCACACAACTCTCCTTCAGAAGTGCTCAATGAAAATATTTATGGAATATAATCATTCAATATATAGGATAACATCTCATAGATACATATACAGTAAGAAAATATCCCCCACATGGATGATGTTTCCCCATCATCAGTCTACACCCCCAGCACACATCATATAAGTTGTTCTGGACTCTGACTGGAAAAGTTAACAGCAGAGGCATGGAAAGCCTCTCTATATATATTCCCAGCGCATGGACTAGAGTGGGAAGAAAAAAGTAGTTTAAAGATCATGAGTCAAAAAAGGCACAAAAAATGTTACTAAACAAACTAATTGTACCTCAGATGATCTCAGAATCATCTGGGTCTGCCACCCCCACTACATGAAACTAACCAAACCCAGCTCTTCTACCTTGATACTTAGGTAAACTTACATGAAAATGATCGAGTTGAGTCCCTTGAATATGAGGAACATCTTGAGGTCAGACTCTACCCACTCAATCTCTCCTGGGATGAGCATAAACCTACTACCCTTGCTGCTAAAAAGGTCTTATTAGAAACAATTATTGAGGATGGCACTAAACCTAACAACCTCCACCAAATTGGGCCCAAATAACCATTGGGAACTAGTTCTATTGATGGAAAAAGATACCATAGACAAAACACACTGATATGAACTCCCTAGGAAAAGAACAGAGACCAATATTGTAACACCCCAACCCTAGTTACCCAGATTCGGTGCATTATTACATAATATTGGCATGATCACAAAAGATCAAGTCTCGAAAGACCGATTAGTTTAGTAGCCTTAAAAACAATAGATATATTCATAAGTCTTACATTACATCATAAAGTGAAAAACTACAACAACATAGTCCCGATTTTCCACACTCATATCCCCTCAGACTATCACTATAGGTCAGTCATAAAATACTTCTTTGCAACCTGGGAAAAATAAAACCTAGAAAGGGGTGAGCTCAGATTCTCAGAAAGGATAAGAATATAGCAGAGACTTTCATAAATAGGCATAAAATTTTAAGTCAATGTATAAGACTAAAACAAAAGCCTTTTTAAACTTGAACTTCAGCATAACATGGGAAAAAATGAAATAATGCCATTTACTTATTCACATGGATATTATACTACTCGAATAATCACATTCAATATCAATAACCACTTTCCTAATGATGGAATGAATAATTCTAGACTATCATAACCACATATTCAAGGCCTTGTGAAAAGACTACAAATAAGATTTTTTTAAGGCCTTATGCCACGACACTAGTTTGTCTCATGAGACCTACCGAAGCATCGAGGAGCTATAGAGGGCTCCACCCTCACTTAATAAGTCCAATGCATTCCTCATATTAAAAAGTTTTAAAAATAACATAAACATTCATATTAAAACTAGCTTACGAAATGTCAATACATTACCCATAAACCATGAATGGTATAAAAATAACACATCCACAGTCAAAAATATCAAAAAAACATTCAATACAATATAGAATATTTGTATCATAACAAATCAACTTCAAACAAGTTTTAAATCCATTAAAGGATTTTGACATAGATGAAAATGATTTGTAAAACTCTTTGAGAGAAATATCCATTTTTCATGAAAACATTTAAAAGTCACACAATTTAGAAAGGAAGAAATTTAAATACATTTTTGAATCAAAGTGTCACATACCACTTTGAAACTTTTTAAAGTAATTAACATTTTAAAACATTCATGTTCATTTAAATAAATCCTTAAAACCATTTTGAATACATGCAAATTAATGATAATGGTTTAAAAGAATAAATCTTTAAAACATTTAAAATGATGTTTTAGTAAAACGTCCCTTAAAATAATCCATTTGAAAACTATTTTATGAAACATGGACATGGATAATAAATATGTCCCAGTAGATACTTATGTAAAAACAACCTCGTATAATAAAGAGACTGTGAAATTAACCCTTACCTTGTACTTTTCCTTGGTCGAGGGTAGGTTAACCTCCTGTATAATAGTTAAATCATTGTTTTTAAATTATAAAAGAATCATATAAATATGATATCATATATGATCTTTTAATATTTCTTTGTTAATAATATTTTAGTATTATCGTCATTTCGGGTGTTCACTTACTCATTTTCTTTTATATGTTTTGTTACATAAGTCATGTTTGTTATCCATAGGTTGTATCTTATTCATATCCAGAATGATATCAAGTCCTTAAACATTATTTTTAATCATCAAATGAAAATTATTCTTGAAAGCATACGATGGGGAATTAATCTCAACATGTTCGTGGAGACGGTAGTCCGTACGTACGCACGAGCGACAATATCATTCTTTTGATATTAAAATCATATATACTTGGATGGTATATAAAATATACAGAATCATTATAATGTTATATTTATTATTTAATTCAATTACACATCATTATCATACCCATAGAAATAATAATGTTTTGAATAAAAATTACACCGCGACATGGAGACGGTAAGTCGTACGTACGCACGTATGGTGACATGTCATTCAAAGGATGGATAGAATATTGAATATGGTTGTACCATATTTATAATAATGTCACAGTATATATAAGATACTATAGTTATTATTTTAGAATGTAAATAACAAAGAAAGAATAAGTGGAAGAAGAAAGGAACTTGAAAGAGGGTGGTGAAAACATTACCTCTTCTTCGGGTTCTTGCTTTTGATTTTATTAAAATGGATCCTTAGGTTGGATTTCTGATCAGACTAAGGCCTATAAGTTGAATTGAGGGATGTTGGGAGAATATTTGTGCAGGTTTTGGCTGAACCAAAAGGCTTTTAAGGTATGAATTTGAGAGAAGGGGAGTTCCCTTTTATAAGAGGGGTGAGGGGCACCTTAGGAAAAACTTAAAATATTATTTTATAATAAATTCATATTCGGTTTATAATGGATCCAAATTGATTTATTTCTAGGAAAAGGTGTGTATGGGTCTAAATCCTTTCAACCAATATATTTTAGACAGGTTTGGGTCACTAAATTAACCTTATCATTTATATTTAACTTTGAGTTAAATAGTTTGACATTTACCATGTCTCTTTGTATTTTTATATTATATGGAAAATAAACATACTATAAACTTCCAATAGAACCCCAATTGGTTCATTAATGTCATAAATGTTATTATATAGGTCTTTTTTCCTAACCTTAGATTTTTAGGACCATTATATCAATTAATAATATAATATTTGTTTTAAAAACTATTTTATGTCAATTTTGACACAATTTGGTATTTGTTTTTTGTTAAAATAATAATAGAATAATTAAGTAGAAAACAATTCATATAACCAACCCTAACATGTCATATTAACCTATAAAATTAGTGAAATTCATAAAAAGTATCAAATTACATTTATTTGGATATTTATACTATCAATTAGTTTAATATTCTATTAATTAGGTAATTACTTCATCGCCATTGTGTCACAAATAAATTAAATTATTTAATGTCCAAAAATTATAAATAAAATACCATTATTTAGGAATTATTTTTATATTTATAATGAATTTTTATAATTGAATTTATCTCATGTATAACCCTATATTAAAAATGGCTTAGTTATTAAACTTTGATTTTAACTCCTTTAACTCTTCTTTAAATAAAATAATAATAAATGTCTTAATCTAATACAAGTGGACCTAAAGGGTCATAGTTTATTCGTAAGGTTTTTTTTGGTCGAATTAAACTTATCAAATAGAATTAGGACTTGTTTTAGATTAATAATAATATCATTTTTATCCTTAATTACCCTATTTACTTTTAACCGTGGTAAATAAAAGTAAAACTTTACTATTCACCAAAAATTATTTTTATCTTATTGAACCAAATTTTACTCCTTGATATTAACTGTGTCTCCCGGATTTTCAAAATTCAACTCATAGAAGCGGTAAAATTATGTTTTATGTGAATTTGCAAATTCTCCTAGGAGGTGGGTAAAAGACGGTGAAAAGTTCAAAAAAAATTATATATCTAAAATTATTATAAACCGATTCCAATGAATTAAATTGAACTTATATAGGTATTATGTATCTATTGTGACCTAAAATAAATTTAAATAAAATGAATAATTATTCAAATAAAAATTCGGTTTTAAACTATAACTCCGTGTTTTTCACTATTCATTAAAAATTGAGAGTTTTGAGAAAATTACAAAAAATTCACCCTAAGCTAATTTCGATATTCCAAATTCAAAAATTAGGTCTATTTTACCAAATTAAAAACAATTAAGTTTCATTTATTAATTTATAATTAATTCCCGTTGTCAAAACCAAAAGGCGTATTTTTAAGTAATAATAACTATCAAAAGATTGACACTTGTTTATGTCCAATTTCAAAGTGAAATTACTTACAATGACCAGTATTGTATTTAATGGTAAAAATATAATCTATTTGTACTTATAAACCATTAAAATTTATAATTTAACACTATAAATTATTCCGATTAAAAAAGTTGTTTTTATTTAAAATTTAGTATTTTCACTATTCACCAAAATATGAAGGTTATCAGAAAAGTACCAAAAACTTCTCAAAACTAAATTTTTATTTCTATATTCTAAAGAAGAAGTTTATTCTATTAAATTGAATATATAAAAGTGTCAAATATTGGATTTAAAAAAAGGGTTCGCCCTCAAAAGGCGGTAAAATTGCATTTTCTGAAAAATACTTCCTTTATCTAAAAAAATTGAATTTTTACTAAATTATGTCTAAGAAACTCATAATATGGATTCTAAAATTATAAAGATTATATAAAGTTTAATATTCAGTTAATATTGTTCATAACTGCTTTTGAACGGCTAGTTTGGTAAGTCGTGGTGTGCTTGAACTCAGTGTTGTGTGTAGTGCAAGTTACTGAATTATTTTGAAGAAATAATGTACTATGAAATCTTGGGGTGTTACATTATTCCCTCCTTAAATAAATTGCATCCTCGCAATTTAAAATTGTTCTTCAAAAATAAAAGGTTGAAAATAGAAAATACCTTTGTGGGAAAACCCACATCGGAAATTGGGTTTATAAAATTTAGTCTTAATAAGAGGAAAGGGGGAATGAAAATTTCACCACCAAATTATGACCTCAATTATGAGAAAATTGGTGGTAATTAGAGACACATAATTGTAGGGAGAACGTAAATATTTATAGGGATTGATTCAGGTCATCAATCACAAAAAATTTTAGAATTTAGGGCCTCAAAGCCATCAATATATGGTGATTTAAAATATCATCAGTTCAAAAAAACATAAGGTATTAGGATAACACATTTTTAGTTTTAATGTCCCTTACCTAAAGATTAAGAATTAATTTCTTCATAGAATAAGAGAAGGAAAAAAATACATTCTTGACAAGTAGGGTTCCATCTTTTAACTAATTTCTACCACAAACTCATCTTTCACTCTAAAAGATAATAGAAATTAAAAAAATATTCTATTTATCGTACTCGTATAGGGTTCCAAAAAAATGAATTTATAATTCACTTATCGAGCCCTTTTTTAGAAAAAAAACTACATTATACAATCCAGGGACTTCACGTTGTCCAATGGTAGGTGATAAATTCCAATCGCACTATGGTTGTGGGTTCGATTCCCGTAGCATTGTCCAACACGGCGGGTTGTCACACGGTCTGCATGTTGTCCTTTTTATAAAAATAAAAAAAAATAACCTGAACAACAGTATCTTAATCCATTCCAACCTTTAGACTTATCCAAAATAAATTTATCCAAACTCACAGACCAAAATTTATAAGGAAGTTAAACACAATGAAGATCCATTTTCCACGTAATAACATGTGTACACCTTCATCATGTATTATTTTAAAACATGGTAACATCCTAAATTACCATAAAACCGTATTGATTACATTCATGGTCCCTTATTCTTTATAGAATACTAGATATACTCCTTCTATCCAAAAATGTTGTAAACTCCAATGATGACAAATCATTAATCAGTTTCAAGGTAGTCAAGAATATTCAATATAATTTATTTAGATCAACCCTCTATTATTCCAAAATCACTACCTCATTATCAGGACCATTTTAGGGATTACCTTTCCTTCAACCATGTATTTTACCAAAAGTTTAGCTCAGTATTAAGTCACTTTTATTAGAACTATATAATCTCAAATCCTCAATAAAATAGTATTGCAGTACAATCCTTATTTATCTCCATATTTCATATAACCAGTATATTGTTGATAAAACACTCAAATGAAATAATCCTATAATAAGAACATAAGAAAACTAGTCATTATTCTTCATCTGAGGTAGTATCATAACTTGATTATTATCCAATAGAATCATTTGGGGCATACTCTGATGATTTAGACATTGGTTCACGTAGTGTCCCAACTCCTTACAGATTAAGCATTGTACATTTAGAACCTTTTTCTTACCCTTGCATTCACGTACTTGGTGTCCTTTTTCTCCACACTTATAACAAACTCTCATCCCCTTCTGGAAAGTTCTAGGGTGTTTCTTCCCACAATTATCAAATATGAGAAAATTCTTCTTTTCCCTCTTCCCTTTATCCATCTTTCTCTCTTCCATCCTTTTCTTCTATTGCTTCCCTTCAAAGCCATAGGTCTCAAAGAATTCTTTACTTATCTTATTAATAAATGATATTATTTCTTCATATGTTGAGAAAACATGAGAGACTATTTCCCTTCAAAATTTTGGATTAATAACGTGGAAGATATGATCCTTCTTACTCTTTGGATCATATGTATTGTTGGAGTTCAAATTCCTTCTAATGGGCGCCATTTCTATACAATGGCATACACTAGGTCAGTTTATGAATTGCAATGAATAATTCCAAACTTGTAAAATACCTAACGTAAATTGAACATTTTATGGATATAATCCATAATCATAAAAAAAATCTTTAAGGAAGTATATACTCATAAACCCTTCATAATGGTTTGTAAAGAAAATGAGAATTATCCTAAGCATATCCCCCGAGAGTGTCGTAACCAAGAGTGCAGCAAGGCCCGTTGTCATGCATAAGTTCCCGTTCGAGTCTAGCTCAAAGCGGTGCTTTCCGGTTTTACCCCAAGGTACATCTGTGCCAGAGCCGCCTCTACCTGCTCGTATCGAGACAGAGATGTATTTCTCAGAAAACTCACAAAATCTATACAATACCAAAATTCTTGGAAGTTCTTCTATATTAATTCTCAATGTTTATCTTAGGGCTATGTGCTCTAATCAGAGTTTATCTAAATATAGTTTCAAAGGTTTGTACTAAACTTCCTCTGATACCAACTGTAACGCCCTGACCCCAGTTACCCAGAGTTGGTGCATTATTACATAATATTGGCATGATCACAAAATATAAAGTCTCGAAAGACCGATTAGGTTAGTAGCCTTGGAAACATTAGATATATTCATAAGTCTTACATTACATCATAAAGTGAAAAACTACAACAACATAGTCCCCATAGTCCACACTCATATCCCCTCAGACTATCCCTACAGTTGAGTCATAAAATACTTCTTTGCATCCTATAAAAAATAAAACAAAGAATGGGGTGAGCTCAGATGCTCAGTAAGGATAAAAATATAGCGGAGACATTCATAAATAGGAATAAACATTTAACACAATGTATAAGACTAAAACAAAAGCCTTTCTAAACTTGAACTTCAGCATAACATGGCAAAAAGAAAATGAAATAATTCCATTTACTTATTCACATGGATATTCTACTAGTCTAATAATCACATGCAATATCAATAACCACTTTCATAATGATGGAATGAATAGTTCCAGACTATCATAACCACATAGTCAAGGCCTTGTTCCAAGACTACAAATAAGATTTTTTCAAGGCCTTGTGCCAAGACACTAGTTTGTCTCATGAGACTTACAGATGCATCGAGGGGCTATAGCGGGCTCCACCCATCACTTACTAAGTCCAATGCATTCCTCATATTAAAAGGTATAAATATAACCTAAACATTCGTATTAAAACTGGCATAAAAAATGTCAATACTTTACCCATAGACCATGAATGGTATAAAAATAACACATCCACAGTCAGACATATCACAAAACCTTCAATACAATATGGAAGATTTGTATCATAACAAATCAACTTCAAACAAGTTTTAAATCCATTAAAGGATTTTTACATACATGAAAATGATTTATAAAAATCTTTGAGAAAAATATCCCTTTTCATGAAAACATTTAAAAGTCACACAATTTAGAAAGGAAGACATTTAAATATATTTTTGAATCAAAGTGTCTCATACCACTTTGAAACTTTTAAAAGTAATTAACATTTTAAAACATTCATGTCCACTTAAATAAATCATTAATACCATTTTGAATACATGGACATTAATGAGAATGGTTTAGAAGAATAAATCTTTAAAACATTTAAAATTATGTTTTAGTAAAACGTCCCTTGAAATAATCCTTTTGAAAACTATTTTATGAAACATGGACATGGATAATAAATATGTCCCAGTAGGTACTTACGTAAAAACAACCTCAGATAATAAAGAGATTGTGAAATTAACCCGTACCTTGAACTTTTCCTTGGTCGAGGGTAGGTTAACCTCATGTATAATAGTTAAATCATTTTTATTAAATTATACAATAATAATATAAAAATGATATCATATAAGATCTTTTAATATTGCTTTGTTAATAATATTTTATTATTATCGTCATTTCGGGTGTTCACTTACTCGTTTTCTTTTATATGTTTTGTTACATAAGCTGTGTTTGTTATCCATAGGTTGTATCTTATTCATATCCCGAATAATATCAAATCCTTAAACATTATTTTTAATCATAAAATGAAAATTAGTCTGGAATGGATACGATGGGAAATGGATCTCATCACATTCGTGGAGACGGTAGTCCGTACGTACGCACGAGAAACAATATCATTATTTTGATATTAAAATCATATATAATTGGATGTTATATCATATATACAGAATAATTATAATGTTATATTTATTATTTACTTCAATTACACATCATTATCATACCCATCCAAATAATAATGATTTGAATAACAATTACACCACGACGTGGAGACGGTAAGCTGTATGTACGCACACATGGTGACATGTCATTCAAAGGATGGATAGAATATTGAATATGGTTGTAACATATTTATAATAACATCACAGTATATATATAAGATATTGGATTTATTATTTTATAATGGAAATAACTTAGAAATAAGATGTGGAAGAAGAAAGGAACTTGAAAGAGGGTGGTGAAAACATTACCTATTCTTCGGGTTCTTCCTTTTGATTTGATCAAAAGGTCTCCTTAGGTTGGATTTCTGATCAAACTAAGGCCTCTAGGTTGAAGTGAGGGAATTTTTGAGAATATTTTGGCCGGGTTTGGTCGAACCAAAAGGCTTTGAAGGTATTAATTTGAGAGAAGGGGAGTGCCCTTTTATAAGAGGTGTGAGGGGAACCTTAGGAAAAACTTAAAATATTATTTTATAATAAATTTATATTCAGTTTATAATGGATCCAAATTGATTTATTTCGAGGATAAGTTGGGTATGGGTCCAAATCCTTTCAACCAAAAGATTTTAGATAGGTTTTTGTCTCTAAATTAACCTTATCATTTATATTTAACTCTTAGTTAAATAGTTTGACATTTACCTTGTCTCTTTGTATTTTTATATTATATAGTAAATAAACTTACTATAAACTTCCAATAGAACCCCAATTGGTTCATTAATGTCATATATATTATTATATAAGTCTTTTGGCCGAACTTTATATTTTTACGACCATTATATCAATTAATAATATAATATTTGTTTTAAAAACTATTTTATGTCAATTTTGACACTATTTGGTATTTGTTTTTTTTAAATAATAATAGAACTATTACCTCAAAAAAATTCATCTAACCAACCCTAACATGTCATATTAAACTATAAAATTAGTTTAATTCATAAAAAGTCTCAAATTACATTTATTTGGATATTTATACTATCAATTATTTTAATATTCAATTAATTAGGTAATTACTGCATCACCATTGTGTCATAAATAAATTAAATTATTTAATGTCTAAAAATTATAAATAAAATTTAATTATGTATGAAATCGTTTTAGATTTCTAATGAATATTTATAATCGAATTTATCTTATGTATAACCCTGTATTAAAAATGGTTTAGTTATTAAACTTTGATTTTAACTCTTTTACCTCTTCTTTAAATAAAATAATAATAAATATATCAATCTAATCAAAGTGCACCTAAAGGATCATATTTTATTCCTAAGATTGTTTTTGGTCGAATTAAACTTATCAAATATAATTATTAGATGTGTTAGTGTAATAATAATATCATTTTACCCTTAATTACCCTATTTACTTTTAACCGTGGCAAATAAAAGTAAAAATTTACTATTCAAAAAAATTATTTTTATCTTATTGAACCACATTTTACTCCTTTATATTAACCATGTCTCTCGGATTTTTGAAATTCAACTCACAGAAGCGGTAAAATTATGTTTTATGTGAATTTGTAAATTCTCCTAGGAGGTGGGTAAAAGACAGTGAAGAGTTCAATAAAATTTTTATATATCTAAAATTATTATAAACTGACTCCAATGAATTACATTTAAATTATGTAGTTATTGTGTATATATTTTTCCCTTAAATAAATTTAAATAAAATAAATAATTATTCAAATAAAAATTCGGTTTTAAACTATAACTCAGTGTTTTTCACTATTCATCAAAAATTGAATGTTTTGAGAAAAATACCAAAAATACAACCTAAGCTAATTTAGATATTCATAATTCAAAAATTAAGTCTATTTTACAAAATTAAAAACATAGAAGTTGCATTTATTAATTTAAAATTAATTCTCGTTGTCAAAACCAAAAGGCATATTTTTAATAAATAATAACTATCAAAAGATTGACACTTGTTTCTGTCCAATTTCAAAGTGAAATTACTTACAATGACCAGAACTTGATTTAATGGTAAAAATATAATCTATCTATACTTCCAAACCATTAAAATTTATAATTTAACACTATAAATTATTCCGATTAAAAAAGTTATTTTTAATTAAAATTTAGTATTTTTCACTATTCACCAAAATATGAAGGTTATCAGAAAAATACCAAAAAAATCAAAACTAAATTTCTATCTCCAGATTCTAAAGAATAATATTATTTTTTCAAATTGAATATATAAAGGTGTCAAATATTGGATTTAAAAAAAGGGTTCGTCCTCAAAAGGCGGTAAAATTGCATTTTCTGAAAAATACTTCCTTTATCTAAAAAATTTGAATTTTTCTTACATTATGTCTAAGAAACTCATAATATGGATTCTAAAATTATAAGGATTTTATAAAGTTAAAAATTCAGTTAATACTATTCATAACCGCTTTTGAACATCTAGTTTGGTAAGTCGTTGTGTGCTTGAACTCGATGTTGCGTGTAGTGCAAGTTATTGAATTATTTTGAATAAATAACGTACTATGAAATCTTGGGGTGTTACAAATATCCCCATAAAGATAGAAGGAAAGGTGTTGAGTCCAACCCTCTGATGGTAGAAACCTTTAAGTTCCTAGGTCCTAAGACCTTCCATTAACAAACTTACTCCTCAAGAAATATTTTTGGTTCTCCTCTCAAAGAAAACATCCTTATGTGTACATTTACTTCATCACATCCACCATCATCTGAACCTCCAGATATGTTGGTAATATAGAAGAAGTAATTGTATACGTGATAAAAGGATGGAGTGCCACCTCAAGATGTCTCGCACAAGACTCCTCATATGGAAAAAGATCTAGGAAAAAAGTAGAAGGTCCTTGAACTTGATTCCCAGCTCTCACATAGACATACTCCCCTATTGAAAATAAAGAAGATCCTACCTCTTCACTTCCATCATAGTCGAAGAAAGGAACTCTGTTCCGAACTATTTTTGAAATTTGACCCACAAAACATTTCCCTTATTCCACTCACATGGATAAAGTGCCTACCACGGACATGAAACTCCCCACATATAACTAATTTAAAAAGGTTCCCTATATACCACTATGTCCCAGATCAAACTAAAATAAATATCGAGCTCCTCCAACTATCTCTCGGTCTTCGAATCTGAAACACTTCCCTCATACGTACTAAAAATCTATCACTGCAGAGCATGACACTCCCTTGGAAAAGACCTCTCCTGCTCTATCAGATCAACCGTATAGTGATCAACCAAATCAGCCTTCTAAAACTCAACTACCTGAGACACATACACCTGACAAATTGGATCCATTACTGAAACTGGAACTAGGATTTCATGATCTTGGTAGTATGGAATTTCATTTAGATTTATTTTAAGTCACATTCTTATTTCTAAATTTCTAAAATAAACCAATTAATATAAGAAAAAAAGTCATTAGGATTCATGTACATCACTTAGTTATATACCCTATAAATCGTTCCACCTCACCTGGTCATTCAACAAGCCAATAGTATGTACACTGGACCATGGGGGGCATAAAACCCCATGTCCTAGCCAGTATCCCTCACCGATGTCATGAACCAAGTTCAACTAAAACTGTTTCGATATAAACCCATGAAATCCTCACTGTGAGTGACTTTGAACTTCATCCTATCTCTCTTCCATCACCTCTAATACCACTATGGAACAACACCCTCTCACCAAAGATACAACAAAGAGGGGAGAGAGATAATGACCCCCGAGTCATGGATCCAGTAGGACCTAGGTTAGAGACTAGCACTGAGGATAAAAAAATCATTAAATGGGATTCATTACCATTAATAATAATATTGGATCAAGAGATAACATGAATCATCTACAAAAAAATCATGGAATAATATAAAAGGAAACCAAAACCATCCCATTATACATGTATAAATAAAAAATCTATATATAAATTCCTCCAAAGACAAATACCCAAAAAAAATTTAAAGATGTGATGAAAAAACTTTACAAAGATCCAAGCTAGTAATTTTCATCATGATCCATTTAGTCCACCTAGAAACCTGAAAATTAATTTATATATGTAGGGTGATCATACATTCATACTCAATAGGAAACTGAAAGTATCTCTTGAACATGTGAAAGAAGCATATAAATGCACATGTGAGAAAACAACAGTTCCAAAATCACCTAAACTAGTAAACTATCCATCCCAAACCTCTCCAAGGCATGTTCACCAAATAATTAAATCCAACTATAATAACATAATAAGAAAAATATCAATCAAGGGTAGCCCTCAACACTTTCCTGCTGAATTCCCACTCTCACACCCCAACATCATATGTCCTGGAACTCCCATATCTTATGAATAACATACCATTTCCCCATAAGCACAGTCATGTCACAACTTTCCTATAGACACCTGGGCCACCACCCCACAAGCACGGTCACATCACATCTCACTTATAGACACATGGGCTATCAAATCACAACCACTATCATAACTAGAGTAGTAGGGTATCATGAACATGAAGGACATAAAACTTTTCCAATCCACCTAACATGAAAGATACCCACCAAAATCCTCCCCACAACATGGTCATATCACATCTCACCTAAAACACTCATCCACCACCCCACAAGAACGGTCATATTACTTCCATACAACAAACACCTAGGCCATCACATCTCACCTGAAAACACCTAGTCCATCACCTAGTGTACTAACAGACCTTCATCCATAAAATCCTATGCATATATACTCATATGGAAGAGATAGAAGGAAAAATGGGTATCCAACCATCCATCCTAATCACTAAGATTTTGGTAAAAACACCACTATCTCCTTTCTCTCCCAGTGCTCCCCCTGCTCCACACCGTGTAGGGATTCATCCTAAAATCCTTCTCCAAAGGATCTATGCCACTTCTGATCTCCACTCTTCCTCCTTCCTGGCACCTCCTCCTGCCTTCTTCCTACTCCGACAGAGATTCTCTGGTACTCTCTTCCCTTTTGGACTTCTCCTCCCCTGATTGCATAGTGATTTTTTCGGTGGAATATCGTCCGCCTTTCTCCTCCCCTATATCTATCTTACCCTATGCATCAAACCTCCATTTTTGGGTCTATGTTCAGGCGATTCAGGTGGTTTGGGTCGGTGATGGAGAGGGCATTCGGTGTTCTTCCTCTCCACTGCCCTTGTTTTTAAACCCATTGGGATTGACCACACTTGGTCGATATCGATGAGGGTGTTGGGACAACATGGGATGGTGTTGGAGGGGGGCTGACAGATATCTCTATGCCTTTCTTGCTTGTGTTGCTTGTCTTTTGGGTTTATTATTCTTCTTTTGTGTATTTGTTGTTTCTCTCTGGGGTTATCTTACAGTCCGCTTCTGGCTTACATACCATTTATTTTGGTTTGTTTGGTTGTTTTATAGTGTGTTTCTTTATGTGGTTTTTCTGCGGGTTGTTGTTCCTAATGGAAAGAGATGTTGATACAAGGAGGGATGCAGATCACATCGACGGATCTGATTAGTTTTAGTTTTATCCAAGGCATTTTTCTCGAATTGTGTTTACTCTGAAAATCGGCTGGTGTATTTATTTTTGGCGCGGTGTCGATTGGAAAACGAGGGTAACGTGATGATGTTTTATGGTGGTTCGATGGCCTTCGATGTCCGATATTTGGATAGTGGTCACTGGCATCATAGTAACTGGGATTTTCCTTCAGTGAGGCTTTCATCCGCTCATACTCTGTTCTTCCATCCTGGTCCAATGCTCCTACCAAGTCAGCATGGTGTGGTGGTCTTCATGGAGGGTTTGGGATGTGATGTTCGAGCAGTCAGTGGCCTCTAGGAGGCACATCTAGCATGGTACAATGATGACGAAGGTGCTCGAACGGTGACGATGGTTCTTGAATGACGATGATGGTGTTCGAACGGCGGTGATGGTAGTTTGTTATTTGAAGTTTACGATGGTGTGATGTTGACAACAGTGGTGATGGTGGAGCAATGATGGCACTAACGATGTGGACAAGTTTTGACCCTCAAGTCAATGTTTAGGTGTTTCTGGAATTGAGAAAGCACGGTGCGGTTCTCAATGCATGTAAATTTAGTTTATGTTCTTTGAATTTCAAATTTTTTACTTTGGTGCGCAGTGATGGTTGTTTTTGGTTTTGTGGTATTTCAATTTTGTCTTGAAATTTTGTAAGTTTCACACTTTACCTTAAAAGTGTTTTTAGAAAATTAAAAATGGATTTGGTGGAGGTAAAAACACCACCCATGTGACTATACAGGTATCATGAATAATTTTCAATGTGATGGGGTGTGTATATAAATCATAAGGAATATTCAAATATTTATATATATATATATCCATACACAATCCCATCCTATAGATTCAGAACCAAACACTAACCAACTCACAACATCACTACTTTCACTACCAACTCTAAATGTACAACACCATAAAACAAGCCACAGACCACAAATCTTATTTCTAACAAATTCAATTATTTATATCATTCATTTCAATATTATGTATCAACCATATTTAACCACACACCCCCATAAATTATATTTTCATTAATCATTTTCATCCCATTAACCAAACCAAACCCCATCCATTTCAATCATTATTAAATAATTCCATTACAACCAGGGTATCTAGCAGAAAGCGACCACACACAAAAAAACTCATCATCCCCACAATAACATCACCCTTCCTCCCCCAAATCATAAAAAAACATCACCTCACTACCCCCAAATCACGTACAAATAACCATCACCTTTCTATCCCCAAATCATGTCCAAACAACCATCACCTCCCCAACCCCAAAGCATGACCAAAAAATCATCACATTTCTGCCCCCTAAAGCACAGCTAAACAAACCACAAATTTCAACACACCACATTAAAACCACAAATTGTTATCCCACAGCATGTCCACAAATAAAATCACATCACAAAACATTTTATATATTTAATAAAAGGACTTTTCATCATAATTCTCTTTATTTTAGGGGTGTTACCACACATACCATAAATCTAGGGGAAATCATTTTATTAACCAAGTATAAGTGGTTAGACAATTTCCCTTTTAGGGTGATAACACAATAATAAAAATAGACATAGTATTACTATTACATATCATCCAACCTATAAAAATCCCCCAATGGCCACAATTTTCATTGGGTCTCTTATCCTGTACAATCATAACATCATTATAATATCAAAGCTATAAAAACATGAAAATAAAACCCCTTTACTCTTTAATATTAATTAGCCAATTATTTATCTTGGATTAAGGTATAAAAACCATCCCTCATATATAAACAAGAGTAAACCACTCCCATGAGATACATAATAAGATAAATGATATATTTTCTACCTCAAAGAATCCTGGTTGGATCACTGCACACCACAAGGTGGAGAATAAACACCTAAAAACAAAAACTACACCACAAGCTCATGGATCAACCTATAATACACCAAATATACATAAAAACATATCCCAAATCACATACCAAATCAAAACAACATCCCCATAGAAAATTCCTAAGAAAATAAAAGGATAAAACCATAAGAAAATGAGAAATCACTCATCGTAGATCATCAACCAACAACCACTAGAACCAATAGATCGAAGTAAGGAAAAGATGACTAAAAATAATTATCAAGGTGCCTAGGGTTATTTTAGAATTATAGGGATAGAATATATGTATTAATGAGAAAAATAGTCTAAGAGAAAACATAAAATCTAAAAACCCATTGGTTTTATGTCATGTAAAATTTACATAGTGTGTAATCTTTATGTTTTTGAAAATTTCCATCTTTCACTAAAAAAATAATCACCTCATCCATTGTTTGTTACACATCGTGAAATCCACTTAACTGATGTGTACTAATTTCTTGGTATAGCCCTTAATTTCATAAAATCCATAAACCATCAAGCTTCTCAAGCCATGAACCACCTTTACACTTTGTGTAGGCAATACATTATGTCTATTTCCTGTAACATCTCTGTTGCACCTCCAAACTCTATTGAAAACTCTCAAAACCTCCCATGAACACCTTCAACACCCCAAACTAGAATAGTAATGAACCAATAAGGCACATATAATTACAAGTATAGTTTAAAAGGTATTTAGTTACATATTTTCTGATCTATAGTGGTCAATTTTTGTGAATAGGTTAGGAGAATAGGTTTCTTTTAATAAGTGAGGGGAGTGGAACTCTTGTACTTATTCTTAGTTTTTAAATATTATAAATGTCATAATCATGGTTTATTAGTACTAAATAAATCCAATTTATAAGTTTAGGTGATAAGGGTAGAAATAATCTAATACAATAATATTTAATAAGATATCTTGTGACCCTATCACAACACTTTATCTATAATTAACTTGTTTTACCCTTTACTGTGGTTATAACAATTTACTATGGTTACTATTCATTATGAGAAAAAATATAAAATGAACTCCTTAATAAATTTAATCCTCTTAATTACAATTATAAAATCCATTTTTCAAGATTCAATCTTTAGAAGTAATGGAAATAAATTTTAACATAAGAATACAAAACGTGGTGAAAACAATTTTTTAAAATAATGTGTTTTTAAGCCTAAAAATTAATTTATAACAAAATAATGTATAATGTTTATTAGTATGTGATTAATTTAATTATTTATAGTCAAACAAGACTAATGTTACATTAAAATAAATGAAGGCCTAGTAAGGGTTCCACCTCACCCCTTTAAAGGTGGATTATCAAAAATCAATAAAAAATGAAGGCCTTCGGTCCATTAGAGATGGTATGTTTCACTATTCACCCAAAAATCAAATATTTCTGAAAAATCCCAAAAAAACAACTTAAGATAATTTTGATAGGGAGAATTAAAGAATAAAGATCATTTCATCAAATTAAATTTTTAAAATTTTTAATTTTAACATTAAAAAAACTTATAATTCACAGAAAAACTTTTTAGTTATAATAAAACTATTTATTATTCAATTGAAGAATTACTTAAAATCGTTGTAGTGAATATAAATCCATAAAATCTATTCATAAATATTGATAATAAATTATGTTGATTTAAATTTAACATTACATGGGTTTTCACATTCTTCCCCCTTAAATAAATTGTGCCCTCACAATTTTATTCATTACTTAAACAAGTGAGTTTATTTTTCTCACATAAATTTTTTAGATTCCCATGTTTCTTCTTAAATTATTTTATTCTTATATAAAAAATATCCAGGTGAGTCATATTAGTAAAAAACTTCTTCTCTCTTCGATTTAAAATATAAACTATGTTTTCCTCATAATAATTATTTTCTTATAACTGAACCACTTCAAGGCTCAAAAGATGGGATTCGTCAAGTACATATTTCCTTAACAAATAAACATAAAACACATAATGTACCTAAGAAATAATCATGGGAAAGGCTAGTCACTATGAAATTGATTCCACATTCTCTTAAATTTCATATACACAAATAAAAAAAGGGCTTAATTATCCTTTCCTTTCAAAATGAATAACACCATTCCAAAGAGATATTTTAAGAAAAAAAGATACCCTTCTTCAAATTAAAGATCTTCCCTCTAGTTAAATTTATAAATATTCATCCAAATATGAGATTTCATCATGTTTTTATGAATTATATTCACCCTCTCAATCATTTATTCTGCCATTTTTGTTCCCAACAACTTCCATTTACTGATGTTGTCCCAACACACTGAAGTTCGACACAATTTTCGTTACAATGCCTCAAATAGAGAAATTTGAATTATGGAGTGAAAATTTTTATTATATGAAAAAATAACAAATTAAATATGTTGATTCTATCTTCCCTATAAATTTAAAAGAGTAATACTAAATCATATCCTCTGGAGTCTAAATTCTTTAATCTGATTGTCCATCAGATTGAGGATGAAACTTTATACTGAAATATAACTCAATACCAAATTAATTTTGAAGTAATTTATAAAAATATAATGTAAATATCATGATTTATTAGATAATACCACTATGAAATACAAGGATATATTATCCCATTTCAATTAATGTGTCGAAAATAGTTGAATCGTCCCCTTCATTAGTTGTTGTTTATCCTTAACATGATGACTAGTTAAAAAAATTAAGTTAAAATAAGCAATATATTTATTAATTCCATACCACCAATAATATATTCCTAAAGGTATTTAAACATCTTAGTAATACCTAGATGAATAGAAAATATAGAGTTGTGAGCTTCAATAAAAAATTGATTTTTAAATTTAAAATCACTCAGAACACATAACCACTTTAAAAGTCAAATAATACCTTATTTTTAAACATTAAAGTCTGACAATTTCCCTTTCTTAACTAATTGTATCTTTTCTTACAACGCACAATCTTATTTCTGAGAATGATTAATTTTTTTCAACAAATATTACTGTATTGGAACCAAAACCAAAAGAGACGAAGTTTCTGCATAAGAAATTTCCAGTCAAATATTTATTAAATCATTAAATAAAGGATCATTTTACAAACATATCATAGTTAATGATGTATTTTACTTTCGATTGAAAGAGTTGGGTACCTTTTTGTCTTTACCCAAATGATAGAAAATTTTCAAATCATAATCCTTTATTTATTCTATTTATCCTATATGCCTCATTTTTTACTTTTTTTGGGTGAATATATACTTCAAACTTTTATAATCAAGATATATTTATCATTTTACCCTATATAAAATATGTCTCTAAATTTTCAAATAAAATAATATTGTAACAATATCAAGATCATTCATTGGATAATTCTTCTCAAGGAGTTTCAATTAGTATGACACATATGCATTTACCTAATTATCTTGTATCAAGATGCAATCAAGGCCCTTAAAATTAAAATTGATATAAATAAAAAACTACCCATTTCTAGATAGAAATTATAAAACTAGGGCATTGGCCAATAATATTTTCAATTCAAAAAAACATTCACCAAATTCCTTTATCTAAAAGAATTTAAATCCCTTTCAAGTTATCATAGATAGTGGACTATAAAAATAAGAAAAATCTTCAACAAACCATTGGTAATAACCTAATAATCCAGTTAAAATCTGAATCTTAGCGATATTTTGTACACTCTTTCACCACATTAGTTGTTGAAGGATCAATAATTATTCCATCTTTAGAAAAAATATTCTCAAGGAAGTAAATATTATGTAAGAAAAAATCACTTTAACTAAATTTTAAATAAAAAATATTTTCTTCTAATGTCAGAAAAACAATCCTTAGATATTTCTCATGTTTCTAGTAACTTTTTAAAATAAACTATAGTGTCAGTAATAAACACAACAAAAAATTTAACCAAACACTCCTGGAAAACTATATTAATTATATCCCTAAATATTATTGGTTAATTTTTTAACTTGAAGGGAATAAGAGAAAACTAATAATGTCCATACCTAATACAAAAAGTATTCCTAAGAACATTGTATTCATTAACTTTCAACTGATGGTATTCGAATCTAAGTTCAATATTGGAAAAATAGTAAGCACCCTAAAGTTAATTAAACAATACATTAATATGATTCAATGAATACTTTTTCATAATAGTAATATTATTGAGTGATTTATAATAGATTTAAAGCCTCATAGAACCATCTTTAGATTTAAAAAATTAAGCAGAAGCACCCCAATATGAAGTGCTAGAGTGGTAACAACCTTATGAAGTAATTCTTGTAACTTATTTTTCAATTCAATTATCTCCACCATATCCATTCGATTGGGAGGTTTTCAAAATGTTTTTTGAATAAATAACCAAGTCAATAATAGATTCAACCTCCAAAACGGGAATAAAACCTTGAAATTCATTATGAAATACATTTAAAAATTTACCATAGGAACATCACTATACTAAATAATTCCTTTATTTTCAATTACATATGAAAGATAGCATTCACCACTAAGTTTAATAAATTTGACATCTAATTGATATGTTATAATATGTATTAACTCATTCTTATATGAAAACTAAAACTCACTTTAAGGATAGAATATGAATTATTTATAAATTTAATCTATCTTAGCATGATAAAATGAAAGTCAATACATATATAGAATAACATAAAACTCTATTAAGGGTAAGAAAAATAGATTTATGCGAAAAAGATTCCATGTGTGATGATAGAAATGTTCCCATAAATCTCTATTTCTTTAATACTTCCACCATGAGTTTTTTACAACAAAAATACTTTTATTTCATGAGTTTATATTTCCATTTTACTATAAAACTTCCAAAAAATTAAAGAATACATAGACCTCGAATCAAATAATACATTTAAATAATATGAAATAATAAGTAATGTGCCTAATATTACTTCATTTGATGGTCCATCGTTTTCCATGGTATCATAAAATGAACTTTCCATACTCTTATGCGTATGATGTTGATAATCTATATCCTTCATGTTTTTCTCCAGACATGCACTTTCATAATGGCACATCTCATTACAATTAAAACAATTTATTTCCATATTATTATAATTGGTCTTTCCATTACCATTTCTCTTTTAATTATATAAATGATCTAGATATCCCATATTTCCATATTAGTAAAACTTTTTAGATCTCACAATATATTCACTGTAATTATTTTTAAAACACTTATCACAAGTGGGAATCTTAATTTTCTTACCTTTTTATTTCATTGATGGATTCTTCCTCATTGATTTCCACCTAGACCACTTATTTTTATTTTTGATATATAAATTAAACAAGCTCCATATAATCCTTCTCAAAACCACAAAAAATGTACTCATAACTTCTAAACTCAAGATTAACCAAATCCCTTCACAAACTTATTTTCAATCTTGAGTAAAATTAATCAATTTTAACATCATGGTCCATAATGAAATTTTTTTCATACTTGGATAATCTATTAAAATTTTCTCCATAGTCCACAACTAATACCTATTTTTTATTTAATTAAGAATTGGTGTTCAATTCTAAGTAGAATATATTTACGAACTTATTCCGAAATTTAGTTCACTTAATGGCATCAATCTCATCCTTTTCCTTGGTATTCTTAATCAGTGATCACCACTAATCAGATTCACCTGCAAAATGATAAATTTTTAGAGTTACCATATTATTCTTTGAACATACTAAAACTATGAATATATTTTATAATGCATTGATCCATCATTAAAAAACTACATGGTTTGAAAATATAGTAAAATAAATAGGGTGTTGTTTAATGAAATGTTCCACTATAGACATGTTCTCTAATTGAGAATTTGGTCACTCTCTTAAATGGGTTACAATATTTATAGCCTATTTAAAGTAACTTAACATATCCAAATATCAATCATTTCTAACACTATCTACTCCAAATTGCTGATTTTAAAGTATATCATTCTCTTTTATCCTTCTTACTTCATTTGCCCTATTTTCTTTATGGAAAAACCATTATTATTAGAAATGTATTAGATTAATAAAAATGGAATTCCTCAATATCTATATCATGATAATATAGCCATAAATTAGAATCTCTTAAAAGTATCTTCAAGTGTCATCTTAACCTCCAAAGTTATCTAAATCAATGCTCTAATACCAACTATATTTCCTCATAACATAATCAACCCATAGTTACATGATTTATAACACGGGTTCTATGTTCTTATATTTCTAGGATCATTTAAATTTAGAGATTTTGAAAAAATTTAAAACCATTACCAAATAAATAGGATATTTTCAAATAGTGTATATTTATTTCACAAAAATAGGTTCTTATGTTAACACCTCTATTTCATTCATCACGCTTATTATTTATTCAAGAAATTTCTCCATTGAACTCACTTTAATCCCTACACATCCTTAATCACTATAAACAATATTTTAAATTTGGTATAATAAAAAAATATCAATAATGGGTAAAAAAGGTAACTCATAAATCCATTTCAAATTCATAAAAAACATAATGAAGTTTTCCTTTTTTTTGTAATAACCATTTATCTCAAAATAATTATTTACTTCTCATGAAATTACATTCAAAAATAAAATTTTCCATAAAAAAATTTAAAAATCATAAATTAAAAAACATAATAAGGATAGTTAATTGGAAAAATATAATAACTCATGAAAAATTCCATTGATAAAGAAATATTTCACCTTTATAATATTATAAACGTTTTTATCATCAAAAGCTCATTTTCTTACCTTATAGAATCAAAATATCTCATTTAAAACCCTTAGAAGGAATTGATAAACCATGTAATAATATTATGGAATTATCTTTATAAGAACCCATAAAAATTAGTAACCCTATCAGTTAATTCGAACATATCTCTTAGGAATAACTTAGATTCAATTAACTTTTTCAATGTTACCCAATATATTAGAGAGTTATATCAGGATCACCTATCATCAGAGCTATATTTGGCTCACCTATCATCATATAAAATGTATAAGAACCATATAATGGGAAAAACATAAAATATTTCATTTACATCATAAAACCCATAAAATTTTTCATTAGATCCTATAATCAAAAACACTTTAAATTATATCATAAAAATGAGAATAAATATCCTTTTCATTTGAAAAAAATATAAAAACTAAAAATTCACATAAAAAAGAATAATTTATTACTTAAAAAATAATATATAATTGTATAGTAATATTGATAAATAATAATCCCTATTATGGTGGCAAAATGCGTTCATGAATTAAACATTAAAACCATTATTTTATACTTTGCAAAAATGATTCAAAAATGACATGTGTCGAAAACATTTAAAAAAATACATTTTTAAAAACTTTATAAAAATTAAAAAATAATTGAATATTAATTTAAAAAAATTCGTATATAAAAGAAGATTATTTGAACATTTTTAAGGAAATTAATATGAAATTTAATGTGTTTAAAACACTTAAAACAACATTTTAAATAAAAATTGCTTACCACATCTCTTGACTCTCCATGTAAATCCTTTAGCTTCTTGAATAATAAAATTGTATTAATTTTATACTTGCATAAGAACCTTTTTCATATTAATTCATTTATTATTATTAATTTTATTTTATTTATTATCATATTTTATTTAGTTATTAAAATGGTTCATATCATATTGGACGTCTTGGGATCGTTCAATCTATAACCTCAAAATAACATCGATGTGTTGAATGTGTTCAAAAGGTCCATGGTTCCATTAAATATAGACTGTTAAAAATGATAAAATTAAAAAAAATTATATTATATACTCTTTTTTAACCATCTATGTTTGTCTATCATGGAAAATGAGGCACATAATTTCATGGAGTCAATAGTCTGCATATAGACACAAGTGACAATTTCATTTTTCTAATGGGTAAAAAGGAAATAAAGTATATAAAGGTTTACCTTTAAAGAATCATAATCATATTAAAATTTTCATATTTATTTATAAAATCTATCATTATGAACATACATGGTATATGTTAATGAAAAATGAATCACATCGCTTCATGAGTGTGGTAGTCCACAGATATGCACGAGCGACGTTATCATTTTCCTACTGATGAATGGGTAAGAAGGTAAGTAATATATAATATTAATAGAATAATAATTCTATAAAAATATCATATATATTCATTTTATCCATCATTTTAACCATCCATATGAGTAAGTGATGAAAAATAAAACACATCGCTTCTTGGAGGTGGTAGTTCACACATACGCACGAGCGAAGTTTTCACTTGCCAGAGGATAAAGAAGGAGATAAAAAAGGGATGTTACAAAAAATAATAACACTTAATTAAATTTTATTTACTAATATTATTATATCACCATGGTTATGATAGGTTTTAATTAGTTATAAAAATAAATAAACATGAATGAACTATGTTAAAAGTTGTACCTCTTTTTGGAAAGCATCATTTGGCTTACATCTAATGCCTTCTAGGTTACCAGGACCTAAAAGACATGATTAGGAGAGTTTTAAAGGTAGATATATAGTTATTTACTGAGAGATAGTTCTTAAATTTTTTTGACTGAGTGGGGATATTCGGTTTCCTTTTATAAGTAAAGGTACTGTCACTCTTATAATTATTATTAACTTTTAAATATTATAAATGTCTTACTCATGGTCAAGTGGCACTAAATAAATATTATTCATAATATGAGGTGATAATGGTTAAAATAATATTATAAAATAAAATTTAATATGATATTTTTTGACCTTTTTGTAATGTTTTATCCCAAATTAACCTGTTTTACCCTCTACTAGGGTGATAACAATTTAACATAGTTACTATTCATTATGGAAAAAAATGAAATTGGCCTCATTAACAAATTTTAGATTCTTGATTACAAATATAAAATATATTTTTCAATATTCAATCTATATAAGTGGAATGAATTTATTATTATATAATAAAATAAAACATAATGAAAAATAATTTTTTAGAAAAATGTGTTTTTAGGACTGAAAATGAATTTATACCAAAATCAAGTATAATGATGATTTTTATGGAATTATTTGTATTATATTTAGTAAAATGGAAATAATGTTACATTAAAACCAATAAAAAAAATTTAAATTTTAAATACTTGAAAATAAATGACAGTTTTTATAAAAAACATTATTTTTTACTATTCACCAAAAAATAAAACATTTCTGAAACATCAGAAAAGACCCAAATGTTATTTTGAGATTATAAATTAAAAATTTCATTTCATTTCATAAAATTTAATTTATAAAATATAAAATTTTAATTTTTCAATAAATCCATATTATTCATACAAAATAATTCAGTTATAATAAAACTTTTTCTTTTTTTATTGATGCACTAATTAAAATTATTATAGTTAATATGACTCCATAAAATCTAATCATGAATATTAATAAGACATGAAATTGTTTTAAAATTAAAATTACTTGTGTTTTCATAATAACTACAATTTATTCCTAAAAATTATGACATGTCTTAAATTATCCTCAACTCTAGTAGATGCAATAATTTCCACTTAAAACAACAATAGTAGGATTTGAAATAGTTAGATAAACTATGATGTTTTTATTCAAAATACAATATAAAATATTCATGATATTTTCCAACAACTCTATCTTTTGTTCTTAATTATTCAAAATACCCTAAGTCTCTAGAAACCATTATAAAAAACCACGGTATGAATTATGGGTTAAGGATGATATAATAATGAAACCATGTTAGAAAATAACTTCATTATTATTTATTTCAAGTATGAAAAATAACTGAAAACTCTAAGGAAAATATTTCAGTGTATTAAAATTTTATTATGCTTAATTTTAAAAAAAATTCTAAAAAAATTCTTTACTTTGACACCTATGAAACTCCCTCCAAACTCAAACATATCCATGAGCATCCTAACAATAAACACAATAAGAAAAAAATTCAAAACTTAAGAATTGACTGCTATAGAAATGAAACCATGGTATACTCCATGTGAGAGATTTTTCTAAACCCTATAGTACTAAATAGATAAATTTTTAAGAGAGACATACATCACTTAATGTATATAAAAATCAATACATTTTTTAGGTCACATTACCTCAATAATTTCATTAATCGCCCCCTTTTAAACAAGTTATTTGGGGGATCTTTCATTTCTTCCATTTTATTTGGTGGAAACATGAATCGAACACAAAAATAATTCTAGAATATCATCATTTATCCATTTATTAAACAAAATTCACCTAAATCTATTCCCCCACCCCTCCCCCATCACCGAGTAAGGAATTCTCCCCCTTTTATAGGGAAGATTCTGAAATATTCTCCCCTTTTTTCCAAAAATGAAAATGAATGTAAGAGAGAAAATATACAACATGTACTCATATGGTTTTTTAGAGATAATTCACTCCCCAAAAAACATTTTTTACTGAAATTAATCATTCATTAAGGGATTCATTGAGATATTCACATCTTATTTATTTATTATAAATTATTCAAAACTTAAGCTCTATATATCTCACATTATTCTTGATGAAATGGTATTTTATGTCTATATGTTTTGACTTTTAATGTCACACAATATTATTTGATAATTTATTATACTATGATTGTCACATACAATAACCAATGGATATGTATCCTCCACTATCATATCCTCATGTTGTGATTTCATCCATATTATTTCATTTATATATTTGTATGCCACAACATACTATGATTATGTTGTATTAAGTGTGATTGAATTTTTATTCTTGAAGTAAAAAATAAATAATTCTTCCTCCAATAAATAAGATGTCTCTAGAAATTTAATTTTAATCTCCAACATCACCTACCCAATCCATATCAAAATAACCATAAATCTTAATTGATTTATTTTTTTTATGCCATAATCCATACTCAAGAGTTTCTTTTAAATAATACAGAAACCAATTCACTATAATAATATGTGACTCATTTAGACTGATTTGGAGTAATACACATGTTGTAATAGCATACATAATTTCTAGTCTTGATTATATAAAATATAAAAATTATCTAATCAGTATTCTATAATCCTTTTTATCCACACCCTTTCAACTGTCATCCTTTTAAAATTTAATCCCAATAGATATAGTTGTAGATACCTCTTTTGATTCTTAAATTCCAAATATGTTAAATAAAACATGAGAATATTTTTATTATGAAGAGAAATTGAAGTCTACTATGTGATTCACTTACAAGAGAAAGAAAATTTTCCTTCATTTGGCCATCGACATTTAAAATTATTTTATTAATTGGAAAGAAATGTCTTCATAAGCTTTAACTGAATTTCTCATGATATGATGTCATCAAAATACATCATTATAATTAGTGAGTTAAATTTTCTTTCATTGAAATAATATTATTATTCATTATTCCTACCTTAATTATAATTATATTTAATTGAATATTTAAATTTGAATACCATGATTTGAAAAATTTCTTAAGACTGTAGAGTGTTTTCTATAATTTCTACATTCAGTTAGCATCACCATAAAAATAAATACTTATGGTTATTTAATGTATAAATCCTCATCTAGTTATCCAATAAAAATTTATATTTTATATCCATTTTTAAAATATTATCATTCCTTTGAAAAAAATTACATGTAAATTTCATATCATTTTCATCCTTATAATTGATTTAAAAGTCTCATAAAAATAAATACCCTCAATATTTGAATTCCATCTTCAATCAAGATAATATTTTTTATGTGATACTTTACATTTCTCATTGAGTTTATTCTTAAAAACCCAAATCATCACTATTAGATTTTTAACGTTAGGATATGTCACCAAATACCATGTTTCATTGTTCTTTATCTGATTTAAATATTCTTCCATGGAAAATATCCAATTATTATGTTATAAATATTCTTCAACATTTTTTTGTTCAACTTGAGATGTTAAACTTGTGTAATTATAACACCTCAAATACCTTGAGTTTAAACTCCATTGTTATTTTTTCTAATTATATTTTTAGGATACACATGTTTTATAAGTCCTTAAATCTTATATATTATTTTTTATATGAAATTATCAAAAATAACATAATAAAATTGGGAATCATTATAACCTTTTATAGAAATTGATTTAGTTCCCTATTGAATTTTTCTATATGAGACACTTCAATCTAATCATTGAGAATAAATGATTTTTGTTGAGTATCTTGTTCTTCCATGACAATAACATCATAGTTGTAAATAACCTTCTTGAGAATCATGTTATAACACCCATAAATCCTTCCACTTGGTATATAGCCATGTAAAATACCTACATAGTATCTTTTATCAAATTTTCCTAAATGTATTTCTTTGATTTCTATAATGGAAGGACTGTTAAACACTCAAAAACTATTTTTGTTTAGATTATTTTCAAAACACATCTCCTGAGGCATGTTAATTTAATTTTGTTAAAGTAAACATAGGTTTTGAATGAAAATGGTCATTATTGAGGCTTGTATCTAAAAATACTTTGAAGTTTCATACTCTAGTAACATATTCATTCCTATATCAATGGAGATTTAATTTTTCTATTTCACTAATTCATTTTTAAGGCATGTATGGAGATTCATATTCATTCCTTATTCCATGGTTATATATATTTGCCTGAAATATTAAATTTATATATTTGGAACCATAATCATAAAAAAAAATTAGATAATATATACAGATTAATTCTCATCATCTCTTTGATAACCTATAAATTTTTTAATTTCATATGATTTAATTGACATAAATATAATATAATTCATATGAGTAAAATCATCAAAAAAAGATTTAAAATACTTATCTTTATTGATTATTTTTAGAATAATTAAGGAATATACATCAGAAATTATAAATTCAAGTGGTCTTATTATTTTGATCTCCAATTTTGACTTTTATTCACCATCTACCCTTCCCGACAAGCTTTACAAGGGACGTTTATTTTTAAGATTAAATTTGTAATATTTATCATGGGATAATAATGGAAAGGTTTTATCATTTTTTTATCCCAAAATTATATGATTTTATAGTTTATTATCTTCTTTTGTATAAAAGGAATATAATTTTCTTATTTTTATTTGAAAAATATTTTCATTTGTTTGATGTTCTCTCAAAATATTAGTGACATTCTTAAACATTATATTGATACATATATATTTCTGAAATATCACCTAATTTCCATTATCACAAATTTGAGACACACTAAATAAGTAATGTATCAACCCATCAATAAAGAAAATATCATTATAAGTAATTTCTTTTTTCCTGATTTTAATGACTCCAATGGATATAACATTTTGGGAGTTATAAATTTATAAAGTAATGTACCTCCATCCTATTTTATAATTCCTTTAAAATATTTTAATTTCTATTTATGTTTATTATAGGTAGAGAGGATTATAAGAAACACACACACCCAAACACCCTAATGAGTCAATCCTCATCCCTCTACATGGGGAATGATAAAAACTCTTTGGACCAATTTTATTACCATACATATCCTAAAGGACATGTGGCCTGAAGGCCTGCACATGGACAAAAGGCACTAACTAAGTAGTCTGCATCATGAAATGTCACCAGTATTACATCACATCACCCCTTGTGAATAGTAATCGTACGATGATTCCAATCTGAATTTTTTTCGGCCCCTTTGCATGAAACATTTCATTATGTTGGTATGACACACTATGGATAATAACCCATTCATTTATGGTTCTGGAGGAGGTTCAGATGATAGGTGTTAGTACACCCATCTATCTTTCGAGTTTCCCACCTGATGATACCTATATGGTTCCCTGCTTGTATCACCTACCTATTTATTTGAATCATTATATTAGTCCCAATTGGATAATCACATGGTGGGGAACCCATATATCCCACAAGGGTAGTCCATAGGGATGGAAGGCTATATGATAAGAATCGTTATGACCATCCATATTTTTGACGTCTCCCACATGGCAGTGCCTACGTGAAGCCATGTTATACTACCATCATGTAGTGTTGAGTAACTAACCTACTCCCTTTCATGCTACCTACTCACCACTAATGATGACCCAGATAACTTATGGATCAAATGAATTGCACTGATTATGTCCCATAGGCCTTGTTACTTTAATTCCATTGATGTCATGGAGGTTCTATAGCCCATAGACCTAATATTGTCACTTGAAATTCCATTTCAAGTGAATAGATCTGCTGTTATAGTATTGTTATAATCCTACTATAATGACTACTATAGTAACTCAAAAATACCCCCTACATGGTTTTGAACCCATGTATATTGATATAGGAACTCAGAAATATGCCCCTATCAGTTTTTGAACTAACATCTCTAGATTCACAATCAACCATTATATAAAATCAATTGCTTCACACTATTCATTGCTCTAAAAGAAACCTCAACCACCATTGATTTTTGTTGATCATTCCTCTTCAAATGTGATGTTGAGTTAAATATTTGTTTTATCTTCTTTAGTATAATGATGAGATAATCATTAAAAGTATTCCCATTTTGATCACACTCACTATAAGCCTCCTTAAGTGCCTAAAGGATTTTTTCACATTCACTTCTTTAATGGGATATTTTGTTTCTTTCTTTATTGGATTTTCATATTGTTTCTACCTAAAATTAAATCCCAAATATTATACATCAAAAGGTATATTGTACAAAAAAATGAAATATTTTTTAATGTAAGCACTATATAACTAACATCTACCATCAAATATGAATCATCTCATATGCTAAAAAATTATTTAATTAAGTTTTTCTTATTTTATATTCACTAATTTTTAAATACAATCATTTTTATACACTTTATCACGCAAATTATAAATCTTATTGTCAATATATTTATACTTGGGGTGATCTTTAAAATAATTATTCTTCTATACACCATTATTATTTTTATTTTCAATAAAAAAACATGGTGTATAAATGTTTATAGCACCTTTTCCAAGAGAAATAAATGTCATATTCTTCATCTTCTTCGTCACCATGTTCACCTTTTCCACATAATTATGTGACTAATTCTATTTTTCACTGATTTTTAGGACTTTCATCAATTTTATTGGTGGATTTTACAACATTCACAATTTATTGTGATGATTTTACCACTAATTTTACAAAATTAAAAAAATAAAATTGAATTTTCTTATAATAAAATTAATATCCATTTAACCTTTCTTCAAATGAGTAGACCTCCTATTAAATCATGATCCAAACAGTCATTTTGGAATCAATGATATTATTTCCTTCAACAATAACTATATTAATATCATCAATATTCCTTAAGAATTATCCTTATGTATTGGTATCTACTTTATCATTTGGTGAGTCAATGGTCTTTTTTCAATGATGCATTCTCCTTATAAAGTTTTGAAATCCTTTTAAATCCATCCATGTGATGTAATCTATTATGATAATACACTCTGTATCCGTCTATTTTTTCTCAATATCCTCTTCACTATGTTTTTACTATATGATTCATTAGAATGTTTGGATTATTCCATGAAATCATAATGAGCTTTATTCCTTAATTCTTGCTCAATAAATTCACTTTCCTATTCATAATTTAATTGTTTTTATTTAGAATAAAAAATTCCCTTTAAATTCATTAGACACTTTATCTTTACCTTTATAAAAATATCATCCACCTTAATCACTAGAATCCGTGTTTCTTTTTTTTATAATGATTTTTTTGGATTTATTATCCTCTTAATATTCATGATACTTCTCCGGGAAATTTTTAAAAAATGTATAATTTTTTCTTAATTAAAACATTTGAAAGGTTTTTTACCCATTTATATACCTTTTTTTGGGAAATCCTTTAGAGATAAGTGAAAAAATATCATTGTCATGTCATTCTCAACAAACCAAGTTTCTTCATCATAAGGTTTCTTTTGTTCATTAATCATTATGAATATAATGTCTTTGAAATAAATATCATTTTTTGTCTTTCTATTCTTCTTCAATGCAGGTCCACTTCTCATCTCATAAGAAATCAATATTTTTTTATTATAAAATCATGCAAATATTAAACCCTAGGCATTTAAATATTCACATAAAAATTATCCATTATAATTAAACTATATTTTTCATGATAGTTTAGTCTATAATAATTTCCAATAGTTTTGAATAATAATAAAAATATTATTCACCTGTGTAAAAAATAATCCACTGATTCATCTATATCTTTATTTATATCTTTAAATTATGCATGAAAAGATTGAATTTGAGACTCTATCACCTTATTATATCCTTGATGAATAACATGTAGTTTATCTCTTATAACCTTAGATATATTAAAATTTATCTCCTTTGTTAGTTAGTTCTCTAAGAGTGATGAGAGCAATGCATTGCAATCTATTCCATTAGATTTGATATTTTTTGACACATAAAACAATAATTTGACCTTATTATAAGTGGAATAAATCTATTTATAGTGATTTTAAGAATTTTCAATCCTAAATATATCAATTATAGAATCATCCACTCCTTATATGAAATCCCTTTTTATTTAACATAGGTATTCCCTTATTGTTAAAAAAATTCATGTGCCCTATGATGGAGAATCCAATTGAAAGAATATAATAAATATAAAAAAACTCAAGATCCTTGAGAGATAAACTAGGATCAGCTATAGATTTATGTACTTTGTATAATATGAGGAACACTAATAGGTGTTAATTAATTATCCCGAAAAAATAACCAAAAAACACTTTTACAACATTATCAGTTAATATGTTGGATCCACTATTAAACCTATAAAATCATGATGAATGATAAAATAATAAATAATTGCATATTAATAGTAGGTTTTTACAACATTCAATAATAATTCTTATTAAATATTACTTAATTATTAGTGGGTAGTATCCCATGACCCAAAATATTTTTTATTATTATTGAGTAACATTGAATAAATAAGGAATATAGTCCTAAACTCTTTATAATGATTTCTTCCAACAATTACAGTATACCTCCCACTATGTTACAATATATAAATATAAAAACAACATGAATAATGATAAATAATAAAAATAATAAATCAATAATGATTTTATTCCTTCTTTCATGTAACACCATGGCCTGGATCACCAGGTTTGAATTAGAGTGTCGTATGGCCTCATGTGGGTCTCCCTATATGCAAGAGGTTTTTGACTAGTAGCGAGGGTCCAAGTGTCGTTAGTGGGGATACTATACCCTCAGTGTCAATAATGAAAAGCATAAATAATATCACAAATAAAAATATTTGAATTAATAAGTAATACTATAACAAGTGACATGGAAATTACCTCATGTCATACATAACAAGTGACCAAGGACCCCCAAGGTAGTATGTCAACAAGAGTATATGCATGATAGGAAAGTAAGTAAAACACTATAGCATCACTCTGAATTTTTTCATAGTACCACATACAAACACTTTTCTCTATATCCATCTCCCTATAATAGGGCCTTTTCCTTTCCCTAGATCCCTGGTCATGAAGTCTGCATGTGCATTGAGATTCCCATGAAAGGTGTGAGTATAAACCCATTAGGACACCACCAATGCATCTTTAACATATATTCACATAAATATATGACATTTTATATCATCATAAATTAAATAAACCAGTTAACATACAACCACATATGTGTTGAGTTATCATGAGATAACCAAGACATCAAAAACCCCATCCCCACCTACTTCGGCATGATACCAGTAAGGATGTCAATGCTTGTCACTTTATATCACATGATGTTACACAAGTCCCAGCATTAGTTGGCACCCTATTTCATCCAGTCTCGATTCCATGTTCTTTATTTAAGGAAATGTTGTGCTTCCCACCCTAGCGATGGTTGTTATTAGGAACACATCACACCCCACTCTGATGATGGTCATTATCCTTAGATGATGGTAAGTACCGCCTGACATGTTTGATGTAATTAGATAACAAATCACCCATACATAGAATTATCCAACTTCATCCTATATCTAGAAGATTCTAAATTTATATATTGGGTTTACTCACATGTTAACTAACAAGTATATGATCTGATCCATACCATCAAATGATCCATAGTCTGTAGCCATTACCATGTCATCATGAACCCCATCCAATGGGTCATCTAACCAAAATTGAGTAACCTGGTCATCCTAATAACTAAATTAAGGATCTATAGGCTATTAAATACCATAATAAATATGTATAATAAAAAATAAAAAATAATTCATATCAAGAACATTTCTCAAGGGGTTATACACAAATCATATGATCATATATCAAGAATGGGTCTCAAGGGGAACTCACTCACCCACAAGAAAACACATATCAAGCATGGGTTATCAAGCATAACCAAACATATTATGACAATATCATATGAAAGGAACTATATGGTAAGTAAATTCTTACCTCAAGCATGTCTTCATCAATATCTAGGTTTATTAGAAGAATTGTTACATGAACTGAAATCGCACACCAATGGGAACAAGCTCACATGCCAAGAACTCCAAGAACCAATTTCAATCAAACATGATAAGGGTTATTGAGTAAGGTGGAGAAGAGGAAAAAGACAAGGGTATAATAAACGCTTACCCAACATTAAATTTTCATTAATGATAATATTTGATCCAAGTTGAAGTAGTAATAACTTCATAACACATGGAAAATGATAAGTGAAGATATTTAAGGCTCATATGAGTCTGAATCAATAAGAACAACCTCATTCCACGTTCATTCCAAAATGAATAGAATAAATTCATCCAAACCAAGAAATACTCACCAAATTTCTTTGTCAAAACACCCCAAACTAGAATAATGAACAAAGAAGGATGAGATGAGGTCTTGTATCAACTTAATGCAGATAAAATCATGCTATAAAAGGAAGAAATTAGGCTTCGATGAAAATCACACATGATCTGAACCGAGGTATTCCATGCGTCTAGAAATTCATTAGGAAAATGAGGAATTAATATGAGAAGGGGGATGATTCAATTAATAGGGGTTGTAAATGATTAATGAATACATTTAAAACCCCACATTTAATCCACAAACATTTCCCCTTTGATTTGGTTGAGATCTGTGAATAAATTCAAACATTTATTACATTTCAAAGTCATCCCAACAATCACCATGAACTACATAATGGCTTGACCATGAACATGGTGTTCTTGAACATGTCAGCCTAAAAAATCTTCCACTAGGGTGTGTTTCTAACACCCAGTGCTTATTTCTCACACCACAGCCTCCAAAATGGACTGATAAGAATTTTTACCCTATTTTTTTAATATAAGATCACATCAAAGCCAAAATGGATTTTACCAGGGAATAGTGTTGGCTGGTTTGAACCAAAAATAACCTCAGACACACAATTTTAATATTCCTAAACCTTAAAGTCATTATAGAAACAATATTCAACTATTACAAGGTTTGAAAACACCACTTAAGATATTTGGTAACTTACATTAACATAACCACAACAAATTAGGGTGTTGTAATTATCCCCCTCTAAGGACTTCTCAACCCTATGAAGAATATCTAGAGTAGACCTCAAATAATTCTAGCCATTTCATCTGAACATCAGACTCTTAATCCAAAGTTTTCTCCTAAAGCCATAAATGCCTCTATAAGATTCAAACAAGTCGTGGCATTTTCCCCTGTAAAACTTTATTGCTCCAGTATATGATTCACATTGGGCACTCCATAATAAATGAATCTAGTTCTAACTCAATGTACTTGAAGTATATAACATGAATAGGATTATGAATTCACATCTAAAGTTGAGATATGTAGAACATATCATTCAAGCCTCAGTAACACCGAGGAAGACCCAAATTGGAACTCGTTGTCCCTATATGCTTGACGGTCTCAAACAGTCCAACAAACCTTAGATTTAGATTTCGTTGCATTCAATGATGTCAATTACCCAACTAAGGATTCATCCACAAGAAAAACATGTCACCTACCATAACAACAGCTACACTCTATCTCAATTCCCCTTCACCAGGCTCAGTCCCACAACAGGTGCCTCACCCACCTCGTGCCAAAAAAGTAGTGAGTGAAAAGGTCAACCATAGAGAGCCTCATAGGGTTCCATCTAGATAGAATCCTAATAACTATTATTATAATAAAAAAACTCTAAGGATATAAGTGAATTTAATGATCTTCTATAGTCTATGGTATAAGCTCAAATCGTATACTTAAAAATCTACATTATCCTCTTAGACTGTCCATCTGTTTGGGGGTGATATACCATGCTCAATATTAGCTAAGTACCTAGAGTTTTATACAATATTTTCCATAAATATGATGTAAAATGTGTATATATATTTGATACAATGATCAAGTGAACTCCATGAAGATATATAATCTCATGGACCTAAATCTTTCTCAAATAATCTATAGATGGGGTCTCCCATATGGGTAAGAAATTTTCCACCTTAGTCAGCAGATCTACTATCACCCATAAAATATCAAAACTTCTTAAGGTCTTTGATAGCCCTATCATAAAATCCGTCATGAAATATTCCCATTTTCACAAGGGAACTAGAAGGGGTTACGTATACCACAAGGATCTTAATGCCCATCCTTTACTTTTTGGAAAGTAAGGCATGACAAAACAAAACTACTGATATCCCTTTTCATACCTAGACATTAAAAATGTCATCTGATGCCATGATATATCTTCATTGACCTATGATTCACTACCCACATTAAAACATGAGATTATCCCATCAGTACTTCCCTCAATAAATCTAGAATTACCAACTTATCATGAACATTGATCATGTCATCATTAATTAAGGACCATCCTGGAATAGAATCATCCCCCTCCAAGTATTCATGCATCACCACACACTCAGTGCCTAACATTAGGGCCTATTTCACATGGTCCACCAAAGATGATTTTATAACTAGAGGATCATAAATCATCACACCCTAATTTTTTGATGCAACCATAAAAAATTCCTCTATCAACCTCTTTATATCCCACTCCTCCTATTAAGTCCACTCTCCAAGCTCCTAAATCACCAGTGTTTTCTTACTAAGAGAATCTACAATGGAATTACCGTTCCCTAGAGAATAATCCATCTCAAAATTTAATGTCTACAAATACTCTACATAATTCCTTTATATAAAATTTATATATCACTAGTAGAATATATATCAGAGGAATTTTTGGTCTATGAAAACAAAAAAAAACTCTCATCGAAGATATAACCTCACTTTCAATTTAGAGAATGGAAAAAATCTTCCAAATCTAAGTCTTTCATCAAGTAATTCTACTCATGGGGTCATTGCTAACATAACCCATAAGAAACTATATAGTCCCACTGTATCATCATAGCTCCCAAACTAACTCTTAATGCATCATGGTAAACTAAATAACTAATCCCATGTTTTTTTAAATCTAACACCAAGGTTATATTAAAACTTTTCTTTAACACTAGGAAAAACTATTCACAATGATCTTTCCACATGAACTTCACTCTATTATTTGTGAGTTCAGTCATATGTGATTTTAGACATGACAAGACATGTATAAAGTTTCTGTAATATCCAACCAATCCAAAGAATCTTCTTATCTTGAATATATTCTTAGGGTGATTCCAATACATCATATCCTCTATCTTCTACGAGTTCATAAAATTATAGCCTCTAACACTCCATTCCCTATGAAACACAGCTCCTAAATCCAAAATTTACACATCTATATATTTTCATAAATATGATGTGCACAAAGTGTCCTCAATACTATCTTAAGATGCATGGAATACTACTCTAAGGTTTTTGAAAATATGAGTATTTCATCATTGAACAACTTGAAGATTGAGTCAAGTTATGTGTGAAATGTCTTGTTCATGAGTTTCATATACATCATTACAGAATTCAACAAAATAAACGGCATCACTAAAAACACATATAGACCATACCTGATCTTAAACTTCGTACTTGGTATGTCTTCCTCCCTAGCTCAAATTTTATTATTTATTAAACATAGTTCAATCTTGGAAATCCAAAATAACTTACACCACGTTGTGGTGTTGGTCGTTTTAAACCAAAAAAATCTTCCAAAACCCACATTTAAGCTTCCAATGACAACCATGGAATTCCAAACCCAATATTAAACCATCAAAAGGTTTTAAAACATCATATAAGACATGTCAGAACATAAATTAACATAACCTCAAAAAACAAGGGTGTTACACTTCATAAGTAATTTTAATCCACTGTAGATGTGTAAACTTATTATCCCATAAGAAATAATCTCTTTTAACTTAAGAAAGATTTATATAAAAGTTAGGTTTATATATCAATCTTTCTATAATATAATTTTCAAATATTTATATTGAATAAAATAACATGTTATATAACTTATAACCATACTATAACCTTTGTTCAAATTTATATACAATAATCATGGATTTAATCTCTTAATTAACTATATTAAATAATAAATTGAATCTTTTAAAATATATGGAAATATCAAATTTATTAAAATAAGGTATACATAACCATGAAGTAATTGGTTTCTTCTCTAAAACATTGAACTGAAATTGTAGCCTAATTCTTTCCTCATATTTATTAATATAAATTCTATAATGTTATCATAGTTATTTTAATAAAACCAAAAAATATTTTTTGCACTATAATTATAGTAACTTCTCAATTATTCCATCAGAAAATATAGATAAATGATGTATTAGTTACAGAAACTATAGTGTAATATTAAAAATTATAGTGTGGCTTGAATCCTCCTTAACTCCAGTAGTAGAAAAAAGTTATACTTTGAACCATGTTAAGAGGTTATGATGTAGTATGATAAATTACAAAACACTTCTTCAAAATATACCGTAAAATATTTTGAGTGTTTGTTGCATACAATTCCATCTTTAATTCTCTATTCTCTATATTTCACAAAGTCTTTAGAACTCATTCTCAAAAACAATGGAATATATTACATTATAATGATCATGTCATATTAATAATGTATTCTATAATAACTTAATTATTATTTAATTATTATATAATTACATTTAACTAAATCCCCTCAAGAAAATATTATTATGTTTAGAAATATCATTTTTATCATGATTTTCTATTTTTTCATGATTTCCTTTCCATTAACACCTATATATCTATACTCAAACCAAATTAAATCCATGAGTATGTTATAAATAATTACAACATGAAAACAAGTTCAAAACTTATGAATCAATGGCTTAAGAAACTAGTACATATTATTATCCCAATGAAAGAGTTATCTAAACCAAACATTATTGAATATTGTAGTTTTTATAAGAGAACTCAATATCTTGGTGTAAAAAAATTACATTGACCAATTATCATTACCTTAATAATTCCTTTCATATCCACTTTTTCAAAATATTTTCAAGTTATATTTAATTAGTTTTAGATTGAAATGGTTTAAAAGAATAAAACCATTGTGGTTCACTAAACATGTATCTAGAGAAATTTAATGTAATTATAGAAATGAAACCACATCATGTTCAGGATCAAAAAATGTTGTGGTTATAATAAAATCACTACGATTTAATATGAAAATGTATTTTTGATTTTTTAAGGGTTAAAATTTCAATCATGGTTTTTGAATTTTTGGTTGACTGAGATGAACTATGCTATGGTGTTGGTAATCACATCATATTCTATGCATTTATACTAATAAATAAAGTTTCACTTGGATAAAAAACATAATATAGTCACCTAAACATTTTTTAGAGAATTAATGAGAGAAAATGAGTGCTTTTTAATATAGAATGAGTGCACACATTAATGGTGGATCAAGAGAACTTGTGGTGGGTGATAAAGATCATTGCATTGTAAATCTAATATTATTATTGATCTTATGTTTGATTTTTTATAATTCGTAAATTTCATAATGAGTAGAAGACATACATTTATTTTTTGGGGACATCAATTATATAAGTTCAAATTTCAACCTCTTTACCATAAATTATTTTATAACATCTTGACCTAGACTACTAGAATAGTACCAGACTGGTCGAGCCACGTGATCTCAAGAGCACCTTTATATAAACTCGAGGTTGTTGACTAAAATAAGGGTTTAATAAACTCAATGGAAATATTATACCCTATTGTTTCATAGTAAAAATATCTAGTAACTAATGAACCATCCATAAGGAAGACAATATCAAAGTACATAAAAAGGATTTAAAGTGGAAATCTTACTATAATAGGATTATATCCATGCTATAAAAAATGTGCATTTAAGTCACATAGTCGTACGATATATGCGAGACCACCCAAAGTTCAGTTATATAATCTCCACTAACTCATCTACCTATACAAGGGCCATCACCAAAACCTAGAAGCCAATCATTAGATCTTCACATGAACCAAGGTTCCCATTCTTTGTGTGATCGTAACATTCAGTAGGTCACCACCAATGGTGTCCCTAATAAAAGAAGTATATATGTGTATGCATGTATTGAATGAAAATAATCTATATAATCACATTCCAACACCATTCATCCCATTGGATGCTCAAGGGGCCACCCTAACAGTCAATGCATGCATGTTTTGGCCTATTTTTGAATGGGACAATGCTACCATAATCTGAACACAACATGAGTGTGAATTAACTATCACCACTCATTTCCATAATTAACGGTGAATGATTTTTCACTATAACAGAACATATAGGTGAGTGATGCATCACCAACACATCATTAAACTTTAAAAATATATCAGCTACACATATCTAAGATGAAATATACATCACAAATCACATAAATGAAGGTAGAGGATGTACCACCCAAATAATCATAGTGAATATTTTATCCCCAGGTGACTGATTTGTCACCATAGTATAATAGAGAAAATGATTCATCACCTAGTGAACAATATATCACCATACTAAAATAGGGTGAATAATGTATCATCTGGTGAATGATGTATCAATATACAATAAAATAGTGAATGATGTTTTTCTAGGTGAATGATGTATCACAACACAACAATAGGGTGAATGATGTACTATTAGGTGAATGATGTATCATTACACAACAAAAAAGGTGAATATATCACCATGTGAATGATGTATCATCATACAAAAAAAGGGTAAGAAATGTAACACTTGGTGTATAATGTATCACCATAATATAATAGGGTGAAAAATCTATCTCCAATCATATAATATGGTAGATTGATATAGCACTATAATTATCAATGGAGAGAATTATATATCATTAGCTATAGAACAACAAATAAATGTTATATCACTAACTAACAGGAATTCTAAAAAAATAATCACCAAAAGAATAATAATTTAAATGAGTGGTTAATAATTTAAACACATAATATATCATCACTTCATAGATCCATGGTGAATTAACTATCACCCAAGGTATCGACCCCATAAACTTATTTTTTTACTAGGCTACCCATGCCCATAACATGTACCTAGAACAAAAATATAAATCTCATCCTCCCATGGAATGGATTTGGATACCATAAAACTCACATGTATCTCAAGTATCATACCTTAGTGGCACTTTCTATGCTCAAGTCACATCACATATTGTAGATTTTCACTTATCCTAATGAAACAAATCTTTAAACTATCAAAGGCCACTCATGAACACCATACAAAGCTCACCACATAAATAGTCACAATGAAACCCCTCATATTTCATTCTCTAAGTGTCACATAACATTTTCAAAGAAACATTTCTATCGTATTTCATGTGCTCATCCCATAAATTTAAAGGTATCTATCATGATCATGATGTCCCTTACTCATCACGAAAGAAGAAGGTAACCATATTTTATTCCACTTTAGTTCATTTCCACATGTCTATTTTAACTTTATATCATATAGTTGATCCCACAACATCTCAAAGGCTCCCTAGAGGCCTTGTTGTAGCTGATTGTTACAATTAACAAGACCTACCTTGGTAATTAGACCACATCTCAATGTTAGACACTTACCATGGGTTTAATTCTATCTAAGTTATTCATCTCACATAGTGATATAGATATCAACAATTTTATAGTATCCACTCATCACTTGATTGATTTATAAGAGTCAAACACAAATCACTAATCATACCTCACATAAGTGAAACCACTCACAATCTCAGTTTGTGCCACTTTAACCCACTAAATCTTGATTAACAATAAAAAATATATTCAACACCAAAAATAAAGTAATATTTGGCCCCACCTACCTCAATAAAAAATTTATCCCCTTAAACCAGGTTCTCTCCACCCTCAACTAAGAAAACTCCAAGAACCATTATCTACAACGACCCGTAACTCATCCAAGATAATTATAAATTAATTATAAAAATATCAAAATTAATTTACCTAATTAATCCATAATTATTAAATTAGAAATAAATTAGGTATAACTCATTGTATAGTTTAATGAAACTAAAACCATGATTAATGAGGTTTAGATCACTCTTGGAAGACCCCTAATACCATTACCGGCCAAAGCCCAAACACATCTAACCAAAAAAAATTAAAATAACTTCAAATTCAATTAGAGACCAAATAATAATCATGTAAGAGGGTTTTCTTCAGCAGAACCGTAATAAACCATGTGAATTCATCCTCTTAGGTACTCCTCTAGCCTCTATAAGTAAACAACACCATGCATTGACCCTATTTCACCATGCTCTAGGGGAATCAGTACCCAATCCAAAAATATTACCCACTAAAATCAAAGAATAATAGAGGGGAATAAATAATTGGTAAATAGGAGATAAATCAAACAAAATCTACATGAATAACTATAAAAACATATCAAATCGAACAAAAATGGGTATGGGAGAGGGAGGGGGATTCAGCATCCCCTTAATTCAACCAATTTTAAGAGAAGACACATGATTAGGGTATTAAAGTGGGGGTGTAATAATAATTATACCCCTATTTTAAAAAAACACCTAGGTGCGATCCTATTCCTGGTGTAGGTCATTAGTCACTCAATGTACCCATACAGGGATAAGTCCCCTAACATCACCACCGGGCACCTGGTTCCACCCAACCAGGTATGTGGTGGCTCACTATATCCACCAAAATTTATTTTTTATGTCCCCTTGAACCTTAAAAACTCACTTAGGGACTCCTCCTCTAATTCTACCACATCATAATCCTCTTATTCAATATTTAAAAAGCATTTACACATGATAATTATCAATATGAATTTAATAAATTGAAATGGACCTCAGTTCATATCTCATCATAGCCTAGAATTACTTTGATTCCTTCAACACCATTCGATGTGGGTCATTACAACCTCCTCACCATAACACTTCTTTCCCCTAATATGTCATTTTATACATCTCCCATAAACCTCCTTGGTACCAATATCAGATTCCGAACTCTAAATCTGATTCATGTTGGTTATAGTCATGATGATACTGCACTCAAACTATAAAAACTACTAATAACCTCATAATGTCGATAAATCAATATCACCATAACATTAGTCATATTCTGAATGATGTATTCTTACCCTTATATAGGTTATCCCACTTTATTGCTTGTGAAACTTTCTAGACAATATCCCATCACACCAACTATCTCTAAAAACCACAAAGGTCCACACAGTATAGCACCAACTAATTTAACTAACTCTTTGATGATTCCCCTCTCTTAGTATAATTAGTGTATTTCCAATTTTTCAAGATCATATTCAATTTTTAAATGTCAATAGTCTACACTAGACTATCTCCAACTCGATGCCACACTTGAGCGTCTCCTGGTTATTGACATTAGAAATTGTAGTCTCACCCATTATACCATACGCATACCATGGATACTTTCTCTATCGGATGTGAAATCAAACATTCCATGAGTACCGACATTCCATAAACCCCATCACCCAACTATTTGGTTACCCAAAATTCATACTCAACCATTCCATTATACCATAACCTACAACCATCATCCATCAATTACCAACTCCATGGAATCAATGTCATTATCACAGATCGATACCCATATATAGTGAAATTCCCATTTACTGAATGTAGCTTTGCCACATACATTAAAGTGCTAACACTCATCCTTAATGAATCCCAATTCAAGTTTTCTATATGCATCACTCTTTAAACCCGTTATAATAATAACTAAAACTAGGGTCAAAATTAAAATTTTATGGGGTTCTCCCTACCATAAATTTTTTCCATTTCTAAAATTGGAGCATGATCCTGACCAAATATAATTTATCATCACACTACTCCCCCATTCCTACTCTTTTTAAACTTCCATCAGCATGTTAATAGTTTCACTATATCATTGGCATCTCACCTTCCATGGTTGAGACAATATCTAGGTTCCATAAGACTATACTAGCCCCAAGTCCCTCAACATTCCATAAAAATCCTAGTGGTTCTTAAATCACCATATATCATATTCATCAATAAGACACTGATCATTAATCACATATAAAAATTATCTTTACTACCCATACTCATCATAACCCATCGTTCATCACCAATGAATCAACACTTGACCAATTCTAGATAATCACTTTCTCTCACACACTCTTGACATAATTTTTGTATGAATAGCCTACTTATCCATTAATCAACAATAACAAGGGACTCCACAGTTCCCAAGGGTCATATCAAACATGAACACATCCCAAAATAGATCATCCACCAATCAATCAATATACCATGCCCGTTCTTTAGTAGTCAGGAATACTGAGGGGTCATAGATTCCATCATAAACTATAATCACTTTTCAAGGTCATATATAAATCTCAAAAGGACCAAAACAACACAAAAATTTAACCAATTCCAAAACTAATAGGTCTCCCATGCATTGGAAATAGTATCATGACTTATCCCCTAAACTCAAGTGACCCACATATAGATCTCTCTCTATCTCTTAAATATTTCACAAATCCTTTCAATATGTATGTACAACATTTCAGAAAAGGTCAATCATGACTATTTTTTCCAACCTCCCTCGCTTTAAAAGATCTTGGGTCATATTGTCCCACATTCCATGTGGAGAGTGTGGAATTTCCTATCATGTTTTCATGGAAAGAGAGTTTCTAGTGAACTACTCTCACAATGTTTCTAGTGAAATACTCTTAAAATGGTTCAGAACATTCACCCAATGAATCAATGTACCAAGGTTATATTAAAACTTTTCTTCAACTCTAGGAAGTACTATTCACAATTATCTTTAAACATGAACTTCACTCTCTTATTTGTGAGTTCAGTCATTTGTGATTTTAGACACGACAAGACATGTATAAAGTTTCTATAATATCTAACCAATCCAAGGAAGCTTCTTATCTTGAATATATTCTTAGGGTGATTCCAATACATCACAACCTCTATATTCTACGAGTTCATAGAAATCACAGCCTATGACACTCCATTCCCTATGAAACACAGCTCCTGAATCCAAAATTTACACATCTACATCTTTTCATAAATATGATGTGCTCAAAGTGTCCTCAATGCTCTCTTAAGATGCATGGAATACTACTCTAGGGTTTTTGAAAATATGAGGATTTCATCATTGAACAACTTGAAGAATGAGTCAAGTTATGTGTGAAATGTCTTTTTCATGAGTTCCATGTACATCATTAGAGAATTCAACAAACTAAACGGCATCACTAAAAACTCATATTGACCATACCCAATCCAAAACTTCATACTTGGTATGTCTTCCTCCCTGGCTCAAAGTTGATTATTTCTTAAACATAGTTCGATCTTGGAAATCCAAAATGAATTACACCATGTTATGGTGTTGATCGTTTAAAACCAAAAAAATCCTCCAAAACCCACATTTAAGCTTCCAACGAAAACCAAGGAATTCCAAACCCAAGATTTGACCATAAAAAGGTTTTAAAACATCACTTAAGACATGTCAGAACATAAATTTACATAACCACAAAAAACAAGGGTGTTACACTTCATAATAAATTTTAATCTGCTATAGATGTGTACACTTATTATCCCATAAGAAATCATCTCTTTTTACTTAAGAAAGATTTATATAAAAGTTAAGTGTATATATCGATCTTTATATAATATAATTTTCAAATATTTATATTGAATAAAATAACATTGTATATAACTTATAAACATACTATAACCTTTGTTCAAATTTATATCCAATAATCATGGATTGAATCTCTTAATTAACTATATTAAATAATAAATTAAATCTTTTAAAATATATAGAAATATAAAATTTATTACAATATGGTATACTTAACCGTGAAGTAATTGGTTTCTTCTCTAAAACATTGAACTGAAATTGTAGCCTAATTCTTTCTTCATATTTATTAATATAAATTCTAGAATGTTATCATAGTTATTTTAATAAAACCATGAAATATTTTTTGCACTATAATTATAGTAACTTCTCAATTATTCCATCAAAAAATATAGATAAATGATGTATTAGTTATAGAAACTACAGTGTAATACTAAAAATTATAGTGTGGCTTGAATCCTCCTTAACTCCAGCAGTAGAACAAATTTCTAATTTGAACCATGTAAAGAGTATATGATGTTGTAAGATAAATTACAAAACTCTTCTTCAAAATATACCATAAAATATTTTGAGTGTTTGTTTCATACAATTTCATCTTTACTTATCTATTATTTATATTTCACAAAGTCTTTAGAACACATTCTCAAAAACCATGGAATGTATTACATTATAATGATAATGAAATATTAATAATGTATTCCATAATAACTTAATTATTATTTAATTGTTATATAATTAAATTTAACTAAATCCCCTCAAGAAAATATTATTATGTTTAGAAATATCGTTTTTATCATGATTTTCTTTTTTTTTCAAGATTTCATTTCCATTTCTACCTATATAGCTCTACTCAAACAAAATTAAATCCATGAGTATGTTATAAATAATTACAACATGAAAACAAGTTCAAAACTTATGAATCAATGGCTTAAGAAACTAGTACATATTATTATCCTATTGAAAGAGTTATCTAAACTAAACATTATTGAATATTGTAGTTTTTATAAGAGAACTAAATCTCTTGGTGTAAAAAATTTACATTGACCAATTATCATTACCTTAATAATTACTTTCATATCCAATTTTTCAAAATATTCTCAAGTTATGTTTAATTAGTTTTAGATTGAAATGGTTTAAAAGAAGAAAACCAGTGTGGTTCACTAAACGTGGATCTAGAGAAAGTTAATTTAATTCTAGATATCAAACCACATCATGTTCAGGATCAATACATGTTGTGGTTATAATAAAATCACTAAAATATAATATGAAAATGTATTTTTGATTTTTTTAAGGGTTAAAATTTAAATCATGGTTTTTGAATTTTTGGTTAACTAAGATGAAATATGCTATGGTGTTGGTAAGAACATAATATTATATGGATTCCAACTAATAAATAAATTTTCACTTGGATAAAAACATAATATAGTCACCTAAACATTTTTTAGAGAATTAATGAGAGAAAATGAGTGGTTTATAATATAGAATGAGTGCACACATTAATGGTGGATCAAGAGAACTTGTGGAGGGTGATAATGATGATTACATTGTAAATCTAATCTTATTATTGATCTTATGTTTGATTTTTTATAATTCATATAGTTTATAATGAGTAGAAGATATACATTTATTTTTTGGAGACATCAATTATATAAGTTTAAATTTCAACCTCTTTACCTTAAATTATTTTGTAACATCTTGACCTAGACTACTAGAACAATATCAGACTGGTCGAGCCACGTGATCTCAGGAGCACCTTTATATAAACTCAAGGTTGTTGACTAAAATGAGGGTTTAATAAACTAAATGGAAATATTATACCCTATTGTTTCATAATGACAATATCTAGTAACTAATTAACCATACATAAGGAAGATAATATGAAAGTATATAAAAAGGATTTAAAGTGGAAATCATACCATAATAGGAATATATCCATGCTATAAAAAAATGTGAATTTAAGTCACATAGTCGTACAATATATGTGAGACCACCCAAAGTGTAACACCCGAGAATTTTATGTTATCAAAGGAATCTTTTTCTACACAACACTTGCTTGGCTTGCTTTACACGCAATCGCGACCTTCCTCGATAGCTTGCGTCGTACGCAATATCGAGTTTCACTAAACAACAATATGCTATTAAAACTAGCCGTTATGAATAGTAATAACAACTTTTTGAAATTTTATAAATTTTATTTTTCAAAATGGACTTCATTTTTGGACTCAGAATATCGAAATTAGCCTAGGGTGAAATTTTGGTATTTTTCTGAAAACTTTCAATTTTTGATGAATAGTGAAACCACTAAGTGGTAGGTTAAAAACTGAATTTTGCATAAAACTTAATTTTACCACTTCTGTGAATGGAATTTCGAAAATCCGACAGACACGGTTGATATCAGTAAGTAAAATGTGGTTCAATGAGATAAAAATAATTTTTTGGTGAATAGTAACTTTTTACTTTTTTTACCGTGGTTAATAGTAAATAGGGTAACTAAGGGTAAATATGATATTACTATTACCCTAACACATGTCCTAATTCTATTGGATAAGTTTAATTCGACCAAAAACAACCTTATGAATAAAATATGACCATTTAGGCCCACTTGGATTATTTTTAATATGGGGTTATACATAAGATAAATTCGACTATAAATATTCATTAGAAAGATAAAAAGATTTCCTACATAATGGTATTTTATTTTAATTTTTAGACATTAAATAATTTATATTATTTATGACACAATGACGATGCAGTAATTATCTTATTAATGAAATATTGACATAATTGATGTTATAAACACCAAAATAAATGTAATTTGAGACTTTTTATGAATTACACTAATTTTCTAGGTTACTATGATATATTAATGTTGATTTAATCAACTTAGTTCGAACATATAATTCTGTTATGACTTTCACAAAAATCATATATCAAATAGTGTCAAAATTGACACAAAATAGTTTTTAAATCAAATATTATATTATTAATTGTTATTTTATTCCTAAAAATCTGAGGTTCGGCCAAATGACTTAGATAAGGATATATATATTAATAATAAACAATTTGGGATTCTTTTGGCATGTTATAGTAAGTGTATTAACCATATAGTGAAAGAAAACAAAAAGACACGGTAAAAGTTAAATTATTTAACTTAGAGTTAAATCTAATTGATAAGGTTGAAATAATTCCCTAAACTTGTCTAAATCCTATTGGTTGATAGTATTTCGACCCATACCCACTTTAGCTTCGAAATAAGACCCTTTGGAACCATTATAAACCGATTTTGACTTTAATATAAAATAATATTTTGAGATATTCCTAAGGTGCCCCTCTCCTCCCTTATAAAAGGGCACCTCCTCCCCCTCCTCCTCACACCAAATTGAGCACTCAAGATCGGCCAACCCCTGCCATTTTCTCCTCTCCACTTCCCTAGAATAATCCTAGAGGTCCTGGTCTTCTTCAAAGACCAATCTTATTTCCCTAAGTGGAGGATTCAAAGAGGCGTTCCAAAGAAGAGGTAATATCCATTACCGATCTTTTCAATTTCTTTCTTCTTCAACTTCTTCTTCTTTAGTTGTTTCATGATAAAGTAATAACATAAGTATTACTTACATACTGATATGTTATTATAAATATGAAACAACCCTAATTCACCTTCTATCCATCCCATGGAAAAATGAAATCACCGCGCGTGCGTACGTACGGAATACCGTCTCCACGCCGTGGTGTAATCTATTTTCCACCATCACTTTACAAGGATGGGTATAATGGTGTAATGAGTAGATATTTATGATTATTATTAAGTAATATTTATACTGAAATAATATATATATACTCCAATACAATTCCACGATCATAGGAATGATATCATCACTCGTGCGTACGTACGGAATACCGTCTCCACGATGTGATGCGACTCGTTCTACATGATCATCATTACATAGTAATTATATAAATGAATTGAATGAATAAATATGATATATGTTACACTAATACCATTCTGGATATAAGGTATCTATAACCTTAAAATAAGAATAAGAATTTATTCGACAAAACACGCATAAGAACAAAAGGCAATAAAGACCCGAGTAACAAGTAACAATGAAATATTACTAATAAGAAGCTAAGAATATGACCATATATGATATCATATCAATATGTATGATTCTGGAATAAGTCAATAACATTATTTAAACCATTATACAGGAGCTTCGGACACGTACAAAGCAAATCGGACCTAAGGTAAGGGAAATATCACAATCTCATTTTTATCCGAGATTGTTTATACTTTGAAATTTACTGGGGTGTATTTTATCATCCACATCCATGTTTCCTCAATATGTAATATTATTTCCATTCACCTAAAATTTTTTAAATCCTATTTTACCCTTCGGTGAGTTTTTAGTAAAAGATATGAAAGGAATCTTTTGTCGTTTTTCGTACGAGGTACTTTTTGACTTTTCCGACAAAAGTACAAAGAATGTTTTTTTAACTTATACGGCATGAATGGATTTTTAAAACATTATTTCCAAGAAGCTTCCTTTACAAGTTTTCAAGTTTATTTTTAATCAACTTATTTAAGTTTAAAATTTTATGACATGTTAAGAAAGGAAAAGTGTTTTTGAAGTAGAAAGGATATTTTCCTCAAGAATGGAGTTCAAGTATTTTATCAAAATTATTTTCCATCTAAGATAATAAAAGGGTTCTGTTTTTATCCCTATTATTACATTGGTTTGATTATTTTGTGATAGAAATATTTTTATGAATTCCTTTATCTTATATGAATTGTTTTATGATGTCATGTTGTTTAAGAATCCCATTTTTATTACATGGGTTACGTTATGATGTATGGTTTATGATTATGTGGCACACATAAGAAAGGATTCATTATAAGATGGGTGGGACCTATATCTCCCTCCAATGCATTGGGTAAAGATGTTATATCTCATGAGATAGACAGGGCTGGAATGGTAGGTTATACCGGTTCAGTGAAATAGGACTGGAACGAGGGTGACTCGGTATAGAAAGGGACTCTGTCCACTAAGATAGTCTTGGCAATGAGTCATGACTAACAAGAAATGATTTTCCATGATTATGTGTGCATGACACAAAGTTTCAAGTTTCATTTTTATGATTATGGGGATCTCATTTTCACTTCTATGATTTATTCCATGTTAAGATATTATGATCTCTTTTGCAGGTTATGATTTTCAAAAAGATATGATATGATTTTTATTTCCTTTATTTGCCCTTGCTGAGCATTTGAGCTCACCCTTTTATGTTTTCTTTTCCCCAGGTCAGGAAGATGGATATTAAGTAGAATATGCTAAAAGGGACCCTAGATATGATGAAATAAATGGGAGACACTGTAGAAGATTTATGACCCAGTTGTTTATGTTTCCCAGTTTCTAAAGACACTATACATATGCGGTCCTTTGTGGTTTTGTCATATGTTGTAATAAGTGTGCTTCAATTTTGAAGTATTAACAATGTATGTAAAGTATGGGTTGTTATAGTTGGTATCAGAGGAAAGGTATAGTCAACCTTTGGAAACTAGGATGTGAAAGCCTTAGTAAGAACCCTAAGGATAAGTCTAAGCATAGAACACAATCTTAGTGTTTTAGAAATGGCCATGAATACCCTAGGATAAAACCTTAAGTTTGAAATTTTATCCTTGATTATGTGGTTTTCCTATTATAATTAGTGTTGCTCACACTATTCTTCTTGGTTTTAGTTAATGGCTGTAACCCGAAGGAACCGTGTTAATGCGGAATGCGATGGGCAATGCAATGATTGTCCCCCTGAGCAACCAAACGATATGGGAGCTGGAATGCAAAATCTTGTAGCCATGCTCACACAACTTTCTCAAGTTATGAATCATGCAGGACTTCCAAACGAGCAAAGGAAGGAGAAACATTCTGTTGAATCCTTCATGAGGCAGCGTCCACCTTCTTTCAGCGGGTCTACTGATCCATTAGTTGCTGAACAATGGATTAGTACTACTGAAAAGATATTTTCAGTTCTTCAATGTTCTGAGCATGATAAAGTCATCCTAGAAGTGTATCGTTTGGAAGGAGATGCTGATCAATGGTGGAATCTTATTAAGAATATGAGGCAAAGGGATGAAATTGAGTCTATGGAATGGGACGAGTTCAAGAACTTATTTTTCAATAAGTACTTCCCCCGTATTCTCCGAACAAAGATGGAGAAAGAGTTTCTTGAACTGAAGCAAAGGGATGATGAATCCGTTGGTACCTATGAAGCAAATTTTACAAGACTTGCAAGGTACGCTTCTGGTATTATTATCCAACCTGAGAGTAATATCGATCGATTCTTTAGTGGCTTAAAACCAAGTCTTCGAAGGGAGTTAGCCATAAGGGACTTCAATAGCTACGAGGAAATCGTTCGATGTGCTCTCAAAGTCGAGATGGAGATTGGAGTAACCCATCAGTCACATGGGTTTGATAAGAAGAGGAAGATGGAATTCAAAGGAAAATCTAAAGAGCACACTGAAAAGAAGATGAACATTCCCTTATGCTCAAAGTGTGGAAAGAAACATGGAGGGAGTTGTCTTAAAGGGACAAGTAAATGTTTTAAATGTGGAAAGGAAGGTCATCGGGCATTTGAATGTCGCGATAATGGGAAGAAGATGTCTAATGATGCAAACAAAGGAAGGGATACACAGAATGAACCTACTACACTTCAATGTTTCAAGTGCAAGGAGATGGGGCATTATGCCAATCAATGCCCAAATCCAAGGGTTGATGATGATGGTCAACGTCAACAAAATCTTAAGGCTAAAGACAAAGGAAAGTCACATGAAATTTCTATCAGCGATGTGGAGTACGATAACGAAGTGGTGAAAGGTACACTTACCATCCACTCTAAAGTAGCAAATGTTTTATTTGATTATGGATCCACCCACTCTTTTATTTCTAAAGAATTTTCTAAGGGTATCACCATATTACCTCAACAATTAGATGTTGAGTTAGCTGTGACAACACCTAATGGCACAACAGTCGCATCAAAAGTTTATAATTCTTCTCCGATTGAAGTTTGTGGGAAAGTGCTTCCTGCAAATCTTGTGATCCTTCCTTTAGTGGAATTTGATGTGATTCTTGGCATGGATTGTCTTTCTCTACATGGAGCTCATATCAATTGCCAAAGAAGGGAAGTCACATTTCATATTCCAGATCAATCTACGATCGTCTATCAATGCAAGGATGAACATAACCTTCCAGTGGAAATTCCTTCCATCTTATGGGTCTTGATTCCACTAAATGAAGGTTATTTATCTCAAATGGTTGGTGAGAAACTCACGATTAAGAATATTCCCATTGTACGGGAGTTTGATGATATCTTTCCGGATGAATTACCGGGTCTTCCACCAAATCGTGAAGTTGAGTTTTCAATAGAACTCGTACCGGGCACTTTGCCAATTTCAAAGACACCTTATAGAATTGGCCCAAATTGAGTTGCAGGAATTTAAGAAGCAACTCCAAGAGAATCTTGATAAGGGATTCATACGCCCTAGTGCGTCACCTTAGGGAGCACCTGTTCTATTTGTTAAGAAGAAAGATGGATCAATGAGACTCTGCATTGATTATCGAGAACTTAACAAGATCACTATCAAGAACAAATATCATCTCCCACGCATTGATGACTTATTTGACCAACTATGCGGAGCTCAATACTTTTCCAAGATTGATCTTCGTTCGGGGTATCATCAATTAAGGGTCAAAAGGGAGGATATACCAAAGACGGCTTTCCGTACAAGGTATGGACACTATGAATTTATAGTGATGCCATTTGGTCTTACTAATGCCCCTGCTATCTTCATGGATCTAATGAATAGAGTCTTTAGAGACTATCTTGATCAATTTGTGGTAGTTTTTATAGACGATATTCTTGTCTATTCAAAGAGCAAGGAAGAGCATGAAGATCACTTGAGAATTATATTGAAGACCCTGAGAAAGGAGAAGCTTTATTCCAAATTTACCAAGTGTGAATTTTGGCTTCAAAAAGTTGCATTTTTGGGTCACATAATCTCAAAAGAGGGGATATCTGTGGATCCAGCAAAAACAGAGGTTATTGAAAGATGGTCAAGACCAACAACAGTAACTGAGATCCGAAGTTTTCTTGGTTTGGCTGGATATTATCGACGTTTTGTAAAAGATTTTTCACGATTATCTAATCCACTCACCAAGTTGACTTGGAAAGGAGTTAAGTTTGTCTGGACAGAGGAATGTGAAGAGAATTTCAAGGAGTTGAAAAGAAGGTTATCCAGTGCACCTGTGCTCACACTGCCTTGTAGTGGAGAAAGGTTTGTGATCTACAGTGATGCATCCAAGAAGGGATTGGGGTGTGTTCTTATGCAAAATGATATGGTGATAGCTTATGCCTCACGACAGTTGAAAATCCATGAGCAAAATTACCCAACACATGATTTGGAGTTGGCTGCGGTAATCTTTTCATTAAAGATTTGGAGGCATTACCTTTATGGTGAAAGGTGTGATATTTATACTGATCATAAAAGTTTAAAGTATATTTTCACACAAAAGGAGCTGAATATGCGTCAAAGAAGATGGTTGGAGCTGATTAAGGATTATGACTGCTCAATCCATTACCACCCTGGGAAAGAAAACAAGGTGGCAGATGCATTAAGTCGACAAGACCATGCTAGTTTATCCATGATGAGGATCACAAAAGATCCAATATTTATGGATTTAAAAAGGATGGATCTTGGAATTATAATGGAAGGGGAAAAATCTTATCTTTCTCAAATGAATGTTCAACCATCTATACATGCGAAGATTAAGGAGGCACAGAAAGAAGATGTCGAGTTACAAAAGAAGGTGAGAAATGTTCCTGAATTCAACCCTGATTGTGATGGGATAATAAAGTTCAAGAATCGGGTTTGTGTTCCTCCCATCCCCGAATTAAAGAAGGAGCTGCTGGATGAGGCTCATCGTTCTTCATTCTCTATTCATCCTGGAAGCACGAAGATGTATAGGGACCTGAAAGAGTACTTCTGGTGGGATGGCATGAAAAGAGATGTTGCTGAATATGTCTCTCGATGCTTGGTTTGTCAACAAGTTAAAGCTGAGAGACAGAAGTCTAAGGGGATGTTACAACCATTACCCATACCCGAATGGAAATGGGAAAACATCACTATGGACTTTGTCACAGGACTTCCTAAAACATCCAAAGTCAATAATGTTATTTGGGTCATAGTTGATCGTCTTACAAAGTCTGCACACTTCATTGCTATTAGAGAGGATTTCTCTCTAGATCAGCTTGCCAGGATATATGTAAAGGAAGTGGTAAGATTGCATGGAGTACCACATTCTATTATATCTGATCGGGATCCAAGATTTACCTCGAAGTTCTGGCGAAGTCTTCAGCATACTCTGTATACAGAGTTGAGTTTTAGCACTGCTTATCATCCCCAGACAGACGGTCAGTCTCAGAGAACAATTCAAACCCTAGAAGATATGTTGAGAGCTTGCTCTATGGATTTCAAGGGAGGTTGGGATCAACACCTACCTTTGGTGGAATTTTCTTATAATAATAGCTTTCACTCCAGTATTCAGATGGCTCCTTATGAATCTCTATATGGAAATAAATGCAGGACTCCAACTTGCTGGGATGAAGTTGGGGAATGAAAGCTATTAGGACCTGATCTCGTTGATGAAATGGCAGAAAAGGTTAGATCTATTCAACAACACATAAGAGCAGCTCAGAGTCGACAGAAAAGTTATGCCGACAACCGAAGAAAAGACCTAGAGTTTGAAGTGGGTGATAAAGTGTTCTTACAAATATCTCCCTAGAAGAGGGTTATGAGATTTGAAAAGAAGGGGAAGTTGATCCCTAGATATATCGGTCCTTTCGAAATACTGGATCGTGTTGGGAAGGTAGCTTACCGATTGGCGCTTCCACCGAATCTCTCTCAAGTTCACGATGTGTTCCATGTATCTCTCCTGAGAAAGTACATACCAGATCCTTCACATGTACTCAGCTCAGAAGTTGTACCGCTGGAGCAAGATCTTTCTTATGAAGAATAGCCGATAGAGATTCTGGATCGTAGCGAAAAAGTCCTACGAAACAAGACCACTCGATTGGTGAAAGTTTTATGGAGGAACCACCAACTTGAAGAAGCTACATGGGAGCTTGAGGATATGATGAGGGAGAAGTATCCTCATCTGTTTGTTACAAAGTGACGAATTTCGAGGGCGAAATTCTTTTTAAGGGGGGTAGAATGTAACACCCGAGACTTTTATGTTATCAAAGGAATCTTTTTCTACACAACACTTGCTTGGCTTGCCTTACACGCAATCGCGACCTTCCTCGATATCTTGCGTCGTACGCAATACCGAGTTTCATTAAACAACAATATGCTATTAAAACTAGCCGTTATGAATAGTAATAACCACTTTTTGAAATTTTATAAATTTTATTTTTCAAAATGGACTTCATTTTTGGACTCAGAATATCGAAATTAGCCTAGGGTGAAATTTTGGTATTTTTCTGAAAACTTTCAATTTTTGATGAATAGTGAAACCACTAAGTGGTAGGTTAAAAACTGAATTTTGCATAAAACTTAATTTTACCGCTTCTGTGAATGGAATTTCGAAAATCCGACAGACATGGTTGATATCAGTAAGTAAAATGTGGTTCAATGAGATAAAAATAATTTTTTGGTGAATAGTAACTTTTGACTTTTTTTACCGCGGTTAATAGTAAATAGGGAAACTAAGGGTAAATATGATATTACTATTACCCTAACACATGTCCTAATTCTATTGTATAAGTGTAATTCGACCAAAAACAACCTTATGAATAAAATATGACCATTTAATCCCACTTGGATTCGATTAGGACATTTATTATTAATTTATTTAAAGAAGGGTTAAAATAGTTAAAATCAAAGTTTAATAAGTAAATCATTTTTAATATGGGGTTATACATAAGCTAAATTCGACTATAAATATTCATTAGAAAGCTAAAACGATTTCCTACATAATGGTATTTTATTTGTAATTTTTAGACATTAAATAATTTAATTTATTTATGACACAATGATGATGCAGTAATTATCTTATTAATGAAATATTGACATAATTAATGTTATAAACACCAAAATAAATGTAATTTGAGACTTTCTATGAATTACAATAATTTTCTAGGTTACTATGATATATTAATGTTGATTTAAGCAACTTGGTTCGAACATATAATTCTGTTATGACTTTCACAAAAATCATATATCAAATAGTGTCAAAATTGACACAAAATAGTTTTTAAATAAAATATTATATTATTAATTGTTATTTTATTCCTAAAAATCTAAGGTTAGGCCAAATGACTTAGATATGGATATATATATTAATAATAAACAATTTGGGATTCTTTTGGCATGTTATAGTAAGTGTATTAACCATATAGTGAAAGAAAACAAAAAGACACGGTAAAAGTTAAATTATTTAACTTAGAGTTAAATCTAATTGATAAGGTTAAAATAATTCCCTAAACTTGTCTAAATCCTATTGGTTGATAGGATTTCGACCCATCCCCACTTTAGCTTCGAAATAAGACCCTTTGGAACCATTATAAACCTATTTTGACTTTAATATAAAATAATATTTTGAGATATTTCTAAGGTGCCCCTCTCCTCCCTTATAAAAGGGCACCTCGTCCCCCTCCTCCTCACACCAAATTGAGCACTCAAGCTCGGCCAACCCCTGCCAATTTCTCCTCTCCACTTCCCTAGAATAATCCTAGAGGTCCTGGTCTTCTTCAAAGACCAATCTTAGTTCCCTAAGTGGAGGATTCAAAGAGGCGTTCCAAAGAAGAGGTAATATCCATTACCGATCTTTTCAATTTCTTTCTTCTTAAACTTCTTCTTCTTTAGTTGTTTCATGATAAAGTAATAACATAAGTATTACTTAAATAATTATATGTTATTATAAATATGAAACAACCCTAATTAACCTTCTATCCATCCCACGGAAAAATGAAATCACCGCGCGTGCGTACGTACGGAATACCGTCTCCACGCCGTGGTGTAATCTATTTTCCACCATCACTTTACAAGGATGGGTATAATGGTGTAATGAGTAACTATTTATGATTATTATTAAGTAATATTGATACTGAAATAATATATATATACTCCAATACAATTCCATGATCATAGGAATGATATCATCACTCGTGCGTACGTACGGAATACCGTCTCCACGATGTGATGCGACTCGTTCTACATGATCATCATTACATAGTAATTATATAAATGAATTGAATGAATAAATATGATATATGTTACACTAATAACATTATGGATATAAGGTATCTATAACCTTAAAATAAGAATAAGAATTTATTCGACAAAACACGCATAAGAACAAAAGGCAATAAAGACCCGAGTAACAAGTAACAATGAAATATTACTAATAAGAAGCTAAGAATATGACCATATATGATATCATATCAATATGTATGATTCTGGAATAAGTCAATAACATTATTTAAACCATTATACAGGAGCTTCGGACATGTACAAAGCAAATCAGACCTAAGGTAAGGGAAATATCACAATCTCATTTTTATCCGAGATTGTTTATACTTTGAAATTTACTGGGGTTTATTTTATCATCCACATCCATGTTTCCTCAATATGTAATATTATTTCCATTCACCTACAATTTTTTAAATCCTATTTTACCCTTCGGTGAGTTTTTAGTAAAAGATATGAAAGGAATCTTTTGTCGTTTTTCGTACGAGGTACTTTTTGACTTTTCCAACAAAAGTACAAAGAATGTTTTTTTAACTTATACGGCATGAATGGATTTTTAAAACATTATTTCCAAGAAGCTTCCTTTACAAGTTTTCCAGTTTATTTTTAATCAACTTCTTTAAGTTTAAAATTTTATGACATGTTAAGAAAGGAAAAGTGTTTTTGAAGTAGAAAGGATATTTTCCTCAAGAACGGAGTTCAAGTATTTTATCAAAATTATTTTCCATCTAAGATAATAAAAGGTTTCTATTTTTATCCCTATTATTACAATGGTTTGATTATGTTGTGATGGAAATATTTTTATGAATTCCTTTATCTTATATGAATTGTTTTATGATGTCATGTTGTTTAAGAATCCCATTTTTATTACATGGGTTACGCTATGATGTATGGTTTATGATTATGTGGCACACATAAGAAAGGATTCATTATAAGATGGGTGGGACCTATATCTCCCTCCAATGCATTGGGTAAAGATTTTATATCTCATGAGATAGACAGGGCTGGAACGGTAGGTTATACCGGTTTAGTGAAACAGGACTGGAACGAGGGTGACTCGGTTCAGAAAGGGACTATGTCCACTAAGATAGTCTTGGCAATGAGTCATGACTAACAAGAAATGATTTTCCATGATTATGTGTGCATGCCACAAAGTTTCAAGTTTCATTTTTATGATTATGGGGATCTCATTTTCACTTCTATGATTTATTCCATGTTAAGATATTATGATCTCTTTTGCAGGTTATGATTTTCAAAAAGATATGATATGATTTTTATTTCCTTTATTTGCCCTTGCTGAGAATTTGAGCTCACCCTTTTATGTTTTCTTTTCCCCAGGTCAGGAAGATGGATATTAAGTAAAATATGCTAAAAGGGACCCTAGATATGATGAAATAAATGGGAGACATTGTAGAAGATTTATGAAGCAGTTGTTTATGTTTCCCAGTTTCTAAAGACACTATACCTATGCGGTCCTTTGTGGTTTTGTCATATGTTGTAATAAGTGTGCTTCAATTTTGAAGTATTAACAATGTATGTAAAGTATGGGTCGTTATACAAAGTTCAATTATATATGACACAGAAAAATAATAAAAGTCTCAACCAATATACTCAAACTCTCCTCAAACCTATCTTCATAACCCTACCAAGCTCCACTAACTCATCTACCTATAAAAGGGCCACCACCAAAACCTACAAGCCAATAATTAGATCTTCACATGAACCAAGGTTCCCATTCTTGGTGTGATCGTAACATTCAGTAGGTCACCACCAACGGTGTCCCTAATAAAATAAGTATGTGTGTGTGTGCATGTATTGAATGAAAATAATCCATATAATCACATTTCTACACCATTCATCCCATTGGATGCTCAAGGGGCCACCCAAATAGTCAATGCATGCCTATTTTGGCTTATGTTTGAATGGGACAATGCTACCATAATCTGAACACAACATGAGTGTGAATTAACTATCACCACTCATTTCCATAATTAAAGGTGAATGATTTTTCACTATAACATAACATATAGGTGAGTGATTCATCACCAACACATCTTTAAACTTTAAAAGTATATCAGCTAGGCATATCTAAGATGAAATATACATCACAAATAAAATAAATGAAGGTAGAGGATGTACCACCCAAATAATCATAGTAAATATTTTATCCCCAGGTGAATGATTTATCACCATAGTATAATAGAGAAAATGATTCATCACCTAGTGAACAATATATCACCATAATAAAATATGGTGAATAATGTATCATCTGGTGAATGATGTATCAATATACTATAAAATGGTGAATGATGTTTTTCTAGGTTAATGATGTATTTTTAGGTGAATGATGTATCATTACACAACAAAAAGGTGAATATATCACTATGTGAATGATGTATCATCATACTATAAAAGGGTGAAAAATGTAACACTTGGTGTATAATGTATCATAAAAATATAATAGGGTGAACAATATATCTCTGGTCATATAATATGGTAGATTGATATACCACTATAATTATCAATGGGGAGAATGATATATCATTAGCTATACAAAAACAAATAAATGTTATATCACTAACTAACAGGAATTCTAAAAAAATAATCACCAAAAGAATAACAATAAAAATGAGTGGTTAATAATTTAAACACATAACATATCATCACTTCATAGATCCATGGTGAATTAACTATCACCCTAGGTACCGACCCCATAAACTTATTTTTTTACTAGGCTACCCATGCCCATAACATGTACCTAGAACAAAAATATCAATCTCATCCTCCCATAGAATAGATTTGGATACCATAAAACTCACATGTATCTCAAGGATCGTACCTTAGTGGCACTCTCTATACTCAAGTCGCATCACATATTGTAGAGTCTCACTTATCCTAATGAAACAAATGTTTACACTATCAAAGGCAACTCATGAACACCATACAACGCTCACCACATAACTAGTCACAAGGAAACCCCTCATATTTCATTCCCTAAGTGTCACATCACATTTTCAAGGATACATTTCCATCATAATACATGTGCTCATCACATAAATTTAAAGGTATATATCATGATCTTGATGTCCCTTACTCATCACTAAAGAAGAATGTAACCATATTTTATTCCACTTTAGTTCATTTCTGCATGTCTATTTTAACTTTATATCATATAGTTGATCCCACAACATCTCATAGGCTCCCCAGAGGCCTTGTTATAGGTGATTGTTACAATTAACAAGACCTCCCTTGGTAATTAGACCACATCTCAATGTTATACACTTACCATGGTTTTAATTTTATCTAAGTTATTCCTATCACATAGTGATATAGATATCATCAATTTTATAGTATCCACTCATCACTTGATGGATTTATAAGTGTCATACACAAATCACTAGTCATAACTCACATAAGGGAAACCACTCACAATCTCAGTTTGTGCCACTTTAACCCACTAAATCTTGATTAATAATAAAAAATATATTCATCACCAATAATAAATTAATATTTGGCCCCACCTACCTCAATCAAAATTTTATCCCCTTAAACCAGGTTTTCTCCACCCTCAACCAAGAAAACTCCAATAACCATTATCGTCAACGACCCCTAACTCATCCAAGATAATTATAAATTAATTATAAAAATATCACAATTAATTTACCTAATTAATCCATAATTATTAAATTAAAAATAAATTAGGTATAACTCATTATATAGTGTAATGGAACTAAAACCATGATTAATGAGGTTTAGATCACTCTTAGAACACCCCTAATACCATTACCAGCCAAAGCCCCAACACATCTAACCAAAAGAATTAAAATAACTTCAAATTCAATTAGAGACCAAATAATAATCATGGAATAGGGTTTTCTTAAGCAGAACCATAATAAACCATGTGAATTCATCCTCTTAGGTACTCCTCTAGCCTCTATGAGTAAATACCCCCATGCATTGACCCGACTTCACCATGCTCTAGGGGAATCAGTACCCAAGCCATAAATCATACCCACTAAAATCAAAGAATAATAGAGGGGAATAAATAATTGGTAAATATGAGATAAATCAAACACAATCTACATGAATAACCATAAAAAACATGTCAAATAGAACAAAACCGGGTAGGGGGAGAGGGAGGGGGATTCAGCATCCCCTTTATTCAACCTATTTTAAGGGAAGTCCCACGATTAGGGTATTAAAGTGGGGTTGTAATGATAATTATACCCCTATTTTAAAAAAACCACCTAGGTGCGATCCTATTCCTGGTGTAGTTCATTAGTCACTCAATGTAAACATACAGGGATAAGTCCCCTAAGATCACCACTGGTCACCTGGTTCCACCCAACCAGGTATGTGGTGGCTCACTGTATCCACCAAAATTTATTTTTTATATCTCCTTGAACCTTAAAAACTCACTTACGGACTCCTCCTCTAATTCTACCACATCATAATCCTCTTATTCAATATTTAAAAATAATTTTCACATGTTAATTCTCAATATGAATTTAATGAATTGAATGGACCTCATTTCATATCTCATCATAGCCTAGAATTCCTTTGATTCCTTCGACACCCTTCGATGTGGGTCATTACAACCTCCTCACCATAACACTTATTTCCCCTAATATGTCGTTTTATACATCTCCCATAAACCTCCTTGGTACCAATATTGGATTTAGAACTCTAAATCTGATTTCATGTTGGTTATAGTCATGATTATACTGCACCCAAACTAGAAAAACTACCAATAACCTCGTAATGTCAAGAAATCAACATCACCATAAAATTAGTCATCATATGAATGATGTATTCTTACCCTTATATAGATTATCCCACTTTATTGCTTGTGAAACTTTCTATAAAATATCCCATCACACAAACTATCTCTAAAAATCACAAAGTTCCACATAGTATAGCACCAAATAATTTAACTAACTCTGTGATGATTTCCCTCTCTTAGTATAATTAGTGTATTTACAATTTTTCAACAACATATTCAATTTTTAAATGTCAATAGTCTACACCAGACTATCTCCAACTCGATGCCACACTTGAGCGTCTCCTGATTATTGACATTAGAAATTTTAGTCTCACACATGATACCATACTCATGACATGAATAATTTCTCTATCAGATGTGAAATCAAACATCCCATGAGTACCTACATTCCATAAACCCCATCACCCTACTATTCAGTTACCCAAAATTCATACTCAATCATTCCATTGTACCATAACCTACAACCATCATCCATGAATTACCAACTCCATGGAATCAATGTCATTATCACAGATCGATAACCTTATCTAGTGAAATTCCCATTTACAGAATGTAGCTTTTCCACATACATCAAAGTGCTGACACTCATCCTTAATTAATTCTAATTCAAGTTTTCTATATGCATCACTCTTTAAACCTGTTATAATTATAACTAAAACTATGGTCAAAATTAAAAATTTTATGGGGTTCTCCCCACGGTAAATTTTTTCCATTTCTAAAATTGGAGCATGATCCTGAACAAATAGAACTTATCATCGCACTACTCGCCCATTAAAACTCTTTTTAAACTTCCATCAGCATGTTAATAGTTTCACTATATCATTGGCATCTCACCTTCCACGGTTGAGACAATCTCTAGGTTCCAAAAGACTATACTGGCCCTTAGTCCCTCAACATTTCATAAAAAACCTAGTGGTTCTTAAATCACCACATATAATATTCATCAATAAGACACTGCTCATTAATCACATATAAAAATTATCTTGACTACCCATAATAATCATAATTGATCATTCCTCACCAATCAATCAACACTTGACCAATTCTAGAGAATCACTTTCTCTCACACACTCTTGACATCTTGTGTGTATGAATAGCCTCCTTATCCATTAATCAACCATACCAAGGGACTACACAGTTCCCAAGGGTCATATCAAACATGACCACATCCCTGTAACACCCCAAGCTTCTACGGTACGCTTCTCTTTGAATAATGTGATAGCGTGTGTTGTACGCAACATCGAGTTCTAACACACCACAATCAATCAAACTAGCTGTTATGAATAGTAATACCTACTTTTTTAAATTATATATATTTTATATTTCAAAATGGACTTCATTTTTGGATTCTTAATATCTAAATTATCCTAAGTTGAATTTTTGGTATTTTTCTGAGAACTTCCAATTTTTATGAATAGTGAAAAATACTTAAAAACAGCTTTTTTAATCAAAATAATTTATAGTGATAAATTATATTATTGATCATTTTTAAAGTATAATTAGAATATATTTCTACCATTTTATCCAATGGTGTTCATTAAAATTAATTTCACTTTGAAATTGGACATAAATAATTGTCAATCTTTTGATATATATTGTTTCTTAAAAACACGCTATTTGTTTTGACAGCGAGAATTAAATATAAAATTAATTAATGCAACTTATATGTTTGGAGTTTTTTAAAATAGAAATCATTTTTGAATTCGGAATATCAATTATAGCTTAGGGTGAAATTTTGGCATTGTTCTGAAAAACATCAATTTTGTATGAATAGTGAAACCACTAAGTGGTAGTTAAAAAAACTGAATTTTTCATAAAACTTAATTTTACCACTTCTTTGAATGGAATTTCAAAAATCCGAGAGACATGATTAATATCAAGTAGTAAAATGTGGTTCAATGAGATTAAAATAATTTTTGGTGAATAGTAACTTTTTACTTTTATTTACCACGGTTAAAAGTAAAGAGGGTAATTAAGGGTAAAAATGATATTAATATTACCCTAACACATTTCCTAATTCTATTGGACAAGTGTATCTCGACCAAAAACAGCCTTAGGAATAAAATATTATCATTTAGGTCCACTTATATTAGATTAGGACATTTATTATTATTTAATTCAAAGAAGAGTTAAAAGAGTTAAAATCAAAGTTTATTTACTAAAACATTTTTTAATATAGGGTTATGCAAAAGATAAATTTGATTGTAAATATTAATTAGAAATATAAAAATATTTATTACATAATAATATTTTATTTATACTTTTTAGACATTAAATAATTTAATTTATTTATGACACAATGATGATGCAGTAATTACGATAATAGTGAAAAATTAAAATAATTGATATTATAAATACCCAAATAAATATAATTTGAGACTTTTTATGAATTAAAATAATTTTATAGGTTAATATGACATGTTATGATTTACTTAATTAACTTTGTTAGAAGTAATAATTATGTTATGATTTTCACAAAAATCAATTATTGAATAGTGTCAAAATTGACATAAAAGAGTTTTTAAAACAAATATTATATTATTAATTGATATTAAATTCCTAAAAATATAAGGTTCATCCAAGAGACTTATATCATGATAGTTGTATCATTAATGGACCACTTGGGAGGTCTCTTGGATGTATATAGTAAGTTTATTAACTATATATTATAAACATACAAAGTGATATGGTAAATGTCAAACTAATTAACTAAGAGTTAAAACTAAAAGATAAGGTTAATATAATGACCCAAAGCTGTCTAAATTCTATTGGTTGAGTGATTTTCGACCCATCCCCACCTTAAACTTTAAATAATACACTTTGGAGCCATTAGAAACCGAATATGAATTTATTATAAAATAATATTTCTAGCTTTTCCAAAGATGCCCCTCACCCCTCTTATAAAAGGGAACTCCCCCTTCTCATTATTTCACACCTTCAAAGCCTTTTGGTTCGGCCAACCCCTGCCCAAATACTCTCTCAACTTCCCTCAATACAGACTAGAGGCCTTAGTTTGATCAGAAAGCCAACCTATGGAGCCCTTTTGATCAAATCAAAAGGAAGAACCCGAAGAAGAGGTAATGTTTTCACCACCCTTTTTCAAATTCATTTCTTCATCAACTTCTTCTTTCTTTGTTATTACCATTATAAAATAATGAATCCAGTATATCCTATATAATGTAATATTATTATAAATATGGTACAACTATATTCAGTATTCTATCCATCCTTTGAATGACATGTCACCATACGTGCGTACGTACGGCTTACCGTCTCCACGTCTTGGTGTAATTGTTATTATTCAATATATTATTATTTGGATGGGTATAATAATGATTTATAATTCATGTATATAATAAATATAACATGATAATGATTCAGTATATATGATATACCATCAAATTATATATTATTTTAATATCAAAATAATGATATTGTCGCTCGTGCGTACGTACGGACTACTGTCTCCACGAACGCGATGAGATTCATTCTCCATCGTATCCATTCATGTATAATTATCATTTGATGATTTAAAAATAATGTTTAAGTACTTGATATCATTATGGATATGAATAAGATACAACCTATCCATGACAAACATGGCTTACGTAACAAAACATATAAAATAAAACAAGTAAGTTAACACCAGAAACAACGATAATAATAAGATATTATTAACAAATCAATGTTAAAAGATCATATATGATATCATATTAATGTAAATGATTATTGTATAATTTAATAAAAATTATTTCACCATTACACAGGAGGTTAACCTACCCCCTACCAAGGAAAAGTACAAGGTAAGGGTTTACTTTGCAATCTCTTCATTATCCGAGGTTGTTTATACGTAATAATCTACTGGGACTTCTTTATCATCCACATCCATGTTTCTTAAAAATGTATTTCAAAACATTTTTACTATTTACTAGAATATTATTTAAAGTAATTTATACCCTTGTTGACTTTTATAAGTGGTTTATATAGGAATCTTTCTGTCGTTTTCTAAACAAGGTGCTTTTTAACCTTTTCAACAGAATTAAGGTAAGAATGTTTTTTTAACTTATATGGAGGGTGCGGCTATTTTCCACCGTTATAAAATCGTCGAAGCTTCCCTTAAAATCTTATAAGAATATTTTCAAAGAAAATGTTTTATTTTATAAATATATGACTCTTAAATGATTTCAAAATATAAAGAGATATTTCTCTAAAAAAAGTTTTGATTTCATCTATGTCAACATCCTTTGATGGATTTTACCCTTATTTGAAGTTGATTTATCATGATACAAAACTTCTATATTGTATTGAAGGTTTTGTGATATGTTTGATTGTGGATGTGTTATTTTTATACCATTCATGGTTTATGGATGAAGTATTTACATTTCGTATGCTATTTTTAATACGAATGTTTATGTTATGTTTAAACCTTTTCATATGGGAATGCATTGGACTTAATATGTGATGGGTGGAGCCCGCTATAGCTCCTCGATGCATCGGTAGGTCTCATGAGACAAACTAGTTTCTTGGAACAAGGCCTTGACAAAATATTATTTGTAGTCTTGGCACGAGGCCTTGGATATATGGTTATGATAGTCTGGCATTATGCATTCCATCATTATGAAAGTGGTTACTGATATTGCATGTGATTATTCGATTAGTAGAATATCCATGTGAATAAGTAAATGGAATTATTTCATTTTATTTTTTCCATACTATGTTTAAGTTCAAGTTTAAAATTATTTTGTTTTAGTCATACATTTCCTTAAATGTTTATTCTTATTTATGAAAGTTTCTACTATATTGTTTTCCTTATTGGGCATTTGAGATCACCCATTTTCTATGTTTTATTTTTCTCAGGATGTGAAGAAGTAAATTATGAATGACCTACAGGGATAGTATGAGGGGATAAGAGTTTGGAATATGGACACTATTTTGTTTTAGTTTTCATTTTTATGATGTAATGTAAAACTTTATGAATATATCTAGTGTTTCCATGGCTACTAAACTAATCGGTCTTTCGAGACTTGATCTTTCTTGTGATCATGCCAATGTTATGTAATAATGCACCGAATCTGGGTAACTAGGGTCGGGGCGTTACAGTTGGTATTAGAGGAAGTTTAGTAAAAACCTTGGAAGCTAGATTTAGATAAACTCTGATTAGAGCTCATAGACCTAAGATGGACTTTGAGGATTAGTATAGAAAAACTTCCTAGAATTTTAGTATTGTAGAGATTTTGTGAGTTTTCCGAGAAATACATCCCTGTCTGGATACGAGCAGGTAGAGGCGGCTCTGGCACAAATGTACCTAGGGGTAAAACCCGAAAACACCGCTTTGAGCTAGGCTCGAACAGGAACTGGTGCACAACAACGGGCCTTTCTGCACTCTTGGTTATGACACTCCCGGGGGATATGCTTAGGATAACTCTCATTTTCTTTACAAATCATTATGAAAGGTTTATGAGTATATAATTCCTCAAAGAAAACATTTTTATGATTATGGATTATATCTATAAATAGTTCAATCTATGTTAAGTGTTTTATAAGTATGGAATTATGTATTTTGATTCATAAACTGATCTAGTTTATGAAATTGTTTAGAAATGGAGCCTAGTGGAAGAAATGGAAACTGTATCAATGCATGCACTCCATTTAGGGATTTCTCTCCTGCTCAAGATAATTATAGTGGAGCTGGTGATGCAACTGGTGTTGATTAGCTAATCACCATACTGGGACAACTCACTCAGGTTATGAATAATAACCTTACCCATATGGAGCACCCTGATCCGCAGCATGGAGGATCAATGTTAGATTGATTCATGAGGCAACAACCACCAACATTCAATGGGAGTACAAATCCCTTAGTAGCTGAGAAATGGATAAATTCCCTAGAGAAAATATTTCAGGCTTTGGGGAGTAGTGAAAGGGAAAAAGTTATCATGGTTGTTTACCACCTCACTGGAGATGCTGATCAAGGATGGTCATTGATTCAAAACACAAAGGAAGATGATGAAGTATCAAATATGGAATAGAGGGAGTTCAAATATCTGTTTTTAGAAAAATACTTTCCTCTCGACCATCGAGCAGATATGGAAAGGCAATTTCTGAGTCTGAGACAAAAGGAGGATGAGAATGTCACAAAGTATGAGGCTAACTTTACAAGGTTAGCAAGGTATGCTGGAGATTATATACATAACCCAATAAGTAAGATTGATTGTTTCTTTTCTGGGTTAAAACCATTTCTCCGTCGAGCATTAGTCTCACAATCCTTCTCATCATACGAAGACATTGTCTCATGTGCTATCAAGACCGAAAAAAAATTCTCTAAGTCTTATGAATTTAAAGAAAATCAAGAGAAGAAGAGATCTGCTGATCAATCTGGGAATAGAAATAAGGGGAAGAAGGGAAAGGTTGAATATCCATCCTGTGGTAAATGTGGGAAAGAACACCCTGGTACTTTCTTGAATGGAATGGGTGTCTGTTACAAGTGTGGTGAAAAAGGCCACCAAGCTCATGATTGAAAAGGGAAGAAGGAAGCTACCAATGTTCAATGCTACAATTACAAGGAGATGGGACATTATGCAAATGAATGTCCTAAGCATCAGGGGAACTTACCTCATAAAATTCCAAGGGATCAAGGCCAAGCTTATTTTATCACTACTGCTGAGCTAGAAGCTCCAAAAGATGTGGTGGCAGGTAATTTAATGGTTTCCTCAAGTTTAGAAAATGCATTATTTGATTCTGGATCATCTCATTGTTTCATATCTTCCCAGTTTGCTAAGAAAATTAGATATTTCCAATTTTATTTAACAAGGGATTGCCAGTTAAAACTCCTAAGGGAAGTATCATTGCAACAAATATTTGTGAATCAGTTCTTATTAGAGCACATAAATGTTCTTTATCTGCTAATCTCATCGCCATACCTATGATTGAGTTTGATATAATCCTCGGTATGGACTGGATTTCGGACTATGATGCGAAGATTTATTGTAAGAAGAAAGAGGTTATGATTCTTGATGATGATGATAAGGAACACCTTATCTTTAGAGCAGAATCATCACCACATAACTCTTATCTAGATCCACCCCCAGTAGCTCAACTAAATTCAATTATTGGGGAGGAAGATAATGAAATGACTATGGGTGAGGAAAGGAATGTTCAAATAGAGGATGTACCCGTTGTTAAAGAATATGTAGATGTGTTTCCGGACGATTTACCTGGATATCCTTCAGAACGAGAAGTTGAGTTTTCCATTGATTTAATTCCTGGATCAAGGCCTATATCGAAGACCCCTTATATAATGGCCACTATATAATTATTTGAACTAAAGAAACAACAAGACAAATTGAGTAATAAGGGATTTATTCGCCCTAGTGTTTCTCCATGGGGAGCCCCTGTTCTTTTTGTTAAAAAGAAAGATGTATATATGAGGTTATGTATCGACTACAGGGAGATCAATACAATTACAATAAAGAACAAGTATCCCCTACCTCACATTGATGATTTATTTGACCAACTACATGGAGCTCAATAATTTTCAAAGATTGACCTTCGATCTGGATACCATCAGTTTTGTGTGAAGAAGGAAGACATTCCGAAGACAGTATTTCAAACCAAGTACGGGCATTATGAGCTTACTGTAATGCCTTTTGGATTGACTAATTCACCCTCTGTATTCATGGATCTGATGAATAGAGTTTTCAAGGAATATCTTGATGAATTTGTGGTGGTATTTATTGATGATATCTTGGTATACTCCAAAAGCTACGAAGATCATGAAAATCACTTGCGCATTATCCTGAAGACTCTGAGAAGACATGAATTATATGGGAAGTTTAGCAAGTGTGAATTTTAGCTTCAGGAGATTTCTTTTCATGGCCATATTGTCTCTAAAGATTGAATCTATGTTGATCCTTCTAAGACCAAGGAAATCCAATAATGTCCAGCACCTATGAGTATAACTAAGGTACATAGTTTTATTGGTTTAGCAGGTTATTATCGACGTTTCATCCAGAATTTTGCCCGATTGGCTAACCAATTAACGAAGCTCTCACGTAAAGGGGTTAAATTTGTTTGGAAAAAAGAGTGTGAAGAATGTTTCGAAGAACTGAAGAGAATATTATTCAATGCTCCTATATTTACTCTACCATCGGGGAAAGATGGGTTCCTTATTTATAGTGATGCGTCGAAGAAAGGACTTGGTTGTGTCCTTATGCAGAATGATAGGGTTATTGTCTATGCATCACGACAGTTGAAATCCATGAACAAAACTATCCTACTCATGATCACGAGTTAGTAGTTGTGATCTTTGCTTTGAAGATATAGAGGCACTACCTCTATGGTGAAAAATGTGAGATTTATACTGATCACAAGAGTTTGAAGTATATTTTATGACAAAAATAACTCAACATGAGGCAAAGGAGATGGCTTGAATTACTCAAGTATTATGATTGTACGATACACTACAACCCGGGGAAAGCAAACAAGGTGGCAGATGCTTTGAGTAGAAAAGACCATGGAGTTTGGAACAATATGATAATTGAAAGGGACACAATTTTCATGGATCTAGTGAAGATGGACATGGGAATAACCATGGAAGGTGGAACATCAATTCTTTTTCAAATGGTTGCCAAACCATCTTTACTAGAAAGGATTAAGAGTTCTCAGACCGATGATGAAGAATTTCAAAAGAAGATTAAAGCTGTGAATGATGGGAGATTGAGAGATTTTGTGTATGAAGATGGAATTTTGAAATTTGGGAAGAGGCTTTGTGTTCCCGATATACCTGATCTAAAAAGGTAATTGCTGGATGATGCTCATAGTTCCAATTTCTCTATACACCATGGGAGCACCAAAATGTATCGAGATTTGAAGGAACATTTTTTGTGGGACAACATGAAGAGGGAGATTGCTGATTTTGTGTCAAGATGTATGGTTTTTCAACAAGTGAAAGCTGGAAGGCAACAACCTGGAGGAGTCATGCAACCTCTTTCCATACCAGAGTGTAAATGGGACAATATTACGATGGACTTTGTCATGGGGATACCAAAGACTCCTATAAGAAACGATGCAATATGGGTTATTGTTGATCGTCTTACCAAGTCAGCACATTTTCTTGCTATAAGAGAAGATCTACCACTGGAACGTCTAGCAAGAATATATATTAATGAAGTTGTGAGACATCATGGAGTACCCCTATCGATTTTTTCTGATCGTGATCCCCATTTTACTTCAAGATTCTGGAAGAGTCTTCAGAAATCCATAGATACTAAACTTTATTTGAGCACTACCTACCACCCTCAGACAGACGGACAATCAGAACGGACTATTCAAACCTTAGAAGACATGTTGAGATCTTGCTCACCTGACTTTCAGGTTATGTGGGATCAATATTTACCTTTGGTAGAATTTTCTTATAACAATATCTTCCATTCGAGTATTCAGATGGCACCATATGAAGCGTTATACAGAAAGAGATAACGCACACCAACCTGTTGGGATGACGTTGGTGAAAGAAAACATGTAGGTCCAGAACTGGTAGATGAAACAATAGAAAAGGTGAAGGTAATCCAAAATCACATCAAAGCATCTCAAAGTAGGCAGAAGAGCTATGCCGATAATCGAAGAAAGAATATGGAATTTCAAGTCATTGATCATGTTTTCCTCAAGGTATATCCATGGAAGGGAGTCATACATTTTGGTAAGAAAGGTAAATTGATTCCCAGGTACATCAGACCTTTCGAAATTCTAGAACGAATTGGGGTTGTAGCTTACCGATTTGAAATGCCACCAAGTCTCTCCAAAGTTCACAATGTGTTCCACGTATCTCTATTGAGGAAATACATGCCTGACCCAACGCATGTACTCATCTATGAGGAATTAGAACTGGAACCTGATCTGTCTTATTGCGAAGAGCCCGTCAGGATTCTTGATACGAGAGAACAAGTACTGAGAAACTGGACGACGCGTCTGGTAAAATTTTTGTGGAGAAACCATAAGATGGAACAGGAAACATGGGAACCTGAGGAACTTATGATGAAGAACCACCCGAGTCTTTTCATGGGGTAGTATTCTAGAAATTTCGAGGACGAAATTATTTGAAGGAGGGCAGAATGTAACACCCCAAGCTTCTACGGTACGCTTCTCTTTGAATAATGTGATAGCGTGTGTTGTACGCAACATCGAGTTCTAACACACCACAATCAATCAAACTAGACATTATGAATAGTAATACCTACTTTTTGAAATTATATATATTTTATATTTCAAAATGGACTTCATTTTTGGATTCAGAATATCGAAATTATCCTAAGTTGAATTTTTGGTATTTTTCTGAGAACTTCTAATTTTTATGAATAGTGAAAAATACTTAAAAACCACTTTTTTAATAAAAATAATTTATAGTGATAAATTATATTATTGAGTGGTTTTAAAGTATAATTAGAATATATTTTTACCATTTTATCCAATGGTGTTCAATATAATTAATTTCACTTTGAAATTGGACATAAACAATTGTCAATCTTTTGATATATATTGTTTCTTAAAAACACGCTATTTGTTGTGACAGCGGGAATTAAATATAAAATTAATTAATGAAACTTATATGTTTGTAATTTTGTAAAATAGACATCATTTTTGAATTCAGAATATCAATTATATCTTAGGGTAAAATTTTGGCATTGTTCTGAAAAACTTCAATTTTTTATGAATAGTGAAACCACTAAGTGGTAGTTAAAAAACTGAATTTTTCATAAAACTTAATTTTACATCTTCTGTGAATGGAATTTCGAAAATCCGAGAGACAAGGTTAATATCAAGTAGTAAAATGTGGTTCAATGAGATGAAAATAATTTTTGGTGAATAATAACTTTTTACTTTTATTTACCACGGTTAAAAGTAAATAGGGTAATTAAGGGTAAAAATGATATTAATATTACCCTAACACATGTCCTAATTCTACTGGAAAAGTGTATCTAGACCAGAAACAACCTTAGGAATAAAATATTATCATTTAGGTCCACTTGGATTAGATTTGGACATTTATTATTATTTAATTCAAAGAATAGTTAAAAGAGTTAAAATCAAATTTTCTTTACTACAACATTTTTAATATATGGTTATAGATAAGATAAATTTGATTGTAAATATTCATTGGAAATATAAAAATATTTCCTACATAATCATATTTTATTTATAATTTTTAAACATTATATAATTTAATTTATTTGTGACACAATGATGATGCAATAATTACGATAATAGTGAAAAATTAAAATAATTGATATTATAAATACCAAAATAAATATAATTTGAGACTTTTTATGAATTACACTAATTTTTTAGGTTAATATGACATGTTAGGATTAACTTAATTAACTTTTTTAGAAGTAATAATTCTGTTATGATTTTCACAAAAATCAATTATTGAATAGTGTCAAAATTGACATAAAAGAGTTTTTAAAACAAATATTATATTATTAATTGATATTAAATTCCTAAAAATATAAGGTTCGGCCAAGAGACTTATATAATGATATGTCTATCATTAATGGACCACTTGTGGGTCTTTTGGATTTATATAGTAAGTTTATTAACTGTATAATATAAAAATACAAAGTGACATGGTAAATGTCAAAATAATTACCTAAGAGTTAAAACTAAAAGATATGGTTAATATAATGACCCAAACCTTTCTAAATTCTATTGTTTGAGTGGTTTTCAACCCATACCCACCTTAACCTTTAAATAATACACTTTTGAGCCATTAGAAACTGAATATGAATTTATTATAAAATATTATTTCTAGCTTTTCCAAAGGTGCCCCTCACCCCTCTTATAAAAGGGAACTCCCCCTTCTCATTAACTCACACCTTCAAAGCCTTTTGTTTCGGCCAAACCCTGCCAAAATACTCTCTCAACTTCCCTCACTACAACCTAGAGGCCTTAGTTTGATCAGAAAGCCAACCTAAGGAGCCCTTTTGATCAAATCAAAAAAGAAGAACCCGAAGAAGAGGTAATGTTTTCACCACCCTTTTTCAAATTCCTTTCTTCTTCAACTTCTTCTTTCTTTTTTATTCCCATTATAAAATAATTAATCCAGTATCTCCTATATACTGTAATATTATTATAAATATGGTACAACCATATTCATTATTCTATCCATCCTTTGAATGACATGTCACCATACGTGCGTACGTACGACTTACCATCTCCACGTCATGGTGTAATTGTTATTATTCAATATATTATTATTTGGATGGGTATAATAATGATTTATAATTCATGTAAATAATAAATATAACATTATAATGATTCTGTATATATGATATACCATCCAATTATATATTATTTTAATATCAAAAGAATGATATTGTCGCTCGTGCGTACGTACGGACTACCGTCTCTACGAACGCGATGAGATTCATTCTCCATCGTATCTATTCAAGTATAATTATCATTTGATGATTTAAAAATAATTTTTAAGGACTTTATATCATTCTGGATATGAATAAGATATAACCTATCCATGAAAAACATGGCTTACATAACAAAACATAAAAAATAAAATGAGTAAGTTAACACCCGAAACAACGATAATACAAAGATATTATTAACTAATCAATGTTAAAAGATCATATATGATATCATATTAAGGTAAATGATTCTTGTATAATTTAATAACAATTATTTCACAATTATACAGAAGTTTAACCTACCCCCAACCAAGGAAAATTACAATTTAAGGGTTTACTTTGGAATCTCTTCATTATCCGAGATTGTTTATACGTAATAATCTACTGGGACTTCTTTATCATCCACATCCATGTTTCTTAAAAATGTATTTCAAAACATTTTTACTATTTACTAGAATATGAGTTAAAGTCATTTATACCTTTGTTGAATTTTATAAGTGGTTTATCAAGGAATCTTTCCGTCGTTTTCCAAACAAGGTGCCTTTTAACCTTTTTTACAGAATTAAGGTAAGAATGTTTTTTTAACTTATACAGCGGGTGCGGCTATTTTCCGCCGTTATAAAATCGTCGAAGCTTACCTTACAAGATTATAATAATATTTTCAAAGAAAATGTTTTATTTTATAAATATATGACTCTTAAATGATTTCAAAATATAAAGAGATATTTCTCTAAAAAGAGTTTTGATTTCATCTATGTCAACATCCTTTGATGGATTTTACGCTTATTTGAAGTTGATTTATTATGATACAAAACTTTTATATTGTATTGATGGTTTTTTGATATGTTTGAATGTGGATGTGTTATTTTTATACCATTCATGGTTTATGGATGAAGTATTTACATTTCGTATGCTAGTTTTAATACGAATGTTTATGTTATGTTTAAACCTTTTCATATGGTAATTCATTGGACTTAATATGTGACGGGTGGAGCCCGTTCTAGCTCCTCGATGCATCGGTAGGTCTCATGAGACAAACTAGTGTCTTGGCACAAGGCCTTGAAAAAATCTTATTTGTAGTCTTGGCATGAGGCCTTGGCTTTTTGGTTATGATAGTCTGGCATTATGCATTACATCATTATAAAAGTGGTTACTGATATTGAATGTGATTTTTCGATTAGTAGAATATCCATGTGAATAAGTAAATGGAATTATTTCATTTTATTTTTTCCATACTATGTTGAAGTTCAAGTTTAAAAGGATTTTGTTTTAGTTATACATTGCCTTAAATGTTTATTCTTATTTATGAATGTTTCTGCTATATTGTTATCCTTACTGGGCATTTGAGCTCACCCCTTTTCTATGTTTTATTTTTTCCAGGATGTGAAGAAGTAAATTATGAATGACCTGAAGGGATAGTATGAGGGGATAAGAGTGTGGAATATGTACACTATGTTTTTGTATTTTTCATTTTTATGATGTAATTTAAAACTTTATGAATATATCTAGTGTTTCCAATGCTACTAAACTAATCTGTCTTTCGAGACTTGATCTTTCTTGTGATCATGCCAATGTTATGTAATAATGCACTGACTCTGGGTAACTGGGGTTGGGGCGTTACAATCCCAAAATAGATCATCCATCAATCAATCAATATACCATGACCTTGCTTTAGTAATCAGGAATATTGAGGGGTCATAAATTCCATCACAAACTATAATCACTTTTCAAGGTCCTGTATAAATCTCAAAAGGACCAAAACAACGCCAAAATTTAACCAATTCCACAACTAATAGGTCTCCCATGCATCCATCATGCATTGGAAATAGTATCATGACTTATCCACTATACTCAAGTGACCCACATATATATCTCTCTCTATATCTTAAATATTTCACAAATCCTTTCAATATGTATTTACAACATTTCATAAAAGGTCAATCATGACTATTTTTTCCAACCTCCCTCACTTTAAATGATCTTGGGTCATATTATCCCACCTTCCATGTGGACATTGTGAAATTTTCTATCATGTTTTCATGGTAAGAGAGTTTCTAGTGAACTACTCTCACAATGGTTCACAACATCCACCACTGTTAATCAATCCCCATAACCAAATAGGTGTTCACCCTAGTACTACCCCATTAAAGTGATTGAATCATTACATCATTATTCATTCCCCATAAATTCTAGGCTTACACACATAATAAACCAACCATGCATCTCTATCATGTTAATCACCTCTAGCATGAAGCACTAATTATGCTCCCCAATGCATGTACACTCAAGGAATCAATGTACCTTGGCTATACCCTTAATCTTGGATACCCTTACACACAACATCCCATCCTTGGAATTAGTAGGGAATGTTCCCTGAATAATGTATCAATGTACTATAAAAGGGTGAATGATGTATCACCACATAATAATAGGGTGAACTATAACACCATATATATGTAAAAATTATGAATTTTATCTATTTTTTCACCAAACCTTTTGTGATTTGATGGTTAGTGTTTCTTGGAGTTGTTAATGGGTAATCAAGAGTCGCTTTTAGGAAGTTGGACCTCAGTTTGAGCTGAAAAAAATTTATAAAAAATTTTCTATGTCTCAGCCCATGTATTTCACCATGAAGATAGTCTGAGGTGGGTAAGGTTTCAACTTAATTCTGGTGGTTGTGATGTGAATAGATTGATCGAGGGGGTGATCATGCCACAATAGAGGATGTTTCATCATGAGGACCTAGATCTTGTTTTAATGAGGTGTATATGATTTTTATGTGACATTTTGGTTGAATTCATTACTTTATGGAGGGGGTGGCTACACCATGATGACCTAAGGGCTTGGGTTCTTGGTTATTACCTAGATCAAAGTGTTTCCCCATGGATCTAAGGTCCATGACGCAATGTGACCCTACATGTCATTTAGACATGACCTGTATAGTTACAAAACAATGCACCCCTTGTGATGTTATTTTAGTTTTAGATAAATTGATTGATTAATTTAACTATATAAAAATTAAACACTAATGAGGAATCACTCATTTTTCAAGTAGTATCTATTCAAGCCCCTCCCTATCTCATTTTTCTCTTCTAAGTGGTGGAGTTACATCCTTTGTAGTCAGATTGGAGTGTCAATAGTCACGTTGGATCCTTACATGCAAAGCTAGTAGACCTTCCCCCTTTAATATTTCTTTATATCATAGTTTCACTATGTATCATCGGTAATGAATTAATTTTTTGTGTTTTTTCTGTTTTTTGAGTTTTTTAATAATTTAATCTAAATTAGATAGAGTTATTGATTGGGAAGGGAACTGATAAGATAAGGTAGGTAGTCTCTTACTTTCCCATTGGTTTATATATACATGACATTCATCATATGAAATATTGTATGAGCCAACCATGTGCATAGTCCCTAACATACATTCTAAAATTGTTTTCATGATTTATATAGACTGAATGGGATCTAATGGAGACATGGGTGGTCCTCCATCAATGCACATATCAAGTGGACATTGCACCACCAAAAAAACACTATATGTTTGGATGAGGCTCCACTAGTATCAACTACTTAGATGTCTGATATGACACCTCTAACTATATTTAGTTGGAAGATACACCACCAATATCGCTATATTGGTGGATGATGTTCCACCAATATCACTCTCAAGGTAGATGATATAACACCAATAAAATTAATTAAGTAGATACTTATGTTGGACCCAAGGTGGGTGCTTATACTTATGCTGTGATATTAGGAGCCTCATGTGGTGACTTAGACTGGTCTTTAGTGAGTAATGGTGTGAGAATGTGACAGGATAGGGGTGGGATAACCTAGGTACAAGAATTCAGTGGGTTGATGGAAAGTGATCATGACCCCATTATGTGTTAAAAATTATGTATGTTATGGATTTATTATAAGTAATAAATTGTTCGCTAAAATGATTACTTAGTGACACATCAACTACCCTATATTGGTTGGTGGTATCTCATCCACTCGAATAAAGTTAGTGATACATCATTCACCGTGAGGTTGATGTATTGTTGGTACCTCATTCACCCAGATCTAGTTAGTGGTGGTATCTCATTCAATCTTGACATTATATTGTTACATCTTCCCCTTACAGGAGATGCCTTGATGGTTCATTGTCAACTAGGGGACTTGTACTTGTGGTATATTTTACACATATGGGAGTTGTCTTTTTAGTGCATCGTCTACTTAGTTACTTTTATTGGTGGTATATAATCTACCTGGAGAGTGTTATTGGTGGAACATCATCCACCAATATATCGATATTGGAAATGCATCTTTCAACTAAATAGTTAGAGGTGGTATATCATACATCTAAGTAGTTGATACTAGTGGAGCCTCATCCACCTATATAGTGTTTTTTGGTGGTTCAATGTCCATTTTATATGTGCATTAATGGTATATATCCCACCTATGTATGGGAAGTATTGGGTGATGCATTATTTACTTTGTGAATTTTTTTCATCATTAACATTAAATTGTTGATATATCATTTACCTAGATGGGTTTTTATGTTGATACATTATTTACTTATTTAAACTTTATGGTGAAAATAAATTCACCTTTTAATAAAATGGTGAAGAAAAGTTCACCTTGACTATGAGATAAGGATTGATACGCCATTCATCCTTGAGGTGTGTTCAAACCATGGTTATATCATCCTATTTCAACACAATCCAAAGTAGGTATAATAGAACGTGGTTTGTTTTATGAGTATTCCATGATGTGATGGGTTATTTATTTATTTATTAGTTTATTATAATTTTATATCAATCATGTTCTTTTATTTTTTTTAGACCTATTAGGGACACCATCAGTGGAGGCCTATTGAGTTGTACTCACACCCTGATTGGGTTCCCTGGTACCAAAGTGGACTTTATGTTTTGTAACTCAGGTAAGGAAAAGGTCAGTGTTGAAATGGATGGTTATGCTAGTATACCATGGTTAGAGCCTATAGATGGTATCAATCCAGGACAAGGGACTGGTTTTTTTGATATATCTAATTTTGGTTATTTTTAGCCCATGATGAATATTATTTTACCATGAGAGATCTTATTTAAACTTGTATGACTCATACAAAATGTATTGTAGCATGTTTTGATATAAAATTATGGGTTTTTTTAACTTTTGAAATCACTTAACAATTATTTTGACCATATGTATTCATTATATCATGATGATTATTCCTAATATTTCTTCTACTAGGTTTCTATAGTTATCAATGACTAAGGGTATATTCTCCCCACTTATTCCATAACAACCCTTATTGGAAAAAAAATCTTTCAAGGTTCCATTTCAGTTTTTTTGGGGTGATTTTGTTTTTTGACAAAGCTAGATGACCATGAATCAATATGGTTGGTGTTTCCAAAGTAAAAGTGTTTTAGATGGTGAAGTTTCCTAGTATTTGCCAAATTTTTTAGCCTCAAAATCAAGATTTTGTTTTATGGAAAAGGAAGGTTTTACAAAAAGGAGTTCATGGAATATATTTCACATACCACAAATCATAGTTCATGGACCATGAAGTATAGTTCATAGACCACAAAGGAGGTATGCATAATAGTGAAGGAAAATTGAAAAAGGAAGAATTTTCACATATCAGTGCTATTTGGACTGTGGAGTTCTCTCTGTGATCCGCATATCAAAATTAGTTTACGAGAGGCAGGAAGTTTGTTAGAGGCTTTAATTTTGTGGGAGGTTAAACATTTTTGGTTAATAGGTATTTATTTAAGGAGCCATAAAGGGGTTTTTTAAATATATTAGCTGCTAAAAAGGATTAAGGTGTTATGTGGGTCTCATAGTAGTTCATGGTGAAGGCTATACCACATTGAAGTTTTTGGTAATTCAAATTAGTAGGTTTTTTCAATCTATTTTCCTATATAACAACCCATAATTATATCATTAAAGAGAGAGAATTTCATTAGAAAATATCATTGTTGTAGGAAGAATTTTTGGAAGTCCAAAGTAATTCGTGATGAAGAATTCCACAAAAGGAGAAGAGTTTTGTGAGTGAGAAATTCCAAGAAAGAGAAATTCCAGGAAAATAGTTCAAAAAATGGGTTTTTAGGGTTCAATAGCTCATAATGAAAAAGGATATATGAAGCATCAATGATTCGCGAAGGCATCATCCATCCACAAAGAATAGGTTTTCCATGAAGGAAAGGTTTTTTTGAATAACTCGCAACATGTGGTGCAAGGTAGTTCATGGAGGAATAAGGAAATTTCTTGGTGAGTACAAGGAAGTTCATGAATAGACTAAAATAGTTCGAGAAATAAATTTCTGCAAAATAATAGTATGTGGAAGAGAGGTACATCAACAGAGAATCAACCTATAGTTGAGGATGAATTCATTATTGATAATGAAGGGACCAACATGTCCATAAACTATGTGTGTATCCTTATCAGAGTAGTGAGAAAAGTAAGTGGAAGAAGTTTATCCTTTCCACTAGCAATGAGCAGTCAAAAGATAGTTAGGGAGTGACCCTTGGGAAAGTAGTGATCTGGCCCTAAACATTGTAAAGGCAGTGAGCCTGGGCATCGAATTGATCTATCCCAAACCTTGTAAGTTGGTAGTGAGACTTATATGTTATTATAAATATGAAACAATCCTAATTAACCTTCTATCCATCCCACGGAAAAATGAAATCACCGCGCGTGCGTACGTACGGAATACCGTCTCCACGCCGTGGTGTAATCTATTTTCCACCATCACTTTACAAGGATGGGTATAATGGTGTAATGAGTAACTATTTATGATTATTATTAAGTAATATTGATACTGAAATAATATATATATACTCCAATACAATTCCATGATCATAGGAATGATATCATCACTCGTGCGTACGTACGGAATACCGTCTCCACGATGTGATGCGACTCGTTCTACATGATCATCATTACATAGTAATTATATAAATGAATTGAATGAATAAATATGATATATGTTACACTAATACCATTATGGATATAAGGTATCTATAACCTTAAAATAAGAATAAGAATTTATTCGACAAAACACGCATAAGAACAAAAGGCAATAAAGACCCGAGTAACAAGTAACAATGAAATATTACTAATAAGAAGCTAAGAATATGACCATATATGATATCATATCAATATGTATGATTCTGGAATAAGTCAATAACATTATTTAAACCATTATACAGGAGCTTCGGACATGTACAAAGCAAATCAGACCTAAGGTAAGGGAAATATCACAATCTCATTTTTATCCGAGATTGTTTATACTTTGAAATTTACTGGGGTTTATTTTATCATCCACATCCATGTTTCCTCAATATGTAATATTATTTCCATTCACCTACAATTTTTTAAATCCTATTTTACCCTTCGGTGAGTTTTTAGTAAAAGATATGAAAGGAATCTTTTGTCGTTTTTCGTACGAGGTACTTTTTGACTTTTCCAACAAAAGTACAAAGAATGTTTTTTTAACTTATACGGCATGAATGGATTTTTAAAACATTATTTCCAAGAAGATTCCTTTACAAGTTTTCCAGTTTATTTTTAATCAACTTCTTTAAGTTTAAAATTTTATGACATGTTAAGAAAGGAAAAGTGTTTTTGAAGTAGAAAGGATATTTTCCTCAAGAATGGAGTTCAAGTATTTTATCAAAATTATTTTCCATCTAAGATAATAAAAGGTTTCTATTTTTATCCCTATTATTACAATGGTTTGATTATGTTGTGATGGAAATATTTTTATGAATTCCTTTATCTTATATGAATTGTTTTATGATGTCATGTTGTTTAAGAATCCCATTTTTATTACATGGGTTACGCTATGATGTATGGTTTATGATTATGTGGCACACATAAGAAAGGATTCATTATAAGATGGGTGGGACCTATATCTCCCTCCAATGCATTGGGTAAAGATTTTATATCTCATGAGATAGACAGGGCTGGAACGGTAGGTTATACCGGTTTAGTGAAACAGGACTGGAACGAGGGTGACTCGGTTCAGAAAGGGACTATGTCCACTAAGATAGTCTTGGCAATGAGTCATGACTAACAAGAAATGATTTTCCATGATTATGTGTGCATGCCACAAAGTTTCAAGTTTCATTTTTATGATTATGGGGATCTCATTTTCACTTCTATGATTTATTCCATGTTAAGATATTATGATCTCTTTTGCAGGTTATGATTTTCAAAAAGATATGATATGATTTTTATTTCCTTTATTTGCCCTTGCTAAGAATTTGAGCTCACCCTTTTATGTTTTCTTTTCCCCAGGTCAGGAAGATGGATATTAAGTAAAATATGCTAAAAGGGACCCTAGATATGATGAAATAAATGGGAGACACTGTAGAAGATTTATGAACCAGTTGTTTATGTTTCCCAGTTTCTAAAGACACTATACCTATGCGGTCCTTTGTGGTTTTGTCATATGTTGTAATAAGTGTGCTTCAATTTTGAAGTATTAACAATGTATGTAAAGTATGGGTCGTTATACAAAGTTCAATTATATATGACACAGAAAAATAATAAAAGTCTCAACCAATATACTCAAACTCTCCTCAAACCTATCTTCATAACCCTACCAAGCTCCACTAACTCATCTACCTATAAAAGGGCCACCACCAAAACCTACAAGCCAATAATTAGATCTTCACATGAACCAAGGTTCCCATTCTTGGTGTGATCGTAACATTCAGTAGGTCACCACCAACGGTGTCCCTAATAAAATAAGTATGTGTGTGTGTGCATGTATTGAATGAAAATAATCCATATAATCACATTTCTACACCATTCATCCCATTGGATGCTCAAGGGGCCACCCAAATAGTCAATGCATGCCTATTTTGGCTTATGTTTGAATGGGACAATGCTACCATAATCTGAACACAACATGAGTGTGAATTAACTATCACCACTCATTTCCATAATTAAAGGTGAATGATTTTTCACTATAACATAACATATAGGTGAGTGATTCATCACCAACACATCTTTAAACTTTAAAATTATATCAGCTACGCATATCTAAGATGAAATATACATCACAAATAAAATAAATGAAGGTAGAGGATGTACCACCCAAATAATCATAGTAAATATTTTATCCCCAGGTGAATGATTTATCACCATAGTATAATAGAGAAAATGATTCATCACCTAGTGAACAATATATCACCATAATAAAATATGGTGAATAATGTATCATCTGGTGAATGATGTATCAATATACTATAAAATGGTGAATGATGTTTTTCTAGGTTAATGATGTATTGTTAGGTGAATGATGTATCATTACACAACAAAAAGGTGAATATATCACTATGTGAATGATGTATCATCATACTATAAAAGGGTGAAAAATGTAACACTTGGTGTATAATGTATCACAAAAATATAATAGGGTGAACAATATATCTCTGGTCATATAATATGGTAGATTGATATACCACTATAATTATCAATGGGGAGAATGATATATCATTAGCTATACAAAAACAAATAAATGTTATATCACTAACTAACAGGAATTCTAAAAAAATAATCACCAAAAGAATAACAATAAAAATGAGTGGTTAATAATTTAAACACATAACATATCATCACATCATAGATCCATGGTGAATTAACTATCACCCTAGGTACCGACCCCATAAACTTATTTTTTTACTAGGCTACCCATGCCCATAACATGTACCTAGAACAAAAATATCAATCTCATCCTCCCATAGAATAGATTTGGATACCATAAAACTCACATGTATCTCAAGGATCGTACCTTAGTGGCACTCTCTATACTCAAGTCGCATCACATATTGTAGAGTCTCACTTATCCTAATGAAACAAATGTTTACACTATCAAAGGCAACTCATGAACACCATACAACGCTCACCACATAACTAGTCACAAGGAAACCCCTCATATTTCATTCCCTAAGTGTCACATCACATTTTCAAGGATACATTTCCATCATAATACATGTGCTCATCACATAAATTTAAAGGTATATATCATGATCTTGATGTCCCTTACTCATCACTAAAGAAGAATGTAACCATATTTTATTCCACTTTAGTTCATTTCTGCATGTCTATTTTAACTTTATATCATATAGTTGATCCCACAACATCTCATAGGCTCCCCAGAGGCCTTGTTATAGGTGATTGTTACAATTAACAAGACCTCCCTTGGTAATTAGACCACATCTCAATGTTATACACTTACCATGGTTTTAATTTTATCTAAGTTATTCCTATCACATAGTGATATAGATATCATCAATTTTATAGTATCCACTCATCACTTGATGGATTTATAAGTGTCATACACAAATCACTAGTCATAACTCACATAAGGGAAACCACTCACAATCTCGGTTTGTGCCACTTTAACCCACTAAATCTTGATTAATAATAAAAAATATATTCATCACCAATAATAAATTAATATTTGGCCCCACCTACCTCAATCAAAATTTTATCCCCTTAAACCAGGTTTTCTCCACCCTCAACCAAGAAAACTCCAATAACCATTATCGTCAACGACCCCTAACTCATCCAAGATAATTATAAATTAATTATAAAAATATCACAATTAATTTACCTAATTAATCCATAATTATTAAATTAAAAATAAATTAGGTATAACTCATTATATAGTGTAATGGAACTAAAACCATGATTAATGAGGTTTAGATCACTCTTAGAACACCCCTAATACCATTACCATCCAAAGCCCCAACACATCTAACCAAAAGAATTAAAATAACTTCAAATTCAATTAGAGACCAAATAATAATCATGGAATAGGGTTTTCTTAAGGAGAACCATAATAAACCATGTGAATTCATCCTCTTAGGTACTCCTCTAGCCTCTATGAGTAAATACCCCCATGCATTGACCCGACTTCACCATGCTCTAGGGGAATCAGTACCCAAGCCATAAATCATACCCACTAAAATCAAAGAATAATAGAGGGGAATAAATAATTGGTAAATATGAGATAAATCAAACACAATCTACATGAATAACCATAAAAAACATGTCAAATAGAACAAAACCGGGTAGGGGGAGAGGGAGGGGGATTCAGCATCCCCTTTATTCAACCTATTTTAAGGGAAGTCCCACGATTAGGGTATTAAAGTGGGGTTGTAATGATAATTATACCCCTATTTTAAAAAAAACCACCTAGGTGCGATCCTATTCCTGGTGTAGTTCATTAGTCACTCAATGTAAACACACAGGGATAAGTCCCCTAAGATCACCACCGGTCACCTGGTTCCACCCAACCAGGTATGTGGTGGCTCACTATATCCACCAAAATTTATTTTTTATATCTCCTTGAACCTTAAAAACTCACTTACGGACTCCTCCTCTAATTCTACCACATCATAATCCTCTTATTCAATATTTAAAAATAATTTTCACATGTTAATTCTCAATATGAATTTAATGAATTGAATGGACCTCATTTCATATCTCATCATAGCCTAGAATTCCTTTGATTCCTTCGACACCCTTCGATGTGGGTCATTACAACCTCCTCACCATAACACTTATTTCCCCTAATATGTCGTTTTATACATCTCCCATAAACCTCCTTGGTACCAATATTGGATTTAGAACTCTAAATCTGATTTCATGTTGGTTATAGTCATGATTATACTGCACCCAAACTAGAAAAACTACCAATAACCTCGTAATGTCAAGAAATCAACATCACCATAAAATTAGTCATCATATGAATGATGTATTCTTACCCTTATATAGATTATCCCACTTTATTGCTTGTGAAACTTTCTATAAAATATCCCATCACACAAACTATCTCTAAAAATCACAAAGTTCCACATAGTATAGCACCAAATAATTTAACTAACTCTGTGATGATTTCCCTCTCTTAGTATAATTAGTGTATTTACAATTTTTCAACAACATATTCAATTTTTAAATGTCAATAGTCTACACCAGACTATCTCCAACTCGATGCCACACTTGAGCGTCTCCTGATTATTGACATTAGAAATTGTAGTCTCACACATGATACCATACTCATGACATGAATAATTTCTCTATCGGATGTGAAATCAAACATCCCATGAGTACCGACATTCCATAAACCCCATCACCCTACTAGTCAGTTACCCAAAATTCATACTCAATCATTCCATTGTACCATAACCTACAACCATCATCCATGAATTACCAACTCCATGGAATCAATGTCATTATCACAGATCGATACCCTTATCTAGTGAAATTCCCATTTACAGAATGTAGCTTTTCCACATACATCAAAGTGCTGACACTCATCCTTAATTAATTCTAATTCAAGTTTTCTATATGCATCACTCTTTAAACCTGTTATAATTATAACTAAAACTATGGTCAAAATTAAAAATTTTATGGGGTTCTCCCCACCGTAAATTTTTTCCATTTCTAAAATTGGAGCATGATCCTGAACAAATAGAACTTATCATCGCACTACTCGCCCATTAAAACTCTTTTTAAACTTCCATCAGCATGTTAATAGTTTCACTATATCATTGGCATCTCACCTTCCACGGTTGAGACAATCTCTAGGTTCCAAAAGACTATACTGGCCCTTAGTCCCTCAACATTTCATAAAAAACCTAGTGGTTCTTAAATCACCACATATAATATTCATCAATAAGACACTGCTCATTAATCACATATAAAAATTATCTTGACTACCCATAATAATCATAATTGATCATTCCTCACCAATCAATCAACACTTGACCAATTCTAGAGAATCACTTTCTCTCACACACTCTTGACATCTTGTGTGTATGAATAGCCTCCTTATCCATTAATCAACCATACCAAGGGACTACACAGTTCCCAAGGGTCATATCAAACATGACCACATCCCTGTAACACCCCAAGCTTCTACGGTACGCTTCTCTTTGAATAATGTGATAGCGTGTGTTGTACGCAACATCGAGTTCTAACACACCACAATCAATCAAACTAGCTGTTATGAATAGTAATACCTACTTTTTTAAATTATATATATTTTATATTTCAAAATGGACTTCATTTTTGGATTCTTAATATCTAAATTATCCTAAGTTGAATTTTTGGTATTTTTCTGAGAACTTCCAATTTTTATGAATAGTGAAAAATACTTAAAAACAGCTTTTTTAATCAAAATAATTTATAGTGATAAATTATATTATTGATCGTTTTTAAAGTATAATTAGAATATATTTCTACCATTTTATCCAATGGTGTTCATTAAAATTAATTTCACTTTGAAATTGGACATAAACAATTGTCAATCTTTTGATATATATTGTTTCTTAAAAACACGCTATTTGTTTTGACAGCGAGAATTAAATATAAAATTAATTAATGCAACTTATATGTTTGGAGTTTTTTAAAATAGAAATCATTTTTGAATTCGGAATATCAATTATAGCTTAGGGTGAAATTTTGGCATTGTTCTGAAAAACATCAATTTTGTATGAATAGTGAAACCACTAAGTGGTAGTTAAAAAAACTGAATTTTTCATAAAACTTAATTTTACCACTTCTTTGAATGGAATTTCAAAAATCCGAGAGACATGATTAATATCAAGTAGTAAAATGTGGTTCAATGAGATTAAAATAATTTTTGGTGAATAGTAACTTTTTACTTTTATTTACCACGGTTAAAAGTAAAGAGGGTAATTAAGGGTAAAAATGATATTAATATTACCCTAACACATTTCCTAATTCTATTGGACAAGTTTATCTCGACCAAAAACAGCCTTAGGAATAAAATATTATCATTTAGGTCCACTTATATTAGATTAGGACATTTATTATTATTTAATTCAAAGAAGAGTTAAAAGAGTTAAAATCAAAGTTTATTTACTAAAACATTTTTTAATATAGGGTTATGCAAAAGATAAATTTGATTGTAAATATTAATTAGAAATATAAAAATATTTATTACATAATAATATTTTATTTATACTTTTTAGACATTAAATAATTTAATTTATTTATGACACAATGATGATGCAGTAATTACGATAATAGTGAAAAATTAAAATAATTGATATTATAAATACCCAAATAAATATAATTTGAGACTTTTTATGAATTAAAATAATTTTATAGGTTAATATGACATGTTATGATTTACTTAATTAACTTTGTTAGAAGTAATAATTATGTTATGATTTTCACAAAAATCAATTATTGAATAGTGTCAAAATTGACATAAAAGAGTTTTTAAAACAAATATTATATTATTAATTGATATTAAATTCCTAAAAATATAAGGTTCATCCAAGAGACTTATATCATGATAGTTGTATCATTAATGGACCACTTGGGAGGTCTCTTGGATGTATATAGTAAGTTTATTAACTATATATTATAAACATACAAAGTGATATGGTAAATGTCAAACTAATTAACTAAGAGTTAAAACTAAAAGATAAGGTTAATATAATGACCCAAAGCTGTCTAAATTCTATTGGTTGAGTGATTTTCGACCCATCCCCACCTTAAACTTTAAATAATACACTTTGGAGCCATTAGAAACCGAATATGAATTTATTATAAAATAATATTTCTAGCTTTTCCAAAGATGCCCCTCACCCCTCTTATAAAAGGGAACTCCCCCTTCTCATTATTTCACACCTTCAAAGCCTTTTGGTTCGGCCAACCCCTGCCCAAATACTCTCTCAACTTCCCTCAATACAGACTAGAGGCCTTATTTTGATCATAAAGCCAACCTATGGAGCCCTTTTGATCAAATCAAAAGGAAGAACCCGAAGAAGAGGTAATGTTTTCACCACCCTTTTTCAAATTCATTTCTTCATCAACTTCTTCTTTCTTTGTTATTACCATTATAAAATAATGAATCCAGTATCTCCTATATAATGTAATATTATTATAAATATGGTACAACCATATTCAGTATTCCATCCATCCTTTGAATGACATGTCACCATACGTGCGTACGTACGGCTTACCGTCTCCACGTCTTGGTGTAATTGTTATTATTCAATATATTATTATTTGGATGGGTATAATAATGATTTATAATTCATGTAAATAATAAATATAACATGATAATGATTCAGTATATATGATATACCATCAAATTATATATTATTTTAATATCAAAATAATGATATTGTCGCTCGTGCGTACGTACGGACTACTGTCTCCACGAACGCGATGAGATTCATTCTCCATCGTATCCATTCATGTATAATTATCATTTGATGATTTAAAAATAATGTTTAAGTACTTGATATCATTATGGATATGAATAAGATACAACCTATCCATGACAAACATGGCTTACGTAACAAAACATATAAAATAAAACAAGTAAGTTAACACCAGAAACAACGATAATAATAAGATATTATTAACAAATCAATGTTAAAAGATCATATATGATATCATATTAATGTAAATGATTATTGTATAATTTAATAAAAATTATTTCACCATTACACAGGAGGTTAACCTACCCCCTACCAAGGAAAAGTACAAGGTAAGGGTTTACTTTGCAATCTCTTCATTATCCGAGGTTGTTTATACGTAATAATCTACTGGGACTTCTTTATCATCCACATCCATGTTTCTTAAAAATGTATTTCAAAACATTTTTACTATTTACTAGAATATTATTTAAAGTAATTTATACCCTTGTTGACTTTTATAAGTGGTTTATATAGGAATCTTTCTGTCGTTTTCTAAACAAGGTGCTTTTTAACCTTTTCAACAGAATTAAGGTAAGAATGTTTTTTTAACTTATATGGAAGGTGCGGCTATTTTCCACCGTTATAAAATCGTCGAAGCTTCCCTTAAAAGCTTATAAGAATATTTTCAAAGAAAATGTTTTATTTTATAAATATATGACTCTTAAATGATTTCAAAATATAAAGAGATATTTCTCTAAAAAAAAGTTTTGATTTCATCTATGTCAACATCCTTTGATGGATTTTACCCTTATTTGAAGTTGATTTATCATGATACAAAACTTCTATATTGTATTGAAGGTTTTGTGATATGTTTGATTGTGGATGTGTTATTTTTATACCATTCATGGTTTATGGATGAAGTATTTACATTTCGTATGCTAGTTTTAATACGAATGTTTATGTTATGTTTAAACCTTTTCATATGGGAATGCATTGGACTTAATATGTGATGGGTGGAGCCTGCTATAGCTCCTCGATGCATCGGTAGGTCTCATGAGACAAACTAGTTTCTTGGAACAAGGCCTTGAAAAAATATTATTTGTAGTCTTGGCACGAGGCCTTGGATATATGGTTATGATAGTCTGGAATTATGCATTCCATCATTATGAAAGTGGTTACTGATATTGCATGTGATTATTCGATTAGTAGAATATCCATGTGAATAAGTAAATGGAATTATTTCATTTTATTTTTTCCATACTATGTTTAAGTTCAAGTTTAAAATTATTTTGTTTTAGTCATACATTTCCTTAAATGTTTATTCTTATTTATGAAAGTTTCTACTATATTGTTTTCCTTATTGGGCATTTGAGATCACCCCTTTTCTATGTTTTATTTTTCTCAGGATGTGAAGAAGTAAATTATGAATGACCTACAGGGATAGTATGAGGGGATAAGAGTTTTGAATATGGACACTATTTTGTTTTAGTTTTCATTTTTATGATGTAATGTAAAACTTTATGAATATATCTAGTGTTTCCATGGCTACTAAACTAATCGGTCTTTCGAGACTTGATCTTTCTTGTGATCATGCCAATGTTATGTAATAATGCACCGAATCTGGGTAACTAGGGTCGGGGCGTTACAGTTGGTATTAGAGGAAGTTTAGTAAAAACCTTGGAAGCTAGATTTAGATAAACTCTGATTAGAGCTCATAGACCTAAGATGGACTTTGAGGATTAGTATAGAAGAACTTCCTAGAATTTTAGTATTGTAGAGATTTTGTGAGTTTTCCGAGAAATACATCCCTGTCTGGATACGAGCAGGTAGAGGCGGCTCTGGCACAAATGTACCTAGGGGTAAAACCCGAAAACACCGCTTTGAGCTAGGCTCGAACAGGAACTGGTGCACAACAACGGGCCTTTCTGCACTCTTGGTTATGACACTCCCGGGGGATATGCTTAGGATAACTCTCATTTTCTTTACAAATCATTATGAAAGGTTTATGAGTATATAATTCCTCAAAGAAAACATTTTTATGATTATGGATTATATCTATAAATAGTTCAATCTATGTTAAGTGTTTTATAAGTATGGAATTATGTATTTTGATTCATAAACTGATCTAGTTTATGAAATTGTTTAGAAATGGAGCCTAGTGGAAGAAATGGAAACTGTATCAATGCATGAACTCCATTTAGGGATTTCTCTCCTGCTCAAGATAATTATAGTGGAGCTGGTGATGCAACTGGTGTTGATTAGCTAATCACCATACTGGGACAACTCACTCAGGTTATGAATAATAACCTTACCCATATGGAGCACCCTGATCCGCAGCATGGAGGATCAATGTTAGATTGATTCATGAGGCAACAACCACCAACGTTCAATGGGAGTACAAATCCCTTAGTAGCTGAGAAATGGATAAATTTCCTAGAGAAAATATTTCAGGCTTTGGGGAGTAGTGAAAGGGAAAAAGTTATCATGGTTGTTTACCACCTCACTGGAGATGCTGATCAAGGATGGTCATTGATTCAAAACACAAAGGAAGATGATGAAGTATCAAATATGGAATAGAGGGAGTTCAAATATCTGTTTTTAGAAAAATACTTTCCTCTCGACCATCGAGCAGATATGGAAAGGCAATTTCTGAGTCTGAGACAAAAGGAGGATGAGAATGTCACAAAGTATGAGGCTAACTTTACAAGGTTAGCAAGGTATGCTGGAGATTATATACATAACCCAATAAGTAAGATTGATTGTTTCTTTTCTGGGTTAAAACCATTTCTCCGTCGAGCATTAGTCTCACAATCCTTCTCATCATACGAAGACATTGTCTCATGTGCTATCAAGACCGAAAAAAAATTCTCTAAGTCTTATGAATTTAAAGAAAATCAAGAGAAGAAGAGATCTGCTGATCAATCTGGGAATAGAAATAAGGGGAAGAAGGGAAAGGTTGAATATCCATCCTGTGGTAAATGTGGGAAAGAACACCCTGGTACTTTCTTGAATGGAATGGGTGTCTGTTACAAGTGTGGTGAAAAAGGCCACCAAGCTCATGATTGAAAAGGGAAGAAGGAAGCTACCAATGTTCAATGCTACAATTACAAGGAGATGGGACATTATGCAAATGAATTTCCTAAGCATCAGGGGAACTTACCTCATAAAATTCCAAGGGATCAAGGCCAAGATTATTTTATCACTACTGCTGAGCTAGAAGCTCCAAAAGATGTGGTGGCAGGTAATTTAATGGTTTCCTCAAGTTTAGAAAATGCATTATTTGATTCTGGATCATCTCATTGTTTCATATCTTCCCAGTTTGCTAAGAAAATTAGATATTTCCAATTTTATTTAACAAGGGATTCCCAGTTAAAACTCCTAAGGGAAGTATCATTGCAACAAATTTTTGTGAATCAGTTCTTATTAGAGCACATAAATGTTCTTTATCTGCTAATCTCATCGCCATACCTATGATTGAGTTTGATATAATCCTCGGTATGGACTGGATTTCGGACTATGATGCGAAGATTTATTGTAAGAAGAAAGAGGTTATGATTCTTGATGATGATGATAAGGAACACCTTATCTTTAGAGCAGAATCATCACCACATAACTCTTATCTAGATCCACCCCCAGTAGCTCAACTAAATTCAATTATTGGGGAGGAAGATAATGAAATGACTATGGGTGAGGAAAGGAATGTTCAAATAGAGGATGTACCCGTTGTTAAAGAATATGTAGATGTGTTTCCGGACGATTTACCTGGATATCCTTCAGAACGAGAAGTTGAGTTTTCCATTGATTTAATTCCTGGATCAAGGCCTATATCGAAGACCCCTTATATAATGGCCACTATATAATTATTTGAACTAAAGAAACAACAAGACGAATTGAGTAATAAGGGATTTATTCGCCCTAGTGTTTCTCCATGGGGAGCCCCTGTTCTTTTTGTTAAAAAGAAAGATGTATATATGAGGTTATGTATCGACTACAGGGAGATCAATACAATTACAATAAAGAACAAGTATCCCCTACCTCACATTGATGATTTATTTGACCAACTGCATGGAGCTCAATAATTTTCAAAGATTGACCTTCGATCTGGATACCATCAGTTTTGTGTGAAGAAGGAAGACATTCCGAAGACAGTATTTCAAACCAAGTACGGGCATTATGAGCTTACTGTAATGCCTTTTGGATTGACTAATTCACCCTCTGTATTCATGGATCTGATGAATAGAGTTTTCAAGGAATATCTTGATGAATTTGTGGTGGTATTTATTGATGATATCTTGGTATACTCCAAAAGCTACGAAGATCATGAAAATCACTTGCGCATTATCCTGAAGACTCTGAGAAGACATGAATTATATGGGAAGTTTAGCAAGTGTGAATTTTAGCTTCAGGAGATTTCTTTTCATGGCCATATTGTCTCTAAAGATTGAATCTATGTTGATCCTTCTAAGACCAAGGAAATCCAATAATGTCCAGCACCTATGAGTATAACTAAGGTACATAGTTTTATTGGTTTAGCAGGTTATTATCGAAGTTTCATCCAGAATTTTGCCCGATTGGCTAACCAATTAACGAAGCTCTCACGTAAAGGGGTTAAATTTGTTTGGAAAAAAGAGTGTGAAGAATGTTTCGAAGAACTGAAGAGAATATTATTCAATGCTCCTATATTTACTCTACCATCGGGGAAAGATGGGTTCCTTATTTATAGTGATGCGTCGAAGAAAGGACTTGGTTGTGTCCTTATGCAGAATGATAGGGTTATTGTCTATGCATCACGACAGTTGAAATCCATGAACAAAACTATCCTACTCATGATCACGAGTTAGTAGTTGTGATCTTTGCTTTGAAGATATAGAGGCACTACCTCTATGGTGAAAAATGTGAGATTTATACTGATCACAAGAGTTTGAAGTATATTTTATGACAAAAATAACTCAACATGAGGCAAAGGAGATGGCTTGAATTACTCAAGTATTATGATTGTACGATACACTACAACCCGGGGAAAGCAAACAAGGTGGCAGATGCTTTGAGTAGAAAAGACCATGGAGTTTGGAACAATATGATAATTGAAAGGGACACAATTTTCATGGATCTAGTGAAGATGGACATGGGAATAACCATGGAAGGTGGAACATCAATTCTTTTTCAAATGGTTGCCAAACCATCTTTACTAGAAAGGATTAAGAGTTCTCAGACCAATGATGAAGAATTTCAAAAGAAGATTAAAGCTGTGAATGATGGGAGATTGAGAGATTTTGTGTATGAAGATGGAATTTTGAAATTTGGGAAGAGGCTTTGTGTTCCCGATATACCTGATCTAAAAAGGTAATTGCTGGATGATGCTCATAGTTCCAATTTCTCTATACACCATGGGAGCACCAAAATGTATCGAGATTTGAAGGAACATTTTTTGTGGGACAACATGAAGAGGGAGATTGCTGATTTTGTGTCAAGATGTATGGTTTTTCAACAAGTGAAAGCTGGAAGGCAACAACCTGGAGGAGTCATGCAACCTCTTTCCATACCAGAGTGTAAATGGGACAATATTACGATGGACTTTGTCATGGGGATACCAAAGACTCCTATAAGAAACGATGCAATATGGGTTATTGTTGATCGTCTTACCAAGTCAGCACATTTTCTTGCTATAAGAGAAGATCTACCACTGGAACGTCTAGCAAGAATATATATTAATGAAGTTGTGAGACATCATGGAGTACCCCTATCGATTTTTTCTGATCGTGATCCCCATTTTACTTCAAGATTCTGGAAGAGTCTTCAGAAATCCATAGATACTAAACTTTATTTGAGCACTACCTACCACCCTCAGACAGACGGACAATCAGAACGGACTATTCAAACCTTAGAAGACATGTTGAGATCTTGCTCACCTGACTTTCAGGTTATGTGGGATCAATATTTACCTTTGGTAGAATTTTCTTATAACAATATCTTCCATTCGAGTATTCAGATGGCACCATATGAAGCGTTATACAGAAAGAGATAACGCACACCAACCTGTTGGGATGACGTTGGTGAAAGAAAACATGTAGGTCCAGAACTGGTAGATGAAACAATAGAAAAGGTGAAGGTAATCCAAAATCACATCAAAGCATCTCAAAGTAGGCAGAAGAGCTATGCCAATAATCGAAGAAAGAATATGGAATTTCAAGTCATTGATCATGTTTTCCTCAAGGTATATCCATGGAAGGGAGTCATACATTTTGGTAAGAAAGGTAAATTGATTCCCAGGTACATCAGACCTTTCGAAATTCTAGAACGAATTGGGGTTGTAGCTTACCGATTTGAAATGCCACCAAGTCTCTCCAAAGTTCACAATGTGTTCCACGTATCTCTGTTGAGGAAATACATGCCTAACCCAACGCATGTACTCATCTATGAGGAATTAGAACTGGAACCTGATCTGTCTTATTGCGAAGAGCCCGTCAGGATTCTTGATACGAGAGAACAAGTACTGAGAAACCGGACGACGCGTCTGGTAAAATTTTTGTGGAGAAACCATAAGATGGAACAGGAAACATGGGAACCTGAGGAACTTATGATGAAGAACCACCCGAGTCTTTTCATGGGGTAGTATTCTAGAAATTTCGAGGACGAAATTATTTGAAGGAGGGCAGAATGTAACACCCCAAGCTTCTACGGTACGCTTCTCTTTGAATAATGTGATAGCGTGTGTTGTACGCAACATCGAGTTCTAACACACCACAATCAATCAAACTATACATTATGAATAGTAATACCTACTTTTTGAAATTATATATATTTTATATTTCAAAATGGACTTCATTTTTGGATTCAGAATATCGAAATTATCCTAAGTTGAATTTTTGGTATTTTTCTGAGAACTTCTAATTTTTATGAATAGTGAAAAATACTTAAAAACCACTTTTTTAATAAAAATAATTTATAGTGATAAATTATATTATTGAGTGGTTTTAAAGTATAATTAGAATATATTTTTACCATTTTATCCAATGGTGTTCAATATAATTAATTTCACTTTGAAATTGGACATAAACAATTGTCAATCTTTTGATATATATTGTTTCTTAAAAACACGCTATTTGTTGTGACAGCGGGAATTAAATATAAAATTAATTAATGAAACTTATATGTTTGTAATTTTGTAAAATAGACATCATTTTTGAATTCAGAATATCAATTATATCTTAGGGTAAAATTTTGGCATTGTTCTGAAAAACTTCAATTTTTTATGAATAGTGAAACCACTAAGTGGTAGTTAAAAAACTGAATTTTTCATAAAACTTAATTTTACATCTTCTGTGAATGGAATTTCGAAAATCCGAGAGACAAGGTTAATATCAAGTAGTAAAATGTGGTTCAATGAGATGAAAATAATTTTTGGTGAATAGTAACTTTTTACTTTTATTTACCACGGTTAAAAGTAAATAGGGTAATTAAGGGTAAAAATGATATTAATATTACCCTAACACATGTCCTAATTCTACTGGAAAAGTGTATCTAGACCAGAAACAACCTTAGGAATAAAATATTATCATTTAGGTCCACTTGGATTAGATTTGGACATTTATTATTATTTAATTCAAAGAATAGTTAAAAGAGTTAAAATCAAATTTTCTTTACTACAACATTTTTAATATATGGTTATAGATAAGATAAATTTGATTGTAAATATTCATTGGAAATATAAAAATATTTCCTACATAATCATATTTTATTTATAATTTTTAAACATTATATAATTTAATTTATTTGTGACACAATGATGATGCAATAATTACGATAATAGTGAAAAATTAAAATAATTGATATTATAAATACCAAAATAAATATAATTTGAGACTTTTTATGAATTACACTAATTTTTTAGGTTAATATGACATGTTAGGATTAACTTAATTAACTTTTTTAGAAGTAATAATTCTGTTATGATTTTCACAAAAATCAATTATTGAATAGTGTCAAAATTGACATAAAAGAGTTTTTAAAACAAATATTATATTATTAATTGATATTAAATTCCTAAAAATATAAGGTTCGGCCAAGAGACTTATATAATGATATGTGTATCATTAATGGACCACTTGTGGGTCGTTTGGATTTATATAGTAAGTTTATTAACTGTATAATATAAAAATACAAAGTGACATGGTAAATGTCAAAATAATTACCTAAGAGTTAAAACTAAAAGATATGGTTAATATAATGACCCAAACCTTTCTAAATTCTATTGTTTGAGTGGTTTTCAACCCATACCCACCTTAACCTTTAAATAATACACTTTTGAGCCATTAGAAACTGAATATGAATTTATTATAAAATATTATTTCTAGCTTTTCCAAAGGTGCCCCTCACCCCTCTTATAAAAGGGAACTCCCCCTTCTCATTAACTCACACCTTCAAAGCCTTTTGTTTCGGCCAAACCCTGCCAAAATACTCTCTCAACTTCCCTCACTACAACCTAGAGGCCTTAGTTTGATCAGAAAGCCAACCTAAGGAGCCCTTTTGATCAAATCAAAAAAGAAGAACCCGAAGAAGAGGTAATGTTTTCACCACCCTTTTTCAAATTCCTTTCTTCTTCAACTTCTTCTTTCTTTTTTATTCCCATTATAAAATAATTAATCCAGTATCTCCTATATACTTTAATATTATTATAAATATGGTACAACCATATTCATTATTCTATCCATCCTTTGAATGACATGTCACCATACGTGCGTACGTACGACTTACCATCTCCACGTCATGGTGTAATTGTTATTATTCAATATATTATTATTTGGATGGGTATAATAATGATTTATAATTCATGTAAATAATAAATATAACATTATAATGATTCTGTATATATGATATACCATCCAATTATATATTATTTTAATATCAAAAGAATGATATTGTCGCTCGTGCGTACGTACGGACTACCGTCTCTACGAACGCGATGAGATTCATTCTCCATCGTATCTATTCAAGTATAATTACCATTTGATGATTTAAAAATAATTTTTAAGGAATTTATATCATTCTGGATATGAATAAGATATAACCTATCCATGAAAAACATGGCTTACATAACAAAACATAAAAAATAAAATGAGTAAGTTAACACCCGAAACAACGATAATACAAAGATATTATTAACTAATCAATGTTAAAAGATCATATATGATATCATATTAATGTAAATGATTCTTGTATAATTTAATAACAATTATTTCACAATTATACAGAAGTTTAACCTACCCCCAACCAAGGAAAAGTACAATTTAAGGGTTTACTTTGGAATCTCTTCATTATCCGAGATTGTTTATACGTAATAATCTACTGGGACTTCTTTATCATCCACATCCATGTTTCTTAAAAATGTATTTCAAAACATTTTTACTATTTACTAGAATATGAGTTAAAGTCATTTATACCTTTGTTGAATTTTATAAGTGGTTTATAAAGGAATCTTTCCATCGTTTTCCAAACAAGGTGCCTTTTAACCTTTTTTACAGAATTAAGGTAAGAATGTTTTTTTAACTTATACAGCGGGTGCGGCTATTTTCCGCCGTTATAAAATCGTCGAAGCTTACCTTACAAGCTTATAATAATATTTTCAAAGAAAATGTTTTATTTTATAAATATATGACTCTTAAATGATTTCAAAATATAAAGAGATATTTCTCTAAAAAGAGTTTTGATTTCATCTATGTCAACATCCTTTGATGGATTTTACGCTTATTTGAAGTTGATTTATTATGATACAAAACTTCTATATTGTATTGATGGTTTTTTGATATGTTTGAATGTGGATGTGTTATTTTTATACCATTCATGGTTTATGGATGAAGTATTTACATTTCGTATGCTAGTTTTAATACGAATGTTTATGTTATGTTTAAACCTTTTCATATGGTAATTCATTGGACTTAATATGTGACGGGTGGAGCCCGTTCTAGCTCCTCGATGCATCGGTAGGTCTCATGAGACAAACTAGTGTCTTGGCACAAGGCCTTGAAAAAATCTTATTTGTAGTCTTGGCATGAGGCCTTGGCTTTTTGGTTATGATAGTCTGGCATTATGCATTACATCATTATAAAAGTGGTTACTGATATTGAATGTGATTTTTCGATTAGTAGAATATCCATGTGAATAAGTAAATGGAATTATTTCATTTTATTTTTTCCATACTATGTTGAAGTTCAAGTTTAAAAGGATTTTGTTTTAGTTATACATTGCCTTAAATGTTTATTCTTATTTATGAATGTTTCTGCTATATTGTTATCCTTACTGGGCATTTGAGCTCACCCCTTTTCTATGTTTTATTTTTTCCAGGATGTGAAGAAGTAAATTATGAATGACCTGAAGGGATAGTATGAGGGGATAAGAGTGTGGAATATGTACACTATGTTTTTGTATTTTTCATTTTTATGATGTAATTTAAAACTTTATGAATATATCTAGTGTTTCCAATGCTACTAAACTAATCTGTCTTTCGAGACTTGATCTTTCTTGTGATCATGCCAATGTTATGTAATAATGCACTGACTCTGGGTAACGGGGGTTGGGGCGTTACAATCCCAAAATAGATCATCCATCAATCAATCAATATACCATGACCTTGCTTTAGTAATCAGGAATATTGAGGGGTCATAAATTCCATCACAAACTATAATCACTTTTCAAGGTCCTGTATAAATCTCAAAAGGACCAAAACAACGCCAAAATTTAACCAATTCCACAACTAATAGGTCTCCCATGCATCCATCATGCATTGGAAATAGTATCATGACTTATCCACTATACTCAAGTGACCCACATATATATCTCTCTCTATATCTTAAATATTTCACAAATCCTTTCAATATGTATTTACAACATTTCATAAAAGGTCAATCATGACTATTTTTTCCAACCTCCCTCACTTTAAATGATCTTGGGTCATATTATCCCACCTTCCATGTGGACATTGTGAAATTTTCTATCATGTTTTCATGGTAAGAGAGTTTCTAGTGAAATACTCTCACAATGGTTCACAACATCCACCACTGTTAATCAATCCCCATAACCAAATAGGTGTTCACCCTAGTACTACCCCATTAAAGTGATTGAATCATTCCATCATTATTCATTCCCCATAAATTCTAGGCTTACACACATAATAAACCAACCATGCATCTCTATCATGTTAATCACCTCTAGCATGAAGCACTAATTATGCTCCCCAATGCATGTACACTCAAGGAATCAATGTACCTTGGCTATACCCTTAATCTTGGATACCCTTACACACAACATCCCATCCTTGGAATTAGTAGGGAATGTTCCCTGAATAATGTATCACTGTACTATAAAAGGGTGAATGATGTATCACCACATAATAATAGGGTGAACTATAACACCATATATATGTAAAAATTATGAATTTTATCTATTTTTTCACCAAACCTTTTGTGATTTGATGGTTAGTGTTTCTTGGAGTTGTTAATGGGTAATCAAGAGTCGCTTTTAGGAAGTTGGACCTCAGTTTGAGCTGAAAAAAATTTATAAAAAATTTTCTATGTCTCAGCCCATGTATTTCACCATGAAGATAGTCTGAGGTGGGTAAGGTTTCAACTTAATTCTGGTGGTTGTGATGTGAATAGATTGATCGAGGGGGTGATCATGCCACAATAGAGGATGTTTCATCATGAGGACCTAGATCTTGTTTTAATGAGGTGTATATGATTTTTATGTGACATTTTGGTTGAATTCATTACTTTATGGAGGGGGTGGCTACACCATGATGACCTAAGGGCTTGGGTTCTTGGTTATTACCTAGATCAAAGTGTTTCCCCATGGATCTAAGGTTCATGACGCAATGTGACCCTACATGTCATTTAGACATGACCTGTATAGTTACAAAACAATGCACCCCTTGTGATGTTATTTTAGTTTTAGATAAATTGATTGATTAATTTAACTATATAAAAATTAAACACTAATGAGGAATCACTCATTTTTCAAGTAGTATCTATTCAAGCCCCTCCCTATCTCATTTTTCTCTTCTAAGTGGTGGAGTTACATCCTTTGTAGTCAGATTGGAGTGTCAATAGTCACGTTGGATCCTTACATGCAAAGCTAGTAGACCTTCCCCCTTTAATATTTCTTTATATCATAGTTTCACTATGTATCATCGGTAATGAATTAATTTTTTGTGTTTTTTCTATTTTTTGAGTTTTTTAATAATTTAATCTAAATTAGATAGAGTTATTGATTGGGAAGGGAACTGATAAGATAAGGTAGGTAGTCTCTTACTTTCCCATTGGTTTATATATACATGACATTCATCATATGAAATATTGTATGAGCCAACCATGTGCATAGTCCCTAACATACATTCTAAAATTGTTTTCATGATTTATATAGACTGAATGGGATCTAATGGAGACATGGGTGGTCCTCCATCAATGCACATATCAAGTGGACATTGCACCACCAAAAAAACACTATATGTTTGGATGAGGCTCCACTAGTATCAACTACTTAGATGTCTGATATGACACCTCTAACTATATTTAGTTGGAAGATACACCACCAATATCGCTATATTGGTGGATGATGTTCCACCAATATCACTCTCAAGGTAGATGATATAACACCAATAAAATTAATTAAGTAGATACTTATGTTGGACCCAAGGTGGGTGCTTATACTTATGCTGTGATATTAGGAGCCTCATGTGGTGACTTAGACTGGTCTTTAGTGAGTAATGGTGTGAGAATGTGACAGGATAGGGGTGGGATAACCTAGGTACAAGAATTCAGTGGGTTGATGGAAAGTGATCATGACCCCATTATGTGTTAAAAATTATGTATGTTATGGATTTATTATAAGTAATAAATTGTTCGCTAAAATGATTACTTAGTGACACATCAACTACCCTATATTGGTTGGTGGTATCTCATCCACTCGAATAAAGTTAGTGATACATCATTCACCGTGAGGTTGATGTATTGTTGGTACCTCATTCACCCAGATCTAGTTAGTGGTGGTATCTCATTCAATCTTGACATTATATTGTTACATCTTCCCCTTACAGGAGATGCCTTGATGGTTCATTGTCAACTAGGGGACTTGTACTTGTGGTATATTTTACACATATGGGAGTTGTCTTTTTAGTGCATCGTCTACTTAGTTACTTTTATTGGTGGTATATAATCTACCTGGAGAGTGTTATTGGTGGAACATCATCCACCAATATATCGATATTGGAAATGCATCTTTCAACTAAATAGTTAGAGGTGGTATATCATACATCTAAGTAGTTGATACTAGTGGAGCCTCATCCACCTATATAGTGTTTTTTGGTGGTTCAATGTCCATTTTATATGTGCATTAATGGTATATATCCCACCTATGTATGGGAAGTATTGGGTGATGCATTATTTACTTTGTGAATTTTTTTCATCATTAACATTAAATTGTTGATATATCATTTACCTAGATGGGTTTTTATGTTGATACATTATTTACTTATTTAAACTTTATGGTGAAAATAAATTCACCTTTTAATAAAATGGTGAAGAAAAGTTCACCTTGACTATGAGATAAGGATTGATACGCCATTCATCCTTGAGGTGTGTTCAAACCATGGTTATATCATCCTATTTCAACACAATCCAAAGTAGGTATAATAGAACGTGGTTTGTTTTATGAGTATTCCATGATGTGATGGGTTATTTATTTATTTATTAGTTTATTATAATTTTATATCAATCATGTTCTTTTATTTTTTTTAGACCTATTAGGGACACCATCAGTGGAGGCCTATTGAGTTGTACTCACACCCTGATTGGGTTCCCTGGTACCAAAGTGGACTTTATGTTTTGTAACTCAGGTAAGGAAAAGGTCAGTGTTGAAATGGATGGTTATGCTAGTATACCATGGTTAGAGCCTATAGATGGTATCAATCCAGGACAAGGGACTGGTTTTTTTGATATATCTAATTTTGGTTATTTTTAGCCCATGATGAATATTATTTTACCATGAGAGATCTTATTTAAACTTGTATGACTCATACAAAATGTATTGTAGCATGTTTTGATATAAAATTATGGGTTTTTTTAACTTTTGAAATCACTTAACAATTATTTTGACCATATGTATTCATTATATCATGATGATTATTCCTAATATTTCTTCTACTAGGTTTCTATAGTTATCAATGACTAAGGGTATATTCTCCCCACTTATTCCATAACAACCCTTATTGGAAAAAAAATCTTTCAAGGTTCCATTTCAGTTTTTTTGGGGTGATTTTGTTTTTTGACAAAGCTAGATGACCATGAATCAATATGGTTGGTGTTTCCAAAGTAAAAGTGTTTTAGATGGTGAAGTTTCCTAGTATTTGCCAAATTTTTTAGCCTCAAAATCAAGATTTTGTTTTATGGAAAAGGAAGGTTTTACAAAAAGGAGTTCATGGAATATATTTCACATACCACAAATCATAGTTCATGGACCATGAAGTATAGTTCATAGACCACAAAGGAGGTATGCATAATAGTGAAGGAAAATTGAAAAAGGAAGAATTTTCACATATCAGTGCTATTTGGACTGTGGAGTTCTCTCTGTGATCCGCATATCAAAATTAGTTTACGAGAGGCAGGAAGTTTGTTAGAGGCTTTAATTTTGTGGGAGGTTAAACATTTTTGGTTAATAGGTATTTATTTAAGGAGCCATAAAGGGGTTTTTTAAATATATTAGCTGCTAAAAAGGATTAAGGTGTTATGTGGGTCTCATAGTAGTTCATGGTGAAGGCTATACCACATTGAAGTTTTTGGTAATTCAAATTAGTAGGTTTTTTCAATCTATTTTCCTATATAACAACCCATAATTATATCATTAAAGAGAGAGAATTTCATTAGAAAATATCATTGTTGTAGGAAGAATTTTTGGAAGTCCAAAGTAGTTCGTGATGAAGAATTCCACAAAAGGAGAAGAGTTTTGTGAGTGAGAAATTCCAAGAAAGAGAAATTCCAGGAAAATAGTTCAAAAAATGGGTTTTTAGGGTTCAATAGCTCATAATGAAAAAGGATATATGAAGCATCAATGATTCGCGAAGGCATCATCCATCCACAAAGAATAGGTTTTCCATGAAGGAAAGGTTTTTTTGAATAACTCGCACCATGTGGTGCAAGGTAGTTCATGGAGGAATAAGGAAATTTCTTGGTGAGTACAAGGAAGTTCATGAATAGACTAAAATAGTTCGAGAAATAAATTTCTGCAAAATAATAGTATGTGGAAGAGAGGTACATCAACAGAGAATCAACCTATAGTTGAGGATGAATTCATTATTGATAATGAAGGGACCAACATGTCCATAAACTATGTGTGGATCCTTATCAGAGTAGTGAGAAAAGTAAGTGGAAGAAGTTTATCCTTTCCACTAGCAATGAGCAGTCAAAAGATAGTTAGGGAGTGACCCTTGGGAAAGTAGTGATCTGGCCCTAAACATTGTAAAGGCAGTGAGCCTGGGCATCGAATTGATCTATCCCAAACCTTGTAAGTTGGTAGTGAGACTTAATGGATTTGGTACATTGGAACATTTATGTGGTATACTCCTTGGATGTATCCTGATGACGGTGAACCATGTAAAATCACTATGTATCATGCATGCTTTCATTTCTGTTCATACATTTCTATGGTAAATATAGAGAATATTTTTTTGTTTAATAATGAAACCAGATCCAAAGGGGTAGTTCTTTTAATCTTCCATAAACCAAATTCATCCCCCCCCCCCAGGCTATTTTACCTCATTGAGATAACAATTGGTATCATAACTAAAGGTTAGTATTTCTGTTTCTCTATCAAGGTTTTCAATGGAGGTTGTTAATAACAAAGAGATTCCAACCTTCGATGGGAATAATTTTTATTTATCGAAGAATTAGATGTAACAGTACTTCAGATCTTTAATAATGGATTTCTTTATAGTATTGATGCATGTTATTTCAGACAGTATTGACAGTGGTGCTTTATCAGAAGCTCAACAATGGGAATTGGGTGTTGAAACCCAAGGAATAAATGATTTAGAGGGATTCTTATCCAATGCATTATATACAAAGGTTATTTCATGTAAAACATCACATGATATATTGGAAAAGTTGCTAAATATTTATTTTTGTGACTCAAAAGTCAGATAAGAAAATATAAAGGTACTATGGAATAAGTCTAAGGATCTCATAATGCAATCAAATGAGTCTGTTAGTGAATTCTTTGATAGGTTGAATGTTTTTGTGGAAGACATGTGTGGTCTTGGAGAAATTATTAAAGATGTAAATATTGTTAAGTTCATCTTGAGAATACATCCACCTTGGTTCAATATGTATGTTTCTATATTGGAATAAAAATATATGAAGTAGATGACATTAGATAGCTTTCATAGTACTCTTGTCACATATGAGATGAGAAATGATGATAACGATGTTGTGGAGAAGAGGAAGTCCAAAAAAGTGGCATTTAAGGCCAAGAAGAACCTTACTAGTCATGATAGTCAAGAGGAAGAAAATTGGGATGATTTCAAGACATTTTTATCCTAAAATATGTAAAGAGGAAGAGTAATGATCAAAGGAAAACATTCACTTGCATGGTTTCAATGTGAAAAAATTAAAACTCTTGCATAAAAGTATCCTAAAAAGTTTCAAGATGAAGATAAAGAAATTTATGAAATTACTAAGAAGAATTATTCATCAAATGATAAAGGTAAGATGAGTACAAAGAGAAATTTTTTCAAAAATAAGAGTATGATTTCAAAAGAAGATAAAAGTTCAGAAGAATATGATAAAGAATAATTACAAGACTGTAAGGATCATGAAGTAAATTATATGGTGGATGTTGTGAGAAATTCCTAAACAAGGGATGATAGTGCAAATGAAGAAGGAGAAATAAAAGGAAGAGTTTATATTTAGGTCATATTAGAAGTTTCACTTGAATAAATATATGTTTGGTGAGCTAAAACAAAGAAATGAAATAGAGTGGTTAATGATTCCAAACTTTATATGAAATAACAATAAGAATAAAAGTCTATTCTAGAGGATGAAATCGAAAGGCTTAAATATTTAATTCGAAATAAATCAGAAAAGGTTGTTGAGTAATAACTCAAAATTGAATAACCTAAAAGAGATATTGATAGTTTAACTAATACTGAAAAAGATCAAATAAAACATATCAAATAACATGAAGATGAAGTTGTAAGTATGTGATAGAAAGTGAAATATAAGGAGAAACTCTTGATTTTATAAAATCAGGATAGAAAGTAAATAGATAAAGTAAAATTAGAATTTAGAGTTCCAGTGAAATAGAAAAAGTAGTGTTGGAAAAAAAATTGATCAGAACAATACAGCTAGTGTGGGGATTGATCAAAAATAGAAATATGTACTGGTTGAAGTTATACCACAGTCACCCACTCCAAGTTTGAATATGGATTTAACCAAAATATTTATAGAACACAAGGTAGAAATAGTAGTATAGTATTTCCACATAGGAATTCAACCCATGTGAGATGTTATTACTGTGGGAATATGGGACGCTCAAAAACTGTTTGTTCCATATCCAAGACATACTGAAGGGAACAATACCATCATAGGTATCCATACATAACTCAATATTCCAGAATATCATTTGATGGTCATTGTTTTAGGTGTGTAGGATTATGGCACATGGAAAGATTCAGCTCATTGAAAATTTAGAGAAATGTACTGAAGCATAATGAATGTGGTCATAAGAATAAATTCAATATATCATCAAATTATCTGAAAATGAAAAATTGATTTTCAAAATTTCAATATGAAGTCAGTCCATCATTCTTAGAGTAAGATCAAAATTATCAATCAGTATTGATTATAAATTCAAATTCATGGATCAAAAAATAGAGAGATGAATAGGGGTGGTTAAAAATATTACTTTTAATGCATCAAATCTCATGGGAATATGGATCTTTGATAGTGTATGAATCTCCCATATGATAGTAAATAACGAATTGGTGACAAGAATTAGATACAATATAAAAGGTATTATAAGATTTGGTAATGATGGAGGATTAAAAATTATTGGCTCAGTAAAAGCCAAGTTTGGGAGAAAATGCATGAGGCATGAAGATGTCTAGGTTTTTTAAGGTATCATCCACAAAATCCCATGTTTAAGTCAATTGTGTGACTCAAGACATTCTATAATCATTTCTAAGAATTTATGTGTCATCAAGGAAAAAGACGGTGTAGTTGTTTTGTAGGAAAATCATATGAAATAGAATATCTACCTTGTAAGTGGATAAGAATATATGTTTTTTTTGTCTAAAGAAGAAGAAAAAAGTTATGGAATAAACAACTTGGTTACTTGAGACAAAATTCCATGGAAGATCTGGTGAAATGTGATGTTTCTCGAGACCTCCCTAGATTATCACATGGTCACAATCATACGTGTGATTCTTTTGAACAAGGGAAGATCATTAAAAAACATATAAGAAAAAAGATAAAAGGTTATAAAAAGTGCTTGATTTGGTGCATATTGATGTGTGTAGGCCTATTTCACCAAGAGATATTGATGGGGGGAGGTATTATGCTCTCTTCATTAATGAATTTAGCATAATGACATGGGTTTTAGTTATCATCCACAAATCTAAAGTGTTTAGTTGCATAACAACTTATAGAAGGGAAGTTGAAAAGATTCTAGGTTGAAGAATCTAGAAGATCCGAAATGATAATGGAATAGAGTTCACAAATATCCAAGTGGAGGATTATCTTGAGAAACATGGGATAAGGCACCAAGTTTCAGAAGTAAGAACTCCACAATAAAATGGAGTAATTGAGAGAATAAATCGATTATCAGGAACATGGATAGAACAATCTTCATTGAGAAAGAACTTCTAGAGAAATTTTGGAAGGAAGAATTAATGAAATTAATATTCACCTCAAATAGAGCATTATTATGTCCAAAATAATTGAATACTTCATATGATCTTTGGTATAGAAAGAGGCCAACATTGAATTAATTTGGAGTCTTCATAAGTAAGTGTTTCATTCTCAATAAGGTGAACACGGGAAGTTTGAATCCTATGGAGACGAAGGTATATTTATTGGGTACTGAAAGAAAACAAAATAATATAAATACTTCAATAAGAATATAGGAAAGGTAGTTCAAAGAAATGATGTAACTATAGTAGAGAATGAGAAAATATTCAGTAAATACATGATCAGTCTCAAGAGGATAGTGATGAAGAGAGAAATAGATCATGGGATGTTCTAGATCTAGAGGCTAATTTATAAGAAGATTCAGATAATTAAAAGGATGTACACAAACTCGTATCTGCTCAAAGATTAAAGAGAAGAGCTAAAATTGATAGACAGAACATAATTGGTGATCTGACAGTGCCAGTGAAAATAAGGAGGATGAAAAATATACAGCAAGAATCATTCTTATCACAGGTTGAGACTAATTTTTTTTAGAAATCATATGAAGATGAAAACTAGTTCTAGGCTATGAATGAGAAGCTTGAAAAAATTGAGAAGAATCAGACATGGGAGATTATTTTGATTCTAACATATAATAATTTCATTGGGACTAAATGGGTCTTTCACAACAAGATGAATGGATACAATGTAGTGATTCAAAAAAAATCATGAATATTGTGAAAAGGGTACTCCCAAATTGATGGTATTGATGTTGATGAAACATTTTCACTTGTTTCAAGGATAAAGGCAATTACATTATTCTTGGCCTTACTAGTGCAAAGAAGGTTCAAATTTTTTCCGATGGACATCAAGTCAATATTTTTGAATGATTTTCTAGAAGAAGAAGTTTATATTGAGCATCCATAAGGTTTTATCATTCATGAATATGAAAATAGAGTTTTTCATTAGAAGAAGGTTCTATATGGTTTGAAGTAAGAACTAAGATCATAGTATTCAAGACTAGATGAGTTTTTAAAAGAATCATAGTTTTCAATGTGGTGGAGTTGATTACAATATCTATATAAATAATGATAGTAATAAAATTAAGTTGGTGATGATATATGTTAATGACATAATTTTTGGTGGATTAGATAAAGAACAGTGTAGAAAGTTTACAGAATTATTGAAAAGTGAATTCTACATGTCAATGATTGGTGAACTAATGTTTTTCCTTGGTTTATAGGTGACACAAATAAATAATGGAGCATTAATTTCTCAATATATATATAGAAATGGGGTTTTAGGAATATTTTGAATGGATAATTCTAAAAGGATGTTGACTCTGATGGCTGCCCAAAGAAAAATATCATGAGATAAGGAAGCCAGTGCGGCTAATATAACAGAATACAGGAAAATCATTGGTAGTCTATTATACTTGACGACAACAAGACCTGATATTTTTTATTACACATGCCAAGAAACAAGATATCAAATAAATACCAAGTAATTCCACTTGATTATAGTGAAAATAATTCTTCATTATTTAAAGGTCATGGTGGATTTTGTTTTGATATATAATAACAACTCTCTACAAGAGTTATTGGGACATAGAGATGTAGATTGAGCCAGTTTAGAAGATGATAGAAAATTGACATCAGGTGGTGCATTATATCATGGTTTATTGGGTATTTCTTGTCTAAGAATGAAACTAGATTGCATTTCATTGATCACTGTAGAAGATAAATATATTACAGCTACTCAAGTGTGCATGGACTTATTATGGATGAATTGGTATCTTAATGATATAGAAGTTGAAGTGAAGTCTCTAATCAAAATACATTCTGATAATTCAAGTTCTATAAATCTTAAAAAAAATATCCCATCACTAAAGGACAAATAACATTGAAATAAAGTATCATTTTATCAAGGATAAGGTGGATAAAGGGCTTGGGAAGTTGGAGTAAGTTCCTACAGAACTACAGGTTATAGATATTCTGACAAATGCCTTACCCAAAGAAGCATTTCAAAGTCATCGACTGGTTTTGGGAATTTAGTCAACTCCCATCACTTGAAAAAGTGTGGCTATGGGACCCCCTCCTCCCAAGGTATGGATAATTTTTTCCTAATGTACTGATATATGTTCTTTACCCTATTTCATACCACAACGAAGTGACCTTCTGGTTCATTTACAAAGGAGGATAAATTTTTGAAATCAAAAGGGTGAAAATATATTAATCAAGAAATAGGTAGAAGATGATATGGTGACTAGTGAAGTAGGGGGAGTATTAAATCAGATGATTCTAAAGGTGATTGGTAAAAGTATATATCATGATAGATGGAGTTCTTGATGAAATCAGTTGAGTGGTTTTGGAATGAAGTGACTCATTGATGAACATTGCATGCTACTCTTGTTTCTTAAACTGATCATGGTTCATGTGGTCTTAAAGTGTGTGTTGAGTAAATCATTGATTGTTATCTTAATATTAAGAAGTGAATGTTGGTAGATTATAGAAGAATCTTTAACGAGGTATCAAAATGAGAAGAGTTGTTAACAAACCCAAAGGGGGAGATTGTTGGTAAAAATCCATCAAGGTTCCATTTTAGTGTTTTTGGGGTGATTATTTTTTTTGACAAATCCAGATGACCACGAATTAGTATGGTTGGTGTTTCTGAAGAAGAGGTTTTTTAGGTGGCATAGTTTCCTAGTGTTTTCCATGTTTTGGGGCCTAAAAATTAAGAGTTTGTTTAATGGAAAAAAAGGAAGTTTTTCAACAAAGGAGATCACGAAAAGTAGTTCATGGATTGTGAATCACAGTTTGTGGACCGCAAATCATAATTCACAAACCGTAAAGGAGGAACATAGAACAACAAAGGAGAATCATCAAAGGAATAATTTCTTCCTAGAACCATTATGCGAACCACAAAGCGATTTACGCAAGTTGTGTAGTGAAATCAATTCGCGGGAAGCATGAAGTTCATGGGAGGTGCGTAGTTCATTAGAGGGTGATTTCCATGACTACTTAAGGGAGTATAATATATTGTTAGGACATTTGGGGTTTGAATAAGCATAACTAGGTGTGATCTTAGACTAGCTTGTAGGAACCATCCTTGAAGTTAATTAGATATGTCAGATAGTTTTTCCACATATCATCAATCAATTATAAGATTTTTTTCAAATCATTTCTTTGAATTTCCACCAAATAGATAGATTGAGTTCACAAGTGATCTTATTCCAAGAATAGAGACCATATCCATTATTAATTATAGGATGGATACTATAAATTTAAAAAGATAAATGCTTCACTAGAGGATTTATAATTGAAGGGATTCTTTTCCTGAGAACATCCCACTAGGGTGATCCAATGATATTAACTAAGAAGCTAGATAGATCACTTCCTTTATGTGTATATTTATAGAGGTTCAACTATTTTATGGTCAAGAAAAAGAATTATCTTCCTTATATTGATGTCCTTTTTTACTAGTTTAGGGGAGTTGAGTGGTTCAATAATATAGAATTAAGTTTGGGTTATCATCGGTTGTGAGTAAGGCCTTATGATATTTCATGTACTAATTTATGGAGTAGGTATAGACTCTATAAGTATAATTTACTCCAAAAATTATATTTATATTCATTATCAAGATAAAAATACTTTTTTGGGTTGAGTGGAAACCCAAACGGTTTTGAAATTAGACTCAATGAATATCTCTTAATGTCGTTCAAGTTAAAGAATGTGTTAGAAATGTTTTTTGTCATAATAAATAGGTTATTTATTTAATATTTGGATTCTTTCATGTTTTTATTTATTTATGATACTCTGGTATACTTCATATTGGTAGAGGATCAATATTAACATCTAAAGATTGTATTTTAGCACAATGTGATGCCATCATATTTCTTTCAAGCTCTCGAAGTGTCAGTTGTGAATCAATGAGGTGTTCTTGTTGGGTAATTTAATATTTGAGGTAGTTATATTAGTAGACCCCAACAATTTTTAAGTTATAGTTTCTTATGAGTAACCTAGGAATGTTTTGAGATTTATAGTTACCTAGGATTTTAAATTTACTACAATTATTTTATTCATGACTTCTCTCAATTGTTAGTGTCGATAACATCCTTTTCCAAGATGGGGGAGAAGTTCATGTGGTCGGGTTCTTGTGATAGGTCCTTTAAAGATATGAAATATAGGTTTACATAACCATTGATCTGAACATTACTTAATTTTAGTAAGGATTACATGTGGTGTTGTTATGCTTCAATAGTGAATCTTAGATCATTTTTGATATATGGAAGGTGAGTTGTCACTTATGGGTTCTAAAAGTTGAGGTTTTATGATCAAAACTACTAGAAGTGTTATCTATATATGTAAATAGTAGTTTACACACTGAGATGTTGATATCACTATATTTCGAGTGAAATTTCTATTGTGTATACCAAACATAAGATCCTAAATTATATTTTTTTCAAAGTATGACCAAAACCTTTAGTGGAAAAATTAGGTTGAGTATCTATAATATTTTGATTTTGAGATGGAATATAAACTTTAGAAAGGTAATTTCATGGATGATATTCTTAGTAGGAATACTCAAGCATAGGTTGATTAGGTGGGTAGTATTGAGTGGTGGTTAATAATTCTCTTCACTGAGATACACCATGACATTTAGAAGTATCAGAGTAAAGAGACCCTTATATTCTTGGATGTCACTTCTTGACTCCTTAAGAGGGTGAAGGACAGTCATTTATGTGAATCATATTGTTTGATGATGAGGGAAAGTATATATAGTATATAGTTTCCACTTGATTGGTCCTTGAATGTTGATGAGGTCCTTTTTATTAGAGGTTAGATTGTAGTCCCTATAAATATATGAAAGGAGTTGACATGGGATTCACATGCCTCAATATGGGTTATTTAGCTAAGGATTAACAAGATGTTTCATGTCATATATCGATGGTATAGTTGATATGTGGTGAAGAAAGACATAAGAGGGTTCATTTCATGACGCCTCACATGTATGTAGGTGAATATAAATCATTAGTGACATACAGGTATTCCTCAGATGTTACCCATTATTGATTATAAGTGGTATGACATGATGATATACTTTGTGATGGTATTATTAAGGTCATATCATGGTAGTGATGCAGTTTGTGTTATCATGGACTAGTTACTGAAGGTCCTAAATTTATTACCGATCCGGGAGGCTTATTCCATTGATGAGATAGGTTGGTTGTATGTTTAAAAGATAATGAATCTTCATGGGTATCCTAGGAGAATGATTTATAATTATTATTCCTATTTTACATCATAATTCTAGTAGGGGATATAGAAGTCTCTTGATACGCAAGTTCATTTGGGAACAGTTTACTATCCCCATACCAATAGACAGGCTGAGCATACAATCAACATGTCAGAGGACACACTATAAGTATTAATCCTTAGTTTTAGAGATTCATGGGATAACCATTTTTTTCTTTTTGAGTTTTCCTATAACAACAATGTATAGTCATTGATTCAGATTACACTATCTGAGGATTTTTATAGAAGTCCATGCAGATTTCCTCAATACTACTTAAAGATAGTGAAGTCAATTGTTATTAGACTAAGTCTTAGGTAGGAGATGTTGGAGAATATCTGGTTAATCCATAACTGATAAAAGACTATATAGAAGAGTTATAGTTCATATTTATACCAGAAACACCATCCTTAGAAGTTTTAGATGGGCGAATGAGTATTCTTGTGAGTGTTGCCTCAAATGGGAAACCCTCTAGGGGTACTTAAATAGCCTCAAGCCCATGGACCATGCCTTCCCGCCTGCATTTACAGAGTGGGATAAACTAGAAAAAAATTAATTGTATTTTAAATGGGATTAAATGGAATAGATATAAAATTCATCCAACTTAAGTGAGTTGACCTAAAAAAATGTGGTCCATGAATAAATTTTTTCTTTTTATTTTAATATTATTTCAAATTAATGTATCATTTTTTATGAAAAACATATATATACATATATATTAATTATATATTGAATATATATGTATATTATAATTTATTTGATAACTATTATATGTTTAATATTTAATAATATTTAATAATAATAGTTTGCTATCATTTTAAAATTTATTTTTAACGTTAATGACAAATGTGGGTTAGTCCACAGATTGGACCAGTATTAAATTTTAGAGCCCGTATTAAATAGGGGCCTAAAGGATCAAAATATTTTAGTTATGGTCCATGAAGACTTATCCTACAACACCTAGATGTAACACAGTAATCACCCATTACACCATCATATTCGGATGTAGGAAAGTTGGGGCCCAAGTTGGTGGGGTTATTCAAGGTTTTGGGAAGGATTAGTGTCATAGAGTATCAGTTAGCTCTTCCTAAATAATAAAATTATATACAAAATTTATTTCACATATTATATAAACCATATTTTTGCTAAATATTATGTTGGTTACTATTTTTTATAATTTCCCCACTTGGATCTTTATTTGATGATTTAAAGGAAATTTGTTTTTTGGGCTTGAATTTGAAAATCCATTGAAAATTCTGTTTTTTCATTTTTATTTTCACTCTAGTAATTTTAAAAAACTAGTTGTTGAGTTACTAGTTTGGAATTTGAATTTTATATACATATTCTCAACTCAATTTTCTACATTATTCATTTATACTATTCAAACTGGATCCCATATTTGGAGGGAAGTAAGCAGATATTGATGCAAAGACTTACTAGATTAAATATATTGGACCTTCCTTCACCATTTTGGCTATAAATTTTTCATCCATTAATGGAATGGTCTGAAATTTTTCAAGATGTTCGAATACTTAATTATATAGATTACGTTCAACTAGATTAAAGGCTAGTTCATATGGGGACTTGGCCAAAATGGCATCTCAATAGGGGTAACTTTTGGAGAAAAAATGGCACATGTACCCTTATTGGAATTTCAAACCCTAACCCTCCCACACTATATATAATTAATTTTTTCACTCTTGAGGGTTTTCCACATATTTTTTAAGGTTTGGATGAAATTTTTGGTTCTATTTAACTCTCTAACCATTTATAATAAGGAATCCTTTGTGTAATGATCTCTTCCAAGAAGGTGCTCCTCTCCCACTTTAACTTTATGTTTATGCTTGTAATCTCTAATTTTATTCAATAAAACTTTTCTATTATCCTCTTTACATATTTTAATTTTCCTTCTTGGTTCAAGAAACAAATAATTATGATTCATTTTTGTGTTACCCTTTAAATCCTTTTCTTCTAAAAATCATGTTCATGATGAAAAATCCACCCATGGGAGCATAACACTTTGCGATTAATCAAATATTACCTCATTCATTAGTCATTTTGAATCAATTTACTCACTTATTTCATAAAATTATATTGAATAAAATTATTTTTTAATGTTTATATCAATCGATCAATTCACACACTACACGCAAGGTCGGGCGTGTGTGATTTTTGAGAGAAATTCCTTAACAGTAAAATCAGATCAACTTGGTATCAATTTTTAGGGTTCAAATATCATCACCAAACTCAATAAATTTTCATTTCTAGGGTTTAAGTGTTTTACTAATTTTCCATTAATCATAAATTAACTCTAGGACTACAATAAATGTATGATGTCCGGATTGGAAATCCCACTGTTAACTTAGGGTTTGAGGTCATGTTTTCTTCTATAGGGTTCAGGGTTAACAAATTAGGGAACTGTAATTAAATGAACTTCATATTAAGGGGTAATTATTAATGATTAATGAATTTTTATCTCATATATAACACAATTAATCATATTTTTATTTTTAAATAATTGTTTTCCTGCTCATTTTTTTTGTCTGGAAATTGTTTCATTGTGACCTTTTGTTAAAAAATCACTCAACAAACCACGCAATATTTTTTTATCATTTAAACTTAATTTCATTGAATTTTTAAACCTATTTGGGGTTGTTAAATTAAATTTATCCACCAAGTTATATGGCCTAGGTTTTACCATGTGTTTCACTTAGTAAAAAAACTTAAATATTTTGAGAGTGTGTGATACAAAACTCGTAAAATTGGTGTTATTTCTATAGAGGAAAGGGTTTTATTCAACCTATTTTTGGTAATTTATTTATTTTTCATTATTATTATTTTTATTTTATTCTCATACCACTTATTCTCTCTTATTCCATTCCCATTTTTTCTTTTTTTATACCATCAAATGAATCCTTACTTGATGATATTGTGGTGCACTTCTTTTGTTTCATTTTTTCTCTCATTAATTGATGACACCATCTTCCCATAATGTTCATTTTGAACTAGACCCAAAGGTTGAATGAAATTTTAGGTATTAAATTAGATAATCTTGAACTTAATTAATTTTCTAAATGACATCATTTTATTGTTTCCATCATTATAATAGTAGTGATCCTGGTAGATCATCTTAAAAAAAACTTATTTTCACAAAATGGATGCAAACAACAATGAACTTGAATGAACCATTAGAGATTTTGTTGCTCCTAATGTTAATTATTAACCAACATGCATTGAATTTCTAACTCTTGAATAAAACTTTTATTTAAAATCCTCGTTAATTCACCTTATCCCTAAATTTCATGTCCTCTTTGGTGAGGGTCCAAAAAACATATACAAGAATTAAATTTGGTTTGATCAACTTATAAAAAAAGGAATAAGAATCATCTTTACTTATATTGATTCTTTCCAGCATCAAGGACCACCAGAATTCAAAAGGAGAAATATGGGATCAAGAAACCATAAAGAGGAACAATGTATGAATACTATGAGGGGGTTAATAAGTTATATATAGGATTACCATATCACTAAATTAGTAAAAAACTTATTATACAATACTTCAAGGAATTTCTTACTCACATAGAGAGGATCATGGAAGATGAAATTACAGGAGAACCATTGTTTGAAAAAAAACCATGGTAGCTCTAGAATTGATCAATAATATGGAAATAACTCCGAAAAATGTGGTGATTTGGGTACAAGGACTTAAGACGAGTATATCAGGTAAGTCCTTATATTTAAAACCATTTAATTGATACTATTTTGGATTAATTAACCACTATGTTGATATATATAGACTTAGATTAAAAATCCTCTACACTCACACAAGTAAAAATTAATAGTATTTATACTGCACTAGACTATCTGACATGATGTTTTTGATAACTACAAGAGACATAGGATTGTGTAGTTGTATTCCTAGTGAGACCATTTCCACAATAACAACAATAACCCTCACAAAATAAGTTTGATTCCTTCACACCAAAGAATAACCAAGGATGCAAACATCACTTGTATATAAGGTATTGATCTAGACAACAATAAGTGTCTTCTTTTAAATAAAACATCTAGTAACCTCCACCTTACCATTAGGTTTTTCAACAACCCCAAAAAAATAGTTGAATCCAAAGAATGAAAAAATAAATGAAAATATAATTCCTAACCAAAGTTAGATTCTAAAACTGATGTTTTTTTAAACAAATTTCTCTTAATCAGTATGATAATATGAAGAGTCAAGGTATGAAGTTTAGGGTGATAAAGATACAAATGGGATGGATTTCTACCACCCATAGTGAAAAGATCAAAAATAAATTTAGTAATTTTTACTCCTAACCCACTCTAAATTCTAAGGGGAATGATAGCCCCATCATGTTAAGGATGGGGAAGAAAATAAGGAAGTGAAGTGTTCTTATCAGTCCATTGGGATTCACTGAATCTGAGGAGATTTCACCATCACCTCAGGTCTCTGAGAAACTAAAGGATAACGAAAAATGTAAGAAGAATATTGATTATGTTCATCATAAACCCCTTAAATTTCCAAATAGAGTTGTACAAACCAATAATATGGACAAAGAGACAATGAAAAAAGATGTTTTGGATACATTAAATAGTGTTGAGAAAAACATCCTAATTTTTTAGGCCATTAAGCATATCCAATGGTATATTAAATTCCTAAATGAAATTTATAAAAAAAAAGAGGTATCAAGGTAAATGAGTGGATCAATATTGGAAGGAATGTGTTAACACTCATTACACCAACTCAAAAAATTCCAACAAAGTGAAAAAAATCCTGAGACATTAACTTTATCATTAACTATAGGGGATTTACATTTTTATGATGTTTAATATGATTTGGGTGATTCTGTAAATGTAATTTTTTACTATATTTTCTCTTTTATCGGTTGGTGAGTTAAACCTAATAATATTTTTGGATAAATTATGAAGTGTAGCCGCAACTTATCCAATAGAATTTCTTGAGGATATACTTTTTAGGGTAAGAGACATAATCTTTCCTATAAATATTTGTGTCCTTAACAAGGAGGATGATCAAGTAAATTCTCATGCTCCCATTATTTTAGGTACATCCTTCCTCAAAACTATTAAAATAATCATAAATGTATAAGGAGGTACACTTTTCATGGATTTTAGAGATTAATTTGTGAGATTTAATGTTGTGGAATCCATATAGTACCCCTTGGAGGATCATTATGGTCTCTAATCTCAAATTTTGAACCACCATTTAAAAACCCCTTTGATTTTGATTTTCCTATGCCTAGAAAAATTATGATATATGGGTCTAGTTTGATTTATAAGAGTATTTAAACTAATTTTTTATATGATCATACCTCTCTAGATTTTTATTTTTATATGGATTCATATTCTGATTGTGAGCATGATTTTTCTTATTATGACATGGTTGTTGATTATGCTGATGGATTTGATGTATTGTTATCTTGTTTTGATGATGTTTATTCTGATAATGATGTCCATTTGTTACATAGTTCAGTCCCTTCCATATGTCCTTCAATAAACCAACCACCCATATTGGAACCCAATATATTCCCACCAAATTTCAAATAATCATACTTATTGAGTGGTGAGAGATTACCCATTATCATTGGTAACAATCTTCCTTCTTAACATGAATAAAAAACTCAATCTTTTGAGAGAGAACAATAGGGAAATTGGTTGGACCTTGGATGACATATTGGGTATTAGCCTCTCTATTTTCATGAATACTATTCTTTTCGAGGATAGGTCCAAATTGGTAAGGAAACCACAAATGTGACTTAATCCTAATATTTTAGAAGTTGTTAAAAAAATAAGTTGAAATATTTCTTGAGGAATGTGTCTTTTACACCATTTTTTATTCTTATTGGGTTAATCTAATTCAGAATGTACCTATGAAAACAGGTTTTTCAGATATTATAAATGAGAATGAGGAGTTAGTTTTGATGAGGTTGAAAAATGGTTGGTGATTATGTATTTATTATAAGAAACTAAATCAGTCCACTCATAAGGACTATTTCCCCCTACCATTCATTTATCAGATGATTGACATACTTGTTGTTAAGCCACAATATTGTTTATTATATTTCATCTCTATTTATTTTTAGGATCCTATTACTTAAAATTAATAGTATAATAAGACAGTCACTTTCCCATTCAGTACTTTTTCTAAATGAAAAATTCCATTTGGACATTATAATGCCTCGGGTACCTTCCAAAGAAGCATAGTGAGAATTTATTTGAATTTTTTTAGTCTTTTATATATTTATTTATGAATTATTTTATTATTTATGGTTTTTTATTTGATGAATGTATTTTGATATTAGGAATGTGTTTCATCATTTTATTGAGAAAAATGTAGTTTTGAACTTTTAGAAATGTTATTTCATGGTAGAACATGACATTGCCTTTAGGAATTTAGTTTCAAAACATGGATTATAGGTTGATAGATATATGATAGATATTATTTCATCATTTCCATATCTTAGATGTTTTTCTGATGTCATATATTTCCTAGGATAAAATTTTTTTTATTAATGCTTCATAAAATATTTCAATGACATTGATATACCCTTGTCATATTTACTTCAAAAGGATCCTAATTTTTTATTTGATTATTATTTTAGGGTTTCATTTGATGAGATAAAGAAAATTCTCACCACACCATTGATCATACAACCCCTATGGTTGGAGATCCCATTTAAGATTATGTATGACCCTAAAAACTTTATAGTTGAAGTGATATTATCTCAGAGGGTCTAAGGGAAGTCCCATATGATTGATTATGATTTTAGGACATTAGATTCAGATCAATAAAATTACAACACAATGGAAAATTAGTTTCTAGATATAATATTTGTTTTAGATAAATTTTTTTCTTATCTATTGGTATTAAAGTAGTTTTTTTCTCTGATCATGAATATTTGAGGTACCTCTTAAAGATGTTAGATGAAAAGATTAGGATTATTCATTATATTATTATTCTTTAAGAATTTTTCATTGAGATAGGGGAAAATGAGGGATTATAGAATTTTATGGAAAACTACATGATAATGATCAATCAAATGTTAGAGAATGATACCCTACACCAACTACCACATCATGAAACTTTACTTGATGATCGTCTTTATTTCATCTCAAGTATACATATTTGGTATGAATATTTAGTGAATTAATTTATTTTTAAATTACAGTAAACATAAATAAATGATAACCTAAAAACTTTAAGAGTGATTCTAGGTTTTATGTGTGGGATTTTCCTTACCTTTTTCATATTTTTAGTGACCAAGTAATTAGGAGATGTGTTCTTGATCATGAATTTGAGTCTATTTTGAATTTTTTCATAAATGTTCTTTCCGTGGACACTTTTCACCCCAAAGGGATTCTAGTAATGTATTACAATCTAGATTATATTGGCCTATCTTTATTCATGATGATTGTGTTTTTTTTAACTTTCTCACAATTTCAACACACTAGCAACATTTATAGAAGAAATTAGATTCCTAAACAACCCATATTATTCTCTAGTATTTTTTATGTTTTGGGGATTGATTATATGTGTGTGTTTCCAATATCATTATATTTGTTTTATATTATTATTATTTTTGATTATGTAAATAAATGGGTGGTTTCTAAGGTCATCAGGATTGATGAATCTCTTATTGTAGTTTGTTTTTTAAAGGATCAATTTTTTGGTAATTTTGTAGTACTGAAGGTTATCATTGATGACCAAGGGTCACACTTTTGAAACTAAAATTTGCCTTCCCTTCTTCGAAAATATGGGGTGATACACAAAACATAAACACCATACCCCACCCCCCTAAACAAATGGTCAAGTGGAAGTTTTAAATTAGGAATTGAATCTAATATTGGAGAAAATGGTGCAACCATATAAGAAAGATTTGATAAAGTGCATGGATGATTCGTTATAGGCCTATAGGACATCATTAAAAACTCCCATTTCCTTGTCCCCTACTAAATCCTTTTTAGGAAAGCATGTCCTCTCACCATGGAGATCATGCATCGAGAATTTTGGGGTATAAATAAATAAAACATGGATTTATCCCAAGATGGAGATCAAAGGAAGTTCCAATTTAAAGAGTTTTAGGAGATTCATTTGTCATTATATGAGAAATCAAGGATCTATAAGGAAATATCAAAGGCATTCAATGATAGAATGTTCTGAAAATGGAGTTTTATGTGGGAGCCAAAGTCCTTCTCTGTAGTTAAAGGTTGATTCTAATGTTTGGTAAGTTTCATTAGAAATGGTTAATCCCAAATATTGTATCTCATAGTATTCCATATTGTGTAGTGGAGGTCACATAATAAGCTACAAGAAGGATATTTACAATTAATGGGAAGAGATTGAAGTAGTAATTTTCAAGGATTCCCCCCACATGCAGTTGATTTCATCACATTGTATATGCCTTCCATCACTTGAGAACATCATACTATCTCTTACCCTCTCACTTTTATATTATTTGACCTAATTTTAACTCTGCATTTCATGTTCATATATAATTCCATTGGTTTATATTGAAGAAAATTTCACTTTTCAAATGTGTGGGGGGGTATGAAATTTTTGGTAACTTCATTAGGATTTTTTTGTGTGTTTCTTCTTTAAATTGTTTTTGTTTTCAAAAATCAAGAAAAACAAGTAATGTTCTAATTATTTCCTTAAAAACTTTTAAAAATGCATGTTTTATTTTTCCAATTACATGGAAATCATGTTAAGAAAGGGTGAGTTTCAATCATTAGTGGTTGATTTTATTGAAAATAGCAATTGGTCAATGATATGATTGATTTTGTTTTTATGAAACCTTTAAGATTTTGAAATCATTATTTATGGATTTTTTTCAAAAAATTAGTTCATTTAATATCTCCACACAACTTCATGCACAATAATGACTTGTGAGTTTATCTTACCCAATTTAAGGGATAGTTAATTCAAGTAATTTTTTTCAATTTATAACATGTTACTTCCATAAATTTATTTCTCTTCTGATCAATTTTATTAATAAACAGTATTGAACTATGCATGTGTACCTAATATTTAACTATTTTACACCCTCAAAAAAACAATAAAGAGGGATGTGATAAAATGTGAAATATATGGGTATATCAAGGCCAGGATCTTAATGCATGAATTTTGAGAATGGTTAAATGATTTGGTTTATGAATTTGATTATAAAGTATGTATAAAAAGTTTAGTGGAATAGAATCAAGCAATAATAAAATATTTACTTGACCTAAATATATTGTATAACATATGGAGAGATAATCTTGAAATCATTGGCATGCACGCATGTGGGGAATTTGTGACATAGTGGGCTCGTAACTTGTTTTAGCATTACTATTCTCATTAATATCAATGGATTCTGATTTGATACAATTTATAGGATAATTAATTCCTAATTTTTTTATATTTCCTTCTTTTATGTGATTATTTATATGCTCATATTTTCATCAAGGATTGAAAATTTTCAATATGCATCATTTTTTGGATTAAATGACATGTAAATTTTTCCAAGAGTGAAAAATAGTAAGTGTGGGGGAGTTGATAAATAATGGTTTTGTTTAATATTTTATTGATAATAATTTATATAATTTTCACACATGGAACATTATTTTATTATTTAAAGGAAATTTATGTTTTGAGATTGAATTTAAAAAATAATTGAATTTTTTCTGTTTTCTTTTTTCTTTTCACTCTAGTGATTTTACCATGACATTTTTCTTGTTATGAATTTGTAATTGAAATTCTAAAAATGTAATATACACTCACTTTTATAAATTTTTCATTTAAATTATACAAGATGGATCCCATATTTTGAGGGTGTAAAAAGAAATTAATATAGAGGTGAGATGGATTCAATATATTGGGCCTTACTTCAGTATTTGAGTCTAAATTGTGGCTCGAGATAGATTAAATGTTGGAGATATAATGACACATATACCCTTATTTTAATTTCAAACCCTAACCCTCCCACTCTATATTTAATTAAATATTTAACTCATTGGTATGGTTGGTTGAAACATTGGTAAGGTATGGTTGAAAGGGGTGGTTTCATTTCATTCTTTATCTATTTAAAATAAGAAATATTTTTTGTAAGGATATCTTGCAAGAAGAGGATCTTCTCCCATCTCTACATTGTGTTACATTTTGTTTATACTTGTAATATCTATTTTTCTTCAATAAAAATTATATTTTCTTCATTTTTTCCCTTTTAATTTTTCTTTTTTGCACTAGAATTAATAATTAGTATGGAAATTGGGTGTTAACCATTCAATCTTTTTCTTCTTCAAATCATCTCAATGATGAAAACTCTACCCATGGGAGTGTAACTGATTTTTTGATTGACCTAATATTACCTCATTCATTAGTAATTTTGAATCAACATTCTCAGTGTATTTTATAAAATTATGGTAAATTAAATGAGTTTTTAAATTTTAGATCAGTCGAACAATTTACACCTAGCACATGAGGTATGGAATATGTGATTTGTGAGAGAAATGATTTTAACTATAAAATCTAATCAACTTGGGATCAATTTATAGTTTTTGTAATATCATACCCAAACCAGAAACATTCACATTAATAGAATTAAGCTTATGTTTTTTGGTAATGTTTTATTTCATAGGGTTTAGGGTTAATAAATTTTGGAACTATAATTGAATGAATTTAATCTTAAAGGAAAATGATTAATTATTAATGAAGAGTTATGCTAGATTGTTCAAATAACTCATATTGTTTTTTTCAAATAATTGTTTTATCACCCACTTGTTTTGTCTTGAAATTGTTTCCTTGCTTCCTTTTGTTCAAAAAATAGTCAACAAACCACCCAATATTTTGTTCTCATTTTCACTTCTTTTATTTTCTTTTTCAAACCTATTATTTTTTATTCAGTTCACATCCCCATCAAGTGAGATAAGCTATTTTAACCACTTTGTTTCACTTAGTAATAAAAACACAAATATTTTGAGAGTTTGAATGGAAATTCTCATTAGTATATCATCTTTTTAGACACCATATCATCCCATCTCATGTGATCACCATCAATGGAATTGCACTGGAAGCAGATTCGTTATTTGAGTAATGATCAGTTTTTATAATGGATAGAAGTAATAAGTCTCTATATAGGAGTAAAATAAATATTCTATGTGTTTAATTGTAGTACAGTCATTCTCAATATGATACATAGGAGTAAGAATCTGATATGCGGATGCAGTGGCAAGAGGTTTTCACTAACGAGTCTTAGTAACACTCATTAGTGAAAGTTAAGGTTGAGTTTCCATATGGTGGGGAGTTTATAATGCCCCGGAATATGTACAAGGTACAAATTTTATATATTTTATTATTGAAACTTGTTTAATTTAATGGTTGTTAGTTGTTGGAGTTATTAGAGAGGTATTGGGGGTTCAGTTTTAGAAATATGGACTTGGGTTATGGTTCTTCCCTATATCTGGGTGTTGCACCATGACCAAAAGATTCATACCACAATGTTTCCCAAATAATTGTGTTGGGGAGTGACCTGTATGGTCACACCAAAAAGTATCCCTTATGCTATTTTTAGTTTTAAATTAATTGATTAATTAATTTAAATTTTTAAATATTAATATTTAATGAGGAGTCCCTCATTTTCCCACTAGTAATCGTTCAATACCTATATCTATCATTCTTATCTTCTAAAGGGTGTAGTTCTATCGTTTGTGGATATATCAAAGAGTCAATTATCATATTGGATCTCTATAGATAAGGATAGCACTCCTTCCCCCTTCTAATAATGTTTTCTCTCTCTGTTTCATAATATATCATCGATAATGGTCTAATTTGGGGGATTATTTAAGTTTCTTGATTTATATTAATTGAAACTATATCAAAAAAAGTTATTCAACTTGAAGGTACCTGCTAAGTCATGGTAGGTGATCCCTACTTTCCCGTTGATTTTTACATTATTTTCATACATCTTAAGAAATGTGGATTACACCAACCATATGCATAGGCCCTAATTAAAATTCTAAAAAAACCTAATTCATATTCATGAAATGAGATCTAATAGGTTCATGAGTGATCCTCTCTGATTTGTGTGATGGTTTTATGGTCACCAATAACCTAGACCTTGATATTTCATATAAGATAATTGTAACCTAGGACCCAATGTTGGTGTTTATGAATATTTTGTGTGTAACGACCCAAAATTTCATTAATGGAAAATCCCTCTTGATCCAGTTAAATGTTTCTTTATGTTTTTATAAGATGTCAACTTCCTTAGTTTAACGTTAAGATTTGTGACCGTTACTTTTATAGCCGTTGAACAGTGATCATCTGGGTAGTTTAAATATAAGGCTTTAACGAACCAATTTTTCTACTCAGACAAAGGAAGCGATGGCCTCATCCAGTAGAATTGCCCCTTACGAAGCCCATTTGTCGGAGCTCGGAAAGGAGGTGGCGTCTTTGGGATTTGCCCTTGACCAAGCCCAAGCTGAGCTTCATCAAGTCAAGCTCGAACGTGATCGTCTATGGGAAAAATGGAAGTTGATTGAGATTACCACTCGAGCAATGTTATCCGAGAAACCCCAAGAGTCTGTCACCATCGCACACCTTACCCTTAGGTCTTATGCGGCTATTTTAAGGGGTTATGTAACAAATAAGTAGCACCATGTTCATGTACATTATTTTTGTATATAATAATGAATATAATTTCTAGTCATTTTTGATACATTGTAATTAGTTTTTAAAGTACAAATGGTGTTTTTTAGTTATTATTTAATTAAGAATTATATTTTATTAAATTAAAGGATTTTTGAATTAAATATTATTTTAATAAAATATTATTATTAATATTAAATTAATTTTTATTAAATATAAATGATCTTATAATTTTATGAATGCAATTAAAAATTTTATTTAGGGTTGAAAGCCATTTCTGTCAAAATCCGTGAATTTTTTTATAAATGTCGGTTTTTATTTTAAAAGTGAAAATTCACATATTTAGAAAATTATTTAGATAAAATAAATATTATTTTTTGAATCAGGACGTCGAAATTATCCAACGGTGAATTTTTCATAATTTTCTGAGACAGTCAAATTTTTGGGTAAAAATTAAATACCATTTATATATATAATGTGTTTTATGACATCATAATGACCCAATGGTGATGTAATAAAATACCATAATCCATATGTTCGGCCAATATATGTTTTATCATTAAAATAATGAGGTTTTGGGTTTGTTTAACTCACTTTTCAAAGCATTAATGGAGCCCTCAAGACTTATTCAACACTTTGCCTTTTTAAATTAATTTCCATGGGAGTTTGACTCACCTCCACATAAGCAACCCTAATTTTTTAATAAGTTCGGACCTTGGACTTGTAAAATATTGTTTTCCTCTTTCCTTTTCCAGAAACCATGGGCAAATACCATGGGATGGTTTTTGGTTTGGATTATTTTAATATAAGGGGTCCCAAACCTAAATAATAAAGAATTCTCTCACCTTTCCTATATAAACCCACCCAAGCTCCCACTTCCTCCTCACTCAAAGCCCTTGATGTTCGTCCAACCTCTGCCCTACTCTCTCTAGAATCCTCTCAAGGTGCCCCAAGCTCCCAAGAAGCCTCTCACAAGCCTCTCTCTAGCCTTTGGAAGCACACTTCCAAGTAAGGGTTTTTCTTCCTTTCTCATTTTTGTCAATTTTTTTTAAGTTGTATTGCCCTTTTAATTTCATTTATGAATGTTGGGGTATGGTTTCGCACCTCCCCCATACTTCCCTATTATTGTTTGAATGATGGGAGAACCCTTTCTCTCTCATTAAATGCCTCCCATGTACACCCGTTACTATGCCGAAATTCTGAAAGGAACTTCTCTCTCTTCTTTTATATTCAAGCAATACTTTTGTATCATGAATCTAAATTCCATTTCTATTGTTGGGACATGTATATAAATGATCTCCTTACTGTCCATTACATGTAAATATGATGAGTAACCCCTTTCTCTCTCATCAACCTTTTTTATGAATTCTTATGTCACGCCGTTACGCTGCCGAAATCACACCGATTTTCTAAGCCAATATCATTGTGTAGTGAATACCATGCCCATTTATCCATCAAGGGTATTCACCTTTATGCACATTTACTTATTGATTATAAAGTTTCATGTATGAATTCCACATTCCTTTATCGTGGAATAAATGATTATGTTTTATGAATCCATGTTTTATGATCCATGTGGCACACTTATGCATGAAAAGAAATGTTTAAGAAGGGTGCGCCCTTTATAGCGCTCCAATGCATTGGGTAAAGTATAGTATCATGATACGTCATGTGCAATGAGTGTTGACTCATGCTAATTCAAGTGCTACGAGGGTTTACTCGTGCTTCAAGTGCAATGAGGTTTTACTCATGCTCCATGTGCAACGAGCCTTGGCTCATGCTAATTCAATGTTAAGTGTTGTTGCCACATTTCCATGCTATAATTATCATGCTTTATCATGCCTTTATGTTCATGTTTCTCTTATGATCTATTGATATTCCTATTGCCTGACATGTATTATACTCCTCATGTTATTCATTGTGTACTCCCTTACTGGGCTTTATAGCTCACCCTTTTTTTATGCATGTCCTCAGGTTATCCCATGCAATGCTAAGTACGAAGGAATGTAGTGGTCATGTAAAGGAAGTTTTCAATAAAGATGTTGTATTTCAAGTTTAAAGTTTTATGTAATGATCCTAAGCCCCAAAGACACTAAACCTCTCGATCTTCTTTGTTGGATCAAGTGAAGTTTTATGTAATGAAGCATGTTTATGTTGTAATAAAAACCAGGGTTGTCATAGTTGGTATCAGAGGATAGGTTTAGTTATTTTTGGGATTAGGAAACCCTAGTAAAGCCTTAGATACAAGACTAAGCATAATAAAAACATCCCTAAGTTTTGGTAAATACTAAGTAAGTGGTTTATCAAACAAATACATCCCTGTCTGGATACGAGCAGGTAGAGGCGGCTCTGGCACAGATGTATCCTAGGGGTAAAACCCGAAAACACCGCTTTGAGCTAGACTCGAACGGGAACTGGTGCACGACAACGGGCCTTGCTGCACTCTTGGTTACGACACTCCCGGGGGATATGTTTTGATAAATTCATAATCTTAGTATGAACCCTTATTAAGGGAAAAATGCCCCTAAAAATATATATGTCAGAAGGAAGATCATGAAAAGCCTGGATTGAATCCTATAGACTCATGAGTTAAAGAGATTAAAGTTTATTTATAAGTTGTCAACTTTTTTCTTTGGATTACCCTTTATGTGTTACCCCTAACTTTCCTTTTATTCCAGCCAATGGCCGGTAATAGGAGAACTCGGGCTAACAACCGTTGTGAAGATCAGTGTGATGATTGTACCAATGAGATGCCCAATCCAATGGGAGCGGGAATCGCGAACTTTGTCACGCTTCTCTCTCAGTTAACTCAAGTTTTGAATAGAAACACTGGTCAAGAGGAACGTTCAACCCCCCCTAAGAAAGAACAAGTCTCTATTGAAAGCTTCATGAGACAAAGGCCTCCTACTTTTAGTGGATCATCCAATCCCACGATTGCTGAACAATGGATCAACTCCATTGAAAAGATATTCTCCATCCTCCAATGCTCTGAAAAAGAGAAGGTTCTCCTGGCGGCTTATCGTATGGAGGGTGAAGCTGATCAATGGTGGACGTTGATCAAAAATACGAAGCCTGAGGAGGAGATCGAGGCTTTGGAATGGAAGGTATTCCGGAAGATGTTTTTCGATAAATATTTTCCACGCACCCTCCGTCTTAAGATGGAAAGGGACTTCCTTTCCCTCAAGCAGAAAGATGAGGAATCTGTGGGAGCGTACGAGGCAAACTTCACAAGGCTTGCACGATACGCTTCCGGCTTTGTCGTTACCCCCGAATGCAAGGTTGACCGCTTCTTTGGTGGGCTGAAGCCTAGCTTGCGGAAAGCATTAGCGATCCGTGACTTCGACAGCTATGAGGAAATTGTCCGATGTGCCCTCAAGGTTGAAATGGAGATCGGAGAATCACAGGGGTATCATGGGGACAAGAAGCGGAAGGTGGACTTCAATGCTGGTGGTCCGATGGATAAATCCAACGGCGCTAAGAAATTCCAGCACCCCACTTGCCAAAAGTGTGGAAAGAAGCACCCGGGAAATTGCCTTAGGGGGACAAGAAAATGCTTCAAGTGTGGAAGAGAAGGGCACCTAGCTGTTAACTGTCAGCAAGAAGGACCCGCGGCTGCGACGGAGGGGAGGAACGCTCCGTTCGAACCTCAACGCGTTGTTCAATGCTTCAAATGCAAAGAACCGGGTCATTTTGCGAATCAGTGCCCTAATCCAAGGGTTATCGGAGGCAATCAACAACCTCCAAGACAGCAAGGAAGAGCTTTTGCCATCACTTCTGCCGAAGTGAACCCCGACAACGAAGTGGTGACAGGTACGCTAGTTATTCATTCAAGAATAGTGAACGTACTTTTTGATTCAGGTTCTACGCATTCTTTTATATCTCAAAAGTTTAGTAGAATAATCCCTGCACCACCACAAACCATGGAAGTAAAGATGTCGGTGAGTACGGCAAATGGGGCAATCATTGCATCCCATGAGTATAAGTCCTCCCCTGTTATAATCTGTGGATTGAATTTCCCGGCGAACCTCGTCATACTCCCTTTGGTGGAATTTGATTCAATTCTTGGCATGGATTGGATTTCCTTATATAGAGCCAACATAAATTGTCGGGAGAGGGAAATCACACTCCATATGGAGAATCGACCCCCGATTCTTTACAAGTGTCAGGAGGAAGATGAATCTCCTTTAGCTCCATCATCTCAAGCATGGATATTACTGCCTTATGAGCACGCATATCTGGCTCAGATGATTAAGTCCAAGGAAGAAACCACCCTTGAAGAAATGCCTATTGTGAGGGAATTCGCTGAAGTATTTCCCGAGGAACTTCCTGGTCTTCCTCCAAGAATAGATGTTGAGTTCTCAATTGAACTTATACCTGGGGCGCTACCAATATCCAAGACTCCATATAGAATGGCTGTGGTTGAGCTTGAAGAACTGAAGAAACAACTACAGGAGAATCTGGATAAAGGGTTTATACGCCCAAGTGCATCACCATGGGGTGCACCAGTCCTCTTCGTCAAGAAGAAGGATGGGTCAATGTGGCTTTGCATCGATTATCGTGAACTTAACAAAATCACGATAAAGAACAAGTATCCTCTCCCAAGAATCGATGACTTGTTTGATCAGCTGCGTGGAGCACAATACTTCTCCAAGGTCGACTTGCGGTCGGGATATTATCAAGTAAGGGTGAAGAAGGAAGATATCCCCAAGACTGCTTTTCGTACAAGGTACGGGCACTATGAATTCATAGTAATGCCTTTTGGACTCACCAATGCTCCATCAATATTCATGGACTTGATGAATAGAGTCTTTAGAGATTACCTAGATAAATTTGTGGTAGTCTTTATAGATGATATTCTAATATACTCCAAAACCAAGGAGGACCATGAGGAGCATTTAAGAACTGTACTGGAGACTTTGCGCAAGGAGAAGCTCTATGCCAAGTACAGCAAGTGTGAGTTCTGGTTGAAGGAGGTCTCATTCTTGGGCCATATCATCACAAGCAATGGGATATCTGTGGACCCCTCCAAAACAGATGCAATTGAGGGATGGCCGAGGCCAACATCGGTAACTGATATCCGTAGCTTCTTGGGGTTAGCTGGATATTATCGACGATTTGTGAGAAACTTCTCACGATTGTCCAAGCCTCTTACCAAGCTAACTCGAAAGGGAGTAAAGTTTGCTTGGAGTGATGAATGCGAAGAAAGCTTCAAGGAGTTGAAAAGGAGGCTTATCACTGCACCTGTGCTCACTTTACCCACAAGTGGGGAGCTTTTTGTGGTATTCAGTGATGCTTCGAAGAAGGGCTTAGGATGTGTGCTGATGCAGAATGATAAAGTGATATCCTATGCCTCAAGACAGTTGAAAATCCATGAGCGAAACTATCCAACGCATGATCTGGAGTTGGCGGCGGCGATCTTTGCCTTGAAAATCTGGCGGCATTATCTCTATGGAGAGAAATGTGAGATATATACTGACCACAAGAGTCTTAAATATATATTCACACAGAAAGAGCTTAATATGCGCCAGAGAAGATGGATAGAGCTCATAAAGGATTATGACTGTTCAATACATTACCACCCTGGGAAGGCGAACAAGGTGGCGGATGCCCTAAGTAGAAAGAATCCAGCAATTCTATCAATGATGAGAATTGAGAAGGATCCAATCTTCTTAGACTTGATGAAGATGGATGTGGGAATCATGAAGAAGGGAACATCATCAATCCTTTCACAAATGATTGCTCAACCATCTCTTTTGGAAAGGTTAAAGGATGCTCAAAAGGATGATGCGAGAATCCAAGAAAAAGTGGAAGCTATCAAAAAGGGAAAATCCTCAGATTTTAATGTTAATGAAGAAGGAATTGTGCGGTTTGGGAAAAGACTATGCGTCCCACCAAGTTCGGAGCTGAAGAAGGAACTTTTGGATGATGCACATAGTTCAAATTTCTCTATTCACCCAGGGAGCACAAAGATGTATCGAGATCTCCGAGAAAACTTTTGGTGGGATAATATGAAGAAGGAGATTGCCGAATATACATCAAAGTGCCTGGTGTGTCAGCAAGTGAAGGCAGAGAGGCAGAAGTCTAAGGGGATGATGCAACCATTGCCCATACCATAATTGAAATGGGAGAACATCACCATGGACTTCGTCACTGGACTTCCAAGGACATCCAAAAGCAACAATGCAATCTGGGTTATTGTGGATCGTCTTACAAAGACTGCACACTTCATTGCTATTCGAGAGGATTTATCTTTGGATCAACTGGCACGGATATATATCAGGGAAGTGGTACGGTTGCATGGAGTACCACTATCTATTGTGTCTGACCGAGATCCAAGATTTACCTCTAAGTTTTGGAAGAGTCTTCAACATGCTCTGAATACTGAACTGAACTTCAGTACGGCCTATCATCCTCAAACTGATGGCCAATCCGAGCGGACTATCCAAACACTTGAGGATATGTTGAGAGCGTGCTCAATGGACTTTAAAGGAGGATGGGATCAGCATCTTCCTCTGGTTGAGTTCTCTTATAATAATAGTTTCCACTCAAGCATCCAAATGGCACCATATGAAGCCCTGTATGGGAAAAGGTGTAGAACACCGGCATGTTGGGATGAGGTCGGTGAACGTAAGCTGCTTGGACCAGAGATGGTCGAAGAAATGGTGGAGAAGGTGAAAACCATTCAGCAGCATATCAAGGCAGCCCAAAGTCGACAGAAGAGTTATGCAGACAATCATCGACGAGACCTTGAGTTTAAAGTCGGAGACATGGTGTTTTTACGCATATCTCCGTGGAAGAAGGTCATGAGGTTTGGAAAGAAAGGGAAGTTAAGTCCAAGGTACATCGACCCCTTCGAGATTCTTGATCGTGTTGGGGTTGTGGCCTATCGACTAGCACTTCCACCTACTATGGACAAGGTGCATGATGTCTTCCATGTATCCCTCTTAAGGAAGTACATACCAGACCCTTCACATGTACTCTCTTCCGAGGTGGTACAATTAGAAGACGATCTTTCTTATGAGGAGCAACCGGTGAAGATCTTAGATCGTAGAGAAAAAGTTCTACGAAATAAGACAATGCCCCTCGTCAAGGTGTTGTGGAGAAACCACAAGTTTGAAGAAGCAACTTGGGAGTCGGAGGATATGATGAAGCTAAGTTACCCACATTTGTTTTAGTGTGGGACAAAGAAAATTTCAAGGGCGAAATTTCTTAAGGGGGGAATGTTGTAACGACCCAAAATTTCATTAATGGAAAATCCCTCTTGATCCAGTTAAATGTTTCTTTATGTTTTTATAAGATTTCAACTTCTTTAGTTTAACGTTAAGATTTGTGACCGTTACTTTTATAGTCGTTGAACAGTGATCATCTGGGTAGTTTAAATATAAGGCTTTAACGAACCAATTTTTCTACTCAGACAAAGGAAGTGATGGCCTCATCCAGTAGAATTGCCCCTTACGAAGCCCATTTGTCGGAGCTCGGAAAGGAGGTGGCATCTTTGGGATTTTCCCTTGACCAAGCCCAAGCTGAGCTTCATCAAGTCAATCTCGAACGTGATCGTCTACGGGAAAAATGGAAGTTGATTGAGATTACCACTCGAGCAATGTTATCCGAGCAACCCCAAGAGTCTGTCACCATCGCACACCTTACCCTTAGGTCTTATGCGGCTATTTTAAGGGGTTATGTAACAAATAAGTAGCACCATGTTCATGTACATTATTTTTGTATATAATAATGAATATAATTTCTAGTCATTTTTGATACATTGTAATTAGTTTTTAAAGTACAAATGGTGTTTTTTAGTTATTATTTAATTAAGAATTATATTTTATTAAATTAAAGGATTTTTGAATTAAATATTATTTTAATAAAATATTATTATTAATATTAAATTAATTTTTATTAAATATAAATTATCTTATAATTTTATGAATGCAATTAAAATTTTTATTTAGGGTTGAAATCCATTTCTGTCAAAATCCGTGAATTTTTTTATAAATGTCGGTTTTTATTTTAAAAGTGAAAATTCACATATTTAGAAAATTATTTAGATAAAATAAATATTATTTTTGGAATCAGGACGTCGAAATTATCCAACGGTGAATTTTTCATAATTTTCTGAGACAGTCAAATTTTTGGGTAAAAATTAAATACCATTTATATATATAATGTGTTTTATGACATCATAATGACCCAATGGTGATGTAATAAAATACCATAATCCATATGTTCGGCCAATATATGTTTTATCATTAAAATAATGAGGTTTTGGGTTTGTTTAACTCACTTTTCAAAGCATTAATGGATCCCTCAAGACTTATTCAACACTTTGCCTTTTTAAATTAATTTCCATGGGAGTGTGACTCACCTCCACATAAGCAACCCTAATTTTTTAATAAGTTCGGACCTTGGACTTGTAAAATATTTTTTTCCTCTTTCCTTTTCCAGAAACCATGGGCAAATAGCATGGGATGGTTTTTGGTTTGGATTATTTTAATATAAGGGGTCCCAAACCTAAATAATAAAGAATTCTCTCACCTTTCCTATATAAACACACCCAAGCTCCCACTTCCTCCTCACTCAAAGCCCTTTAAGTTCGTCCAACCTATGCCCTACTCTCTCTAGAATCCTCTCAAGGTGCCCCAAGCTCCCAAGAATCCTCTCACAAGCCTCTCTCTAGCCTTTGGAAGCACACTTCCAAGTAAGGGTTTTTCTTCCTTTCTCATTTTTGTCAATTTTCTTTAAGTTGTATTGCCCTTTTAATTTCATTTATGAATGTTGGGGTATGGTTTCGCACCTCCCCCATACTGCCCTCTTATTGTTTGAATGATGGTAGAACCCTTTCTCTCTCATTAAATGCCTCCCATGTACACCCGTTACTATGCCGAAATTCCGAAAGGAACTTCTCTCTCTTCTTTTATATTCAAGCAATACTTTTGTATCATGAATCTAAATTCCATTTCTATTGTTGGGACATGTATATATATGATCTCCTTACTGTCCATTACATGTAAATATGATGAGGAACCTCTTTCTCTCTCATCAACCTTTTTTATGAATTCTTATGTCACGCCGTTACGCTGCCGAAATCACACCGATTTTCTAAGCCAATATCATTGTGTAGTGAATACCATGCCCATTTATCCATCAAGGGTATTCACCTTTATGCACATTTACTTATTGATTATAAAGTTTCATGTATGAATTCCACATTCCTTTATCGTGTAATAAATGATTATGTTTTATGAATCCATGTTTTATGATCCATGTGGCACACTTATGCATGAAAAAAATGTTTAAGAAGGGTGCGCCCTTTATAGCGCTCCAATGCATTGGGTAAAGTATAGTATCATGATACGTCATGTGCAATGAGTGTTGACTCATGCTAATTCAAGTGCTACGAGGGTTTACTCGTGCTTCAAGTGCAATGAGGGTTTACTCATGCTCCATGTGCAATGAGCCTTGGCTCATGCTAATTCAATGTTAAGTGTTGTTGCCACATTTCCATGCTATGATTATCATGCTTTATCATGCCTTTATGTTCATGTTTCTCTTATGATCTATTTATATGCCTATTGCCTAACATGTATTATACTCCTCATGTTATTCATTGTGTACTCCCTTACTGGGCTTTATAGCTCACCCTTTTTTTATGCATGTCCTCAGGTTATCCCATGCAATGCTAAGTACGAAGGAATGTAGTGGTCATGTAAAGGAAGTTTTCAATAAAGATGTTGTATTTCAAGTTTAAAGTTTTTATGTAATGATCCTAAGCCCCAAAGACACTAAACCTCTCGATCTTCTTTGTTGGATCAAGTGAAGTTTTATGTAATGAAGCATGTTTATGTTGTAATAAAAACCAGGGTTGTCATATTGTGACATTAGGATCCTTATGTAGTGTCATATACCTATCCTTAATAAGGAATAATGTGAGAAAGTGACAAGATAGTGGTGGAAAAGCCTAAGAACCATACTTGAGTGGGTTAGTGGTTAGTGAGCATAACCTATTTATGTGTTGATTAATTATTTATTCTATGTGTTTGTTATAAATGATAAACCATGTACTAAAATGACTTCTTGGTGGTACATTATATACCCTGAGTTTTTTTCCATAACTCATCCACCCAAATAAAGCTAGTGATCCATCAATCTCCGTGAGTTTTATGTATCAATGGTATCACATCTACCCAAATCTAGTTAGTGGTGGTTCCTCATTCACCCTTGACATGTTGAAGGTATATCATCCACCTATGGGATTTTCCTTGGGGTTTTATCATACACTTGAAATGTTTATCAATGTTATATCATACACATGTGTATGGTTAGTAGTAGTATATTATCCACCTGAAGTTTTTGATGCCTTAATTACTAGGCTAAATCACATTTTCCATTTAAATTAGATTGGTGGTAGATTGTTCACCTAGTTGGGTTATGATGGTGATATATCATCCACCAAGTGACACATGATGGTGAAAACAAATTTACCTTGATTTTGAGATGGTGAGTGATACATCATTCATCCATTAGGTGTGTTTAGACCATGGATATATCATATAATTATAACAGTGGTCGAAGTAGGTATGGTTGTTCATGATTTGGTTATTGGTAAATCCATAGTGTGATAGGTTATTTACTTATTTATTAATTATAATTCTATATCAATAATGAACTTAAATTTACTGAAATTTTTAGGTCCACCATTGGTGGTGGCATACTGAATTTTACCCATAACCAGATCGAGCTCCCCAGTACCTAAGAAATTGTTTTGTTTTGTGAACTAGGTGGGGGAAAGGGCGTTATTGTTATAGATGTTTGATCTTGTAGAGCTTGGTTTGAGTCTGAATATGGGACCAATTTTATGGATTTCACCAATTTTGGTTTTTTTGCCATATTTTATATGTTATTCTCATGGGAGATCATGTTTACACTTTTATAACTCATATGACATATATTGTAGCTCATTTTAATATAGTCATATATTTGTTTAATTTTTTCTCACACTTAGCAGCAATGTTGATCTTGTATTTTCATTATAATATGATAAAGTTTTCTTAATATTTATCCTTATATGTTTTTATTCTTATCTATTCCTAAGGTTATAGTCTCCTAGTTAATTTAAGGTCAACCCTCCCTATAAATTGGCATCCATTATCTTACATGGACGAACACTTAATGTATATAGAAACTAAGTTTAGTTAAAGTGGAGATGAATTGGGATTGGGATATTACATGAATGATATATCACTATGTAATGTTCCTGACCCGAAATCCACTAAACCGGTGCTCCGAGACAGGTAGTTACATAACCATAAGTGCGCCTCCCTGTACGCCAAAGGCTACTGACTAGCAGCAGGGGTCTTTGTGGTCAAGTGGGGAGAATATACCCCCTTTCTATCAGAGTAAGCCACAATAGAAATAAACCAATAGCAGAAACAATAATCCATAAACAAGGAATATATATAATAACCATTTCCAATAATAAATATGCCATGTCCTACTACAAGTTAAAAAGTGAAAAAAAGCCCAAAATAAATACAACGGCTCAAAATCCCCAAAATGGTCCTGACTCCAAGTCCGGATCCTCCACCAAGTGCTACCCATGTCCACTCAACTATATAGAAAGGACCCTTTCCCTTCTCATGTCCTTCAAACATGAAGTCTACTTAGGTACCCAATGGTGGCCCGAGCAGGGTGTGAGTAAAACTCAATAGGCCACCACCAACGGTGTCTACAAAATATCCAGTATGAACAAGTAGTGCATGAAAAAGAAATATGAATGATAATTTCCAAGTAATTATTTAAGGTGCCATTAACCAGTTCAGATCCAAATCCATTTCCACTTCCATTACTATTCATTTCACTCCAATTATCATCACTTACCATTTCATCACATTTCCATGGGTTAATCACATACATTATGTTACATGGTTCTAATTCCAACAATCAAATGCAAGAGGGTAAACACATCGTTATCCTATCTCACTAGGATTAACCCCCACATAGCAACCATATCCTCACCTCAAAGCCTCAGTTCGGGTGGATGCAACCATTAGGAGAATCAATCCTCAATACCCATTCCTAACCTGTGCATTTAGGGTGGAGTTCAGAGCATCAGTCTTCACTCGATCCATGGGCATAGATCCTCAAGTCATACCCCACTCTACCAAGCCATGTGCACATGATTATATATATAAGTAACCATCAACCCACCGTACCATTTCTCTTTGAAAAACACCATTCACAACAAACCACACGGGAATTCACATTATGACTTAACCCATTAACACATTTCCATTTCACATCATTTAACCATTAACCCAATTCCCATGGGTTATGCCTCTCTCCCTAATCATTCAACACTAAACCCATAACCTATCCCATTATGGTCTTTAATCAGTTTACACATTCACCCATTTAACCCGTTCATCATTTCCATTAATCAACCATTCAACCCATTCCAAATAACCTTTATGTTATTTCCAAGTCTAGGTGCATCACCTAACTTCTATTCCAAGTTCAACCAATCATGCCAACATATTCGTCAAGGGATCTACCATTTATTACAACAAGGTCACTTGTTTAATAATAATCCCTAAGCACGGGAAAAGCCGGCACACCCCATGGATGGACCCAATTAGGTCAAGTCATTCTCAACGCATCCCATGGGGATCGTGAGGGTTCCCATTTACCATTTTTTTAAACATCCTTTATACCAAACACATTCAGGTTGATCAAATCTCATCAAAAGGAAACCATGAGCAAACCCATACATGCATAAATCCACCATAAAACTAAGGGATAACATTTTTAGAACACCTACCTCGAAACCGCGGTTGAATGCACACTCAATAGAGTCCTTAGACCTCCATTCGATGAGCCTTTGGAGCTTAAACCTAGAACTCACCCAAAATATAGGGTTTTAGAGCTTCGGAACAAGAGGGAGAGAAGATACAACCCTAAACCATAAAGAGAATAAAGGATGGGATTAGCCTTACCTGGAGATTCGATCTGCATCCAATAGCACCAAAAACACCTTATGAATGAGGGAGATCGACCTCTTGGAGCTCTTGGGAGATTTGGTTCGTTCCTAGGGTAAAGAGGGAGGAATGGAGAGGACATCCCGAGAGGGTTCTTAAAATCCCGGGGTGGAAATTTTGTAATTTTTCCCAACTTTAAGAGGTCGCACAGTTTGGCTGCATGGTTTGACAAACCGTGCGCAAACCATGTGCATGCTACTATCTGGAGGAGGAGGGGTTGCACGGTTTACCTAGGTAGGCCGCACGGTTTTCCCTGGCCGTACGCAGGCCATGCGCCCAGTTTTGCCTTTCCCAACTTTCCTTTCTTTCGTGCCCCGAGCCCCCGAAACACCCCCAAGACCTCTCATAATTTCAGAAGACATCCCTTGAATCCTACAACAAGGGATTCAACCAAAACATAATGAAAAAATACCCTTCCAAAAACCGTGATCTTACAACCTCACCACCTTATCACGGATCATCCTCGAGCCGAGTATCCAAGCCTCATTGATCCATCAAAGAGAAGAGTTCGGGCCACTGAGCTAGCATATCCGATTCCCACTCCCAAGTTTCTTCCTGAACTTTCCCATACTGCCATAGTACTCGCACTAATGGCAGAACCTTGCCTCGCGAGACATTTTCACTACGATCCACCACACAAACTGAATGCTCCTCAAAGGACGCATCAGCCTCAAGCTCCACATCCTCCACATCAACCACATGAGATGGGTCACGGTGATACCGTCGAAGCTGCGACACATGAAACACATAATTCATCCCACCATACCGCTATGGGATATCCAATAGGTAAGCCACTAGTCCGATCCTCTCCACAATCTCAAAGGGTCCCACATACCTGGGCGCCAACTTACCCTACTTTTGAATCCGAAGGTGACCCAACCATGGCGACACCTGAAGGAACAGTTTATCACCCATCGCAAACTCAAGAGGTCTACACCTCCGATCTGCATATGACTTCTACCTACTCTGAGCCGTAGCCATTCGCTTCCTGATCAACTTAACTCTCTCTGAAGTCTCCTGTATGAGACTTGGCCCCAACAACTTAGATTCACCAGCCTCTAGCCAACACAACGGAGATCTACATGGCCTCCCATAGAGTGCCTCAAACGGTTCCATCTGAATTGTAGCCTGAAAACTGTTGTTGTAGGCAAACTCAACTAACGATAGGTGCCTCTCCCAATAAGCACAAAAGTCCAAGACACAAGCTCTTAACATGTCTTCCAACACTTAGATCGTACACTCTGATTTCCCGTCCGTCTGTGGGTGGAAATCCTTACTCAAAAACACCTGCATACCAAGTGCCTTCTGCAACCCTTTCCAGAAATGCGATGCAAAACGCAGATCTATGTCTGAAACTATGGTCCGCGGAACACCACGCAACTGCACTATTTCTCAAACATACAGCTTACCCAACTGGTCGACTGTAAAGGTCTCCTGAATTGGTAAGAAATGATCCACCTTTGTTAACCGATCTACAACCACCCAGATTGCATCATTCTTCCATGGCGTCCTTGGAAGACCCACGAAAAAATCCATTGTTACACCATCCCACTTCCATCCCATAATTGGAAATGGATGCAACAAACCACATGGGCGTTGATGCTCGGCCTTCACCTGCTGAAAGGTAAGGCACCGTGCCACAAAGCCCACAACTTCCTTCTTCATTACAGGCCACCAAAACTGCCTTTGGAGATCACAGTACATTTTGGTCAAACTAGGATGCATTGCCCACTTTGATGCATGGAACTCACACATCAACTCTTCCGGCACACACTTTGGCACAACCACACGATCACGAACACGAACTATACCTTCCATTCCGACATTCCTTAAGATTTTCCTTTATGATAAAACACTCAGGATCATCAAGCTGCCATTCCTTAGCTCCCCACCTTTAATATTTTCCTTCATGATAAAACACTCAGGATCATCAAGCTGACATTCCTTAACTCGACTCAAAAGTGTTGACTCCATCATTAATGAAGAAAGAGTGACCTAACCAATATCCTCCTGCACCTCCAGGTGCATCTCTGCAAACAAAGCCATCACCTTCCACTCGGTGTTGGACTCCTGAACCACCTGATTCTGAACCTTCCTGCTCAGAGCATCAGCAATACTTTTTACCTTTCCCGACATGTACACCAACTCAAAGTCAAAAGACTGGAGATATTCAACCCATCTTTTTTGTCAAAGGTTCAGATCCCGTTGTGAGAATATGTACTTTAAACTCTTATGGTCAGTAAACACGGTAAACTATTCTCCCAACTGATAGTGCCTCCAGCACTTCAAGGCGTACACCACTGCAGCCAACTCAAGGTCATGAGTGGGATAGTTCTGCTCATGGGGTCTCAACTTCCTTGACCCATAATCTACAACCCTCTCATCCTGCATCAACATATCCCCAAGTCCGACTCCGTATGCATCACAAAACACGATGTACTTCTTACCCGGCTCAGTTAAGATCAAGATAGGTGCAGTCGTCAACCACTTCTTCAACTCTTGGAAGGCATTCTCACAAGCCTCAGACCACTCGAACCTGATTCCTTTCTTGTTCAAGCCCGAGATTGGTGCTTCCAAGCAAGAGAAATCTTGAATGAACCTTCGATAATACCCGACCAAACCCAGAAAACTCTGAACATTAGAAACACTCTTGGTATGCTCTCAAGATACAACTGCCTACACTTTCTTTGGATCCACTAACATGCCTGACTCCGAGATTATGTGACTCAGAAAATGCACCTCACCTATCCAGAATTGACACTTTGATAGCTTGGCGTAAAGTCGATGCTCTCTTAGCATACCCAATACGATGTCAAGATGTTGGTCATGATCTTCATGAGTTTTAGAGTACACTAAGATATCGTCAAGAAAGACAATCACAAACTAATCTAGATAGGGATGAAATATTTGGTTCATCAAAGCCATAAACACCTCTGGCGCATTGGTCAAGCCGAAAGGCATTACCATAAACTCAAACAACTCGTACCGACTCTGGAAAGCTGTCCGAAGTACATCAGAAGACCTCACCCTCATCTGGTGATAACCTGACCTCAGATCAATCTTAGAAAACACTGATGCGCCCCTCAACTGATCAAACAGGTCATCAATTCTAGGAATAGGGTACCAATTTTTCACTGTCATCTGATTCAACTTTCGATAGTCAACACATAGCCTCAACGACACATTGGCCTTCTTTGCAAAAAGCACAGGAGATCCCCAAGGAGACGTACTAGGATGGATAAACCCCTTATGCTCTAACTCCTCAAGCTGAACCTTCAGTTCCTGGAGTTCTGACGGTGCCATTTGGTATGGTGGAATAGAAACTGCCTCCACTCCCGGCAGCAACTCGATCGTGAACTCGACATCCCTCTCGGGTGGTAACCCCGAGAAATCATCAGGAAACACATCCTGAAATCAATCCACCATGGGAGGAAAATTAGATTGTTCCCCTACCTCATCATCATCAAGCATGATACATGACACTTGAGTCATGAGTCCACTCATCTGTTGACAAAACAGCCCCACACGCCCTGCTTGAACATCCCATTCGCCATGGTGGACATAAGTGTCACCCTCAAGCGACCTGAACGATACTCTGCGATGATAACAGTCTATGTGTGCCCAATGCAACACCAACCAATCTATTCCCAAGATTAGGTTAAACCCTGACATCTCGAGAATGAACAAGTCCCACAGAAAACGATACCCACCAACTTCCAAGGCACATCCCTTGCACTGCTTGATATCCTCAACCTGCACCCCCAACGGGGTGTCAATTGACATAACTCCACACACCCCCTCCACAAGTAAACCCAACACAACCACGAGTTGAGAATAAAAAAAAAGAGTGTGTGGCACTTGTGTCAAACAACGCACAAGAAAACGTAGAAGCTACAAGGATCATACCTCGAACAGTTGATGGTCCGGCCTTGCCATCACCATGCACAAATTGAACTTCCGGAAGCTGACCTGCCCCTCTACCCTGGGCTCCAGCCTGAGCACCCTACGCCGCACTGCCCTGCTGGCATGAGTGATCTTTCCCTGGAGTTACACGTCCACCGCCCCTGCCAGTATGGCCTGTGGAGCTCCAACTGCCTTCCTGATACGGGATAACTGGTCCCCTTCCTGTACTCGGTACCTGTTTTTCATCATCATGCTCACCCTTCTGCTGAGGGTTCCTGCAGAACCTCTACACATGCCCCATCCTTCCGTACGAATGGCACTCAACTGGAGGTCGAGGACACTAACCACACATATAACCCATCCTACCACACTGATAACAGAACACTTGGTTCCCACTATGATAGGTTGACCCTCTTTTCTGACCACATTGCTGGAAACTTTTCAAACGGTGCTTCCGACCTTCAGAAGATGCACCACTTCTCCGCCCAGCTGGCACGACAAGCCCACCACCTGAAGCTCCCTTCAGGTTCCCTTTATAGATGAGTTCCTGATCCATCACCTCTGCAAACCTCTTCAAGAAGAAGATATTTACTTGAGACCTGATCTCATGTCTCAACCAATCCTGAAAACTCTTTGATACCGCTACCTCATCCCCTGCTAACACTAGGACAAAGCATCGCAAATCAGTGAAGTGACTAGCATAGTCCATCACCGATAGCGATCCCTGAGTCAGGCTCATAAACTCTTCATCCTGCTCCTGCCTCAAAGTCTCTGGGTAGAAATTCTCCAAAAAATTCTCCTGGAAAACCTTCCACGAAATCCCCTCAACCAGCTCGGTCTGAGCCTGAATGTCCCACCAATGCCTTTCCTGGCCCCGCAACATATAAACGACCAGCTTTACTCGCTTTTTAATAGGTATCTCCAGATGATCCAGTATCATCTGGACAGACTCTAACTAGAACTCTGTTGCCTCTGGCCCACCCTCTCCAGTGAAGGTTGGAGGGTGTTTTAGCTGGAACTCCCTGGTCAGCTCAAACATAATCGGAGCAACCCGCCCTGGCTCCAGATCCATCATCTGCATAAGGCAAGCCAAGTTCTCCCGGAACTGGTCTTCTCTACCTTCATTGATCACCAAATTTTTGTGCTCTTCTACCGGAGGAGTGTTCTCAGTGACATCCTCCCATTTCCCAGCTGGTAACCGACGTCGTGGTGGCATCTCTCTACATTTCCAAGCACAAGATTTAGCACGCATACCATAAAACTTTCATGACTTCATCAAAAGCTCTTTACTAGCTACGACAACCCATTTTTATACACAAATTCAACAACATTAACACCTCAGATTCACCACCCCGACCATCCCTACAGCGGGCCATGGTCCACATGGGGTAAACAACCATGCACTACAACCAAACTCACACAACATTTTACAAAAATATTTTCCACTTCATTTCAAACCCTTATATTTCATTAAACATCATTTACCCACTAGTTTTATTTCATTCTTCTTGTTATTTCTTGGTTTCATGAAATGCATGATGCACCCTACTTTCCTGCCTCACACTGTAACGACCCAAAGTTTCATTAATGGAAATACCTCTTGATATAATTAAATTTCGCTTTATGTTTATATAAAATGTCAACTTCTTTGGTTTTATGTTAAGAATTTTGACTATTGCTAATATATTCGTTGAACAGTGATCACATGATTAGTATAAATATAAGGCTTTAACACATCCAATTTTACTTAGACAAAGGAAGCGATGGCATCATTCAGTAGAATTTCCCTATACGAAGCCCATTTATCGGAGCTTGGAAAAGAGGTGGCATCCTTGGCCTTCGCTCTTAACCAAGCCCAAGCTGAGCTTCACCATGTCAAGCTCGAACGAGATCGTCTACGGTAGAAGTGGAAGTTGATAGAAATTACCACTCGAATGATGTTATCCGAGCCACCCCTAGAGTCTGTCACCATCGCACACCTTACCCTTAGGTCTTATGCGGCTGTTTTAAGGGGTTATGTAACTAATTTATAGTACTATGTTCATGTACATTATTTTTGTATATAATAATGAATATAATTTCTTGTCATTATTGATACATTGTAAATTGTTTTTAAAGTACAAATGGTGTTTTTAGTTATTATTTAATTAAGAAATCTATTTTATTAAATTAAGGGATTTTTTTATTAAATATTATTTTAATAAAATATTATTATTATTATTATTAGGTTAATTTTATTATATATAAATGATCATGTAATTATATGAATGCAATTATAATTTTTATTAAGGTTTGAAAGCCATTTTTGTCAAAACCCGTGCATTTTTTATAAATGACGGTTTTTATTTTAAAAGTGAAAATTAACATATTTAGAAAATTATTTAGATAAAATAAATGTTATTTTTGGAATCAGGACGTCGAAATTATCCAACAGTGAATTTTTCATAATTTTCTGAGACAGTCAAATTTTTGAGTAAAAATTAAATACCGTTTAAATATATAATGTGTTTTATGACATAATAATGACCCAATAGTGATGTAATAAAATACTATAATATTTATTTTCGGCCAATATATGTTTACCATTAAAATAATGTGATTTTTTGTTTGTTTGGCTTACTTTTCAAAGCATTAATGGACCCCTCAAGACTTATTAAACACCTTGTCTTTTTAAATTAATTTCCATGGGAGTGTGACTCACCTCCACATAAGTAACCCTAATATTTTAAGAAGTTCGGACCATGGCCTTATAAAATATTATTTTCCTCTTCCCTTTTCCAAAAACCATGGGAAAAACCATGGGATGGTTTGTGGTTTGGATTAATTTAATATAAGAGGTCCCAAACCTAAATAATAAAGAATTCCCTCACCTTTCCTATATTAACCCACCCAAGATCCCACTTCCTCCTCACTAAAAGCCTTTGGAGTTCGTCCAACCTCTGCCCAACTCTCTCTATAATCCTCCCAAGGTGCCCCAAACTCCCAAGAAGCCTCTCATAAGCCTCTCTCTATCCTTTGGAAGCACACTTCCAAGTAAGGGTTTTTTCTTCCTTTCTCATTTTTGTCGATTTTCTTTAAGTTGTATTGCCCTTTTAATTTCAATTATGAGTGTTGGGGTATGGTTTTTCACCTCCCCCATTCTTCCCTATTATTGTTTGAATGATGGGAGACCCCGTTCTCTCTCATTAAATGCCTCCCATGTACACACGTTACTATGCCGAAATTCCGAAAGGAACTTCTCTCTCTTTTTTTACATTCAAGCAATGCTCTTGTATCATGAACCTAAATTCCATTAAAATTGTTGGGACATGTATCTATATGACCTCCTTACTGTCCATTACATGTAAATATGATGAGGAACCCCTTTCTCTCTCATCAACTTTTTTTATGAATTCTTACATCACACTGTTACGCTGCCAAAATCGCACTGATTTTCTAAGCCAATGTCATTGTGTAGTGAATACCATGCTCATTTCTCCATCAAGGGTATTCACCTTTATGCACATTTACTTATTGATTATAAAGTTTTATGTATGAATTCCACATTCCTTTATCGTGTAATAAATAATTATGTTTGATGAATCCATGTTTTATGATCCATGTGGCACACTTATGCATGAAATGAAATGTTTAAGAAGGGTGCGCCCTTATAGCGCTCCAATGCATTGGGAAAAGTATAGTATCATGATACGTCATGTGCAATGAGTGTTGAATCATGATAATTCAAGTGCAGTGAGGGTTTACTCGTGCTTTATGTGAAATGAGGATTTACTCACGCTCCATGTGCAATGAGCCTTGGCTCATGCTAATTCCATGATAAGTGTTGTTGCCACATTTCCATGTTATGATTATCATGCGTTATCATGCCTCTATGTTCATGTTTCTTTTATGATCTGTTGATATTCCTATTTTCTAAAATGTATTTTATTCCTCATGTTATTCCATGTGTACTCCCTTACTGGGCTTTATAGCTCACCCTTTTCTTATGCATGTCCTCAGGTTATCCCATGCAATGCTAAGTACCAGGGTATGTAGTGGTCATGTAAAGGAAGTTTTCAATAAAGATGTTGTATTTCATGTTTTAAGTTTTTATGTAATGTTCCTAATCCCCAAAGTCACTAAACCTCTCGATCTTCTTTGTTGTATCAAGTGAATTTTTATGTAATAAATCTTGTTTAAGTTTGTAATAAAAGCAGGGTTGTCATAGTTGGTATTAGAGGATAGGTTTAGTTATTTTTGGGATTAGGAAACCCTAGTAAAGCCTTAGATACAAGAATAAGTATAATAAAAACATCCCTAAGTTTTGGTAAGTACAGAGTAATTGGTTTATCAAACAAATACATCCATGTCTGGATACGATCAGGTAGAGGCAGATCTGGCACAGATGTATCCTAGGGGTAAAACCTGAAAACACCGCTTTGAACTAGACTCGAACGAGAACTGGTGCACGACAATGGGCCTTGCTGCACTCTTGGTTACAACACTCCCGGGGGATATGCTTCGGTAAATTCACAAGCTTCGTATGAACCCTTATTAAGGGAATTAAAAAAATGCCCCTAAAAATATATGTTAGAAAGTAGATCATGAAAAGCCTAGATTGAAGCCTATAGACTCATGAGTTAAGGAAATAAAATTTTATTTATAAGTCATCAACTTTTGTCTTTGGATTACCCTTTATGTGTTACCCCTAAAATTTCTTTTATTCCAGCCAATGGCCGGTAATATGAGGACTCGGGCTAACAACCGTTGTGAAGATCAGTGTGATGACTATACTAATGAGATGCCCAATCCAATGGGAGTGGGAATCGCAAACTTTCTCATGCTTCTCTCTCAGCTAAATCAAGTTTTGAATTGAAACATGGGTCAAGAGGAACGTCCAAACCCCCCTAAGAAAGAACAAGTCTCTATTGAGAGCTTCATGAGACAAAGGCCCCCTACTTTTAGTGGATCATCTGATCCCATGATCACTGAACAATGGATCAACTCCATTGAAAAGATCTTCTCCATCCTTTAATGTTCTGAACAAGAGAAGGTTCTCCTAGAAGCTTATCGTATGGAGGGTGAAGCTGATCAATGGTGGACGTTGATCAAAAATAAAAAGCCTAAGTAGGAGATTGAGGCGTTGGAATGGAAGGATTTACGGAAGATGTTTTTCGATAAATATTTCCATGCACACTCCGGCTTAAGATGGAAAGGGACTTCCTTTCCCTCAATCAAAAAGATGAATAATCTATTGGAACGTACGAGGAAAACATCACAAGGCTTTCATGATACTCTTTCGGCTTTGTCGTTACCCCCGAATGCAAGGTTGGTCGCTTCTTTGGTGGGATGAATCCTAGCCTGTGGAAAGCATTAGTGATCCGTGACTTCGACAGCTATGAGTAAATTATCTGATGTGCCCTCAAGGTCGAAATGGAGATCAGAGAATCGCAGGGGTATCATGGGGATAAGAATCTTAAGGTGGAATTAAATGATGGTGGGCCGATGGATAAATCCAACGGTTCTAAGAAGATCCAGCACCCCACTTTCCAAAATTGCGGAAAGAAGCACCTTGGAAATTGCCTTAAGGGTACGAGTAAATGCTTCAGGTGTGGAAGGGAAGGGCACCTAGCTATTAACTGTCAGCAAGAAAGACTCGCGGCTGTGATAGAGGAGAGGAACGCTCCGTTCGAACCTCAACGCATTGTTCAATGCTAAAAATGCAAATAACCAGGTAATTTTTCAAATCGGTGCCCTAATCCAAGGGTTTTCGGAGACAACCAACCACCTCCAAGGCAGTAAGGAAGATCTTTTGCCATCACTTCTGCCGAAGTGAACCCCGAAAACGAAGTGGTGACAGGTACGCTAGTTATTCATTAAAGAATAGAGAACATACTTTTTGATTCAGGTTCTACGCATTCTTTTATATCTCAAAAGTTTAGTAGAACAATCCCAGCACCACCACAAATCATGGAAGTAAAGATGTCGGTGAGTATGAAAAATGGGGCAATCATTGCATCCCATGAATATAGGTCCTCCCCTGTTATAATCTGTGGATTGAATTTCTCGGAGAACCTCTTCATACTCCCTCTGGTGGAATTTGACGCAATTCTTGGCATGGATTGGCTTTCCTTATATAGAGCCAACATAAATTTTCAGGAGAGAGAAATCACACTACATATAGAGAATCGACCCCCGATTCTTTACAAGTGTAAGGAGGAAGATGAATCCCCTTTAGCTCCATCATCTCAAGCATGGATATTACTGCCTTATGAGCACGCGTATCTGGCTCAGATGATTGAGTCCATGGAAGAAACCATCCTTGAAGAAATGCCTATTGTGAGGGAATTCGCTGAAGTGTTTCCCGAGGAACTGCCTGGTCTTCCTCCTAGAAGAGATGTTGAATTCTCAATTGAACTTATACTCGGGGCTTTACCAATATCCAAGACTCCATATAGAATTGCTATTGTAGAGCTTGAAGAGCTGAAGAAACAACTATAGGAGAATTTGGATAAAGGGTTTATATGCCCAAGTGCTTCACCATGGGGTGCACCAGTCCTCTTCGTCAAGAAGAAGTATGGGTCAATGCGGCTTTGCATCGATTATCGTGAACTTAAAAAAATCACGTTAAAGAACAAGTATCCTCTCCCAAGAATTTATGACTTGTTCGATCAGCTGTGTGGAGCACAATTTGTCTCCAAGGTAGATTTGCGGTCGGGATATTATCAAGTAAGGGTGAATAAAGAAGATGTCCCCAAGACTGCTTTTTGTACAAGATACAGGCACTATGAATTCATAGTAATGCCTTTCGGACTCACCAATGCTCCAGAAATCTTCATGGACTTGATGAATAGAGTCTTTAGAGATTACCTAGACAAATTTTTGGTAGTCTTTATAGATGATATTCTAATATACTCCAAAACCAAGGAGGATCATGAGAATCATTTAAGAACTGTACTAGAGACTTTGCGTAAGGAGAAGCTCTATGAAAAGTACAGAAAGTGTGAGTTCTAGTTGAAGGAGGTCTCATTCTTGGGCCATATCATCACAAGAAATGGGATATCTGTGGATCCCTTCAAAACATATGCAATTGAGGGATGGCTGAGGCCAACATCGGAAATGGATATCCGTAGCTTCTTGGGGTTAGCTGGATATTATCGACGATTTGTGAGGAATTTCTCATGATTTTCCAACCCTCTTACTAAGCTAACTCAGAAGGGAGTAAATTTTTATTGGAGTGATGAATGCGAAGAAAGATTCAAGGAGTTGAAAAGGAGTCTTATCACTGTGCCCGTGCTCACTTTACCCACAAGTGGGAAACTTTTTGTGGTATTCAGTGATGCTTCAAAGAAGGGCTTAGGATGTGTGCTGATGAAAAATGATAAAGCGATATCCTATGCCTCAAGGCAGTTGAAAATCCATGAGCGAAACTATCCAACGCATGATCTGGAGTTGGCAGCGGTGATCTTTGCCTTAAAAATCTGGCGGCATTATCTCTATGGGGAGAAATGTGAGATATATACTGACCACAAGAGTCTTAAATATATATTCACAAAGAAATAGCTTAATATGCGCCAGAGAAGATGGATAGAGCTCATCAAGGATTATGACTGTTCAATCCATTACCACCCTGGGAAAGCAAACAAGGTGGAATATGCTCTAAGTAGAAAGGATCCAGTGATTCTATCAATGATGAGAATTGAGAAGGATCCAATCTTCTTAGACTTGATGAAGATGGACATGCGAATCATAGAGAAGGGAACATCATCAATACTTTCCCAAATGATTGCTCAACCATTTCTTTTGGAAAGGTTAAAGGATTCTCAAAAGGATGATGAGGGAATTCAAGAAAAAGTGGGAGCTATTGAAAAAGGGAAATCCTCGAAGTTTAATGTTAATGAAGAAGGAATTGTGCGGTTTGGGAAAAGACTATGTGTTCCATCAAGTCCATGTAAGGGTTGGTGTCCTCAGAACCAACTGTTTTGTACTTTGATTACATAAATGTTCACTTATTATATATTGTTCATTGTTCTGCATGACTATAATATAATAATGTCCTGAAATATTTGTTGCATTAATAAGGTCATAGCAGATCCCCGCTATGATGAGAACCTTGAAATGCTATAACAATATTCTTAAATAAAGTTCTGCGGTTGGATGACATACTATTATAGGACACATAGTATAAATACCGTCATGTGCGAGTACTCATAAGAAGACGAGACTCTCTCTCATGGAGTTCGCACTTGGTAATCTCCAAGATGGGAGATTATGAGAACAGACCCGCCAGTAGTAATTCCGCATGTCTTGGTGTCATCGGATATTGCTATCTACAAGCGTGTGTAATGGTCCTTAGACTGGAATATTATCATTAACTCATGTCATGACTCACGCACTTAGATTTACTGACAAAAACCGTCACGCAGACAGTTGGCGGGAAGTAGGGTACGTTGGGTGCGTCATGAGTGACATGTTGTTAATGGATAAGTCAAGGAAGGATTTGTCCCTTCCATTTATGGAAGTTGATATCTCGGCCCTTTGATTGAAATAGACCTGTCGTATTAAATTCCATGGCCACGGTGTAAACGATGAGTTTATTTCAGGTAGTCAAATAACGACATATCAAGCATATAGGTTTATGACACTGCCATGAAACCTGCTTGATGAGATATTGAGACAAAGGGATTAAATTACACAGTAAGCGTTCGTATGAGGTGATACGTCAATGCGGCGTCAACTTCTTTCTCTTGGGTGCCTTGACCCGTTGCTAGACAGTAATCTTGGACTTTAGGCAAGCCCACCTAATGCCAACGAGAAAGAGGCCTAGAGGGTCACACAATAAGTGTATCCAAGTATCTCAAGTTGAATAAAGATTATTCTCGTACGTGGTTTAATAATTATTCAAGGAAGCCTAAGTTGTTTTAAATGATGGAGGAAAAAGAAAATAAAACAAGTACACGTCGTGTATTATTATTACATGCCGTGTAGTTTTATTTTGGAAAGGAAATGAATAAATGAAAACAAGATATACACGCCGTGTACATTTAATGTACACGCCGTGTAGTTTTCAATGAAAAACAAGTACACGCCGTGTATTTATTAATACACGCCATGTAGTTTTTTTTTGGTTGGGATTTTGAGGATATAATATTGTTTTAAATGATATTTATTATAATCAGTGTGGGCGCATGTCAATGAATTATTTATTCGACATGGGGTTTTAAATAAAGAGTCAATGAAATAAATAAAACGTGTAACGCATTTATTTATTGTCATAACTCTATAACCCCACACACCTGATTATAAATATCCTCACAACCCCAACTCTTTTCTGATACACAAGAGAATCGTTGTGCACAACATCTCTGGAGAATTATTTCAAGGCCGAAAGAACCTCTTCCTCCAAGAACGCTCTCAAGACCGAGAGAGATCCTCTTCCATCGGATCAAGACAATATAAGGTGGACAATGCAAGCAAAGGCTTCTCCACGCTAGCACCCGGAGAATCTTTTGGCGATGTCCAGAGATACGAGGTACACGTGTGGATCACCGCTAGAGGGAGTCTACACTTGGCTTCTGCGACGCAACGACGGATCACATCGACAATGTGATTGAGAACATCAACGAAGAAAGAACACCCAAAAGGTATTTCTTTATAATTAATTAAATTAATTATAATCAACCTGTAACGATCCTTGTTTGTGGTTCCGGGAAAAACCATCTTCTTTGTCTTTTTCTGTGATTCGATCTGTGGAGACTGGCGTTTATCGTCGTATTGATCCCGGATTGATCATTGCTAATGACAAAAAGCCAAGTGGGCACATCCACCCACGTGCTTCCGCTGCGCCCGGAACCTTCAAATGGTATCAGAGCGAGGTTACAACGTTGATTATAGTTATTTAATTTCTGTTGATAATTTACGCATTCATATTTGATTCAATTCGAAATAAATCGTTCTATAAATCTGAATTAATGAGATCTATTCTTCCTCCTTCGTTTCTCGATTCATATCACATAAACGACCTTTTAATTTTAATTTTGATTAAAATAAAAACGAGGAACTCATACGGAGGAGCCGCTCTTTCTGTCTGTACAACACGGGATTACACGGCGTGTAATTAAAACTACACGCCGTGTACTTAGGTTCAACGAACCGACACTGGTCCGCCAAACCACGCCGTGTGAATTGATTATGCCTAAGTTTTAATCACACCGTGTTGACCAGAATAGAACGGCACGTGGAAACCGGAATACACGACGTGTATGTTGGAACAACACGCCGTGTAGTCCGTTCCGACCCAGGTGAAACCGTGTACAAAGATAAGTTGTGTACCGCGTATACGGGATCGCCAGGCCGGTTACCGCGTAACAAGGAAGTACACGCCGTGTATGATTCATCTACATGCCATGTACTCTAAAATTTCCAAAGTACAGAAAAACACGCCAAAGCCCCGGCGTGTACTTTGGACAAAGGGTGAAAAGAAAAATACACGCCGTGTAATTATAAACTACACGCCGTGTACTTTCCAGAAATGGAATTTCACCAGGTTTCCTCCAATGTACAAAGACCTGTACAAGGAATATGGATGAGAAGAATCTCAAGGAAATTCAGAAAGGAATTTAAGATAAAGAATTGATTAATTATAAGATCATAATTAATTGAATTCGAGCGCATCTTATCTTAAATAAAAGAACGATTAAAAGAATTTGAATTCTAAATATGCGTAAATTTCGTTGCATACTATGGATGATCATGAGCTAGACCAAAGACCCTTTGTATGTGTATGGTTTCATTTAAATTTATTTAATTTAAATTTGTTAGCCTGCGAGCCTTCTTCCAATAAAATGTAGGGCCTGTGTGCCCATGGTTTCTTTAATGTAAACCCATGTAATGGAGGATCTCCCAAGCCAGAGGAGACGGTTCAAATCCCGAAGCCGAGGCGAAACCGACACAAGAAGATACAAAGGTGGAAAGGTGGGAGCTGAAAAACACGAACCATCAGGTTCAAGGTGTTTTCCCTAGGTCAGGGTAAGCTTATCAAAACCGCTAGATAAGCTAACCAAATAGAAGCTCATGATCATGCCATCTTATTTTATTTCTATCTGATTGCATGGTTTATATATTATGCATGTGTTGTCGCGATCACATAATTAATAAAATGAACAAGCATGCAAAGATGGAATAAAATAAAAACCGGTCTATGCGTATACATTATCAGAACATGGTTAATCACTTAAGCAAGCATCACTTAATATTAACTAGCATGTGATAATGCAAAGATACGCATAAAGAATAAAATCCCTCAAATACCATATTAAGTCATACCAAGCCTTCCGTTACTTGATTAAGGGCAAGACTCAATAAAACTATGTGTTTGACCAACCCTTGTTGGGACACCTACTTTTATAAAGGAAGCCCTTATGAAAGGTTTCGGGTTGACTTAACCATATTACATCAAGAGAAGTAGCCCTTGCTAGACTTGATGTAATATTGGAGGCAAGAGTTGAGGAAATCCAAGTCAGGATTTCAGGATTGGGGAGTCCACTCAACAGATCAAGGAACTGTAAGCTCACAGTTGGCAAAGACCCGCCTACCTAAATACCTTCAAATAGCTTGACCAACCCTTGTTGGGGTTATGCGAAGGGAAATATGGATCCTTTCCATTAGAATGTCAAAGCAACTGGACATTCCGAGTTCAATGGTGAGGGCCATTGGGAATTGATAAAATAGTGGGAGACTTAATAAAATTTATTATTTCTCATAAAATGTAATCAAATAAAGTACTGATGAATCTGCTCTTTTAAATTGTAGAATCAAAATGACAAACACATCAACCACATTTTCTCTGCGATCAATTCTGGATAAAGACAACATCCTCACCGGCAGTAACTTTTAGGAATGGTTTAGGCGCCTTCATGTTATCCTACGCCATGAACGGAAGTTTTATGTGCTGGAGTCCTCACTTCCTGATTCTCCTGTCCCAGGGGCAAGTGATGAAGATTTCCTAGTCTATGATCAACATTTGAACGATGCTCTCGACGTTCAATGTTTGATGCTGTCATCTATGTCTAGTGAGCTCATGAAGTCTCATGAAGACATGGATGCCTACAGCATGCTCGAGCACCTCCGTGGTTTATACCAGGAGAGAGCAAGACAGGAAAGGTTTGAGATCTCCAAGGCTCTGTTTCAGAGCAAGCTTGGAGAGGGTGCCCCAGCTGGGCCTCATGTAGTCAAGCTCATTGGCTACATTGAGCGCTTGGAGGTTCTAGGGTTTAAACTCCCTGAAGAACTGGGTACCGATCTCATTCTCGCATCACTTCCCTAGAGCTTCTCAAACTTTTTTGTTAATTTCAACATGAACAATATTGAGAAGTCTCTATCTGATCTTCTTATCCTTATTCGCCAAGTGGACAATGACATGAAGCGTGAAAAGCCTTCTGTCCTTATGGTGAATAAAAGGAAAGGGAAGGAGAAGAGCTTTAAGCCCAAAGCTTCTTCAAGGCCTTCCAAGAAAAGGAAGATCAAAGGGGAGGCAAAGGAATAGGATGTTGTTTGTTTCGCATGTGGCAAGAAGGGTCACTGGAAGAAAAACTGCACCCAGCCAAGGAAGCAAGGGGAAGCTTCAGGTGCGTTTGTTATCGAATGCAATCTATCTGTTTCTACTAATTAGGTATTACATACTGCTTGTGGTGCTCACATCTGTATCCAAATACAGGAACCAAGTAGATTCAAGAAGATTGATCGACGGTAGATAGATCTACGAGCAGCCAACGGAGCCAGACTTGTTGTTGTAGCTGTCGGGGAATACCACCTCACATTGCCTACTGGGATGGTCTTGGTTTTGAAAGGATGTTATTATGTACCCTCTGTAACCAAAAACATTATTTCATTATCCAGATTAGATACTGATGGATTCATATTCAAGTTTGGAAATGAATGTTGCTACTTTTATAAAGATAGCATTTGTTTTGGTAGGGCACATTTATATAACGGCCTTTATGTGTTAGACTACACAAACCAAGTAATGGCAATTGATAACAAAGTTAATTTACATGACTCATACCACACCCAACTTTGGCATCACCGGCTAGGTCATGTCAATGAGAAACGTTTGACAAAATTACATCAAGATGGGTATTTAGATTCTTTCGAACTAAAACCACTTGGTGTATATCATGCGTGTCTACAAGGCAAAATGACCAAAGCCCCATTTAGTGGGAAAGGTGAAAGATCTAAAGAGCTTCTATAATTAGTTCACACAGATGTGTGTGGACCATTTCCAGTTGAAGCAAGGGGTGGGTTCTCGTACTTCATAACTTTTACTGATGATTTTAGTAGATATGGATATATCTATTTAATGAGGTATAAGTCCGATTCTTTTGATCGGTTCAAAGAATACAAGAATGAAGTTGAGAACCAGCTTGGTAAGAAGATTAAGAAACTCCGCTCAGATAGAGGAGGAGAATATCTTAATCAAGACTTCATTGATTTCTTACGGGAGTTTGGGATTCTATCTCAACTCACTCCTCCTTACACACCGCAGTGGAATGGTGTAAGTGAAAGGAGGAACCGCACCCTGTTGGACATGGTGAGATCAATGATGAGTCATGCGAGTATTCCATTATCCTTTTGGGGATATGCATTACAAACAGCAGCACACATACTAAACCAAGTACCAACTAAATCGATAAATGGTATTCCATACGAATTATGGAGTGGACGCAAAGCCATGTTATCGAATTTACACGTGTGGGGTAGAGAAGCATTTGTTAAGGCCTCTTCAGGTAACAAACTTGCACCCCGAGGCACAAAGTGTATCTTTATAGGATATCCCAAGGAAACAAGGGGATATTACCTATACAACCCCTCAGACAAAAAGGTTACAGTGGCAAGACACGCCATATTCCTTGAGAGGGATCACATCTCCAGAAGAGATAGTGGGAGCGAGATAGACTTCGATGAAGTTGAGGCTCAAGATACACATGAGTTGGTACAAGAACAGATTCCATAAAGCCCCGTGGAAGAAAAATCTGTTCCAGAGACACAAGAACTGTGTAGGAGCACGAGAGAGGTGAGAGAACCAGAACGATATGGTTTTCTTGTCACTGAGGATGGTGACTCATTATTGGTTGACAATGATGATCCTCTTACCTACAAGGAAGCAGTTGAAGGCACAGACGTTGCCAAGTGGCAAGAAGCCATGAATTCTGAAATGGATTCCATGTACCAAAACCAAGTCTGGATTTTGGTAGATCCTCCAGTTGATGTAAAGACTATTGGTAATAAATGGGTATTCAAGAAGAAACTGGACATAGAGGGGCAAGTCAACACCTACAAGGCACGACTGGTTGCAAAAGTTTTTAGACAGCGTCAAGGAATTGACTATGATGAAACCTTTTCACCGGTTGCAATGCTGAAGTCTATCAGAATCCTATTGGCCATTGCTACTTACCATGACTATGAAATTTGGAAAATGGATGTCAAAACAGCTTTCCTTAACAGGAACCTCCAGGAATATGTCTACATGACACAACCTGAAGGGTTTGTGACTTCAAAGGATGCCAAAAAGGTATGCAAGTTGCAAAAATCCATTTATGGATTAAAGCAAGCATCAAGGTCATGGAACATTCGTTTTGATGAAGCTGTTACAGAATTTGGCTTTGTTAAGAACGAATGTGAGCCTTGTGTCTACAAAAGGTTTAGTGGAAGTGCAGTCATTTTCCTAATAGTATATGTCGATGACATATTGCTAATTGGAAACGAAGTACCTGTCTTACAGTCAGTTAAGGCATGGTTGAATAAATTCTTCTCCATGAAAGACTTGGGCGAGGCAGCATATATTCTTGGGATCAAGATCCATCGTGATAGATCCAAGAAAATGCTGGGCCTAAGTCAAAGTACATACATTGACAAGATACTGAAGAGATTCAGTATGGAACAGTCCAAGAGGGGATTGTTGCCAATGTCACATGGCATTCATCTTTCCAAGAAAATGTGTCCTCAGACACATGAGGAAAGAAAGAGAATAGCAAGGATCCCTTACGCATCCGCGATTGGGTCAGTCATGTATGCTATGCTATGTACGAGGCTAGATGTTGCTTATGCATTAAGTGCGGTAGGCAGATATCAAGCTGATCCAGGAGACCGCCATTGGATGGCAGTCAAGACTATCCTTAAGTATCTGAGGCGTACTAAGGATATGTTCTTGGTTTATGGAGGAGATGAGGAACTAGTCATCAGAGGACATGTAGATGCTAGTTTCCAGACTGATCAAGATGACATGAAGTCGCAGACTGGATACATCTTCAGTTTGAATGGAGGTGCAGTGAGCTGGAAGAGCTCAAAACAAAGTGTGGTGGCAGATTCTACAACGGAGTCCGAGTATATCGCAGCTTTTGAGGCAGCTAAAGAAGCATTATGGATACGAAGCTTCGTCCAAGAGCTGGATGTTGTACCGAGCAGTAAAGATCCTATCACACTCTATTGTGATAATACAGCAGCGGTGGCACTTGCAAAAGAGCCAAGGTCACATCAGCGGACAAAGCACATACTTCGGAAGTATCATCTCTTGAGGGATTTTTCTCAGAGAGGTGAAGTTGCAGTGAGAAGTATTTCCACGGAAGACAATGTGGCGGACCCATTGACTAAAGCCTTGACTCAGCAGAAACATGATCATCATGTGAGGTCTAGCGGACTAAAATTCGTAGGCAGTTGGCTCTAGTCCAAGTGGGAGTTTGTAAGGGTTTGTGTCCTCAGAACCAACTGTTTTGTACTTTGATTACATAAATGTTCACTTATTATATATTGTTCATTATTCTGCATGACTATAATATAATAATGTCCTGAAATATTTTTTGCATTAATAAGGTCATAGTAGATCCCCGCTATGATGAGAACCTTGAAATGCTATAACAATATTCTTAAATAAAGTTCTGCGGTTGGATGACATACTATGATAGGACACATAGTATACAGACCGTCATGTGCGAGTACTCATAAGAAGACGAGACTCTCTCTCATGGAGTTCGCACTTGGTAATCTCCAAGATGGGAGATTATGAGAATAGACCCGCCAGTAGTAATTCCGAATGTCTTGGTGTCATCGGATATTGCTATCTACAAGCGTGTGTAATGGTCCTTAGACTGGAATATTATCATTAACTCATGTCATGACTCACGCACTTAGATTTACTGACAAAAACCGTCACGCAGACAGTTGGCGGGAAGTAGGGTACGTTGGGTGCGTCACGAGTGACATGTTGTTAATGGATAAGTCAAGGAAGGATTTGTCCCTTCCATTTATGGAAGTTGATATCTCGGACCTTTGATTGAAATAGAACTGTCGTATTAAATTCCATGGCCATGGTGTAAACGATGAGTTTATTTCAGGTAGTCAAAGAACGACATATCAAGCATATAGGTTTATGACACTGCCATGAAACCTGCTTGATGAGATATTGAGACAAAGGGATTAAATTACACAGTAAGCGTTCGTATGAGGTGATACGTCAATGCGGCGTCAACTTCTTTCTCTTGGGTTCCTTGACCCGTTGCTAGACAGTAATCTTGGACTTTAGGCAAGCCCGCCTAATTCCAACGAGAAAGAGGCCTAGAGGGTCACACACTAAGTGTATCCAAGTATCTCAAGTTGAATAAAGATTATTCTCGTACGTGGTTTAATAATTATTCAAGGAAGCCTAAGTTGTTTTAAATGATGGAGGAAAAAGAAAATAAAACAAGTACACGTCGTGTATTATTATTACATGCCGTGTAGTTTTATTTTGGAAAGGAAATGAATAAATGAAAACAAGATATACACGCCGTGTACATTTAATGTAAAAGCCGTGTAGTTTTCAATGAAAATAAAGTACACGCCGTGTATTTATTAATACACGCAGTGTAGTTTTTTTTTGGTTGGGATTTTGAGGATATAATATTGTTTTAAATGATATTTATTATAATCAGCGTGGGCGCATGTCAAGGAATTATTTATTCGACATGGGGTTTTAAATAAAGAGTCAATGAAATAAATAAAACGCGTAACGCGTTTATTTATTGTCATAACTCTATAACCCCACACACCCGATTATAAATATCCTCACAACCCCAACTCTTTTCTGATACACAAGAGAATCGTTGTGCACAACATCTCTGGAGAATTCTTTCAAGGCCGAAAGAACCTCTTCCTCCAAGAACGCTCTCAAGACCTAGAGAGATCCTCTTCCATCGGATCAATACAATCTAAGGCGGACAACGCAAGCAAAGGCTTCTCCACGCTAGCACCTGGAGAATCTTTTGGCGACGTCCATAGATACGAGGTACACGTGTGGATCACCACTAGAGGGAGTCTACACTTGGCTTCTGCGATGCAATGAAGGATCACATCGACAACGTGATTGAGAACATCAAAGAAGAAAGAACACCCAAAAGGTATTTCTTTATAATTAATTAAATTAATTATAATCAACCTGTAACGATCCTTGTTTGTGGTTCCGGGAAAAACCATATTCTTTGTCTTTTTCTATTATTTGATCCGTGGAGACTGGCGTTTATCGTCGTATTGATCCCGGATTGATCATTGCTAATGACAAAAAGCCAAGTGGGCACATCCACCCACGCGCTTCCGCTGCGCCCGGAACCTTCAGTCCAGAGATGAAGAAGGAACTTTTGGATGATGCACATAGTTCAAATTTCTCTATTCACCCAGGGAGCACAAAGATGTATCGAGATCTCTGAGAAAATGTTTGGTGGGATAATATGAAGAAGGAGATTGTTGAATATACATCAAAGTGCCTGGTGTGTCAGCAAGTGAAGGCAGAGAGGCAGAAGTATAAGGGGATGATGCAACCATTGCCTATACCAGAATGGAAATGGGAGAACATCACCATGGACTTTGTCACCGGACTTCCGAGGACATCTAAAGGCAACAATGCAATATGGGTTGTTGTGGATTGTCTTGTAAAGACTGCACACTTCATTTCTATTTGGGAGGATTTCTCATTGGATCAACTGGCATGGATATATATCAGGGAAGTGGTAAGGTTGCATGGAGTACCACTATCTATTGTGTCTGAATGAGATCCAAGATTCACCTCTAAGTTTTGGAAGAGTCTTCAACATGCTCTAAATACTGAACTAAACTTCAGTATGGCCTATCATCCTCAAACTGATGTCCAATCCGAGCGGACTATCCAAACACTTGATGACATGTTGAGAGCGTTCTCAATGGACTTTAAAGGAGGATGGCCTCAATATCTTCCTCTGGTTGAGTTCTCTTATAACAATAGTTTCCACTCAAGCATCCAAATGGCACCATATGAATACCTATATGGGAAAAGGTGCAGAACACCGGCATGTTGGGATGAGGTCAGTGAACGTAATCTGCTTGGACCAGAAATGGTTGAGGAAATTGTGGAGAATGTGAAAACCATTCAACTTCATATCAATGCATCCCAGAGTCGACAGAAGAGTTATGAAGATAATCATCTACGAGACCTTGAGTTTAAAGTTGGACACATGGTTTTTCTACGCATATATTCATGGAATAAGGTCATGAGGTTTGGAAAGAAAGGGAAGTTAAGTCCAAGGTACATCGGACCCTTCAAGATTCTTGATCGTGTCGGGGCTGTGGCCTATCGAATGGCACTTCCGCCTACTATGGCCAAAGTACATGATGTCTTTCATGTATCCCTCTTAAGCAAGTACATACCGGACCCTTCACATGTACTCTCTTATGAGGTGGTACAATTGGAAGACAATCTTTCTTATGAGGAGAAACCATTGAAGATCTTAGATCGTAGAGAAAAAGTTCTACGAAATAAGACAATGCCCCTTGTCAAGGTGTTGTGGAGAAACCACAAGTTTGAAGAAGTGACTTGGGAATTGGAGGAAATGATGAATCTGAGTTACCCACATCTATTTTAGTGTGGGAAAAGGAAAATTTCGAGGGTGAAATTTCTTAAGGGGGAATATTGTAACAACCCAAATATCATCAACTGTAACAACACACAACCAAGAACAACATTTCCCACCCTGGGTGACTTGGGTTTTCCCTCGTACATGGGTTAGATACTCCCAAGCACGGGCTCATTTACCAAGGCCTGACACATCTTAACCCTTGGCAACCTATCCCAAATAACAAGACCTTAGAGAAGGAGAATAAATACCTCCTCTAATACCACTTTGTAACATTCCCGACCTGGAAGCCACTAAACCAGTGCTCTGAGCAAGGTAGTTACATAACCTTAAGCACGCCTCCCCATACGCCAAAGGTTGCTGACTAGTAGTGGGGGTCTTTGTGGTCAAGTGGGGAGATTATACCCCCTTTCTATCAGAGTAAGACACAACATAAATAAACCAATAGCTGAAACAATAATCAATAAATAAGGAACATGTATAACAACCATTTTCAACAATAAATATGCCATGTCCTACTACAAGTGCAAAAGTGAAGAAAAGCCCAAAATAAAGACAATGGCCCAAAATCCCCAAAATGGTTCTGACTCCAAGGCTAGATCCTCCACCAAGAGCTACCCATGTCCACTCAACTATCTAGAAAGGACCATTGCCCTTCTCTTGTCCTACAAACATGAAGTCTTCTTGGGTACCCAATGGCGGCCCGAGAAGGGTGTGAGTACAACTCAGTAGGCCACCACCAACGGTGTCTACAAAATATCCAATATGAATAGGTAGTGCATGAAAAAATAATATGAATGATAATTTACAAGTAATTATTTAAGGTTCCATTAACCAGTTCAGATCCAAATCCATTTCCACTTCCATTACCATTCATTTCACACCAATAATCATCATTTACAATTTCATCACATTTCTATGGGTTAATCACATACATTATGTTACATGGGTCTAAGGACAACAATCACATGAAAGAGGGAAAACACATCGTTATCCTATCTCACTAGAACTAACCCCCACATAGAAACCATATCCTCACCTCGAATCCTCAGTCTGGGTGGATTCAACCATTAGGAGAATTGATCCTCAGTCCCAATTCCTAACCCTTGCATTTATGGTAGAGTTCAGAGCATCAGTCTTCACTTGACCCGTGGGCGTAGATCCTCAAGTCATACCCCACTCTACCAATCCATGTGCACATGATTATATATATAAGTAACCATCAACCCACCATACCATTTCCCTTTGACAAACACCATTCACAACAAACCACGCGGGAATTCACATTATGCCTTAACCCATTAACACATTACCATTTCACATCATTTAACCATTCACCCAATTCCCATGTGTTATGCCTATCTCACTAAGAATTAAACACTAAACCCATAACCTATCCCGTTGTAGTCTTTAATCAGTTTACACATTAACCCATTTAACCCATTTATCATTTCTATGAATCAACCATTAAACCCATTCCAAATAACCTTTAGGTTATTTCCAAGTCTAGGCACATCACCTAACTTCTATTCCAAGTTCAACCAATCATTCCAATATATTTTTCAAGGGCTCTACCATTTATTATAACAATGTCACTTGTTTAATAACAATCCCTAAGCCTGAGAAAAGTCGGCACACCCCATGGATGGCCCCAATTAGGTCATGTCATTCTCAACTCATCCCATGGGAATCGTGAGGGTTCCCATTTACCATTTTTTTAAGCATACTTTATACCAAACGCATCCAGGTTGATAAAAACTCATCAAAATTAAACCATGAGCAAATCCACACATGCATAAATCCACCATAAAACTAAGGGATAACATTTGTAGACCACCTACCTCGAAACTTCAGTTGAATGCACACTCAATCGAGTCCTTAGACCTCCATCCGACCAGCCTTTGGAGCTTTAACCTAAAACTCACCCAAAAGATAGGGTTTTAGAGCTCCCGAACAAGAGGGAGAGAAGGTACAGCCCTAAAATAGAAAGAGAAGCAAGGATGGTATTAGCCTTACCCGGAGCTTCGATCCAAATCCAACGACACCAAAAATTCCTTAGAAATAAGGGAGATCGACCTCTTGGAGCTCTTGGGCGATTTGGTTTGTTCCTAGGGTGAAGAGAGAGGAATGGAGAGGAAATCCCGAGTGGGTTCTTAAAATCCCGAGGTGGAAATTTTGTAATTTTTTTCAACTTTAAGAGGCCCCACAGTTTGGCTGCACGGTTTGACAAACCGTGTGCAAACCGTACACATGCTACTGTCTGGAGGAGGAGGGGTTGCACGGTTTACCTGGGCAGGCAGTACGGTTTTCCCTGGCCCTGCGCAGGCCATGCGCCTAGGATTGCCTTGCCCAGCTTTCCTTTCTTTCATGCGCCATGCCCCTGAAACACCCCCAAGACCTCTCTTACTTTCATAAGACATCCCTTGAAGCCTGAAACAAGGGATTCAACCAAAATATGATGAAAACATACCCTTCCAAAAATTGGGATCATACACACTAGGTTAATGATGTATCACCACACAACAATAGGGAAAATGATGCATCATTAAGTGAATGGTGTATCACCATAATAAAATAGGGTGAATGATATATCACATGGTGAATGATATATCATTGTACTATAATAAAGATAATTATGTATAACTGGTAACATAACATGGATTGATGACTTACCACTATAATTAGTAATGGGGTGAATGATATATCACTAGATATAAAATAATAAGAGAATAAAATATCACTAACTAATAAGAAATTTGAATGAATAATCACAATCCATATTATAATACAATTGAGTTTCTAATAATTTAAAAACATGAAACATCGTCACTTCACATATATCTGGGGAATGAGTTATCACCCTAGGAATCAAACCCATAAATTAAATTCCTTGCTAGGGTACCCATACCAATAACATATACCAATAAAAAAATTTCAAGCTCATTATTCCATGGCATGAGTTTGGATCCATACAACTCATATGTATCTCATGGATCATATCATAGCAACACTAAACATGCTAATGTCTCATCACATGGGATAACTCATAGATTTTACTAACCAAATATATGTTTCCACTACCAAAGGATATGCAAGAACCCCATACATGTATCACTAAACAATTAAGAATAAGGATATACCTCATAGTTTAATTCCCTAAGTGTCTTGTCACATCCTCGAGGTGATATGATCATCTGATAACACATGCTTATCACATCATGTTAAAGAGACTTATCATGATCTTGATGGACCTTTCCCATCACTCAAGAATAAAGAAACTAAATTTAATTTAATTTTAGGTTGTTTCTACATGTATTAACTACTCAAATTTCATATGGTTAATCCTAAAACATCTCATAGTCTTCCCTAAGACCCTTCTCTTGATGAGAGTTATAATCAAAAAGACCTCCATGGGTCATTAGGGACACTTTTGAATGGTAGACACTTATATTAGTTCTATTTCTATCTAATCCATGACTCTAATATGATGATATGTCAATTAGTGACTATTTTCTATCCATTAATCACTTTAGGACTCACTATGATCCTAACAAAAACTCACTAGCCTTGACCCACATAAGGAAAAACACTCATTGCCTAAATTCATGTAAATTGCATCCACTTACCCACACTTAAATATCAATCACATGTGGAAAACATGTAATGTGGTAATACTAAACACCACCTACCTCAAGAATATTATTACCCTTTTAATATAATCTCACTCTATCATATTTTAATAAATCACCAAGATCCATCATTTACCATGACTCCTAAATCATCCAAGAGGCTTCCAAATTAATTATAAATAGTAAATAATTAATTTACATAATTAATCCATAATTATTAAAATAGTAATAAATAATGAAAAACAAACCATATGGTGTAAATATGTTAATAAATAAATAAATGGGGTTCATATCACTCTCAACACACCCTTGATCCCATTTTCGAACAAATACCCAAAATCTGCCAATGAAAAAATTCTAAAATACATTCAAATTTGGTAGGAGACCAAAAAATAAATAGTTCGGTGGCTTACCTCAATTGTATCCACATATAACCATACAAATTTAACTTCTTGGATTATATTCTAGCCTCTATGAGTAAATACCACCTCATATCGACCCAATTTTACCAGGCTCATGTGGAATTGACACCCAAGACCTAACTCTAACCGATTGAAATCAGTGAATAAGATAGGGAAGTAAAAGGAGAAAAATATGAAATAAACTAACCTCAATCATTGTTAATAACCATGTAAAATCCTCTCAGATTGAAAGAAAAAAGGTTATGTGAGGGAGAGGGTGGAGGATCTGGCCTCCCCTCCATTTATTCATTTTAAAGGGAACACCCTTGAGTGGGTTGTTAAAATGTGGGGTATAATTTACATTCTTACCCTCCTTAATTAAATTGGATGATATTGGGTACCCACTAGACCTTAATTTTCCAATTTTTTTCCCTATAAGGATAAATTCCCTTAGGACCTCTACCGGTGCCTGGTGCTACCAAAATGGGTACTTGGTGGCTCACTACAGCCTCATACCATCATTTTTTCTTTCCCTTGAACCCCTAAAACTTGATTCAAGACTCCTCTACCCAATATACCACCTATAATATCTTCTATTCAATGTTTAAAACATGTCTACACACACCAATTCTTTATTTGAATTAAAATATTTGAAATAACCCTTAATTCCACTCTCATTAAAACTCATCCTTCCTCCAATTCCACTAACACCATCTAGTGTGGGTCATTATAGTTATTAATTGATCAAAATAAAATAACCATGAGACATAGAATAACACCCTCTAGCCACCAAGGACTATCCACTTTCAATATTTTTTGAACCTTGTAAAAACATAGTGTTTATATTATTTCTTTTTTTATTTATCATTCATCATGATTAAATGAGTCTAGGATTGATTCTACGCTCTATATGAAAATGAAAAAAAGGTGTTTTAAAAGTGGAAAAAATATTAAGAACTAATACACCCCCTATAATAGATCCTCAAATATAACATGTCTACATCACTTGGTATAAAATAATGGGTTCACTCTCAATGATTTTGAATATTTTACTATATTTATTATCATATTAATTGGTTTTTTTTCTTGGATAAAATTAATACTATAAACAATAAGGGTTTCCTAATATTTGATAAAAATTAATTTCATCAATACAATGAGATAATGATTCTTTACTTTATATTTTTTTAACATATGTGCATGACATTACTACTAATGGATTTATGCCACCTGGGGTAATTATGTCTTATACTTTTATTGATTGGAAGAATACTAAAGTTTATGGATGAGATAATAAATTAGTTTTGTTATTTATCTATGTAAATAAATTTATTAAGGTAATATATATAAAACTACTAAATATTTTTGTTATAAACTCTTTAATATTAATTAAAGTAACAAAAAACAATAACTAAGATGGGTATAGAAACATTTTTTTAATTAGGATGCCTCACATGTTTTCTTCCAAGTAATGGTGTTGAAAATAATATGAATAATGGAAATTGGGTAAATAAAGAGTTTAATATTGACATTAAGGAAAAATATACTAATAATTTAAGCATGAAAAAGTATTATAATGTTATGAAAAATCAACAAATATTACATGTTTTGGTATAATATTTACTTCTATTAACCACCAAGAGGTATAAAATTAAGGAGGGATCAGACTCAAAGAATAAAAAAGAAGCTAGCATGTTATGTAAAGAAATAGGTACAAGTGAAAATGCGTTTAACACACTTAAGGAGAATTATGGAAGATATTATCAATAAGGTAATACCACTTTTGATTATATATTTATTCTAATAAATTATCTAATTAAGAATATCAACTGTAAATATTTTCATAATAAGAGGTGTGATAATGAAAAATCAATGGTTTTGAGGTTACATATAAATCATAAAAGTATGAGAAGCCTAAAATCTTTGAGAGTAAATTTTCATCACATATAATTGAAAACAAAAATATATTTAAAGGAAATTAAAAATATTTTGGACATGAAATGGAATTAACAAATGATGTCTCTTTAAACATCAAATATGTAGGGATTAATAAAATTGGTGAGAAGAATTTCACTTCAAAAAAATCTATTTTTTTATGGTTTGATACATAATTTATAAAGTGTATCCCAATTGTGTGACAATGGTAAAGAAGTTATTTTTTTATAAAAATGGATATTCCATTAGAAAAATGAAATATTACACCATTATCCTAGGAGGGTAGCTACCATGTGGAATCCTATTTCAAATAAATGATGAGATGAAATATCATTTCTTGAGTATGAAATAAGATAATGAGCTATGATATTGAAAAATTGGTCTCTTTGGAAAAAAGAACATGATAATAATTATCTATCATGATGCATTGAGTTTGTAAAAAGGAGTCACAAACTAGTGGCTTTCAACACACGAAGGCTACTTGAACTTATATGTTTGAATATGCGTTTCTCTATGAGACTAAAAATAAAAAATGGAAATATTAAATTAATAAAAAATCTAATTATTATATTCATATGACTTATATTTCATTTATATTAATTATATCACAATATATATAAATTTTTAATGGTTATCCAAGAATCAAAAAAGTATGCTATCAATATTTTTTATCAGAAAATGAATCTGAGTATACAAACTAGGATTTTGAAGAACATTTTCAAATAATGGGATAAATTATAAAGATATATCTATATAAACTCCCCAATAAAATTTATTAGTAAATCATAAAATATTATATTAGTTTATATGTGAATGATGATATTTTTAAATCATGGAACATCAAATTATTTTTAGAGACAAGCCACAATAATGGTAATCTACATTCAAAATAGATTATTAATTTGACCAAATTAAATCAATACTATTTATGAGTTATATTTGAAAATAATTAAAACTTGAACATTTTGGAATTTTTTTATCCCTTGTCTAATAAAAATTAAACAAAGGCATTTGGTAAAATCTGATGAAAATTTTGATGAGGGGTTTTTTTTTATTATATATTCACCAAGTAGAATAATTTATTGATATTATAATAAGAATCCCAAGAATATCAAGTAAATATATAATTTCATGTTCATGGATATTGAATGTGTTTATTTAATATCAATATATTTTTAAGATGTGATTAAAGAGGTGAATAAAGATAGCACAAATCAATTGGGTTCTTTCTTACCACTTGTATCCTGCATGATTAAAGAGAGTGATTATTCTAAGATCTTAAGTGATAAAGAAGGAATTAAATATAATTAAATGAGGTATTAAAGTGTTAAAATGCATTTTGGGCCAAAAAATAATTGGTAATAACAATTAAAAAGTCAAAAATAGAATAACTTTGAAAAATTTCAATCATACAAGATAAATTTTCTAGTTAAGAAAATTAGTGTTTAATAATATTTACTATATTAGGATTTAATTATTACTATGACTGATGAGTTGAATAAAATTGATAATAATGAAAATTAGTATTTATTTTAATTTTATAAAAATAATAATTTTGTAGGTAAAATTGGATTTCATAAATAAACTAAATCACAAAGGTGAAGTAAAACTAAAGAGAACTCATTTGGTTAACAAAGGATGCTCTCAAATTAAGGGTATTGATTTTGAAAATACATTTTTTCTAGTTGTATGATTTGAAATAATCCAAATATTTCTTGAAATATATTCTCAATGGAATTAAAATATTTTCCAATTAAACATCAAATCATCTTTCTGAAATAGATAACGTGATGGGGGATACACAAAGAACAACCAAAAGGGTTTATTCTTGTCAATGAAAAAAATATGAGTATTCATGTTGAATAAGTGATTATATAGGCTTAAATAATATATTCATTCATTGTATTAAAATATTTATAGTTTTTTAGATACATGATATTTAAAATAGGTAATGTGTATAATAAGTTTTATGTTGAAAAAAAGTAGCACTAACTTCCTCATTGTGATAGTGTGTGTTGATGATATTATCCTTTTCAAAATGAGATAAAATCCAGTGAATAATTATCTAAACAAAAAAATAAATAATTTAAGATGTCGATTAATGGAGTTATGAAATTGGTTCACTAGGTTTTTAAGTGATTTATACACTCAAGTACTTCCTAATGTATGATAAAGATAAATCAATTCATATTATAATTGTTTTTGAAAATTAGGACGGTAATGATAAAAATAGAAATAATCGTTATATAAGATATTTTCTTATCAATGGAATTTGTGTTTCATTAAGATATAAGAATAAATATTATTCGACCATTATTATTATCTAAGGCCAATATATTATATTATCACCACCTAATATGCAAATGATTTGGATAAAATCATAAATTGAGGATATGATTATGGAATTTTCATATTCATTGGTGATTGTATGTGATAAACAAAGTGAAAAAAATATCAAATTATCTAGTGAAACATATGATATTGAGTTATATTAATATCAAATTATATTTAATCAAGTATAAGGTGGAATATGTTGAACTCAACATGATTTATGTTTTAATAAAGGAATAAGTAAAAAATAACTTAATGAAACTACTATAAAATGATGAATTCCAAAACCTATGAGTATTTTTAGAAATGAATTATCTCAAAAAATCCCTAAGTATGATTTCAATACTTTTCCTCTTACATCCCATTTTATTTTTTAAGGGGTATAGATAAAAATTCCCCAATTTTCAAAGGGGGTATCAATAAGGTAGATTTTAGTATTACCGTGGAATGGGGAGACATGAGTTGAGAAAGATATGGGAATAATTAAATGGTTGAAAGATTTTATATAGGGGGGAAGAGTTAGAAGTGGATCAAGAGATGATGAAAATTGAGGCATTCCAGAATTATAACATTAGTTTTAGGAATTCAAAGATAATTCCATGATGTATTGAGAGTATAAATTAGTAATTTTCTTATTTCCAATAAATAAAAAGTAGAATACTGAACGTCCCTTGAGAAGTTAAAATTCACATTAATGGGTAGAGTAAAGAAATAAAAAGGGTATATTTAATAAACCCTTGAGAGGTAAATGTGTTAGGTCAATTTAGTATATTTCTTTACACTAAGAGATAGAGTTATCTCATAAAAAATACTCTATCTAGTAATGATGTACTTAGATAACTCTTATTTTGGTATCATGTTATATACTAGTATCTTGTGATGATAATTCATGAGTTGAATACTATATTTAATATTTTTATTTTCAACATGATCATAAAATTGTTTAAGTTTGATTATATATGAAAATGATTCAAAATAATATAGAAACCATGTGAATGAGAAAACCAATTAATGGTTAGTTTCTAATCACATCATAATTGAGTTCAAGAAAAAATGAAAAAATAATAAATATGTGAAAATGATCATGGTTATGATGATTTTTTGTTAAAGAATATTTTGAAATCATTAGATTTATATAGTATGGAAAACACATCATGGTTTTATAGTCTATGTAATGGTTCAAAATAAAATGATTATGGTTTGTTGCGATAACATTAAGATGTGTTTTTAAGCTAATTTAATCTATGATATACTATTACATTGAAGTTATGATTGTGGTTTGTGATATATTTCAATTATTTTCTCTTTGAAATATATTAAATAAGGAAAACCTCCATGGTTTTTTGAATGTGGTTTTGAATAAATCTACTCGAATTTTGGAATTTAAACCCTGATATATTTAGAAAAAATATATACTTGTACTCAAATAAATGAAATTTAAAATGGAAATGATTTAAAGATTTTATATAGTTTTAATATATTAATAAAAATGTTTTAATATATTATTAGCCAATGTGAACCACACCATGTCATAGAAAATCACATCATGGTTTGTGAATATCTATTTAAAAATGGAGTTTCAATTGGAGAAATAAAATTAGGATGGTCACACAAAATTTTTTGAGATATTTATAGAGATAAGTGGATTTTTTTATTAGTGTAAGAGTGAACATTTTAATAGTAGATCAAGATCACTTATAGAGAAGGAGGAAGACAATTATTTGTTATATATATTCTTATTTTTTATTTTATTTATAATGTTTTATAATTCATATATTTTGTTTTATTTGGGAGGCACACTTTAATTATAAGGATAAATTACTTGTAAATGGTTTCAAGAAATCCCCTTTCCCAAAATATTTTTCATTGATAAAATAAAAAAGACCATGATAAATGAAATAACACTCCCTGGTCAGCAAGGACAAGCCACTCACAAGAGTCAATGGACCTTATAAAAACATGATGTCCATTTTTTTATTTATATTAATTTATGATCAATGATCCTTAACACTAACTAATAATGATATATAAGTGTTATAAAATTGAAAAAAAAAATATAACTAATTCACTCCCTAGTGCTCCTCGCATCTCACCTCAACATAGGAAACACTGACCTATGGAGTTTGGTGTCATAGATTGAGTATTTTTATAGGTGCCGCCATGATTTATAAATAATTATTTGAGGAAACTTGGGAAGTTAGAAACCCAATTAATTGGTACATTATTGATTATAGATATGATCTAGAAAATTTATTATAGGTTATAACTTCATTATTAATATAGTTTATGGATGATGTACTATGTGTATCTCGACAAAGATAATACATGTAAAACCCTACACATTTAATCAAATTTGAATATTTTTTCTTGGAGACAAATGACTCAAATAAGAAAAATCATATATATATTATATATTATGGGAAGAATAATCTAAGAGGAGAAATATGACCACTTGTTCAAGTATTAGGGCATCATGATTGGTTCCTAAATGAGACTTGGGTGTTAGAAGTGGATATTTTATGATCAATAGAGTTATTCACTTGGGATGATTTATAATGCTTCTTGGGGATATGAATACCTATGGTGGGTAGTGTTTAATGACACCCATGTAATGGTATATATTTTTGGAATGGGGATTTTATTTTAAATAGTTTGACTTTCATTTTTTATTATAATTTTTCTAAAATTCCATGGTTTAGGGGTTTGGAAATTTTTTGGGCCATATAGTGGTCAATATAGAAATATTATAGAAGTTTATTAGGATAGGTATAGAACCAAATTTGGATGAATGAATTAATTTAATTATTGGTTTATTAAGGGTGAAACATGGAATAAATACTTTATAATATGACTCAGTGGGTAGAGTTCAGATTAAAAAAATTAAATTAATTGTGTTTTCATGTGTATCTAAGTTTGAAAAAGTGGTATGTATATTTTTGGGACCTAATTATTGAAATTAAAAATTTATGGGATGAAAATATAAAATACATATTTTTTTCAAAGTTCATAGTTTATGTGCATGGTTATATGACTATATATCTCAGTTTAGGGAGAGTTTCATGGTTATATAATTATTCAACTAAACCATGAAATTGATTAAAAGTTACGATTTTTAGGATTTTAAAAGGGGTGTTTGTTGGAAAATTAATTTACTCTTCACTAATGTGTGGTGTGTGACCTAAATAAACTCAATACCTTGATTCTCCACGTCATCCTTCAATATTTAATGGATTTTAGATCTCTTAATAGAGTTTTTCAACCCTCTAAAAGGATAAGGGTATGTGGGTGTATTTTTTGGTTTCATTAACTACTTAGTGATTATATCTTTTAACTTTTAATTACATTATTTTTTATGATTTGATAAGATCAATCATTTGGATTCAAATTATACAATGATTCTCATCCAGTAGATCATTCATAGCTTGAGTTTGGTGGTACTTGTTATATTACTTACATATATATATATATATATATATATATCCATGGTGTGTGTGTGTGTTTTGTGTGATGTTAATTTATGAAAGGGCTAATTGGATGAATAGGATCCAAATGATGGTCTCAGGTATCCAAAAATTAGGTTTTTCACTATTAGAGACAATATAGGATATGGTTGAAATGTTTTTGAGCCTAATTTTATATTTGTGTCACTCAAAAACCATATATTAATTTGGTAAATTGATAAAATGTGTGAGGAAACCAGTGAAGGTATCTAGGTTTGAGAAAATTTGATAAATTAGCTAATATTGTTTTATATAACCATGCATTACGGTTTTCCAAGGGTCGGGAAAGGTAACACACCACCAATAGTGTCATTTCTTAAGTTAATTTTAGTTAAACATGAGACAAAATGTCTAATAAATTTATTTGTATTTAATGAGGGTAAAATGGAAGTTTAGATCTAGGATAGGAAGTTTTGTAATCTATTGGGAATTTCCAAATGTGTTGGTGAAAGGGATGAAATTTTTCGGTATACAAAAGGGAAAAAATGAAATTTGGGTGTGTTTTTTTTTTAAGGTAAAGCTTTTGTCAAAGACCAAGGCACAATTTATTAATTAAAAATGTTACAAGAGTCGGAAAGATGGGATTTTTTACAATATCTATCGAAAAGATAAGATAAATCAGCTGGCAGAATGTCTATCCAAGTTATGCTCTGATGAACTCCTTTGTTAGCAAGAGCATCAGCAACGGCATTCGCTTCACGGTAGGCATGAGTAGCAATGTAATCAATCCCATGGAGCGTCTTCAAGCAATTCATCTAGCGTGTAGTGAGCGGCCAGGCCAAATGAATGATGCCATTCCAGATGGAATGAATTATGGTGGTAGAATCGCTTTCAATCCAAAGCTTTCTCCATCATCTTTGAAGCGCAAAATCAACAGCATGAATGACTCCAAGCATTTCCGCCTCCAGAGATGAAGAGTGACCACATTCAACATAGAAGCAACCCTAACACTGGCCAGCTGAGTCACTGAAGATAGAACCACAACTAGAAGGGCCCGGATTTCCTTTACAAGCACCATCAACGTTCACTTTGATCCATCCCGGCATCGGAGATTTCCAGAATACTTCAAAGGAGTGTTTGGGCGTAGGGTAGATTCCAGGAACACGGAGATGACGAAGGATCTCAAAGTCACCAACCAAGTTGTTGCAGTAGTCTTTTTGAATTGAGTCGGCTTCATGAATCGCAATAAGAATCTGAGATTTTCCTGCATTGAGACTAAATGAGTGATTTTTATAAATAAGATCATTTCTAACGGACCAGATCTCATGCAGGAGTTCTGCCATTGTCGCAAGAAATATATTTTTAACCTGTAAAGAAGCTTCATGGATAATACAATTTTTTTAAAAACAAATAAATAGAGTCAGTTAAGATCCATCTGCAATTGAATAATTCAAAAACATAATTCCATAAGGCAGAGGCTGCCGCACAAGATAGAAAAAGATGATCAGCGTCCTCCCTGTGTTGATTACACAGGCGACATTTAGAACAAAGTTGAATGCCGAATTTTTGCAGAGTAATTTCAGTAGGAAATCTATTATGTGTGATGCGCCAAATAAGGGTGTCCCTAGAAGGTTTAATCCAAGGTTTATTAAAATGACTCACCCATAGATAATTAGATTCATCATTAGAAAAGTTATGCTTATAAAATTTTTTAGAGTCTAGAATTCCATTTGGAGCGGGTTCCCAAACAAGGAAGTCCCCATCAGAAGAAAAGGAATGATTATCAATAATCTTCACAATATAATCAGGGAGGTCATGTCTATGTAATTGTAAGACATCCTTTATATACTGACTAGTATCATCAAGAATAACATTGGGTGGTAACAGTGAGATCAGGGGGTTACCACGCCATTTTTTACACCAAAAATTAATGGAAGAATCAACACTGACCATCCATCTATAATTTTCCATGATCATATGGCATGAGTCTCTGATAGATGGCCAGATTGAAGAGTTGATGAAATTAGAATTCCCCTTTAAATTTTTATGAAGGAATCTATGGTTCAAAAATTCATAAGCTTTAGAAGTATAATTAATAATACAACAAGTTAGACGGTCCTGAAGAGCGATATTGAACAAATTTAGATTTTTTATGCCAATTCCACCTTTATCAAGGGGTTTACAACAAGAATTCCAAGGAATAGTGACAATCTTCTTTTCAAAAATACTTCCTGTCCAAATGAATTTTTTAATGTAAGTATTAATTTTTTTGAAGATGCCTATAGGCCATTTATAAATCATAAGGGAGTAGACCATTTTAGAAAAAATGGTGGATTTGACCAAACATATTCACCAATCCATGGATAGGGATTTTCCCTTCTAATTAGAGAGTTTGTTAATAATTTGATCAATGATATTAGCAAAGTGTCTAGCTTTGGGTCTACCCCAAAAGATTGGAACACCTAAATAAGAGAAAGGTAAGAGGCCTTCTTTGATACCAAGATAAGTGGTAATGGTAGATTTTCTTCTAACAGGAATGTTCTTACAAAAAAATATATGATTTATTCCAGGAGATATCTTGACCAGAAACTTCCTCATAGTGGGTTATGGATTGCTTGAAAACTTGAATATTTTTTTGATCCCCTTTAAGAAACAGAATAATATCATCAGCATATAAAATATGAGTAGGGGCATTTAAGTTTCTGGAAACTTGAATAGGATTAAGCTTACTTTGATCAACTAGAATGCTGAGGAGCCTACTTAGGTAATCCTCAGCAATAACAAAAAGGATGGCATAAAGGGGATCACCCTGTCTGACACCTTTAGAGAATTTAAAAAAACCTCTAGGAGTGCCATTAATTAGAATAGAGATTAAAGCTGAATGAAATAAAGTCGTAATTCTTCAAATAAAGGTATCATTAAACCCAAAGTTTTTTAAGACTTTGAAATTAAAATTCCAGTCTATGGTGTCAAAAGACTTTCTGATATCTAATATGATGGCCACACATCCTTCTCTAGTGTTTTTATTTAAACTTTTGGTACATTTAGAGGAAAGACAAATGCAGTCTTGAATGGACCTACCTTTAATAAAGCCAAATTGATTCCAAGAAACTATTTTATTGCAAATAGGAGTAAGTATATTCGCAATAATTTTGGTAATAATATTATAAAGTGTGTTAATCAGGGCAATCGGTCTGAATTGATGGATCTCAGAGGCATTTTCAACCTTGGGGATTAAGGTTAAAATTGAGCATTGATTCCATGAGGTAAAGATCCATGAATAAAAAAGGTCCTGACAAGTTTACAAACATCATTGTAGATAATATCCCAATGATTTTGAAAGAAACCATTATTGAACCCATCCGGACCAGGTACACTGTCTGGATTAAGGCCAAAGACAGTGTCTTTAATTTCATGATCGAGTGGAATGCTTAAAAGCATCTCATTGTCTCTTTTATCCACCATTAAGGGAATAATATCAGGTTTAAGCTCAGTATTAATACCCGGACTGTTAAAGATGTTGTAAAAGTATGAGGTAACATGGTCTATAATGGCCTCTTCTGAATCAATGATTGAATCATTATGGATAAGCTTAGAAAGAGGACGATTGACCTTTCTGATTCTTTGAAGGCAATTGTAAAATTTAGTATTACGATCGCCATCTTTAATCTATTTAGTCCTAAACATTTGCTTACGAATATTATCCTTAAATGTGAGCAAGGAGTTAAGTTTGTGGGAAATATTTTCTTCCAATTGAGGATCCATATTGAAATCTGAATTGGTATTTTGATTTTGAACCCTACTAAGTTCATTTTAAAGATGGGAGATATCAAGATCTATTTGCGAGTTTGTAGTTTTACACCAACCTTTAAGAGCCTGTTTAAGAATTTTCAATTTGTGAATATAGGCAAAGGAATAATTATGATGATTCATAGAATTCCAAGTGTTAAAAATGAAAGTGACACAGTCCGGATTAGAGGACCAAGCATTATTAAATTTGAAGGGAAGAACAAGCTTTCGATCATTCATAAGGAAGATAACAAGGATGGGATGATGATCGGAGTTGAGTCTAGGTAGAGTTACACTGGATATTTTATCCCAGTTATCAAGAGCCTTCATATTAACGAAAGCCTGGTCAAGATTACTGGCAACATTTTTGTTGTAGTGTTTTCTGTACCAAGTATATTTAGCACCAACAAGGGAGATTTCAAATACGCTACAATTTTCAATAGTAGACCTGAATTCCCTAGAGGATATAGAAAGATGCGAGGGGCCAATTTTTTCAAGAGAGATAAGAATGGAATTGAAATCACCCATAACTACCCAAGGTTCTTTAATAGCATTGGTTAAGTCAAGAAGTTCATTCCATAGAACTCTTCTATCTTGATATCTATTCCTGGCATAAACTGTGGTGAAAAAATTTATGCCTTCCATTCCACGAGAAATCACAGGTGAGTTGTTGTGCAGAAATTATAAAGATATTTATATTCTAAAAGGAATTATGAAAAAAGATCCACATAGAATCAATCTAAGGACTATTTTGACAAGATCATATAAAATTTTAATTAAGAGAGCCAAATCTCAGGAAGTTTGTTTTAAAGTTGACTTTAGGTTCTGAAATGGCAAAGATATGAGGCTTATGAGTGTTTAAAAACATCCTAAGTGTTGTGGAGGTATCATTGTTAGCCACACCCTGACAATTCCAATATAGAAGATTCATATTTATTTGTGTTTTGGGTTAGAACCCTTCTTTTTTTTCAGAACCCTTATTCCATTGAGATCGCATGACCATAGGGGAGGAAGCAGGTTTTTGTTTGCTCTCATAAGTTTCAGAACTTTTAGAAGCATCTGTTTTCAAATCAGAATTTGTATTATGATCAGGAATTGGAGTACTGATAGTACTGTCCATAGAGATATCACTCACAGCTCCATGAGAAGTGTTCTGTTCGATTGGAGGATTTATCTCTAATCCAACCAGAGTAAGTTTAGAATCTGGTGAACACTGATCTGGATTAGACATAGAAGTAGGAAAACCTTTAGGAGAACTACTCTGGTTATGTACCAAAAAAGCAACTTGAGTAGAGGGGTGAAAATTTTCAGCTACTATCTGGAAAGGTTCAGGATTAGCTGAGGATTTCACATCATTTTTTGTCAGAATGACAGTGATATCCTCAGGTTTCAAGGGGTCAAAATGGGATTAGAAATAGTAGGGTGAGGCTGAGTAATTTCATATTTCTGTTTGTCAACAGAAGGGCTGGAAACCAACTTGTTGTCCAAACTAGATGCAGGAGCTTGAGCAGACTCAGGTTACAAAACAGAAACAATTGGAGGAGTGTGTGAGATGTTGTGTGGCATAAAAGAATTAACAAAGTTAGTGGTATCAGCATGAACAGCATTTACAGAAGTAGGAACAGTAGTCATATCAGCAGATTTGTGATTTTGTAACACAACTGAGTTCTGTATGTCAACCGGAGGGTTGGACACTCCTCTATTAACAGAAACAGACTCAGTATGAAGAATAGGGGCAGAAACAGGCGTGTGTGTGATGATGTGTGCAATAGTAGTAGCAGCAGTATCTACATTAAAAGCATAAGTCTTTAGTACAGTATTTTCAAAAATAGGAGGACAGGATTTAACATTAGAAGTGTGAAGAATAGAAATACATGGGTATGAAACATTTTCCATGACACTTTGTTTCTTATTAGAAACATCAGAGGAACAATTCAGCACTGAAGGCACTGAGGTCTCCAAGTCCCTACAAGCAAGCTCATTCGAAGTAGATGTACCAGAAATAGAAGCAATATTTTCTGAATTGTAAATAGTGTTGGGATTGTTCGTGTTAGGGTTATTACCATCTCTTTAAGCCACTATTTTTTGTAATACAATAGCAGTGTTATCTTCCTTTTGACTGGCCTCTTCCTCCTCAACCAAATCTCCCCAAGATTTACCATCTAAGGTTGTGTGGACATTGGATTTTTTAACCCAAATGTCTTGTTTTTTCTTAGGAAGCCCAGATTTGTCTGTGATTTTCTTCCCCTTTTTATCATGTTTAACTTCCTGCCAGTCATTAACAGTTGGATGGTCCATTTGTTTCCGAACCACCCTACAATTAGCGAAGTTGTGTCCAATAAATTTCCATACTTCAAAAAAGGGTGGTTTTTTTCATATTCAATTCTAAGTTCAATTCTATTGTCTGGAGCATTGAAGACTATATTAGTTGGTAGTTCACTAGCCAAATTAACTTCCACCATTATTCTAGCATAGAGTCCAAGATCTTCATTCAAATTCCTATGATCAATCTTAATGGGGGACCCTATGGAGGAAGCAATGTCATTCAGGATCTTCGAGTGCCAGTAAAACTAATTGAGTCCATGTATTTTAACCCAAACATGTGCCATATAATTTTTGTGTGTGTATGGGTTAAAAGAAGCATCCGAGTCTGACATTCTAAGAAATCCCAGTTTCAGCTGTAAATTACCAAGTTTCCATACCAGATCAATCTCACCTTGAGTGCTGAAGAGGATGTGGTAGTATCCTTTACCAATGGGAACCATCTTCCATTTTGATGAGCTCCAGCAGTGAGCAATCTGGTTCTTAAGCTCGAAGAGAGGCCAGGGCCGGTCACCTGTGTTGTATGAGACTCGGCCAAGAACCGAGTATTTTCACAGCTTCTATCTTTTTTTCAGGGCTTCCGGATCTACGTCAACTAAATAGCCACCATCTTCAAGCTTTTTATAGATTGGTTGCTTGCAATCCTTCACGCTACTAAGATCTGATCCTTTCAAGGCATCGCGGAAGGAGACTAGTAAAGAGAGAAGAGGTATTTCAAGGCTTCCCACATTAATTTTTGAATAACCAAGATCTGGAGAAGCAAGAGAAGAAGAAGAAGTAAGCTCCCATACCAGATCAAAGCCAGCCATCGGAAAATCTCAAAGTGGATCAGCAAGGAAGGTTAGGTTTTCCAGACGCCCGTTGGAGAATGCTGCGAGAGCTCCCATTTCCCCCAAAAAAAATTAGATGAAAACATGTCTTTTTCTTGGGTGTGTAATTACCATGTTGGTTGATTTATAGTACTTCCCATATATTGATATTTTATTGAGTTTTGAATTAATATTTGTGAATGTGGCTTCATAGGTATGAGTGGAAATGTGATCTAGGGAATATGAAGTGTTACGAATCGAGAAGGGAAAATAGATTATGTTATGCAAGTTATTTCCTTGCTAAATACATGAATGTATTATTCATGTATCAATATTATGTTTGAGTTGTGGACTAATTACAATATCAAGGTTGAGATATATTATTTTGTGACCACCATGATTACACTAATAGTTGAATATGTTACACCACATCTCCTATATGTCATATAATCCATCTATGTTTGGTTGTGTCACCTGAATATGATCTAAGTGTACTATGTTACTCCATGTATTCTAATTATAATATTATCCATCTATGTTACCCTTCATATCATTACTATGATTTAATCCAATTATGTTACAAAACATATCATGATAGTGATTTGAGATTATTATGTTACACCATGTCTCCAAAATATTATTTGAGTCATCTATGTCACACCATGTCTCTCAACTATGAATTGAGATTGATATGTTATATAGTGTCTCCAAAATATGATCTGAATAAGCTATGTTAATCCATATCTTCTAACTGTGAACTATGCTGACTATGTTACACCATGTATCTTAACTATGAAATAGGATGGCTATGTTATACTGAATCACTTGAAATATTATGACATTATTCGACTGTGTTATGTCATGACTCCCAATATGGGATGTGACCTAAGTCATTTATATTACATCATGACTCCTAATGTGAAATGATGTGATCCATGACACTAGAATGGACAAGACTAACAAACAACGGTCATAATTTCTAGGTTAGATATTAGTAGTGGCTTGGTAAGCACGCAAAGTCCTAATTAGATATGTTATGGTTATTAATATATCTATTGGTATTTAATTTTTAAGTATTCTTCTAAAATACGAGTATATATTAGGTTTCTTGTTTAAAAAAAATTCATCTAAATCTCAAAATGAAATTCATAATTTTTTTAAATGATACATGAATCCCTAAACATGATCATTACACATAATTTATAATTAATTTTTAAATTAAATAATTATTATAATATACATATTATTTATTCAATATTTACATTCCATTAACATTGAAATTTCATTAAAAACTCATACTATAGTTCCTTTCATGATATCCAAACATGTGATATGAATCATGGTACATAGATCTTGGTTACCTAGGAGCTATCACAAATAAACCAAGAGATTTATAATGTCTGATATCAATTATGTATTAAAATATCTATAATTATCTCTAGATATTAAAATAAATAAGAGATTATTTCTCTATAATTCTCTTGTGAAAAAACTGATATAATATTAGAGAAATGTATCATGACCATTTTTGTGACATAATTTTTCTTTTATAATTATATTTAAGTTAAATAATTTTAAAAAAATCCTTTAATTAAATTTAATTAAATTATGAACCCATGTCAAATAATATATTTATTTAATTATATTATTTTAAGTGACATAGAAATCTGAGATCACTTCTTAAAAAATAATTAAATATTTGGAGTGATATTAAATATTCCCCTTGGACCATTAACTCAACTCAAATTCTCCATATAAAATTTTCAAACTTTAAACTATAAAATATCTTTGTTCATTTTGAAAAAAATTCTTATATCTACTTATCAAAAATTATATAACTTATAAATACCATAATATATAAAATACATCTCAATTATTTTGATCTTTAATTACTTATGATTTTATCATAATCGATATGACTCTAATAGAAATAATCCAAAAAATTGGGAATGATTACATTATAGCACATAGATTTAACTAAATCTAATAAATTTATAAAGATACTTATTTTGTGACCATTTAGAAAACTTTATTAGTTTCATTAGTCCCAACTCATAGACCAAGAGTGATATCGAGAAACACATCATGGTCCCCATAGATAATGTAAAAATCATAGTAATAACAACCATTCTTTAAATATAACTATGAAATATAATAATTATATCAACTAATATTTCATCAAAAATTATGTGTAAATATTTCATCACTCTTAATGTTTGATCTATATTTTTTTTAATTCATAAAATAAACTTTTATGTAATCACCATGGCCACAAATTTTGGTAAAGAAATTTCATTTCAATCAAAGGTCCATAGATATATTCATCATTAACTGGGAAGAGAAAATTTTAACTTGATCAATTAATTCATGTCATTACACTCTTGATGAACCTAATATAAGATACTTCACCATGAGTATATGTGTCACAAATTTCATCATGCAACATAGTACACAATTCACAATATATGGTAATAATGACCTCAGGTCTAAGAACTAGTACACACACTTGTAGATAGAAATAGCCAATAACATATAAAAAATATGTAATTCTGATTAGATGGTTTATCCCTATGATCCCCTCACTTAGTGATCACCAAGTGTAGACTTCATGTGAAAAAGTTTCAATATATTATGATCTTATAACTCTTGATAGTTATACATTATATGTTTCCTATTTTAAAACCCAAAGGATATAGTTTTAAGAATATTATCTTGGATTTTCAATATTTTTATAAAAATAGGGAACTACACTAACCTACCGATCTAATAAATACTTTAAGGATATTACCATGTATTGTATGAAAAAATATATAATATTTTATAAGAATAAAACCTGTATATATTAAATTTCATACATGATATGTTAATAAAAAATACATCACAAAGTTTTTTCTTGGGTTTCAACTCTAACTTACTCTCATGTACACTAGATCTAACTATTAATAATCCTCAACCCACTGGAACTCACATGATGCCCATGCTCATACTGATAAATTAATTTAACTAATTAGAATTCTACATTGTCTTCTATGATTATTTCAATAACTATGAATTCATGTATTTGAGTAAACTTCTTCAAGATATGATATTTTTTATGTATGTTATTTCTTTATTGGTGTAACCTGGTCCCTTTTTCATGAACCACTTTTATAGTATTATTATTTTATATTATGATGGTATATGAACTATTAAGTATTATATCAGGCTTTGAGATAATGTTTTGTATCCACACTACTTCCTTAGATGCATCAAAAGAGTTAATATACTTGAAATCTATTATATAATTGTAATACATAGATTTATTAGAGCATTTGTAACTTATAGAAAAACAATTAAGGTAAAAAACATAAAATGGTTATGGATTTATATCATCATAGTTTTTTTGGAATATATAATCTATATATCCCCTCATTGTTAGTTTCTAATCTCCTCTATAAACTAATAATATGTCCACAATACATCACAAATACTTTATAATAATTTTAACTACTTCCCAAATACAGGTCTCTTATATTTTATTAATATTTTCCTGAATTTGTAAATGGATAAGAATATTAATCCTAGTACATGGAATGTATTATGTGATAGATATAATCACTAAATAGTAATATATTCAACTCGTTATTTAATTTTCATTCACTGTCTAAGAAAAAATATTTTTGGAGAAATTTATTCTTTATGGAATAGGTAGGGATCATCTCTTAGATTATTCCAAGTTTCATCTTTTTAATACCTCATAAATGTATGTGATTTAACTTATTCCAATAAACCTCTTAGATATGTCTCTATAGATACTAATCCCTATAATATAGTTTTATTATCCAAAGTCCTTCATGGAGAACCATGTATCCAACTAAGTCTTTATATACAACAAGACTAGTATCTGGTTTCCTATTAATAATATTTCATTAATATAAATCTTTAGGAAAATAATGGAAATCCCCCAAAACTTCTCATAGACACATGGATTAACTTCATTTTTTTCTATAAAAAATTCTCTTACAGCCTAATCAAAATAAACATTACATGATTTGAATGGTATCATTAATACAAAAATATATATTCATATGTTTCATACCTTATTGACTTTTTTTAGTGTCTCAAACACTTTAGTTTGTGTCATATAAACATTTTTTAACATTTTCTAATTCAGGAATGAATTTTTGAAATACATCTATCAAATATCATAATCATAGAAAGATATTATGGTAATTATAATTTTAATATGTTTTAATATAGAAATTGGTGAAGAAAATTATCATAATATATAAATTGATGTTACCTAAAACCTATAACATTGTATCATGCATTATATATACTAATTTTACCATTCATGTACAACTTTTTCTTGAATAAATATTTTAATCTAATGGTATTTACTCTAGATATTGGTTTTACTAAAATAAAAACCTGAATTTGGTATATGGAAATCATTTAAGAATTCATAAATTCTATACATTTGGTTGTTTTGAGTCATTTATTTCCTCCTTGTTAGATAAGGGTTCATTATTCTTAGGGAATAATGTGTCACCTTCATCAGTGATAAAAAAACACTTCAATTTAGTTCTTTAACTTATATAGTTGAACTAAATTTTACTAATGTATTTAAAACAACTTCTTCTATGGGGTCTTGTAAATATTTTTCATTCACTAACTCAAGTACATCTTGAGCTTTGATTTCATAAAACTACATACATGGATTATTTTGTAAACCATTGAGAGGGGGTAAATCAGTAGTGATTTTTAAAAAAAATTATTTTGAATTAAACCCCTATGAATTATTTGAGTTGTGATCTACACTTAAAATATATTCCTCACCTATATGAAAGAATAATAAAGAAAAAACAGTACACTATAATTTTCCAAAGTTTGGCCTCAATGTGAGAGACTAATTCTTCCCAAGTTTGGTTAGGTTCCAAGACCTATATGATCACTAATAAAATAGTGATTACAAGAGAGATATAGTGTTTATCCTTGATTATTTATGATCTATATAATGGAAAGTAAAAAATATTGGAAAATTAAATCATTGAACTTTCATTGAAAAAGTATATGAATTGAATTATTTACCCTTATACCACCGACCTTGAAAATTTTCTCCTCAATTCTGAATGAATAATATATTCTGATTTCTCTTAGATTTCTTTATCATCAAGGATTAGATCTTCCTTAGGAGAGACTTAGACTTCTATATTTGTATGTTTTACCTCTCTTTCTCATAATTTTTTTCCCTTACTTGTTTTTTTTATAAAAACAAATGGGGAGATGTGTTTTGGGGGGAACAATTTTTTATTTTTTGAGAAAAATGTTTTTCATTTCAAAGGTGGATAAGGTGGTTTAAGTAGTGTTATGTATATCTCCTGATATTATTGAATATATTATTTATATTTTAAATTACTTTGAATAATTTTTTTATCTATATTTTTATGTAAGGTTTTATGATCATCAAAACAGGGGAGATTGTTGTACCTATCTCTCTCATAGTGTTTTCATGATCACAAAAACACAAAGATGAATCTAAGGATTTTATTTGAGTGTATGATAGTTTAATTAATATGGTTCCATGTAATGAAATAAATAAATCAATTAAAGGAATATTATTCTAATTAAATTTTTTGGGGATAATATTGATAAAGGATTTAAAAAATCTATAAAGATATCGATGAAGTATAAGTATATGTGTTAAATCTATGTAAGAATTTTTCAAGGTTAAATTGATATATTGAAGGAATTTTAGGAGGCCCTTTTTGTGTTTGGATAGCAACAGGAAACACTAGCTCCTTAGTGCAGGGCATTGGCACTCTGTTCCATATGGGTGGAAACTCAGGTGTACAAAAAACCCACTAGAAAACCGGTGCTAATTCAAATATCCCATTAATCTAACAGAAGACAACTAGTTAGTGGAATCTAGATGATATATTTTTTCTATAGTCTCTTAGTTTTATGTGTCCCATTGGCCAACCGGTGAGGTGTACTGAGTAGCTGGTTGAATCAAGACAAGAGTTTCGAGGAACCATTTATTGTTAGTCAAATCATCTTTATTTCACATGTTGACATGATTAATGGTACCAAAGAATTATAAAATGTTCCTTGAATATATGGAGACTATAAATAGAGGATAAAGGATACTAGGATCTTATAACGCTCAAGTTAAGAACTCCTTAATTGAATAAATGTTGAATCTATAGAATTCACCAAGTCATCTCTAAAGCCAATTCTCATTTCTCTATTCTCAAAGACTTCCTTCTACCTTTTTATATATATATATCTCTAAATTGTATCAATTATTACATATATATACAATAATATATTTTTAAATGAGTTTCACTAAGAAAATACCTCTTTTATCACCCCATCTTATTTAATAGTGCTCACTACCATAAAGTGGGGGATGGGTGATCACAATTGAAAAAGTGAGAGATCCTAATTAATGGATTTTCTTACACAACTATGAAAATCCAAGGGCAGATTTTTTTCTTGCTGCTTCTATAAAAAATAAATGTAGTTCTTTAGTTTCATGATTCCATTAAAATTAATGGAATAAGACAAACCTCTCAACTTGAGGGGAGGAAATGTGGGTGCTCACATCGAGCTATTGTTGAACTCTTTTATGAAATCATGTTTTTTATCCCATTTAATTTTTTAATTACAGTATCTGATCTTGATACACATAGTTTCATAAATTTTATTCATTTGTTTTCTATTTTTCATACTCACTTTATTAACTTTCATATTAAATTTTTTAATATGGATATAATTTATCATTTATGGCTCAATCGATTTCATAGATTTATTCTTTTTATATCATTTTGTATTAAATTTTCCATTTATATTTATTTTTTAAATTTTAAAAAGGAAATTCACCCCCCCCCCTCTTTCCATTATCTCTCTGGTCAATAGTATATGAGTGTATAAATATTAAATTGATCTACCCCTCATCTTCTTTAGGATGATATATTAATACATGAGATCACACACACACAAATCAACCTCCTCCCTCTTCAGTAGTAAGCACCCATATGATCAACACCTGATTTATCTTACCTTCTCTATATTCTCTAAATCTCGTTTTACTTCAATACAAGTAATTTTTCAATTTCATCAGAGTATTATATATATCTCAATTCATGAACATAGTTTTCTTATTTACAATTCCATTATATATTCTCATTAGTTTGAAAAATATATTTTCGTAATGATTCATAATAACTCTCATGATTCATGGTTGCATTTATAATCTCTAAAGAATAGCATCTTTGACCGTAAAAGATAATTTTAAATATAAAATTTGAAATCACATGAAAATCACCCACAAATATTCTCATTTAATATCATTAAAACTCCAATAAATATTAGATTAAATCATGGATTTCTCTAAGACCATTATATTTGAGATATGAACAATCATCAAAGTATCATCATAATAAATTTCTTCAGAATATATAAATTATAGAGACATAAATTTTCACCAAGTGGTCCCATTAAATAATTCTCTAAGTACGTGTCTAGATGTGAGGTAGATAATCATCCATGAATATTGAACGTGAGGCAAGTGGTCATTTGTACATAATTTTAACTATGAGGATTAATCATATATCTTAGTTTAGATCAACCACATGAACAAAACAATAACTGTATGGATCATCTGAAAGTAATTCAATTGACCATACTAAATTGATAACATGTACAAAGTATCAACCATGAAGATCATCAATGTGAAGTAGATAGTCAACCATAGAAATAAATTAACTATGATAATCATACTCACTTCATTCTATATACTTATATAATTTTCACAATTATTTAAGTCATATGAAACTACCTTTGAAGACATGTGTTTTTGTAGAAGTCATATAAAAATTAAATTAAAGTTTAATATTTTTAGAAGTCACACAAAAACTAAAACAAAGTCATAAATTTTGTCTAGTGTCATATGAAAACCAATATGAATTCATATAAAACATAAAATGATTTCAGGACATATTCATTTCTAGTTTTCATTCCAAAAATACATTAATATTTAAATGAATGAAAAATGACTTCCAATTGATCCAAATATTCTCCAATAGTTATAAAACATCATACAAGGAATTGTTCTATTAAATTAAATATCAAACAAAAAACAACTCTTAAATCATGTTAAAACCCAATGTAAATCAATAATCACTTCATCAAAAACTCCAAGGGTACTTCAATCTCCCCCTTTTGGATTTTATGAAAACTTAATTCAACACTTAAACTATTCATGCTTACAAAAGATTCCTCAGTGGGTGTCCCTCCCAAAATTTTTAATTATGTGGGAGTGGCTAAACACCCATGTTCAGCTTGATGTATCCAATTTCCACCTTATATTTAATTAAATTATATTCTATGTCAATTTACATATACTTTTAGTGTTACATAGGATTTATATAAGGGTATGTGTAATCTTGATTATCACAATGAATTCTAAGAGGTTTATTAACACTCACCCTCAAATCATCCAACTACTCCTTCATCTAAATCATTTGATTTCAGTCACTAGTAGCAATAATATATTCAGTCTCTTTAGCAATCAATGTGACTAAATTATATTTTTTATAATGAAAAATCATACATTTATCTCGCAATAGAAACATTTCACATGAAGTATACCTTTTATCATCATAATCACTTTCCCAATTAGTATCTATAAATTTTAAAAAATTAAAATTACTTCCCTTATTGTAAATCATCTCACACCTCACAATCCCTATGATATATATGAATCTAAATGATTTGAATCCTTTTGGTTACTATTATATCTTTCATAAATACAAAAAACATAAATAATATATATCCTAGAAGTTGTGAGATAAATTATCCCACCAATAAATCTTATGAAATATATTTGATTTAAGATCACACCTTCAAGAAATTTGAAAATTATTAGTTCCACTTCAATTATTTTATATACTAGTTTTGAGTCCTCTATATTAAAATTCTTCAATATTTATCTCAAATAGTTTTCTTGGGATAAAGAGATAAATTTTTCTGGCTTCATGACTAGTAATCCCATGAAATATATCATCAAATCTATCATGGACATCTCAAATTGATGATTTATTTGATTAGGAAATTCCTAAAATTATCATGGTCACCTAAAAAATAATATAATCAACATATACAATTACAATAAGTGTATCTATATTTATTTCTTTATCATACATATTGATATCCACTTTTCCTTTATTGAAATTTAACTCTTTCAAGTAGTTTCCTTGTCTTGAAACTAAATAAAAGGTCTATTCAAAATTAAATCCTTCTATTTGTGATTATCCATTGCATAAAAGTATATATTTATTCTTAATAAATTTTCCCTTATCATTCACATTATTCATCAAAACCCACTTGGTTCCAATGAAATTTTTATCATCATGTCTTAGAAAAATATCCCATATGAAATTATTTTTAATATAAAATATATCTTCATCAATAGACTCAGTCTACTAATCATGTTTAAATGATTATATAGCTGATTTAGGGTCTAATTTAGAGATAAGTGAGATATAATTTTCAAAAATCAAATGTCTTCTAGTTGGATCTGCTATTTTCTCATCATATATAAGCTTTCTTCTAGTTTGTATTGGTAAATAATATTCTCTGATGATATTCTCTATCTCTTCCTATTTCTTTAAAATTTGGTACTTCTCTTTTTCATTCTCAGTAGCCTCATATTCATCACTAGTCTAATTAGAATCTTTATATGTGGCTCAGATTCTACTCAAATAGTGCCTTCTTCTTTAGAATTATGCTTTCTATTTTTATTTTCATGGTAAAGATCCATTTCATATGGATCATTCAAAATAGGCTGATTTTCAATAATTTTTACATCACTATATTCAAAAAATTTGTGAAACCTCTTGTTCTAGCATCTATATCCTTTACCATTTGATAGATATCCTAAAAAGATACTATGTTCATATTTTTCATTAATCTTTTCTAGACTTGAATATTTTATTTTTATAAAACAAGGACTTATAAAATCTATAAAGTAGTCTACAATGGTATTTCTTTTATGCCATAATTCATAGGAGGTTAGGTTAGAATCAGGTCTTAGCAAGAATCTATTCTGTATATAAACACTTAGACACATGGAATCTCTCCAATAAAATTTTATGATACCATATTATACTAACATTTCTCTTCCCATACCCCCAATATCCAATTATTTCACTCATAAACTCCATTTTATAGAGGAGTATCTAGAGTGATGTACTGATAATTTATACCATGTTTTTAAATATAGATTCAAAAACTCTGCATGTAAATTCTTTCTAATTATCATATTTGAATTTCTAAATGCATATACCCAATTTTTTCTCAGCTATTATTCTAAAGTTTTTAAACATGTTTATTTCCTCAGAATTGTGTTTTATAAATATCACACTAGTCTTTATTGTGTAATCATCAGTAAATGGGATGAAATAGAGATCAAATTGAGTGTAATTTTTTCTCATGGCTCCGCAAAAATCTTAATATATCATTATAGAGGATTGGTGGTTCGGATATAAACTCTTTTATGCCTCCCTTGAGTGATTTTACCTTTATTTCATGTCTCAAAAACATATTCCCTTTCTATTTTGTGATTGGGTAAATATCTCATAGTATCCCATTTATAAATCCTACTCAAACTTATCTAACAGATATGATCCAACATTATATATCATAGTTTATTTTTCATCTTTTGAACTCAATTAATAGGAATATTTTAAATCTATGATTTAAAAATATCACTGGTTCTTTCTCCTGAAATATTAATCCTCCCATATTTGATTCTTTTATTGATATAAATATTTTTCCTAAAACTTACCTCATTACCATCATCACATAGTAAAATCATACTTAGTGGGTTTTTTTTATCCCATCATCAAATAAAAAAATTATTTCAATTTTTTGTCCTCAATCTCAACTGTTCTGATACCTTTGATCTTTTGAGAGATTTCATTACCAAAAGTCACAGAACCACTATCATGCCTTTTAATACTTTTTAAGATCATTCTATGTCCATTAATGTGTGATGACCATCCACAGTCAAGTATCCATGACTTTCTCCCCTTACTAGCTTTGAGATCCACTTTAACAATGAGAGACCTTTTATCCATGATTTATTATTGCTTTTTTCTATCCTTATTCATATGTTCTCATTCACCTTGTATCATTGTCAAGCAATCCTTAGTATAGTGACCAGGATGATCACATATTTTTTGGATCTCCTCACCAAAATAAAACCTATTTTGGATAGAAATTATATATGTGTTCACATTTTATATTTTCCTCCTCATAGATCAGTTTATTTTTTCATTTTTGTAGTTACCCTTAATTTTGGTTTTCTTTGGTTTCTAGGAAGAAAACTTTTATACAAAATAACATAGTCCTTTATCTCAAAAGTTTCATAACAATATTAGTATCCCCTAAAACTATATCTACCATAAAATTATTGAGTTGGTCCCTAAAATCATACTTTTATCTATATGTAATAAATTCCTTATTTTTCAATAGTCTTGAAGAACCATACTTTTATTGAACGTTATCCACTACCTTGGTTAAAGTGTATTCCTTTAGAAATTTTTTTTCAACTCAAGTTTTTCTAGAATTATTTGTGTGGACTATACTATTAAGTTGTATAAATTTTAAAGTTTTTAAATTTGATATTTTTTTAAATTACAGAAAAATTATCACTAATTTTTCAAGAATTGTGAGATTACTCATCCTTTACTTCAACAGCTTTTTCATAATAAATATTCATTTTTTTCAATGGTATTATTATACTTAATATTCCTTGATTAATCTGTTTTATGTTCATCCATTTGAGTTTCCATATATTCTGATTCTTTTATGACTCATTCTTTTTCATCCCCTTTCACCTTGAGAAGTTTCATAGTCTCAGTCTACACATTTTATTTTCTATGAAACTCATATTTTAATTTATTCAAAAGACCAACTTATTTATTTAATTTTTTAAATTATTTATTGATCCCATTATTAATTTCAAGATATACTTCATGTTATATTCTAACATATGAATCATATGGGCTTTATATTCTTTCTATTCTTCATCAATAATAAACTATCTCATTTATTTTCAATTATTCCATAAATTTAATGTCTCTCCAAACACATTATTTCTCTAATTCACTCCTTTAGAAGTATATGTCATATTCCTTCTTACTTATCATACTTATTTTATTTTTTTCTTATACATCCCCCTTCTCCCTTAAATAAATTTATTATATCTTCTACCAAATTATCTTTGATAATTTATTTGGAATTTCTCTTCAACTTGTTTATCCTTTGATTCCATGTTTTTATTTTTCCAAGGAAAATATATAGAAAATATCCCAATACCTCTACACCAAAATAATATAATTATAAAATTTATTTCATATTTCCCTTTTCCTTTTTTCATAATTTTAAATATTAATTCCATAAGTTTATTAGGATTTTCATCACCCACATCATCTCCATCTGAGTCACTTGATAACTCATCTTCCTTTTCTTTGATTTTTAATTTATTTATGGATCTAAAATCCATTTCCTCTTTGGAATTATTCTTAAAAATGGGTGTTTTATCATTTTATAATTTAGGAGAGTATTATATAACTCATTAAGGTAAAAATATTCATTATCTTTAATGGTTGAAATATTTGGGTCAAATATATATGGAAAATTCCTAAATAATTTTTTAAACATAGTAAAATATCCTATTTTTTCTCAAAATCCTTTGATATAACTAAAACTTTCATTACCCTTATGAAATAATCATCAATAGTTTCATCCTTAGCTATTTTGGCATATTTGAACTTAGTTCTCCGAAGCTTTAACATTACTTATTTAATATTGATGTTCCCTTCAAACATATTCTCTAGTTTTCCCCCATTTATTTGGTGGTCTTTAACCCCATCACTTTCATATAAAATTATTTTGACAAGGATGTAAATATAGAATTTTTTATTATCCTGTCAATCTCAAAATTTCTCTTGTTAGTAAATTTCATGTCCCTATCTTCTAAAATGGGTTAAAATTATATAGTTATATCATCACTAACATCCAATTGAGATTGTTCATAATGTAGCATGTGATTTTTCAAACCATTAAAATTTATCCCATCAGAAAATAATAATCCTCTAATATTTACAGAACTCTACTCCTCTATTCCAAACCTCGAAATGAGAGGGATATTAGGAGGCGTGGCTCTGATACCACTTTAAGTATCTAGATTAGTTATTAAACAACTGATATGGAGGGTGAATCAATGGTGTTTTTTTATAAAAAAACTTTTTTGAATTAAACCACTATGACTTATTAGAGTCTTTATCTACTCTTAAAATCTCTTCCTTACCTGTATAAAATAATAACCACACATAAATTTTAAGGTTCGGGCTCAATGGTAGATTCTAATCCTTAACATGTTTAATTTGGTTCTAAGATATATATATTTATTAATAAAATAGTGATTAAAATATAGGGGTAGTGTTTATCCTTGACTCTTGATTATTTTTCTAATGTCTAGCATAAAGTAAGGGGAGGTTCCATCCTTGAACTTACACAGCAAAAGTTGATGAAAGAAATTTGTTACCCTAGTACCACCAACCTTGAAAATTTCATCCCCTTCCTTGAAAAAATTAAATCTTTGGGGTGATTTATGATTCTTTTACATTAAGGATTAGATTTGATTTAGGAGATAATTTTACTTCCAGGTGTGTATGAGTGTAGCAGCAACAAATCAATCTCCATATAAACTTATTTTAGATGATCTATTAATACATGAGAGAACTCATGCATGAATTAACCACCTTTATCTTTAATAGTAAGCACCCAGATGATCAATACCAAATTCATCTTACATTCACTATCCTCTCTAAATCTTAGTTTTCTTCGATATAAGGAATTTTTCAATTTTATAAAAGTATCATCTATATATCAATTCACAAACATAATTTGTTTCTACATAATTCCCTTTTAAATTCCCATTAATTTGAAAAAAATATTTCCAAAACTATTCATAGAAAATATCATAATTCTCAGATCCATTAATAACCCCTAAATAATAGTATCTTTGACTGTGAAAGATGATTTTAAATATAGAATTTGGAATCCCTTGAAAATAACTCATGAACCTTTTAATTTAATCTCATTAAAACTCCTACAAATCTTAAATTGAAATATATATTTTACTAACCCTAAGATATTTATGATATTCATGATCAACAAATCATTGTCACGATAAATTTCTTTAGAATATATAAATTCTAGAAGCTTATATTTTCACCTGACAGGTACATAAAATAATTATCTAAGTATGTGACCGATAATTTCATGTAAAAGCTTCAAAGAAGATCAATCATGTGGAAATTGACCATATGTACAACCTTCTGACCAACAGTATTGACTATATGTTTTAGTTTGAATCAATCCCATGAATGAAACACTAACTATGTGGATTGACCGTGAGGCAATTAATTGACCATGCTGGATCAACCACACAAAAAAATTATCGACCGTTAAATTAACCATGTGAAGAATACAATTGACCATATAAATGTATTAACCATGATAATCGTACTCAATTTATGCAATAGAATTCTATTATTTTCACAAGTATAGAAGTCATATAAAACAAACTTTAAAGTCATACATTTTTTTAGAATTTATATGAACATTAAATTGAAGTCATGCATTTTGTAAAATTTATACCAAAACTGAAGTGAATTCCTACATTGTGTTCAAAGTCATAAAAAACCAATCTAAAGTCATACAAAACACAATATGACTTCAGGACTTGTACAGTTCTAGTTTTTATTCTAAAATTCATAATTATTTAAATAAACATATAATTTCTTCCACCTAGTCTAGAGATTCTCCAATATTTATAAAACATTAACTTATGTATTTCTTCATTAAATTTAATTGGACTTAAAAACTTCTTTTTATCTAATCAATTATGTTGACAACAAATTAAAACTAATAACCATTTTATCAAAAACTCAAAGGATAATGTACTCATTATCTTCTTCATTTAAGTTCTATCTTTATAAAAATGTAGACTATATTTTGATTATGAACTTACTATATAAGTTATTATATAATTAATAACTATTTGTTTCCTTAGCATACCATACAAAAATAAACTTTGTGCCTCATGATTAAAGTTTATTATTAAGATTATACTTAATATATTCTTCACATGACTATATATAAATATGTGATTAGATGAGTTTATACCATAACTCATATGTGATATCATATTCCACCTTAGTTGGAATAAATTTTATGTATGTATATCATTGCATGTGATGTATATTCCCAAAAGGATAATTTAAGAATTTTAGGATTCATCATAAATTTATCTCTAATCTTGGGATTTTATGAAAAAAAAACTTTTAGGGTTTTAGTGGGAAAATCGAAAAAAATCAAAAGTCAAAAAACATATATCCATTAATTATATGAAAAAACATATAAAGAAATCACACCATTAATAATGAACCTCTATAAATTTTGTTTCAGAATTGAAAGACTTGTATTTACAATCTAAATATCTAATGTCAAGTTTAGTCTAAATATAAAGTTCATCTTAAATATTGGAGGTTATGAATTCTAAAATCATAAGTTAATCATCAACATTGAAAATATAAGTATCAAATTCCAAAATAAAATAACATAAAATTATGAGTCATTACATTTCTTTATTTCTTCATTAAGGCCTTGAGGAAATATTTCATTCCTCACTTTATTATCATCTTTTGGTTTCATCTCAATTTGGATGTCTTGGTATTTATTTAATTATTTTTTTTGGGATATTATACCATACTCATTCAAATAATCAATTAATTATTAGTTATTTTATTCTCTATATCTATCTAATTATAATTTCTTTATCATTTTACCAAGTTGATTATCTACTTTTCTTTAATATTTTGAAATGTATAAAAAAAACATATTTATGCCTAACTAATTAAACATATTCATATCTATAATCATCATTTATAAAAGTGATAATGTATGAGAATATATCTAAATATTCTATTATAAATGGTTTATATACATTTGTGTAAAATAATTCTAGAAGGTAATTGTCTCCTTTAGCTTTACCATTAAAAGGTTTCTTATTCATTTTTCCTTGTAAAAAAGTGTGAAATATGTCCAAGGGTTTTAACAAAAAATAGTAAAAAATTATTTCCTTTTATAAATTTTCAAAATGATTTTGGTTTACATGACCAAGATGAAAATTCCAAAACTAGGTGTGATATGAGTCAAGTGATTTTTATTTTTTATTTATTTACAATGCAAGATTTTTCAATTCAAGTATATATACATCATTATTTAAATGTCTCATACCATAACACAAGTCTAATTTATAAAATAAATTATTTTTTATTTATAAACTTTAAAATAAAGTCCACTCAGGTTTAAACTAGACACAAATATTACGTTCTTCATAATGTTTTTCATATAGTAATTGTTCTTCAATATAATAGTAATTATACTTAACAAAGTAAAATGGTAATCATATATAGCTAATATAATAAGATTATATCTTTTATAAAATTAAAAAATCTAATTTACATATTTAAATATATTAGAGACTACTTTAATACTTTTTTTTAGATTTAAATGTTTAATCCCCAAATTGTATTTAATATCCAAGATATAGAAATAGCGTGACTGCATTTAATGATGAATATACTTAAAGTATAACTTAAATTTTCTTATTCTTTATCACATTCAAATTATTCTACCAATTTCCTTTATCTATCCATTTAAAAAATAGATAGCTAAATCTCATTACTTTCCCTCTATATTTTTGGCTTCTTAGTTGGATGATTCAATGGTGTCCTTGGATTTGATCTTAACATTTTCCTTTTCTTCTTTACCTCCTTCTTATTCACCATAAGAACCTAATTATTTATTTTATTTATGTAATTATCATCTTGTAGTGACATATATAAAAGTTCTAGGAGCTTATTATTTACATTATTAATGCTAAAATTAATAATTAGATTAGAGAAAACTCATTATTTTGGATAAAGTAATGAGATTCATGAATAATTAATTATCCAGATTAAATCCTAACTTCTCTAGTTTATTAATGTACCCAATCACCATGATAATATAATTATTATCTTTGATTCATTCTCCCAACTTATAAGTAATGATTTCATTGGATATCCCATATATTTTTTGTCTAGTTATCTTCTGATATAGCTCTTGAAGTTTAGAAAACATGATGCATACATATCCTCACAATTATTTTGTAGGGAACTTTGTATTAATGATAAAATGATGCATTGGAAATATAATAAATCCTCTATATGACTTATATAGGAATAATTATCCACCCTAATGGCTCCATTAAGTGTCTTAGTGGGTATAGGAGACTCCGAAAAATTAATTTTTTCCCTGTCACGGTATTGTGTACTAGAGTATATACCACTCTTGAACATTTATATAGGTAATGAAATTTTATTTATCAATAATTAATAACAATAATAATGAGTTAATTTTGTTAATTTCCATTTTATATAAAAAAATAAATGTAATATTTTATTACATTATCTTGATTACCATTTTGGAATTACTGATTGATTGATAATTTATGTCTCCCGAATTTTTTTATCAAATACTAATAACCTTCATCATTAGATTGTGAACATCCAGACACTTATATATTCTAGTGATAATGGATCTAAATTTTCCTTTTTAGTATATATTATGGATAGGCTCCTAGTTAGAGGTATTTATTTAATATTTACTTTTAACAATTACATTTACTCATAGATCCTTGATTTTTTATGTGGGCTCTCAAATTCTTGAATCATATACTCTGATTTACTCAACTCTTGCCTCTAAAATTGAACCAAACTTGTTATAGTTACTTATTTGATGTCAATTTTAGGTATTTCAGCCAATAATTTTCATTATAACTCTTTTATAGATAGAGGTACCCCCAATTATAGTCACATGAACACCTCAAACTATGACTTCATTCGAATTCTTGTGATATAAGGCATTTTGTGGCTTAATATTTTCATTGAAGGATTTTAAATTATTTTAGCATATGAAATATAGTTTTTATACTCCTGTTAAAAATTTATGATAGAACTTTAATAAATAATTAAATATTAATAATAAAATAATTCCTATATAAAAAATTCTAATTTTATCTAAGCATTCTTGCTAATTAAAAAAATAATATAAGTATGGATTTTTCTTAGATTGACTAGGCGTTAATCTGATTAAAAAAATATTTTTCTATATTTATTTTTTTAATGTTACGTGAGGGGGTCTTCATAGAAATTACACATATCATGTGGTTGATGCATGGATAAAAAATTTCAGCCTCTACTCCCCTTTCAATAAACATTATAATCACTATGAATCCTTTTTTTAAAAAAAATTAACCATTCTTGGTTATATAAACTTTGATTCAGGTATGGTACTAATCATTGGAACTAAAAATACAGCCTAGAGATGAATTTTATAAAATTGAGTCAAAATAATATTATAAATTAAATGTGAATTTATTTGATATCACAAAAAGGATTCGATCATGGTAAAAGTATGGGATAGGACACTCATTTAAAAAATTTATGTATAAACCATTTTTTTGATAAACAACTCCAAAATCCTTAAACATAATCATCAAAAATAATTTATAATTAATTGAGTATTAAAATAATCTGTTTAACATATTGTTTTTTAATTTGATCTCAGATCATTTTTGATGTTTTCATTCCTTCAAGAACTAGAATTCGAGTTCCTCTAATGATATCCAAATGTACTTCATGAAACTTTAGACTAAGATATTGATTCATTAGGTGTTATAATTAATAAATTAAGATATTTAAAATATCTAATGTTTATCTTGTATTAATATTTCTAAAATTATCTCTCTAGATCTTAAGAGAGGGGATAATTTCTCTATAATTATCTTGTAAAAAACCTATATAATATTAGAGAAATATAGAATACCCGTTTTGTGATAGATTTCCCTTTTATAATTATGTTTAATTTAAATATTTACACAATGGTCCTTTGTCATGAACCAACCTAGATTTTCCACTTAACCTTAACCTAAGCCAGCCCTAACATAGCCCGAAGGGAGTTCCTGATCCCCTTAGTCTGGTGACAAGTACTTGGGACTCAATAACTATCTTTGGGAATGGTTTTTCCACAAAATAACATAAAAATAACAACATATATAAAGGAAAATTTAGTATTCCAATACATGTTCAAAATAGAAAATGTACAAAAGTAAGACAAACAGGTGTCCAAAAACCACCAAACCAAGGAAAATAACCAAAGTAGCAAAAATACCAACTCAATGTGACATGTAGTCACCTATATAATCTCATACCCTACTAATGATAAAACCCACCACCACCCTTTGACTCCTTTCTTTTTCTTGTATCTAACTAAAAAAGGTGAATATACACTCAAATTTGTATACAATGAGTTATAAAAAAGCCCAATAGGATCTCGCTTAGTGTTTCACAACCATAATTTATAAAATAAACCAATAGTTATCAAATAAATAAAGATAATTAATGAGATATAATTTTAAATATCTTAATATAAAGCATGTAAAATCACCCATTTTCACAACTTATAAAACATAACATTAACCCAGTTTTCAAAGAAGTTCAATAAACAATCCAAATGCACATTTCAAATATAAGAACAGGTAAAATCTTACCTTATGTTAACATCAATTCTAGGTCATTTAGGATCCTAATACAATTTTATGTGCTCAATAGGCCACCTGGTGTGATCTTTATCCTAGTAGAACAAGTTTAAGGAGTAAGAGTTTACTCCCGTGGGTGTATCCTTACCACCACTTAAGAAAACTTTCACACAAATTACACTAACAGGATAGGTCTAGGGGTAAGAGTTCATCCCATGGGATGTATCCATACCTCATCATTGATCACGATTGGTTTTACCGCGTCAAAATCATTGAAAGTTAATTTAATATTGGAAACCATATAAATCATTCTTCAAAACCATTTTTTTAATAATTCCAATGTAGAAATAAATTTCCATAATGGCTTACCAAAACCACCATATTTAACAAGTCATTCTTCTAAAACCATTTCAAAGTACTTTTTTAGGATAAATCATAAACCATATTTTCCAACCATTTAGATACCATTTTCTAAGAGAAATCAAGTAAGGTTCATAAAATAAATCCAAATCATGAAACCACCCACATTTAAAAACTTGGAATATAAAAAATAGTATGGAGACATAAGATAAGATGAATCAAGGATCCTAGGAATTCAGGAAGGATCCTAAAACAAGAATTACTAATTAATAATCTTCAAATTTTCAATTTCTAGAATGAAGGAAGCCAAAGGAATTACTTACCACCAAAAATCTTGAACAATGAACCAAGGGGACTGAAGATCTAGATAAGAACATTAAATTTTTCAGTGGATTTAAAAGGAATACCATTATAAACTTTAATCTAAAAAAGTCCCATAATTTTTATTTTCAATCCATAGGGAGAAATAAGAGGGAGACAATAAATAAGTAGGTATGATATCAAAATGGTTATAAACATACAAAAAGAGGTCCATAAATTTATCATCACTTCAATATACCAAGGAATTGAGTAGGGAGAGATAAATGTGACCCAATAGAGTCTATGTATTTTAATGGTTTGATCTAGGGTTAAGGGAGGAGGATTAAGAGGTTAAATAAGGTTTTTGGTGGCATAAAAACATGATAACACCCTTACTTAGCTAGCCTAGATCGGCACTTCCAACTATCCATTAGAATCCACCAGTTAGTTAGTTGGACTTTGGATGGATGGTGGTTTTAGGGAGAATACAAGAACTCTAACTCTCCCATTAGTTGTTTGATGGTGATAATAGAGTGTTGTAGCCACTGACAACCTCTACTAACCATCTAATGGCCCTCACTAGCAAGCATATGGACCTCTTACAGCCTCATTGGATAGAATCTCGAGTCCACTTCCACCAAAACTTAATACACACCTCCAAACCCTATTATAAAGATAAAAACACTAGAAAAAAGTAGTGATAAACAAAATGAATAGGAGATGAGAATATGGTAGTACTTGAAAACATCAGTGGGGTGTTACAATTATACCCACCATATTGTTTTGTTCCCCTTCAAATCTTGGTCAAAGAAGGATGATCCACAAAGAGATGAATCAATTATTCCCTCATAAATGTCTCTCACTCCCGCATTTAATGTGAGTTTAGCCCATATTACCACAAAATTCAAACCAACAAGATCTAATTTTCATGCATAATCTTCACTTGAGAATCAATAGCTTGAAACAGTTTCTCAGTCACAAACATATTAGGTTTTATGTTGAGTTCTTCCCAATTCAGAACATGAGATGGTTTAGTCTGATACTTTTTGAGTTGAGACACATTAAGAATATTGTGGATTTAAGAAAAAGGAGGTGGTAAATCTAATTTATTTTCCACCTTTCCAATTCATTCAATTACATCAAATGGTCACACGTACCTATGAGTGTGCTTCAATTATCTAATTAGTTATTGGTGGCCAGATCAGGATGAGACTTTCAAGAAAACTTGGTCACCAATAAAAAAATACAAATGAAAATGAAGGCAATATTCATAATACTTGTAACATTTTTGGTCCATCACCTAATGTTAAAAAATCAACTAGATCTTCTCCACTATTTCTTGAACCAAGCTCTGTCCTATCAAGGATGATTAACCAGCCTCTGACTAATAGAGAGGAGAGTTGAAGGTTCATCTATAAAAAGGCTCAAAAGGTTCCATCTTGATGTATTATTGGAAACTAATATTATAATTAAACTCAACCATCAACAAATTACCATCCCAAGTACCTTCAAAATCTAAAACCCAAGCATTGATCATATCTTCTTGAATCTAATTAGACCTTTATATCTTCCCATTCTTCTAGGGGCGATATGTCATGATCAACTTGACCTGAGTTCCCATTACCATTTATAGGACCTTCCAAAGCTAAAAGGTAAAGTTCGGTTCCAAGACTAAGGTTGTACAAACCCCATGCAATCTTATAATCTCTTAAATATACAACTTTCCCAATTCTTCCACTTTATTGTTGTTATGAATTGGTATGAAATGAGTTTACCTAGTCAAATAATCGATCACAACCCAAATGGAGTTCTTTACTCCATGATGTTTTGGTAAAAAAACAATTAAATCCATTGAAATCTCATTCCATTCTATGTTGCCACAGGAATAGGCTAAATAAAACTACAAGGATTTTAATGCTCGGCCTTAATCTATTGGTAAGTATAGCATCAAGATACAAATTTGGCTTTGTCATGTTTCATACTAGGCCACTATAATTGATTCTTCATGTCATAAATAAACTTTTTGGTGCCCAGGTAGATAACCCGCAATGAATACTGATAATCCCCTAATACGGCCTCCCTCATAGTTATTGGAACAATATATCGGTTTCTGAAGAAAAGTTCAACCTATAAGGAGGGATATTACTCACTAATGGTCTCCCCACCATATAAATAATTTATAGCATTCTAAAACTCATTTTACTATTTATGATTCTAAATAATAATATCAAAGACAAAGGATGACAAACATGGACTAGCTATAACATTACCAAACTAATTATTCCTAACTAACAAGTATATATAAGAAAATAGTCCCATCAAGTTCGATTCATTCATTTCTTCCTTCATAGCCTGAGATGAAAACTTACTACTAAGAGTGTTAGTAACCACATTACCTTTTCCTAGATTATAAGAAATTTCAAATTCAAATGAATGTTGGTATTCCACCCATCTTCTTTTTCCGGGGTTCAAATATTTTTGTAAAAATATTTAACACAAACTCTTGTTATCAGAGTAAAAGGAAAACTTTTCCCCAAAAATATAATGACATGAACTTTTAAGGATATGTTTAATAGATACAAGCTCTAAATTATTAATGGGATAATTCTTTTTTTGAATTCAAATATGAAGTGTGCTATAAGCCACCACATGGTCTCCTTACAAAATTACACAACGCAAACATACACACAAAACATCAAAATATACAACTTAGACCTATTTATCCTATGATAATTTCAAAATTAGTGTTGGGGTAAAACACAACATTAGATTATCGAAGGATACTTGACACTTTTTATCCCACAATAACTTCACTCCCTTCTTGGTGATAGTGGTAAAAGGTGATGAAAGCTGCAATAAATCCTTTGTGAGCCACTAATAATATCCTTTCATACCAAGGAATATCTGAATCTCAAATATGTTCTAAAATTCCTCATATGAAATGATAATTTTTACATTTTCTGTATTAGTTGATATTCCATGTTCTAAGATCATGTGACCCAAGAACTTAACTTCTAAGATTCAGAACTGGTATTTTGATAATTTTTCATATAGGCGGTGATCCATTAGGATTCCCAAAACATGCCTCAAATGATGCACATGATCATATTTAGTCTTAGATTATACTAGAATTTCATCCATGAACCCTATGGAAAAAGTGTTAATATACAGGTGAAAAATCCATTTTATTAGTTCCATGAAGATTTTATGATCATTTTTTATTCCAAAAAGCATCATGAGGTACTTATATTTTCTGCACCTACTTCTAGAGGTCATGTTTAGAATATATAACTCTTTGATTTGGACTTAATGATAACCAAACCAAATGTTAATTTTAGAAAACCAATTTTTCAAATTTAATTGATTGAACAAATAATAAATGATAATTAATGGATTTTTATTCTTTACCATTACTTTATTGATAATTTTATAATCAACGCATAAGTGAATAGTTCCATTATCTTTCTTGGAAAAGGGAATAAGGGTTTCCCAAGGTGACACACTTGGTTATTTAAATAATTTGGATCTAAAATCAACTAGATAAATTTGTATCTCTTTCTACTCATCTAGAGTTATATGGTAATATGTAATTGATATTGGTTTAGTTCTTAGCACCAAATCAATCAAGAAATATACCTCCCTCTCTAGAGGCAACCCAAAAAAGTTATCTGGAAACACTTCAGGAAACTCACTGATAAATGGAGGAAGCATACCACTAAAATATTCCAAATAAATAGGAATAAAAATATTTATATAACCTCTACAAGTGACCAAAATATCTGTATGTGTTACAAGTATTTGGATTCATGATACAAAAACATGTTTCACGCCCCTTTTAGCCATGCTGATAATAAGTCAGACCACTAGTCATTGATTATGGTGCAGGAAAAATATTTTGAGAAGATCCACCAGTGTATCCTCTAAAAAACTTACTTTTCTTTTTCTTCCCTTTAAAATATCCACTAGAAATACCATTATATACAGGAGGAACTCTATTCATCCCTAGCTTACCTTCCATGTCAAACTCTTCCATCAACTCCCTATCCACCACCTCAGTATAGGTGGTCAGCTTTAACATGAAACCTTGTGACTGGATATGTTATCAAAACCCACATAAAACCTTTGAGAATTTATCTTCCCATTAGACACAACCTTAGGTGAAAATAAATAGAGATCTATGAATTGATTTGTGTGCTCTATCGCTATCTAGTTCCCTTGATCTAGATTGAGAATCTCTATGGATTTCACCAAGTTTATAAAATCTAAATATAACTACTTCGTGAATATGGTCTTTAAGTATTTACATTCTATTCCCTTTTTATTATTTTTGAAAATAACTAAATCCCATGACCTTATAATCTATTATTCTGAATTGAATAAGATATACATCACTTTGATATAATAAGGAGTCTCTCAGAATTCAAAGAGTCTTACAACATTTCCTATCCAATCCTCCTCCTTCTGAGGGTTGTTCGTCCCTTGGAAAGATGGTGGTTTTTTTAAGAAACTCCTAAGCTTGATTTATATCCTCATCCCTTATAAATTAAACCTCTCTATACTAAATATAGAAAAGTTACACACCATGATCCATAACTCAAACCATGAACACAACTACTTCAATGTAGTTTTGTTCAACTTGAGGGTTTCATTTCCAAGTTTAATTAGCAGCACCCTCCTGAGGAATCACTAAAAGTCTTCTGGGGAATGGTACTACACAAAATATAGACAAAGAGACACAAGAACATGATATCAATGAATCAATTATGATTTAAAAATAACAAAAGTAAAACAAAATTACAAAAAGGCATAGGAAATGAAGGATAATTATTTAAACACTCTAAATCTAAAAAGATGTACTTCCTAACCACCTGTGGTAACTTAAGGATCCTTATAATGAGAGCCTCCAAGGACTCTCTCACAACATACCCCATAAGTACCCACATTTATATCTCCAATCTACCATGACATCCTAAAATTCATAATGAAAATGAAAATAGATAGACCACCTTATGATACCAATTTTTCATGAACAAACCTAAATTACCCAACTAAACAAAAATTGAGAAGTCTTGACATGGTTAAAAGGGAATTCCTAATCCTCGTGGGCTGTTAATAATTACTTTTGCCTCAATAACTATTTTGGGAATGTTTTTTCCACAAAATAACATAAAAAATAACATGAATAAATGAAAATTTGGTATACCAATACAATTCCACAAAATAAAAGATACAAAATAAAGACAAATATGTGTCTAAAATCACCAAATCAAGGAAAAGAACCAAATAATAAAAATCCCCAACTCTATGTGACATGTAATCACCTCCATACTCCCACATACTTCTAATGAGAAAACTCACCACAACCCTATGGTGCCTTTCCCTTACTTAAATCGAAGAAAACAGGATCTACATACACCTAAAAGAGTATATAGGGTGTGATAAAAACAAGCCCAGTAGGATCCCACTAAGTTTTTCATAAGTAGAATTTATAAAATAGAAAAATAATTCTCAACTAAAAAAATATAATACATGAGATAAAATTTTACATAGATCATTATAAATTATGGAAAATCACCCCTTTTCAAAAATTATATAACATACCAATAACCTAATTTTCAAAGTATTTCCATAAAAAATCCAAATTAAAATTTCCAAGATAACAATGGGTAAGAATTTTAATTAGGTTAATATCAATTCCAAGTCAATTAGGATCCTTGTACAATTTTATGTGATCAGTAGGCCACCTAGTGTGCACATTACCCTAGCAGAACATATATAGGGGTATGATTTCACTCATAGAAGTGGCTCATTACCATAAATTGGGAAACCTAGTGCATAACTTACCCTATTTTAATAAGTCTATGGGGTAAGAGTTCTTCCCCAAGGATTTATCCATAATTTATCATTGATCACAGTCAAGTTTACTATATCAAAATCATTCAAAGTCCATTTCATCTTTGAAAGCACATAAATCATGATTTAAAACAATTTTTTTTAAAACACCAAAGAAGAAATCCATTTTCATGAAAAATTACCAAAACCATCATATTTCACAATTCATGCCTTTAAGACCATTTCAAAATCCATTTTCAAGATAAATCATAAACCATATTTTCATACCATTTAGAAACCAATTTCAAATAGAAAACTAGCAAGGTTTGTAAGATAAATTCAAATCCTAAACCCACATACCTTGAAAACCTTGAAATATAAAAACTCATATGGAACCAAAATACAAGATAAACTAAGGATCATAAGAATTGAGGAAGGATCCGAAACTAAGAATTCCAAATTAATAATCAAAAAATTATCAATTTTTAGAACAAAGTAAGCTAATGGAATTACTTACCACAATAATTCTAGAACAACCCACCAAGTTGATTGGACATTTGGACAAGAAATATAAATTCTAAAAAGTATCTAAAAGGAATACCATTATATAATCATATCTAATAAAATCCCAGTATTTTCATTTTTGGTCCATAAGGAGAAACAATAGGGATATAAGGGAGGATATTTGAGATCAAAATGGAATTAAATATTCCAAAAGAGGTCCAATATTTTAATCGGAACTTAGATCCACTAAGGAATAGAGTTGGGAGATCCAAAGGTTTCCAAATAGAGTTTTTAAGTTTAAATGGGTTGATATATGATCAAGTGGGGAGGATCGATAAGCTGGCCAAGGGTTTTGGTGCCATAAAAAAGATGATAACACTCTTAATTAGTCAGTCCATATCAGGGTCAACAGCTAACTACTGGCCTCCACTAGATTAATGGTGGTCCTTTGACTAGAAAATAGGTTTAAACATAATGTATATACTCTACCTATCCCACTGGTGGGATGATAGCTATAAGAGAGTGTTTTAGCCACTTCCAACATTCACCAGTTAGCCAGTGGCGCTCACTGGATAACCAGTGAACCTCTAACTGCCTCACTAGTTGTAGGATTGAGTTCACCCCCACCAACACCTCAAGACACACCTAAAACCCATATTATAAAAATAAAAAACTATAAAAAATTAATTATTGAAAAAAATAAGAAGATAAAAAAATGAGAATATGGTAGTACCTGAAAACATTATTGGGAAGTTACACCCTTTAATTAACTTAAACTAAATTATGACATCATGTAACTTATTAAAATAACATATTTATTGATTTATATATTTTAAGTGACATATCCATCTCATATCACTACTTAAAATGATTAAATAATTATTCTAAGTGATAAAATATATGTCTCATGGATCATTAACTTGGTCTAAATTTATCCCATTAAATTATTGAATATTAAACCATAAAATAATTACTTCTTATCAATAAAATAACTTATACTCCCTTATACACACTAGGATAACTTATTAATTTAATATGAGATAAAATCCAACTCACTTATTCTAACCATGAAGGACTATTGATTTTATTATGATCGATACAACTTGAATTGGAATAATATAATAAACTAAGAATGATTCTATTTTGACACTTAGATTTAATTGAATCTAATGACGTTCTAGATATAATTAGTGTGTATACCTTTATGAACTTTTCTAAAAGGTGTTAGGACTAACCCACTAACCAATATTGGTATATAAAAACACAACATGACACCCATTGAGAAAGAAAAAATTATTAGAAACAACAAACATCCTATGAATGAAACGGCGTAATATAATTCATTTTTCAACTGATATCCAATCAAGAGGGATGCATAAATGTTCAATCACACTTAATTCTTTATTTATATTTTTTTTAATTACCAAAAATAACTTTTTGATAATCGTTATTTTCATGGATTTTTTTAAGTAATTGTATCTCAATAAAATGTCTTGAGATATTTTTTCCCTTAACTTGGAAGGTAAAAATAATATCTTGATCATTAAATTAGTTAAAAACCACTCATGAAATGTTTTAATCAATCTAATTTTCCATGTCCATGTGAGCCATAGTTTTCATCATAAAATAAAGTAAATGATTCATGGTATAGTTAATAATGACCTCAAGTTAAAGGGATAGCACACACACACATATATAGAAACATATAATGATACATAAAATATAGTTATTTCTTATTAGTGAATCTATCCTCATGATCCCCACTCTTAAATATCAACATGTGTAAACTTTATGAGAAGAATACTCAATATCTAATGATCCTCCAATACCAGATAGTCATAAATAATTTTTACTTTATCATAATGATGTATTAAAACTATAGGTCATAGTTTTAATAATATTATCATGAAATATCACAATTATAATTATAGAGTGGAACTAATATAACCTATTTATGTGATAAATACTTGAGGGATATTATCAAACTAAATATATGATCAAGTAATAAAAACTACATCAAAAAGTTGGTTCTAGGGAACCGACTCTAATACATTCATCATTGTATGTATGATCACATATATTATAGAAAATGTTAAGGTTTGTTAGTGTACCCTATTGGGTTATATACTCAGATCCTTCATATGAACCCATGCAGATATGAAAGCTTCATGTCTCATAACATAGGTAAGGGAAAGGTCCTGATGGTAGCTAGTTGATCTAGGAGTAGCTTGACGGGAGTTAGTGGATGCTTTTCACCAAAGATAGACCTAGGATTTTATATAGTGATGCCTCTATTATTTTTTATTCCTTTTTTTCATACTTCATTACATATGTTCGCCCCACTAATATAACCATTTATGTATGACTATATGATATAATATGACATGACATGATGGGTAATTTTTTTGTATGTTATTTATTATTATTTTTGGTCATGAGATACGATTCCACATGAGTTTCTTCTATAGTATTAATATTAGTGTTTAGATATTGATTATTATTGATGGTTACTTATATATGACTTGATGGAATAGTCTCCCCATTATTTTATCTTACCATCATTACTATTCAACTATATTAGGTGCATGGGGAGGTGTTCTTGATGTTATATTGTGTCACAATCTATATGTCTTAGGTTTGGGTGTTACAGTAGTGGTACTTCTATGTAATTAATAAACCCATGGGTGGGACATTATAGTAAGGGCCTAATAGGGGAAATGACAGGATAGATTATTCATTAGTTTCTAAAGGCCAAAGTGATAATCTAAGTATTTTCTATTATATCCTAAGGGATGAATGGAATGTATAGATTATTCTTTGAGGCCCTAAGTACTAAAGAGAAGTGGGAACTATGAAATTATCAACCCTAAGGGGAGTGGTTACTTATATTGATATAAATTATCAATTTTTTCTATGTGTAACTCAAAGTAGGTATTATCAAGTTTTGTGATGAACTCATAAAGACATGAGGCACAACGTTAGATATGTGTAGATGTTTTTTTATTCATTATTATCATTCAAACATGTTTCATCTAATAAATATATTCCCTAGAATGAAATATTGGATACATTGGGGTATATATATATATGATCTATCATCATTAAATGGTCATAAGAATGCACATCTACACCTTGGAGAATGTTAAGGCTCGGGTGATGGAATCCTATTATTCCATTCATACTCACATCCTATATAAACAATCTACATGTACAAGTAAACCTTGTTTCTTATGATATAATTATAGGAAAATGGATGATTATTTAAGATATATGGTAATTGGTAGGTTCATGGAGTATTCATATGAAGACTATGGTCATGGTTGAGTTTTATTTTGGACATATTTCACATTTGGATTTCAGGATTCTTGTCTCATTTTGTGTTTGTTTGGAAATAGGGAGTGTGACATCCTACACCCAGTTCACTCCTGAGTAATTGAACTTAGTTGCCCACATGGCCTAAAGCATGCTTCCCTATAAAAAAGAGGTTATCGAATAAGAGTGAGTGCCTAGGGTGTTTGTAGGGAGACTATTTTTTAGGTTAAAGTGGATCACAGTGGTGAGAAAAAAAGGGTGAATAAATAGTGGAATCATATTGATAAATGATAAAGAAGTGGAATAAAATATAAAAATCCATAGAATATATAATCAACTTAGAAAATAAGATTGTATCGTATATAAAAAACAATGGAATGTCTCTAAAAAAGAAAAAATAAGCATATATGGCAGTAGAAAGATAGTACAATACATGATACACAAAAGAATAAAAAAGGGAAAAACTATCCAAGCATCCCAAGCACTGGCTTAGTCATCGGATACCAAGATCCCATCCTAAAGTAATAAATTAGGTTTCTAAAGAGGGACACTTCCCTTTTTCCACACCTATGATCATATAATCTGATCAGGTTCTAGTGGTGTCCCAGTTAGGGTTTACATAAATCTTATTAGTCCACCACCAATGGAATCTATATAATCCAGCCTGTGAGTATAAACTATACAGTGTGAAGGTATATAAAATGTAAAAAAAGTACAAAAATGTAAACAACTCATACCTTCTTCAGCCACAATTGGTATCTCTAAACATGTAACCATTTAATTAATTAGTTATGATTCAATTTATAAAATACTAGTAATCATGGATTAATAATGTTGATAATAATAATAGAGGATGCAAGGGGAATCAAGGAATCTATGTCCTTAGGGGTCGATATAACTTATAGTAATAATTCATACAGATTTTATATAAGGGTATGAGTGTGATACAAGGGTCACACCCAAGGCATTCCACTATAAACGAGTCTAACCAAGTCTATGGAGATCATCCACAGAAATATCAGGATAATAATGATTGGGACTAATGGGGTGGATCCATTGAGATTATTTTTTGAATACATCAAGATGGATCCAAGGAGTGTATGAAAGGCATTATAATATCTATAATGAGTTAGTTTAATCATCATTACATCACTGAGGCATTCACATAATAAGATAAGGACTAGATTTTGTGGTGGGTATCTCCCATGACAATTGGCTCAATGAATTGAGGTGGCATCCTCTAAGTGCTCAAGGAATTTCCTCAATAATACAAGAATATATCAAGTCTAACCACTCCTATAAATATGATACAGGTATATATGAAATATGCACCTTATATATTTAGTATATCATAAGTCATTTTAGGACATGTAGTACTCATGAAAATCACAATTTAGTAGTTTCAATCCATAACCTTTCATCATATGTCACAAGGTGAAGTAAGGTCAAGAAACCAATTATCAATTCAATTAAATTGCCCAAGGCCAAGTGATATCTATATATATACTTTCCATTAAATAATTTGAAGATTAATTTAATAAAATTAAACACTTATCTTACTAAAGTTCAAGTCAAGTACACCTGAATGGTGTCTCAAGTAATTAAAATAATAGAAAATAAAGTCAAAACAAAAAAATAACCCTAAATTGGGTGGTCGAATTTGTGGTCACAATCTCTAATGGTGTACATAGGTCTATAGATGGATCTATTATACCATTTATACAATTTAAATTAAATAATATTAATTTTTAAGGAGAAAATCCCAGTTAAACTGGTGTGAATGCATGGATACATCTTATAAATGGAGAGACTTTTGGGTAAAAGTCATAAACCACCTAACTTATTCATGTAGTAGATGCCTCATCTATTATAAACCCTTGGTTCAGTTTGTAATTAGAGAAAATATAAGAATGGATGAACATCCTAATATAGGGAATAAGAGTTTTCACAAAAATAACACAATTAATGGTGAGATAAATGAAGGCAAGAAGGAAACATATCAAATCTGTTACCAAGAGGGGTCTAATGAGATAAACGGTGGATTGATCGGATTTTGGATGGAAAAGATCCTTCAAATCCAAGGTTTAGGCATGAGAAGATATTCCAAGGGATAGAGATTATTATGTGTTGGGTGATAAAGAAAGGAGGGGTGATATATTAAATAGAATGATGGAAAATGGTAATTTTTCTACTTTTTAAGTGGTCACAGGTTTTTTCCGCATGCTTGTCCAAATCGTTTGATAACCATGCACACCCCACTACCCAGGGAGTAAACCCTACATGACCTATAGCACACGGTTAGGAAAACCATGAACAACACATGTGCTCCCTCTTTCTCAACCCCACAATACCAAAACCCCCCTTTCTTGATTTAGACAAATTTTGTGACACCCTTGTAGGGTAGCACGGTTTTAGGTGTGCGGTTATCACTAACTATATTCTAATTGTAAACCTTCTATATTTCCTCCAAATAATGGAGCTTTGGGATTTGAACAAGCCTTATATTCTCCTGAACCCTTCCTTAAACCATAGGTCACGTTTATAAGGATAAAATGAAGGATTCAAACTAAAATTAAAAGGTTTCGTACTTTGAAGAAAATATGGTTTCATAAAATCTTCCCCCTTAAAGGAACTCATACCCAAGTTTCCCTTCCAAGGGTGGTAAATTTTCATCTAAGAATAACTTGGCCCTTGAGAATGCACATAAACCTCCTACTCCCTAGACATGTATCATACACGGTCGTGTTTCCATAGCACCCATATTAAAGATAAATACCTACATCATAAAGCCTTATTTACCTAATCAATGATATGAATGGGATACTCCTCAAAAGAATCATTGACATCCAATTCCACATACTCGGGATAAAAAGTATGAGATGGGTCGGCAATGTAATGATGAAGTTGTGAAACATGGAAGATGTCATGCCTAGAATAGTACCTATGAGGTAAAATCAATCAATAGCCCACCAGAATAACTCTAAATAAGATATCAAAATGACCTAAAAAATAAGGTGATAGCTTCCCTTTCCTCCATATCCATCTATGCCTACTCCTGGGTGATTCCTATAAGAAAACATGATCCCCAACCTTGAACTCCATAGTTCATAAATAGTTATTAGTATACAATTTCTATCTATACTGAGTAGTATCCATCCACTTTCTGATCAAATGTACTTACTCTGAAGTCTCCTACATGAGATGAGTACCTACCCTATCTCTAGACAGCATATAGTTGAATTGAATGTCCTAAAATATGATGCCTCACACGAATCCATACAAATTGTTTTTTAAAGTTTATTATTGTATAAAACTCTAAAAGGGGTATATGTTTCTCATAAAAAACCCTAAAATCAAGAATTCATTATTGGAGAATGTCCTTAAACACATGTATAGTCTTTTCTAGCTATCCATTGGTCTAAGCATGAAAATATGTGCTCAGAAGCACCTATGTAGCCAAATATTTTGGTAACCCTTTCTAGAACCTCGATATTAAACAAGCATCCCTATCTGAAATGATAGTACGAGATATCCCCTACAGGCATATAATCTCAAAAACATACAGTATATCAAGATATTCTACTAATAAGGTCTCCCTAATTGGAAGAAATTGTGATACCTTCATCAGCCTATCGATAAATACCCAAACCATGTCACTAACTTGAGGTGACCTCAGTAAAAAAAATCAAAAAATCCATCACTACATCATCCCATTTCCATTTTTGGGACTAGTAAGGGTTGTAACAAGATAGTGGACCAATGGTGCTCTGCCTTAACTTAAAAATAGGTACAAAACCTAGTGATCAAACCTGAAACCTGACTTTTCATCCCAGGAAATTAGTACTAGAGGCACATATCACAATACATCTTGGAGATACCTGGGTACACTTCCCACTAAGAAGAATGGTATTATTGAATCACCTTCTCTCTCGTATCTGTAGAAACCCATATACGTCCATGAAAATGAAAGATGATATCTCTGACAACTGACTAATCTGGTGGTGGGTATGTACCCAAAATAATCTCCCTCAGGACCAAGCTTTCAGGATCTGAGAAATTCTTTCTCTTAACCCTATTAATAATTGATGAGGTAACTACTAAGGATATAAGAAAAGGTATCTTGTGACACTATTAAACCTCTAGATTCATTTCAGAAAGGATTTCCAAAAACCTCTATTCATCACTGGCTTCTTGAATGGATTTTATCTAAGTCTTTTGGCTCCAAGAATATACAATTGTGTTTCCTTTTCTAGGAATATAGGCAATCTCAAAGTTAAGGATAGAATAAACTTGACCCATATTCAATTTATATGATTAAATTAATGCGGAATGAATATATATTTTAGTCTATTATGGTTCATAAACACTAAAAAGTGATCTCCCATAATATAATATATGCTGCAATGAAAGGCATAAACAACTACTTCTAACTTGAGGTCATGTGTTGAGTAATTATACTCATGAGGCCTCAACTTCCAAGACCCATAATCAATGACTCAATTATCCTTCAAAAATACTTCACTCATCCTAATGCATGATGCATCAAAAAAACACTATATAACCTCAACAAGGATCTGGTAGAATCAAGATCAATGCTGAAGTAGGTCATCCATTCAGCTTCTGAAAGGCCTTCTCTCATGCTTCAGACCACAATAACTTCACACCCTTCTTAGTGAAACTGATAAGAGGTGCTTCAAGGACTGATAAGTTTTGTATAAAACATCGTTAATTTCTAATCATACCCAAGAAACTCTATATAGAAAACACATTCTAGGGTTTCTATCAGGAAACTATGGAATTCACCATCTTTGGGTCAACTGATACACATGATATGAGATTATGTGACCTAATAAGTGACCCTTATTGATCCAAAAGTTACATTTAGTGATCTTGGCATACAACTTAGGATCTCTCAGTGTACTCAGAATGATATCAAGATGTTTAGAATGAGTGTTGCAGGTCTGAGAGTACACCAAGATTTCATCCACAAATTCCACAATGAAGGAATACTAGTATCGGTGAAAGACCCTATTTATCAAGTTCATGAATAGTGTGATCATGTTAATAAGACTGAATAGCATAAAAAGGTACTCATATAAACCATACCGACTTCATTTGGTCGCACGGGTTATGTATGAAGTCCTGACTCGCACTTGATGATAGCATGATCTTAGTTCAGTACTTGAAAACAATCTATCCCATTGGAGATGGTTAAAGAGATCTTCTATAAAAGGTAAAGGATACTGGTTCTTAACCATAACTTGGTTCAACTATCATTAATCTACACATATTCTAAGGGTTTAATCTACCTTATTGGTGAAAATAATGGGTGAAACCCAAGGATAAGTACTATGTCAAATAAAACCCTTATATTTTAAATCCTCTAACTATATCTTGAGCTCTTGAAGCTCAGTAGGTTCCATCCTGTATGGAGGAATAGATAATGGATCTTATCTTAGAATAAATTTTATTGTAAACTTTATCACTATCTCAAAAGGTAGTCCAATGGATTAATCTATTAAAACATCCCTAAAACAATCCACCACCATAGGAAAATTTATATGATGCACCATCTGATCATCCAAGACAAGGTTGGAAATCTGGGTTTTCACTCCTCCTAGCCCATGATGATATGTTCTAGCTTGACCATACTGGACATCCCATTATCCCTTATGTACATATCTACACCATTGGGTGATGTAAAATTTACACTTCAATGATAACAGTCAATATGGGCATGATAAGGCATGATCCAATCCATCCCAATTATGACATCAAACAGTGTCATTTCAAGGAAAAAGAAATTCCACAAAAAGTTATAACTGTCAATCTCAAGATGACAGTCCTTGTATTGGAATATACACTATAACAATATACCCAATTGTTTAACCAAGGTCATCACCCCACAAAAGTACTAAATTTCAATCCCAAGAATTTCTATAATCAATATTGAGATGAAAGAGTGTGAGGCATCTATATTGAAAAAAAACAATAGTAGAGGATACTATAACAGTAGATCATACAGTAAATGGTCCTACACTCTATTCCTTGGGTATCTATTATAATTCATTCAAATTTCCTAATATAAATCCCTAATCTATAACTAGACTACCCTGAGTAGGTCCACTTTGTTGGTGATGAAACATAAAAATCTAGATACCTTGGCCATGACCTCCTCATCATCATGTTCAGCTGGTGTTACTCCAATTTCTTACCTGATTAAAAGTCACTAATCTTTCTTCTGAATTTGGTTCTATTGTAGATCCTTTTCTACTAGAAACTGGTGAAAATATCTGGAAAAACATTTGAAGATGACCCATCCATCTGTAAGAATGAAACTCCAATAGGTATCTATAGAAAAGTGAATTTATGTGCCCCTTTTATCCACATTGGTGGTATATAATAGAGCTACCCATAAATATACTCTATAATCCACTACTCCAAAAATAATCATCAAAGTTTCCAACCACTAAAAGAACTACTACTACATGATTTCGGCACGAATCCTTTATTCCTCAAATTTTCATCTTTCCAAAAGTTTCACTTAGTGATAATATCTTGGTTCACGATCTCATAAATAGTATATAAGAAAAAAATATTCACTTAATAGTGGATAGAATACCTTATCACATCCTCAAATAATCTTGCTCGTGATAGCTTATAATCGATAAGAATTAGTGAAAAGCGCTATAGCTAGGTGGAGAATTCGGAATAGTCCATGATAGAAATAGCACCCTTCTCCAGGTGTATGCACTCTCTAGATTATTTATCCATCACTATCTCAAGTAAAATTTAATCATATAACGTCATATGTAATTCTACCTAGACTATGCCCTAGTAGTGAACATCCTGGGTAATTACATCCCACTATTTCATGGAAAAATCACACGGTAAGTAGGTGGAGATCTTCAACCTCTTATCTGGAGGAGTCTCAAGATGCTCAAATATAGCTAAAATAGATTATAGATATGACTCATCATCCTAAGTAATTCCATCCCCAATGAATATGGGATGATTATACTATTGTAAATCATAAGTAATATCAAGCATCATAAGTGTCATCCATGGAGCACCTCATATAGATTGCATCAAACATAATATATTATCTTAATGATGAGTGTTAGTGCCAAGTTTGAGAACATTAGGTGGTGTTGTAAGTGGTACTACTATAGAAAACACGGGTGGCTTAGGTACCACTATATCTGGATCATGATCATCACCACCCTCCTAGCACACGACTCAAGGATATTGTGGTGGAATATCTCTACAAATTCTAGGTACATGACTCAAAAAAGATATCAAAATAGATTGGATCTATAATGAAAGTGGAACAAGAGAATATGGATAACTAACCAAAATATTATACCAACTACCCACATTGAAAGTTAGGGTATTGGTAAGTGCTCATTTTTTTATTCATGGGGGTTCTAGTATATGGATAGGTTTAATTTCAATTTAAGTAGGAAAACACTCTTTAAATTGTACTTAGCCTTCTTATTTATAGTCAACCATTTCATTTATAAGTCATAATTCATGTTTTAATTCTATAAGTGAGTTTATACATAACATGAGGTTTAATTAAATGGATTTTCATTCCTAGTTTATAGAGTCCCATACATTTTATAAGCTGATATTGACACCCATTTAATCACAACCACCACCACCCCACCATATTTAATCTCATATTGTGATAGGTAAAGTATGATGAATCTATTAGATGTATTACCCTTTAAAAATTATAAAGGACCATACCGTTTATATATTTAAATTGGTACTCATGTAATCACAGCCAAAGCTCAGCTCATGTAACCATGGTTACTCAACTTATATGGATCAAAATTTGATATTTAATATTCCACTATAAATCTATATGGGAAAACATCATTTAGGTTAGTGATGACATGTTAAACAACCAATTTCCCTTTCCTACAAAATACTTTAGTGGTACAGATTTATATAAAACCCAAGTCACAATCAACAATAACAAGAAAAATAGGCAATGCAAGCAACAAAATGCACCCATATAGTATGGAATATGCATAGAATTTGAATCCCTAAGTGCCTATTATGATTCATGTAGTAGTTCTCATATCCATATCAGGCCTAGGTATAATCTATGTAAATCATAAAAATACCACAATTCAGGTGCATTACCCAATGGTGAAAATATATCAACTGTAATAGGAAAATTATAAAACAATAATTTCTCATTCCCAAGAAACGTGGTGTTTACCCTGTACGTGGGTTAGTTAATCCCAAGCATAGCTTATAACCAACTTCCAACTAGCTCATAATCTCCTGTCTAAATTTCCAAAATAATAAAACAAGAAAATAAAGCCTCTAATACTTCTTTGTGATATCCCAGGCCCAATTCACTCTTGAGTAACTGAAACTGATTGTCCACATGGCCTAATGCATGCCTCATCATAACCAAAAGGCTACTCACTAGCATAAGGGGACTAGGTTGTTTCTGTGGGGAGACTATTTCTTCATGTCAGAGTGGATAACAACAGTGTGAAAAAAGGGATGAATAAATAGTATAAGTATAATTATAAAGGATAAAGAAGTATGATAAAATATAAAAATCCATGCAATAGATAATCAACTTAGAAACTGGAATTATATCGTAAGAAAAAAAAGTTGTCATGTCTCTAAAAAAGGGAAAAGATGAATACATGGTAGTAGGCATAGATTAAAATACATTATATACAAAATAATTAAAAAGGGAAAAATTATCCAAGTTCCCCGAGCATTGGCTCAATTATCTACTACCAAGCTCCCAAACTAAAGAAATAAATCAGGTGTCTAAAGTAGGATTCTTACCTTTGTCCACGCCTACAATCATATAATCTTATTGAGATCCAATAGCAGAAAAAATAGTGTGTGAGATAAATCTCAATAGGCCACCACCAATGGCGCATATACAATGTAATCTGTGAATATAAATTTAACAGTTTGTAGGTATATCAAATGTAAAAAAATAGTACAAAAATGTAAACAAACCATACCTGTTTTATCCTTATCTGGTGTCTCTAAACATGTAACCATTTAATTAATTATTTTTTATTAAATTTATAAAATAATATTAATCATGGATTAATAATAATGATAATTATAAAAGCAGATCCAAGGTGAGCCATGGAATCCTTGACCTCAGGGGCCAATCCAACTCATAGTAATAACTCATGCAGTCTTTTTATGGGGTTATGAGTGTAATACAAGGGGAATGACCAAGGATTTCCACTATAATATAATCTAACTAAGTCAATGGGGCTTATCCATAGTAATCTCTGGCTAAGAATGACTGGTCCCAATGGGGATATTCCATGGCACCACTTTTCTGATGACATCAAGCTAAATCCAAGGAGTGTATCCAAGGAATTCTAATATCCAAAAAATTTTTCAAGTGAATCATCAGTGAATCACTGAGGTATTCACATAATAATACAAGGACTAAATTTTATGGTTGGTATCTCCCGTATAAATCGGCTCAATAAATCGGTTTGGCATCCTCTGAGTGGTCAAGGCATTCCCTCGGGAATCTAAGAAAATCTTCAATCTAACCACTTATATAAAGATGAGAAAGGTCCATGTTAAATAGTAACCTTATACATTTAATTTATCATAAGTCATTTTAGGCTATTTAATACTCATTCCAGTTAAATTTCATTATTTTCATTCCATTACTTTTCATCATGCGTGACAAGGTAAAGTAAGGAAATGCGACCAATTATCAATTCAATTACATTTTAGAAGGATAAGTGATATCTATATATATATACTTTAAATTTAATAATTTAATATCCATTTATTAAAATTAAACACTTATTTTACCAAAGGACCATTTAAGCACACCCAAACGGTGTCTCAAGTAATTATAATACTGTAAACTAAAGTAATAAATGGAGAAACCAGTGTGTTCCCATGGAGACAACTTATAAATGGAAAGAATTTGAGGGGAAATTCATAGACCAACTACCTTATGATTTTAGTAGATGCCTCATCCATTATAGGCCCTTGGTTTGATCTAGAATGAGAGAAAATGGATGAATAGTTGAACTCCCTAAAAATAGGGCACAATATCTTACACCAAAATAACGTTGTTGATGGTGATATAAATGAAGTAAAGAAGGATATGGATTGAAGATTTTATCAAGATGGATCTAATGAGATGAATAGTGGATTGACCGGGCATCAAATGGAGAATATCCTTCAAATCCTTGTTTTAGGCATGAGAGTAGCTTCCAAGGGAGAGGTCTTGTTATGTATTTGAGTAAAAATAAAGGAGGGGTGATATTTTAAAGAGAACAAGAGAAATAGTAATTTTTTCAATTTTTAAATGGTTTCACGGTTTGGCCATATGGTTGGCCAAACCATGCACTAACCATGTTTACCCCACTTCTGAGGGAGCACAATATGCACAACAGATAGTACATGGTTAAGTAAAATGTGTAAAGATCTCTTTAACCCTCTATCTCAACCCCACATGGCCAAAAATTCCATACAAGGTTTGAGGTTCATGGTTATCACAAATCATGCACCAACTAGGTGCCTCAGTTGCTTCCTCTAGAATTTAAAGCTTCAGACTCTGAATAAACCACGGATTCTCTTGAACCCTTCCTTGAACCATAGTGAACATATATAATAATACAATTAAAGATTCAAACTAAAATTAAAAGGTTCTATACCATGAAGAAAAGTTAGGTTCTTACAGGGAGACCTATATATCATATATATGACTCATATCTTTTATTACATTTTGTACCATTTTGAGGGAAGTTTAGTTGTAGTTGTTTTATTTTTTTTAATGTTACATTATTTATCATTTTTTTCTTAGTTATTTTTTTTTCCAATTATATGGTATGTGAAATATATGTTTCTATATATCAGTTGTTATTTATTTTTTTTTCTCATGAGGGTAAATAAATCCCCATAAATCTATTTAAAACCCTTAATACTATTCTCTAGACATGTGAACTTGAGGTCTTATGACATTATTGTTGGGTAAAAATAACAATTTTATATCACTATCTTGAAAATTACAAAGCACTTTATTTAAGCCCAATTTAAATCAAAGTTTGTTTTAGTTGTTTATGTTATGTAGGATGAAAATCTGGTAACCTTAAATCCAAAATATTTAATATTGTTTTTATTTTTTGTAAAAAAGCATTGATCTAAGGATTTGTGTCCTAGTACATTTACTAGAAATATAATCATTGTAATGGTGTAGATTAATGTCATTGAAATATACAGGTTGATAATGAATTCATCGAAAGATAGACATTATTTATTTAAATGATGTTATAATTGAACCCTAAGTTTTTTGAATCTAACCATTATAATTTCATATATAAATAGAGATTTTTCTTTGAGGATTAGAAGTACATGATGTTACAAGAAGATTGGAAAGCTATAAATAGATTGAAGTCTGTAATAGCTTATTATTCTGAGTTTTTAAAATTTTATTTTTCTTTTTTAGTGTTTCTACTTAGAGTATAAGTTTTTTAGGATCTCATTTTATGTTCTATAAGTTTTGTTATTGTAATAATATTTTTCAACCATTGTGTCGAGAAGCTTCCAGTGTTTGGAAGCAGGCTGCTGCTAATCATTTTGATTGAGCAATTACATGTGGAATACATAGTTGTTTCTGATTAGGTTAATCAATGTTCTATAGTGTGGAATATGGAGTAATTTTTGATAGTTTAGTAGTTAAGGACTTCCAAGTGGAAGATATAGTACCTTACAAGAGTTTTAAGTCAAGGTACTTCAAATTTTGAAGTAGTTTTACTTGGATTGTATCTATAATCATCCTTAAACTTTGGGTTAAAAGTGTGGTATTATTATATCCCTTAAAAAAGTATTTGGTATGTAAACCAATAATCCATATTTTTTTAAAATTTCTTTATGATTACTAAATTAATGTATTTTTTTAATTTTTAACATGTTAATATCAATGTTTCGAGTAGTTTTAATCATGATTATTTTACTGTAATCTATGAGTTTGTTGAAATTTCATAATTCTGATCACATATCACTTGAGGTTTTTGACAAATTGAATTCAGTTTAAAAACATAAATTCATTCCCTCTTATGGTTTTATATTCTTAGTATATTTGGGGGAAATTTTGGAGTCAAAGTGGGTATCTAAGTTTGAAAATTATCCTGATCTTCTCTTTTTTCTGTTAGTTTATCGAGATTTTAGTCATAGTTTTCTTATACTAAATGTGTAGTAGAGAAAAGTTTTTTTCAACGATGAAAGGATTTTTTGTTAGTTAGATTAATAAACTTAATCCAAAAAAAACATCTATTCTTTGATGGTAACAATTAGTAATATTAATGTGATTGAATATATATTTTTATTATTAATATTAGTGTTGAAAATTTTCTTATACCGACTAGAAGTTATAAGATACCTAATAAAAAGTGTATATCTTTACAAGAGAGGAATGGGATGAATTTCAATTGAATTCCCATGTGAGGAATACCTTTTTTTTTCAATTCAATGGAATATATATAGTCAAGTTTCTTTATACAGAACTATGCTTTGTATATAGAAAAAATTTTAAGTTATGCACTTCATAACATCAAAATTTCTTGAAATAATGTCAATAGAATACAAAAGTATTATTAAGAAATATTTTGATAAGGATAAGAAGAAAAACGGTGTTGCATTTACATCAAATTCTAGATGTTTCAATTCTTGTTTTTGTAATGAAAATTCGGGTATATCCAAAAGAAATAGTTGCATTGAGTTGAGTAAATGAGAGATAACTCAATTTTATAAGATTAGGAATCAGTATAAGGAAAAATAATAATTTTCAAAGGGATAAAAAATATTTATATAAATGAAATGTATAAAAAAAACCAATTATAAAATATGTTATGAGTGTAAAAAACATGGTCATATTCGTCCTAATTTCCTAGATCTTAAGAGAATGGGAATAAGGTCTTTAAAGAAGTATTTTAAATAAAAAAGGGAAGAAAATTTTAAAGTCCATGGACACTTGGAGTGCCAATGGTGGTGAAACTATATTTGATAGTTCATATAAGGATAGTGATGATAGTATAAATATTATGGGATTCTATATTAATTTTCCAAATAAAGAGAAAAATTATGGGAAAAGTAATTGTGTTGGCTCCTAAAAATCTAACTCTATATTGATATCTTCCTTGTGATTAAAGTGATTAAAGTAGTGATGAAGATTATTCTCTAATTTTTAAATAAATGGATATGTGTGTAACTAGTCTTGATATAAAATTAAAGAGAATAAATGATGAATGTGAGAAAACTAAACCGGATTTTTCTAAACTTTATAAGAAGTATAGTGAACTTAAAGTTAAGTTTTCTAAAAAAATGGATGAATTTTCTAAATCTATGGATGAGTTATCCAAATTGATGGATATAAATTAATATTTAAATTTTTAGTTTGAATAATATAAGTGTAAAGATTCTAAGACAAGTGTTGATATAAATTAAAAGGAAATTATTGTTTCATTAGAAAATCATCAATTAGACGATGAGAATAATATAGATTCTAAGAATAAATCAAAGTATGTATTTTTTTAGGATAATATAGAGGTTTTATGTCATGACCCGTCCCCTGGGTCCCATATCGTGACTACCCCAATCCCGTCTTCCATAGGCCAGGGGTTGGCGACTAGCACCAAAGGCATAAATATCTAAACTGGGAAGGAATTGCCTTTATAACTATAAATAAACACATCAGAGAACACAACTGAAAGCAAAAAACTAAGTAAAATTGTATACAAAAGAAGTGATGGAAAGTAAAAGGGGTCGGAAATACAAGCCCAACAGGAAAATACAAGTACAACTGAAATCAAGTACAACTGAAGAAAAGTGAAGCAGCTACTAGGTCGTCCTCTGGGGTTCCTACCTAAAGGGTAGGTACAGATGTCCTCCTCAGCACTCACGTATGTCCGTCTCATCCATGTACCGTCACACCAAGTGGTCCACCTCTGGGTACCATCCAGTCCTGCTACTCTCTGCCTCAGTCAGCGGTGTTTGTGGTCTGTAAGCAAAATAAAGGGTTGCGGGCATAGCCCGTGTAGGGGTGAGTATAACGATACTCAGTAGAGACCCCGAGACCCTCAAGGTCTCACAAAATCCAACAAGGATAAACCAAAAAGTATGAAATCAACAGATACACATTACTTAGGTATATGCCCATACATATACCTAAGTTATCTAGTAACCCATCTCAATCATGAGGAAAACAAAAAATTCATTGACTCAGCTCAAACCAGAATTTTTATTAATCTGAACCTTTGGATGCTGGAGAAATCCTCCTCTATCCAGTACAGTGGGTCTGTTGTGTCACACAGAGGCGCTTCCCACTAACTTGGACTGTTGAGGTACTCCTCCCGTCGAGTACCGTGGATCTGATGCGCTCACACAGAGGTGATCTCCACTGTGGGTCTACTATTCTCACACAGAGGCGCTCCCCTGGTAGCCTGCTGAGGTACTCCACGTGTCGAGTACCATGGTTCTGTCATGCTCACACAGAGTCACTCCCCACCGTGGGTCTGTTGCGCTCACACCAAGGCGCTCCCCACTGGGATAGTCAAATCACTCCGAGTCGAATCGGTCACCAGTCATCAAGTCTCATCCAGCTACTAGGTTCCCACACAAATGTCTGCTCGTCTCTGGAAGATCTTCTCCACAAGCTACTGGTCGATAATCCAACTTCCACTAAGTCCCATGTAGAAGTATCTCAAAGTTCCTCCATGGCATAGGGGTCTCAACGCAATAGACGGCGCGTCAATCGGACACCCAGTCTGTTAGTTATTAGCCTTTTAGTCCCGGGTGACCGGTTGGATTCGTGTACGATCCAACCTAACCGTATCTAAACTATACCCCAAACTTCAGTGGGGTATTCTCAAAGTGACGGCTTCACTCAAATAATATCGGTGTCACTGACGGTTCGTCAAACGGACGTCTGATGCTAAACATATGGCCAAAAGAAAGTACAAGGGTCGGTAGTGGGCTCGGGTCCGGTCTGACCCGGTCGGACCGACTCGGCCCAAACCAGTCTGGGCCGAACCGGTCTGGGTAGTCCCAGTTAGACTCGCTAGGTCTGACCCGGCCCGTTGGGCGGGTCAGCCCGTGGGTAGCGCAGCCCTCATCATTGATGCCTTCGTCGTCGTTGCCTCATCGCCTTGCCGTAGAGACATCACAAAAAATCGGCAGAGGGAGTCGGGCCATGTTAGTTTGGCATCCACCCTCTGCGTTTAGAGGTGATAGAAATTGGTTCATAAGTATGAAGCACAAAAATTCCTCATTCTTCATTTTTGAGAGAAAGGAGGAACATAGGTAATGATCATACTGAGTCAAAAGTAAACCCCTACCTTGCTCTTAGTTGGTGGACGTTGGCACAAAAAGGCGGATTTCGTTCGTTGATGGAGTTGTGGAAGAAGACGTAGAGGATTGTCATTCATCGCCTCCACCAATCACTTCCAAACCCAAGTTGCGTTGGCTCATTGACGATGCTCCACGTTGGTAGGTGTCCAAGGAAGAAGTCAAAGAAGGTCGGCGTTCTTTGTTCTTCATTTGAGAAGGTGTAATTATCCAAGTGTTGGGTGTCCCGTCACTTTGCCAGCGTTTCGTCGCTTGGTGAAGCCGTCCCAAATCCTCCTCCCCAGCTCACAATATATAGGATAGGGGGAGAGGTATGTAACCATCACGGAATTTATGAAGGTTTATTTATTAGGAACCTTCCTAAATTCTAACGATGTGTTTACTTAATTTAAAAAGGGGGTTCAAGCGAATTAAATATCATTGGCGCAATTTAAAAGGTGCATTTGCTTAATTATTGGGAGGATTCCAAGAGGCTTCCCCAATATAGCTTGCATCAAAAAAATAAATGATATGATTTAATTTTATGTTGACACATAAAATTAATTGATAGAATTTAATTTTTTTTGACACATAAAATTAAATTGAAAGCATTTAATTTTACGTTGACACATGATATTAATTGAGAGAGTTGAGAGGTTTTGAACTCGGGTGGTCCCCACGTCGTAATCTCTTGCGGGAGGTTATGTTCGGGCATGCCCCACCACCATAACCTCTCATGGGAGGTTAGGGTGTGGCGGTCTGACCTCCAACTCCCAAGTGGAGGTTTTAACCATCAATCACTCACATGGCAGCTTAAAATAAAATAAAGTGTTGTACACTTTATTTTATTATTTTTTAATAAAAATCCAAAAACTAAATTTTATTCTCAACCAACTGCCATAGAGTTGAAAGTCTTATTAAGAGAATAATGGCACTGTGAGTTCAATGGTTCCCTAAGATTTCAATTTCGAGCACCGCTTCAAAAGTTACAAAACTTCGCTCGCGCGTTTACTAAACATACCCGAAAATAAATGTTCATAAAATTATTATCAGACACCCTGGACTCGTTCCGGTCGAGGTTAGCCTCTTCCTAGGTGAAACATGCTCCAAAGAACCCAACGGTACTCTCGTATTTTTAACCAGAGTTACCGTTTAGAAGTTATGAATTTTACAATAAAATAATTGTCACTTAATTAATTTATTTGCGGCCAAAAAATAACTTTCTCTGGTGGCTCGCACCGTCCAAAGTTAGTATCTTCTTAAAGAAAGAATACACTCACGAGTTCATCAGTGGTCTCGGATTTTTAATCTGAGTTACCATTTGTGAGTTATAATCATTTGAAAAATAAAATAATTTATTTAATTATTTTATTTACAATTATGCCATTTTTGGGTTTTCTCACAGGAGGCCCGCGCCGACTAATCTTAAGTCACACCAAGGGTAAACCCGAAATCCTGATCGCAACGGTGCCCTCGGATTTCTGATCTTAGTTACCAGTTAAGAGTTATTCTAATTTTTCAAGAAAACTGCTTACGCGTGTTAACTTAAGCTTAATGAAAACTTCGACGGATCATTGCGGGCACTCCGAGCCTCAGAATCACGTGTCATTAGATTTTGCAGACCCGTAAAATTACAATTTAAAAAAAATTACATTCAAATTCTGGGTCTTTACATTCTCCCCGCCTCAGGGCTCTACGACCCTGTAACCCACAAGTCACAACTAAGTGAACAAGTGGGGGTACTGAGCATGCATCTGAGCCTCCCGATACCATGTGATCTCTTGGAGGTTTCCGTGTTGCCATAAAATGGGTACTAGAGGTATCGACCATCCATGAAGGACCCTCTCATGTCGATCCTCAATCTCCACTGGAACCTCCGTGAAATTCATCCCGTCATCGATTACAGTTCTCCATGGTCAATGATGTGGGAAGGGTCGTGCACGTATCTCCTAAGCTGAGATACGTGGAAGATGCCATGCACCCGGTGCAATTGAGGTGGAAGACCCAGGTGGTATGCCACCTATCTTACTCTACTGAGGACCTGGAAAGGTCTGATGAATCTCAGAGATAACTTGCCACCTGGGCCAAATCTCCGTAGACCTCATCGAGGTGAGACTAGTAGAAAGACATGGTCACCATCCTCGAACTCTAGAGGTCTCTGTCTCCTATCAGCATACAACTTCTGTCTTCTCTGTTCAGTATTCATCTGCTCCTGATGATCTGCACCTTCTCTGTGGTAGCTCGTACGATCTCTGGTCCCACTAGTGCTGACTCCCCTGGGTCTGTCCAGCATAGTGGTGATCTACAAGGTTGGCCATACAAGGCCTAAAAAGGTGTTATCTCGATGGTGGAGTGATATATGTTGTTATACGTAAACTCCACCAAAGGCAATTGATCCTCCTAGCTACGATCGAAGTCGAGGAAACAGGCACGTAGCATGTCCTCGAGGGTCTGAATGGTCCGCTCAGTCTGACCATCTGTCTGAGGATGGAAGGTGGTGCTCAAGTGATGTTGTGCCCCAAAAGCCTCATGAAACCCCTTACATAGTCGAGAAGTAAATCGTGCATCACGGTCGGAGACAATAGAAGAGGGTACTTTATGTAAACGCACAATCTCTTGCACATAGAGGCGTCCCAAGCTCTCTATTAAACCCTGCTCTCTGGTCAGTAGGAAGTGGACCGACTTGGTGAGTCGGTCGACGATCACCCAAATCGAGTTGTGACCCCTGGATGTACATGGAAGGACCATCAAGAAGTCCATGTATATCCCATACCACTTCCACTCTAGGACCTATAAAGGTTGTACCAGGCCTACTGGAATTTGATGCTCCACCTTCACTTGCTAACAAGTGAGACATCGAGAGACAAACTATGCTACTGCCTTCTTTATACCTGGCCACCAGTGTTGTCACTGAAGGTCCTGGTACATCTTTGCCACTCTTGGGTGTACCGCTAGAGGGGATGTGTGGAACTCCCTCAACACTTCCTCCTGAAGTCCTACTGGTACCAAGTTACGTCCTCTAAAGAGGATGACGTGCTCCCCACCTTCAGAAAATCCATCAGGTGCATGCCCTGTGGATATCTGAGCACGTCACGTCTCACAATCATCGTCTCCACATTATGCCTCCCTGGCTCGCTGAAGAAGTGGAGGAGTGACTATAAGAGACTGTAGAAAGGATGCTCCATCTCTATCCACAAAGGATATCTGTAAAGCAGCCACCTGCTCTATCGCCTCACCTAGTAGCAGTATATCAGATCTCCTGCTCAGTTCATCTGCTACAACGTTCCCCTTTCCAGAAGTATAGACTATCTCGAAATCATAGTCCTTGAGGAACTCAAGCCAATTTAATTGTCTTAGGTTCAGGTCCTTCTAAGAGAATATATACCTAAGACTCTTGTGATCGGAATACACGGTAAAACACTCTCCCATCAGATAGTGTCACCACATCTTCAAGGCAAAGACCACTGCTGCTAACTCCAGGTCATGGGTAGTGTATTTCTGCTCATGAGGTCTCAACTACTGAGAACTATACGTGATCACTACTCTCTTCTGCATCATTACACACTCGAGTCTGGTCCCTGATGCATCACAGTAAACTACATACCCTACACCTTCCTCTGGAATCCTCAAGATGGGGGCACTAGTCAACCTCTGCCTCAGCTCCTGAAAGCTCTGTTGGCATCTCTTCGACCACACGAAGGGTTTCCCCTTCTTTTTCAAGGCTGATAATTGTGATGAAACTCTGGAGAAGTCTGGAATGAACCTCTGGTAGTATCCAGCCAAAGCAGACATCCCTCCCCCTTTGGGCAGTAATCCTAGAAACATATTTTGAAAAGATGTCCCCATGTTCTGTCACCCCTGTTTGGAACTGAAAAGTCAAAACTTTTGTTGCCACGAGGGTAAGGTTGGCCAACTCAAGAGTGATCGACTGAACCCTCCTATGCATGAGTTTAACTTGTGATGCATGGGTTTCCTCTTCACTGACCAAGGAAAACACCTAGCTAATGTTGTAGATAAACCACGACCTCTTTGCCTAATACAGTCAATTTGAGTGTGAACTTTGGATGTCAAGTCCAAACCCAAACTAACGTCGTAAGGCCTCGACGCTTCCACCAAGAGGTTCAAACCAAAAATCTTTCCTAAAGGGTCAGATCACACTGTCAATATAAGTGTTATTATCGAGTCTCCACCCAAAGGTATCTCCAAACATGAGGGTCAAGTCAACGGTTTAATCGGAAACTCTAGGTCTTGGACAAGATTTGTGGAAGGAAGGAATGATTGGTACCTATGTCTACTGTTATGGAAGCTAGTAGTAGACACAGACCGTACCTCGAATCATTCCTAGAGCCTTTGGCTCGCACTCCTTGATCGCATGCAGCTACTCTCTTCTCCTGTCCTCAAGCTCCCTGAGCCTGGCGGGTTCCATATAAGGGGGTGGTTGTAACATGTCAAAATGTACACCACTTCATGCTGTTCTCCTAGATCTCCTTCTACGTATGTTGCCCTACAGATTCATTTTTCCTTAACACTTCCTCTTCCTAAAACATTTTTACACGCTCAAGTCTCTGAGACTGGCGCTGATTTCCTGCTTTTCCACTACTAACATTCACTGGATGAATCCACTCAGCCAAATAAAATTCAACCACAAAGGTTCTATCTAGCATAATAACATAAGTAGGAATGCGTAGAAGAATTGCGCCGGCTTAGATGTCCTTTAAGCACACCTCGCTCGGAATTTAGAGCCCTGAAGCACTGATTGTACTGTATTCATAGAGTACCGGGAAAGATCGGTATGCCTCGATGAATACTCAGCTACTGACACGCCATCCTGTCAAAGCTGTAGAAGTTCTAGGGAACTCTCAGCCACCTCCTCAAGCCAGTCCTCAGCCGCCTATGAGTCGAGCTTGCCTCGGAACTTGAGGGGTATCTGATGCTGAAACACGTGTAAGGCACTAAGCCTACAAGTGTCCTCTACCGATATTGTCGGTTGAAACTACTGACCAACAAGCAGTGATATAGCTGACACACTACCCGGAGGTACTATCTCGGGTAATGGTCCACATACTGATCCCTCATCACTAAGAAGACCATCCTCATGGTCACTCATTGAAAAATACTAGTAGATAAGATCACTATCTTCTATACTAGTGTCACAACTAGGCGAAAAACTCTAGAAATCACCTCCAACCAGTCCTCTGCTACCTGGGAATCTTTCTCGCCTCGTAACCTGAGAGGCCTCTACCACTGGAACTCGTGAAATATGCTCAGTCAGTGTGCATTTTCCTCTAGTGTGGCTGGTGGAATCTGCTGCTCAATGGGTGGTGGTGCTGCTGGTACACCACCAGAAGGTGCTAACATAGCAAGAGGTCCCTTCACCGGAGCCTCGTCGCTCGGTGGTCGTCACCGTGTACTCTCTCAGAACTCTAACTGGTTGTCTACATGGATTAATCCTAAACAGATGCGACATCGTCAAAAGTTATACCTAGTGATCTGACCTGGTTGAGCAGACTTAAAGAAAACTTTTGAAAACACACATGCAATCAGTCTTTTCATGCACCGAGTCGGAGATCAGTAGTCAGGGTCCTAGTGTATGCGTATGTCGGTCGTCGCACCAACATTGGACTCCCTGAACTGAGAACCACACTCAATACCCTTAAAACTATTTCTTCACAGAAAAGAAAGATCAGAGTCCTAAGTTCGGCGGTAGAACCATCTCCTTTGATACCAATTTGTCACGACTCATCCCCTCAGGCCCATATCATAACTACCCCAAGACTGTATTCCATAGGCCAGGGGTTGGCGACTATTACCAAAGGTGTAAATTCCTAAACTAGGAAGCCATTTCCTTTATAACTGTAAAAAAACACATCAGAGAATACAACTGGAAGCAAAACATTAAGTAAAATTGTATAAAAAGAAGTGATGAAACGTAAAATGGGCCGGAAATACAAGCCCAACAGGAAAATACAAGTACAACTAAAAGCAAGTACAATTGAAGAAAAGTGAAGAATCTATGGGGTCGTCCTCCAGGGTTCCTACCTAAAGGGTAGGTACATATGTCCTCCTCAGCACTCACGTCCATCCGTCTCCTCCATGTACCATCACACCGAGTGGTCCACCTCCGGGTACCATCCAGTCTTGCCACTCTATGCCTCAGTCAGCACAGTCCATCATCTGCAACCAACACAATGAGTTGCGGGCATATCCCGTGCAAGGGTGAGTATAACGATACTCAGTAGGGACCCCGAGACCCTCAAGGTCTCACAAAATCCAATAAGGATAAACCAAAAATTATGCAATCAATGGATAACCATTACTTAGGTATATGCCCATACATATATCTAAGTTATCTAGTAACTCATCTCAATCATGAGGAAAACAAAAAAGTCATTGACTCAACTCAAACCAAGATTTTATTAATTTGAACCTTCAGATACTAGAGAACTCCTCCTCTATCAAGTACAGTGGGCCTGCCACATCACACAGAGGCACTTCCCACTAACTTGGATTGCTGAGGTACTCCTCCTGTCGAGTACCGTGGATCTGCTGCACACACATAGAGGCGCTCTCCACCGTGGGTCTACTGCGCTCACACAGAGGCACTCCCTTGGTATCCTGCTGAGGTACTCCACGTGTCGAGTACTGTGGGTCTTCCACACTCACACAGAGGCGCTCCCCATCGTGTATTTTTTGCGCTCACACAGAGGCGCTCCCCACTAGGCTAGTCGAATCACTCTGAGTCGAATCGGTAAGCAGTCGTCAAGTCTCAGCCATCTGCTAGGTACCCACAACCTGCTCATCTCTGGAAGATCTGCTCCAAAAGCTACTGGTATATACTCCAAATACTACAAAGTCCCACATAAAAGTATCTCAAAGGTCTTCCATGTCATAGGGGTCTAAACACAACAGATGGCGCGTCAATCGGACACCCGGTCTGTTAGTTATTAGCCTTTTAGTCCTGGGGGCCCTATTGGATTCGTGTACGATCCAACCTGACCGTATCTCAACTATACCCTGAACTCTAGTGGGATATTCTAAAAGTGACGGCTTCGCTCCAAGAATACCAGCGCCGCTAACGGTTTTTCAAATGGACGTCCGATGCTAAATATATGGCCAAAAGAAAGTACAGGGGTCGGTAGTGGGCCCGGGTCCGGTCCGACCCGGTCTGGGTCGACCCGATCAAACTCGCTGGGTCTGACCTGGCTTATTGGGTGGGTCAACCCACGGGTATTCTATCCTTCTTCATTGTCGCCTTCGTTGTCGTCGCCTCATCACCTTGCCATAGAGACATCACAAAAGATCAGTGGAGGGAGTCGGGCCATGTTAGTTTGGCCCGCACCCTCCGCGTTTAGAGGTGATAGCAATTGGTTCGTAAGTATGAAGCACAACAATTCCTCATTCTTCGTTTTTTAGATAAAGGTGTAACATAGGTAAAGATCATACTTAGTCAAAATTAAACCCCTACCTTGCTCATAGTTGGTTGACGTTGGAGCAAAAAGGCGGACGTCGTTCGTTGATGGAGTCGTAGAAGAAGACGTAGTGGATCGTCGTTCGTCGCGTCCACCAAGCACTTCCAAACCCGAGTTGCGTCAGCTTGTCGACGACGCTCCACGTCGGTATGTGTCTAAGGAAGAGTTCGAATAAGGTTGGCATTCTTCGTTCTTTGTTTGAGAAGGTGTGATCCTCCAAGTGTTGGGCATCGCGTCACTTTGCCAGCTTTTCGTCGCTTGGTGAAGCCATCCCAAATCCTCCTCCCAAGATCACTATATATAAAAGAGGGGGAGAGGTATGTAACCATCGTGGAATTTATGATGGTTCATTTATTAGGAACCTTACTAAATTCCAATGATGCATTTACTTAATTTAAAAAGGGGGGTCAAGTGAATTAAATAGAATTGGCGCAATTTAAAATGTATGTTGGCTTAATTATTGGGAGAATTCCAAGAGGCTTCCCCGACATAGCCTGCATTAAAAAAATAAATGATAGGATTTAATTTTATGTTGACACATAAAATTAATTGATAGCATTTAATTTTTGTTGACACATAAAATTAAATTGAAATCATTTCATTTTACGTTGACACGTGAAATTAATTGAGAGAGTTGAGAGGTTTTGGTCTCGGGTGGTCCCCACATCGTAACCTCTCGCGGGAGGTTATGTTCGGGTGGGACCCACCACCATAACCTCTCATGGGAGGTTAGGGTGTGGCGGTCCAACCTCCAACTCCCAAGTTGAGGTTTTAACCATCAATCACTCACATGGAAGCTTAAATTAAAATAAAGTGGTGTACACTTTATTTTATTATTTTTTATTAAAAAGGCAAAAACTAACTTTTATTCTCGACCAACTGTCGTCGAGATGAAAGTCTTCTTAAGTGAATACTAGCGATGCTAGTTCAACAGTGCCCTCGGATTTCAATTCCGAGCACCGCTTCAAAAGCTACAAAACACCGCTCTCGCGTTTACTGAACATACCCGAAAAAAAAGTTCAGAAAATTATTATCAGACACCCTCGACTCACACCGGTTGAGGTTAGGCTCTTCCTAGGTGAAACATGCCCCAATGAACCCAATGTTACTCTCATATTTTCAATCTGGGTTACCTTTTAGAAGTTATGAATTTTACAATAAAATAATTGTCACTTAATTATTTTATTTGCGGCCAAAAACTAACTTTCTCTAGTGGACCGCACCGGCCAAAGTTAGTATCTTCTTAAAGAAATCATACACTCACGAGTTCAGCGGTGGTCTCGGATTTTTAATCCAAGTTGCCATTTTTGAGTTATAAGAATTTAAAAAATAAAATAATTTATTTAATTATTTTATTTACAATTATTCCATTTTTGAGTTTTCCCATAGGAGGCCCGCGCCGACTAATCTTAAGTCGCGCCCAGGGTAAACCCGCCATCCTGAGCGCAACGGTGCCCTCGGATTTCTGATCCAAGTTACTATTTAAAATTTATTCTAATATTTCAGGAAAACTACTTATGCACATTAACTTAATCTTAACAAAAACTTCGACGAATCATTGTGGGCACTCCGAACCTTGGAATCGCACGCTGTCAGATTTTGCAGACCCGTAAAATTCCCATTTAAAAAAAATAAAATTAAATTGAAATTCCGGGTCTTTACATTGTAAAAGTTAAGTGTATGGTAAATATTTTGAATAATTTGTTGACAAACTTAACCACATAAATAAATCCATTTTAAAATTTGTATGGACAACTTACGACTAAGAGGAAAACTTCTAGATTTGGAAGTAAAACCACCATTAGATCAACCTATCAGTAAAATTACATTGTTCCCTCATTTATTTACCATGTGTTAGTGTGGAGGACACTAGAGGAATAATTGTACTCTAAATAAAATCCAATATTTTAAAAGAACTTGGGAATTTATTTTTACAGATCTTGTTGCTTATGTATAATGCCCCATGGTCTTACTATATATTACCCTTAAATAAATATTATTTTAAAATAATTTTTCAAGCACTTTAACTAATTAAAATTTTAAAAACCCTTGATATATTTTTAATATTAAATATGACCATTTAAATCATAGTTTTTTAATTATCTAGTATAAATTGATGTAACCATATCACAAAATCAATAAAAAAAATTATGAAGAAATGACATCCAGAAGTGGAAGTCTTCCTTATTAATCTCATTTGTTCAATATTGGAATTGAGGTATATTCTCAAGTGGTTTTCCTTTACTAAGCCCAAGATAAACTCAAGAAATTATAGTTTGAGAAAAACTGTATACAGGTGCAGTTAAAGCTCGTGGAGATTGCCACAAGATCCATACAAGCTCAACCACCACCTAAAAATGTATCTAGGGTTTATCTAATGCTTAGAAAATATGTAGAGATTATTAGGGTATATTTATGTAAAAATTATTATTATATAAAATTTTAATGAAATATTTATACATATTATGAATTTTTATACTTTTTGAAAAAGTTGTTTTTGTTAAATTTAATTTTTTCTTAAAAATTTATTTTCATAAATTGGAATTTTATTTCAAGTAATAGTGTTTTTTTCATTCAATAATAAAAATATATATAAATACTAAATTAATTTTTAATTTATAAGAAAAATAATTATTATTATACAAAAAGTCATTTTCCTATAAAATAATTTTTCTCTATATTTTATGTTTTAAAATAAAAATAAAACTTATAAATTTTAGAATATTAATTTGAAAAAATTAAATTCATTTATATATTTATCATGGAAATATTATCTTAATATGAATTTTTTATATTTTCTAGAAACATTGATTTTTAGGTGAATAGTGCAAAATACCCTTTTTAAAAATAACATCACTTTTATAATATTATTAGTATATAAGTATGAATTATAAATTTATCAAACATTTTTATAAGACCATATATGTATTTTATAATTTAATTTATAATTTTAAATATATTTTTTTAATTTATAAACCCATATTTGGCATTTTAGAGCTACAATTATATTTTAAAAAATAATAATACGTTATACATTTAGTGTTTTAAAATTAATTTTTATCACTTTTATAAATTAAATATTATTAAATGGATTTAAAAAATTTAATTATTAACTCTAAATTATATAACAACTTCCATTTTATTTTTGGGAGAAAATTATAAATTAGTGAAGTAAAAACTTGTTACCGTGTTGAAAACCAAAATAGTAAAAATGAGTAACCTAATATATAAAGGGAATAAAAAGTTAAAAACATGTTTTCGAATGATTTTTTTTATCAACCTTATATCTTCTCATATCAATTATTTCTCAATATTGAATTCATTTTCCTTTATAGTGACTTCCCATTATTGAAAATTTGTTGGTATTTAGAAAAATTTCATCCCTTTTCACTTATAAAAGGGATACTCCTCTCCTCACTTCCCCTCATGAAAAAACACGATAATTTTCTACCTAAAACTAACAAAAAATATCCTAAACACACCTATACACCTTAATTATATTATATTATTCTCAAAATACCATCCCTTAAAGGATTAACCCCCCCTCGAAAATGAGATAATCCAAGTATTAAGGTATAGATTTATAACCACTCCTCCTGCTTTCCTACTTCTTTATGTTCTTTTGTTATCACTAAAATTTATATTTAGTGTATTATAATGATAAAATCAGTAACATTATTATACTTTTATTTTATTATAATTATGGTACAAGAATTAACCACCCTCCCTTTTTTCATTAAGAAAAATGAAAACGTGAATCGTGCATTGTGTGGACTACCGCCTCCACAACGCAACATGTTTCATTTTCATTCACCACCTTAAAATGATGGTAATAATAGGGAATTTAATACATAATTATGATATTTATGATATAATTTATATTCTTAAATGATATACTATATTAACCTTTTACCCATTCTATGGAAAATGTAATTGTTATTCATGCATATGTGTGGACTATCGCCTCCGTAGAACGATTGATTTTTATTTTTCATTTCATCATTGACTTATATAGTTGGTAATGAGAATAGTTTTAAAGGATAAAAATTATTTTTATGATATGAATAAGGTTCTGGTAATACAAATTGAATAAATTATTAATTATATTAATGATGAACAATCATTATAAAAGTTATCATCTTAAACTACAAACTGGGAAAAAGAAGAAGTGATTAATTCATATTATATAATATTTTTATATCTATTAATTCCTCTTATAATTTATTTAAATTATTATATATATCACTAATAAACACTAAATGTAATAATTATTCTTCTCTTATAATTATATCATAGCTAAATAATTTCATAATCATCCATTAATCATGGTATGTTCATGTTTGGGTTGGCTTGACCACTTAATTAAACAACGATACAAAATTATATCATGAATGAAAATAAAAACATAATTAATGGTATAATATTATATAAATATTTAAATAATGATTTTTATTTGTTTTAAAATAGATATATCAATATTTAACTCAATAATTAAGAAAACACCTTTAATTGGTTAAGAAAATCATCGTAGTGTGCTTATTATCAATGTCATGTTTAAGGATAAAGAATGAAACACTAAAAAAAAGAAGTTGAAACAACATAAATTGTTATAGTTCATAAATTATAGTACCCTTAATGAAATTTTAATTATGATCTTTGGGATAAAAATAAATACTAAGTCTCTCCTATGAAACTAGTACAAATATAAAATACTATAAACACCCAGTGTGGGAAAATAGGTAAAAACTAACTAATATACATGTAGATGATGATTATAAATGAAAATTATTCATATTTCTAGTTTTTAATATAGTTATTAAATTATTTATTAAAATATTTATGTTTGTTATATATGAGGTTAAATCACTTCTATGGAAATTAAGAGTAAAGGTAAGGGTTTCTTTTTCTCAAATTTGAATCCCTTGTGACATGTTTCTGTTATATGCCATATTTACTTTTAAATGGTGTAAATACTACCCCATTTTTATTTTATATCATGATACTATTATATTTCATGATAATAAATTTAATATTTAAATTTATTCCTATCATGGTATTTTGAGTTATAAGTTACAAAGTTTGTAAGGGTTTTGAGTTTAAAATTTAATTTATTAAGGCGTATTTCTTATTATGATCCATGATATATTTGATATGATGTAATTAATTCATAATGAATTTATTTTACCATATTCATGTAATATATGGATTTTGAATAGAAGTATCATTTTATTTCTTTAAATTTCTTTTGATTCAGATGATACCGTGGTCATAAGGTTCTTTGTTAGACCAACTCCCATCATTGAGTTAAAATGCTTCTATAAATTCTTTATTCCAAGATTTATTTCTTCCTCTCCACATTTATTTTCAAACCTTTATTTATTTTTCAAGGATCTATTATTAAATATTATTTTTTAAAATTAAAATATTATAAATATTTTTCTTTTTACCTTTTTGAAACTATTGTGTATTTTTCAAGGATCCTTTATGAAAGATTCATTTAAAATTAAAAGCTTTAACAGTTTTTTCACATCACGTTTTTTTGAACTTTATATATTTTTTATGGATCCATTATTGAAGATTAATTTTAGATATAAATATTTAAAAAAAATGAATTCCCCTTTTTGAACATTTTATGTCTCTTTTAAGGATTCATTATTGAGGTTTATTTCCAAATAAGTATTTTGAAAATTTCATATTTTTAATTTATCAAAAGTAACTCTTTATAAAATTAATTTTAAAAATGATATATAACTTCTCATTTTATAAAAATGTTAGAAAAAATTTATAAAAACACTTTTATGGATTTATTTTTGTCGTTATATCTAAAGAGATTATTTCCATGGAAGTTATTTTTCATAAACCACCCTTTAAAAGTCCTTATAAAATAATCTTTTGTGGATTTCCCTTGATTTTTTTGTTCCTTGGACCTATTTTAAATAAAAATTTATTAAATTTAGATGGATTTATGGGATTGAATTTTTTGGGTATCAAACACTTATATTTTTAGTTCAATCTTTGTGATACCATATGGAAATTTTGTTGAATCTATTTTTCTTTCCATGGGTTCTTTATGATGTGTTTAATGACTTTTTTTTCAAGTGTAACCATATGTATGAATGATTAATAGGTAGAGAAATATATATATATCTTCAATAAATTGGTAATGTTTATACCTCTTGAGCTCAAAAGGGTTCATGGAAGTATTTATCCCAATCCAAAGGGTGCACAAGAGAATTTATCACAAGCCAAAGGGTGCACTGGAGGATTTATCCCAAAACAATGGGTACATGAAATGATTTATCCCAATACAAAAGGGTTTATGGGAGGATTTATCCCAAGATAAAGGCTACATAAGAGGATTTATCCCAATACAAAGTCTATACAAAAGGATTTATCCCAAGCCAAAGGGGTACACAGGAGGTTTTATATGGGAGGATTATCTCATGCCCAAGAAGGTACATGTGTGGTTGGACCAAGCCTATTATGTGCTGAATTTTTTAATTGGTAGCCTTTAAATATGGTTTATATTCTTATGTATATAGTATAATCTTATTTCATAGTATTATTCCTTTCATTATGATCCATGACTCATATTTAATTTCACATGATTCTAGACACTTGTTCTATGGTATATGTTTGTTAATTTGAGATTGAACATTCTTTTACTATTAATCATAGACAACTCTTATTATACCATATTCTTTTTAATAAAAAAATTCTCCCCTACCCATGTTTTCTCATATGCTTATGATTTAACCCTTGATGCAATGTCATTAAGTTTTTAATTACTGAGCATTTGAGCTCACCCATTTCTTATGTTTTCCTTTACTTGGGTTATAAAGATAAGTATAAATTATGGAAAGTCTAGAAATAAGTATAGAGAAGTTTGAATATGGAGAAATTATTATAGATTAATATGTTTATGTATCTAATCTTCAAGACAACAAAACTTTCAGTCTTTGGGTTGTGCGACTACTTGTGAGATGTATTATGAAATAATAAGAATAATATATTATTTATGTCATATATATATTGTCCATTTTATTTAGTATTAGATCCTAGTTTATCTATTTTTTAGATATTTTTTTAGTTACCTTTGGTATTAAGGTTATAGAACCTTAGTGAAAAACCTAGAGATGAGTCTAAGTAAGGGATGATACCCCGATATATTAGTAAATTCTTGAGTAGATGGTTTTTACCAGCAATAAATCTATGTATGGATATTAAAATTTGATATAGGCTATGGCATATATGTACCAATGGGTAATAACCCTAAAAAGGGAATGTTGGGTATTAACTCAATCGCCACCTGGTTCATGACAAATAGGTCTTATTATACACCTTGTTTGACACACATAGGGGTTTTTCTTTGGTTTATCATATTCTCTTTTTGAATCACTATGAAATATTGATTTCATAGTTACTTTGAGGGATTAGTTTGAGAAGTATAACATAACCCAACTTAAAATAACATAGATTAAACCAAGAGGGTTATAGGATGAACTAAGTGTGATGTAAATTAAAAGAAATTAACATAGGTTGGAATAAAAGTGTCATTAGATAATATATCTTAAGATTGAGTATAGATATCTATACTTTTTATACATAGATTTTACATCTAAATATATTAATATTATTTATATAACATAATTATCCACATCATAATCATATATATATAGTATCTTTAGAAACTAGGAAACATAAACAGCTAGTTCATAAAGTTATGTATCATATGTCACTTAGATCATTATAAATATCAAACTTAATATACATATCATAATAAATATATTTTGAAATTACCTCATGAGTCATTTAATTTACATGGGTTGTAGTTAGATTAGAAGTATTATTTCCCAAACTACACTTACTTCTAAGGCTTAGTATAGTGATAGTGTGGGGTCAGTCCCATGGGGAGCTTGAGATGGCGGACAGGAATTAAGGCTTGAAACCCTATGTGTTTGAGTCCTCATGGGTTTATTGATTTTAGGAAAAAATAACTCTAAGGGAATTGGGGTTTGATATTAGAGAAATAGAAGGTATCAGGATCAATTTCAGGGTTTAGGTAAAAGGATAATCTCACTCCTAACTTGGTATGGTCCTAAGATTTAAGTTGTGAAGTAAGCAGAGGTCGCTAGTTGAACATGGTTAAACCAAATAGATCTATCTAAGAGGAATCTATTCCTTGGTCTGGAGATAGCTACAAACTAGATTCATTAATCCTAGATTTTAAGTTAGAAATTATCATAGGCTATTGATCATAACTTATTCTACTCTAATCGAGCTAGGGTCGTTCATTCAAACTTCCCAAGTTCAGGGTTACTTAAACGAATTAGATAAACATTTTTTGTTTAACCTGATGACTATCCTTAGGGTTAACAAGTTGAGAATTAAAGATTCATTAAATTCAGATACCCCTAATCTTGACCCTTTCACTATGTGGTTTAGACACTCATGGTGGAATTTATCGGGAAGAGGTAAAGAATTGAAAATATAATCAACATACCAATAACAATTTCAATAAAGTGATTAAATATCATGAATTAAATATTAAACAATTTAAAACTCAAATCAATTGCAACTTCAACAAAACACTTACTTGAAACATGAATAGGGAAGAACATGGAAAGGGTTTGTCATTGATAAGCGATTGAAATGGAGAATTCATGTAAATTGGATTGATAATGTAAAATAATTATGAACACTTTGAAAATTTAATCCAAGGTGCTTGAATAGATATAGAATAATGTTAGGAATCAATAAAATTTTTGTTTTATGGAGAATAAAGATGAAAGAATGAGTGAGAAATATGAGAAAAAGGATAAAAATTGAAGAAGTGCTAAGGGTCTGTAACATTCTATTTGTTTCATGAATGTTGTAGGTAAATAATTAGGATATTACATGATGCATAATGGGTCGTCACATTATGTAATTTGATCTAATATTTCCTCTGATAATTTTGAATCTTTCATGAATCTCAAGTGAATATCATCATGTATCTTCAAGATTTGGAAATTGACTCCTTTCATGATATGTAATAGGTCTTCATGAAGTGTATCTTCCTTTTGTATGGATCTTCAAAGCAGGAATTAAGATTTGAATATTACATGATGTATATTGGTAAATCATGTCGTGTAATATCTTCATGGATTTTAATTCTTTCATGACTTGTTTTAGGACTTTTCATATGCTATGAAAGATGGCTACACATAGTTTAAGTGGGTTTCACGACGTGTAATGATCATTTTTTGTCCTTTTATCTAGATTTTCCTTTCAAATTTTAGAAACCTATTTCTTGTAATAATTAACACATACCTGGTGCATTATTAAGTAAAACATGGATAATCTTTATTCAATTTATAGAAAAATGAATATATGATTTCATCTTATCAAATTCCCCAACACTTGAACAATTTATTGTCCTCAAGCAAAAATATCTCAATAGGGATTTCAAAAGGTAGGAAATTTTTAAAACAGGAAACATTCATTATTACCGAGAAAATAAAACTAAGTATAAATAGAAAAAAAATCAGTCTCAAAAATCATCCATGTATAGAAAATCATTCATGCATCATAATTCATTTATTTAAACAAATTATTAATATTTTAGTTACAATTTATTAAAGGTTCCTTAAATTCCATACCCATTTTCAATTTTCCTCACAATGAATTTTATCTCATCACTCATAGTGAAATGAAACTTGAGTTATTCTCATGCCTTGAATACATGTTCCTAACCATAGACTTGCATTGGTTCCATTATCTCTACTTCATAAAGAAAAATACAAAACCAATCACGAGGTATTTAGTAAATAGGTTCAATTGACTCTTAGGCTTAGGGAAGGTGGGTAAGTAGTGAAAATAATAATCTCAAAAGGGAGGATAATCCCTTAATTTTAATGCATTAATGTTTTGAATAATGTAATGAAATAAATCTTCCCATAGAAAATGAATTCCATGATCCCAGTAGCTTAAGTTAAATCCATGAATATATCAAGTGAGTGCGGAAAGTATCTTGTTCCTTTCCTTTTTCTTTTTCTTTTTTTATTTTATTTTTTAAAAGTAATGTCCAGCTCAGATTTCACATCCATCCCCTAACCACATATGATCCTTCAGGGGATTCATCGATCTAGAAATGGTTATTTTTTACCTTCCTAATACATGACCCAAAATATTTTTCTTTTTCTTTTTGTATTTATCAAAGGAATGGGATAGGCATAAAATACCAAAAATTACACATTGATCATAATAAAACAGTCGGCTAAGCACCACAATACACCTTCCCAGTGAAATCATCCCATGGTTGTTGGCTTAAAAACTTCTCCCACACTTGTTCAAAGTAAATTCATTCATAATAAAAATAGAATAGTAGGAAGGGATAATTAGCTTAGAATAGTTACATCCTACAAAGGTAATTCATAGAAATAATGGGCTAAATGAAGGAAATATTTAAGGTGGGTCTTGGGAAAAAGTAACTCAATAAAATATTGTCACAATAATATTAAAATTGTATTTGTTTATTCATAGCCTCAATAAGATCTCAATAAAATTTATAATATATTTACATGTCCCAGGTGTCACTCAAGAATTATGCTCAGAAAAGAATATGAAATAATATGATTAGAATCCTCTCAAGAATGGGAGTAAATATAAAAAACTTGAAATCACTAAGGGTATAAAATCAAGTAATAAGTAAACTAAAATAAATTAAAAAATAATAATTTGAATTAAATTACTAAACTCAACATTTATTCTAAAAATATAAACAGGATAAAAACATATAATTACACCAATTTATATATTAAATTTTTCTTTTATTTAAATGGGTGTAATGAGTTTCAAGTTTAAATCATGATTCCTAATGAAAAATAAATCCTAAATAAATGAGAATAATAAATAATACTATTATATCATAATTGAAACTCAATAAAGACTTCCCCATACTTAAGATGATACAATTTTCACACTATCCATGGAAGTATGATGGGAGGGGTATGATAGATAAATCTTATATTATTAAAATGGAAAGTTTTTAAAAGAGATTTTAAGGAATCATGAACTCCTTATAATGAATGGAATTCCATGGGGAACCTTAGGTAGTCTTGATTTTTTTTGGGGGGGGGATATCTAAATACTTGGTTAGAAATAAAAATTCTTTATTGGATAAAACATTAGTCTATAGGGTTTGACATTTTATAAGTAGTAAAATAGGAAGGTTCACAAAGTGAATATCAATGAAAGACATTTTATATAAATGAAATATGTGTTTAAAATAAAGCTCAAAGTGAATCATTACTAAAAATAGAAGGATAAAAAAGATGTCTAAGATAAAATCATAAGTAAAAAATGAGGAAAACAAATTAAATGTGGGTTGCCTCTCATAAAGCGCTAACAATGACGTCTTCATCCAGATAGATGGACCAAATTATCAGTTGGTATTTTCCATCAGCTTAGATCTTCTTTGTCTTCTACATCTACTAATGGTAGTATCCTCTAGCTCCCATGGTCATTTGTAAGGATTGATCACTTCAATATCATACCAAGCATGAATCTGGTGTGGAATTAAATGTATCCTTGCTTGTGGTGGTGACTGATAAGCACAGATCTCAATTGATAGCTTGTGAAGATGGATCTCAACATCAATTAGGTGTTGATTCACTCATCAAACAAGGGTATATTGTGACGGAAAAGGTTCATCTATGACCATTGAATAAAAATATGATCTAGACATCGATATTTTAACAATGTAATGAATTGAAAAATAATCCATGTAAATAGAGAAAAAATAGTATCCAATATATATCAATTTCAATTATACAAGGATGAAATTGAATATAGATAGTATAAAAAATAAACACCCTGGAAGCATACAAAAAATAGGGAAGGGGACTGGGGTAGAATAATAGAAATCAATTTGATTGATCACATCATATACAATTCACTCCCAAATAGAGTGTGGTTGCAACTACCACGCCTACTCAATGGTTGTGATGGTAGAAAGGACTGGGTGATCAACTACTGATGGTGGTGATGTAGTGTTGGTAGTTATCATAGTGGTGAGTAGTGGGGAAGTATCGATCCGGAGTTTGTCCATGGGTCTAGTAGCTGGATAAATGAAAGTATCCTTAGTGGATGGGGTGGTTTCTGGTCTCTTGCCCCTCTAGGATTGCTCTGCCAGATACTACTTCTAGGAAGCATGTTCTATCAGCTCTGATGGTAGGTCAGTTGGGGCAGTGGTTGGGGTTGGGGTGGTAGATAACGAAGGGCTGAAAGAGGTTGGTGGTGGTTGAGAATCTTCCAGATGTGATGGTGGTGATAAAGGGGTAGTGATATGAGAGTACTCAAAAAAAGAGATATGAAGGTGTTAGGAGATCCATCACATATTCTCTAGGATGCATATGTTCATAGACTAAAGATTTGATGGATAATGTCATATGGGAGGAGGATTAGGGTAGGTGTTGGGGTCGGGTGTAGGACTGAAAATTGTAGGGTATGGGCCAGAGTTGGGGGTTTTAGGTGGATCAGGGTCTGCTACATGATCTCCTAGAGCCTCATCAATAGCCTCAACTAATTCTATCACCCACCAATAGGTTTCACCATCCATGGTAAATAGCTATATCATGTGCAGTAATAGGAATTCAATTGACTCCATAAGACTGAGGGAGGTGAGTAGAAGGGTTGTTTCAAAAATTCCAAGATGACGGGCTAAATTGGTGATAAAAGATCCACCCATCAAAGTGAATTGAATATTATATGTATGAACTCTATAGAATAAGGTAAAATGAGAGGACATGTTGATGGTAGGGCCTCCCATTCTTGTAGTGAGGATGATTACGTTCATCTAGCTAATGCTACTATAATAATTTGTATGAGTGTACTAGGCATGCATAAATGCCCTATGTAGGAAATGGAGTAATAGACCTCGAAGTTTGGTGGACTTCGTAATCTTGGGATCATGCTCAGATTGATAATCCCTTGCAATCATTTTCTAGAACCACTTAGAATCTGAATTTTATGGATCATGCTACAAGGTGGGGAATACCTCGGATGTGGTGAACTCTTCAGTATAAATCCAAAGTCCTATGAAAAACTCCTAAAAAGTAAACTCATGATGTATTTAACCTAATATGAATTTAAGTATATCAATTTTAACCTCAAATCTAGATATAAACTCAAGAAAAATATCCTGATATGTCTCCTCATGCATATAAATGATGGAGGAGATATGCAGGTGGTCTAATAGTAGGAGCACCGCCTAGGTGATATACAAGCGAGCGAGGATGGAATATTGAATTTTTTTTGTCCTCATTGGATTTTCTTTTAGTTAGTTGAGTGCAATATGGTTCTTGGGGTTTGAAAAGTGTATAATGGGGTGTATATGTGGGTGTTCATCCTTATACGACCCACTGGAGGTGGAATGGGTGTCCCCTAGAGCATTGTTCTCATCAGGGACTAAAGAGGAAGTGGAGTAAGGAGATGTAGGGGGTACTATAGGTGTAGCACCTCATTGGTGATTCACTGGTGGAAGATCATGTCGCTCAAGTGTAGGATTGGAAAGAGGAGTGCGCACAGTATTTTTGCATCCCATTTTAGAGGTGGAGTCAGTTGTAGGGAGGTGAATATAAAGGAGTAAGGGAGAGGAAGGGGAGTATTGATCCATGAGCAGCAAAAGGGAGGTACGGAAGGGGAGGTGGGAAAGCGGAAAGAGAGGGGAGGGGTGGTAGTGAGTGAGAGATGGTGAGGGTGGGTCGAGTGTCATGAACCCTAGGTTCATGACTTAAATTGATTGGAAAATTACATAACATGTAATTGTATTACACAATTTTTTATTTTTTATTTTAATTATATATTTTATTTTAAAGTACATGTTATGAATTGTGAATACACAATGTGATTTTTTTATTTTTTCCTAGTTTAAAACCAGATCTTACTCTTGTTCTCCCGGCATTCCCTAAGCTATCCTAAAGCTTCTTCTACCTAATCTCTCCTAAGGTGAACTAACCTGGGTTTCCACCTAGTCAGCACTTCATTTAACATCGAGAGATTAAATCTTCAATGTTCAGATGAATTTCATCTGATGAAACACCTCTCATGGAAGGGTTCTTGATATATTTTTAACCTTTTACTATTTACCTTGAATTAAGTTCCACATTACTTATTAATTTCAATGGTCATATAAGGAAATACTTTTACGACCACAAAGAGTCCTGACCATCTAGATTTCAGCTACCTAGGGAACAGTTTTAATCTTGAGTTGAAAAATAAGACCTTATTTCTTGAGACAAAAATGCATCAAGCAATGTGTTGATCATGGAATTTATTTGTTTTTATTTATATATATTGGAATTTTTATAAGCATCATTTCTAATTTCTTCAAATTCATCCAAATGCATCATCCTATCTTACCTAGCTTTTTTAAAATCCAGATTGAGCTTTTTAATTTCCCAATATTAGCGATTCTCAAGTTTTATTGGAAAATGACATGTTTTTTCATATATCAATCAAAATGGTGTGGTACCAATGATTGTTTTGTATAAAATGTTGTATTCCCATAATTCATCATATAAATTTATACTCCAATCCATTCGACTTGTGTTTACGGTATTTTCCAGGATTTTTTTGATTTCTCTATTTGAAAATTCAACTTGCCCACTTTTTTGCAGTTGGTAGGGAGTTCCTATGTTATACTTGATTCTATACTTCTACAGTATCCCTTTAAGATATTTATTTTTAAAAGGTGTTTCCCGATCACTAATGATTAATCTAGAAAATCCAAATTGTGAAAACACGTTATTTTTCAATAAATTCATGACCACCTTTATTGTGTCATGAGTTATATCTTCATATTATACCCATTTTGAAATGTAGTCAATGCCAACTAGATTATAGGATTTTCCATGTGAATTTGGAAATAGTCCCATGAAATATATCCCCTGCACATTGAATATTTCAACTTCCATGATTGGGTTTGGTGGAATTTCATTCCTTTTTCCAATGGTACCAGTTCATTGGCACCAATCACAGCTTTCAAAATAATCCATTTCATCTTGGTAAAGTGTGGGGTAGAAAAGTCCACTTTGAAAAAAAAAATCTACTAAGGCATAATATAACGATATTGTAGGGTTGATCCCATGAGAATATTGAGTTTCCGGATATGATTTGAGGCTACGAACCCTATGTTTAGGTGTCCTCACAAGTTGATTGAGTTTGGGAAAACTAATGCTTAGGTGATTGGGGTTTGAGATAAGAGAGAGAAGGGATCGTGATTAATTTTATGGTTTAGGTAAAAGGATAATCTAAATCATAACTTTGTATGGTCTTAAGGTTTAGGCTATGAAGAAAGGAAAGGAAACTAGTTGACCATGGATAAACCCACTCGATCTATCTAAGAGGAAACTATTCCTTGTTCAGGATACAACTATAATCTAGATGCATTGAGCCAAGATTATAAGGCAGAAAGTATAATAGGCTACTGATCATAACCTATTTTACTCCAATTAGGCCAATGACATTTATAAATAAATTAAAACAGAGTTTACTTTGATAATATGTGTGTCTGAGGGTGAGAAACTTTTGAAAAATCCTTTATTAGTCACTGATAAAATTTGGAATGTCCTAGAAAGCTCCTTATGCATTTAACTATTGATGGATTGGGTAATACTTTGATCACTTTTATTTTAGAAAGATCCACTTCCAGGCCATCCTTGTAAATTTTGTGTCAAACACTGTTTTAAACCATAAAGTGGCATTTTTTCTAGTTTAAAACCAGGAACTTATCTTCACAGTGTTGCAGAACTAACTCAATATTCCTTAGATAGACCTAGAAAGATCTTCCATAAATTTAAAAGTCATCCATGAAAATTTATAACAATTCCTCTACCATATCATGGAATATATGTTTCATGCACCTTTGAAATCTCATAAGTGCATTACACATACCAAACAATATGCACCTGTAGGAGAAGGTACCAAATGAACATGTGAATGTTGTTTTAGAGTAATAATATGGGTTGACTACAATCTGATTGTATCCCAAATATCTATCCATGAAATAAAAGAATTAATTTCCTTCTATTCTTTCCAACATTTTATACATGAATGGAAAAGGGAAATGATATTTCTAGGTTTCCATAGTTAAGTTTCAATAGTTTATGCATACTCTCTATCCAGTGATGGTGTGATTTGAAATCAATTAATTTTTATCATTTTTTTGAACTATAAGACCACCTTTATTTGTTTTGACCTAAATCAAGCTCACCCACTCGCTATCAGAGATTAAAAAAAATATTCTAGCATCCATAATATTTAGTACTTCTTTCTTTACAATGTCCTTCATTGATGGGTTGAGTCACCTATGTGGTTGGAATTTAGGTTTTTCACTTTTTATAATAAAATATTATGAGTGCATAATACAATAATGATCTCTTCTATATCATCCACTCCCTATGAAATTGACTACTTATGCCTTTGAAAGACTTTAATAAATTTTTCCTCTTGTAACTATGACGGTTTTAATTTAATGGTAACTGGTAGTGCAATAGAATTTTCCAAAAAAGAATACTTGAGTGTGTTGGGGAGGGTTTTTGGTTCTAGTTTCAGTGGTTGAATAACTGATGGTATGAAAGGTGGGATGTTGTCCCTTGTAATAGGATCTATGTAGTTCACTTCCTAAAATTCGTATTCCTCATCCTCATCATGGGGAATTTAGTCACTCTCTTTTTCATTGTTTAAGTAGTCATATCTATCATCTGTGAGAAAGATAGCTTGGCGGTAAAACAAATAATCTATTTGTTTTCTTACTTTTCCAGGTCAAATATAACTTTTTCATCACCTACTCAAAAAATGATTCTTCCTTGATTAACATCAATCGGTGCTTTTCCAACAGTAAGGAATGGTCGGCCTAAGATGATTGGAATGTCTCCTTCCCCTTCCATACCCAAAATGAGGAATTCCACTGGAAAAATGAACTTCCTGACTTTAACTAATACATCCTCAAGAATTATTAAAGGATACTTTACTAATTGGTTGGATAATTGAAGTAATAATCTATTGGTTTTGAGTTCCTCAAGTCATAGTTTGTCGAATACACTCATATTCATGAGGTTGATGTTGGATCCTAAATCGTACAAGGCTCTTCCAAAGTTACATTTTCCTATTATGCATGGGATTGAGAAACTTCCAAGATCTCTCTTTTTTTTTGGATTCTTCTTCTAAAAAAATAGAATAGCACTCTTCATTTAGAGATATTACTCCTATTTCTTACATTTTTATTGTGATATAAAGAATATTCTTAAGAAATTTTTTATAGGTAGGCATTTTAGCAACTGTCTTAGTGAATGGAACGTTGATGTGAAATTTCTTGAACATCTCCAAAAATTTCTTGTATTTCCCTTAAATCCTTCCTTACTTCACTCTTTTTTGGAAAAGGTAGAGGTGTTTTATAATTTTGTGGAATGATGTATAAATATTATTTGGGTTGTTCTTGAATTAGATCTTTTGTAGATAGTGGTGATCTCAAGGTTTCTCTTAAGTATTTTCAGTTGTTTTTCATAATTTTCTTCTTTTATGATCATTGTATAAATTTTGGTTTCCTAAACTTTTTTTACTTCTCCTTATCAGATTTTTTGAAATTCCATCACTTTTACACTTCTCAAAACCATTTTCTTTGCCTCTTCCCTTGGGTATGTCTCAGTATTACCATGTAGGGTACCAATAAAACTACCTAAAAAGGTATTTTAGATCTAACCCATTTGATATTTTAGGTGATTAAGAGCCACCCTTTGATTCTAAATTTCAGTCTCTAGTGTGTTAATTCTCTAATATACATTTTTAACAAAGGTTAAAGTATATTTTACATATTTTTTGAAGAGGTATTTCAAGTTGTGAAGGTCTTGGTGGAGCTGATTGGAAATGTTTTTGTGATCTAGGAGGGAAGGTCTTTCATGTTTCATATTATGGTGGTTTAGGAATAGGATTCATTGGTGGATATACTAGTGGTCCTTGGTTCATAAATTATGTATGAAAACTTTTTTTTTGTAGTACCCTTGATTATTTTTTTGTTGTTGTTGTATAGGAATCTACTGATAATAGTACTGTTGTTGCTGAAATTGTTGATTTTGCTTATTGTAATTAATGTAATTATAATATTGCATTTCTTGTTCCTCAACACCTATTGTGCAGTCATGATATAGATTTGGTCCACTGTACATTTCACAATATTGAATTTTCATTACAGGAGTAAGAGGAGGAGGAGGTGCAATTGGTAGCTGAAATGATTCAAGCTTCTTGGTTAAGGCCTCAACTTGAGCAGTTAGTCGAGTATTTTCTTTCACTTGGTAAATGTCACGTCGGGGTGGTCCATGATCTCTTTTACATAGATTGGAATTTTTATAGACTTTATCCCAAATTTATCATCCTACCTTGTTTTTTTTAAACATTATCCCTTCATCAGCGGCGACATCAACTATTGTGCGAGCTAGTTGGAGGCCTTGATAAAATGTTTGGAGTTATATACACATATCAATTATAGGATGTGGGTGCTTATGAGGGAGTTACTTAAAATTATACCATACTATCCATGCTGACCCTCCATTAGTTTTAGTTAAATTCTAGATATCATTATGTAATTTCAAAGTGTGGATAGGTGGAAAGTACTTATCTAGGAATTTCTTGACTAGATCATCCTAAGAAGTGATGGACTCAGGTGCTTGACTATTGATCCAATCCATAGCTCATTATCACTGGGAAAAGGGAAATACTCTTAGACTTATGTCATTATAATATACTCCCTGGTTTCAAAATGTATCATAGACTTCCAAGAATTTTTAAATATTTTTATGGAGATCTTCACTTTGAAGTCTATAGAATTGTCCCATATTCTGGATCATATGAATGTGTCTGAGTTTGATCTCAAATGTGTGTTCCTGAATAGGAAGGCATACAATTATGGGTGCAAAACCATTGATTTATGGTAATCCATAATCCATGATGGTGCGTTCTTGATTCCCTATCTTCTATCCATGTATTACAGGTTGCATGCTTGGTTGGTTTGGACCTACAGGATTTCTACGGTCGGTCATTTTTTAACAGAGGTATGCAGATATGTACCTTTATATTTATGGTTAGAAGTTAAGTTGTTAGTGTGCATAAAGGTTCTTTTAATGAGTAAAATGTACTTGATTCATGCACTAATCCACAAGAAGAATGATATAGGGGATTCCGGAAGAAAAGGGAAAAGAAAATAAAATAAAAGAGAAAGGTGGAACGGGTGAGGTAATCCTAGGTTCTCTCCATAGGTTTTTGTGTGAAGCACCTCTAGACTCCCTGGAAATGGAGAAAAAAATTTATGCACCCACATTCATTATTTAATATGTGTGGACTACAGTTAGATTAAATTAGATTTATTATTTCTCAAACTACACTTGTTGCTTAGTTATAGTGTAGTGATTGTGTCGATTCAATCCCATGGAGTGCTTGAGCTGGCGGATTAGAGTTAAGGCTATGAACCATATGTGTAGGATTATTCATAGGTTTATAGAGTTTTTGAAAACTAATGATAAGGTAATTCAAGTTTGAGATCAGCGAGGGAGAAGGGATCGAGATCAATTTCAGGGTTTAGGTAAAAGGATGATCACACTCCTAACTTGGTATGGTCCTAAGGTTTGGGCTGCGAAGCAAGCAGAGGTCACTAATTAATCATGGTCAAACCAAATATATTTATCTAAGAAGTATATATTCCTTGGTATATATATATACAACCTAGATGTGTTAAACCTATATTTTAAGGCAAAAATTATCATAGGTTATAGATCATAACCTATTCTACTCCAATCAGGCCAATGTCATTCATTAAAACTTCCCAAGGTTAGGGTTACTTAAAAAAATTAGATAAATTTTTTTTGTTTAACCTGATTATTATCCTTAGGTTCAATAAGTTGGTAATTAAAGATTCATTAAATTATGACACCCCTACTCTCAACCCCTAACCAAGGTGGTTTAGTAACTCATGGTAGAATTGATCAAGAACAGGTAAAGAATTAAAAATATAATCAACATACCAATAAATATTGTGATCAAGTGGTTAAAGATCATGAATTCAATATTAAAAAATCTAAAATTCAAATAAATCACAACTTTAACCAAACACTTACTTGAAATAAGAATAGGGAAGAACATAGCAAGGGTTTGTTATTGATTGGTGATTGAAATGAAGAATGCATGTAGATTGGATTGATGATGTAAAAGAATGATGAATGCTTTAAAAATTTAATCCATGGAGTTTGAATAGATATAAAACAATGAAAGTAATTGATACAAGTTTGAGTTCGGGGATAAGGGATAATAAATAACAATAGTTAAATCAAAGAAAAGTGAGAGAAATTAAAGATGTCCTGAGAGTCTGTAACATTCTGTCTGATGTGTGCCTTTTGCATGTAAATAATTGGGATATTACACATCGTGTAATGGGTCTTCACATCGTGCAATTATTATCCAATATTTTCTTCAAAAAAAAATTACTCTTGCATGAATCTCTCACGAATATCATCATAGATCTTCAATATTTTAAAATTGACTCTTTTCACGATGTGTAATGGGTCTTCATGACATGTATCTTCCTTTGGTGTAGATCTTCAAACCGAGAATTGATATTCGAATGTTACATGACATGTATTGGTAAATCACATTATGTAATCTCTTTATGTCTAGTAATTATTTCACGACTTGCTTCATGACATGTCATATGATGTGAAAGATGGCTATATGTCGTGTAAGTGGGTTTCACGACATGTAATGATCATTTTTTTTCTTTTTCTACATCTTTTCCTTTAAAACCTTGGAAACCTATTTACTACAATAATTAACACATACCTAGATATTTATTGAGTAAAACATGTATAATACTTATTAAAATGATATAATAATGTATATATGATTTCATCTTATCACCATTGTTCATAACCTGGTGAAAGGAAACATAAGAAAAGGGTGATCCTAGATGCTCAGTAAGGGCAAACAAGGGAGATTTAAATGATCATATAATCATAAGGGTATTAGAACATGAGCTTAAAATTTTAAATCTAAAATCTACATATCATAGATCATAATGTTGAGTCATGTCATAAATCATTAAGTTTATAAGACATGAATAATAAAAGAATTGAAGAACATAATCCATGCGACCATAATATTGGTATAAGACAAGGAATTATGTCATACACATAATCATTGGAAATAATTTAAATAATAGTCAAAGATAATTTACAATCCTATACTATTGGATTTATTCCACTCCCTAAACCATCATAGCAATCAAGGTTTTATCCCAAAACTATCATAGTGGATAAAGTCTCTTACTATATTGGGTTTACTCCTCGTTTCAGTCTTGTTTATCACATGATATATCAATATTTACCCAATACATTGGAGGTAGATATAGTTACCACCCATAACATAATGAAAATCATACATATGTGTTCCATTTTATCATAAATCATTCATAATATGAGAACCCATGATAATAAATGAGTTTCATAAACATTTTATCATTGCATAACCTCTGAAAAAGAAATGGGTTTCATAAATTTTTCATTATTTAATCACATCATAACCCATGTAAAATAAATGTGTTTTATAAAAATCATGTCATAATTTTCATAAAACATATAGATAAATAATAATTATGGTATCCTTGGAACATATCCCCTGTTAATCATGAATTAAATCAATGTTTTTTGTCTTTGATGAATTGAAATACCATTAAAAGATCGTTAAAACATTCTTGAGAAAGGTGACCATTCCATTTTGAAATATTTTATTAAAAAATATATAAAAATATAAATAAAAAGATTTTATTTGAAAAGAACCATGTAAATTTTTAAATTAATATTCAAATAAAAAAATTAGTCAATGCGGTGGGAAAATTCGTTCTTGTCGTATAAGTTAAAAGCATTTCTTTCATACTTTTTTTAAAAAAAGTCACAAATTACCTCATTTAGTAAAAGGAAAAAGTATTCCTTTCAAACTATTTTTTAAAAAGTAAAATATGGGTAAAGATAAATTTAAAAAATAATAGTATAATTGTAAAAACCATCTTTAAAACATATTTATAAAACATAGATATGGAAGAAAATAGTTTTTCAACCGAATAGAGAGATGAATTGGATTTTCCTTAAAAACATGTTTCCAGTATCTTGAGTATATAAGATGAAAAAAATGCAAGTAAAACATGTATTATAAATAAATAATTATAGGATAAGAAAATTAATAATTTTCTTGAGTGGTATATCATAATATTTAATCATTTTAAACTTAATCATAAATAATCCTGATAAACAATGAGATTGTAACACAAAAACCCTTACCACAGGTCAGACTCCCTTCATATGTTTTCAAAACTCATATATAATAAATTTAAATTTATCATAATTATATACCAGAGTCATTTTAATATTTATAATATCATATATTATCCCTTTATAACATTTAAACATCTCATATTATCAATAATTCCGTATTAAAATCATCATTTTTGCGTGTTAAATACTTCATTTATCATGAGTATTTCAGTTTATTAGTTTTAGACCTTATACATATATCTTATTTCCATCATTAAATAAAATTAATAATGATAAAAATATCATATATATCCATTATATACATATTTAGGTCCATCCATAAAATTTGTAGATATAAAAATGAATTGCACCGTTCATGGAGACGATAGGTTGCATGTACGCATAAAGGCAGTTTTATTTTTTTAACAGATGGAACAAAAGAAAGAAAAATATTAATTAACCATTATATGATTATTATTATATCATTTATATCATATATATTCATAAAATTCATCCTCATTATCATCCAAGTAAAGTATAAATGAAAAATGAATCACATCGCTTCGTGGAGGTGGTAGTCCACACATACACACGAGTTATGTTATCATTTCCCAAAAGATTAGATTGTAAGAATGTTGAAATTATATTATAATTATAGAACTATAATTATTACATATATATATAATATATATATATATATTAAACCCATCCATAAAAGATAATGATGAAAAATTAATTTCATCGCTACGTAGATATGGTAAGCTATACATACACACGAGCGGTACGTTCACTTCTCATTTTATGGGAGAGGGTGTATAATGGTGTTTTCATAATTATAATAACATTTAAGAATATTTTTAATAATTATTTTATTATTTTATGATAAATACCATAGATTTATAGGAGTTAAAGAAGAGTAGAAAAGAAAGTGATCGATTATGGGGATTACCTTTTCATTGAAATGATTCCTTTAGATCTTCTCTAAAGGGATCTAGGGTTTGTCTTTTGGGGAGGCCAAAACCTATATAATGTGTCTACAGAAGTTTAAAATAGAAATTTACAACTTATTGTTGATATATAAGGCTCAATTTAGTGTAAATAATTGAGAGAGGGGTTACCTTTTATAATTGAAGTGAGGGGCACTTTTGGAATTTCTCAAAAGACTATATTATAATAAATTCATTCTCAAAACAAACACTCCAAATGGAAAAAGATACAAATATAATGTATGATAGGGTTATAATTAAATAAACCAATATAATTTAGAAAAGTTTTAGTGTCATTTTAAACCTTATCATTTTGATTAACCCTTAGTTAATCAATTTTAATTCTAAATATGGTAACAGCTTTTTTAATATTAAAGGTTATAATTTTTTAATTATAAGGTGAAAATTGGACCATAAATGGCCAATTAATTACATTTTAGACCATATAAAATCCACATTTTCTTATTTTAATATTCTTTAGATTTTTAAATAATTTAATAAATATTATTTTGATAAAATATCATTAATGTCAATTTTGATACTTTATTTAATTTGAATTAAAAGAAATAACAAAAAAATTGAATTATAATATAATATTTTAACATAGAAATTATATGTCATATTCATCTATAAAATTCATGTAACACTATAAATTACTCAAATTATAATAGTTTTAATTTTTTCAAAATGGTTTATTTTATATTTCCATTAATTGAATAAACACTTTTTGGCATTGTGTAGGCATTTAAGGTATTTAAATAATACATAAAAATTTAAAACAAATTACCATAATAAATATAATTTTATTATACACAAAATTAATATTAATATTAGTTAATAACTTGTTTTGTTTCATATGTAAACACATAAAGGATATTTAAAACTTAGAGAGTGACATTTTGTAACTTTCCTTGATTTAAATAATATATAAATACTTTTCATGGAAAAGTTTCTATTAAACTAATAAATTTATATCATAATATTATAATGGTAGGATTAACTTAATCCAATATGAATTTTGATGAAAAATTATGACCTTATCACAAATTTTTTAATATAGATTAACCCAATTTACCATTTCCCGGTGTGATAAATATTACCACTGTTACTATTCATATTGACCAAAAAACAGGGCCTATTTTACAAATGTAAAACTCCTAATTATAAATATTTAATTAATTTTATATAATTAAATTTCTATAAATTTTATAAATTAATTTTAAATTAAGTGTGAAAAATGCGAAAAAAATAGTTTTTTTGAAAAAAATGGATTTTTTAAAATAAAATTGTATTTATTCTAATCATCTTCCTATAAAAATATATTTTGAATGTTTAAAACATTTTATAGAGTAAATAATATATAAATTTCATTAAAATCATTCAATAGGATTTATTAATTTAATTTATTAATATAAAAATACATTGCATGCATAAAAATAATTTTTCAGAAAAAAACATCACTTTTATTTTCAAATAATTTTTTTTATTCTAATCATTTGATAACAAATTTATTTATTTTATAAATTTGTATAAAATATATTTAATATTTTTATTTATTACTATTAATACCCTACAATCTAATGGTGGGGTGATAATGGACATATAATATTTAAATAATATCATGTGATTCATCTAAACTCACTGTTGTGTGTAACGCAAGCTATCAAAGAAATCAAATTATTTAAAAATAAATATCTTATAAAAAACAAGTGGTGTTATATTCTACCCCATTAAAATGAATTTATCCCTTGAAATTTTTCACTCTAATACAAATAGATGAGGATACTTATGCCTTATAACATCCTCAGGTTCTCATATAGCTTCCTCAATTTAGTGGTTTCACCACAAAACTTTTACCAGGTGAGTAGTCTTGTTTTGTAGTAATTTCTCTATACAATCCAAAATATCTATAGATTTTATTCATAATAAATATATTTCTCTAGAGATATGACCACTGATTTTGGTACATATTAATGATTAGGTATGTACTTCCTTGAGATAGATACATGGAACATATCATAAACTTGAGAAATATTTGTTTAAAGAATCAATCGATAAGATACCATCCCAATGCGATTAATAATTTAAAAAGGAATGATATACCTAGGAATTGTCTTTTACTTCTTTCCAAATATAATCTCCCTCTTCCAAGGAGATATTCATAGGAATACCTTATCGCTAAATTCAAACTATAGATCTTTTTTACGATTATCAACATAACTTTTTTGTCGATTATGAGTTGGTCTTTCATGTTGTTAAATGGATCTAACGTTATCTAGAATTTCCTCATCTATATCAAGTCCTAATATCTTTATTTCTCCAACTTCATTACATCATTTTAGAGTTATGAATTTCTTATCATAGAAGGCTTTATAAGTATTCATTTCAATACTCGAGAGAAAACTATTTTTATAAGAAAATTCCACCAAAGGAAGGTGTTGATCCCAACCACCTTTGAAATCCATAGAGAAAACTCTCAAAATGTATTATAGAGTTTGAATTGTCCTTTTATAATGAACATTCATATAATTATGATAAGTAGTGCTGAAACTTTACTCTATATCCAAATCCTACTGAATAATTTTCCAAAACTTTGAGGTAAACCTTGGATCCCTATTAGATACAATTGATAGTGGTACACCATCCAATATTACCACTTCCTCAATGTATAATTGAGTAAGTTGATCAAGAGAGAAATTTTATCTAATGGTAATGAAGTGTGATGACTTTTTAAGGAGATCTAATACAAACCAAATATAATTATTCACTTTAGATGTTTTGGGGAGTTCAATGACAAAATACATAGTGATATTTTCCCATTCCCATTCTTGTATGGGTAATGGTTGTAACATCCCCTTAAACTTCTATCTCTTATCCTTAACTTTTTGACACACCAAACACCAAAAAACATACTCTAAAATATCTTTCTTCATGACATCCCACCATAAATACTATTTCAAATCTATATACATATTCTTACTTCCAGGATGAATAGAGAATGAAAAAATATGATCTTCATCCATCAACTCCTTCTTCAAATCTGGTACAGACATAACATATACACAGTTTCTGAATATCATTATTCCATCACAATCAAGGTTGAACTCAAGAACATTTCTCACTTTTTTTTGTAACTCTACATATTCCTTTTATACCTCTTTAATCTTCACATTAATAGATTTCTAAACAATCATTAGAGCTAGATAATATTCTGCCCCTTCATTTAAAATTTCTATCTCCATCCTTTGAAAATCTATAAATATTGGATATTTTGTGATCCTTAATATAGATATGATAGCATTATCCTTTCAACTCATAGAATCTTCCACCTTGTTCTCTTTCCCATGGTGGTAATGTATTGATAAGTCATATTATTTAATTAGCTTCAAACATCTTCTTTGGTGCATGTTTATCTCTTTTTTGAGTGAAAAATATACTTTAATCTTTTTTTATTAGTATATATGTCACACCTTTCTCCATAGAGATAATTCCTCTATATGTTTAATCTAAAAATTATTGAATCTAATTCCAAATCATGATTTGGGTAATTTTTCTCATGGAACTTCAATTTTCATAAGGAATAAGTTATAACCATATCGTTCATCATGAGAACGCATCCCAGCCCCTTATTTGATGCATTATAAAATATTACAAAACCTTATGCATTTTAGGGTAGTGTAATCACAAGTGTGATGACTAGACTTATATTAAGTTCCTTAAAACATTCCTTGCATTCATTTATCAGAAATAACTTGTCTCCCTTCCAATTTAACTTGGTGAGTGGATTCGATAGCTGTGAAAATTTTTACACAAAGTGTCAATAATATCCATCCAAACCAAGAAAACATTAGATCTCAATAACAGTGGTTGATCTAGTATAATGTTTAATAACCTCTATCTTTAAAGGGTCTACTGATATACCCTCACATGAATTTATATGACCCGTGAATGAAACTTTTTGAATCCAAAATTCAAACTTGGTAAATTATGCATAAAACTTCTTTTTCCTTAGGTTATTCAATACAATACTCAAGTGATATTCATGATCTTAATTTAACTTAGAATAAATAAGAATATAATCTATAAATACTACCAAAAACTGATTAAGGTAATATCTAAATACTCTATTCATTAAATCCATGAATATAGAGGGGGAATTAGTAAGACCAAATGGAAACACTATAAATTCATAGTCTCCAAGCCTTATAAGGAATTTTTTATTGGGTATATTTTCCTTATTGAACCTCGATATATTATATCTAGAATTAATATCAATCTTGGGAAAGTATTAATCTATGTGAAGTTTATCAAACAATCCCTCATTGAGGTGTAGAGGATACTTTTTCTTAATATTGACCTTGTTAAGTTCTCAATAATCAATGTAGAGTCACATTGATCCATCTTTCTTCTTAACAAATAGTATAGGTGCACCCCAAGGTGATACACTTGGATAAATTAATCCCTTTTAAATATTATTCTAGAGTTTATTCTTCAATTATTACAAATCCATCAGGTTCATTCTATATGAAGTCTTGGAAATAGGTGTAGTACCATGTGTGAGTTATATTGAAAACTCAACTTCATGATTTAGTATAGGATCAGAAAACTATTTTGTAAATACATCAATAAACTCTTACACAATAGTCATATCTTCGATGTTCAGTTTCTACCTAAACATATGAGATAAACACCTCTTTTTAATAGGAATCATAACTTATATGATGGATGTAATTTCCATCATAATTTCATTTTTTTCATCCCATTGATAGGTGATCATAGGTTGGTTCATAGTATCAAATGTAACTTACCTTCCTTGGAAATTGATGTGTGATTTATGTAAATAAAGATAATATATACCCAAAATTACATTGAATTCAACTAGAGGAATAATTAAAAAACTTTCAGGAAACACATTCCCACAAACTTTAATTGGAGAATAATCATGGACTTGGGATACGATCATCATACCATTAGATATTTTTACTACTAACTCAACATCTAGTTTTTTATGTGGTAATGTGATACCCTTAGAAAATAATTTATATATAAAATAGTGGTTAGATCCAAAATCAAATAATACATTAGAAGTTCTAGATTGGATGGTATGTGTACCTTTCACTATATTTTTATCGTATCCCTCAACAGAAATAGTGATTGCATGAGATTTCACTTTGTCTATGGGATTAAGAGGTTGTTCACATTGATCATCATTAACCATTATATTTGGGCACTAGTTATCACAATTCCTATAATCCTTACATTTAAAACACAAGATTGTGGTTGGTTTATTATATGGAGATTTCTCTCTACTCACATCATTAGTTAACTTCTTCCCATCACTTTTGCATTCAATTTCCCAATGACTTTCTTTTCCATACTTGAAACATTTACCATTTCCATTAATACATTTTCCCCCATGTTTCCTACCACACATAGAACATAAAGGAAGGATCGTCTTCTTCTCTTTCTGGTTTTTATAATTTTCTTTGAATTTAATTTTTATTTTCTTATCAAAATCATGAAATTGATGGGTAACTCCAATTTTCATCTCCACCTTGAGAGAAAATCAAAAAAATTATTCATAGATACTAAATTCCCTTATGAATAAAACCCTTTGGAGACTTGGTTTTAATCCAATGAAGAATCAATCAGTATTTATTTTATGTTGGATGATAATACTAGAATCATACCTCACAAGTCTTGTAAAATTTTCCTCATAGGTACCAATGAATTCATCATCATTCTATTTCAAATCAAGGAACTCTTTCTACATTTTCATACAAAGGATATAAGGAAATAACAATTAAAAAAATAATATTTTAAATTCATTACACTCCATATATTCAATTTCTTCTTGTTATCTCATTTTATTGATAATATTCCACCATTGATCTTATTCACCTTTCAAATGATAAACATACAGAATAACACTTTCATATTCTGAACACTAAAGAATGGAAAATATATTTTCAATGGTATTGATCCATTACTCAGAAACCAGTGGATCATTAGACCCACTAAAATAAGGCGGATATTTCCTCGTAAATGACTCAACTGAATTTTTTCCTCCTTTTCTCATTTGTAAGCTCAGTGTGATACATTTTCACACTCGGGTTTTTGTTTTAACCCTTTGTTTTGGTTTATTTTTAGATCTAGGTTTTTCTCTTAGGAGATGAGTGTAAAAATCATAAATTTTGAGGTGATATTTTGTCAATATTTTGTTTTTAGGTTATTTATTAGTTTTCTATGAGGGTTTTTGTATAAAATTTGAGTTTTTGGGCTTGACAGCAGGTGGTGCGGGGTTTGTGTACGGTTAAAGGAAACCATACAGCATGCTTTAGAAAACTGTGTGGGCCTTAAGATGCTTCTAGTAAAAGTTTAATGACCTATTCATGGTTAAAAAAACATACATTAAGTGTACAAGTAGTTTTTATCTCGTAAAAGAACCATGTCGCATGGTTGGAACACAATTTACAAATCATGCAGCCAAACTGTGTGAGCTGCCCAAATCTTAAAAATTTTGAAATTTTTGTTTCTAACCTCTCAAGATTTTTATCCCCAATCCAACCATTTCTTAATCCTCTAGGTTGGTACACCCCTAAGTTACCTCCTCCCTTATTCTAAAATACTCCACTCTTCTCCCATGGTTTCGATCTAGTGATTCCTTTATGTTTGGGGCTAGATTTTTCAAGGTATTCCTCTCTTCTGTTATCTCTCTTCCTTATCCTTCCCTTTTGTTTTAAGTTATTATTATCATATGGTCTCTTAGACCTAGGTTTCATTTTTTTCCCTGATTTATGTTGGGGGGTTTTCTTGTTTAGGTTTCCTCTTGGTTATTCTTGGCTCTTGGAACCATCATGAGGTGGTTTCAGGAGTGTGTTGTTGAAGCGTCATGAGATTGAGGTAGGTTTCCCTTTGAATTTGTCATTAAAATTTAATAATAATTGGTTTCATGATTTTTTAACCTTTCTTATATGTTAAATAATTATTCATTTTATTTGGAATATTTTTTTCATGTGCAAAGTGGTGATTTCTACCTTGTTTTGTGATAAATGGTATTGTTTTTTTAATATTTCACACCATGTTTTTGATGAAATGTTTGGTTGGATTTTTTGAGTATTTTGTAATTATTAAAGAATTTCTTGGATTTTAAAATATGTTATGACATCTAAATGGTGGTTTTAGGTTTATCAAATGGATTTATTAATGGTTTTGGATCTTGAAAATAGAATGACATGTGATAATGATGTGTGTCCTCATTATAACTTTGATGAAAATAATTTTGGTTTGCACATGTGGTGTGATAACTTTAATGATATTTGTAAAATGAATTTGAAATGGAAAATATTGTGTTTACATATTTTGTAAATATGGTTTTTGATTCTATTTAAAAAGGGATGTTTGAGGCCCGTTTGGCACTTTTTTTATTATGGTAAAAATGATTTTTATGAAAACTCTCATTGTATAATATTATTTCCTTATTTATGTTTAATGGGTATGATATCCTCATTGTGGAATCCTCGATATCCATTATGTGAATGGGTGGGACATCTTCATTGTAGAATCCTCATGACCCATTTACTTTGAGCAGAATGGGAGACCCTCAGTGTGGACTCCTTTGAGATCTATTTATTCTATGGAAATAGATTTATCATTAGGGTGGATTGGGGTGATGCATGTTTTGTTGATTATTTATATATGATATTTTTTTATGTGATTGGGTGCTCAGTTGGAATATTTTGTCTCACCCCCTTTATACTCTTGACAATGAGACCTGGTATAACCAGAGAATTTTTCTAAGAACTATTTCTGCACTAGCTTAGAATTACGCTCTGGATAGTGTCCCATAGTAGGGGGATATATTTTGTTACTATTGTTATGAGATAGTTCTCCTTGGTAAGTCCATTTAGGGTGTGATATATTATGTGGGAGAAATTTTATTTCATTGAGTGAGGCAGGCTTTTTAGAGGAGTCAAGATGTATAGTATGTTCTAGATTATTCATGAGCTCCTACGTTTATCCCATGTGGAACTTAGTGGTTTGTATTGTATTATTGAGATACTTATTGGTTTTTTATCCTTGTGTACTTATTTCTATTTCGCTTGTTATGTGGTCATTTTTGGTGTTTTCATGTTTGGTGTATTTATTCAAAGATTAATGAGTTTTTTTTCAAAGTTTTATGAAAAAAATGGAAAATATTTTACACACCATTATTCTCCTCTTTAAATGGAACACCATCATTATTCCTAAAATGATAATGTATCCTTCTTGGTAAAGAATCTCAATTTCTAATAAAAAGGGTAAATAGACCATGTTTTTATTTAAAGAGGAAATTTTTTCAAAAAGTCTATTTTTATATATTGTATTTCAAACCTGAAATTTATGTTTCTTTTTTTTAAAGGAAGTGCATTGGGAATAAATTGTTCAGGCATGCCTACTAAGTTTTAATAATCACACCTATAGTTCTTTCTTGTTTTTATCTTATAGTGCAGGTCTCATCTTGGTTTTGATCATCATGGGAGATGGTTGGTTTAATATCAAATAGTGACCCTTAGGGTCACATGAAGATGTTGTGGTTTTCTAGTTCAGATGGGTTTGTTGTTCAGTTTTGTTTTATTTTTAGCTTATGTAAAAATGATGTTTATTTTGTATTTATTTATTCATTAGGGATAATTTGTTTATTTATTTTGTTCATTTTATTTGTTTATATTGGGTTAAATAGTTCTCTTTGGTAACCCTATTGATGCCTTGAACTAGTTTCCAGCATAAGGGGATTAGGAACACCCTTCAGGACTTTCCATGGATTAACATGGGTGACCGATTCGGGGTCGACCTGGGTTGGTTCATTAAAAAACGGTACCAAAGTAGGCCAGTTATTTAGAGGAGCAAGATTTCAAAATTATCATGTGTTATTTGGGATGTCAAGGTAGATAGAGTATGATTTTCATAGCATGGGGTTCAAGTTTGGGGGAGTGTCTAGGCAACATTATCTAGACTAAACCTTGATTTTCCATAGGAATTCATGATTCTTTTGGTTTCTTTAATTTGTTTGGCTTGTTTTGTGTTTGGGATACAAAAAGGGAGTTGGGATGATGGTCTCAGTGATATCTTGGAGCCTAGAAAACCATGTGGATTTGGTCACATAGTCCCAGAAGACTCTCCATTATGGTGGCATGTTTGGCATATAGCTCCCAACCATATGGTCAAGTCACCCATTAACACTAGTTCCCTCTTATGAGTTGTTTTTGGTATTCCTTGATTCTGGAATTTTTTTTGGAAGCCTTGTTTTGTAATTTTTAAGAGTTTAATTTAAATTGGTAATGGTTTTGTTTTGGAATGATGGAAAATGATTTTTCATAATTGTTTGAAGGAAGCTTTGGAAATGGATTTTTTATTGAGTGGTTAATGGTCTTTTGAAAAGTTTTTTTAATATTGAGATGGGAAGTGAATTGATATTGTGAAAACATGGGTTTAATATTTTATTTTGGAAAATGATAATGTTTTTTACCCTTGGTATTTTCATGGGTGATCAGTTTCATGATATGTGTGGATAAGTGGGCGGATGAGTGCCTAGATTAGAATGAGTTTATAAGTACCCGAGGTGGCATGGGAATGTGAATATATAAGTCCCCCTAGAATACCATTGGTGAGTATGAAATCCCCCAAGTTTGTTTTCTTTTAAAAAAAATTAAGAGGAAATTTGTGATGTTTTTTTAGCCATTGGTTATGTGGCTTGTTTCCCTATGTTTGGGAGTGTTTCTTATGCAGTGTTTTGAGTTTGAGAACTCTTTTCAATGAGTTGGTTTTGATTGAGCCCTTGGTTTTCTTATTGGTTAGTGTTCACCCCCATAAATATTTGATGAATATTCTATGTACATCCATGGTTGGTTCACTATTGGAATAGCCTCTAGTTGATCAACACAATGACTTACTTCTTGAGTTTTGAAAGTTAAATCCACCTCTCTTTTATGGTCAAGTGGATCCTCTCAAAGTAGAGAAGTGGATGCATATAATTGAGAGAAACTTCATTTCCCTTTAGTTTCCTAAGTCATTGAAGGTGAAGTTTTTTACCTTCATGATTTAAGGACTGGCCTGGAAGTGGTAGAAGTAGGTTTCTCGAAATAATCCTTGAGAAAATATCACCTATGAGTTCTTTAAGGCTTCGTTCATCCATCAGTATTTCTCTGAGATAGTGAAGGTGATAAATGGTATGGATATGTTTTATTTACAGAAAGGTGATAGATTGATGTTGGAGTAATTTCATTGTTTTTTGGATCTTGTTCTTTACACTCTATAGTGGTATGCAGATGATTCCTTGAAGGCTTAAAGTTTTTATTTTAGGCTTCATCTTGATCTACAATCAAAGGTGTCATATTTTGGTTTAACCTCCTTTACTGATGTGGTGAGGCAATATTTTCATGTTGAGGTTATATTAATAAGAGTTCTTGAGGTAGATATTCATCCTATGATCTTTGGAAGCGATGAAGGGAATTCTATTAAGGAGATGGGGAAGATGGATGAAGCTATTAGTGTTGGTCACAGTATTAAAAGGCCTCTTGATCTTTCTTTAACTTATTTTAAGTGAAAGATCATGTTTTTTCATCAGTGAAGCAAGACAGGTCAAAAAAATTTATCTTGCTTGAGTGCTCCAAAGACTTATCATTCTTTCGGATTCCTAGTTCACTTACAACGATTTTGTCGGGGTGTTTCTAGGAAGAAACATGGATCCAGTTCACAGGAATAGTTTGTTGCACTGGGATCGATTTAAAGTCCCTTTAATGTGTTTTTATATTATTGTAATGGTTGTGTCTGTTGGTGTTTTATGGTGTTTCATATTCATTAAATTGTAAAAGTAGATGTTATGTACCTCCTAAGAACTTTTATTTCAATGGAAGTGTGTTTTTCTTTTAAAAGTTCTGAATTATTTCTTTCTTAATTGGAGTTGTGTTTCATGGGTATTTTTCCCCCATTGTTTTCTGTTTTGGATAAAATAAGATGATGGTGTATATTTTGAATCCCTATTTAGGTAGAAATACGGAGTTCTGGTTGGGGATCTTCATCTCCTGATGGAAAGGTAGTAGATGCTTTAAACATCAGGGCTTTATTCATAGGCTCCAAAGTGAAGTTGGTGCATAGTCAGGAATCCCAAGGGTGTGAGGGGCCTTGTTCTAGATATGGGTAAAGTTCCTGGGTTGATCCATGTTTTGATTTCCGATTTATCCAGTGTTGATCAGTTCTTAAATAGTGGGGAGACCCACCGCAGGTCTCGTTGTGGTTTCTTCTAATTTTGATCAGTTTTAATTGATTCTTAATGGTGGGGAGTCCATTCCAAACTTTGTTGTTTGTAATATCATTTATTTTCTAGTGTTTTATTGTTTATGGTTTGTTTCAATTGAAGTTATCTAATTTCGGGTCCCTCTCTATTTGGGAGAATATTGGTCTTTTGTATAAATGTGGTTCGATATTTCCATCATGTTTCAAGAAGTTGTCTATGATTTTTGGATCATCTTAAGTAAGAGGTATGAGTTTTTTTTGGTAGTTGAGGTGTTCTTGGTTTAAGAGTTTAGATCTTTCATGTGTGGAAATATTTTTTATTTGATTTATCAACTAGAAAATGTTGTGGCTTTCCGAAGGATGAAATCATTATGATGGGGAGAATTGTCACACCCGGGTTTTTTTTAACCATTTTTTCTGGTTTATTTTTTTATCTTGGTCTTTCTCTTGAAATTTAAGAGTGGTATGTTTAAATTTTGAGGTTATATTTTGTTTATCTTTGGTACCAAGGTCATTCCTTAGTTTCCTTCAGAAGTTTTTGTTGAAAATTTGAGCTTTTGGGATTGAGAGTTGGTAACACATGGTTTGTACACATTTGTAAGAAATCGTACAACATGCTCCAGGAAACTGTGTGGGCCCTCGGATGCTTCTAGTTGAGGTAAAACCATTCAATAATCTTGTGTGTAGGTTCTTTCTCATGACAAAACTATGTCTCATAGTTGGCGCATGGTTTACAAACTGTGTGGCCAAACTATGCGAGCTTCCCATATCTTAAATTTTTTGAAATTCTATTTCTACCCTCTCATAATTTTTAGCCTTAATTTTCCCATTTATTCCTCCTCCTAGTTCACACGACCCTAAGGGACCTCCTCCCTTGTTCTACAAGCCTTCACTTTTATCCCATGGTGTGGATCTTGTGATTCCTTAGAGTTTGGGGCTAGATTTATCAAGGTATTCCCCTCTCCTCTTGTCCCTCTTCCTTATCCTTCCATTTTCATTTAATTTATTCTTATAATATGGTCTCTTAGACATAGGGTTCATTTTTTCCCTTAATTTATGTTAAGTTTTTTTCTTGGTCAGGGTTCCTCTTGGTTTTTTTTTTGCTCTTGGAACCTTCATGAGGTGGTTTCAGGTGTGTGTTTTTAAAGCACCGTGAGATTGAGGTAGGTTTCCCTTTGCATTTTTCCTTTAAATTTATTAATAATTGGTTTCATGCTTTTTTAACCTTCCTTATATGTTAAATATTGATTCATGATCTTTGAAATAATAGTTTGGTGTGAAAAGTTGTGATTTATACCTTGTTTTATGATAAATGGTATTATTTTGTTTAATATTTCACACCAAGTGTTTGATGAAATGCTCAGTTGGATTTTGTGAGTATTTTGTGATGAATAAATCATGTATTATATTTAAAAATATTTTGTGACATATAAATGGTGGATTTGGGTTTCTCAAATGTATTTATAAATGGTTTTGTCTCTTGAAAATGGAATGAAATGTGATAATGATTCATGGCCAAATTGTAACTTTGATGAAAATGGTTTTGGTTTGCACATGTGGTGTGATAAATTTAATGAGATTTTTAAAATGAATTTGAAATATAAAATGTTTTGTTTACAAATTTTGGAAATATGGTTTTGATTGTATTTAAAATGGGATTCTTAAGGCCTGTTTGGCACTTTTGTGAAAGTGGTAAAAATTGTTGTCATGAAAACTCTCCTTGGATAATATTATTTCTTGATTTATGTTTAATGGATGGGATGTCCTCACTATGTAATCATTGTGATCCATTATGTGAATTGGTGGTATTTCCTAGTTGTTTACTCCTCGTGGCCCATTTACTTTGAGCGGAATGGGAGATCCTCAGTGTGGACTCCTTTGAGATCTATTTGTTCTATGGTAAGAGATTAATCCTTAGGAGGGATCAGGGTGATGCATGTTTTATGGATTATTTATATATGATATGTGTGCATTTTATTGGGTTCTCGGTTATCATCAGTTATCTTACCCCCTTTATAATCTTAACATGGAGACCTAGCATAGCTAGCAAATTTTTCTAATAATGATTATCGCACTAGCTTATGATTACACAGTGGCTAGTGGCCCATAGTAGGGGGTATATTTTTTTATTATTGCTATGTGATGGTTTCCCCATTCAGGCCATTTAGGGTGTGACCGTGTGTGTGGGTGAAATTTCATGTCATCGAGTGAGGAATGCTTTCTGAGATGAGTCAAGATGAATCGTATGTTTTTAATTATTCATGAGCTTCTAGGTTTCTCCCATGTCTATTGGCACTTAGTTGTTTACAGTAGATGATTAAGGTAAATATTGTTTGGTTATCCTTTTGTACTTATTTCCATTTCCCTTGTTATGTGATCATTTTTAGTGTTATCATGTGTGGTGTATTTTTTTAGAGATTAATGATTTGGTTTTCAAAGCTTTATGAAAATTGTTTTTGGAAAATGTTTTCACACCATTACTCTCTTATTTAAATAGAACGTCATCATTCTTCCTAAAATGATAATATCTCTTTATTTTTAAATAATATGAATTTTTAATAAAAATGTTTAATGGTTCGTGTTTTTATTTAAAGTGGAAAATGTGTGGAAAAGCCTATTTTCATATATTGTATTTCAAACCTAAAATTGATGTTGCTTTTATTTAAAGTTAGTGCATTGTGAATAGATTGTTTGGGAATTCCTATTGAGTTTTAATACTCATGCCTATAGTTCTTTATTATTTTTAGCTTTTAGTGAAGGTCTCAACTTAGTTTGGATCACCATGGTAGATGTTTGGTTTGGTATTAGAGAGTGGCCCTTGGGGTCACATGTAGATGTTGTGGTTGTCAAGTTCAGTTGGGTTTGTTGTTTAGTTTTGTTGTATTTTCAGCTTATGTAAAAATTATGTTTAGTTTTTATTTATTTATTCATTTTGGAAGCTTTGTTTAATTATTTTTCTCAATCTATTTGTTTATATTAGGTGAAACAATTCCCTTTGGTAACCTTACTAATAACTGGAACTAGTTTCCAGCCCATGGGATCGGGAACACCCTTCGGGAATTTCCATGGATCAACACGGGTGACCGGTTCAGGGTCAACCCGGGTTGATTCACGACATACATAACTTTATAAATTGGTGTGATAATAGTGATAATATTTTTTATTAGAGCCCCCATAACATTTAGTTACTTAGTTGGACAATCATTTCATTATCCATTATATTCCCCTTTAACATGATTCCTTCGAGTTCCATCCATTAACTAAAACCAAAAATCATAGTATGAGAAAAAAATAATCATGATGGGAAACCATATAATCATGAAAATCCATTTATAGTATTTCTAAATTGTGACACATTGTTCTATGAAACCTTATGCTTAACCTAGTTCATTCATGATCATTACCAAAACTTCAGGATTTTATCCTATACATAGACTTACACCTAGGGTTCTTACTAAATTATTCTCATTTTAGTTTCCAAGGTTTAAAAAACCTTACTATAATACCAACTATAGTGATCCATACTTTTCATACATATATATTACATCTAAATAGATGAATATTCTTTACATGACATAATGATCCACACCAAAATTGTATAGTTCTAGTATCATTGGAAACTTCAAAACATAAAAAACTGGTTTATAATAGTTCTAAATCATCTCCTACTTAGATCTTTATAAATTTCATCCTTCTTATACATATCATACTTGATACATTTATTCATAACCTTGGGAAAGGAAACATAATAAAAAGGTGATCTTGGATACTTGGTAAGGGTAAAAAAAGGGAGTTGTCAATGTTCACATAAATATATCATAAGAATAAGGGTATGAGAACATGAGATTAACATTATAAATTCATACCATGAAAATCATTGATAATAATCTTGATTCATGGCATAAAACTGGTAATTTCATAATATAGTAATCATAAAGTAATCAAAGAACGTGATCCATGAGAGAGTAATAATGGCATAAGGCATGGAATTGTGACATACTCATAAGCATAGAAAATCATTTCCATAATAGCCAAGGCTCACTTATAGGGCTATCATAGTGGATTGTATTCACTCCCAAAACCATTATAGTAGTCAAGGTTCCTCCCAAGACTATCATAGTGGACAAATTCCTTTACTGAATTGAGTTCACTTGCAATTCTAGTCCTATTTATCTCATGAGATATCAATATTTACCCAATAAATTGGAAAGAGATATAGGTCCCAACTATCACATAATGAAAATCATACATATTTTTTCCATAAGATCACAAATAATTCATCATATCAAAACCCAATAAAATAAATCAGTTTCATAAACATTTCATCATTTCATAACCCATGAAAAATAAATGGTATTCATAAAAAAAATCATCATTTCATCATAGCATAACCCATGGAATAGAAACAGCTTTCATAAAAATCATGTCATCATATTCATAAACCATACGTACAAATAATAAGATGGTATTCTTGGATCATATCCCTAGTAAATCATAAATAAAATCATGGATTGTTGTCATTAATGAATAGAAATGCCTTTAAAATATCATTAAAACATTCTTAAGGAAAATAACTTTTCCATTTTCAAATAATTAATTACAAAATTAAAATATAAAAGAAAAAATTTCCTTTTAAAATAACTATGTAAAATTTTTAATTATTTAAAACATTTTTAGAAAACATAGATATGGAAGAAAACGGTTTTCTGATCGAAGAGAGTGATTAAGTTTATTTTCGTTAAAAAATGTATTTTTAGTATCTTGAGTATATAAGATAAGGAAAATGAAATTAAAAAATGTATTTTAAATAAATAACTATAGGATAAGAAAATTCATAAGTTTCTTGATAGGTAGATCATAATATTTCACCATTGTAAACTTAATCATAAACAATAAGATTATAACAAAAACCACTTACCTTAGGTCCGACTTCCTTCATGCATTTTTGAACCTCCTGTATAACAAATTTAAATTTATTATAATTCTATAAAATAGTCATTTTCATAATTATAATATCATATATAATCCCTTTATAACATTTTAATTCCCCCTTTTATCAATAATTCCTTATTAAAATCATCATTTCTGGGTGTTAACTTTTTCATTTATCATGAGTATTTCTGTTCAGTAGTTTCGATCCTTGGACATTTATCATAGTTACATATTATAATTAATATTAATCATGATATAAATATCATATATATTCATTATATACATATTTATAGTCATCTATAAAATTTAGAGATAGATAAATGAATTACACCGTTCATGGAAACAGTAGGTTGTACGTACGCATGAACGTTGTTTTCATTTTTTGAATGATGGAATGAAAGAAAATTAAATATTAATTAATATTTTAGGATAATTATTATATAATTTATATCATATATATTCATAATTTCTTCCTCATTACCATCCAAATAAAATATAAATTAAAATTGAATCACATTACTTCGTGGAGATGGTAATCCACACGTAAGCACGAGTGATGTTATCGTTTCCAAAAGGATTGTATGGTAAGAAGGTAGACACAATATTATCATTTAATATGTATAATTATGTTATAAATATCATATATAAACATTAAACCTATCATAATACCCTTCCATAGAATATGGTAATGGAAAATGAATTGTATCGTTGCATGGAGATGATAAGTCATATATACGCACGAGCGATACTTTCACTTCTCATTTGATGGTAAAGAGGGTGTATAATGGTTTTTTCATAATAATAATAAAATTTAATCATGTTGAGTATAATTAAGTTATTATTTTATTGTAAATACCATATATTTATATGAGTTAAATAATATTATAAATGAAAGTTATTGGTTAAGGCAATTACTTCTTCTTTAAAATGATTCTTTTAGATCTCTTCTAAAAGGATCTAGGGATGGTCTTTTGGGAAGAACGGAATATCTATAATGTTTATAGGAAATTTTATAAGATAAATTTAAAAAATTTTGTCAAGATAGAAGGATCAATCTTGTGTAAATAATTAAGGGAGTAGGTTCTCTTTTATAATTGAGGTGAGGGACACTTTTAGAATTTCTCAAAAGATTAAATTATAATAAATTAATTCTCATGAAAAATGCCTCCAAATGGACTAGGATTCAAATAAAATGTATGATAGTATTTTAATCACATCAAAAAATATAATTTTAAAAAAAAATGTGTTCATTTTAAACCTTATCATTGAGATTAACCCTTAGTTAACTAATTTTAATTTTAACTACGATGATAACTTTTTCAATAAAGATTGTAATGTTTAATTATAAGGTGAAAATTCTCCCATAAAAGTACAATTTAAGAAATTTTTTACCATTTGATATCCTAATATTATAATTTCATGATTTTAATGATTTTTAAATAATTTAATAAAATATTATTTTGATAAAATATCATTATTTTCAATTCTGACACTATTCATTTAATTTGACTTAAAAGACATAAAAATTTAATTGGAATATAATATTTTAACAAAACAAAAATATTTCATATACACCTATAAAATGGAACACAATAACTTACTCAAATTTTATCACTTTTAATATTTTAAAAAATATTTATTTTATTTTTTCCATTAATTGAATAAATGATGTTTCGGCATCATGTGAGAATTTTAGATAATTATATAATACCTAAGAATTATAAATAAATTAATAGAATTAATATAATTTAATTATTCACAAAATTACTCTTAATATTCATTCATAACTATTTTTTAACATATGTGAACACATGAAATATATTTAAAACTAAGAGAGTTGCATTTTTTAACTTTCTATGATTTAAATAATATATAAATTATTTTCATGGAAAAGAGTCCATTAAACTAATTAATTTTAAGACTAATACGATAATATTAAAATTAAATTCATCCAATAATAATTTGGATTAAACATTATGTCCTTATCACTTATTTTTAATCTAGATAATCCTGACTTACCTTTTAATAATGTGATAAATGTTTTCAAAGTTGTTATTCATATTAACCAAAAATAAAAGGGGGATATTTACCAAATTTGAAAGTCCTAATTATAAATATTTAATTCATTTTAGAAAGTTCAATACCTATAAATTGTGTAAATCAATTTAAATTAAGTGCACAAAATGTGACAAAAATAGTTTTTTTTTTTAAAAATATTTTTATGCCTAAAACTGAATTTATTCTTATCCTATGCCTAGAAAAATATTTCTTAAATATTCAAAAAAAATTAGCAAGTAAATAATAAATAAATTTCATTAAAATTATTCACAAATAGTGATTAATTTAATTTATTAATATAAAAATACATTGTGCGCTTAAAAATAATTTTTCAAGAAAACATCACTTTTATTTTCAAATAATTTTTGTTTTTAATTATAATCATTTTATAACTAATTAATTTATTTTATAAATTATTATACCTTATATTTAATAACTTAGTTATTATTATTCATATTATCCAATCCAACAGCTAGGTGATAATAGACACATAATATTTTAATAATGTTACATGGCTCGTATAAACTCGTTGTTACATGTAATGTAAGCTATCGAAGAAATAAAATTATTTAAAGAGAAATATTTCATAAAAATATCAGGTTGTTACATTAATTTTTCATATTCATATGATAATTTACTCTTATTTTACTATAAATTATCATAAAATTTTTATTATAATATTTGGTTGGAAACGAGATCATGAAAATGAAGCTATGAAAGTTATATCCCTAAAAAATACTAAAAAGAATATTTTAGATAAATAGTTTCCTAGTATTACCATGTATAATGAGTTATATATCTCATTATAATATATATCTTGAGTTTATCATGGACCCCTTATCATCTTCCTTTAGAAAATAATAATTAAAATTGTGACGACGTAATTTATTTAAGTGGGGGAGAATGTAACGACCTAAGGTTTCACTATAAATTATCCTAAAATAAATATTATGTTAATATTGTTTTCTACACACTATACCTAACTAAAATTGAAAAAACCTTGATATATTTCAAATATTAAATATTCACACTAAAAACATTGTCTTTTAATTGGGTGGTATAAATTAAAGAAACCATATCACATAATCAATAAATAAAGTAAGAAGAAATGGAATTTGTAAGTGGAAAAATTCCTTATAGCGCTCATTTATCTGAGGTTTTTCCCTTAACCAAGTCCATATTGAACTCAATAAATTATGGTTTGAGTTAAATTGTATATTGTAGAAGTTCTAGCTCATGGATATTTCCACAAGATCCATGCTAGCTGAACTGACACCTAAAACTAAAACCAAAGGTTATATAATGTTCAGGTCTTGCATAGATATCATTAGGGGTAATGTAAGTATAAATTATGATTATATCAAAATGAAATGAAATATTTATATATATCATGAATTTTTATACTCTTTGGGAAATTCATTTTTTTAAATTCACTTTATAATTAAAAAAAATCAAGAATTTTCATATTATTTCGAGGAACTAATTTTATTTTGATTGAATAATAACAAGATATATAAAAACTAAATTAATTTTTAGTTTATAGTAAAATAATAATTAATATTCCAAAATTCATTTTCTTATAAAACATTTTTTATATTTTATATTTTAAAATAAAAATAAAATTTATAAATTTTAAGATGTGAATTTGGAAAAATTAACTTAATTTTTTAGATTTATCATGGAAATATTAGCTTAAGATGAATTTTTTTATTTTTATAAAAAGATATATTTTTATAATAAATACCATTTTTACAAATAACGTGACTTTTATAACATTATTAGTATATAAGTATTAATTATAAATTCATAAAAACTTTTTCTATGACCATATATATGTATTTTAATACAATATACATTTAGTATTTTAAAACTAATTTTTATCACTTTTAAAATTTTAATATTATTAAATGGATTTGAAATTTAGAATCATTTGGTACAAATTGTATAATAAGGACCATTTTATTTTTGAGCGTAAATGATAAATTACCTAGGTAAAAACTAGTTACCTTGGTGAAAGCACAAATGGTGAAAATGAGTAACTGAAGAGGTAAAGGGTATAACATGTTAAAAACATGTTTTTAATTAAGTGTTTGAGGTTTTTCTTGACCTTATCTTTTCTCCTATCAATTTTTCCTCAATTTTGGATCCATTTTCTTCAGAGTGATATATTGTTATTGAAAAATTTTGGGTATTTAAAAAATATCACCCCTTTTCACTTATAAAAAGGGAACTACTCTCCTCACTTTCCCCCATAAAAACCCATAATTTTAGACCAAAATATTCACAAACCTCTCATAAACACTCCTATCCTCTTTAAATAGGTTATGGTATTATTAAAATACCGTCCCTAAAATTTTTAACCCCCTTTTCAAAGGAGATAATCCAAGTATTGAGGTATAGATTTCTAATCATTCCTCCCTCTTTCCTATTTATTCATGTACTTTTCTTCTTCCCCAAGTTTATTTTCATAATATTATAATTATAACATTAGTATCATTATTTTAATTTTATGTTATTATAATTATGTTAAAATCATTAACCATCCTCCCCTTTTCCTTTAAGAAAATCAAAATTTTAAATCATGTGTTGTGTGGACTACCGCATCCACGATGCAATGTGTTTTGTTTTCCTTTAATGCCTTAAAATGATAGTTCTAATAGGGAATTTAATATATAATTATTATATTTATGACATATTTTATATTTTTAAATGATAAACCATATTACTATTTTTCCCTATTCTATGGAAAAAAAATCACCACCCATGCATGTGTGTGGACAACCGCCACCATGGAACGATTGATTTCTATTTTTCATTTCATAAATGTATTACATAGATAGTAATGAGAATGATTTTAAATAATAAATATAATTTTTATGATATAAATATGATTTTTTTCATATAAATTTAATAACCTAATTATTATATGAATAATAAACAATCATTATAAAATTAATCATCTTAAATAAGAAAACTAAGAAGAAAAAACAATTTAATCATATTATCTAATATTTTCATAGCCATTAATTATACATATAGTTTATTAAAATTATTAGATATCACACTTATAAACACTAAATATGGTCATTATGCTTTTGGTATAATGATATTGCAACAAAATCATATCATAGTCATACATTAATCATGGTATGTTCGTGTTTGGGTCGGTTTGACCACCTACTTGAACAACGCCACAAAAGTATATCATGTATGACTATGAAAACATAATTAATGGTATAATATGAAATATATATTTAAATAATGATTTTATTTTGGTTTTTTAATTGATACAACAACTTTTAACTCTGTAATTAAAAAAACACTTTTTTTGCTTAAGAAAATCACTAAAGTGTGCTTATTATCAATTTCATCTTCAAGGATAAAGAATGAAACACTCGTAAAAGGAAATTGAAAAATCATAAATAATTATAATTTTTACATTACATTAACTTTAATGAGATTTTAATGATAAACTTTTGAAGAAAAATGAATATGGACATCGCTCCCATGAAACTTGTACAAAAGGTTCAAACTATAAACACCTAATGTGGTCAAAGAGGTAAAAACTAACTAATATACATGTAGATAATGATTATAAATTAAAATTATAAATATTTATAAGTATTAATATGGTTCTAAAATTAGCTATTAAAATTTTTATGTTATTTATATAGGATATTAAATCACTTCTGTGGAAATCAAGAGTAAAGGTAAGGGTTTCTTTGTCTCAATTTTGAATCCCTTAAGACAAGTTCATGATATACACCATGTTTCATTTTAAATGGTTTAAGTACTACCTTATTGTTATTTTGTATCATTATACTCTTATATTTTATGATATTTAATGTTTTATTTAAATTTATATCTCTCATGGGATTTTGATTCAAAAGTTACAAAGTTTGTAATGGTTTCATGTCTCAAATTTAATTTCTTGAGACATGTTTATTATTGTTCACCATGATATCTTTGATTTGGTGGTATTATTTCCTAATGAATATATTTTACCATATTCATGTAATTTGTGGGGTTTAAAGACACATATCACTTTTTTTCTTTAAATGGATTTTGATTCAATTGATACCATGGTCATAAGGTTCCTTGTTAACTCAACTCCCTCTATTGAGTTAAAATACTTATTATTAAACTTATTTCTTCCAAGATTGATTTATTATGCTCCAAAATTCTTTTGAAACCATTATGAATTTTTAAATGATATATAATAAAATACTATTTTTTAAAAGTAAAATTTTTCAAATAGTTTTCACTTCACCTTTTGAAACTTGTATGTTTTTTTAAGGATCCTTTATGAAATATTCATTTAAAATTAAATATTTTCAAATTATTTTTATATCACCATTTTAAGAAATTTATATATTTTTTAAGGATTTGTTATTAAATATTACTTTTAAAATTAAAATTTTTAATAATTTTTTCACTTATACTTTTTGAAAACTTTATATCTCTTTTAAGGATTCACTGTTGGGGTTTATTTCTAAATAATGATTTTGAAAATGTATTATTTTAAATTTATCAAAAGTGAGTCTTTAGAAAATTACTTTTCAAAATGACCCATAACTTCTCATTTATGGAAATGGTAGAAACATTTTCTAAAAACACTTTTATGATTTCATTTTTCTCATTATCTTTAACAGACTTATTTCCATGGAAGTTTTTGTTTTATGAACTTCTCTCTAAATTTACTTATGAAATAATATTTTGGGGGATTAAATTTTTGGGTATCAACCATTTACATTCTTGAGTTCAATTTTGTTCATACCATCTAGAAATTTTATGAAACCCGTTTTTATTTCCTTGGGCTCTTTATAATGTGTTTAATTAATTTTTTCAAGTGGAACTATATATATTGATGATTGATTGTTGGGGTCTTATATATACCTCAAATGGATTGGTAATTTTTATATCTCATGAGATCAAAATGGTACATGATAGGATTTATACCAAGATAAAGAGTACATGGGAGGATTTATCCCAATCCAAAGGGTGCATGGGATGATTTATCCCAAGCCAAAGGGAATACAGGATGATTTAACCCAAGATAAAAGGGTATATGGGGGGATTTATCCCAAGACAATGGATACATGGTAGGATTTATCCCAAGACAAAGGGCACATGCGAGGATTTATCCCATTCCAAATGTGTACATGGGAGGTTTTATCCCACGCCCAAGGGTACATGGGAGGATTATCCCAAGCCTAATATGGTACACTAGTGGTTAGCCAAAGCCTACTATGTAATGAACGTATTTGTGGTTAGACTTGATATATGGTTTATATGCTTATTTTTATACCAAACTATTATATCATAATCTGGTTTCTATTATTATTCTCATCTACTCATGTTTAATTTATCATCATTACAAACACTTTTCCATGGTATATGTTTATTCATTTGATATTACATTTCCTTATATCCTGACTTATGGAAAACTCTTGTTGTTCTATATTCTTTTCAATAATAAATTTATCCTATGACCATGTTTTATCATATGTTTATGATCTAACACTTGAGGAAATGTTGATAATTTTTCCCTTACTAAGCATTTGAACTCACCCATTTCTTATGTTTTCCTTTCCTCAGGTTATGAAGATAGATATAACCTCTGAAAAGTCTATAAGGGACTCTAAAGGAGTTATATTATGGGGAAATGATTATAAATTAAGATGTTTATGTAGTTAATCTCTAATACACTAAACATTTTGGTCTTTAGATTGTATAAATATTTGTGATATATATTATTTAAATCTTTATATTAATGTATTATTTATGTCATGTTTTTCTTGGGTATCTTTATTTTGAGCATCCAAAATCCTACAAAGTATGGGAACCAAAAGTTTTACTCATGCATACTTTTGGACCTAAAAGTATTTATCATCCATGAACCTAATTCTAAAGATTTAAAGTCACTATGTATCAACAACTGAATACTTATCACTAATACTGGGTAATATTTTATTTTATACTTTTGTAAAGTTCTTATTTATGTTTTTTTTAAATTATTTATATATATGGGTAAATTCATTTTATTTAGGGGATGTTTTTTTATTTTTTAGATAAATTTTCAATTGGATGGATTTTTAATTTCTAGATATTTTATTAGTTTTTAAGATATAATTTATCTAGAACTATGTTCTATGGAAGTACATAAATCCAATTTATTAGAAGATAACTTCAAAAGGATTATTTATTTTTTTTAATATTAATAGTTTTTTGGAAGATCGTTTTTTTACTTTAATCCTAATTTCACTTCTTAATGATTTCATAAGTTTTTAAATTTCAACATAAGTTAATCCATTATATTTAACAAATTGAAAATTTAATTCTATATGTGTTATTACATCATATTTTTTTTACAGGATTTATTTTGGACCATTTGATCGAGGGATAGAAAAGGATGCCTTAGAAGCCTATATAAATGGGTGGTAAACCCTAATTTATTTGAATGTATTCATTGCTAAAGTGATTATAGAGAATTATTTTAATCTTTTTTTCCCTATTCACTTTATGGTTATTCAATGAAATCATCAAGTGATATTTCTACAACATAAATTATCAATGATAGGTTAATTGATCAAGATTTTTTTTAAGCATGATTTTATAGTGAAATATGTTATTAAATTTCAAGGATGGTAATTTTTTTCCCTACCAAAGGAAGAATATGAGTTCTTTTATACTAATATAATCCATTATTTCCACAGTCCAGCTATATTTTATGAATAAGTATGTGAGAAGAGTGTTTATTTTTCTCTTTTTATGTATCAATTGAGTTTTTATTTGTAAAGATTTGATGAATAGTTGGAGTTTCCACTATAGGAAGAATCATTTTTTGTATCTCAAAAATTATCAAAAAAAATTGGATCCTTTGTTAAGTCTAAAGATTAAGAGATTATTTTTCTTATGATGGAAAGTTTTCATAAGACTAATCACATGTAACTAGAAGCTAAAATAATTTTAAAAAGGTTTAAATAATTTTTATTTCCAAGCAATGGAGATGAATATATGATGAAAATCGAAGATGTTTATATTTTTGATTTCTTAGTGAACATGATAAGTTTTACCCTTGAAAAAAAAATTGGACCTATATTTAAGAAATTTCTACCAGTATAGTAAAGTCAAATATTTTATTACACTCTTAGATATTGAACCATGTACTTGTAAATATTTTGGAGGTTGGAGGAAATAATATCAAGGAATGTGTTGAGATTATTTTTTAACTAAAATGGAAAGAATGTTTTTTAGAATACTTTGAATATAATTTCAAAATAAATTTCTAAATATATCAAGAAGAAATTTGGTGAGAAATGAAAACCATTGGAAGTTTATTTTATTGTTAAGTAACCTTCATATAAGAAGAATAAATATGTAAAAGCTAAAGTTCAATAAAAAAATCTGAGATTTTAAGAGTTTATTTGGATGATTTATTTTGAATGTTGGTTGAAAAGAAAAGTGGATATTGGATACAAAATGAATAAGATCTTAAAAATAATAAATAAGAAATAGCTTTCAGTAAACCTTATTTTGGTTTAGATAAGGTTGACGCTAAATCTTTAAATGAATATGTTTATTAAAATTTTTATGAAGATAAGAAGATGATGATGATGTATTATCAAAATATGAAAGTGTCTAAAATAGAAAGAGTTGTTCTACCCATTGTTACTATCTTTGAATAGATTACGGAAGAGTAGTCAATAAATTGAAAACTTGATTTTATAGGAAAGGGAAAGTAGAGAGTGATTAAATAACCTCAAAAAAATTAATCAATTTCCAATCTATTTCATGAGAAAGGTGAAGTTACCTAGTTGAAAAAATATGTCAATCCACTTAAATTTCATATTAAAAATAGGTTGTAAGTATCTTATGCTACTACTACTAAAGAAGTTGTTAAATAAATAGAAGTTGATGTTCAAATTAAAGAGGCTGAGAAAGAAGTTTAAAAGGATCATTTTCCTAAGGAATAATTAGTTCAAACCTCTTTCATCGATACTTAATCCTCCTATATGGGTTCTTAAAAAGAAGTAACTTCATGAGAAGAATAATAATTTTGGTTGAGTTCATCTTCATCTAGTTTAAATAAAGTGAGAAATAAATATTCACAAGAAATAATTGAACAAAATGGAATAGATGTTGAAAGATTTAATGAACCTATAAATGTTATTGATTTCATTCTCAATAAGAATAAAATTCATGAAGTTCAGTCTGAAGGTCCAGAAGGTCAGAAAGAAAGATATTATTATCAATTGAAATCAACTTCTAGTACCATATCACAGAAAATTAAATGAAAGTTATATTTTCAAATCAATTTGATAATGATGTTTGATAATGTGTCTAAAATATTTCTAGAATTAAGTTCTAAAATAAATTTTATTCATAATCATACGATTAACTTTTATAAGGCTAAATGGAAAATGAAGTTGATATAATTAGTTGGTCAAGTTAAAGGGTGATTGATAAATATAAAGGAGGAATGTGAATTCAAATATCTAAATATGATAGAATTTTTGAAATACTTTAAGTCACTATATAAATATATAAAAATTTTAGATAATTATAATGTATCCCTACATGAATAATTTTAGTGGTTAAGTAAAAAAATCTGAAGAATATGAAGAATATGTTAAATAGAAAGGTAAGAAGTTGGATCTATAGGATCATTCGATCGAAGAGTTTATGAATCTTGATTTGATTTAGAATGAAAGCTTATAATATTAATAATGTATGATCAAATACCAAGAAGAAATATTGTCTATACAGAAAAATAAAATCAAGAATTTGAAGAATATGATATATAGTGACCCAAACTTTTCATACATAGATATTTTATCTTTTAAATGAATATTCATTACATTAAACAAACACATTTCAAATAATCATAAAGGTATAGTTCCTTTCGAAACTTGGAAACAAAAATAACTAGTTTATAAGTGAGCTAAGTCATCTCCAACTATGTTCTTCATAACTAGAATCCTTCTTAGACATATAATACATAATACCTTTAATTATAACATGGGTAAAGAAAACACAAGAAAGGGTGTGATCAGATTCTTAGTAAGGTTCAACAATGGATATATCAATATGTCATGAGCATATGGGTATGATAACATGATAACAGCATTTGAAAATCATACCCTTTATATCATATATCATAAACTTTATTCATGGAATAAATATTGGCAATTCATAAGATATGAATCATAAATAAATAAAATAACATGATCCATGAGAACATAACATTGGCATAAGATATAAAATTGCAGAATATACATAATCATAAAAAAATATTAATAGTTCAAGGCTCATTTACAAGACTAACATGGTGGAATAAGTTAACTCCCCAAACCATCATAGTAGTCAAGGGTCACTCCCAAGATTATCATAGTGGACGGACTTACTTACTGAATTGGGTTCACTCCCCATTCCAGTCTTATTTATCTCTTGAGATGTCATCTTTACACAATTCATTGGAGTGAGATATAGGTCCTACCTATCACATGATTAAATTATACAAATGTGTAACAAAATATCATAAAACATTCATCATATTAGAACCCATGAAATGAAATAGGTCTCATAAACATTTAATTATAAAATAACTTGTATAAAAGAAACTGGTTACATGATTATTCCATCATTTCTTCAAAGCATAACCCATGGAAAAAGAAATGGGTTTCATAAGCATTTTATCAAGGTATAACCCATAGAAGAGAAAAAGGTTTCATAAACATATTATCATTATAAAAATAAAAAATCTTGAGAAATAATAATAATGATATCCTTAGATCATATCTTCAGTAAATAATAAGTAACATCAAATTATTTCATATTATATAGAAAATGATTTTGAAAGAAAAATCACTTGGAACGTTTCTTGAGGAAAATATCCTTTATTTTAAAATCACTCTTTTTAATTAAAATTTCACAAAATATTTTGGAAATAATTTTATTTGAAAATAAACTTGAAAATTTATAAATTAATATTCAAATAAAATAAATGTCATTATTTTTGGAATTTTACTTTCATGTCTTACACGTTAAAACAAAGATTCCTTTCACATTTTTAATAAAAGCTAAACGGTCCATGTTTTGAAAATGACATAAATATTACTTTTAAAAAAAATTAAAAAGTAAAAAAATGGTAAAATTGACTTTAAATAATCATATATTAACATTAAAACTTTTTTTAAAACTTTTTTAGAAAACATGGACATAGAAGAGAAAGGTTTTTCGACCGAAGAGATAAATAAAGTTGGTTTTATTTAAAAAAAATTATTCTGAAATATTGAGTGCATAGAGTAAAATGAATAGAAAACGTATATTCTCATTATATAACTAAAGGAGAATAAAATTCATGATTTTATTAATATATAGATTATAATATTTCATCATCAAAATCATAAACATAAACAATCCTGATAAATGATGAGACTGTATCATAAAACCCTTACCACTTTGGTATCTTTTGAATCATAGTACCCATTAAATAATAACATAAAATTAAGATTTTAATATAATTAAAATAATTATATTCATGATATAAAAATTCAAGTGTTCAGTATATACACCTTGTAAAATAAGATAGGTGAATAATACAACATATGTCACGACCCCCTCCCCACAAAGTGTACCCCTCCTGGGCCGGCAATGTGAAAAGGGAGATAATGACCCCCGAGTCCCGCCTCCAGTAGGCCCCTGGTTGGCGACTAGCACCGAGGGTATAATAAACATACAAATGGGAGGCATTACCCTCTAAGAGAACACATGCAGAAGAGAGAGATAGAATAGACTCCAATTAACTCCAACATAGAACTGAGATATAAAAGGAAACCAAGTACATATATGAAATGTCATGCAAAAGTACTACAACTGAAAGGGGAAACTAAAAGTACCCAAAATAAAGTAAAACGACAGCGACCACAAGCCCGAACAGCTCCTCCTCCAACCGCAAGCTAGTAGTAACCAGCTTTATCTCCAACCTGCTCCAAGTGACCTGAAAAACAGTTTATATGTACATAGGGTGAGTATAACAGTATACTCAGTAGGATCCTCCCCAAGCCTCTCATGAAAAAGTAAAGAAAGCATGCTAAAGCCCAGTGAACAACAAGTGAAACTAACTCGTCACCTAAACAGGTATACTATGTTCCCAACCTCACCATGGCTACTCTCACCAAGTAACGCATACAAGAAAATATCATATAGTAAAGAATATCAAGGGTACCCCGCTACTACTTCCCCACTGGTTTGCCGCTTTGCCCCAACGACATACGTCCTGTGCATCTCTCTCTAAAGGCTTGCCCGCAGACACCTGGGCTAAGCTCCACAATCTGCACCTCGTGCACCACATAGGCTTTCCCGCAGACACCTGGGCGAAGCACCATGCCGTCCTCACAACCAAAGGTAACCAGGTAGTTTCCAGGAGCCACCACAGCTCGCATAACGTGTATCATATGTCGGGTATAATACCTCAAGCCATTACAGCCCATACTCCGAGTAAGGATCCTCAAGCCATCATAGCCTATACACGTTACACCTATAGTAGTCCATAGGATACTATATCCAGAATATATGTGTGTGAATAACCACAAGCCATTACAGCACTCTACACACATATATGGGGTAACTAACCGATGTGCCTCATGGCACAAGTATCTACCAAGAGAAGAGAGCGGGGCCAAAGGGGGTAGTCATCCATTCGACCTCCCATCAAAATGTTGGGGAAAACACCGCCCCAGGGCTCAAAATCCTCGGGGTGTCAGTTTCCCTTACCGACAGGGTTGAGTAGCGTATAGAAACACAAAAAGTATAGAATATATATATGTAACTCACATCCACACTATGGGCATTACCTAGTCTTAGATACAACTGCATCTAACGTCTCTCAGACTCCAGGCTGCTACTTCTAAGACTAGGTATCCTATAAGCACACAAACATTTGAAGATATTTATTAGATTACTCCGTTATCATTTTATCAGTTCCACTGTACATTAATTAATTCTTTAAACATTAATTAAGAATGAACAATTCCACATTAAACTGAATTGGCATCACATTCAAAAACAACTGCTCCTTTTTAAGATTCACATCACCTTTAAATTCCAGCATCTCCATCCCCGTGGATTTTCACCATTTAATCAAACATTCATTACAGAATTACTTTTCCACGTTCTCAGGCATTCTAGAAAAGCATCCTATGCTTCTAAACACAAAGGAGGCTCAACACGGTGAGTAGATATACTACCTATCGAGTCTTTTCCGCCTATAGAAAGAGCATATACCCATTCTCCCTCGAGAGGCTAAACACGGAAAGCACGTGGCATACCCCGCGCATCTTTGCCTCCTCCAGAAGAAGGGTAGAAAGACCAGCTGCCTTGAGCAGTGGGGAAAAGCAAAGCAGATTAACATTCAAGAAAACCGCAGGCAACCAGCAACCACATTCATCCCATTCCATCACCCATGGTGTCCTCCCCGACACCCACATGCATAAACTGATGCATCTCGCCACTCTAGGCGTCATCTGCTTCCATAACCATAAGGCCTCCATGCCTCCACATATCACAACAGCCATCCAGGCTCACATCACAGCACAAGCAGCAAGAAAACAAACATCACACCATGGGCTCTTGACCCTTTAACAAACAAGAGGGTAACTCAGAACCCTTTTAGAAATTCCCACATAATCTGTTCTTTAATCCAAATTGAATTGGCAGATTTGTTATTCGTAGGTTCCAATCACGGATACCTAATCCGCAAGCTATCACAATTAAATAACCATGCTTACTTCCCTAATTTGATTATCCTCAAATTAGAACAACTACAACAACGGCAATAACCAGATTAATTTACATGCCTCTTTATCTTTAGCCAATTAATTCCAGATTTACGTTCATTATCAATTTCTATCATGAACGAACAACAAATCAAAGAAAACATAGATATCACTATATCTAGGAAAACATGAGGCAAACCGTTATCACGGTATAAAGCAACAACATGCGATCAACCAATTATTTTAATCCGGTTCAAGTATTTAATTAGGTCAATTTCATTGTGATCCAAAGGGATAAATCATGCTAATTCTACGATTGCACATATACAATTAGAGAATCCATGAATCCCCTACCTCAAACAGTTCCTCACGTTCTTTATCCACACAACAGGTCACGATCCTCCCCTCGCGACAACTGCATCCACCGGAGGATGCTGCGGTACGACAGTACCAACCAACCCCAAGAAAACCCATTAGAATCTTGGAAATTACATGGTATAATTATGGAAAAGAGGATAGGAGAAGATGAACTCCAAAAGAACGATGATACAACATACCTTATATTGAAGATTGATCGATACGGCTCAGTTGCATCCAAAACAGAGCAGAACCAATCCTAGGAGTAAAGATTGATTGTGCAACTCCTACAGAAAGGATTGAAAGGTTCTAGTGCCTCCTAGTTGAGAACAAAGGGAAAGAACAAGGGAGAATGATATCTCGTCCCTTTTTTAAGATTAAATGGGGCAACAGTTTAAGATCCGGTTAATTCTCCATTAAAAACGGATCGCATTAACCCACGCGGTTTGACCAAGTAAAACATTCCAAGTCTTAGGAACAATTAATATAGGATTTATGGAATTTTAAACGGCCTTAAGAGACCTTAAAATAAGGATTTAAATGTATTTTACGTCAAAGGAAACGTCAAAAGGGGAAAAACTGTAGGAGTCTGGAAACATTGTTCACCCACTATTACTGTACATGAAACCGATCTGTGAAACCGATCTGTGAAACTAATTTGTCAAACCGATCTGTGAAACTGATCTGTCAGACCGATCTGTGAAACCGATCTGTCACACTGATCTGTGAAACTGATCTGTCACACCAATCTGTGAAACCGATCTGTCAGACCGATCTGTGAAACCGATCTGTCACACCGATCTGTGAAACCGATCTGTCACACCGATCTGTGAAACCGATCTGTCACACCGATCTGTGAAACCGATCTGTCACACCGATCTGTGAAACCAATCTGTCAGACCGATCTGTGAAACCGATCTGTCACACCGATATGTGAAACCGATCTGTCGCACCGATCTGTGAAACCGATCTGTGAAACTGATTTGTCACACCGATCTGTGAAACTGATCTGTCAGACCGATCTGTGAAACCGATCTGTCACACCGATCTGTGAAACTGATCTGTCACACTGATCTGTGAAACCGATCTGTCAGACTGATCTGTGAAACCGATCTGTCAGACCGATCTGTAAAACCGATCTGTCACACCGATCTGTGAAACTGATCTGTCAGACCGATCTGTCAGACCGATCGGTGAGACCGATCTGTTCATAAAACTGGAAACACTGTTCACAGAACTGGAAAATTGGAAAAGTGTTGGGGATAAGTCCTCTTGACCTCCCAGAACACCTCCAACACCAACATTTCACAAAGTAATGGACCGGAGAGGTCCGGGCCATTACATTAGATACCTCTCAAAACATTCTCGTCCTCGAGAATTAAAAACCAACCCAGAAGAAAAGAGGGGTCCGAACAACCACCCCATAAGATACCTCTCCAGGGAAAACCACCATGAGTTGTTCAAAAGCTGGAACAAAACTACGACATCCGAGAGTATAGAAACAAACAATCCATATCCAAACAATTCAAACATAACATCACATCAAAGGTACATAAATAAAACATGAAAGGTCTAACCAGAGAGGAAACATCATTACATGAAAGGAGTTAAACATTGAACAACTCTGGGTACTGAGCACGTATATGTGACTCACGCTCCTAGGTACTCTCCTCCATGCCACCGTGTTGCCACAAGACACGAACTAAGGGGATAGAATGCCCACACAACACCTTATCCTTGTGGTATTGGATCTCCACTGGTCGCTCCTCGAAGTTTGCATCATCATCAATATCGATCTCTCCCCAATTGATAACATGAGATTCATCATGAAGATAACAACGGAGCTGTGATACATGGAAAACATCATGTATCTGACTCATATGAGGGGGGAGTGCTACTCGATACGCTATAGCTCCAACACGAGCTAACACCTCGAAAGGCCCAACAAACCGGGGAGAAAGCTTACTTCCACGACCAAACCTTCGTTTCCCACGACAGGGAGTCACCTTTAGAAACACATGATCCCTAACATTAAACTCTAACGGTCTCCTTCTTTGATCAGCATATGATTTCTGACGATCCTGTGCTATCTTCATCCTCTCACGAATCACATGTACCATCTCTGTTGTATTCTGCACTAGTTCTGGTCCGAGAATTGCTGACTCTCCGACCCCAGTCCAGCACAACAGAGAACGGCATGGCCGACCATACAAGGCTTCAAACGGCACCATGCCGATGGTAGAATGAAAACTATTATTGTAAGCGAACTCTACCAAGGGTAAGTGCTTTTTCCATGAACCTCCAAAATCAAGAACACAAGAGCGCAACATGTCTTCAAGAGTCTGGATTGTTCGCTCTGTCTGACCATCCGTTTGAGGATGAAAAGCAGTGCTAAGGCATAATTGAGAACCAAAAGCATGCTAGAGACCTCTCCACACCCTAGAGGTAAAATGAGGATCTCGATCAGAAATGATCGTCCTAGGTACTCCGTGAAGCCTCACCACCTCCTCCAGATATTGCCTCGACAAAACCTCCACTGAGCTCGACTCCTTGATTGCTATGAAGTGGGATGATTTAGTTAAACGATCCACTACCACCCATATAGCATCATATCCTCCGGGAGCTCGAGGTAAACCTGTAACAAAGTCCATTGAGATGTCCTCCCACTTCCACTGAGGAATCTCTATGTGTTGGAGAAGACCACCAGGAACACGGTGTTCGGCCTTCACCTTCTGGCAGACTAAACATCGAGACACACATTCTGCCACTGTATGCTTCAGCCCAGGCCAACAAAACTGACTCTTCAAGGATCGGTACATCTTCGTCACACCAGGATGTACCGCCAAGGGTGAACTATGGAACTATCGGAGAACCGTCTCGCGCATCGCCAAGGGAACAAAAAGCCTGCCATGATACAACACTCGGTGTTGTTCATCCTCCGACCAACCATCAGGGGCCTCCCCACAAACAACTCTGTCTCTCCAAACTTCCACATCTAGATCACCCAACTGAGACTCTTCCACCTTCTGCATCAGATATGACTACACCATCATCTGGAAAAGACAACCTCTACCTCCAACCTCTTCCATATCAAGATGTAATGCTGACAGTTCCTCCATTACTCTCCAAGAATCACCAGATTCACGCACAGCATCACTACGTGACTTTCGGATCAGCGCATCAGCAACAACATTTCCCTTCCCAGGTGTATACGATATTTCGAAGTCGTATTCCTACAAGAACTCCATCCACTAACGCTGCCGCAAGTTCAAGTCCCGCTGAGAGAAAACATACCTAAAACTCTTATGATCGGTGAAAACCACAAAGCGCTCGCCAATGAGGTAATGTCTCCACAACTTCAGCGCAAACACCACGGCTGCCAACTCAAGATCATGGGTGGCATAGTTGCGTTCATGGGGATGCAATTGTCGGGACCCATAAGAAACAACTGACCTTTGTTGCATAAGTACACATCCTAGCCCTAGATGTGACGCATCGCAGAAGACGTTAAACTGGACTCCCTCAGCTGGAAGACAAAGAACAAGAGCACTTACCAACTTATCCTTTAGATATTCGAATGTTGCCTGACACTGATCAGTCCACATGAATGCTTGATCCTTCCTGGTCAAAGCTGTTATAGGAGTCACAACCCATGAGAAATTGGCTACAAACCTCCTATAATAGCCTGAGAGACCAAGGAAACTTCACACCTCTGACACGGTCTTGGGGGATTCCCAAGACACTACTGCTTCTATCTTCGATGGATCCATAGCTACTCCCTGTTGGGACACAACATGCCCTAAGAAACGAACTTCTCAAGCCCAGAACTCACACTTGGAAAACTTCCCAAACAACTGATGTTGGCGAAGAACTCCCAAAACGGCTCGTAGATGCTCTGCATGCTCTTCTTCAGATGTGGAGTACACAAGGATGTCATCGATGAAAACCACAACAAACTTGTCCAGGAATTCACGGAACACAGCATTCATCAACCCCATGAAAATAGCTGGAGCATTCGTCACGCCGAATGGCATTACAATAAACTCATAATGCCCATGACGACAACGGAAAGCAGTCTTTGGGATATCCTCATCATTTACACGCATTTGGTGATATCCTGATCGCAATTCGATCTTTGAGAACCAACTTGCACCCTTCAGTTGATCGAATAGGTCATCAATCCACGGGAGAGGATAGCGGTTCTTTATTGTCACTTTGTTTAATCGACGATAATCGACATAAAACCACAAACTGCCGTCAGCCTTTTTCACAAACAAAACTGGTGCACCCCACAGTGACACGCTTGGCCGAAAAAAACCACACTACAACAGACCATCAAGCTGAATACGTAGCTCTCGTAACTCAGAAGAGGCCATTCTATATGGAGACATAGAGATAGGAGACGCTCCTGTCTGTAGCTCGATCCCAAACTCGATCTCTCGTCGAGGGGGTAATGCTACAACCTCTTCGGGAAAGACGTCAGGGTACTCCTCTACGACCCTAGGAAACGCCAACTGTTGAACCTCTGAAGAACTTAGCATCATCCCAGCCATCATGGATGATAAGGAAGGAACTCGTCTATGAATCATTCGAGGATCTCTCTCACCAAAAAACACCACTTCCTCTCCATCTTCATCAAAGAAAATGACCTTCTTCCTGTAGAAATCCACAATATCCTGCACCGAATACAACCAATCCATGCCGAGTATGACATCATATGGTTGTATTCGTAAAAATAGGAAATCTCCCCAAGAGCGGTGTTTCCCCAACACTAGCTCACAGTCTCTACATACTTCAAACAAGTCAGCTCGACCTCCAACTGGCGTAGTCAACGCCAAGGGCACTGGAAGCCTCTCTACCTCAAGTACCAAAGCATGGAAAAGGGTAGGTGATATGAAGGACCGTGTTGCTCCTGAATCAAACAAGGCATACACCAAGGTAGAAAACAAGCAAAGGGTACCTCGAACGACATCTGGCTCACCTGGGGCTGGCAACGCTAGAGCATGAAGCTGACCACGACCTCCTCCACGGCCTCTCTAACCATGATAACGACCACCACCATGGCCGCGCTCTACTCTCTGAGGACGGGGAGCGTCATGGGGTTGTCCTCTGCCTACTCCATCTACCCTCTGGTGATCTAAAGCTGGTGCAACCTGCTGCTGCTGCCTCGGCTGGAACTGCCTCAACAGAGGAACCTGGAGTGGAGTGCCTGGTGCACGATGACTGCTCTGAAAAGTCGGGAACTCCCACTGCTAATGACCACGACCACCACAAGAAAAACAAGCGCCTGATCCCTTGGCATAGTCTTGAGAGTTGCTGCCTCCGTAGAAACGAGATGGGAAGGGCTGGGACCTACCCCCAGGTGAACGGAAACTCTTCTGTCCTGAAAACCGGGAACCCCAGACCACAGCTCTGCTTCGTGAGGAATCATGACGATTCCCCTCTTATGACGATCCGGTCCTAGCCAAAGTCCTCTCAACAACCTCTGCCCTCGCCAGCACCTCAAGATATGTCTTCAGCATAAATGGGGTGACCTGGCGCTGGATCTCTGGACGCAAAGCCTCCTCGAAATGCCTCGCCCTGGCCTCATCATATGGAAACGGGTCTGAAGCATATCGTAGAAGGTTCCTAAAACGGATTCCAAACTCTCGAACACTGGAGCTCCCCTGCTGAAGGGTGAGAAGCTCCTGGCGACTGGACACCTTCGCAGTCGATGAAAGAAACTCGACTCTAAACCTGTCTCGAAACTCCTCCCACGAGATCACTGACTCCTCACGATCACCAAGGAACAAGAACCACCACTGCCTCGCTGCTCCACGCATCATCGTCACAACCAAGGACACCCAGTGTTCCTTCCAAGAAAGAATAGAACTGAAGCCTATCTTGATCTCCTCCAACCAGTCTTCTATGACTGCATCTGAAACGGAGCCCTCGTACTTCTGTAGACTCTGGCGCTGAAACTCTCGAAGTGTATTCCTCCAAGTGTCATCGTCGTCAAACTCTACTTGGCAGTGATCTTCTGGAACAGCCTGTTGGGCATATTCTGCGCAAACTTGACGAGGACGTCGACCTAGAGCCATACCTGTAAAATAACAACTATTAGAGCTCCTAAGCCTGGAATATGGAAGACTCAACATTAATTAATTAATTGTTTTGTTTTATTAATTTCAGGTTACCTATCCCAAGGTATACCCATTCAAACACATGCGCAAAGAATAATGATGCATGATCCTTTCCTAGGTCTCTACCCTGCAACCAGTATCACTTTGTTTAGTAGCCATCGTAAACTTAAAGGTCCGTGCAACAGATCATAGGGGGCCCTGAACGCCTATGTCTCTGCCGGTCTCCAGTGTTTACCCCACTTGCTAAACATGAATGACATCGTTGCCCTACCATCCCATGCATCCTCACATGTGCCTAACTCCAAACTCCATCCTATCCCTCAACCAGACCTCTAATACCACTCTTTCACGACCCCCTCCCCACAAAGTGTACCCCTCCTGGGCCGGCAATGTGAAAAGGGAGATAATGACCCCTAAGTCCCGCCTCCAGTAGGCCCTGGGTTGGCGACTAGCTCCGAGGGTATAATAAACATACAAATGGGAGGCATTACCCAATAAGAGAACACATGTAGGAGAGAGAGATAGAATAGACTCCAATCAACTCCAACTTAGAACTGAGATATAAAAGGAAACCAAGTACATATATGAAATGTCATGCAAAAGTACTACAACTAAAAGGGGAAACTAAAAGTACCCAAAAGAAAGTAAAACGACAGTGACCACAAGCCCGAACAGCTCCTCCTCCAACCGCAAGCTAGTAGTAACTAGCTTGATCTCCAACCTGCTCCAAGTGACCTGAAAAACAGTTTATATGTACATAGGGTGAGTATAACAGTATACTCAGTAGGATCCTCCCCAAGCCTCTCGTGCAAAAGTAAAGAAATCATGCTAAATCCTAGTGAACAACAAGTGAAACTAACTCGTCACCTAAACAGGTATACTATATTCCCAATCTCACCATGGCTACTCTCACCAAGTAACGCATACAAGAAAATAGCATATAGTAAAGAATATCAAGGGTACCCCGCTACTACTTCCCCACTGGTTTGCCGCTTTGCCCCAATGACATACGTCCTGTGCATCTCTCTCCAAAGGCTTGCCCACAAACACCTGGGCTAAGCTCCACAATCTTCACCTCGTGCACCACATAGGCTTGCCCGTAGACACCTGGGCGAAGCACCATGCCGTCCTCACAACCAAAGGTAACCAGGTAGTTTCCGGGAGCCACCACAGCTCGCATAACGTGTATCATACGTCGGGTATAATACCTCAAGCCATTACAGCCCATACTCCAAGTAAGGATTCTCAAGCCATCATAGCCTATACACGTTACACCTATAGTAGTCCATAGGATACTATATCCAGAATATATGCGTGTGAATAACCACAAGCCATTACAGCCCTCTACACACATATATGGGGTAACTAACCGCTGTGCCTCATGGAACAAGTATCTACCAAGAGAAGAGAGTAGGGCCAAAGGGGGTAGTCAGCCATTCGACCTCCCATCATAAAGTTGGGGAAAACACCCCCCCAGGGATCAAAATCCCCGGGGTGTCAGTTTCCCTTACTGACAGGGTGGAGTAGTGTATAGAAACACAAAAAGTACCAAATATATATATGTAACTCACATCCACACTATGGGCATTACCTAGTCTTAGATACAACTGCAGCTAACGTCTCTCAGACTCCAGGCTGCTACTTCTAAGACTAGGTATCCTATAAGCACACAAACATTTGAAGAGATTTATTAGATTACTCCGTTCTCATTTTATCAGTTCCACTGTACGTTAATTAATTCTTTAAACATTAATTAAGAATGAACAATTCCACATTAAACAGAATTGGCATCACATTCAAAAACAACTGCTCCTTTTTAAGATTCACATCACCTTTAAATTCCAGCATCTCCATCCCTGTGGATTTTCACCATTTAATCAAACATTCATTACAGAATTACTTTTCCACATTCCCAGGCATTCTAGAAAAGAATCCTATGATTCTAAACACAAAGGAGGCTCAACACGGTGAGTAGATAATTACCCGTCGAGTCTTTGCCGCCTATAGAAAGAGCATATACCCATTCTCCCTCGAGAGGCTAAACACGAAAAGTACGTGGAATACCCCGCGCGTCTTTGCCTCCTTCGGAAGAAGGGTAGCAAGACCAGCTGCCTTGAGCAGTGGGGAAAAGCAAAGCAGATTAACATTCAAGAAAATCGCAAGCAACCAGCAACCACATCCATCCCATTCCATCACCCATGGTGTCCTCCCCAACACCCACATGCATAAACTGATGCATATCACCACTCTAGGCGTCATCTGCTGCCATAACCACAAGGCCTCCATGCCTACACATATCACAACAGCCATCCAGGCTCACATCACAGCACAAGCAGCAGGAAAACAAACATCACACCACGAGCTCTTGACCCTTTAACAAACAAGAGGGTAACTCAGAACCCTTTTAGAAATTCCCACATAATCTGTTCTTTAATCCATATTGAATTGGCAGATTTGTTATTCGTAGGTTCCAATCACGAATACCTAATCCGCAAGCTATCACAATTAAATAACCATGCTTACTTCCCAAATTTGATTATCCTCAAATTAGAACAACTACAACAACAGCAATAACCAGATTAATTTGCATGCCTCTTTATCTTTAGCCAATTAATTCCAGCTTTACGTTCATTATCAATTTCTATCATGAACGAACAACAAATCAAAGAAAACATAGATATCACTATATCTAGGAAAACATGAGGCAAACCGTTATCACGGTATAAAGCAACAACATGCGATCAACCAATTCTTTTAATCCGGTTCAAGTATTTAATTAGGTCAATTTCATTGTGATCCAAAGGGATAAATCATGCTAATTCTATGATTGCACATATACAATTAGAGAAGCCATGAATCCCCTACCTCAAACAGTTCCTCACGTTCTTTATCCACACAACAGGTCACGATCCTCCCCTCACGACAACTGCATCCACCGGAGGATGCTGCGGTATGACAGTACCAACCAACCCCAAGAAAACCCATTAGAATCTTGGAAATTACATGGTATAATTATGGAAAATAGGATAGGAGAAGATGAACCCCAAAAGAACGACGATACAACATACCTTATATCGAAGATTGATCGACACGGCTCAGTTGCATCCAAAACAGAGCAGAACCAATCCTAGGAGTAAAGATTGATTGTGCAACTCCTACAGAAAGGATTGAAAGGTTCTAGTGCCTCCTAGTTGAGAACAAAGGGAAAGAAGAAGGGAGAATGATATCTCGTCCCTTTTGAAGATTAAATGGGGCAACGGTTTAAGATCTGGTTAATTCTCCATTAAAAACGGATCGCATTAACCCACGCGGTTTGACCAAGTAAAACATTCCAAGCCTTAGGAACAATTAATATAGGATTTATGGCATTTTAAACGGCCTTAAGAGCCCTTAAAATAAGGCTTTAAATGTATTTTATGTCAAAGGAAACGGCAAAAGGGGAAAAACTGTAGGAGTCTGGAAACACTGTTCACCCACTGTTACTGTACATGAAACCGATCTGTGAAACCGATTTGTGAAACTGATTTGTCACACCAATCTATGAAAATGATCTGTCAGACCGATCTGTGAAACCGATCTGTCACACCGATCTGTGAAACTGATCTGTCACACCGATCTGTGAAACTGATCTGTCAGACCGATCTGTGAAACCGATCTGTCACACCGATCTGTGAAACCGATCTGTCAGACCGATCTATGAAACTGATCTGTCACACCGATCTGTGAAACCGATCTGTCAGACCGATCTGTGAAACCAATCTGTCACACCGATCTGTGAAACCGATCTGTCAGACCGATCTGTGAAACCGATATGTCACACCGATCTGTGAAACCGATCTGTCGCACCGATCTGTGAAACCGATCTGTGAAACTGATTTGTCACATCGATCTATGAAACTGATCTGTCAGACCGATCTGTGAAACCGATCTGTCACACCGATCTGTGAAACTGATCTGTCACACCGATCTGTGAAACCGATCTGTCAGACCGATCTGTGAAACCAATCTGTCAAACCGATCTGTGAAACTGATCTGTCACACCGATCTGTGAAACTGATCTATGAGACCGATCTGTCAGACCGATCGGTGAGACTGATCTGTTACTGTTCATAAAACTGGAAACACTGTTCACAGAACTGGAAAATTGGAAAAGTGTTGGGGATAAGTCCCCTTGACCTCCCAGAACACCTCCAACACCAACATTTCACAAATTAATGGACCGGAGAGGTCCAGGCCATTACAACATATGTCTCAAAGAATGCAATTTGAGACAAAAATATCTTACCTTAAGTCTCAACTTACTTCATACACATTCAAAAATACTATATAATAAATATAAGTTTATTATAAATATATTAAATAACCATAATTATATAAATCATACCATATATGTTTTACTTAATACCTTTTATTACATGTTTTTTAATAATTCCTTGTTAAAGTCACGTTTCAGAAAATAACTACTTTGTTTTTTGTGTGTGTTTTGATTTTATATTTTTGGTAATATTAATTTGATCATGGTTATATAATATATATATATAATGTTTAACATTATATAAATATCATATATATTCATTATATATCTATTTAGAGTAATCCATAAAAGTTATATATAGAAAATAAAATACACCATTCATGGAGACGGTAGGTCATTCATATGCATGAATGTTGTTTCTATTTTCTCAATGGATTGAAAGAAAGAAAGATAAATAATATACTACCATTATAGAATCATTTTTATTTCATATATGTCACATATTTTAATTAAAATTATCTTTATTACCTTCCATGCAAAGCATAAATGAATCACGTTGCTTCGTGATGCGGTAGTCCGCCGTATACACAAGGGACGTTATCATATTCCCGTAAAATGAAATGTAATAAGGTATATGTGATATAATAATTATATAAGTATAATAATATAATAAATATAATATATAAATAATAAACCCATCATTATATATATCTATAAGAGGTGGTGATGGAAAATGAATAACATTAGTTCGTGAGACAGTAGTCTACCGTACACACGAATAATGATTTCATATTCCATTTGATGGAATTGGATATAGATATAAGTTATGAAATTAACATGATAACATCTCAGTGTATGGGAGATACTAGTTTTAATATATCATCATAATTTAAGGATATTTTAAATAGGATTAATAATAAATAAAACAAAAATGTAAGTTCAAGAATTTACCTCTTCTTGAGAGAGCCTCTATAGGTTTTTACCTAGAGCCTTCATAATTGGGATTAATAAACAAAATAAGGCCTATAGAATGATAGGTGGATTAATTAATGTATTTGGGTAGGTATTTCCTAAACTATAGGATTTTTTTAAGTATGGATAGAAGAGGAGAGGGGGTGGCCTTTTATAAGTGAGGTAAGTGACACACTTGTAATTTTTGAAAAGAAAAAGGTGTACCCACATTTTTATCATGAAACAAGGATAAAAATAGACCATTTTCAATCCTATAAGATATAAGGTTGAATTATTTCCATAAAATGGGTGTTTTAAATGTTTTGGGTCATTTTTAACCCTTATATTTTTAGTTTAACCCCCCAATAAACCCATTTTCACTTTAATCGTGATAAATAATTTTTACTATTTTTACTATTATTTATGGTAAAAAATTAATTTGACCTAATTATAAAATATAAATTATTATGATTCAAAATATGGAATTTATTTTCCCAAATTCCATTCACATAAGTGACAAAATTTAATTTAAAATTTAATTTAAAATTAATCTTATAGACGTGACGAGAAAGTGAGTTTTCAAAGAGAAATTTTTTATAAGTAGATAAAGTTTTAATAACAAATTTTAAAATTAAATTGATTAAAATGAAATAAATTAGATTAATAAATATATAATTTTACTAATTTTACTTTTAAATCCATTTAAAAAAAAGTAACCTTATAAATTCTTTAAAAGAAAGGCAATTTTTAATAAAAAACAGTATTTTTCACTATTCATTTAAAAATTAAACTTTTTAGAAAAATATCAAAAATACACCCTAAGATAATTTTTACATGATTATTTCAAAAATGAAATTTATTTTATAAATTTAATTTTATAAATTTTTCAAAAAAAATTATTAAAAAATTGAGAAAATCATATTTTTGAAACATATAGACTTTCCTAAAAATTAAGTACTTTTTTATCAATATATTTTATTTATATAAAACTATTATAATTAATATTTAAAAAGTAATCATTACTATTCATATCTATAATTTTAATGGATATGTTATAATGGTCATGTTTAAATGATTATATTAATAATATATCATGGTTTGTTAAAACTCAATGTCATGTGTAATGAAAGCTAAAACCGGTGTTGCATGCAACATAAGATATCAAAGAAATTTAATTTATTTGAAAAAGATAATTCATAAAAACTTAGGGTGTTAAATTATACTCCCCTTAAATTGAATTTCACTATCTATAATTTTCACTCTAATATAAAAAAAATGAGGATACTACTTCCACATCATTTCCTTAGGTTCCCATGTAGCTTTTTCAAACTTGTGGTTTCGCTAAAAAACTTTAACCAAGGGAGTGGTCTTCTTTCATGTAAATTTATCTCTATGATCCAAAATATCCACTATGTATTCCTCATAATAAATATCTTTCTCTGTTGGTATGACCTCTAATTTCAATACATGTGAAGTATCAGGTATGTACTTTCTCAATAGAGATACATGGAACAAATTGTGGAATTGAGAGAGGTTTTGTGGAATCAAAAACTGATAGGATACATCCTAATATAATCAATAATTTAAAAGGTATTGATATACCTAGGGCTTAGTTTCCCATTTTTAAAAATCTCATTACCTTCTTCAATGGAGAAATTCTTAGAAACACATTTTCACCAACTTCAAATTCTAGATCATGCCAGTGATTATCATCATAATGTTTTTTTTGAATCTGAGCTGCATTGATGTGTTGTTGAATAGATCTAACCTTATTTGTAATTTATTTAGTTATCTTAGGTTCTAATATCTTTATATCTCTAACTTTATTTCAGCATGTTTGATCCCTACGTTTCTTTTCGTAGAGGGATTTATAAGGATCCATATTTATGCTCGAGTGAAAGCTATTATTATAAGAAAACTCCACTAGAGGAATGTTTTGATATCAACCACCTTTAAAATCCACAGAACAAGATCTTAGTATGTCCTCTAAAGTTTGAATTGTTCTCTCAGACTGACCATCTGTTTGAGGATGATATGCAGTGTTGAAACTTAACTCCATTTCTAGATCTTGCTGAAGACTTTTCCATAACTTTGAGGTAAACCTTATAACCCAATCATACATAATGTAATGTGGTACTCCATAAAACCTTACCACTTACTTAATGTATATCCTATAAATCTGATACAAATAGAAATATTCTCTGATAATAATGGCGTGTGGTGAATTTTTAATGTGATCGACTACAACCCATATAGCATTATTCCCTTTAAACTTTTTGGGTAGTCCGACGACAAAATCCATGGTGATGTTTTCCCATTTCTATTCTGGTATGGGTCATGGATGTAACATCTCTTTATACTTTGTCTCCCATTCTTAACTTGCTGAAATTCCAAGCACTGAGATAAAAACTATGTGATATCTTTCTTCATTTCATTCCACTACAAATACTCTTTCAAATATCTATACATATTCATACTTCTAGGATGAACAGAGAATGAATAAATATGTGATTCCTCTAAAAAATACTTCTTAAAATTTGGTATGTAAAGAACAAATACATAGTTTTTAAACCTTATCATTCTATCATGATCAAGCTTAAACTCAGGAACATTTCTAACCTTCTTTTTTAGCTCTACATCTTCCTTCTGCACCTATTTAATCTTCACTTAGATGGATGATTGAACATTTAGTTGAGCAAGAAAATATTTCTCCCCTTCCTTCAATATTTCCATATCCATTCTTTAAAAATCCTAAAATATTAGATCTTTTGTGATCCTTATCATAGTAAGATATCATGATCCTTCTGAATCAAATCATCGAACACCTTGTTCACTTTCCTAGGGTGGTAATGTATTCATCATTCATAATCTTTAATCATCTCCAATCATCTCCTCTATCTCATATTCAAATCCTTTTGTGTGAATATATACATTAAAATTTTGTGATCAGTGTATATATCACAATTCTCTCTGTAAAGATAATTCCTCTATATCTTCAATGCAAAACAATGTCCTAGCTAACTCCAAATCATAATTTGGGTAATTTTACTCATGAACCTTTAATTTTAATGACTCATAAACTATAACCATGTCCTTATACACAAGTCCATAACCTAATCCCTTCTTGGATGCATCACTATAGATTAAAAATACTTATCCACTATAGGGTAATGTAAGCACAGGTGCGTTGAATAATATTCTCTTCAGTTCCTTGAAATTTTTTCTCACATTCATCTTTCCATAGGAACTTGGATCCCTTCTGAGTTAACTTAGTGAGTGGATTAGATAGTCATGAAAAATTCCCCAAAAACCATCGATAATATCCATCTAAACCAAGAAAACTATGGATCTTATTCATAGTGTTTAGTCTGGTCCATCATTCAATAGCCTCTATCTTTAATGTATCTACCAATATACCCTCTCTTGAGATTATATGACCCAAAAAAATGAAACATTTTACAAACAAAATTCACACTTTGTAAATTTTTCATATATTTTCTCCTTCCTTAGGGTATTTAGTACAATTATTAATTGATCTTCATACTCTTCATTTCTCTTTTAATTGGTAATAATATCATTTATAAAGACCACCACAAACTAATCAAGGTAATCTATAAATAATCTATTCATTAAATCCAAGAAGATAGTAGGGGAATTAGTAAGACCGAATAGAATCACTATATACTCAAATTTTTTGTGCCTTGTACATAATGCTTCATTGGGTATATCCTCCTTCTTGACCCTCAATTGATGGAATCTATATTGAATTTCAATCTTGGGAAAGTATCAATCTTTGTATAGTTGGTCAAATTGGTCATTAATATGGTGTAGATTGATTGTAATATTTTTCATCTACCAATAATCAATATAGAGCCACATTGATTCATCTTTATTTTTAACAAAAAGAATAAGTACACCCCAATATGTCACACTTGGCTGAATAAATTCCTTGTCAAGGTTCTCTTAGAGTTTATTTTTTAATTATTATAGCTTAATTGGGGCTATTCTATAAGGATTATTTGAAATAGGTGTGGAACCAGGTATGAGTTCTATTGAGAACTCAACTTTATGTGTTGGTGTAAGTATAGTCAACTATTCTAGAAAGACATTAAAAAACTCATGCACAATAGGCATATCATCAATGTTGAGTTTCTCCTCAATCATCTGGGATAAGCACCCCTCTTGAATAGAAATCAAAACCCATATAATAGATGTGATTTCCATCATAATTTCATATTTATCATCACACTGATAGATAATCATAGGTTTTTTTGGAGTATCAAATGTGACTTCCCTTCCTAGAAAATTAATGTGTGATTTATGTAGATAAATACAATCCATTCCTAATATAACATAAAATTCAACCAGAGGAAGAATGATAAGATTTGTAGGAATCACATTCTCACAAAATTCAACCAAAGAGGAATCATATGCTTGAGATGAGATTATTATACCATTAGGGGATTTCATGGCTAATTCTATATCTAATAATTTGGGTTGAATCTTTATACCCATAGAAAATTATTCATATATTAAATAATGGGTATATACATAGTTAAATAAGACATTAGTACTTCTATAATGGATGGTAAGTGTAAATTTCACCACGTCGTTATTTCACCCTTCTTCAGAAATGATGATCACGTTATATTTACCTTTTTCTCTTTACTTGAGAGGTTTTTAATGTTGATAATCATCTATAAACTTTATTTTTGGCCATTGTTTATCATAATGTTCATACTCCTTGCATTTGAAACACTAGGTTTTGGGTGGTGCATTTTGTGGATCTTTCTCTCTATTTTCAAAATCATCTAACTTCTTCCCATCACTTCAGCATTTGATTACCTGATGAACTTCCTTTATACACTTAAAATATTTACTATTTACCTTAAAATAATTTCCTCCATGTTTCCTTACACACATTTATCATGAAGGAAAGATCATCTAATTCTCTCCATGGTTTTTAGAGATTTCTATAAACTCCATATTCCTTTTTCTTGTCAAAACTATGCAATTTATGGGTAACCCCAATCTCTATTTCTACCTTGATAGCACAATTATCAATTTCCTCATAGTTATTAAAGTCTCTTATGGCCAACACCCTTTGGATACTTGGTTTTAATCCTCTGAATAATCGATCAACCATACTTTTAGGTTGGATGATAATACCATAAGCATACCTCGCAAGTCTTGTAAAATTTTCCTCATAGGTACCAACAGATTCATCATCCTTCTTCTTTAACTCAAATAATTACTTCTCAAAATTCATATTAAAAATACAAGGAAATTACTTATTGAAAAATAATTTATTAAACTCATCTCATTCCATGGAGTCAATTTCATCTTCTTGAATCGAATTATTGATAAGAGTCTACCATTGATCTGCTTCACCTCCCAAATGATAGGCATCCAAAATGACTTTTTCATGACCTGAACATAGAAGAATGTAAAATATCTTATCAATGGTACTGATCCATTATTCATCGACTAATGGATCAGCAGAACCACTAAAATAAGGTGTAAGTTACCTCATGAAGGACTCAATAGAATATTGTTCCCTTCTTTGCTCGTTTGTAAGTTCAGCATGATTCAAAGATTGAGAAAGTTCTATGAGCATAGAAATGAGATTTTGAATTCCATCTCCCATAAATTTTGGGTAATTAGTAAGAAAATCATTTAATTTTCCATCATACTCAGCATTAATACAGTTCCTTTAGGTTCCATCCATTGACTAAAACCAAAAACATAGTGTGAGAAATAATAATCATAGTGGGGAACTACATAATTATAAAAATTCACTTATAGGATTTCAAAATCCTGAAACATTTTTAATTTATGACACCTTAGGATTAAGCTAGGATATTCATGTTCATTATTCAAATCCTTCATGATGGTTCGTAAAGAGTTTATGAATTTACAAAGCATATCCCTCAGGAGTGTCAAACTAGGTATGCAGCAAGTCCTATTGTCATGCACCAGGTGATAATCAAGTCCAGGTCAATGTATCCTTTTTGGATTTATTACACCTAGTCACCTCTATTCTTGAGCCACACCCACTTTTAGTATCCAGATAGGATAGTAATTTCTTATAAACCACTCTCTCTATCCTTCACCAAAGTTCTAAGATATTTTCCTATACGTGTACTAGTTTTTATGGTTCTTACTAAAGTTTTATTATCCTAGTTTCTAAAGATTAAATAAACTATCATATGATACCAAATATATCAACCCAATATTTTCATACATAGATATTTCATCTTTTATATGAATATCTATTACATTACACAAACACACACCTAAGGATTGTAAAGGTATAGAGCCTTTGAAAACCTGAAAACATAAACAACTGGTTCATAAGTGAGCTACATAATATCCCATTATGTTCTTCATAATTGGAAACCCTTTTAGACATATCATACATAATACCTTTTATCATAACTTGGGGAAAGAAAACATAAAAAATGGTGAGCTCATATGATCGGTAAGGGTAAACAAGGGTGATATCAACATTTCATGAGCATATGGGTATGAGAACATGATAATAACATTTGAAAATCATACCCTGTATATCATAGATCATAAATTTTAGTCATGGAATAAATATTTGTAGTTCATAAGACATGAATCATAAAGGAATCAGAGAACATGATCCATGACATAACATTAGAATAATACATAGAATTTTTAGCATACACATAAGCATAGAAAATCATTTCCTTAGTATTTCAAGGATCATTTCAAAGACTATCATAGTGGAATCGTTTCTCACCCCAAACCAACATAGTATCCAAGGTTCACTCCCAAGACTATCATAGTGAACAGAGTCCCTTACTGAACTAGGTTTATTACCCATTCTAGTCCTATTTATCTCATGAGATATCAATCTTTACCCAATGCATTGGAGGTAGATATAGGACCGACCTATCACATAATGAAAATCATACATATTTGTGTTGTGGGATCATAAAAAATTCTTCATATCATAACCCATTTAATGAAATTAGTTTCATAAACATTTCATCATAACATAACCTATAGAAAATAAACTAGGTTCATAATTATTTCATCATTTCATCAAAGCATAATCCATGGAAAAAGAAGCAAGTTTCATCAGCATTTTATCATGGTATAACCCATGGAAGAGAAATGGGTTTCATAAAAATATTTTCATTATAAACATAAATCATTCAGATAAAGAATAATTTTAGTTATTGGTTATATTAGGACACTCAATAGAGGGGTGAATTAAGTTCTTATAAAAATTTCTGTTAAAAATTATAATTTGAAAGTCTCTAAATTTAAAAAGTTAATTGACCTATTAGCTAGTAGTGAATCTATAAGATCTTGACTATTCGATTAATTTCTCATAATATTGATTAGTTATCAGTTGTATCAATTTGATAATTAATACAACCTTTGAAACATCTAATAAGTCAATATTGTTATAAACACTTTCTAATACTAACTATCAGAGTTCAATTTAGTTTTATGAAATATGTGATAAAACAGAGTAAAACTAAAAGAAAAAACATGATGGAGATAAAAACAAGAGGTTTAGTCTCAAGCTGAGACTTAGTCCTCTCCACTTGGTGATCACCTGCCACCAAGAAGTTTAAATAAATAAATAGTTTTATCCATAACCTGGATCGGGGTTCACAATAGCACATAGGAAATCCAGGTCACAAGACCTCTACCATAGTTATTTGTGGGTAAAAAATACCAGGTCATGCGACCTATTCTATAGTTATATGTGGGAAAACAATATGTATAAAGAGTTTTAAGTGAGTATATCAAGTATCCACCATTTAGGTGTAGAATACAGTGTGTGTTTTATAAATAGACAAACACACTGCTCTAAATATATTAAAATGATACACAATATAGCAAAAATTATTGGAAGAGGTTTAGGATGCTCTGAGTATTATGTAGATCAACTCTAGACTCATTAAAGTGTTAGAGTATATGTTAGAGTCCTTTTTTGAAAATATACACTAGAAGATAGGGTCGTGAAGAACTGGGTTCTACCTTCCAGGTGAATGAGATATTCCTCTCCTTTAGTTTGGTTGAATGATATAAATAAGATAACAACTTGATCCACACCAGCTTCTTGGTTCACAGAAAAAATAATAATAAGAGTTCCTCAAGTATATTTCTATTCTTCTCAGTTGTATATGCATTTGTGTTATCTATTTTCTTTTCTATTCTTATCATCATGTTCCAGCTCACATGCTTTTTTCCTTTTTAAACTTTCTAGCCCAACAACGTACATGTGGGGGTACCTCGTACCTCATACTTTCTATTTTCAAGTCTGAAAATAGACATTAATTATGTCAAAGTCATTAAATAACATAAATATGACTATTAAAAAATAATTTTGATTTAAATAAATTTAAACAGTCTTTTGGTAAGTGGTGCATCGGTGACTCATTTCAATGGTGACTCCATCCAATGGTGACTCCTTCCAATAGTGACTCCTTCCAATAGTGAGTCCTTCCAATGGTGATTATTTACAATGGTGAGTCCTTCCAATGGTGAGTCAATCTGTTGGTCTTTCTATATGTCAGTGACTCATTATATAGGTGATTCATTTTAACTATCATTGAGTCCTTGCATTTGTAGCACCATGCATCGGTATTGGTAACTCTTCTGTGTTGGTAGGTCACTTGGAATAATGGTAGTTCTCCTTCGTTGGTGATTTATATGCATCAGTGAGTCATTTGCATCGGTGACTCATTTGTATCAGTGACTCAGTTCTTATGTCATCTTTTAACCTAGATATGGTTAGAATGCATTAATCATGTGTGTGATCATGGATAACTATAATTTACACAAATTTAATATGATTAATAATATTATCAATAATAAATTTACATGATTTGTGATTATTAAAACCAGAGAGAGTATCCAAACAACCTATGGGCCAAAAATATCCCTCTTTTTGTTGATCATAAATCATGGAATTATGAAATATAATCATTATATGTGGAATGAAAACAACATACTTATCATGTCCCATTTTGAAGGATAAAATTAAAGAGTAATGATATCAATAGGAGAAGTAACATAAGTAACATATATAAAAGGATAATGGTATAAAAGGATAATGCCAAATGTTTCTCCCCATTTTGGGATTATCAAAAAGAGAATAGGGACCACAAAAAGAATAGCATAAAGTAAGAGATAAAATAGGTAAGAATGAAATGCAAGAAGACAAAAAAAATTCCATTAATGAGGAAAGTACAATGTATTACAAGGTCTCAATAAAAACATAAATCAAGTAAGCATCCCCATCATAGAATGATCCACACTACGGTTGAGGTACCTTTCCTTTCTCATAGGGATGAATGGAGGGCTCAGCAGGAAGGTTAGGATGAGAAGAAGGAGGGTCTGAATGGATTTTCAGAATAGGTATAGGTAGTCCTTTAGGAACTATAGGATCTAGGCCAGGTCTTTTCTAAGAAATAAGTTGAGGCTAAATAGGCTCTATAAAGATGGGTCTAATCTGAGATAAATCCTGAGAAACTGACATCTGAGCTTGAGAAGGCACCGAACTAGCAGGGCCAAGTGGTGCAGTTGTAGGCACCACGATGGATTCACTTTGGACATGGAGATTTGTTTTTAATATCTTGATGAACTCTTCAATGATTTCACCAATATATTTTATTTCATTTTCAAAATCATCTTTGTTTTCTATGAACTTTTCCAACAAGAGAGTGAATTGTCTCAGCTTCTGAATCTAATCCTTAAAAACCTTTGTCACTGGAAGAAGAGTAAGATTGGTGGACAAATACTTAAACATATTGTTCATTGGATTCTTTGTAATGATTTTGGAGAAAAACTCATTAATCCTTCTGGTCAGCTCTTCCTGATTCTATGAAGCACTCCTTTTATAATAATTCACATGGTCATGAAACTTATCTGAATTTTCCTCAACCTTGGCCACACTGGAAATTAAAGCTTGCAAATATTCTTTCAAAACTAAACTAACAGTAGTAATATCCACATATTTTGAAGGATGAACAAGTGGAGAAGAGGTTAAATCATGAGTAAAGGAGGAAATTTCCTTAACTTATTTTCTCAATTTGGAAAAATCAATAGCTTTAATATGAGAAATAAGATCTTCAATTCCTTTCATGACACTCTCCATTGAAGTCTTGTACTCAGTGGTTAAAGAATTGATGCCAGTAGTTAACTTTTTCATCTCATTACCAAGCTTGATGTTGTTTTCCACAATGGTTTCATCAATTTTAATCAAATTTGGATGAATTTCCTTTATCTCCATTTATGAGACTAAACTAGCATCATCTTGAGAAACACTTGTTGTGGCAGGAGTAGAACTAGAAGTTCCATTTTTTCCTACACCTTCAATCTTAGATCAGATATCTTTTAATTTATAATTTAGTTCAGTGTTCTCTATCCTAGCTTCATCAAGATCACATATCATTTGAGATTGTACCAAGTGTCTTACTGAGGAACATATGTCTTTATTGAATTTTTCTAAATCATCCTTAGTGACATAGTCATTAGAAACTGAAATGGTAGGAGGCTCAGGGATAGAGGTAGATGGTATTATTTGAGAAATGTATGAATTTATATGATCCTCATCCACTATGTATTTCCTTGGAGAAGCATCACTAATCTCATAAGAATCATAATATTATCTAATAAAATCATACCCTGGATTCCTATCCCATTCAGATGCAATAGATGCATACATAGGAGTAATTGTATCTATTTTGATCATTTTTTTCTTGATGCTCCCCCTCACTTAATGGTTCCTTTCTAGGTTTCTCCTTATATATAATTATTTTTCTAGTATATATATATTGAGAAACTAGCTCTACTGGAGCAACATTTTCTTCTTGAATAGCATCCTCAACAGATACACCATCATTTGCTTCATCAATCTCTCTACTAACAGCATATGGATTCCCATCATGATGATCAGATTCAATATCACTACCACTTTCACTACTTTATTCTTTATCACCATCTTCATCTTTTCATCTTCATTTTCATCATCATCTTCCTCATCTTCTTCTTCACTAGATTCACTGACATATTCTACACTTACTTCAACTTTTTTTTCTTCACTTCTAGTAGATTGGAGAATAGGCTCATGAGAAGGTAAGTCCAAAGGTGGACTTATAGGTCCAATAGAAACTATTTCTGTTGGTCCAGTTGTGTCTGGGACACTTCTATCATCAATTGGGGATCCCTCATCTCTGATAGGAGTAGCAGGCTCTTCATCCTTATCTGAAGAATAGATTACTTGATCATTTGGACTAAGGCCAAGATCCACTAGATTCCTTGGTCTAACTAGATTATCTATAGGATTAAAAATTTTATATAGTCTATCTTCATCACCTACCCATTCCTTCCTCTATGGGTTCCAGTTAATTTTCATTCTCTTACTGATGTCAGAACTTAAGCAGATTACACTAAATTCAGTAACTACTACATCATCAACTTCACTTACACAACCTTTCTCCTTTAGAATTGCTAAAATCATTTTGGAGTAGAAAATATAATTTTACTTACAACTGGGTTTTATCATATCATTTATGTACACCATCAGATATCTACACAAATTCCATTTAAATCCTTTCTGTATTAAATACACCAAGTATAAATCCTGATATTTGAGAGAAGCAAAGTGCCCTTTCATGGGACAAATCTGGTGCAGAATAAACTTAAATAAAATTCTTCACTCACCATTTAACTCTGATTCAATGGGACTATTACGTTCCTCATTTATGGTTATCTCTTTCAGAGCTATTTCATAACAAAATAATTCACTTTTAGGTGTAGAAGTTCCTTGATAATCATCAAATATTCCTTCATGAGTAACTTTAAGACATTAATCCCAATGTCTTGAAGAGAAATAGATTTTATTCCCTTTTACTATCGACTTGATCCAGGGAACATCACTTCCTTACAATAGAAGTTCCATATTCATGTAAAATTCATGTACCATCTTTGAGTAAAAGACTCTATCATTTTTTGTGAACCAATCAATCCATCATTGATCATGCATCACCTTTAACAACAATGACTTACTTACTAAGATACATTCCTCTAGTAATTCTTTCTCTGAAGTTACAACATGGTTTTATAGACAAAGATTTACAGAAGATGAAGATTTACTCGATTTTCCTTTCTGTTTCATAGAAGCACGAGACTCACCATCATCAAGAGCTCACTTCACACACACCATTCCAATCAGTTCAGTCTGGAGGTTAGAAGGTGAATGGTCGGGGGTAAAGAGAGAGAGTGGTAGCCGAGAGAGTGTAGCAATAAAGTAGTAGAGTCTATTGATTCAAATTTATATCATTTAGGGATATTGAAATCACACAATCATGAAATCATGAACCAGGTTCAACAAATTTAATGAAACGGTGTCATTTTGATAAAAAACATATAGAAACAGTGATTCATCGATGTCGGCATGACAGATTTTTCATAACACTAACAGTGTCGGCATGACAAGTAATTAGTGTCGGCATGACAAGGAATTAGTGTCGGCATGACATAGTTTCGGTGTTGGCATGACAATTGTGTCAGCATGACATAGCATCAGTGTCAGTTTGACAACTATGTTGGTATGACAACTTCACTTAAAAATACCAAAGGAATAGCAACACAATGTATTACTAATTGATCATTCCTAAATCATGTCTGATGTAATTCATTCTTTTATAGTTAAATGGCTTAGTGAATTTTTCAGCAACCTGATATTTAGTGCCAATAAATTCTAAAGTGATATCACCCTTTTGATAATGATCTCTCAAAAAGTGATGTTTTACATCAAGATGATTTTTTCTAGAATGAGAAACTAGGTTCTTAGAAATGTTAATAGCACTTTTATTTTCACAATTTATAGGTGCATGTCTAAATTGATATCTATAGTCTAGAAGAGTGTGTTTCATCCACAAAATTTGAGCACAATAGCTACCAGCAACTATGTATTCATCTTTAGTAGTAGATAATGCAACAAAATTTTGTTTCTTACTACACCATGAAACCAAAGACTTTCCCAAAAATTGACATGTCCCATAGGTGTTATTTCTATATAACTTACATCCACCAAAATTAGCATCATAATAACTCACTGTATCAAATAATTTTCATTTAGGATAGAACAAACCTAAATTGATAGTATGTTTGAGTTATTTGAAAAAATAAATTAACAGGATTTAAGTGAGATTCTTTGGGATTATCTTGAAAATGGGCACACATACACACACTAAACATTATATCTGGCCTACTAGCAGTCAAGTAGAGAAAACTTCCAATCATTCCTCTGTAATTGGTTTGATTAATAGATTTACCATCTTCATCAAGATCCAAATTAAAAGTAATACTCATTAGAGTGTCACTTATTTTGATGTAATCAAAGCCAAATATTTGTAAAAATATATTTTTTGTATTTACTTTGATTTAAGATGATACCTTATTTATTTTGAAAAATCTTAAATCCAAGAAATAATTTTATTTTTCCCATCAAAATAATTTCAAATTCACTTTGCATCATTTTAGATAAATCAATACATAAATAATTTCTTGAAGATCCAAAAATAATGTCATCTACATAAATTTGAACAACTAAAACATCTTTAGAAATCTTTTTTATAAAAAGAGTAGGATGAACAATTCCTTTTGTAAAACCTTTTGTAATGATAAAAATACTTAGTCTATCATACCAAGCTCTTGGATCTTGTTTTAAACCATATAAATCTTTTGTTAATTTTAAAACATGGTTTTGAAAATGAGGGTCTGTAAAACCAGGGGTTATTCAACAAAAACATCCTCAACTATATACCCATTTAGGAATATAATTTTAACATCAATTTGAAATTAAGATGGGCAGCATAAGCAAGTAATATTCTGATGGCCTCAAGTCTAGCAATAGGTACAAAATTTTCTTCATAGTAAATGCCTTCTTCTTGAATATAACCTTGGGCAACCAATCTGTATTTATTGCTAAAAATATTACCAGATTCATCTACTTTTTTCCTAAACACTCACTTAGTTATTATAGTCAAGGTTTCTTTGGGTCTATCCACAAGTTTCCAAACTTTATTTCTTTCAAATTTATTAAGTTCTTCTTGCATATCCATCACCCAAAATTCATCTTTAATTAAATCATTTATGTTTTTAGGTTTAACTTGTGATAAGAAAGCTTGATATTCAACCTGATTTCTAAGAGAAGCTCCAGTTTGTGTCCCTTTATCTAAGTCTCCATCAATAGCATCTAAAGGATGATTCTTAAGGGTTCTAGTTGGTATAGAAAAGTAGGGGCTAGTAATTTTAAATTCATCTATAGGTTTAGGTTCATCATGTTCATATTCTGAATAATTTCCAGAACTATTTGACTTAACATATGGCTTGACAAGAGGATTAGATAATTTTTTATTTATGTCCATGTTTGACATATCACCTTCAAGGTTGTCTAGGGAGGTATTAGGTTCATATGGATATATTTCATCAATTTTGATATGCATAGATTCTTCCACACACTTGGTTCTTTTATTAAAGACTCTATAGGATTTACTAGAGGTTGAGTAACCTAGGAAGATTACTTCATCACTCTTGGGTGTGAGTTTTTCAAGATTTTCCTTTGTATTAAGGATACAGACTTTGCAACCAAAAAGTAACTAACTTTGAGTTTTCTATTTTTTCAAAACTCATAAGTATTATTCTTAAGTATAGGTCTAATTAAGACTCTATTGATTATGTAGCAAGATGTATTCACATCCTCAACCCAAAAGTAAACAAGTAGATCATATTCATTAAGCATTGTGAGATCTATCTCTTTTAAGGTTATATTTATTCTTTCCACAACTCTATTTTTTTGAGGTGTCCTAGGGGTAGAGAAGTTATGACTATATCCATTATGTGAGAAAAAATATTCAAAGTCTTGATTTTAAAACTCACAGAAATGATGACTACTTAAGTATTTTATTCCAATTCCACTTAGATTTTATGCTATTTTAGCATACTTGGTGAAGTAAGTATATGCTTCACTTCTGTGTGCTAAAAAATAAATCCAAGTATACCTAGAATAGTCATCTATAATAACATATACATAGTTCTTCCCATTAAAACTAGAAACTTGATATGGTCCAAACAAGTCCATTTGAACCAACTCTAAAGGTTGAGAAGTTGAAACTTCTTTCTTTTATTTGAAAGATATATTGTGTTGTTTACCCATTTGACAAGGATTACAAACTTTGTCATTTGAAAACTCAAGTTTAGGAAGATCCTTGACTAGTCCTTTTCTAATAATCTCTCTAAGAGAGTGTACATTACAGTTTCCTAATCTCCTATTCCAAATCCAAGACTCTTTATTAAAGTCACTTAAACAATAAACATTTTGAGAAACTAAATAATCTAAGTTAAGAGAATATACATTTTCATTTCTAAAAGTAGAAAATACTAATTAATTTTTAGAGTTAAAAACATTTCAAGCATAATTTTCAAATCTCACATGAAATCCACTACCACATAATTGTGAAATAGTAAGCATATTATATTTCAACCCATCAACAAGAAGTACTTGAGAAATTAAAACTGAGTTAGAGTTACCAATCTAGCCTAAGCCAATTATTTTTCCTTCATCATTGTCACCAAAGGTGACATATCCACCATCGATATTGATTAGGTTCTTGAAGCTTCAATAATATCATGTCATGTGTCTTGAAAATCCATTGTCCAAGTACCACTGACTCTTACAGGATCTCTTCAAATAGATTTCCTACAGAATAATCAAACAAAAATAGATTTCGGTACCCATACTTGTTTGGGTTCAATGACATTAGTAATCAATTATTTAAGTACCCACATTTACTTCATGGGTTTCCTATAAGCATTATGTAAAATATCTGAAAATGGAGTCTATTTGGTCTAGAAAAACTAGAGGTAGTAAAAGATTCTCCAGAACTGGAACTAGCAGTGGAATTTTGATTTTTAGGTAGAAGAACAGATTTTCCAGATTTAGTTACAAAATGTGTTTTAGATAGGTTTCTCTATCCATGATGATATCCAATACCAGAAGTGTACTTAGGAGTAATCTTTTTACCAATAATTTGGGTAAGAGTATTTTTACCATTGGTAAACTTTTCTAGATCTTTCTTCAATTTCTCATTATACATTTTTAATTTGTTGTTTTCTTTGAGAAGTTGAACATTATTTTCCTTTTCATTAGTAAGTTCAGACTTAATGGTTACAGTAAGAGAATTTTTTTTATTTATAAAATTAATTTTATCTTTTAGTTCATTTAATGTCTCTTCCATCATGTTACAGTATTCAAATAGTTCATCACTTGTCATGTTTTTATAATCACTTTCATTTCCAGAATAATAGGAATTGGCTGCAAGAGAATCTAAGGTCACCTCATATGTGTTTTTCATAAAAAACATATTTTCCATGTCATGATTTTAATCATTAGATGATGTTGATTCACTGAAGTTATCCTCAGAGGCACTCTAGGAGGCCTTCAGAGCATTCTTATACTTCTTTTCTTTGTTTTAATACTTCTTTTTATATTTTAATTTTAGATAGTTAGATTTGACGTGTCCTCTCCTCTTACATTCATAGAAGATAATCTCCTATGATTTTTCATTTCCTTTCCAGTCCTTTTTTCCAATTTTCCTTGTTATCATATCTTCCTTTATAATTGGGTTTCCTGGAGAACTTCTTATTCCTATATAATTTCTTAAATATTTCGGCCAATTGATCCATATCTTCATCACTATCTAATGTTGATTCATCATTACTGGAGCTTTCAACAGATGCTAGCACCTACTCATTTTCCTTGTTCTTAGAGGTAGTAGTCTTGAAGGCTACAGATTTTCTCTTAGGTTCATACTCTTCCTTGTTGACTTTCAGATATTCCTTATACATCATTAGTTTTCCAATGAGTTATTTGATAGGGATTTTGTGGATATTACATGATTTTATAATTGAGACAGAAGTTCCTCTCCATCTATTAGGTAAGCATCTGAGAATCCTCATAATTTTTTCCTTGGCAGTAACATATCTTCCTAGAGAGATCATAGTGTTCACTATTTCATTAAACCTAAGATACATGTCAGAAATAGGCTCTTCATGCTTCATTTAAAAGTTATAATATTTAATAGTATATGTGTTATGTCTCATTTTCTTAACACTAGAAGTTCCTTCATGTGAAACAGACAAAGTATCCAAAATTTCATGGGTTTTTTTACAAGGAGAAATTATATTGAATTCTTCAACTCTTAAAGAATAGTATAAGGAATTCATAGCTTTGAAATTATTTTTGTAAGTAGTCTTAGTTGGGTCATCCCAAGTAGTTCTAGTAGTAGCAGGAATATTATATTCATCTATAATTAAAGACCAAATTTCAAAACCCATACTTTCTAAGTGCATTTTCATTTTCATTTTCCATTGTGCATAATTGGTTCCATTAAATAATGTAGGTATGTTGGTAGCAGCACCTTCCAACATATTTTCTATAATAAAAGTTTTAAAACAAGATTTTAAAGAGATAAAAATTTATTATTAACATAAATTTTAAGATCTTTGAAATACAACTAAAATCACAATTGAAAATTTTGAAAAATCTATGAGAACTGAAAAATTCAACCCTCTGATACAAAATGTTGGTTAGCGTATGACACTCAATAGGGGGTGAATTGAGTACCTATAAAATTTCTGTTAAAAAGTATAATTTTAAAGTCTCTAACTTTATAAGTCAATTGACCAGTTAGCCATTAGAGAATTTATAAGAGCTTGACTGTTCAATTAATTTCTCAGAGGATTGATTAGTTCTCATTTGTATCAATTTTATAATTAATACAACCTTTTAAACTAATCTAATTATTCAATATTGTTATAAACAATTGTTAATACTAACTATCAGAGTTAAATTTAGTTTTATGAAATATGTGATAAAACAGAGTAAAACTAAAATTAAAAACACAATGGAAATAAAATAGGATGTTCAATCTCAAGCTGATACTTAATCCTCTCTACTTGGTGATCACCTTCCACCAAGCAGTTTAAATAAATAAACAGCTTGATCCACACCCTAGAGCAGGGTTCACCATAGAACACAGGTTGTCCAGGCCACAAGACCTCTACCACAGTTCTCTGTGGGTACAAACTACCAGGTCACAAAACCTCTTCCAAAGTTATACATGGGAAAACAAGATGTAAAAATAGTTTTAAGTGGGGATATCAAGTATTCTCCAGTTAGGTGAAAAAGACATTGTGTGTTTTATAAATAGATACAAACATTAATTTAAATGTAGTAAAATGATACACAACAAAGAAATAATTATTGGAAGAGGTTTAGGATTCTCTGAGTGTTATGTAGATCAGATATGGACTCTTTGAAGTGTTGTAGTATATGTTAGAGTCCCCTTCTAGAAACAGACACCAGAAAAGAGGATCGTGAAGCACTGGGTTTTGCATTTCAGGTGAATGAGATGTTCCTCTTCTTCAGTTTGGTTGAATTCTATAAAGAAGATAACAACTTCCATTACACCATCTTCTTGGTTCACAACAACAAAAAAATAATAATGGTTCCTTAAGTATATTTGTCTTCTCATGTATATATGCGTATATGTTCCCTCTTCGCTTTTCTATTCCTCTCATCATGTTCCAGCTCACATGCTTTTTTCCTTTTTAAAATTTATAGCCCAACAATGTGCATGTGGGGGTACCTCATACCTTGTACTATCTCCTGTCAAGCATGAAAATAGACATTAATTATGTTAGATTCATTAAATAACACAAATATGACCGTTAGAAAATAATTTTGATTTAAATAATTTTAAAAAGTCTGTCAGTAGGTGGTGTATTGATGAATATTTTCAACAGTGACTCCTTCCAATGGTGACTCCTTCTAATGGTGACTCATTTCAACGGTGACTCATTTCAATGGTGACTCCTTCCAATAGTGACTCCTTCCAATAGTGACTCCTTACAACAATGAATCCTTCCAATGGTGATTCCTTCCAATGGTGATTCAATATGTCAGTCTTGCCATATGTCGGTGACTCATTATATCAGTGAGTCATTTTAAATATTAGTGAGTCCTTGCATCTATAGCACCATGAATCGGTATTGGTAACTCGTTTGCGTCGGTTGGTCACTTGGACTAACGGTAGGTCGTCTGCGTCAGTGAGTCATATGCATCAGTGAGTCATTTGCATTAGTGATTCATTTTCATCAGTGACTCGGTTCTTTTATCAGTGTCAGTTTTGCATACTTAGAACATATGCTTGTTTGAACTATCTTTTAATATAGATACAGTCAGAATGCATTAAGCCTATGCATGATTATGGATAACTATAATTTACACAAATGTAATATGATTAATAATATTATCAATAATAAATTGACATGAATTGTGATTATTAAAACCAGAGATAGTATCCAAACAACCTATGGGCTAACAATGTTATTCTTGGATAATATCCCCATTAAATCATAAGTAACATCAAAATATGTCATCTTATATGGAAAATGATTTTGAAAGAAAAATCATTGGGAACCTTTCTTGAAGAAAATATCCTATATTTGAAAATAATTTTTTTTAAATTAAAATTTCATAAAATATTATGGAAAAACTTTTATTCAAAAATAGTTTTCAAAACTTATAAATTAGTCTTTAAAAAAATAATGGTCATGGCATCCAGAAATTTTTGTTCATACCATATACGTTAAAACAATGATTCCTTTCATGTTTTTGGTAAAATATAAATGGGGATTGTTTAGAAAATGATATCAAGATTCATTTTAAAACATTTTTAAAAATTAAAAAAATGGTAAAAACGAATTTAAATAATAATATAGGAATATTAAAACATTTTTAGAAAACATGGACATGGAAGAGAAAGGTTTTTCGACCAAAGAGAGAAATAAATTCAGTTTTCTTTAAAAAAATATTTTGAAATATTGAGTGTATAAAGATAGGAATATGAAGGGAAAACATTTATTCTCATGAAATAACCAGATTAAAATAAATTTTATGAGTTTATTAAGATAATATTTCATCATCAGGAGTATAAACACAAAAAATCCTGATAAATAATGAGATTTTATTATAAAACCCTTACCACTTTGGTATATTTTGAATTGTAGGACCTATTAAAGAATAAAATCAAATGAAACTTTTAATATAATTAAGATAAGTATATTTAGTATATAACATTTCAAATGGGAATTATATACACCACATAAAATAATATTGGTGCATAACACAACATATGTCTCAAAGTAGGTAAATTGAGACAAAAATCTCCTACCTTAAGTCTCGACTTCTTTTATACACATTAAAACCTCTTGTATAATAAATATAAGTTTATTATAAATATAGTATAGAACCATAATTATATAAATTTTGAACTTATGAACTTTTATTACCTGTTTATTAACAATTCCATGTTAAAGTCATGTTTCCGACAATAACTGCTTTGTTTTTCATGTATGTTTTGATTTTTTATTTTTGATGTTATTAATTTGATCATGGTTACATAATATCAATAATTTTAACCATGATTTAAATATAATATATATTTATTTAGATAAATCCATAAAAGTTAGAGATAGAAAATGAAATACACTATTTATGGAGACGGTAGGTCATACGTACGCATGAACGTTGTTTCCATTTTCGCTATGGATTGAAAGAAAGAAAGGTAAATAATATATTAAAATTAAAAAATCAATATTGTATATTATATATCACATATTTTCATTAAAACCATCCTTATTACCTTCCATGTAAAGCGTGAATCAATCACATCACTTCGTGAGACGATAGTCCACCGTACACATGGGCGATGTTATCATATTCCCACCGAATGGAAAGTAAGAAGATGTATGTGATATGATAATTAAAAAATTATAATAATATTATAAATATAATATATAAATAATAAAATTTTCATTATATCCATCCATGAGAGGTGGTGATAGAAAATGAATAACATTGGTTCGTGAGTCGGTAGTCTGTCATACACACAAATGATGATTTCATATCCCATTTGATGGATGAGGAGATGGATATAAGTTATGAAATTAACATAATAAAATATTAGTATATAGGATATAATATTTTTATTTTATCAGCATAATTGAAAAAAAAATAAGGAGGTGCAAGAAAAAATAAAATAAAAACATAAGTTTAAGAATTTACCTCTTCTTCATAGAGACTCTTTAGGTTTATGCTTAAAGCCTTTATAGGAGGGATTACTAATAAAACTGATGCTTCAAGGATGATAAGGGGAATTAAGAAATTTATTTTGGTAGAACTTTGATAAACCAAATGGCTTTTTAAGTGTGAAGAGGAGAGGAGAGTGGGTGGCCTTTTATAAGTGAGGTGAGTGGCACACTTATAATTTTTGAAAAGAAAAACTTTACCAATGTTTTTATCATGCCATAAGGCTCAAAAATGAACCATTATAGATAATTTAAGATAAAAATTATATATATTTCCATAAAAAAATTATAAGTTTTGGGCCCTTTTTAACCCATATCTTTTTAGTTTAACTCCCTGGTGAACCCATTTTCAGTTTAAACATGATAAATAATTTTTACTATTTTTACTATTCATTATTGTTAAAAATTAAGTAGAAATTATTATATAATATAAATTATTATGATTCTAAATATTTAATCCATTTTTTCAAATTCCATTCACAAAAGTGACAAAATTTAATTTAAAATTAATCATGTTGATGTAATGAGAAAGTAGGTTTTCAAAGAGAAATTGTTCATAAGTAGAGAAAGTTTTAATATCATGATTCCATATGTAATTGATTAAAATGGCCTGAATTAAATTAATAAATATATAATTTTACTAATTTTACTTTTAAACCATTTTTAAAACAAAATATAACCTTACAAATTCTTTAAATAAAAAGATATTTTTTAATAAAAACCATCATTTTTCATTATTCATTGAAAAATTAATCGTTTCAAAAAAATACCTAAAAATAAACCTAATATAATTTTGATATGAAGATTTAAAAACTTATTTTTATTCTATCAAATTTATTTTCGAAAAGTTTTAAAAATTAATTTTATAAAAAATATTTTTTTGAGAAAATGGAATTTTCGAAACATATAAAGACTTTTCTAAAAATTAAGTATTTTTTTATAAATATGTTTTCTTTAAGTAAAAAATTATAATTAATATTTAAAAATTATTTATTACTATTCATATTGCTAATTTTAATGTCTAGTTTATAACAGTCACCTTTAGATAATAATATTAATAGTATATTGTGGTTTGTTAAAACTCAATGTCATGTGTAACACAAGCTAAACTCGATGTTTCATGTAACGCAAGCTATCAACTAAATTTAATTTATTTGAAAAAATAATAATTCATAAAAACTCTAGGTGTTACATGATCACAAAAACCCAAAATAAGAACTAATTTTTTCAATTTCTCACATTTTCAACTTCTAATAACTATAATTGTTGATACTTGTTTTTTTATGAATGTACCTTTAAAACTTAACTGTTGTTAATTTTTAAAGGGGGATTTATTAAATGTGTTTAATGTTTTTATTCTCATTTCTTGGATTTTTTTTGAATTTTTTTACCTATATTTACTTCAATATTTAATATTTTCTTAACTCTTGTGATTCTTTTTAAAAATCATAAGAGGGATTTGGAAATGATAAGTTTTTTCATTTTGGGGAATTTATTCTTTTTAAATTTATTAAAAATTTATCTAAAATTTATATGTGTGACTAATAAGTTTTTGTATATGTTAAGGGGGGATAATTTTATTTCATTGGAACTAAAGATATAATTTCTTTTTAAGTTTTCAGTTGAACTTATCATTACTTGTGTGTTTTGTGCTTCTCAAAAATGAGGATATTATTGGGTCAAAAGACCACTTTCATATCTATATTTTGAAAATAAATTGTCTATGTTTTTCGGGATGAAAATCCAGTAACCTTAAATATAGAAGATTTAAATCTATGCTCATTTGAGTGAAAATTTTATGATCTAAGGATTGGTTCCAAAGTTCATTTACTAGATGTACATATGTTGTAGCAGAGCAAATTGATGTCATCAGAATATGTAGGTTGATACTGGGTTCATCAAAATATGGGTGTTGTTTCTTTTTATGTTTTTAAAAATGAACTCTAATGTTTTGGAATCCTACTATCCAAACATCACATATAAATAGATTCATTTTTTCAAGGATTAGAGGTGAATGATGTTACATGAATCCCTGAAAGATATCAATCACTAGAAGTATATAAAAAAATTTGTTCTCATTGGTTCCAATTGTATTTTGATTTTTGAGCATTTCTACTTAGATAATACATCTATGGTATCTCATTATAAGTGATATAAATTTTATGGTTGTAATAAATTTTTTTGACCATTGTTTCGTGGAACTTCTAGTGTTTGGAAGTGATATGATATCAATTGTTTTGATCAAGAGCTTCCATGTGGAAGATAGAGTTTTTTTTTATCAAGTTGATCATGGTATTATAGTTTATAAGACATAGAACCTTCTAACATGTCTATAGTTGAGTGATTTCATGTTGAAGACAAATTTCCTTCTGATAGGTTTAAGTCGAGGGACTTACAGGTTGGAAGTATAATACATTGGATCATTTCTACAATACTCCTTATGATTTGGGTAAAAGTGTTGTTTTATAATACCTTTAAAGTAATATTTGTTTTGTGTACATATACTTTTTATTTTTTTCAATCCCAATATTCTTACTAAATTCTCATATATTTTTTATTTATATTGCGCTTATATCACTGTTTATGATAGTTTTAATTCTGATCATTTTACTTTGATCAGTGGGTTTATCAAAAGTTCATAATTTTGATCATATTTAACTTGTGGTGGTCAAAATATTGTAGTTAGTTTAAAAACTACCATTCACCCCCCACTTATTGTTTTACTTTCCTAGTATATATGAGACAATAGTTTTGATTTGGGTTATCTTGGTCTAGTTTGACTAGTACACTTCAAAAAACCGTGATACGTATAGAGTCAAGATCAAAACCCAAATTTGATTACATCAAGTCCAAAAATATAAATTGTTCGTAAAAATTTCAATCATTTTGGATCAATCATCTCACCAAAATCACAATATAAAAACAAAAGGATCTCTACCTCAATAAACATCAAAATAATTCATATACTAGAGGCAAAGTCTTCTTAAGTTTTCTCCTTTTTTATTCAATATTTTAATCTATTGATGTATCCTTTAAAGGATATCCCTAATGTATTTAATCTTCTTCATATTGAAACAAATTAATCTCTATTATCCATGTGTCTATGCTTCAAGTTTCTAGTTACCCAAAACTAATCACAACAATAATATCAACTCAACCAAACCAATTTAAACATCCCAAAATTAACTCCATGAGTGTTGTGTGGAAGATATAGTGTGTTAGCTACAACAATGAGTGATGGGTCAAGTAGATCTAAAAAAGAAACTAGTTTTGGTGGGTAGAAATTTCATCAAAACATGTTATGAGAAATATAATTTAATATTTCATTGAACAGAATATGTGAAACATGCTACATAGTTCTAAAATACTCATTGTGTTGAGTACCATGCATGTATTGAGTAGACCTCATCACTATGTAAAGTAAAAAACCTTCTCTTGATATCGGTAGAAAAAAATATTCTCGCCAAAAAATGTTATGTCTGTTAGTTCTGGGCGTAGTGGAATCATGTGGTGGTGGATGATATATTAAAATTTCTTTTAATATTGAGTTTCCAAAAACCCCAAGTGAGGATATTACATGTAAAATTTATAACTTATTTATTTAATATCACAAGAAATGAATTCCTAATCTGAAAATTATTTCTTCGATGTAGATGTTGGTCATCTTAAAAGAATCTTTTGAATTTCCTTTATTGCATTTTGAGGATCCAAGGATAGAATCCCTCTAATAGTGATCTGTACATGCTCCTTTGATCTCCAAGTAATGTCAATCGATCTTCAGGTGCTATCATGGTTAATTGATTGTCTTTCATTATTCATGTTGATTGTCTATCCTTTGATCTTGAAGTAATCTCTCTTGTGATTCACATTATTGAGTGAAATATAGAATGGATGAGTCGAAAAAGATTAATTGTGCGCAATGATTCTCAAGTTTTGGATGCATTATAGAATAGACATAACCATCTATTTATAGAGCTAGGGTTTATGTTAAAATATTTTTGAATTGCATGTTTTCCCTAAAATAATATTACAATTCTTAATAAACCTCATTCTGCATAGTAATAATAATATAATATTTTTGGTACATTCCAAATTACGCAATAACAAATATTATTTAATTGGTCTGTTAATTAATATTTTTCACCAGACATAGTCTTGGACCTTTCAAACTCCTCTATAATTTATTGAACACCTGAATAAATATTTAATTTAAATACATCATTCATCAATAAATATTTTTTAACAATAAAATGAGAATAAAATTACCCCTCAGTCTTAAGAATAATATCTATTCAAATAATTAAATTCAAATAGAACTTAATCAATATCATCAATAACACTTAGTGTGTGTCCCTCTAGGATTATTTATCATTTTCATTAGGTGGTATTTCCTAAAGTCCAAGATTACTATCTAGTAATGGGTTAAGGCACTCAATAGAAATAACTTAATATCACAATGACTATGAACACATAAGAATGATCACTGTATAATATAATCTATTTATCATGATATATTATCAATAAGGTTTCACATCCATGTCACCAACCTATATGATTAATACATCTTTATTTTCCTATCTGAAATAAATGTGTTGTTTCACCATGGATATGGAATTTAATATGAAATTTATTTTCTAATCAAATTGATGAGATATTAATTTTCCTAAATATGGAAGGAAAAAATCATTCCTTGACTTATCCATTAATGAAATGTCAATCGTGATGCACCCAATGTACTATACCTCATTGCAAACATATGTCATCATGGTTTTCATCAGAAAATATAAGAGCACAAGTCATGAAATTTATTAATGAAAATATTAAATTATAAGTACCATTATACATGCTCTTAGATAGTAATATCTAATGAAACCAAAACATATGGAATTCCTACCAGCAGGTATGTTCTCATAATCTCTGATATTTGATATTACCAAGTGTGAACTTCATGAGAAGAAGCCTCATCTACTTACGATTACTCACACCTGAAAATCTATATACTATGTGTCCCATCATAGTACGTTATATGAATATAAAACTACATTTAATAATATCATCATATCACTTCAAGGTTCTCATCATAGTAGGTAACTTCTATAATCTTATCAATGCGATGTATAATCTAGTACATTATTACATTAGAGTCATGTAAAACTATAAAAAATATGTAATAAAAAAAATTATTAATATTCAATACATAAAATATACATGTAATAAAAGTACAAATAGTTGTTCTTGGTACACCAACTCCAATGAACTCCCACTTAGACTAGAGCCAACCGCCTAAGAATTTTAGTCCGCTTGACCTCACATGATAATCATGTTTCTACTTAGTTGAGGCTTTAGTCAAGGGGTATGCCACATTTTTTCCATATAAATACTACTTATTGAAACCTTGCCTCTCTAAGAAAAATCCATCAAGATATGATACTTATGAAGTATGTGATTCATCTGTAGATGTGACCTTGGCTCTTTTATTAGAGCCACCGCTGCAGTCTTATCACAATAGAGTGTGATAGGATCTTTATTTTTTGGTAACACATAAAACTCTAGGATGAATTTTTACATCTATACTACTTATTTAACTACATCATAAGCCGCAACGTACTCATACTCTATTGTATAATCTATGACCATAGCCTATTTCGAGCTCTTCCAACTCACATCACCTCCATTCAATGTGAAGATATGTCATGTTTGTGACTTCATGTCATATTTATCTACTTGGAAAGTAGAATATTCATATCCTCTAATGACTAGTTCCTCATATTCTCCATAAATCAGGAACATATCCTTTATACACTTCAAATACTTAAGGATAGTCTTGACTACCATCCAATTGTGGTCAAATGGGTCATCTTGATATCTTCCTACTACACTTAATACATATGTGACATCTAGCCTATTATATAGCATAGAATACATGACTAACCCAATTTTTAACATGTATGTAATCCTTGTCATTCTATTTCATTCCTCATATGTTTGAGGGAACATATTCCTAGAGATATGAATGATATGTGACACTAGTAAAAATCCCTTATTGGATTGTTCCATACTGAATATCTTCAGTATATTTTCAATGTATATACTTTTACTTAGGCCGACTAACCTCTTGGATTTATAAAGATGTATCTTGATCCCAAAAATATATGTTTCCTCACCCAAGTCCTTCATAGATAATAATTTAATCTACCACACCTAAAAAAATTGTAAGACTGGTATTTAATTTCCAATGAGTAATGTGTCATCACCATATACTATTAAGAAAACAATTACACTCCCACTAAACCATATTTAGACATAAGACCCACATTCATTCTTAATTAAACCAAATTATGTTATGGATTCATCAAAATAAATATTCCATGACCTAGATGCTTTCTTTAATCCATAAATGGATTTTTGAAATTTGAATATCACGTTTGCATCCTTTGAAGCCACAAAAAATATAGGTTGTTTCATATAGACATTTTCCTGAAGGTTCCCATTAAGGAATGTTGTTTTGACATCCATTTTCTAAATCTCACAGTTATGGTATGCTGCAATGGAAAGAAGATGGATTTCATCATTGAAACTGGTGAAAAAGTTTCATCATAGTCAATTCCTTGATTTTGTTTAAACCTTTTTAAAACCAATCATGCCTTATAGGTACTGACTTGTCCTTCCATGTATAGTTTCTTATTTAATAACCATTTTCAACTAATAGGATTTACATCCACTATAGGATCTACCAAAATCCAAACTTGGTTTTGGTACATGGAATCCAATTCAAAATTCATGGATTCTTTCCACTTAGAAACTTCTATAAAATTTACTATTTCTTTATAGGTTAGAGTATAATTATTATCAACTAATAATGAGTCACTATAATCAGTTCATTAAATACCATAATGTTTTGGTTCTCTAACCTCTCTTTTACTTCTACATAGTACTTGTGTCTCTAGAACAGTTTCTTCTTCCACAGAGATTTTTGGAATTTGTTCTTATGCCAACTCTTATATACATTGAAATTAAATTTCATCAAAGTATATCTTTCTCCCACTATCTCTTTCAGAGATGTTCTCCCTATCAAGGAATATGGTGTGTCTTTCCACTATTACCTTTATTACTGAGTTATAGGTAATATCCCCTTATTTCTTTGGGGTATCCTATAAAGGTATACTTTGTGCCTTGAGATGAAATTTTGTTACCTGAAGAGGGATTAACAAATTCTTCACAACCCCACACATGTAAGTATGAAAACATGGGTTTATTTCCATTCCATAAATGGTATGGTGTACTATCTACCGCTTTATATGGAACTTGGTTTAGTATTTTTTTATTCTATTTATAACATGTATCCCCAAAAATATAATGGAAGACTCACATAACTCATCATTGATCTCACCATGACCAACAAGGTGCGGTTCCTCCTATCACTTACATTATTCCACTAAGGTGTATAAGGAGGAATGAGTTGAGATAGGATTCCAAGATCCTATAAGTAATCAAAGAAATATTGATTAATATATTTTACACTATCCTAAGTAGAGTTTCTTAATCTTCTTACCATGATGGTTCTCAACTTCATTCTTGTATTCCTTGAATTTATCAAAAGAATTTGATTTATACCTCATTAAGTAGACATATCCATATCAACTAAAATCATCAGTTGAAGTTATTAAGTATAAGTACCCACACCTTACCTCAATAGGAAATGGTCCACACACATTTTTTTGAACTAATTAAAGAATATATTTGGACCTTTCACCTTTTGCACTAAATGGGGATTTAGTCATTTTACATTGTAAACATGTGTTATGTGGACCATGTGGTTTTATTTCAAAAATAATATAAATATCTATCTTGGTATAATTTAGTCAATATCTTTTCATTTACATGACCAAGCTGGTGATTCCATAGTTGGGTGTGGTATGATTCATGTGAAGTAGTATCATTATCAATTTCTATTACTTGATTTGTGTAATCCAACACATAAAGACCATTATTTAAATGTTCCTTACCATAAAAAATGTTATATTTATAAATTAACCAACATTTATTTTTGAACATGAAAATAAATCCATCTGTATCAAGTATAGACGCAGATATAATGTTTTTGGTAACCAAAGGAGCATAATTAAAACCCTTTAAAACCATGATTATTCCAATTGGCGATGTGAGGTGGTAGTACCTGATAGCTACAGTAAAAATTTTATCTCTATTTTCTACTCATAGATATATATCCCCTCGATTAATTTTTATGAATCTACTTGGTTCCTATATTTTAATACATATTTGAACACCACAAGCTATATCTAATACCCAATTTGTAGAAATAGATAAATTTCACTTGATAACAAGTGCGCGTGAAGATTCCCTTTTCTTATTTGGATGGGTACAATTTTTCTTCCAGTGACCCTTCATGCCATGCAAAAAACAGATAGCATCATGTTTTCTTGATTTCCCCTTGATCTTCCTTTTCTTATAAGGGCATAAAGAAGCTTTGGTTTTAGATATCTTCGCTTTCCCTTTATATTTGTTCACCATAAGAACAGAAATATTTTCATACTTCATATCCTTATCGACTTGGAGAAGGATAGAAATAATATCTGTAAGTGACTTCTCAATGTTATTCATATTAAAATTTACAACAAATATAGAGAAGCTATGATGGAGTGATGTGAGAATGATATTAGTTCCCAGTTATTTGGGGAGTTAAACCCTAGAACCTCTAGGCGCTCAATTTAGCCAATGAACTTGACTAGTTGAGGTCGGGATGGGGCACCCTTTACAAGATTAATCTGAAAGATCACCTCATAAATCTCAAACCATTCATGTATATCTCTCTCCTAGTAAAGACTATAGAGGTGCTCAAGCATGTTATATGCATCCATATTTTTATGAGATTTCATGTGTTCACTAGATATAGAAAAGAGCATTAAACATTGAACATCGACCACATCACTCAAATGTTTTTCATAGACAAGGAACTATTTATCACTCACCTCCTTGGAAGGAAGATCTAGCATTGATGATTCTAGCATGTAATATTTTCATTCATGGTGTATCACAAACTGAAGGAGTCTAAATTACTCCTGGAATTTACTACCAGTGATGATTTCTTTCTCTGATATTGATCATAGGGATGGTGTGGATGATAAGTTTTACATTTTATTCTATAATTAAATATCATATTATTAGTACTTTTCCCTGATTGCAAATTATGTGAGAAATAATAAATTGAGTGATTTTATTAAATCTCTCACTATTTTATTAAGGCCCAATGGCCCTCACCATTGAAAGTGGAATGTCTAGTAACTAGTTCATTTTAGTGGAAAGGATTCATATGCCCATTTGAAAAACCCCAATGAGGGTTTTTCAAGCTACTTGAAGGTATTTAGGTGGGAAGTTCTTTGCCAACTATGAGCTTGTACCTCCTTGATCCATTGAGTAGACTCCCATATCCTTAAATCTGGACTCGGAATTACTCAACACTTTCCTCCAAGTAACATCAAGTCTAGTGAGGGATACATCTCTTGATGTAATATGGTTACTTCAACCCATAACCTTCATAAGAACTCCATGTTAAAAGTAAGTTTCCTAATGAGGGTTGGTCAAACACTTAGTTTTAAGGATTTCATTCCTAATAAAGTAACGGAAGACCAAGTATGACTTAATATTTAATTGAGGGATTTAAAATTATTATTCTTAAATTTTATCATGTTTTATACTTTACATGTCTTGTTAATATTAATTGGATTTCACATAATTAATTAGCCATGATGGATAAAACTTTTACACATAATCTATTTATTTAAATTTCTTCTTTTTACATTAATTCATTAATTTATTAGATCATGGTCTTGAATCCATAAGAAAATTAAATAATGCATAGAAATAAATAATTAATTAATTAAAAGATCCATTTATGAGCTTTATCTAATGATTTATTTTATGAGAGGACATTAAATCTACATATAACCAAGAAGAAATAAATCTTGTTTCCAATTTTGGAATGAGTTATAGCATTCCACCTTTCTACTTATGTAACACTTGGGTTGGCATCATTATTTTTTTGTCTTGAACCACCTCTGCACGCCTTGATTAACTCTATTAATTACAAGTATTTACAACTCACATGTTGGTGAGGGGAACTAAAGGAATGGTTAAAGGGGGGTTACATAAATATCCTTGGACATGCATTTCCTACATAATAATAGAGGGAGGGATGACTCACAGATCATCAAATTTAATTTAATATTAAATAATTTCAAACTCATGTAATAAATTAAATTAAATAAATTTCAACAAATACACTAGTATTGTTATATATCATTAATGGTCACACATGCAACGTATACGCAAAAGTAAATTGAAAAAATTCATTTATTTTACCATTTTTTATTATTAAGATGAACGAACTTGCATTAATTAATTAATTAATTAATTATATTTCATCTTAACGACCATTTGTGTAACACCCCAAGATTTTATGGTATGTATCTTATAAAATTTAATATCTTTGATAGTTTATGCTTCACACAATCCTGAGTTTAAACCCATAGTATACTATTAAATATGAACATTGGAATAGTAATGTGACCATTTGGAATATTAATATGACAAATCAAATATTAACTTCACCTATGAAAGTATAAATAAAATTTGGGTGTCTTATAAAATAAAATATGGTATATTTATATCATGTAATAAGTAAATAAATTTTTTAAAATGATAAATTAAGTGATGATATTTTTGTGAAACATAAATATTTATTTACAATTTTATAGTTAATATAAATATATAAAAATATATATTTTCACAAAATAGATCCATGAATTAATATCTTTTTTTATTATTATTATTATATAATTTTATGAGACCTTAATTAATATTTCAAAGTGTCATAAAATCTGTTATAATTTTAAAATTGGTATTTTTTGAATAAATGATGATTTTATTTAAAAAATAAATTTCTAATATTTAGAAAATTATTTTAATAAAATAGATTTAATTTTTAAATTCTACACATCAAAAAATGGATGGTGAGAATTTTTGGGATTTTTCTAAAATAGTTGAATTTTTTGTGAATAGTGAAATACAGTAATTTACGGTATTAGCTAAATGAATGAATTATTGAGTCATGGATGATGTATGGATGATGTAGGAACCATTAGTTATAACTCAAAAACACTAGTTACTATATTTAGTCACAATAATAAATACTATTGATAGTATTGATCCAAAATAATAAACTAATGAAGAAAATAATCAAAAAACAAACCTCTCCTTCACTATAAATAACACTCTTCACCGCCACTTCTCCTCACACCTTCAAAGCCTTGAAACTTGTTCAATTTTTTCCCAATACCTCTCCCAATACTATTTTCAATTTTCATTACTTTCTAGTCTTTCCAAAAATACCATTTCAAAGTTCTTTTAGGAGATTCTCGAGGAGAGGAATTCAAGAGGTAAAATCCTTTTTCATTCTTTTAATTTTCTTTTAATTTCATTTCTTATCTTATCCTTACCTAACCTCCCATTTACAAAGTGACATGATAAATCCATTATATTTTATATACTATATTTTTATTATCTTAATGGTATATCAACCATCAATTATCTTCTCTTCCCCTTTTTATTCTAAAAATTAAACATCGTCTGTGAGGTGTCGATTTACCACCTTTGTGGACAATGAGTTTTTATTTTTCAATTATGCATTCAAGGGAAGTCATAAAACCATTTTTATGGTTAAAAAACATTAATATATTTAATAAAATTTATTTAATTTTCTGGATTCAATATATATTCACAATATTAATTCATAATACAAAACTAGTTTGTGGTGATAGAAAAAATGTCAAAATAATCTAAACGGTTATCATTAAGGTTTTATCTAATGAATCATCCTCATATATGAAAACAAAGATATATAAGATAATTTAATATTATGTATGTTAATTAATAACATATAATTTTAATTCTAGATAACTATTCCCATTTTACATGATCTTTCATACACGTATACAAGTGAACCAATCATGAAAACCAAGGAAACAAACACTCCCAAACGACGAAATTGAATCTTATAACTCCTCAAAAGGTCCATAAATGAACTTAATACATTATTATAAATCAAATAAATTATTAATATGTTTTTAATTAAATTATTAGTGAATATAATTTCATTATTCAGGACATTAAGTGCTAGTGAATAACACTTTCAAACAAAATGTAAGGGTTTTCTCATCTCACTTTCATTTCTATGAGATATGACTTATTCACCACTATTTATTATGTTTGGTTTATGTAAAATGACCTTTTATATTTCATATCATTAATATATTTATCTTTATAGTATTAATTTTTTAATTTAATGGGGCATACGGTTTGAATATTTGCAATGTGGTAAGGGTTTCTCCACGAACCTCTATTTTTCATTCGGGTTATGTTTTCTCTCTGTTTACCCCAATTTAATTATTCATTATTCTTATGTAATCCTCCAAAATTGTTTTTTATGTTTCAAATATATGTACCCAACTCAATTATTATTTATTTTATGGTAAATACATGTTTTATAATATTTCCTTTTTCAATTCCTTTAATAAGCAAGCCCGATTAAAGGGAACTTCCTAATTTCTTACCCATTTTCAAGTAACATCCATAGTCTATTTTAGGCTGAAAATATTTTTCTAAAATCACCATTTTTATCATGAAAAACTATATCTATTCATTTCTAGTTTTATAGAAACAATTATGACTTTTTCCATTTTAAAGACTTATATTTTCTTTTAAACCGTACTAAAGTGGCCTATTTATAAAGTTTCTTAAAAACACTTTTACATGTTTTCACTTTAGTTGGACATAATTTATGCCTAAAACATAATTTTATTTTCCTTACATTTTTAGTACATACATATTCATAATCTGATTTTATTAAAAATACAAATTATTTTCCAAAATAACACTTCTTTGTAAAGTAAAAAAGGGTATTTCTCTCAAGAATTCCTCAAAGATTTTATTATAGTTTTTTCATATATTTCAACACCCTCTATTTAATATTATAATTAATTGGTATTTATATTTTATGGAATCATATAACATATTTTATTAAAAGGTTTATGATCAGTTTTACTATGGATATGTTATCTTAATACCATTCACTATATTACTCGGAATGGTTAGTGATTATGTTTATTGATTGGGGAAAGTTATTTACATTTCATATGTATATGTTGTTTATGTTTCAAACCATTCATATGAGGTACTAATTGGAATTATTAAGTGATTTAGGTTCCCTCTATATCCCCTCAATTCATCGGTGGGTCTCATTAGTGAAACCAGATATAGACTTGGTTGAGGCTTTGCCTATTTATTTTCAGATATGATTTTTGCTAAGGCCTTAACCATTTATTTTCAGATGTCTTGGTCAAGGACTCAAAGGTATGTTTTAGATATACAAAATTATACATTCTATAATTATTATATTATTAATTTATAATCCATGGGGTTATCTACTAGTATAATATCTATGGTTAAGTTTCATTCTGATATGATTATTTATATGGAATTATTTATTCATCTTTTATTCATGACATATTATTATAAAATTTATGTTTTAATGAAATGTGTTTTTAATTATTCACCTTGCATTATTTTTTATGTTTATTTATATTATATTATTTAGTATTTATTACCGTTACTGGGCATCTGAGCTCACCCATTTCTTATGTTTTATTTTTCCCCAGGATGCGAAGATGTATATTATGAATGACTTGTAGAGTTAATCTAGGAGTTTTTGGGAGTACCTAATAGATTTTATATGTTGTTTTTCCTTTCAAATTTTTAATGTAACAATTATGTTTATATCTCATTTTCCAAATATACTAAACTATTCCATACTTTGGGATGTGATCTCTTGTTCATAGTACCATGGTAATTAAGTAAGACAATGGCTCCAGGATAATGGGGTCAGGGTATTTACTGTTAGTATCAGAGTAAGTTTAGTAGAAACTTGGAAAATATATTTAGAAAACATTTATTAGGGAATATAACCCTAAGATGGACCTTGAGGATAATTATAGAAAAAATACTATAATTTTGGTAAGGTAGAGATTATGTGGATCTTCCTAGAAATACATTCATGTCTAGATACTTCAAGTGGACTTGTTTCTGGCATAGATGTACCTAGGGGTAACAACTTTGACAAGGTGTGTCGATCCTAACTTAGCATAACCCAGTACACAAAAATGGGACTTACTATGCATCTGGTTTGACACTCCGGGGGTATATTCTTAAGATAATTCACATTTTCTTTATAAACCATTATGAAGGATTTGAAAGTAAATATGTACCCAAAGAAACCATGTTTTTTATTATGAGATTAGCTATGCATAAATTTTCAATTTATGTTAAGTGTTTTGCTAGTTCGAGATTATTAATTATGATTCATAGTCTAATTTACTGTATTCCATTGTTTAGAAATAGAACCTCATAGAAGTAATGGGAACCTCACCAATGCACATGATCTAAAGCGTAATAATGATCATATCTTTTATGGTCTTATGAAAATATTTTTATGGGAACAAGTCTCACAAACATTCTTATCATATGAGGATATAGTATCATGTGCTATCAAGATAGAGAAATAATTATCCATGTTTTATGAATTCTAAAGGAAGAAAGATAAGAAGAGGATGGAAGAGAAAATGATGGATAAATGGAATAAGGGAAAGAAGGATTTTCCCACATGTAATAATTGTGGAAGGAAACACCTTGTACTTTATTTAATGGAATGGGAGTTTTTACAACCATATAGGGAAGGGTCACCAGTATCATGATTGAAAATAAAATAAATAATCCATACAATGATTCAACTGTAAGGATATGGGGCACTAACAAATCAATGTCTCGAGATTCAAAGGAATATACCCCCCAAGAGGATAATAGATCATAGTCAAGATCATGCTGCTACCACAGATGAAGAGAAATTATTATTATACCTATGTTTGGATTCAATAATTTTGTTATTTTATTATTTTATCAATAATGTTATTATTATAAGAATCGTGAGATATATAAGGATTTTACTATAGTACTTCTTCTTTAAGGAATTTGAAGTATCTGATGATTACCACCAGTATTGAAGAGAAGTGATTCTGTTGTAAGTTAATCTTATTCAAAACACATGACTTGGGAAGGACATGTTTTATTAGATTTTTATGTTATTATGGAATTATTAGATGTTTTAATTTAAGTAATTTATTCGACAACCTGGGATTATACTCATGGAAGTATGTATGTTTTTGTTAAGGTTTTAAGGTGATAAAGGTATTCATATTTTGTTATGTGGTATTAAGAGCTATATTATTTATAAAATATTATGTTAAGTTGATTTTGGAAATTTAGTGACCTTCCTTCTAAATATTTGGTCGTTGAATGTGGAAAGACATATTTTATATGAGTCTTAAGATTAATTACTTGTGGAATGGATCAAGTTAAAATTTGGAAATTATTTTTCATTGTATAAAAAATGTTAACCTTTTTAGTTTATTTAAACATTTAAAGTTCAAAGGAATGACTTAAGGACCATATGATTTGTTAAAAGCGATTCAGGCATGAAAAAATCATCTTGAACATTCATTTCTAGGTGTAAGGGATGAATTAAAAATAGATCGAAACACAACCAAAGGATAAGATGGAAAGTAACCAAGTAAGTTTATTTTTTCAAGTGATTTTATAGATAGTAAAAGAAACACATGACTTTAGGAAAAGTATTTTAGAACAAAAAACTCATCCGTTTACTTTTCATTTTGAGAAATCAGTGGTCTTTTAACTAATCAAAAAAATATGATTTTGTGATGATAGACTTTCTAACGACCATTTTTTCTATCACTGCCCATCAGAAATTGATAGTTAGATTTCTATTCCATAGAAATATTTTCATGAATGTTATCCAATTTCAGAATCTTAGTTTTTTGGTGACCTTAAAATTTCTCTTTACCTCTTTTTAAGAGGATTTTTTATAAACCCATTTTATGATGTGGGATTTCCATAAAGGAATTTTCAAGTATCAACCTTTAATTTTTCAAATGAATTTTCAAATTTTGAGGATGAAATTTATTGAAGGAGGGATAATGTATCACCCCAATATTTTATGGTATGTCTCTTTTAAAATTTAATATCTTCTATAGTTTATTCTCCACACAACACTGAGTTTAAAACTATAATATACTATTAAATGTGACCATTGGAATAGTATTGTGACTATTAGGAATAGTAATATGACCAATAGAATAGTAACTTCGCCTATGAAAGTATAAATAAAATTTTGGTATATTATAAATGAAAATATGGTATATTTATATCATGGAATAAGTAAATAAATGTTTTAAAAATAATAAATGAAGTGTTTGTATTTTTTGAAACATAAATTTTTATTTTCAATTTTATAATTAAAAAAATGATTTAAAAAATAAATTTTAAAAAAATAGATTCATTAATTAATATTTTATTGTCTTTTGATTATAAGATAATTTTATGAGACCTTAATTAATATTTCAAAGTCTTATAAAATCCATTATAATTTTAAAATTGGTATTTTTTGAATAAATGATGATTTTATTTAAAAACTAAATTTATCATATTTTCAAAATTGTTGTCATAAAATGGAGCCCATTTTTTAATTTTACACATCAAAAAATAATTACTGTGAATTTTTGGGATTTTTTATAAAATAGTTGAATTTTTTGTGAATAGTGAAATGCAGTAATTTACAGTATTAGCTAAATGCATGAATTATTAATTCATGGATGATGTATGTATAAGGTAGAAACCATTATTTATAAATCACATGAACTTTTTACTTTATTTATTCACAAGAATCAATACTATTGATATTCTTGAGCTAAAACAATAAACTAATGAATAAAATAATCCAAAAACACATCTCTCCTCCACTATAAATAACACCTCTCACCACCTCTTCTCCTCACACCTCCAAAGCCATGAAGCTTTTACAATTTCTACCCAATACCTCTATAAAACCTCTCTCACACTTTCTAGTCCTACTATTCTCACCCAAAAGACCATTTCAAATTTCCTTAAGGAGGTTCTAAAGGAGGGGAATTCAAGAGGTAAAATCCCCCTTCGTTCTTTTAATTTTTTTTTAATTTCATTTATTTTCTTATCCTTCCCTCAAATACCATGTCCAAAGTGACATGATAACTCCATTATATTTTATATACCATAATTTTATTATTTTAATGGTATATCAATAATCAATTATCTTATATTTCCCTTTTTATTCTAAAAATGAAAACATCATTTGTGAGCTGTTGGTTTACCGCCTTCGTAAATGAAGAGTTTTAAATTTTCAATTTATCCTTAAAGTCCAGTCATAAAACCGTTTTTATGGTTATAAATACTTTAATATATGTAATAAAATTTATTTAATTTTCTATAACCAATATATATACATAATATTAATTCATAAGATAAAACTACTTTGTGATGATCAAAAAATGCTAAAATAATCTAAACGATTATCATTAACATTTTATCTAATTAATCATCCTCATATATGGAATAAAAATGATATATAAGACCATTTAATGTTATTTATATTCATTAATATCATATAATTTCAATTATAGATAACTATTCCCATTTTACATGATCTTCGTACATGTATACAAGTGAACCAATCTTGAAAACCAAGGAAACGAACACTCCCAAACAACGAAATCAAATCTTATAACTCATCAAAAATGTCATAAATGAACTTAATAAATTATAATTGATCAAATAAATTCTGAATAGTTTCTTAATTAAATTATTAATGAGTCTAATTTCATTATCCAGGACATTAAGTTCATGTGTAGAACACTTTCGAACATGAGGTGAGGGTTTTTTCATCTAACTTTCATTTTTGTGAGATATGCCTTATTCACCATTATTTATCATGTGTGGTGTATGTATAATTAAATTTTATGTTTCATATAATTAATATATTTATCTTCCTGGTATTCAATGTTTCATTTAATTTTCATTAGTTTTATGGGTCATACGGTTTGACTATTTGCAAAGTGGTAAGGGTTTCTTCCTGAATCTACATTTTTCATTCAGGTTATGCTTTCTTCCTCTTTACCCCAATGTAATTATTAATTATTCTTATGTAATCCTCCTAAATTTTTTTATGTTCCAAATATATTTTCCTAACTCAATTCTTCTTTCTTTTATGGTAAATACATGTTTTATATGGTTTCCCTTTTCAGTTCTTCCTGATAAGTAAGCCCGGTTAATGGGAACTTCCCAATTTCTTACCCATTTTCAAGTACCATCCATAATTTGTTTTAAGATGCCAATATTTTTATAAAATAAATATTTTTTCATAAAAAATATCTTTTTTAATTTCTATTTTTATAAAAACAATTATTAATTTTCCCTTTTTATTGACTCTATTATATTTTTTCTTAAACTGCACTGAATTGGCCCATTTCTATAGTTTCTTAAAAACTCTTTTACATGTTTTCACTTTAGTTGGAAATAATTTATGAATAAAACAAAATTTTATTTTCATTACCTTTTATTTTCTAGGATATATATGTCTACAATCTAATTTTATGGCAAATAAAAATGATTTTTCCAAAATAACTCTTCTTTGAAAAGTAAAAAGGGTATTTCTCTCAAGAATTTCTCAATGATTTTATTCAAGTATTTTCATCTATTTCAACACCCTATGTTGAATATTATGATTAATTGGTATTGATATTTTATGATATCATCTGTCATATTTTATTAAATGGTTTATGATCAATTTGACTATGGATGATCTATCTTAATACCATTCAACATACTACTCAGAATAGTTAGTGATTATGTTTACTTTCACACCCCAACCACGGTTTTCATTTATTAATATTTATTTCTTGATGTTGGATATATTGGTTGAGGTTTGAGTTGAGTGTCCCAAAAAAATCATTGTGTTTTTTTGGTTTTGGTTTACTTCTATCCATATAATTGGTTATTATTAATGGTATTGGGAGAAAGTGGCATAGTAGGGAGTTTGTGAAACCCACGGTGTCACTACATTGTGTTTAAATAATTCGAGTATCTTTAGGTGGACTATCCTAGTGTTTGAAATATCATTTGATGGTTTTTTCCAATTTCTCAAGTCGCAAGGTTTGAGAATGGTTTTTCCAAACTGTTTAACCTAATCCTGTAAGTTGCAGATCATTTTTAGTAGCATTCTCATGGTTTGCGTATGGTTTACAAAATCATGTAGAAAAACCATGCAGCCCATTATGGACTAAATAAATTTTATTTTAAAAATATGATTTAAGTGATTTCACCTCCCATTTGAATCCCTACATGTTGGGTATCTACCTGATCCCCCCCCCCACTTCATTATCCTTTGTTTTGGGCCACCTTTTAGGTTATTTCTCACCAAATTTTAGTGGTTCTTCATGCTTTCTTCATCAAATATTCCCCATTCCTCTTATTCTCTTCCCCCTCTCTCATTTCATGGTTCTATCTTAGATTTGTTATTTTTTGGATTAACCCTAGATGTTAGGATTGATGTTTGGGTTGTGTTTCTTTAGATTATAGGGTGTTCATTTGGTCTGTGAGGCTTTGTTCTTACTCCCCTTGAAGTTTTGTTGCATCCACACTCCATTGAGGTATATTTTTCCATTATTTTCCTTTTCAGAATATGAAATTGATGCTTGATCATTCCTAGTTTAATTCATATAATTTATAAATGTTTTTTTAAAACTTTTGATATGTTGGTTTGATTTATTATAGTGGTTTCATGTTGATAGAATTTGGTAAAAATGGCTTCTCAAGGGTTTTATTTATTATGCTTATAAAATTATGCACACAATGTGTTCGATGAAATATTAATTGGTTTTAAAAAAGGGGGTTTTTTAGTATACTTATATGTATATGTATACAAGTTTTTTGATAAAATTACAAATATTCTTTTAAAGTGAAATATGGGTGGTTTGGGTGGTTTTTTACCATGGTTGTGTTTAGTAATGGGATTGGGTTGTGATTTGACCATTGTATGGGAAAATTGGTAGCCTTTATAGTGTGATTCATATGTATGGTTTGTTTTGTTAGTATTTTTAAGAATGGAGAATTTTCTAAAATGGTTCTTGTATACTCTTTTGGTTTCCAACTAAGGTTCCATTAGACATTATCATATCCATATGTGCATGAGTTCACACATGGATGGGCACACAAATGACAATGGCCTTACTTAACTCAAAAACCTAGATTTCAAAACACTTACCCCTCCTCCATATCTCCCTCTTTCAATTCTTGGTCCATGACTAAATACCTATTTGTCTCAAGTGACTCTAATGTGGTTTTAAATAATATGTTCAAAATTAAATCAGGTTTGGCATTTTTAAGTATATTGGGTGCTTTCACCTTGTTTTGAAAGAAATTAATCTTGGAAAGTGAAGTCCCATTTGGAATTTCATATTTCAAAATGATGTTTAATATCATTTTGTAAATGTTTTATAAATACCTTAAATGTATATTTGAAATATACTTTACGTAAGGCCTAGTTGGAACTTTATATTATTTTGTGAAAGAATTATGGTTTTTGAGGTAAAAATTACCAATTTGTATTTAAGCATGTTTTTAAGAAAATTTTGAAGGTTTACATGATGTGGTGGTAAAGTTGGAACCTTTTTCAATGTGATGTGTAGTGGTAACCTCTATTAGGGATTTCCCTATATGGGTTATCATATAGGTAGTGTTTTTGTTTGGGGTAGGAAAGTGTGGTGATGACAGGTAAGGTGAGACACGCGTGAAAGGGCCTCCTACTTACACAATATACTTTTACCATGGGTTTTTTGGGCATCCTTTAGAGGTTTGGGTGATGGTTTCTGACCAACCCCAATTATATGAGTTGATACCCCCTGGATTAGATGACAGTCTAGGTGTGATGTTCTATTGGATTTGTCAGTTTAGGGTGGCCAGTTGGTTATTAACTATGGGGATTCACCATACACCGGTAGGTGGTTCTGAACCAAGTACATCCCGGTATCGATCTATGGATGTTTAGTAAATTCCCATGGTTACTATCTATATTTTCTTGTTTACTTTTTGTTTCACTTTGTTGCTTGTACATTTTATCTATTTACTTTTTTCTTTGCTCGGAATCACCTTGTGGGATTTTTGTTTTGGGGTTTGGTTTCTAAAATGGTGAGACTACTTTGAAAATGGGAATGTGGTATGTGTTTTTTGGAAAATGGAAAGATGTGGTTTAATTTTTAAAATTTTGAAAACCTATTTTCATATCTATATTTCAAACTAGTGTTTATGGACTATTTTGGGGAAAGTAAATGTATGGATTCTGTGGTTGTTACCTACTAATATGTTGAGCTCACACCCTACTTATACCCTTAGGTGTCGGTAGAACCCAACTGTTTTACAGGTTTATGTCCCTAGCTTGAGTGCTCATGGTTGGAGCAGGTTGTTTTAGTGGTTGGAGGTGACCAAGAGGTCACATGAAGATCCTATTGGTGTGGTCTAGTTTTAGTTTGGTATTTAGTTTTTAGTTTGTTCTCCAGTTGTATTTGTATCGAGATCCATTTGTATATCTATTTATGTTCAGTTTTTTTTATTGTTGTGTGATCAATTTTATTAGGTTATTTATTTGATCCTGGTTCTTTGGAAAAATTTGTTCCCATATTGATTTTTTTGATGCCCAGAACTAGTTTCCAGCTTGTGGGGATCGGGAACGCCCTTTGGGTCTTTCCATGGACTAGGTCGGGTATCAGGTTGGATGGAATCCCTGCCTAGTTTATGACAAAATGGTATCAGAGTAGGTACTTGTTATTTGGGGTGTCTAGTAGATTAGATATTAGGGTTTTTAGGACTCAATTGTTAGGTATAGTAAGATCATTGAGAACTCTTTCTCAATTCTTTCCTCAAGTTGCTAGGGGTAGTTTTAGATTGAGTCCTTTGTCTTTTATTTGGATTTAGGAATGACAATAGAAGTGAGACGATGTCATGTTATGATATCGCATGGAGTATTGAACCATGTGGAGTCTGATTTAATGGTCCAAGGTCCTCTCAGTGTTGTTTTTTACTTGGGGAATAGCCCACTACCATGTCTCTAGGTTAGGCATAGATACTAGTTCCTCATTCTGGTAGTTTTGTGTGAGCTATGTTTTTCCTTGGTTCTGGTGGGTGTAAGTGAGATTTAAAAATGAAAATAGTTTTTAAAATGGAAATGAATTTTTTAAAATGGTTTTAGGTTGATAAATAAAAGTGGGTTTTAAAAATTAAAGTGAATTGAGAATTTGGAAAGCCCTTGGGTTTGATGATGAAATGGCATTTGTGACCCTTGTTATCCCTTATGAACATTCACATATATGTGGGTATGTATGTAAAGTACACATTGTCACATGTGTATGGATTATATAAGATAAAGTGGATGAACTCATCTGTGACAGTTTATAGGATTATTTTGGTGGTAATTTTAAATCAAAATCATGGCTTAGTTTTTCTAAAAATATTTTTGTGGAAGTTTATTTAGGGATTTAGTTTTTCTTTTAAATGTGGGTTCTTGTTTTGTGAATGTGGCCTTGTAAGAAGGTAGTTTTGAAAATGGAATGAAAATGGTGATTTTTTTTAAAATAGGATCTTGATTTTTTTTATGATGTTTGGCCTATGATAAAGTTATTTTGATTAAGTTGTTTGTTTTGGATGAGTTTTGTGTTGAGGTTTATCTCTATTTTGTTCTTGATGTTATTCAAAATCTGCCTCTCAGAAAATTCCCTTAAATTTATTATGATTCATGCCTAGTTTCTAATTATTATTAGTTTTTAACTATCTTTCATGGTGATCAAAGTCCTTTGGAGGTAGTGGAGTGGCTTGAGGAAGTTGAGTGTGTCTTCAAATAGTTGGGAACTCTTAAATTTTTTAGAGTTTGTGTTGTCCTGGTTTTGCTTTAGGGTCCACCTTTGGATCAGTGGAGGTTGGTTGTCCCATAATCATTGCAATTTGGGATGAAATGGGAATTTTTAAGACCCCTTCATCCAAAGGTTGATACTTGAGTAGGTGAAGATGAGAAAGGTGTAAGAGCTATGGGATGTTCAGTAGGGATAACAATCTGTGAAAGCATATGTCAACCACTTCAAAGAATTGGTTTCCTTCTCTTTGGAGGAAGGGTCAAAGGATTGGTTGAAAATTCATCTTTTCATTTGGGTTATTCATCCATAAATCATGGAAAAGTTCCTCTCATCTGGTGAAACCTGTTTTGAGAATTTGATGGATGAGGATTTTTTAGTTGAGTTAGTTTCTAAAGCACAAGCAATTGGAAATCTGATGTCTCTTGTTGTTATTTAAGGTTCCTCATCTAGCGAGAGGGGTGTTCTAGAGGAACCTATTTCTAAAAAGTTTCCTCTATTGAATCTAACTCCTAGTTTATCGTATCATTTGATTGTGTGCCTCTAGTGTGGTCGATTTGGGCATTTAAAACCGTCTTGTGAAAATTCTCCAAATACTTGTCATCATTGTGTCCATCTAGGTCATTTGGAAAAGTTTTGTAGGAATAATTGTAGCCTTGATCAGATGATGTCAGTGCTTGACTGTAAGGAAAGAGATGCTTCATACATTAGGTCTCCAGCCATAGGCCCTAGAGTGAAGCTTGCATACAGTCAGAAGGTTTCCAAGGGTATAGGAAACCTTAGACTAGTTTTTATCTCTAATGTTGGAGTAGAGACAATTTATGTTTCCTATAGAAATTTTAATCTTATTGTGAGTTCCTTTTATCTATGTAAGAATTGGGGTGACCCCATTTCCTTGTAGTCCCAGCTTGAAATTTAATTTTTTGTGAGCCTTCGGGTGATTTTTGTTGAAAAATGAAAATTTTGGGGCTTAACAGCAGGTGGTGCACGGTTAACGTACAGTTAGGGGAAACCATACAGCTTCACCCAGAAAACCATATGACTTCGCCTAGGAAATTATTCAGGTTGAGTTTGGTGCATGGGGATTTGTGTGCGGCCTATTCCTAGTTAGAGAAACTATAAGGGAAGCATGCAGTATGGTTCTGGAATCTGACAGTGGAATATTGCATGGTTGGCGCACGGTTTGTCAAACCGTGCAACTTACCCAGATCATTAAAATTTTAAAATTCCATGTTTTCCCCTTTGATTTTTTAACCCCATTTCATCTTTCCACTTATTCCAAGGGTTATTGGTTTGTGTTGATAGTTTTAGTGTTGGTCCGGTCTGAGGTAGTGCCTTGGTGTTAGTCAAGTTCATGTGGTGGGGAGAACCCTATCATGCTCCCCCATTGTTCATCATGTTGTTACTTCACTTATATTTGTTAGGGTGTAACTATTATAGTGAAAGGTCACCCCTATATCCATGGTTTCATATGGATTATTTTTAATTTGGGACTTAGTTTTGTTTACAATTTGTCTAGGTGACTTTTTGGGGGAATAAAGTGTGTGGTGGGGAGAATTGTAACACCCTGACCATGGTTTTCATTTATTTTTATTTATTTATCAATGTTGGATCTTTTTGTGGAGGTTCTAGTTGAGTGTCCCACAAAAGTTATTATGGTTTTGTGGTTTTGGATTTCTTCTAGCCCTATGATTGGTTATTGTTAATGGTATTGGGAGAAAGTGGCATAGTGGGGAGTTTGTGACACCCACGGTGTCAATACATTGTGTTTAAATCATTCGAGGATCTTTGGGTGGAATATCCTAGTGTTTGGGATGTCATTTGAGGTTTTTTAAAAAAAATTAATTTCACATGATTTGATAATAGTTTCCCCAAATTGTGAAACCTAAAACTTCAAGTTTCAGATCATTTCCAGCAGCATTCACACAGTTTGCGCACAGTTTACAAAATTGTGCAGCCCATTACGGCCTAAATAAATTTTATTTTAAAAATAAAATTTAAGTGATTTAACCTCCCATTTGAATCCCAAAATTTTATTTATCAACCATAGGTCACCCCCCACCCTTAATTCTTCTTCATTTTGGGGCACTTTTTGGGTGATTTCTCACCAAAGGTTAGTGGTTATTCATGGTTTCTTCATCAAATCTTCCTCATTCCTCTTCTCATTTTTCCCCTCTCATTTCATGGTACTCTCTTGGATTGGTTATTGTTTTTAAGAACCCTAGATGTTAGGGTTGATGTGTGGGTTTTGTTTCTTTGTATTCTAGGGTTTGTTTTTGGTTCATGAGGCTTTTTTCTTCCTCTCATTGAAGTTTTTTTTTCATTTTCACTCCATTGAGGTAGGTGTTTCCATTATTTTCCTTTCTGTAATATTCCATTGATGCTTGATCTTTACTAGTTGCATTAAAATAATTTATAAATGTGTTTCACATAATTGTGATATCTTGTTTTGGTTTATTTTAGTGGTTTCATGTTGATATAATTTAGTAAAAATGGCTTCCCAAGGGTTTCTTTTATTATAATTACAAAAGTATGCACATAATGTGTTCGATGAAATGTCAATTGGTTTTAAAAAGGGTTTTCTTGAGTATACCTATATTTATATTTATCCAAGGTGTTTTATAAAATGACAAATGTTCTTTTAAATTTAAATATGGTTGATTTGGGTGGTGTTTTCCCTTGGTTGTGTTTGGTAATGGTATTGGGTTGTGATTTGAGCATTGTATGGGAAAATTGGTGGCTTTTATAGTGTGATTCATATGTATGGTTTTTTGTGTTGGAATTTTTAAGAATATATACTTTTCTAAAAAAATCCTGTGTACTCTTTTGGTTTCCAATGAAGGTACCATTGAATTTTAGCATATTCATATGTGCATGATTTCACACATGGATGGGAACACAAATAAAAATGTCTTTGATTAACTCAAAAACCTAGATTTCAAAACACTTACCCCTCCTCCTTATCTCCCTCTTTAAACTATTTATCCTTTACTAAATACCTCTTTATCTCAAGTGAATATAATTTGGTTTTAAATGATATGTTCAAAATTAAAGTCTATTTTTAATTTTTAAGTATATTGGGTGCATTCACCTTATTTTGAAAGAAATTAATCTTGGAAGGTGAAGGCCCATTTGGCATTGAATATTTGAAAATTGGGTTTTATATCATTTTGTAAATGGTTTAGAAATAACTTGAAAGATTATTTGAAATAGAATCGACGTAAGTCCCGGTTGGAACTTTATATTATTTTGTGAAAGAATTGTGGTTTTGAAGGTACAAATGCTTGATTTGTATTTAAGCATGTTTTTTAGAAAAGGTTGAAGGTTTTCATGATGTGATAGTTAGGTTGGAAAAATTTCAATGTGATGTGTAATGGGAAACACTATTGGGGATTTCCCTATATGGGTTATCATATAGGTGGTTTCTGTGTTTGGGGTAGGAAAGTGTGGTGATGGTAGGTAAAGTGAGTCACACATGTGAGGGCCTCTTACTTACACAATATACTTTTACCATGGGTTTCTTTGGAATATTTTAGAGGGTCAAGTTGTGGTTTCTGACCAACCCCGATTAGATAGGTTGGTACCCCCTGGATTAGATGATAGGCCAGGTGGGATGTGCCACTAGATTGGTCATTTTAGGGTAGAAATTTGGTTATTGACTATGGGGATTCACCATACACCAGTAGGTGATTCCGAACCGAGTACATCTAGGTATCAATCTAGGTATGTTTAAAAAATACCCATGGTTACTATCTATATTTTCTTGTTTACTTTCTGTTGCACTTTGTTTCTTGTACTATTTATCTATTTACTTTATACTTTTCTCAAAATCACCTTTTTGGATTTTGGTTTTGGGGTTTGGTTTCTAAAATGGTGAGCCTACTTTGAAAATGGGAATGTAGCGTGTGTTGTTTGTAAAATGGAAAAGCTATGGTTTTATTTTTAAAATGTTGAAAACCTATTTTCATATATATATTTCAAACTAGAGTTTATAGATTTTTTTAAGGAAAGTAAATGTATGGATTCTATGGTGGTTGCCTACTGAGTTGTTCATCTCACACCCTACATGTACCATTCGGTGTCGATAGACCCGGGTTGTTTTGTAGGTTCAGGTCCCTAGCTCGAGTGCTCACAGTTGGAGCAGGTTGTTCTAGTGGTTAGAGGTGACCAAGAGGTCACATAAAGATCCTATTGGTGTGGTCCAAATTTAGTTTGGTATTCATTTCTTAGTTTTTTATCTAGATATATTTGTATTAGGATTCGTTTTTATATCTATTTATGTTCAGTTTTTGGTTATCATTGCATGCTCAGTTTGATTATTTTATTTATTTGATCCTATTTCTTTGGTAAAAATCAATCCCATAGTGATTGTTTTGATGCCCGATACTATTTTCCAATCCAAGGGGATCAGGAACACCCATCGGTTCTTACCATAGACTGGGTCGGGTGACGGGTTGGATGGCATCCTAACCCAGTTCGTGACATTTACTGATTAGTGAAAGTTATTTATATTTCATATGTATATGTTGTTTATATTTCACCCCATTCATATGAGGTATACATTGGACTTAGTAAGTGACGAGTGAGACCCATTATATCCCCTCGATGTATCGGTAGGTTTCATGAGATAAAATAGATATGGACTTGGTTGATGCCTTACCCATTTATTTTTAGATATGGTTTTGGCTGATGCATTAACAATTTATTTTCATATGTCTTGGTCGAGGCCTTGAAGGTATGTTTCATATGTCCAAAATTATTCATTCCATCATTATGATATTATTTATTAATAATCCATGTGATTATTAAACTAATATAATATCCATGGTTAAGTTTCATTCTTATATGATTATTTATATATAATTATTAATTCAGATTTTATTCCTACCATATTATGATCAAGAATATGTTTTAATGGAATGTGTTTTTAGTTATTCACCTTGAATTATTGTTTATGTTTATTTATGATACCTTATTCTGTATTTCTTACCCTTACTAATCATTTGAGCTCACCCCTTTATTATATTTTATTTTTCCCTGTGATGCAAAGATGTATATTATGAATGACTTGCAATGTTAATATATGAGTTTTTGGGTGTCCATAATGGAGATTTTATACTGTTTTTCCTTTAAAAGTTATAATGTAACAATTTTTTTGTATCTGGTTTTCTAAATCTACTAAACTATTCGGTCCTTTATGGTGCAATCTCTTGTTCATAGTACCATGGTAATTAAGTAAGACACTGGATCCGAGCTACTGGGGTTAGGTTCTTTATATTTGGTATTAGAGGAAGTTTAGTAGAAACATTGGGAACTAGATTTAGAAAACATATATTAGGGAACATAACCCTAAGATAGACTTTGAGGATAAGTATATAATAAAATCCTATAATTTTGGTAAGGTATATATTATGTGAATCTTCTTATAAATACATCCTTTTATATATACTACAAGTGGACATGGTTCTAGAACAGATGTACCTAGGGGTAACAACTCTAATAAGGTGTGTCAGTCTTGACTTAGCATAACCTGGTACATGACAACGGGTCTTACTGTGTACTTGGTTTGACACTCTCAGAGGATATTCTTAGGATAATTCAAATTTTATTTATAAACCATGATGAATTATTTAAAATTAAATATGTCCCCAAAGAAACCATGTTTATTATTATGATATTATATATGCATAAATTATCAATTTATGTTAAGTGTTTTTTTTGTTTGAGATTATGAATTATGATCTATAACCTAATTTAATTTATTCCATTATTTAGAAATGGAACCTCATAGAAGGAATGGGAACCTCACCATTGAACAATATCTAAAGTGTAACAATGATCATATTTTTTATGGTATTATGCCAATATTTATAAATGAATAAGTATCCCAAACATTCTCATCATATGAGGATATAGTATCATGTGCTATCAAGATGGATAAAGAATTATCCAAGTTTTATTACTTCTAAAGGAAGCAAGATAAGAAGAGGATTGAAGAGAAAATCATGGATAAAGGGAATAAGGGAAAGAAGTATTTTCCCACATGTGATAATTGTAGAAGGAAACACCCTAGTACTTACTTGAAAGGAATAGTAGTTTGCTACAAATATGGAGGGAAGGGCCACCTGGATATTGATTTCAAAGGAATGAAATAATGCATCCAGTTATTTAACTATAAGGATATGGGGTACTACACAAATCAATATCTCAAGTTTCAAATGAATATACCCCAAAAGAGGATAACAGATCATCATCAGTATTATGCTACTACCACAGATGAAGAGGAATGATTATTATGCTTGTAATTGGATTCAAGAATTATGTTATTTGAGTATTTTATCAATAATGTTATATTTATAAGAATCATGAGATATATAACGATTGTACTTCAGTACTTCTTCTTTAAGGAATTGTAAGTATCTAATGATTAGCACCAGTAATCAAGAGGATTGATTCTGTAGTAAGTTAATATTGTTGAAAACACATGACTTGGGAAATATAACACTAAATATGTGTGTTATGTTGAGATAATAATAATTATACATTTATGGAATAGTATTGGTGACCATGAAGTTGGTTAGTGATTTGATGGTTTGTGTTATGATAGAACTATTAGATCTTTGGATTTAAGGAATTTATTCCACAACCTGAGATTATAGTCATAGAAGAATGCATGTTTTCATTAAGATTTTAAGGTGATCAAGGTATTCATATATTTTTCATGTGTTATTAATATCTACATTATTTTTGAATATTATGTTAAGTTTATTTTGGAAATTTAGTGAACTTCCTTATAAATTTTTGATCATTTAATGTGGAAAGACATGTTTCAGACGAGTCTTAAGATTAACTACTTGTGGAATAGATCAAGTTAAACTTTGGAAATTATTTTTCATTGATAACATATGTTAACCTTCTTGGTTTCAATAAAGATTTAAAGGTTTAAGGAATGACTTAAGGACCATATGATTCATTAAAAGTGCTTCACGCATGAAAAAAAATCATCTTGAACATTCATTTCCAGGTGTAAGGGATGAAGTGAAAATAGATCTAATCACAATTAAAGGATGAGATCGAAAGTAATCAAGTAATTCTATATTCTCAAGTGCTTTTATGGATATTAAAATAAACCCTCAACTTTAGGAAAAGGATTTTAGAATAAATATGTCACCTATTTACTTTTTCTTATGATAAATCAATGGTCTCTTAACTGATCACAAATTTATGATTTTGTTATGATAGAATTTATAACGACTATGTTTTCTATCACTCTCCATCAGAACTTGATAGTTATATTTCTATTCCATGTTCATATTCTCATGAATGTTCTCCTATTTCAGAATCTTATTTTTGTGGTTACCTTCACATTTATGTTTACCTCTTTTTAAGAGGAAGTTTTATAAACCATTTTTATAATGTGGGATTTCCACAAAGGAATTTTAAAGTATCAACCTTTAATTTTTGATGTGAAATATAAAACTATAAGGATTCAATTTATTAAAGTAGGAGATAATGTAACACCAAATTATTTTATTGTATGTCTTTTAAAAATTTAATATCTTCGATAGTTTATGCTTCATGAAACACTGAGCTTAAAATCATAATATACTATTAAATATGACTATTGGAATAGTAATGTGACCATTAGGAATAGTAATATGACCAAAAGAATAGTAACTTTACCTATGAAAGTATAAATAAAATTTTGGTATCTTATAAATGAAAATATGATATATTTATATCATGGAATAAGTAAATAAATGTTTTAAAAATGATAAATTAAGTGTTGGTATTTTTGTGAAACATAAATGTTTATTTACAGTTTTATAATTAATATAATGATTTTAAAAAATCACATAATAGATTCAAAAATTAATATTTTTCTATCTTATGATTATAAGATAATTTTACGAGACCTTAATTAATATTTCAACGTGTCATAAAATCAGTTGTAATTTAAAAATTGGTATTTTTCGAATAAATTGAGATTTTATTTAAAAACTAAATTTATCATATATAGAAAATTATTTTCATAAAATGGAGCCCATTTTTGAATTATAAGCATAAAAAAATAGTTAGGGTAAATTTTTGGTATATTTCTAAAATAGTTGAATTTCTGTGAATAGTGAAATATGATAATTTACGATATTAGCTAAATGCATTAATTATTTAGTCATGGATAATGTATGGATAATTTAGGAACCATTATTTAGAAATCACATGCACTAGTTACTATATTTATTCACAAAAATCAATACTATTGATAGTTTTGAGATAAAATAATAGACTAATGAATAAAATAATCAAAAAACACCCCTCTCCTCCACTATAAATAACACCCCTCACCACCTCTTCTCCTCAAACCTCCAAAGCCTTTAATATTGTCCAATTTCTTAAAAATACCTCTCCCAAACTTATCCCCTGCATTATGGTCTTGCTGGTATCACCCAAAAGACCATTTCAAAGTACCTTAAGGATATTCTCAATGAGAGGAATTCAAGAGGTAAATCCTCTTTCATTCTTTTAATTTTCTTTTAATTTCATTTATTTTCTTATAGTTACATCAAATCCCATGTCCAAAGTGACATGTTAACTCCATTATATTTTATATAATATAGTTTTATTATTTAAATGGTATATCAACCATAAATTCTCTTCTCTTCCCCTTTTTATTCTAAAAACGAAAACATCGTTCGTGAGGTGACGATTTACCGCCTTTATGGATGACGAGTTTTCAATTACACCTTCAAGGCTGGTCATAAAACCATTTTTATGGATAAAAAAGAATCTAATATATGTAATAGAGTTTATTTAATGTTTTGGAACCAATATATATACATAGTATTAATTCATAAGACAAAACTAGTTTGTGATGATCGAAAAAAATGCTAAAATAATATAAAAGGTTATCATTAATGTTTTATCAAATGAATCATTCTTATTTATGGAAAAAATGATATATAAGACCATTTAATATTATTTATGTTCATTAATAACATTTAATTTAAATTCTGGATAACTATTATAATTTTACAGGATCTTTCGTACATGTATACAAGTGAACCAATCATGAAAACCAAGGAAACGAACACTCCCAAACAACGAAATTGAATCTTATAAATCATCAAAAAGGCCATAAATGAACTTAATAAATTATAATAAATCAACTAAATTATTAATATGTTATTAATTAAAATATTAATAAATCTAATTTCATTATCCAAGACATTAAGTGTAGGTGCAGATCACTTTCGGACATAAGGTAAGGGTTTTCTTATCTTACTTTCATTTCTATGAGATATGCCTTATTCACCACTATTGCTCATATGTGGTGTACGTATACTTACATTTTATTTTTCATATTAGTAATATATTAATATTCATGGTATTCAATGTTTCATTTAATGTTCATTAATTTTATGGGGCATACAATTTGGCTATTTGCAAAGTTGTGAGGGTTTCTCCCCAAACTTTCATTTTTCATTCGGGTTACTCTTTTTATCTCTTTACCCCAATATAATAATTAATTATTATTATTTAATCCTTATAAATTATTTTTTTATGTTCCAAATATTTTTACCTAACTCAATTCATCTTTATTTTATGGGAAATACATGTTTTTTAAGGTTTCCCTTTTCAATTCCTCCCGATAAGTAAACCCAATTAAAGAGAACTTCCCAATTTCTTACCCATTTTCAAGTACCATCCATAATCTAATTTAAACTACAAATATTTTTATAAAATCACTCTTTTTATCATTAAAAACTATATTTTTTTTATTTCTATTTTTATACAAACAATTATGACTTTTTCTGTTTTAAATACTTTTATATTTTCACTTAAATAGCACAGAAGTGGCCCATTTCTAAAGTTTCTTAAAAACTCTTTTACATATTTTCACTTTATTTGGACATCATTTATGCCTAAAAAATAATTTCATAATAATTATCTTTTATTTTCTAGGATATACATGTTTACAATCATATTTTATGAAAAATACAAATGATTTTTTCAAAATAACTCTTCTTTGTAAAGTAAAAAGGGTATTTCTCTCAAGAATTCCCTAATAATTTTATTAGAGTATTTTCTTCTATTTCAACAGCCTCTATTGAAGCTTATGATTAATTGGTATTGATATTTTATGATATCCTCTACTAAATTTTATTAAATGTTTTATGATAATTTTGACTGTGCATGTTCTATCTTGATATCATTCACTATATTACTCAAAATAGTTAGAGATTATGTTTACTGGTTAGGGAAAGTTATTTACATTTCATATGTATATTTTGTTTATGTTTAACCTCATTAATATGAGGTATGGATTGGACATAGTAAGTGATGGGTAGGGCCCTCTATATCCCCTCTATGCATCAGTAGCTCTCATGAGACAAACTAGATATGAACTTTGTTGAGGCCTTGCCCATTTATTTTCAGATATGGTTTTAGATGAGGCCTTAACCATTTATTTTTATATGTCTTGGTCAATGACTCGAAGGTATGTTTTAGATGTCCAATGTTATTCATTACATTATTATGATATTATAATTTGATAATCCATGTGATTATTCAACTAGTATAATATCCATGGTTAAGTTTCATTCTCATATTATTATTTATATAGAATTATTTATTTGGATTTTATTCCTGTCATATTATGCTCAAGATTATGTTTTAATAGCATGTTTTTTTATTTATTAACCTTTCCTTGTTATTTATGTTTATTTATGTTAGCTTATATTGTACTGCATACCCTTATTAAGCATCTATCTCACCTCTTTCTTATGTTTTATTTTTCCTCAGAATGCAAAGATGTATGTTATGAATGACTTGCAGGGTTAATCTAGAAGTTCTCAGTTGTTCCCAATGGAGTTGCTATGTTTTTTTTCCTTTAAAAGTTATAATGTAACAATTATGTTTGTATATGATTTTCCAAATCTAATAAACTATTAGGTCCTTTGGGATGCAATCTCTTGTTAATAATACCATAGTAATTAAGTAAGATGCTATAAAAACCTGAGATCTTCTTTTAAGGTATAGATCTTGTTTTCAAGTATTTTTTAGAAAAATGGAGTTTTTTGGAAATTTTAGAAGTACACGTCATGTACTTGGGAGTACACACTGTGTACCCAGTTTTCATGGGTAGTCATGTACCAGTTTTGTAACAGAAAGTACATGGTCGTGTGGGGTGACCTAGAGACCGCCTAAAGTGAGGGTCAGTTAAGGCATGTACACAGTGTGTACATTAAATAAACACACCATGTACTTTTTCTTTTATTTGTTAAATCAGGCCAGGGTCGCATCTAATTCCCATAAACATATTCTTCTAATCTCATTTCGTCCAGAAGTTACCGAGGGCGACGATTCTTCTCCAAGACACCGACCCATCATCCTCTCTTTGAATCAAACATCGTCGATTGCGTTGGAATTACCTCGGTGAGTTTTTCTTTCTTCTAGAGACTCTCCTATTGATTTATCTTCTTTCATGAGATATTCGAGGTTGATCATTTTTGACATTTTTGTAGATATACAACTTTATAGGTCGATTCAAAGTTTGAGGTTTAACTGTATCGATCGTACAACGTCAAGGTAGGTGGTTTGTGCCTTTTTATAGTGGTCTTTCGATTATATGTGCAAAAAGTGCTGAATACCCTAGTTTAGGGTATTGAGGGTTTTTGATATTTGACCATGTTTGATTCCCAATATGTTTTGTTTTCTTAAGAAATGATTTTTATTATGATTAGATTAATTACCTTGTTTATGGATGTGTTTTCCCATGATTGTTTGATATTGGTCGTTGGGTCTAGAACTGCCTGTTAGGATGTTTGGTTTTCATGCCTAGTGTTGTTAGGATGGAGTTGATATTATATGATATGAATTTTAGCTGATTATACTTGTAGTAGATGAGATTATTGTGGCTGCTAGATATTGTTTGTGCATGATTGGGTTACATAGGGCTATGAGAACCTGGTGTAGTTAGACCATAGGGGGGATTGACGTTGAGGGCTTCCCCAGAGTGTCTGTTATACTTTTCATGTTATGAGACCATAGGGGGGATAGACTTTGAGTACTCACTCAGAGTGTCTATAGTATACCGTTATGAGACCACAGGGGTAATAGATGTTGAGTGCTTCCTCAGAGAGTTTGTAGTTATTGTTAAAAGACCATAGGGGGAATTGACGGTGAGTGCTCCCTTATAGAGTCTTTGTCTTGTGAAACTAGAGGGGTTAGGTTGTGAGAAATTTCCTAGAGTTTTTCTTGTGAATGATTGTTTTAATGCTTAATAAATTTAAATGAATGTAGTTGAAACTGTAGGATTTTTTACTTTTGAGTACTTCCTTGTTTATAACGTTTTTTTTCATATTGACTGCTATATATATATATATTCACTGACAGTTAGGCACAGATCTTTTAGTGATTGCCTACTGGGATTCGTCTCCCACCCTATTTGGTTCATGATTTTAGACCCAAATAGATTATATTGTTGCAGGTATAGATAAGGTCAAGTGCCCTTATACTTCAGGTACTTGAGTGTTGTGGAGTTGGAGAGCATAGGACCAAGCTGAGGCTTGCGATGCTGTTGGAGTTTACTTGTTTTCTTTGTACTTTGGTTTACACTGTATTTCCAGCATTATGACTTATTTGGTTTCTTTCCAAGACATATGTGACATGCATCGTTTATATATGTTCTCTAGTTTTTTATTTACTTTCAGTCTTCTGTTTTTTACTTATAGTATGGTATTACTTCTTTTTTTGTTGTGTATTATTGTTATTCTGTTTTGTTACTCTACCAATGATGGAATAGTTTCCCCACTATCACAACCAAGGCCCTCGCTACTATTCGTCGGCCTCTGGTTTTCGAGGAAATGCACTTGAGTCCATGTGACCAACCAGGTACAAGGCACCTTTGGGAAGCACCCAAAATCAGAACATTATAAAGTGGTATCAGAGGCAGGTTCTTTTCTTCTTGACTTACTGTTTGGAGCCTATAGATAGGGATGGGAAAGAATAGGTAGTTTTCAATAAGATGTTCCCAGGAGTAGCTAACCTATGTATAGGGAAAGGCCAATATGCCTCAGATATTTCAATTTTATGGTTTTTCAATTATTATAGTTGATTTTATTTCACCATTGGGTGATTCACATGATTTGGGCTGTTATTATTGATATTATTGAGGTTCTATTTTTGTTCCAACCTAATGAGATGAGGGTATTCCATCTCATGCATCATATAGGTACTTTATCGAGATCACATGTCATGCATTCTTGTCATACCATTTAGGGTGAATTACGAATTTCATGTTATTATGATAAATGTTGTGCTAGATACGCATGCTTTGGTGATAGATGCCTTAATATAATACCTACTTTTTGATAGGGTATTGATAATATTTAAAGTTTCATTTGAATCGGTTCCAAACTTTGGTCCTTAAGGTATTATGGTCCTTCTTGGATCAGAATTTGTGGATCATGTGATTGATTGCACTATTATACTTTGTCATATACAAGAATATGATTCCAAGATTTGATTTGATGGGAGTATGGGCCCCACGAATCGGAATTTGTCACTTTAATATTTGTTTCAGTGTTTTTATGGGGTTTCGGAGTAGTTCCTGAGGCTTATTGTCCGAAAAAAACCAGAATACACGGTGTGTAATGATGAATACACGCCATGTATCCTTGTGTTTGGGAAGGAAAAAACTTTTATTAAGTACACACCATGTATTCCTTAACTGTGTGATTGGCTGTGTGGGAAGAGACACAGGGGTTAGGAAATGTTTGGTGGCACACATCGTGTACTTGGAGTACACATCGTGTTTTAAGGACCATGTATCTAGCCGTGTGACTAACGACACGGGTGGTTAAAACTTAAGTGGTACATGTCATGTTTAGGGAGAACACACCATGTTTTAGAGACCATGTATCTGACCATGTGACTAACAACATAGGTCGGTGAAATCCTTCTAGTACACACCGTGTCTGGAATAAACATGCAGTGTGGTTTTTTTCTAAGAGATACATGTGGTTTATCCATGTAGAGGAACATGGGTAGGTGGAAATGATTCAAGTACAGTTTGTGTATCAAGGAGAACACATCGTGTGTAGGGGTGTTACATGACCAAGTTTGGTAGAGGTACACACTATGTTAAAAGCCTAAGGGAACACGCCATGTAGGGGTTATACACACTGTGTACCCCTATTTTTTAAAACTTGGATGTTTTCCTTCTCCTGTTCCTTTATTGCACTTCTATGTTTCAGTCCTTGATAATCTTGAACTGAGGTATGTGCTTGACCTTGAAGAGTCATTGATCGTACCACGATTCACTATTTTATTTCACCCTTATACCAATATATTAAACTAATTTTTTATTGAAAATTACAAGTATAATAACAAATTTTACTCCATGTTTGATTCAATTATTTTATGTTTAAAACTATTAAAAATGAAAATGTTACTTGTTTTGATAATTATATTGTAGGTAGAGGTGATTTGGAGGACCCATGATGAAGTCCAAGAAAAACGGGTCAATCTACACATGATCCAAGCACACCAGTGGACTAAAACGCATTCCTCTTATAAACCATGCATTAAAATGGTCTTAAAATTTATGCGATGGTCCTAACTTTACTTATCTAAATTTCATCTGAAGGAACCAAATACAAATTATTCCATTAAGAGTCCCATATAGACTGATTTTTCTAATAAAGTGGATCTTCACGGGGTCAAAACATTGCCTCTTTATTTTGGATATATCTCTTATTATATTTTATATCTGGTGGAAAAAATTTACATGGAGGTAGAAAGAGTGTCTGAAAATAGCTTTTTAGTTTTTTCCAAACTGATTTATTAATTTATTACGGGCCAAAACCATGGACCAAGAGTATTCGTGAAATTAGGGTGCCCAAAACCACTTCCCACTTTGCCTATAAATTGGCACCTTGGGCACCCCATTTGGGAGTTCGAACTGGAGGCAAGGTGCTGCCATTTTAGAGTCCCAAAGGATTCCTCCCATCAATATCTGAAGTTATAGAGGCTATGGGAATTTCTACCTCAACATCTTTCTCTTCCTCCTCTCCCATGGGTTTCTAAACCCCTTGTGATCACCCGGGGAGGAACGTGATGTAATCCCGAGATTTATGTTTGTATTATTTTGAATGATCTTTTTAATTCCTGGTTGTATGTTGTTTTTATTCATCCTCTATTTTAATTTAAATGATTTATATACTGTTATATTATACTCAAACTCAAATGATCATGTTTGGGGGTACCCTTTCATGGGATGTTTCACACACCGTTCATCCCTTTTTCTTCCCTCATTCAATTGCGGTGTTTGTGTGGTTCATATTGGCCAATTGAACTCACAGAATCACTATCAAGGCCATGTAGATTTATTTCATGGTATCACAAAGAAATAACATACAAACCTAGACAACACATTTAGTTCTTCATGTGTTGCCTTGGTGAGTTTCGGTTATGAAGTCGAACATAAATCACCCAATCATCGGCGGTGTCCGATGAATCATTGTGTGTTTTTTACTAAACCCTAGGAGGTATCCTAGTATAAACTCAGTAACATTCTGGTTCTAGGTGTTACAAACTAGGGATTAAATTATCATAACTCTATCTCATGAAGCGATGAAGGATGATCATCATGAGAGTACCCCGGGTTGATCACATTTAATTAATCTTGTTTACTTCTACTTTTTTTATCACTTTCATTTTCTATTGTCATCTTTAATCATCAAACCTGAGTATTATAAAACCCTATTTCCCTTTTTACTTTCATAATTAGAACCACGTTTTGGAATTAATGATCTAAGGCTCCGTCGAGAGACGACCTAGGGTTGCTGCTATACTGCATAAATTCTAGTTAAAACTAAACAACTAATTTGACACGCTCGACAATGTGATCAAATTTTTGCACCATTTTCGGGGATCCAAGATAATTTTTTTTCTTTATTTATTTTTATTTATTTATTTTACTTCTTAATTAGTACCCCTTTTAATACCCCACTCCCATTCATTTTTTTTTTTGTTTCTATTTTTGGTTGTTTTGTGTGTTCTTCCTCTCTCTCTCTCTCTATTTCTTCTTATTCTCCATCTATCTCTCTCTAATTTTGTAGTATGAAATTATCTTTTATTTACTCCTTTAATTTCTTAAGTATTTTTAATTCATTCATCTTTCATAAAAAATCAAAAAAAAACAACCAATCACACAAACTGGACATCATTGTTGCATGACAAGATCTGGTAAAGAAACACTACTTGAATTTGACCCAGAAATTGAAAAATAAATACATTCAAAAATCAAGGAATCTAGATAAGGTTAATCAAGTAACACTGAGGAACCCCTTTTATAACCTCAATTGGCCATAAACCAATCAAAAATTGAACCCAATCAAACCCAAGAAAACACGGCTACAAATAATTGAACCTTAAAAGAACTGACCACCCCGGATGTGGAGTACCAACCTACGTACATCCAATATCCTGAGGTAGAATCCAACATTGATTTGAGATCATACCTCATCCACCTTCTTCCTAAATTCCATGGTCTTCTCGATGAGGACCCTCATAAACACCTTAAGGAGTTTCACATAGTGTACTCCACCATGAAACCCCAAAATGTATCTGAGGACCTAATTAAGTTTAGGGCCTTCCCTTTCTCCCTTGATGGTGTAGAAAAGGACTAGATATACTATCTTCCTACCACAATTGGGGGCTATAATGACCTTAAATTAATCTTTCTAGAGAAGTTCTTCCCTACCTCCCGAACTGCGTCAATTAGGAAAGAAATCTATGGAATTAGGCAATCACAAGGATAGACCCTTCATGAATACTGGGAGAGATTCAAAAGACTTTGCTCAAGCTTCCCCCACCACCAAATTAGTGAACAACTATTAATACAATACTTATATAAGTAACTTATCCCCATGGATTGTGGAATTATTGATGTTGCGGCTGGTGGTGCCCTATTTGATAAAACCCCTTCCATCGCTCGTGACTTAATAGCCAACATGGCTCAAAATGCACAACAATTTGGTACATGAGAAATCGCACCAACTTGAGGAGTTTATTATGTAATTAATTCATCTCTAGAAGAAAAGGTAGATAACAAGCTTGATGATATGCATACCCTTCTAAGGCAATTATCTCAAGAACAAGGTATCTTACAATCTCCTCTAGTTCCATTACATTGTGGTATTTGTTCTAAAAATAATCATTTTTCTAACCAGTGCCCACAACTTCAAGATTAAACTGATTCTTGTGTAGTCATGTTCCCAGGGCATCCATTCCAATAAGCACCTCCCTTCAAGAAAGAACCATTCATGCCAAATCCAAACCCCGAGTGGCAAGCACAACCCTAGTACCAATAAGGAGGAAACTCAAGCTACCCTAAGAAGAATTGGTATCAACAAGGCCAAGGTATGTAACCTTCTTATCCTTCAACTTATCAAAACAATCATCCTCCTCCTCCCAAATCTGAACCAAGCATCGAGGACATGGAGAAACAAATGGCAACCCAGAACCTCCAGTTCCAATAGACCACCCAATCAGTAATTCAAGACCTACGAACTCAAGTGGGACAATTGGAGAACACCATCGGTGAGCTTAAGATGCAAGGTTCTGGACAACTACCATCCCAACCCATTTACAATCCGAAGGACAAAGGTAACATATGTGCAGTTACACTTCGTAGTGGTAAAGAAGTTTCTCCTTCTACTGATTCTACACAACAGGTATGTCCCCTATTGAAAACACTCTTTCTCCACCCATAAAAGATTTCAATGTAGAAAAAAATATAAAGAGCGATCAAATTATCATTGATGATTCAAATAAACAATCCATTCCACTTTATTTTCCCCAAATACTCTCTAAATCTAAGAAAAATTCTGATAATGAGATTGATACTGAAATAATGGATACATTTAAAAAATTTCAAGTTGATATTCTTTTACTAGATGCATTCAAGTAGATTCCCCATTATTCAAAATTTCTTAAAGTGATTTTCACCCATTGAAGGAGGCTGAAAGGGAATGAGAGAGTAAACTTGGGAAGGAAAGTCTCAGATTTGATTCAACCAGCAATGCCAACCAAATGCAAGGATCTGGGAACATTCACAATACCGTGTACCATAGGGGAGACATTCTTTTCAGATGATATATTATATTTAGGTGCTTCCATTAATGTAATGCCTCACTCCGTGTATACTTCTATAAAGGTTGGATAAATTCAACCAACAGGAATTATCATGCAACTTTCCAATCAGAGTACAACGCATCAAACAGGAATTATTGAGGATGTCTTATCAGAGTGAAGAATCTCATCTTCCCCACTGATTTATACATTCTTGAGATGGAAGATACCCAAACCCAAGGAAATTCCCCTCTCATACTTGGGATTCCATTCCTCAAAAAAGCAAGGATGATCATCAATGTTCACAATGTTACACTTTCTATAGAGTTCGGTGGAGAAAAGGTAAGTTTTAATATCCTTGAGGCTATGAAACACCCCATTGAAGAGCACTCCACTCTTCCTGTCTATTCGATGGAAGTTCTCTCAAATAATGCACACACACACAATTCTCTCCTCAACCCATACTATGATTCATTTTCCTCTTCTTCACCCTTGTATGATTTGAGTTTTGAGTCATGTTTTGAGTGTTGTGTTGGTTCTGAAAAGTGTAAATTTTGTGCTTTAATTGATGATTGTGTTCATTCTGAGGTACCCATGACCGTCGATGATTCTGTAAATATCATTTCAATATATTCTATATCTTTAGATAATAAACATGAGTAGATAGAAATTTTAATGGACTTCACTCCCCCTAAATCCCCTCCCTTGGTCCAAAAATCCCTAGTGTTGGAATTAAAACCACTTCCCTCTAATTTAAAATATGTCTATCTTGAGGGTATTGACCAATTTCCCATCATTATTGCTAATAACCTCTCCCAACAAAAGGAATCAAAACTACTTCATCTTTTGAGAGAGTGTAAAAAGGCAATAGGATTGACATTTTATGATATTCTTGGGATTATCCCATCTATTTGTATGCACCATATACATTTGGATTATGAAGATAAGCCCGTAAGACAATCTCAATATTGGTTGAATCCCACTCTCCTTTAAGTGGTAAAATTGGAATTCAGTAAATTACTTGTCGCAGGGATCATTTATCCTATATCTGATAGTAAATGGGTTATCCTAGTGAAGATTGTGCCTAAAAATAGGAATAACAGTTGTGTCAAATGAAAGGAATGAATCGGTTCCAACACGTGTGCAAAATAGTAGGCGAGTCTGTATTGACTATCATCAACTGAATCAAGCCACGCGGAAGGACCACTTTCCACTAACTTTCATTGACCAAATGTTAGAATTATTGGCCAATAAGTCCCATTATTTTTTCCTTGATGGCTATTTGGGTTATTTCCAAATCCATATAGCCCTTGAGGATTAATAAATGAAAACATTTACTTATCCATTTGGAACATTTTCATACAAAAGGATGCCTTTTGGTCTTTGTAATGCTCCTGGTACTTTTCAGCATTGTATATTGAGTATTTTTTTCTGAGTACCTAGAGAATTTCATGGAAGTTTTTATGGATGATTTCAAATTTTATGAAAATTCCTTTGATAAGTGTTTGTCTCGCCTAGGTTTTATCCTCTGTCATTACATAGAAAAAGATATTGTATTAAATTATGAGAAATTTCATGTCATGGTTGAAGGGGGGATAGTTCTTGGGCATGTTATTTAAAAAGAGTGAATTCAAGTGGATAAATCAAAAATTGAATTAATTTCAACCCTTCCATATCCAAAATGTGTTTGTGAGGTGTGATCTTTCTTGGGTCATGTTGGTTTTTACCGTCGATTCAATAAAGACTTCAGTAAGATCGCAATTCCCTTGTCCTAATTATTACAAAAGGATTGTGAGATTGTGTTTAATAAAAATTATGAGGATGTGTCCAATTCACTAAAAAGGAGTCTCACATCACCTCCCATAATCCAACCACCAAGTTGGGATCTCCCCTTTGAGCTTATGTGTGGTTCCTCTAACTTTGCAGTTGGAGCAGTTTTATCACAAAGGGTTGAGAAGGCTCCTCATGTCATTGTGTATACCTCACGTACCCTTGACCTTGCCCAGGTAAACTACAAAACCACTGAAAAGGAATTCCATTCTATTGTTTTTTCCTTGGAAAAATTTAGTTCATATCTTCTTGGGTCAAAAGTGATTGTGTTTTCTGACCATGCTGCCCTTCGATTCATTTTAAAGAAACCTGAAGCTAAGCCCCACCTCATACGGTGGATGCTCCTCCCCCAAGAGTTTGACCTTGATATTAGAGATAATAGAGGAGTGGAAAATGTGTTAGCTAACCACATTAGTAGGATTTCCCCACCATTGGACCATCATGTTGACTCATCCCTCCCCATTGGATAATTCTTCCCTTATTAGAACCTTTGTGATATTGTGGACCTTACCCTCTGGTATGCGGACATTGTAAATTTTCTAGCAACATCTAGGGTCCCCACTGATTTTATCACTTCAAAATCCCATAGAATTAATCATGATTCTAGGTGGTACATTTGGGATGACCTATATCTGTGGATAATTTTTGGTGACCAAGTAGTTCGTCGGTGTGTCCCTGACCATGAGTTCACCTCTGTTTTGACATTCTGCCACACTTTAGCCTATGGGTGTCACTTTTTCACTCAACGTATGGATCAAAAGGTCCTTGAATCAGGACTTTATTGGGAAAAACCCATCTATTTTTTAATTCATGTAGTTATTGTCAATTCACAGGGAATGTCTTCAAGAGGAATGAAATGCCCCAACAGCCCATGTTATTCTGTGAAATTTTTTATGCATGGGGCATTGACTTCATGGGGCCTTTTCCAAATTAATTTTTCTTTTTGTACATCTTATTGGATATTGACTATGTATATAAATGGGTGTAAGCAAAGGCCACCAGGACTGATGACCCTCAAGTGGTTGTTGACTTTGTGAGGTCCCAAATTTTCAGCAGGTTTGGTTTAGCGAGATTCATCATTATTTATCAGGGTTTACATTTTTGCAATCGCAACATGAAAAATTTGCTTCATAAGTATGGGGTTGATCATAAAGTCTCCACTGCATATCACCCCCAAACTAATGGACAAGAAAAAATCTCAAATCGGGAAGTTAAGAGAATCTTGGAAAAAACAGTACAACCCAATAGGAAAGATTGGAGTTTATGCTTGGATGATGCACTTTAGGCGTACCGTACATCTTTTAAAACCCAAATAGGAATGTCACTATACAGAATTGTGTTTGGAAAGGCTTATCACCTCCCATTGGAGGTATAACACCATGCATATTGGGTTGTTAAACAGTGTAATATGAATCTTTCATATGCAGGTGAGCATAAAAAGTTGCAGATTCAAGAGTTGGAAGAAATTTGACATGATGCATATGAGAACTCCTAGATCTATAAAGATAAGACAAAGTCTATCCATGATAGCATGATTCATCAGTGGAAGTTTCATATTGGTGAGAAGGTTATCATGTACAATTTCAGGCTAAATCTTCACCTGGGAAAGCTTAGTTCCCGATGGCTCGATCCTTATACTGTTACTGATGTTTACCCTTTTGGTGCCATATATGTTTTGCATGAGAAGAGTGGATTGAGGATTACTGTCAATGGGAATAGTCTCAAACACTTCTATGAGGATTTTCCAAAACATCTCATAGAATAAATCCAACTGATAGATGCCACATATGATACCGCTTAGCAGGCTATACCTTCTACCTGCCTTTATTTACTTGTCTATTTATTTAAAATAATTTCAGAGAGGAAAATGTAACTTTTAGTTATGGGAGAGGGTGACATGTCATAGTTAGGATTAAACAAAAAAACAAAACAAAAACAAAAAAAATAAAATGTGTTTTCATTTTTTATTTCTTTTTCCTTATTTTGTGTTTTTAGATAAAAATTGATCTTAAAAAGAATATCCAAAATCATTTTTCATGCTTGAGTAGATGTGTGAAAAATTATACTGTTTTTCGAAAAATGTTTTTCAAATGAATGTTGATGTGGAATATTTTTCTAGAATTTGTATTTTCAAATCATTCTTAGGTGTTTAATGGATTTTGAATCCCATGCCTCATTCACACTGACCAATATTTTAAATCCCTTACCCGAGAGACATTCTAAGACCTTTAATGCATATTCTTCCTTTTAATCACTTTCTTGAGAGTCTCAGGTCATGTAGAGAAACTATAACTTTCCTTGATTCTGTTTTAAGCCATAAGATTCAAGTATTCTACATTCATGATAGAGGCAATCATTCATTAAAAATCCTTTTTTACAATTATCCTCTATTTTCATCCACCTTTACATTTTATCCTTATTAAGACTTAGAGACCATGAAATGCCTATTTGGTAGCCACATTACAAGCTAATTTATCCCTACCTACCCATCTCTTGTGTATATTCTTGTTTATTTTCAGTGTGGTTGAGAGGGTGTTTCCATGGGAATTCTGGGGAGAGAATCATTGTTATGGGTTGATATAAAGGGTGCCTACATTTTCCTTTGGCAATGGGTTCAAAAACCATATTACATCATTTTTTTATACATGTTTACCACTTTATCTACAAAAAAACTAAAAAAATATAGTTCTATACATCGGAAGAAAAAAACACATAACAAAAAAATGGATGAAATAATATGTTTACTCATTATTATTCATCGCTTGGTTGTGACCCACACAAATGGACAATGGGGATAGTGAGTGGGAGGTAATATAATTTGTGAGGTGTTGGGTGTGTGAATTCATTGTGAACACTTTCTGAATTTGGACATGTTTTGTACATAAGATATTAAACACTCCTCTTCAGCCTCATATTTTTAAACATTAAATCCTACCAACCCTTGAACCTCATAACAACCTGTTGGAAGTCCTATTGAGTAGCACACTATTTTCTATAGGTAGAGAACATTGAATCTTGGCAAGCATATGGTAAGATCACATGAAATCTGAAAAAAGAGAATAAATCCACTTTCATATGTTCCTTGAGTGAAGAGGAAAAAAATTTAGGTGATGTAGGTTGCGACATGTTTCATGGGTTAACAAATGAAGTTGAAAAAATTTGAATGTGAGAAAAGAAAAATGATAGGAAAATTGATTTCATAAAAGAGACATGATGAATTTTATTTCAAAAGAATCATGGATGTTTTCAGACCTTTGATTTAGGAATGGTATAATATTAGGATATTATACTTTTTCCATAGTGCAAATGTTTAGGTGTGGGGGTGTGATCGTACCACAATTCACAATTTTATTTCACCCTTATACCAATGTATTAAACTGGTTTTGTATTGAAAATTACAAGTATAATAACAAATTTGACTCCATGTTTGATTCAATTATTTTGTTTTTAAAACTATTAAAAAGGTCAATGTTACTTTTTTTGATAATTATATTATAGGTGGAGGTGATTTGGAGGACCCATGATGAAGTCCAAGAAAAATGGGTCAATCTTCACATGAACCAAGCACACCAGTGGACTAAAACGCATGATTATTCTAAACCATACATTAAAATGGTCTGAAAATTTGTGGTATGGTCTGAAATTTAATAATATACATTTAATCTAAAGTAAATAAAGCACAATTCGTTCATTAAGAGGCCCATACAGACTGATCTGTCCAATAAAGTGGATCTTCACGGGGTCAAAACATTGCCTCTGTATTTTGGTAATATCTATTATTATATTTCATATTTGGCTGCCAAATATGATATAGAGGTAGAAAAGGTGTCTGAAAACAACTTTGTAGTTTTTTTCAAAGTGATTTATTACTTTCTTACCAGCCAAAACCATGGACCAAGAGGATTCATGAAATCAGGGTGCCCAAAACCACTTCCCACTTTGCCTATAAATTGGAACCTTGGGCGCCCCATTTGGGAGTTCGAAATGGAGGCAAGGTGCTGCCATTTTTGAGTTCAAAAAGATTCCTACCATAAATATTTGAAGTTATGAAGGATATGTTAAGTTCTACCTCAACATCTCTCTCTTCCTCCTCTCCCATGGGTTTCTAAACCCCTTGTGATCACCTGGGGAGGAACGTGATGTAATCCTGAGCTTCATGTTTGTATTATTTTGAATGATCTATTTAATTCCAGGTTGTATGTTGTTTTTATTTATCCTCTATTTTAATTTAATTGAGTTATATACTATTATGTTATACTCAAACTCAAATTATCATGTTTGGGGGTACCCTTTCATGTGATGTTTCACACACCGTTCATCCCTTTTTCTTCCCTCATTCAATTTTGGTGTTTGTGTGGTTCATATTGGTCAATTGAACTCACAGAATAACTATAAAGGCCATGTACATTTATGTCATGGTATCAAAAAGAAATAACATACAAACCTAGATAGCACATCGAGTTCTTTTTGTGTTTCCTTAGTGAGTTTCGGTTATGAAGTCAAACACAAATCACCCAATCATCGGTGGTGTCCAGTGAATCATTGTGTATTTTCGACTGAACCCTAGAAGGTATCCTAGTATAAACTCAGTAACATTTTGGTTCTAAGTGTTACAAACTAGGGATTAAAATATCATAACTCTATATCATGAAGCGATGAAGGATGAGCATCATGAGAGTACCCCTGGTTGATCACGTTTAATTAATCTTGTTTACTTCTACTTTGTTTTATCGCTTTAATTTTATATTGTCATCATTAATCATCAAACCCAAGTATTATAAAACCCCATTTACCTTTTTACTTTCATAATCATAACCACATTTTGGAATTAATGATCTAAGGCTTCATTGAGAGATGACCTAGGGTTGTTGCTATACTGCAGAAATTCTAGATAAAACTAAACAACTAATTTGATGCGCTCGACAACACAATCAGTCATGACACTGAGACGTCCTCTGGTTGTACGCCAGATATAGGGAAATGATCAGACACTGGACCTAGTAGATCATGGATTACAAGTAGATCCTATCTTCGTGTCTGTCTTGGCACCATCCATCATTCTGTATACAGGTATCAATGCACAATTCTGAGAAGGCTTCATGAGGTTTATGCAGACCTTCTAGGTAGCACCACATCCTGCTTTATTTATGGTAGAGTTGACACAGGTTTTTCAGCAACATCATCCTCCCACTTTCTCAGGGGATGGAGGACCTTAGGCTACAAAGTCATGGTTAGAATTCATGTTTTCTATCTTTAATTATCTTGAGACACCTCCAGATAGGAGGGTGAAGCTCTCTATGTACATGCTTTGGGATTTTTCCAAGAGATGGTGGGATGTGATATCACAGTCGGGAATCCAATGAGTTATGAATTGGGATGAGTTAAATTAGACCTTCTATGACTACTTTTACCCGTAGACCTTGAGGGACAATTGAGCTTGATAGTTCATGAGTCTAGAGCAGGGTACACTCAGTCATGGAGTATTCTTATCGCTTCACAGAGCTATGGCGCTTCACACCCATTATAGGGGTGATGAGTTATTTCTGGAAAGGGATTTTGAGGATGGTCTTAGGAATAACATCTGATATAAGGTGATCATCTTCAAGTTGACTTCCATAACTTCTATAGTCAACCAAGTGCTGATCACAGAGTGCAACCTGAGAGATTCTAGAGCTGTGAGCCAGGGCGAATCGGTATCTGGAGTCGGTATTCCTCTGTCTGATAGTAGGAAGCACCATAGGGATTCTATGCATGGAGATCCGAGTAGGAAAAATACTCTATTAGGTAGCTAGGTGGTATGTTACCAGTGTGGGAAGAGCGGGCATACAAGACCACTGTCACGACCCGTCTCAGTGGGGCCCGAGCCACAACTCCCCAAGTCCGCCTCCAATAGGCCAAGGGCTGGTGACTAGCACCGAGTAGGCATGCTACTAACATGGGTGGCATTGCCTATAAACCTGTACACATGCACACACATCTCCAAGCCCACAAAGATGAAAAGTAAAACTACTAAAAGGAAAATATGCATGCATACACTAAAACCCAACCACAGAGTACGACAGGAAAGTAAAGTAAAACCCTGGGCCAAAAGTACAATCACACCAAAAATAAAGTCTGTAAAAAAGTCCAACCTATAAAGAAAAGGTGCTGGAACTACAATTTGTAGCCATAGGAACACACATCGGCATGTCTGATCTCACTGAGTACCATCTGGTCCTGGTCTGCCTAGAATCCTGTCAAAGGCTCGCTCGTCTGCACAAGACAAGACACGTGCGGGAAAAGCCCGTGCAGGGGTGAGTATAACAATACCGAGTAGGACACCCCGAACCACAAATAAAATACAACAAGGTAAAATACCACAAAAGAAAGGTACAATCATCTATACACATTATATGTCTACTGAACATATAACAAGAATATCAAGATATACTAATACACGATCGACTATCGCGAAACCCACCACTAGGATCCAGCTCGAAGATTCCACTAAGCATAAAACCGGGAGAACACACTCTTAGGTCTGAAGAGAGAGATACGAAGTACTCGTTTTGGGAGAACACACTCCACAAGTACCTTGAGAACATGATCCTCAGATGAGGATCACAACCAAGTCATGGGGTGATTCTGACAACTCAGTTTGAGCTAATCCGCTAAGCAGAGGATCGGCGCCCGGGTAAAGTTGGTCACGTTGATACCAAGAACTCTACCTAGGGTTCCAGGAATGAATAGAGGATCCGACTCTAAGTCTCATAGAGGGGATTACAACAACTCTATTCAGGAAGTTCTACTGAAGGGATCATACTCCTGTATAAAAGAAATGATACCAGAACCTTCAAGGGAAAACCAAGGGTACGAACCCTAAGAACTAGTCCAAGTCACAGAAGACAAGTGGCTCAAGCCATGAAGAAAAGGTTACACGCTGTGTAGTATGGTTACACGACGTGTTCCTTGACCCCGGGTACTACCCATGTAAACGGCCCGTGTCATTCGTTCAAGATGTGTAAAACCAAACTACACGGCGTGTAGAAAAAGTACACGCCGTGTTCCTTGACCCCAGGTACTGCCCGTGTAACCGGCCCATGCCATTCGGCTTGTCGGATAGAAAGCAACTACACGGTGTGTAGAAGAATCACACGCCATTTCTAAGCACCTGGGCGCACTCCGTGTACACCATCCATGTGCTCGTACACGGTCTCTGCCCATGTCCGTGTCGCCTGCCCGTGTACCAGTACATGGGGTATCCTGTGTATCTGGCCGGGTCTGGCCGGGAGGGGTATACACGCCGTGTCCTTGGCTGTGTACCCAACCTGTGTCCGTGTACTCTCAGAGTACACACCATGTGGGCCGCCGACGAACACACGCCGTGTAGCCCATACTATACATCGTGTAGTCGGGAAATTTCCAGAACGCCGTCTTCTTCCTCGCGCTTCGGCCGATCTTCCGGATCCGCGATCTCTCGTCTGTTCATCCCGATATTCCAGGGATTGGTTTGGTTCATCATACGAACACCATGACGGGTGTTTTCGGCCCTTAAAACGGATCATAAACCTCGAACGATCCATCCGAAGAAAAACGCCTGAAAACTCATAACTCTCGATCCGCTCCGAATCGTCCACCAATATCATCATCGCACCTCCGTGACACCGCTCCGGGGTTGGATCCATAGTTTGGGATCGTTGCATCACAGAATGGATGCGCAACGATTCGTCGTTCATCGCCCCGCGAAGAACGTGAAGAACGCGAAGAAGAGAAAGGGGAGAAATCTAAAGAAATGAAATTGAGGAACGAACCTCCACCGTCGTTCATCACGCCGTTGATCTTCTCCTGTTAATATGATTAAACAGAGCAGAAAATCAACAACAATGGAATAACATGGATTCAATCTCCCAAAATCCCCGTAAAAATCCCATTCCGTAAGAACTATCAATCCGCGGACTAATTTGTTCGTGGATTAGGTCGTGTTTGTCGTAGAAATCAAGAACGGGGAAGAAATCACAAACAAACATCCTACCTGGATTCCACGGCGTTCGTCGGCGATGATCCGGTCGCTGCGTCGTCGTCACCGCATTGGGAGGTTTTCTCCAGAGCCTTCAGATCCACCAAGGGTTTCATGGTTATGAGGTTTGTAACCTTGGACCCTTGAACCAACCTTTAATTAAAAATGTAAGGGATATCTGTTGCAGTAGATTTAAAATATTTCGCTGTAGAATAAAATATTTTTATTTAAATATTTTATTACTCTTACGTCCCAAAAACTGGATTCCACCACCGACCTGCGTCGGCCGATGTTAGGCCTCGCCTAAGGTAAAATTGTTGTTCCAAACGCAACGGTGCCCTCGTATTTCTGATCCGAGAACCCGTTCGGGAGTTATTCCACTTTTTTCAGGAAAACCGCACGCGCGCGTTATTTAATTATTAAATTAAATTCATACACTTGTTCCGAGCTCACCGGGCCTCGGAATTGCACGCCGTCTCATATCCTGGTCTCAAAATAATTCCTATATAATATTAAAATAATACATGAAAAAATCCGAGACATTACATCACACCCACCTTAGGGATTTTACGTCCCCGAAAAGCCAAAACAAGGGCTACTCAAAAAGATGTGGGTACTGCACGCAAATCTGAGCCTCCCGCTCCCACGTGCTCTCCTAGAGATTCTCGTGCTGCCATCGGACATGCACCAAGGGAATAGATCATCCATAAAGGATCTTCTCCTGTCGATCCTCGATCTCTACTGGGTACTCTGCAAAGGTCGCCCCATCATCGATGTCCAGCTCGCCCCAGTCAATAACGTGCGATGGATCATGCACGTACCTCCATAGTTGCGAAACATGGAAGACGGTGTGTACCCGGTCCATCTGAGGAGGTAGAGCCAAGCGATACGCCACCTCACCAACTCTACTTAGAATCTAAAAAGGGTCAATGAACCTCGGAGATAGCTTTCCGCCTCATCCAAATCTCTACAACCCCCGTCGAGGTGAGACCCGAAAGAACACATGGTCTCCCTCCTCGAACTCCAAGGGCCTCTGTCTCCTGTCGGAATAAGAATTTTGCCGAATCTGTGCAGTCTTCATCCGCTCCTGGATGACCTGTACCTTTTTTGTAGTAGCTATCACCATCTCTGGGCCCATGAGTGCTGACTCTCCCGGGTCAGTCCAGCAAAGTGGCGACCTGCAAGGTCGCCCGTACAGAGCCTCGAATGGTACCATACCAATAGTGGAATGATAACTATTGTTATAAGAAAATTCTGCAAGTGAAAAGTGATCCTCCCAACTACGACCGAAGTCAAGTATGCAAGCTCAAATCATATCCTCCAGGACCTGGATGGTTCGCTCTGTCTGACCATCAGTCTGGGGATGAAACGCTGTGCTCAAGCGTAACTGAATCCCAAAAGATTCCTACAATCTCTTCCACAACCGGGATGTGAAACGAGCATCACGATATGAGACGATCATGGATGGAACTCTATGAAGTTGAACTATCTCCTGCACGTAGAGGCATCCCAAGCTCTCTACTGAACTCTGCTCCCGTATGGCTAGGAAGTGGGCCGACTTGGTGAGTCGATCAATGATCACCTAGATGGCATCGTGTCCCCTGGACGTACGTGGTAAACCCATCACAAAGTCCATGGATATCCCGTCCCACTTCCACTCTGGCACCTCAAGGGGATGATTCAAACCTGTTGTCACCTAGTGCTCAGCCTTTACTTGCTGACAAGTAAGGCACCGAGAGACAAACTCTACCACACCCTTCTTCATTCATGGCCACCATAACTGACATTGGAGGTCCTGATACATCTTTGCCATGCCTGGATGCACCGCCAAAGGGGATGTATGGAACTGCCTCAGAAACTCCTCCTGTAACGTCACTGGTACTACCGTGCGCCCTCTGAAAAGAAGAATGTGTTCTCCACCTTCTGAATATCCATCAGCAGCATCACCCGTGGATATCTGAGCATGTAGAGTCTCACAGCTATCATCCTCGCACTGTGCTTCCTTGACTCGTTGTAAGAGTGGAGGTGTAACAACCATAGACTGAAGGTAGGCTCCCTCATCTCTATCCACAAAGGATAACTGTAAGGAGTCCAACTACCTCGTCGCCTCATCCAGCAACTGCGAACTGGATTTCCTAATGAGAGCATCTGCCACTACGTTCCCCTTCCTAGGAGTATAAACGATATCAAAGTCGTAATCCTGGAGGAACTCAATCCATCACCTCTATCTCAAATTCAGATCCTTCTGAGAAAAGATATATCTGAGACTCTTGTGATCAGAGTAGACGGTAAACCACTCTCCCATCAGGTAGTGCCGCCACATCTTCAATGTGAAGACTACCGCTGCCAACTCAAGATCATGGGTCGCATAGTTCTTCTCATGTGGCCTCAACTGATGTGAGCCATAGGCAATCACCACTTTCCTCTACATCAGGACACAACCAAGCCCAGTTCCTGATGCGTCGCAGAACACTACGTACTCAAAACCCTCCTCCGGTAATCTCAAGATCGGGGTGCTCGTCAGACTCTGTCTCAACTGCTGGAAAGCCTGCTGGCATCTCTCGGTCCACACGAAAGTTTTTCCCTTTCGGGTCAAATCTGTCATGGGTGCTGCAATCCTAGAGAAATCAAGGATGAATCTCCGATAGTATCCTTCCAACCCAAGGAAACTTCGCACCTCTGTCACACTCTGGGGTGGCTCCCTTGCTAGCACTGCCTCCACCTTGGCTGGGTCCACTGCTACACCATCTGTCAAGATAACGTATCCCAGAAAGTGGGCCTCCTGTAACCAAAACTGACACTTTGAGAGTTTCCCATACAAATGGTGCTCTCATATTGTGTCCAGAACCATCCTTAGGTGTCCCGCGTGCTCCTTCTCAGACGCAGAGTACACAAGGATATCATCAATGAAGACCACTACAAATCGGTATAGATAGGGATGAAAGATCTAGTTCATGAGCCCCATGAACACCACCGGGGTGTTCTTCACACCGAAGGGCATCACCAAGTACTCATAGTGACCATGGCGACATCTGAAAGCTGTCTTCGGTATATCCTCCTCTCGTACTCGCAACTGGTGATAGCCTGATCATAGATCAACCTTCGAGAACCATCGTTCCCCTTTCAACTGGTTGAAGAGTTCATCGATCATCGGTAGTGGATATCGGTTCTTCACGGTCACCTGATTAAAGCGCCGGTAATCCACACATAGCCTCAAGCTCCCGTCCGCCTTCTTGGAAAACAGCACTAGGGCCACCCGGGGTGAAAAGCTGGGTCTCACAAAGACCTTCTTCTGCAAGTCGTCTAGTTGCACCCTCAACTCACGAAGCTCTGCAGGAGCCATATGATATGCTGATGCTGATATCAGTGTCGTCCCGGGTTGCAACTCAATGCAGAAATCTATCCCTTGATAGGGAGGTAGCCCGAGGACATCCTCCATAAAGATGTGCTCGTACTCATCCACCACCGCTGGAAACTGGAAACTCGTAACATCTGTTGTGCCAAGGGCTAGGCTATCCAACTGATGTGAAATCGGTTGTGCCCTCCTATGCACGAGTCTATCCTGCGTTGTCTGGGTCTTTATTTCACCGACAAAAGAGAACCTCATTCCATCACTGCGGACACACCACACCCTTCACCTAAAACAGTCAATCTGGGCATCTGTGGATAGCCAATCCATACCAAGAATGAAATCGTAAGGCCTAGATGCTACCACCAAGAGGTTCCAACCAAAACTCTCGCCTCCAAGGGTCAGGTCACACTGTCTACAAAGGTGTGTGATCTCTGAATCTTCTCCAGTCGGTGTTTCTAAGTGTAAGGGTCGATTCAACGGCTCAACTGGAATCTCAAGGTCTCGAACAAGATAAGCAGACATAAAGGAATGACTAGCACCTGTGTCTATCAGTACGGCAGCCAAAGTAGAAAAGACACAGATTATACCTCTAATCATTCTGGGGGTACCTGGGTCATAAGCCTCTACCACCTGCAGCTGTCCCTGCCTCTGTCCACCAGCTCCCTGAGCCTGGGGTAGACCTCCTGGGGGTGGTGGTGGTAAAAGGTAGAAACACCGACCACCTCCATCTGCTCTCCTATCTCCCCTACCACGTCCGCCGCCCCGCAGATCTGTCTACTCCACACGTTGCCTCTGCCTCGGTGGTCCATCCACTGCTCCTGTGTCAGTAGTACGGCAGGTTGGATAATCTCAAGCGAGATGTCCCCTGCCATCACATGAGTAGCATCGCCTCTCTCAAGGCTGGCTTAATGCACCCTGGGAACCCTGTACGGTAGATCCCCTGTCCTGGGATCTCCTCTGAAAACGTCTCCCATGCCTGGGTCCCTGACGTCGGCTCCCTGCTGCCGAGGTCTCTGCTCCAGCTTGCCCACTACTGACATCTGTTGGTTGTCTCTTCTCTTCCAAGAATCTCTCGACCACCAGATCCTACTCGATCACCCTAGAATAAGTAGGAATGCTCATAGGGATGATGCTAGCTTGTATATTTCTGCACAAGCCCTACTCAAAAGTCTGAGCTCTGAAGTACTGATCTCTGACCATATCCATCGAGTACCGTGAGAGGTCGGTAAACCTCGACGAATAGTCAGCCACCGTCATAGTTCCCTGATAGAGCTGAAGAAGCTCTTGTATGTGTACTGCTCTCAGGGTAACTGGTGAAAACTCCTCTCTAAAGAGACGCTCAAACTCCGACCATGCAAGAGTCGCCTCGTCGTGGGTCTGGATAACCAGACTCCACCATCGTCCTGCCGAGCCCTGCAGGAGGCTCGCTGCCAAGATCACCATCTGATCTGCTGGTGTCCTGACCAAACAGAAGACTCTAGCCACTACCTCAAGCCAGTACTCTACTGCCTAAGGGTCAGGCTCGCCTCGAAACCTGAGGTGTCTCTGTCTCTAAAACTCGTGGATTGCGCTCAGCCTGCGCTCCTCCTCCACTGGTACAGCAGGCACAAAACACTGCTCCACAGGTGGCGGAATAACTGGCACACCACCCGTTGGTAAAACCGGGGGATCCGGTCCCTATATCGAGGCTTTATCACTGAGGGGGTCATCCTCATGATCAAGCTGCTGGATCCTAGCGGGTGTGCGTCGCGGAGGCATCCTGTAAAGAAACAAGATGTATCTCAGTCAGTGAGTATATCTGGAGAGCTGACTCAAGAAGGACATGGAAACCACAACCCTTTCCTATATGATACATGTACCATTGTTATCCCCTACAACTAGTGTTCTCATGTTCCGAGTTGAAAAGAAAGTTATCAGAGTCCCGGTGTATAGATACGTTGGCCGTCTGCACCAACACTGGGGTCCCTAGCCTGAAAGCCAAACTCGAAACACTTAACACTGCTGCCCTAAACCAACTCGCAGAATATCGGTCCTAATGTAGAACCAACCACCTCTGATACCACTCCGGGGTTGGATATATAGTTTGGGATCGTTTCATCGCAAAACGGATGCGCAACGATCTGTCTTTCATCGCCCTGCGAAGAACGCGAAGAACGCAAAGAAAAAAAGGCAAGAAATCCAAAGAAACGAAATTGAGGAACGAACCTCCGTCGTCATTCATCACGGTGTTGATCCGCTCCCATTAATAGGATTAAACGGAGCATAAAATCAACAACAATGGATTAACATGGATTCAATATCCCAAAATCCCCGCAAAAAGCCCATTCCGCAAGAACGATCGATCCGCGGACTAATCTGTTCGTGGATTAGCCCGCGTTCGTCGTATAAAACAAGAACGGGGAAGAAATCACAAACAAACATCCTACCTGGATTCTGCGGCGTTCGTTGGCGATGATCCGATTGTTGTGTCGTCGTCACCGCGTTGGGAGGTTTTCTCCAGATCCTCCAGAGCCGCCAAGGGTTTCAGGGTTATGAGGTTTTTAACCCTGGACCCTTGCACCAACCTTTAATTAAAAAGGTAAGGGATATCTATTGCAGCAGATTTAAAAGATTTCACTGCAGAATAAAATATTTTTATTTAAATATTTTATTACTCTTACGTCCCAAAAACTGGATTCCACCACCGACCTGCGTCGCCCGATGTTAGGACTCTCCTAAGGAAAAATCATTGTTCCGAACGCAACGGTTCCCTCATATTTCTGATTTGAGAACCCGTTCGGGAGTTATTCCACTTCTTTCAGGAAAACCACACATGCGCGTTATTTAATTATTAAATTAAATTCATACACTTGTTCCGGGCTCACCGGGCCTCGGAACTGCACGCCGTCTTAGAGCCTGGTCTCGAAAGAATTACCATATAATATTAAAACAATATATGAAAAAATCTGAGACATTACAAACACATTGCCTGAGAGACCCAGTTGAGTGCCGATCTTGCGGCAAGATGGGTCATCTCAAGTGTTTCTATCATATTTTCTCACCAGTAGCTGGTGATAGGGGTTCTTCTATGACTCCTTGTATCGGAGTAGGACCACCAATCCCACATCAGACTGGGGGCTGGAGTTCTTCAGGTTGTTCAGGATGAGGTGGAGGTCATGGATGTAGTGGTTAGACATTGGGTTTTCGACAACCGCAGGGTGGATCAGCTCAAGGATCACAGTCAGCTTCATAGGGTCGCAGCACTGGTCAGGCTTCTACGCTGAAGAAAACCTAGCAGAAGCAGGATCCTGAACCCTCTATGGTTAGAGGTATGATTTTGGTTGTCTCAGTTTTAGCTTCTACTCTTTTTGACATAGGGGATTCTTATAGTTTCATATGTGTGCCTGTTATGGAGAGACTTGGGCTCTGTATCTTTACTTTTTCTAATATCTTGACACTTTACACACCATTGGGGACTATAATGAATAATGTATGTCGGTGCAAGGAGTTCCTTCTTAAGCTTGGTGGGTGTCACTTCTTATGGGACCTTTATGTCTTAGAGATGATGGGCTATGATGTCATTCTAGTAATGGATTGGTTAGTTCCATTCTAGGTTGTTGTCAACTGATATCACCATAGGGTGAGTTTTACGTCATTAGAGGGTGGATTGTTTCTACATAAGGGTGAATTTGATGTCCAGGTGAGTAGAGCTGGACCCGAGCATCACGGGTTGAGAGGAATTACATCCCAGATTGTTAGTTTATAATTGGATGACCAGGGGACTTCACAGATGGACTTTCCTCCAGTGGTTGATCATTTCAGGGATGTATTTCAAGATAAATTTTCAAGTTTACCTCTAGAGTGAGAGGTATATTTCTCTATTTATATTGTGCTAGGAGTGGCATCGGAGTCCATTCCTCTTTATAGTATGGCTACACCAGAGTTACGGGAGCTCAAGAAGTAGTTGTAGGATTTATAGGAAAAGTGTTTCATCTGACCCAGTACTTATCCTTGGGGTTTGCATGTCCTATTTGCGAATAAGGTGGACGGTAATTTCAGAATATGTGTGGGTTATCAGAAGCTGAACCATTTGACAATAAAAAATCGATATCCCTTGTTGAGGATTGATGATCTCTTTGATCAGCTTTGAGGAGATCGAGTGTTATCGAAGATTGACTTGAGATCCAGTTATCATCAGTTGCACGTTAGACCATCAGATATACCTCTTATTGCCTTTAGAAGCAGGTATGGTCTATACAGGTATGTGGTTATGCTGTTTGGTCTCACGAACACACCTTCAGTTTTTATGGCACTGATGAACTGAGTGTTCCATCCATACTTGGACTCCTTTATGGTGGTTTTTGTGGATGATATCTCAGTGTACTCTCACACTCGACATGACCAAGCCACACACCTTGAGATCATTTTGAGTACACTGATAGAGCATCAGTTATATGCTAATCTCTCAAAATTCCACTTTTGGATGGACCATATTTACTTCTTGGGTCATGTTATCTCAGAGACAAGAGTATCAGTAAACCTAGAGAAAGTGAGAGCAGTAGTTTCCTAGGAGCAGTAAAAGAACATCTTTGAGTTAAGGATTTTTTAAGGGTAGTTTGGTTACTATAGACATTTTATACAATACTTCTCATGCTTATCAGCGCCACTGATGGGCCTGACTAAAAAGGGTGTGAAGTACCTATAGACAGATTCCTACGATTCAGCCTTTTAGGAGCTGAAAGGGAGGTTGACTTCAGCACCGATACTAGTTTTTTCAGATCTGGGAAAGAGTTATACTATTTTCTGTGATACATTAGGTATCGGGTTGGGAGTAGTGCTTATATAGGGGGAATGATTCATTGCATATGGGTCTTGGTAGTTAAGGCCACATGAGAGGAATTACCTGATGCACGATCTCGAGTTAGTTGCAGTTGTGCATGCTTTACACTATTGGATACATTATCTTTTGGGATAACACTTTGTAGTTTTCTCTAACCACAAAATTATCATGTATATATTTACCCAGTGTGACCTGAATTTGAGATAGTGAAGGTGGTTTGAGTACCTTCAGTCCTTTGACTTTGAGATTGCCTACATGCCTGGGAAAGGCAACGCAGTGGATGATGTGTTGAGCAGGAGTACTCAGATACTGGAAGTTCAGAAGGCCAGTAGTGAGTGGCATATTATGGCTCTATTCTCTGATATGCATTTGGAGGTGCATGATAGATGGGGGTAGATGTTTCTTTCTTCTGTAGTTGTTACCTCTACTCTACTTGATCGAGTACGAATGAGGCAGCTATTAGATTCTGAAGGCCTAGTTCTATAGGAGAGTGTGTCAGGAGAGAACCCTACTCCTAGATGGACCATAGGTGAGGATGAGATCTTTTGTTCTCATGGGTGTGTGTGAGTGTCATCAGACATACGCGAGGAGATTTTGCGAGATTTTCATTCCTCAGTTTGGGAAGTTCATCCTGGTGTCACCAAGATGTATCGAGATCTACACTATCAATATTGGTGTCCTGATATGAAGATAGATTTTGTTGGTTTTGTGATGAGGTGTTCCACCTATCAACAGGTAAAGGAGGAGTATGAGCGACTATCAAGGCTTTTGTAGTAGTTACCCATTCTCAAGTGAAAGTTGAATGATGTCATGATAGAATTTGTGATAGGTTTATCAAGGTTGCCTCATGGGAATGATGTAGTTTGGTTTGTCATTAACAGAGTCACAAAGGTTGTGCACTTCTTACTGATCAAGAAGACCTTCAGTTTTGATGAGAATAAAAGGTTTTTCATCCAAGAGATTGTACGTTTTTATGGGGTTCTGCACTCTATCATTTCAGATAGAGATGCATGTTTTACTTCTCGTGTCTGGAAGGGATTACATAGGGCTTTGGGTACATAGGTACTTCTAAGTATATCTTATCATCCCTAGACATATGGCTAGTAATGGAAAATGATTCAGGTGTTGGAGGACATGCTTCGAGCATGCGTCCTAGATTTTGGAGGTTCTTGGGAGAAGAACATACCTCTGGTGGTGTTTTCCTACAATAATATTTTTCATGTGACTATTCAGATGGAACTTTATGAGGCTTTGTATGGTAGGCCATGCCTATCACCCCTATGTTGGCTGGAAGCAAGAGAGGTAGCTATGTTGGGACCTCATCTTGTCTAGGAGACCACAGAGCAGGTATAGTTGATTTATAAGAGGATGGATACTACATAGTAATGGTAGAAGTCTTATGATAATATATGGAGAGGACCTCTAGAGTTTGAGGTCAAAGATTAGGTTTTCCTACATGTCACACTGATGTTGGGACACAAAAGGATTAGGAGACAGGAAAAGCTTTCACCGAGATACATCAGGTCGTTTGAGGTTTTGAAGAGAGTCAATCCAGTTGCATATCGGTTGTAGTTACCTCAGAGGTACCAGGCTATGCATGACGTCTTCCATGTTTCTCAGCTACAATGTTACTTCTCAAACCTATCTCATGTTTTTCAACTCGAGGATGTTGAGTTGGAGGTGAATGCATCATTCGAGGAGCATCCTATCCGGATTGTTTATCACAGCGTGAAGGTTCTCAGTGGTCGGTCTATTTTTCTAGTATGGGTGTTGTGGAAGCATGGGCGAGTATAGGACGAGACTTAGGAGAGAGAGACTGTTTTTTGGTCGCAGTGGCTGGAGTTGTTCGAGGATTCTTCTTTTCCACCTTGTTAGGGAAATTCATGGATGAATTTCTTTAAGGGGTAAAGTTTGTAAGAACCCGGATCTTATTTTTAGGTATGGATCTTGTTTTCAAGTGTTTTTGAGAAAAATGGGAGTTTTTTAAAATTTTAGAAGTAAACACCATGTACTTGGGAGTACACACTATGTACCGAGTTTCTACGAGTATTCGTGTACTGGCTGTGTAATGGCCAGTACATGGCTATGTGGGGTGACCTGGAGACCGCCTAAAGTGAGGGTCGGTTGAGGCATGTACATAGTGTGTATATTAAATGAACACGTTGTGTACTTTTTCTTTTATTTGTTAAATTGGATCAGGGTCGCATCTAATTACCAGAAACATCTTCTTATAACCTCATTTCGTCTAGGAGCAATCGAGGGTGGTGATTCTTCTTCGATCCACCGACCTATCATTCGTTCTCTGAATCAAACATCGTAGATTGCGTTAGAATCACCTCGATGAGTTCCTATTTCGTATAGAGCCTATTATATTTATTTATCTTCTTTTTTGAGATATTAGAGGTTGAGCTTTTTTGATGTTTTTGTAGATCTAAAACGTTTTAGGTCGATTCAAAGGATGAGGTTCAACTATATTTATCGTACAACGTCAAGGTAGTTGGTTTGTTCCTTTTAGTAGTTGTCTTTGGATTATATGTGCAAAAGGTGCTGAATAACCTAGTTTAGGGTATTGAGGGTTTTGGAGATTTAACCTTGTTTGATGCATGCTATGTTTTGTTTTCTTAAGAAAGTATTTTTATTATGATTAGGTTTATTACCTTGTATATGGATGTGTTTTCCCATTATTGTTTGATATTGTTCATTGGGTCTAGAACTACATGTTAGGTTGTTTTGTTTTTATGCCTAGTGTTGTTAGGATGGAGTTTATATTATATGATATGTATTATAGCTACTTAAACTTGTAGTAGATGAGATTATTTTGGCTGCTGGATATCGTTTGTGCATGATTGTGTTACACAGGGCTGTGAGAACCTAATGTAGTTAGACCATAGTAGGGATTGACGTTGAGGGCTTCCCCAGAGTGTTTGTTATACTTTTCATGTTATGAGACCATAAGGGGGATGGACGTTGAGTGCTCCCTCAGAGTGTCTATAGTATACCGTTATGAGACCATAGGGGGAGGGGACATTGAGTTATTTCTTAGCGAGTCTATAGTTATCGTTAAAAGACCACAGGGGGAATTGACGGTGAGTGCTTCCTCAGAGAGTCTTTGTATTGTGAAACCAGAGGGGTTAGTCTATGAGAACTTTCCTATAGGGTTTCTTGTGAATGATTGGTTGAATGCTTAATAAATGTAAATGAATGTAGTTGAAACTATAGGATTTTTTACCTTTGATTACTTCCTTGTTTATTACTTATTTTTGCATATTTCCTGATATATATATATTCACTGATAGTTAGGAACTGGTATTTTGGTGGTTGCCTACTGGAATTTGTCTCCCACCTTATTTGGGCCATGCGTTTGGGCCCAAATAGATTATATTTTTTCAGGTATAGATAAGTTCAAGAACCCTTCTGCTTCAGGTACTTGAGTGATGTGAAGATAGAGAGAATAGGACTAAGTTGAGTATTGTAATACTATTGGATTTTACTTGTTTTCTTCATACTTTGGTTTACACTGTATTTATAGAATTGTGACTTGTTTGGCTGTTTTCCTAGACATATGTGACATGCATCATTTTTATATGTGCTCCAGTTGTAAATTTACTCTCAATATTCCATTGTTTACTTGTAGTATGGTATTACTACTTTTTCTATTGTATATTATTGTTATTATACTATGTTACTCTTCCAATGAGGTCTTAGTTTTCCCACTATCACAACCAAGTCCCTCGCTGCTAGTCGGAAGCCTTTGGCATTCAGGGAAATGCGCTTGAGGCCATGTGACTAACCAGGTACGAGGCACCTTTGGGTGACACCTGGAATCGAGATGTTATAGACATCGACTCTAGACTACTGGGGTTGGAGTCATTACAGTTGGTATCAGAGTAAGTTTAATAAAAACCTTAGAAAATAGATTTAGAAAACAAATATTAGGTGATATAACCCTAAGATAGACTTTAAGGATAAGTATATAATAAAATCATAGAATTTTGGTAAGGTGTAGATTATGTGAGTCTTCCAAGAAATACATCCCTATTTGGATAGTACAAGTGGACATGGTTCTGGAATATATGTTCCAAGAGGTAAAAACTCCAACAAGGTGTATTGGTCCTGACTTGGCATAACCTGTTATATGAAAACGGGCCTTACTGTGCACCTGGTTTGATTATGAGATTAGTTATGCATAAATTTTCAATTTATGTTAAGTTTTTTTCTAGTTTGAGATCATGAATTATGATTCATAGCCTAATTTAGGGTATGTTCTTGTTTAAAAATGCAACCTCATAGAAGGAATGGGAACCTCGCTAATGCACATGATCTAAAGTGTAGGAATTATCATATCGTTTATGGTCTTATTCCAATATTTCGAAGGGAATAAGTATCACAAAAATTCTCATCATATGAGGATATAGTATCATGTTCTATAAAGATAAATAAATAATTCTACAAGTTTTATGACTTTTAAAGGAAGCAAGAGAAGAAGAGGACTACAGAGCAAATTATGGATAAAGGAAATAAGGGAAAGAAGTATTTTCTCACATGTGATAATTGTGGAAGGAAACACTCTGGTACTTGATTAAAGGTAATGGTAGTTTTATATAACTATGGAGGGAAAGGACACCAGGATCGTGATTGCAAAGGAAATAAATAATTCATCCAATGCTTCAACTTTAAGGATATGGGGCACTACACAAATCAATGTCTCAAGCATCAAAAGAATATACCCCAAAATAGGATAATGGATCATGGTCAAGAATATTATACTACCATAGATAAAAAGGAATGATTATTATTCCTATATTTGGATTCAAGAATTATGTTATTTGAGTATTTTATCAATAATTTTCTATTTATAATAATCATGAGATATATAAAGATTGTATTGCAGTACTTCTTCTTTAAGGAATTGAAAATATATTATCATTAGCATCAGTAATCATGAGGAGTGATTTTTTTGTAAGTTAATCTTCTTGAAAACACATGAATTGGTTTAGATAACACTAAATATGTGTGTGATATTGAGATAATAATAAATAGATGTTTATGGGATAGTATTGGTGACCATGAATTTGGTTAGTGATCTAATGATTTATGTTATGCTGGAATTATTAGATGTTTGGATTTAAGGGATTTATTCAACAACCTAAGATTATACTCATGGAAGCATACATGTTTTCATTAAGGTTTTAAGGTGATCAAGGTATTAATATATTTGGTATGTTGGATTAATAGCTGAATTATTTGGGGAATCTTATGTTAAGTTGATTTTGGAAATTTAGTGACCTTCCTTCTAAATTTTTAGTCATTGAATGTGGAAAGACATATTTTAGATGAGTCTTAAGATTAACTACTTGTAGAATGGATCAAGTTAAAATTTGTAAATTATTTTTCATTGATAATATATGCTAAAATTCTTAGTTTCAGTAAACATTTAAAGGTCTAAGGAATGACTTAAGGACCATATGATTCATTAAAATTTCTTCAAGAATGAAAAATTCATCTTGAACATTAATTTATAGGTGTAAGGGGTGAAGTGAAAATAGATTGAATCACAACCAAAGGATGGTATGGAAAGTAATTGAGTATGTTTATTTTCTCAGTGATTTTTTGGATAGTAAAAGAAACCCTCAACTCTAGAAAAAGGATTTTAGAACAAAAATTTCATCCATTTACTTTTCCTTATGAGAAATCAATGGCCTTTTAACTGATCAAAATTTTATGATTTTGTGATGATAGACTTTATAATGAACATGGTTTCTATCACTATCCATTAGAACTTTATAGTTATATTTCACTTCCATGTCCATATTTTCACGAATGTTCTCATATTTCATAATCTTAGTTTTGTGGTGACCTTCACATTTCTCTTTACCTCTTTTTAAGAGGAAGTTTTATAAACCCTTTTTATGATGTGATATTTCCATAAAATAATTTTCAAGTATCAACCATTAATTTTTTAAGTGAAATTTTAAATTTAAAGGATGAAATTTATTGAAGGAGGGGATAATGTAACAACCCAAGATTTTATGGTATGTTTCTTTTAAATTTAATATCTTTGATAGTTTATGATTCATGCAACACCGAGTTTAAAATTATAATGTACTATTAAATATGACCAATATAATAGAAACTTTACCTATGAAAGTATAAATAAAATTTGGGTATCCTATAAATAAAAATACGGTATATTTATATCATGGAATAATTAAATAAATGTTTTTAAAATGATAAATTAAGTGTTGGTATTTTTATGAAACATAAATGTTTATTTACAATTTTATAATTAATATAATGATTTAAAAAAATATTTTCATAAAATATATTCATAAATTAATAATTTTTTGTCTTATGATTATAAGATAATTTTATGAGGCCTTGATTAATATTTCAAAGTGTCGTAAAATTAGTTATAATTTTAAAAACAATATTTTTTGAATAAATGATTATTTTATTTTAAAACTAAAATTTTCATATTTAGAAAATTACTTTCGTAAAATAGAGTCCATTTTTTAATTATACACATCAAAGAATGGTTAGGGTGAATTTTTTGGTATTTATTCACAAGAATCAAGACTATTGATAGTCTTGAGCCAAAATAATAAACTAATGAGTAAAATAATCAAAAAACACCCCTCTCCTCCACTATAAATAAAACCCCTCACCACCTCTTCTCATCACACATAAAAAGCCTTAAATATTGTCCAACTTATGTCCAATCCATCTCCCAAACCTCTCCCCCACATTCTGATCATTCTGTTCTCACCCAAAATATAATTTCAAATTTCCTAAAGGAGATTCTCAAGGAGGAGAATTCAAGAGGTGAAATCCTCTTTCATTCTTTTAATTTTCTTTTAATTTCATTTATTTTATTATCCTTTCCTCACCTATCATGTCCAAAGTGTCATGATAACTATAGTATCTTTAATATACTATATTTTTATTATGTTAATGGTATATCAACCATTAATTCTCTTCTCTTCCCCTCTATTTAAAAAATGAAAACATCGTCTATGAGGTGTCGATTCACTACCTTCATGGAAGATGAGTTTTCATTTTTCAATTACACATTAAATGCTGGTCATAAAACCATTTTTATGGTTAAAAATACTTTAATATGTTTAATACAATTTATTTAATATCTTGGAACCAATATATATACATAATGTTAATTTAAAAGACAAAACTAATTTGTGATGATCGAAAAAATGCCAAAATAATCTAAACAGTTATCATTAAAATTTTATCTAATTAATTATACTTATATATGGAAACAAAATGATATATAAAAACATTCAATCTTATGTATGTTCATTTTTTTTAACTTGGGTTTTATTCACACACGCACGTTATAAAGAAGGCCCAGGGACTCGACCCCGCGACCTGCGCCCCATACCCAAACCCCCCAGCCACCCCAGCCACCTGTGGGTGGTAGTGGATGTTCATTAATAACATATAATTTCAATTTTGGATAACTATTACTATTTTACATGATCTCTTGTACATGTATACAAATGAACCAATCATGAAAACCAAGGAAACGAACACTCTCGAATGATAAAATTGAATCTTATAACTCATCGAAAATTCCATAAATGAAATTAATAAATTATAATAAATAAAATATATTATAAATAGTTTATTAATTAATTTATTAATAATATAATTTCATTATCAATTACATTAAGTAGAATTGCATAACACTTTCGTACATAAGGTAAAGGTTTTCTCATCTCGCTTTCATTTCTGTGAGATATGCCTTAGTCGCCACTATTTCTCATATGTGGTGTGTGTATACTAACATTTGATGTTTAATATAATTAGAATATTTATATTTATGGTATTAAATGTTTCATTTAATGTTCATTAATTTTATAGGTCATACAGTTTGATTATTTGTAAAGTGGTAAGGGTTTCTCCCCGAACATCCATTTTTCATTCGAGTTACACTTTATCTCTATTTACCCCAATGTAATTCTTAATTATTATTTTTTAATCCTCCTAAATTCTTTGTTTATGTTCCAAAGATATTTAATTAACTAAATTCTTATTTATTTTATGGGAAAAACATGTTTTATAAGGTTTTTTCTTTCAATTCCTCCGGACAAGCAAGCCTGATTAAAGGTAACTTCCTATTTCATATCCATTTTCAAGTACCATACATAATCTATTTTAAGTTACTGATATTTTTATAAAATAACTCTTTTTATCATGAAAAACTATATTTTTCCATTTCTGGTTTTATACAAACAATTATGAGTTTTTCCGTTTTAAAGTCTCTTATATTTTCTCTTAAACAGTACTGAAGTGGACCATTTATAAAGTTTATTAAAAACTCTTTTTCATGTTTTTACTTTAGTTGGACATAATTTATTCCTCAAACATAACTTCATTTTACTTACCTTTTATTTTATGGTATATACATGTTTACAATATGATGTAATGAAAAATACAAATTATTTTTCAAAAATAACTATTCTTTGCAAAGTAAAAAGTGTATTTCTCTCAAGAATTCCTTAATGATTTTATTAGAGTATTTTCATCTATTTTAACACCCTTTTTTAATCTTATTCTTAATTGGTATTAATCTTTTATGATATCATCTACCATATTTTATTAAATGGTTTATGATCAGTTCGACTGTGGATGTGTTATCTTGATACTATTCACCATATTACTCATAATGGTTGGTGATTATGTTTACTGATTAGGGAAAGTTATTTAGATTTCATATGTATATATTTTTTATGTTTCACCCCATTCATATGAGTTATGTATTAGACTTATTATGTGATGGTAAGTTCCTAATATAGACCCTCAATGCATCGGTAGGCCTTAGGAGACAAACCAGATATGGATTTGGTCGAGGAAATGCCTATTTATTTTTTAGATTTGGTTTTGATTGAGGCCTTAACCATTTATTTTTATATTTCTTGGCCGATGCCTCAAAGGTATGTTTTAGATGTCCAATATTATGAATTCCATAATTATGATATTAGTAATTGATAATCCATGTGATTTTTTAACTAGTAGAATATCCATGGTTATGTTTCATTCTCATATGATTATTTATATATAATTATTTATTAATCTTTTATTCCTACCATATTATGATCAATATTTTGTTTTAGTGGAATTTTTTTTTAGTTATTATAATTTCGCTATTGTTTATATTTATTTATGTTATCTTCTGCTGTATTGTTTATCCTTACTGATTGGTCTCGCCCAAATTTACCCAAGTTTTTAGGTTTAAGCGATCACTTGTAGTTTAGCTTGGGTTGTCAAATCCTCAGAGACCTAAGAAGAAGCCTATAGACACGTACATTATATGGAATATTTTTGACTATGAAGTATCTAACTTTGGTTGATTTTATATGGGTTTAATTGAACTCTAAGATACTTAAGTGAATTCAAATTAAAAGAATGAGTTGATCCTAGGTTATCACTTGGGGTGGATTGGATGAATTCCCTTCTTTTAACAATTTATATTTCATTAACTCAAGCAGGATTCATTTAATGAATTCAAACTAACTTCATCACTTACTGGTTAGACACCTTAAAAAAACCATGCTAATCACCTATACACTTGTAGGATCATTTTCATGATCACTCCAAGGTAGAGTATCTTACTAGCATATAAAAGTGGGGTGATAAAATTCAATAAGGAAGAGGAAGATAGAAAATCCTTGAATAAAAGAAACTCAAGTAAAAGAAATAAATAAAATTTAGAGATTGATAAATAACATCCAATACATCCCCTTGATACTCCCTTGGATCAATCCATAAAAGATTTATCCCTCCATTGATGACATGTTCTCAACGGAAGCAAGAAGTAGACTCATAAGGGCGAAATTAAAGAAGTAAAAACAACAAAATAATGATCACTCCACCGTTGTTTGAATAATATCACAAGGTATGGTGTGAATAAATTCACACCTTAAGGAAAATGTATCAAAGTGATAAGAAGAAAAATATAATAAGAGGAAAGGAAGAAATTTTAGTAATAACTAAGGCGATCCAAACAACTTACATGAGAAAGAAGAACGTTACAAAGACAAATCGGCATAATAACATTACAATGAAAAAAAAAGCTCCAAGATGATAAAACCCTACAATACCACTAACTTAAATAGTAATTTCAAGAGGTTTGGGTCAAGAACCCAACAGTAAAAAGGATCCCACTTGAGTATGGTGGGCCTAGGGTTGTGGAAAGTAAGGGAGAGTGGACTTCTTTATCCTTGACCCGAAGTGGCAGCCAGCTTTCATTCACCGAACAGAGGCATCTAAATGACCTTCTAGATGGACGAATTAGAGTGGTACATATAAAAAGAAAATGTATATCCAGATTTATACTAAACGCATGTAAAATTTCGGCCCAAATGAAAAAAAAATTTTGCGAGATATTATTGAAATGGTGGGCTGTTTTTCTAGGCCGCAGAATCTGACCCAGAATTTTATCTCCAACTTGGGTCGCCTGGAACTCCATTTAAACATCAGAAATAGATTTTTACACTATTTAATGAAATTTTCCCCATTATTTACTCTATATTAATTTAAATATTCAGAATTATTGGGCTTGGATATTGGCCTCTACAGTAGTTTTATTGGGATGTTGTCCAGTTTACCTCACCCAGAATGTTGTTTGTTCAAGGCCAACTTTGGTGGTCTTCCAATATGAATCTTCAATTACTCCAAAAGTATGAATTGTTACCAATGTAATGATAAACCTAAAAATTAAATATTAAAATAAAATCAAGATCATTGGTTACTTTGAATGATATTCAAAAATGTACCATGTAATAGTGCATTTTAAAAAGGAATTACAATTATAATATGAAATAATGTTAAAATTGTAAAATGAAATAAAATGGTGTTTATGAATAATAAATCACATGAATATTATATATATTAAAAATTAATATTATCCTCATTCATTGGATAATCACTGAGTATCTAAACTCACCCCTTTATTATGTTTTATTTTTCCCCAAGATGCAAAGATGTATATTATGAATGATTTTATGGGTTAATTTAGAAGTTTTTAGGTGTCCCAAATGGAGTTAATATGTTGTTTTTATTTCAAAATTGTAATGTAATAATTATGTTTGTATATAGTTTTCCAAATTTACTAAACTATTCAGTCCTTTGGGATGAAATATCTTGTTTATAGTACCAATGTAATTAATTAAGACATCGGCTCCGGGCTTCTTGGTTTGGGGTCTTTACAATCTTAATACTCTTAGAGATAACCATAATAAAGGCATTAATGGAAAATAAATGGCAAAACCAATAGTTGAAGATTTATTACAATAAATTAATTGAGCATTTAAAATTCTTTGAAACCCTTATTAAATTGTCAAACACTTAAAGTGTTAATCAAAGAAATAATGTTTTAATATTTAAATTTTCATTTTAATGTAATTTAATTCTGCTAGTAATTGGGAGACTACATAGCGTGTGCTATCTAGCTACACATCATGCACCTATGTTTTCGTGTATCCAGGTACACACTTAGGGCTTTGGCGTGTTGAATTGACAAAAATACACAACGTGTACATGTCAGCTACACACCATGGATCCTCTTTTTGTGTACCTAAGATACTCGTCTGGGTCTTCATCATGTATCTCAATAGATTACATGGCGTGTATATGCTAGCTACACTCCATGTGATCTGAATTTCGTGTGCTCATGCAACCCTCCAATAGGATCGATGTGTTCTTGGGTGAGATACTATATGATGTGTGCCTCCAGCTACACTTCGTGTATCTCTAAGGACATGTGTTCAGATAACAAGGTCGAGGACTCGTCATGTATCTTGAATGTAGGAATTGATGAAATACACCATGTGTACACCACATACACATTGTGTATATGAAAAATTCTTCAGGTTTTCAGTCTCATGTTTGACCATGTATAATGACCACACGGGTGTGTACGTTGTATGCACACCATGTAATCTGAAAACCATGTGTCAGTTTGGCTGGTCAACACGCAGCATACATCGTGTGTAATAACAGTGAGGAACGTTATGTATCTCACGACATGATCAGGTGCAGCATACTAGGGTACATGACGTGTACTATGACTACACACTGTGCAACCATGTTTTACCGACAAAAAAATTGGTAGTTCTTGATGACATCTACAGTCATTATTCATCTATTCTTAGACCTTTAATAAAATTAAATGTTGAACAAACATGATTAATATGTCGATAACATGTTAATTTAAAAAAATTAAAGAACAAATAATATGAAATAAAAATTCAACCATAATTGGGTATAGATCAATAATCAAATAAATAATTATAAATTTAAACATGACTTCATTGATACCACTTGTTGGTTTTGGGAACAGCAGAAGCATGCAGTGGTGGGTGATATATTAAAATTTATTTTAATATTGAGTTGCCTGAAACCCCGAGTGAGGATCTTTCACGTCAAATTTATAATTAATTTATTTTAATATTGGAATAACAAAATACTTGATCTGATAATACTTTCTTCAATGTACATGTTGATCAAACAAAAAGACCCTTTCGAATTGTCTTCGCTTCATTGTGAGGATCCAGGGATAGAATCTATCTAGCGGTGATCCACATGTGCTCCTTTGATATTCGAGTAGCGTCAATCGATCTCTGAGTGCTAGCACGAGGAAACGATTGTCTTGCATTATTCATGTTGACTATTTTTCCTTCAATCTTGAAGAAATCTCTCTTGTGTTTCTCATTCTTGAGTGGAAGCGAGAAAGGATTATTCGAGAGAGATAGAATCGTTGTGCACAACAATTCTCAAGTTTTGATTTTTGAATTCAATACACAATATACATAACCATCTATTTATAGAGGTATGGTTTAGGTTAAAATATTATTTCATTACATTTTAGACCTTAAATAATATAATAATCCTTAATAAATCTCACACCATATAATATTATTATTTTTATTTTTTTTGTGGCATGCACCAACTTGCACTATAAAAATATTATTTAACTGACTTGTTAATTAATATTTTTCACCAGACACAATCTTGGTTCATTTTAAATCCTCTAGCATTTATTAAACACCTGAATAAATATTTTATTTAAATATATTATTTATAAATGAATATTTGTGATCAATAAAATGTGGATAGAATTATCCCTCAGTCTTGAAAATAATTAAAATTAATTAAATTAAAATATAATTTAATCGATATCATCGGTAACACTCAGTGTGTGACCCTCTGGGATTCTTTCTCATTGTCATTAGGAGTGCTTGTCTAAAGTCCAATATTACTATCTAAAAATAGGTTAAGGAACCCAATAGAGTGAGCATAATGTCGTAACGATGACAACCACATACGAACACAAGTTGTGTAATATAATTTCATTATCACAATACACTACTGGAAAATAGACTTATACCCACGGTTCAAAACCGTGGGTATAGCCCCCAAAACCGTGGGTATAGACTATACCCACGGTTATGGGAACCGTACGGCTGAACGGCGTCAGTATAGGTCCCTGACCTATACCCACGGTTTTGGTCAAACCGTGGGTATAGGTTTTATAAAATAGCGGGTGTCCGGATTCGATCTCGTGACCTCTTCGCCGCTAACGAACCACCTTACCACTGCCCCAATGTCGACTTTACGTATATATATATATATTTTGTTAAATATATTTATTTAAACCGTGGGTATAGAGGGAAGAACCGTGGGTATAGAACTCCCACCAAAAAAAAAATCCCGCGGAAAAAAAAAATTCCCGCGCAAACGCGGGAAACCTATACCCACGGTTTGTCAAAACCGTGGGTATAGGTTTTTAACCAAAGGCTATCCCCACGGTTTTGGGAAAACCGTGGGGATAGAGCTGACCTATACCCATGGTTTATGGCCAAACCGTGGGTATAGGCATGTTTTTGAGACCCTATACCCACGGTTTTCTTAAACCGTGGGTATAGGTTCTGGAAAACTGCCTATCCCCACGGTTTTTGAAAACCGTGGGGATAGGGTGACCTATACCCACGGTTTTTTCCAAAACCATGGGTATAGGTCCATTTTCCAGTAGTGATATCTCATCAAGTAGGTTTCACATCCGTGTCACCAACTTATATGCTTGATACGTCTTTTTTTATTATTTGAAATAAGCGCATCATTTCACTATTATCATGAAATTTAATGTGATTGTTCTATTCCAATCAAATGTCTGTGATATCAACTTTTATAAAGATGTAAGGGACAAATCCTTTCTTGACTTGTCCATTAATGACATGTCAATCGTGACACACTCAACGTACCCTACCTCACCGCAAACATATTTCATCATAGTTTTCATTAGAAAATCTAAGTACGTGAGTCATGAAATGCATTAATGATAATATTAAAGTCTAAGGACCATTACACATGATCACATATATGAATATATAATGACACAAAAATATGCTTAATTTATACTGGAAGGTATGTTCTCATAATCTCTAATCTTAAAGATTACCAAGTGAAAATTTCATGAGAAGAAGGCTCATCTGCTTACGAGTACTCACACCTGACAGTCTATATACTATGTGTCACATCATAGTATGTTATACAACCATAGAACTATATTTAAAAAAAATCATGTCACTTCAAGGTTCTCATCATAGTGGAGAACTGTTATGATATTATTAATACGAAGAATACTCTAGGATATTATTACATTATAGTCATGCAGAACAATGAACAATGTGTAATAAGAAATTTTATTAATATTCAATATATTGAATTTACATATAATCAAAGTAAAAAATAGTTGGTACTATGACACCAACTCCAACAATTTCTAGAACATAACACCAAAGTACAAAACATATTCATTAGAGCACAAAAAAATGTAAATAACAACATGAAATTTGAGAGGTACTCACAGTTAGCCTCCACATACAAGCAACTAGAGTTCAATTTCTAGAAGACCCTGGAGGGATTTATGGGTGGTGACGCAGGATGACAGCGACGCAAGAAAGAGGGAACACATAGTTTCATGTTGATGCAGTGTAGGGCCTTCCATGTAATGAGATTTCAAGCTCATTGGGTATTCACACCACTATGTAATAAATTAGTTTGTTGGGTGAGTTATCCTTTGGGGGCATGACCTATCTTTTTAGTTTGTGAGTGTGTGTGTTTCTCTATATTATACATCCAATAACCTACCTATTATTATGGTAATTGAGTCTAAAAAATGTATTTTTTTGAAATAATTAATATATTTTGTTAAGTCCCTATGGGAGTGACCCGATGATTAGGGTTGTTCTCTTGGTTCCTCGGAGTCGAGAGTTCAATTCCTGTTGGTTGCAATGTGGTGTTTTAATTTCATGCTTGTGTGGTTAAGTGTTTGAGAATCCTTGATGGGATGAAAAGTAAAAAAAATTCTAGTTCTTCACAGAGCATATTTTTTATTTGTGATATGATGCGAGCTTTGATGGGGAGGGTTATACTAAGAATATCATGTTTGGTATGGGGTGGTTCCACTCAAAATTTAAAAAAAACTAATATTTTTAAATTTTCACATTATATTTTAACCTAAAAATAAATAAGTGGTAATAATGGAAAATTTGAGGGGGCGTTTCTTTTTTTTATTTCTATGGGTCTAGGTTTAGTTTAAACTGGTATATGGGGCTTAATAGTGCCACTTGAAGTGTCATTTTTGGAAAAAATCACCAAAAAACTGCTTTAAGTGGTGCTTAGAGTTTTCGGACCATAAAGCGCCACTCGAAGTGGTGCTTTGAATCAATTTTGGATCAGCACCACTTTAAGTGGCGTTGATAAATTTAGAATAGATACTATCGGTGCCACTTCAAGTGGTGCCTAAATTTTTACCCCTATAAAAGGGGGCTCACCCCCCCCCCATTCATCTCAAACCCCTCCTCCCCCATTCTACCTCTCTGGTAGCTTCGCCTATCTGGTTTCTCTACCCACATGGCCATTTTTATCCATAGCATCACCACCTCTCCCCAAATCTGAGGCAATTATTTTATTTAATTTGTTTAATATTTTTATTTATTTATTTAGTTTATAGTTAATTTATTTTATTTGTAATTAGTAATAGTTTATTTTAATTAATTTTAACTAATTAACAAATTCGTATTTACAAAATTATAATGAGTTTATTATCAAATAATTGTAAGTAATTAGTAAATAAATGTAATTAGTAATTAGTTAACTATAATTAGGTAATTAATTAAGTGTAATTAGGTGTGTCATTAGATAATTAATTAAGTTTCATTAGATAATTAATTAAGTGTAATTATGTAATTAATTAAGTGTAATTAGGTAATTAATTAAATGTAATTATGTAATTAATTAATTCTATTTAGGTAATTAATTAATTGTAATTAGGTAATTAATTAATTCTAATTAGGTAATTAATTGATTGTAAATAGAGAATTAATTAATTGTAATTAGTTAATTAATTAATTAATTGTAATTAGGCAATTAATTAATTGTAATTAGGGAATTAATTAATTTTAATTAAGGAATTAATTAATTGTAATTAGGTAATTAATTAATTGTAATTAGGTAATTAATTATGTGTAATTAGGTAATTAATTAAGTGTAATTAGGTAATTAATTAAGTTTAATTAGGTAATTAATTAAGTGTAATTAGATAATTAATTAAGTGTAACTAGGTACTTAATTAAGTGGAATTAGGTACTTAATTAATTGTAATTAGGTACTAAATTAAGTGTAATTAGGTACTTAATTAAGTGTAATTAGGTAACTATTTAAGTGTAATTAGGTAACTAATTAGTGGTAAATAGGTTAATTAAGTGTAATTAGGGAATTATTTAATTGTAATTAAGGAATTAATTAATTGTAATTAGGGAATTAATTAATCTTAATTAGGTAATTAATTAATTGTAATTAGTTAATTAATTAATTGTAATTAGTTAATTAATTAATTGTAATTAGGTACTTAATTAAGTGTAATTAGGTGATTAATTAAGTGTAATTAGGTGATTAATTAAGTGTAATGAGGTGATTAATTAAGTGTAATTAGGTTTGCAATTAATAATTAATTAATTTTAATTAGGTACTTAATTAAGTGTAATTAAGTGTAATTATGTGATTAATTAAGTGTAATTAGGTGATTAATTAAGTGTAATTATGTGATTAATTAAGTGTAATTAGGTAATTAATTACATGTTATTAGGTACTTAATTAAGTGTAATTAGGTACTTAATTAAGTGTAATTTGGTACTTATATTAATTAGTGAAGTAAATATATTAATTAGTGAAGTAAATATATTAATTATCGAAGTAATTATATTAATTAGTGAAGTAATTATATTAATTAGTAAAGTAATCATTTTTGGGTAAGTAACACAAACTTGTGGAATGATTAAAGAATGATTAAGAGATGGTTAAATGTTGATTAAGGGGTGAATAAAGAATGATTAAGGCATGATTAACCAATGTTTAACTAATGGTTAAGAAATGATTAACTAATAATTAACTAATGATAACCTAATGATTAACTAATGATAAACTAATGGTTAAGTAATGATGAACTAATGGTTAACTAATAATGAACTAATGTTTTAAGTAATGATTAACTAATGGTTAAGTGATGATTAGTGTCATCTTTTAGGATATAGGAAAATGTTCTAAAATTTTGGTAGCATAAAGATTATATGGTTACCTAAGAAATTAAATCTCTATCTAAATACAAACAAGTGGATGTGGCTCTGGAAAAGATGTACCTAGGAGTAACAACTCTGACAAGGTGTTCCAGGCCTGACTCGGGGTAACCTAGTACAAGACAATGGACCTTGTTGCATCTTGGTTTGACACTCCCAGTGGATATGATTTAGATGATTCATATCTTCTTTATAAACTACTAAAATACCTTTAGGATGGTTAAAAATTGTACTAAGAAACATTAGTATCATAGTTTAGGATATAAGAAGATGTTATAAAATTTTAGAATCATAAATATTAATAACATCTTCGAAAGGTATGTACTTAATTTTGGAATTTTGAAAATCTTTCAGCATTCAAATAATAATGATGGTTTATTTTAGATAAAAAAAATATGGCCACCTATATTTATTAAAACGGTCTAATAATTGAGACAGAACAAGGATATAGTTATATTATATGGCCAGAAGGTGTTGTGATTCTTAGAGGTTGTACAACTTTGGAATATATTCAAAGGAAAATTCATCGAAAATTAAAACTGATGAGAAATCAAGTGATAGAATACGTCACATATAGAGTAGTATGTCACTATAGCTATAATGGAGGTTCCATCGACATTGGAAGTTGAGCCTCACAACGTCATGATAATATGTCATATCCTCCTTCTATAACACATCAAGACATTCCATCAATAATGGTAGTTGTTCCATCATTTCCTCTGACAAATTTTTTTATGGATAGTCCTCTACATACTTAAGATGCATTGGTGATTGATTTTGAGGATGGTGACAATTTAGAACATGAATATGAAGAGGAATTTTAAGAAGAATAAGAAGAAAAAGAGAATGCATAAGAATAGTTTGTGCCCACTCATGTGAGGTTGAACTGATCATTGAACCATCCTCCACTATTGGATTTATGGTTAACTAAAGGCATGAATCGCTTTCCATAATTTGATTTGTATATTATTAATCTTAGTAAAGAATTTCCAAAAATCATTGGTGGCACAAATTGAGTGTCTAGTGAAGGTGTATTGTATATTGGAAGAGAGTTTAAGGTAAAATATTCAATAAAAATGTGATAAAACAATATTATATTGAAAGACATTACTCTTATGTTGTAGAAGATTCAAAGAGGTCTTATTATGTTATATGTTGTGACAAATTTGATTTGAACTGTCAAATGAATCTGTGAGCTATAATTGATAACACTTTTTACAGATGGAACATCACTATATTTACTCCACACACATATATGAACCTAAGATTTTCACAGGAACACTCCTCATTATATGTTGATTTTGTTTCAACTATTATTGTCAAAATGATTAGATCATGTCAAGACGTTACTGTCATTCTAGTGGTGGAGTGAATCAAAAAACTTTTTGGGTATCAAATTGTAAAGACCCGTAAATTCCATGGAAAATTTTTTCTTAAATACATGGGATTTTTACGAGTCCGCGAAAATTTACGGTGCTTGATTCCGAGGCCCGGTGTGCCTGGAATCAATTTCTGAAGTTTTGTTCAGGTACATTTAGTAAACATATGAATGGGATTTTATAACTTTTGAACCAATGCTCGAAATTGAAATATGAGGGCACCGTTGAACTCACAGCACCGGTATTCGCTTAAGAAGACTTTCACCTCGACGGCATATGGTCGAGAATAAAAGTTAGTTTTTGGATTTTTATAAAAAAATAATAAAATAAAGTGTACAACACTTTATTTTATTTTAAGCTTTCATGTGTGTGATGTTGGTTAAAACCTCTACTTGGGAGTTGGAGGTGGGACCACCACACCCTAACCTCCCATGAGAGGTTATGGTGGTGGGTCCCATCCAAACATAACCTCCCACGAGAGGTTACAACATGGGGACCACCCGACCCCTATTAATGGGAGGAGAGTATAACCTCTCAAATCTCCCTCATTAATAAGGGAGAGCATCTCCACCTTTGACTTTAATTAAATGTGACAACCTCAAGAATTAATTAGGCGGATCCTTATCATTTATTTCTACTTTTTGAAATCTTTGTGCCAAAAAAATAATAGTCAATCTATTATTTCATTTAGTGGAGCTTGCGATAAGAGAGATCTCTTTCCAATGAAGACTGCTCTTCAAAGAAGAATGCTCTTTCGGCAAAGAACGCTCTCCCGGCGAAGAACGCCAATGAGGGACGCCTTCAAATACGAAGAATGACCCCCTATGACCTTCTTCCTCGGACTCCTTCAACATGGGATGCGTTCATCTACCTCGGATCGACGACCATCTTTATGAAACATCAACGAACGACGACTGGTGAATCAAAGGTAGGGGTTTTTTTCCTTTTTGCGTCATGTTCTTCCTTTCTTTCAAAATGAAGAATGAGGTTACGATTATATTGTGGGTGAGTTGTTATGATTTGTTCTTAAGAACCTTCTACTATCACCCTAATCACGGAGGGTGCGGGTCAAGCTAACATGGCCTGACTCCCTCCTTCGATCTTCTTCTTTGTGATAAACTTCGGCATGTTGATGAGGCGACGAAGGCGGCGACGAAAAAGGTCGTGCTACCCGTGGCCTCCGCGAACCGCGCCGCCCCCGCGATGCACTGATGCTTTCGGCCGAACACTACCGGCCCAAGCGGCGCCCGACCGCCTACCTGCGGCCTCCCGGCGCACGACCCGCCTGCTCGTGGCCTCCCGGTGCCCTTCCAGGCGTGCGGCCCGCCTGCCCGGTGCCCCCGTGGCCTGCCTAGCCCCTGTTGCGGCCTACTCGGCGCACCTGCGGCCAGCCCGCGCTCCGCGTGGCCTGCCCGCTAGTCTCTTGACTGGCCTGACCTCCCGGGCCGAGTCTCTCGAGCCGTGCCTCTAGCGGCGCTGGCCGAACCGGCCTCGGCCTTCGGGCCGAGTCACCTACGTGGCGACCTCCAGGCCGAACCGCCCTCGCAGTCCGTTGGGTCGGGCCCAGCGGACCGGGCCAAAAATTAGCAGGTTGACCCACCCAACAGGTCGGGTCAGACCCAGCGAGACTGACCGGGTTGACCCAAACCGGGTCAGCCCAGACTGGGTTGGGCCACGTCGGTCCAACCGGGTCAGACCGGACCCGGGCCCATTACTGACCTATTACCTTCTTCGTCCATATCTTTGGCACTGGACGTCCGTTTGACGAACCGTCAGCAATGTCGGTATTCTTGGAGCGAAGCCATACCTTTGAGAATACCCCACTAGATTTCGGGGTATAGTTGAGATATGGTCAGTTTGGATCGTACACGAACCCAACCGGGGCCCCGGGACTAAAAGGCTAATAACTAACAGATCAGGCGTCCGATTGACGTGTCGTCTGTTGCATTGAGACCCCTATGACGTGGCGGACCTTTGAGATACTTCTAAGTGGGACTTCATGACTGTTGGAGTTTCGACCAATATCTTGTGGAGCAGATCTTCCAAAGACGAGCAGGAATTTGTGCAGGAACCTAGTAGTTGGATGATACTTGATGACTGCTGACCGATTTGACTCGGAGTGATTCAACTAGCCCAGTGGGGAGTGCCTCTATGTGAGCGCGGCAGACCCACGGTGGGGAGCGCCTTTGTGTGAGAGCGGTAGACCCATGGTACTCGACACGTGGAGTACCTCAGCAGACTAACAGGGGAGCGCCTTTGTGTGAGCGTAGCAGACCCATGGTGGGGAGCGCCTATGTGTGAGCACAGAAGATCCATGGTACTCAACAGGAGGAGTACCTCAGTAGTCCAAGTTAGTGGGAAGCGCCTCTGTGTGACACGACAGGCCCATTGTACTCGATAGAGAAGGAGTTCTCCAGCAGCCAAGGGTTTAGATTAATATTATCCCTAGAATAAAATCCTGGTTGAGCTGAGTCAATGACTTTTGTGTTTTCCTCATGATTGAGATGGGTTACTAGATAACTTAGGTATATGTATGGTCATATACCTAAGTAATGGTTATCCATTGATTTCATACTTTGTGGTTTATCCTTGTTGGATTTTGTGAGAACTTGAGGGTCTCGGGGTCCCTACTAAGTATCGTTATACTCACCCCTGCACGGGTTATGCCCGTACCTCATTGTGTTGGTTGCAGATGATGGACATCGCTGATTGAGGTAGAGAGTAGCAGGACTGGATGGTACCCGGAGGTGGACCACTTGGTGTGACGGTACACGGAGGAGACGGACGGATGTGGAGCGTTGAGGAGTCCATCTATACCTACCCTTTAGGTAGGAACCCAGGAGGATGACCCAGTAGCTGATTTACTTTTCTTCAGTTGTACTTGCTTTCAGTTGTACTTGTACTTTCCTGTTGGGCTTGTATTTCCGGCCCCTTTTTCTTTCCAGCACTTCTTTTGTATACAGTTTTACTTAGTGTTTTGCTTCCATTTGTGTACTCTGATGTGTTTTTTTACAGTTATAAAGGAAATACCTTCCCAGTTTAGGTATTTATGCCTTTGTTTATAGTCACCATCCCATGGCCTATAGAAGGCGGGCTTGCGGTAGTCATGATACGGGCCCCGGGGGACGGGTTGTGACAAATTGGTATCAGAGGGAGGTTCTACCGAAGAACTTAGAACTTTTATATTTCTTTTCTTTGAAGCAATAGTGTTAAGGGTACTAAGTGTGGTTTTTAGTATAGGGAGTCCAGTGTTAGTGTGGGTGGCTGACGTATCCATACACCAGGACCCTGACTTCTGATTTCCGACTCAGTGCACGAATACACTGATGGCGTGTGAGTTTTTAAAAGTTTTTCTTTAAGTCAGCTCAACTAGGTCAGCTCACCAGGTATAATATTTTGACCTTGTCACATCTGTTTCTTTTAGGATGCCTCCCCGCATACGACTAGTTATATCCCCGAGATTCGTACGTACTGACAGCCCACCGAGCGACGAGGCCTCGGTATAGGGCCCTTTACCAGCGGAGGCACCAGCGGTACTACTTCCCGTTGGGCCACTGATGCCACCAGCCCCAGCAGTAGATGATGCACGCCGCTTGATCACGTTGCATGAGTTCCAGCACCAGAGGCCACTCAGGTTCAGGGGAGAGACGGACCCACAGGCAGTTAAGGATTAGTTGGAGGCTGTGGTGAGAGTCTTCAGGCTAGAAGGGACACTAGCAGACTTCATGGTGATCCTTGTCGTGAGTCTCCTTCAGGCATAAGTAGGTAGATGGGGGAGCCTGATTCTCCAGGTTCATGACAAGGCGACCCTACTCTGGCAGGACTTTGAGAACCTGTTTCGGGAGGAGTTTGTCCCAGCCACTCTCTGTGCAGTGCGAATATAGGAGCTACTGCATCTACAGTAGGGTAGCATGATGGTGGCACATTACTCAGTGAGGTTCACCGACCTCTCGCGCTACTCTACTGATATGGTATGTGACCCATTCTTTAGGGCCCGGACCTTCAAGCAGGGGCTCAGGCGAGAGATCATAGCTCTGATGATCTCACTTATCATCCCGACGCAGACGGGGGTGCTAGATAGATCCCTCTTGGTGGAGAGTTTCCTTGCTGAGCAGTCTCCAGTAGCGAGACTCACCACTAGCCGACACACAGCGGAGTATTCTGCAGTTGGCAGTAGACAGATGTCGTAGAGGTCTAAGAGGACCAAACCTACAGGTGGTCGACCGAATGACTCAGGATCAGTTGTACGGGGCACACGGAGCGGAGACACACATGCCAGTAGCAGGCAGTGTTACTCATGCGGTGAGCAGGGTCACATGGCTCGTGACTATCTGACCCGCTATTCAGATGATCGGTAGAGAGTTGTGGGACCTTTCAGGCAGAGGCAAAGGTTTGAACGAGGTGGTCCGCAGGGAGGAGGCAGACGTGGTAGAGGAGCTGGACGTGCAGCTGGCGATGGACGACGTTTCGAGGTGTTACCACCACCACCACCAGGAGGTCCACCTCGACCACAGGGAGCAGGTGGACAGGCAAGAGCTCAGCTTCAGGCAGCTGAGGCCTACGATCATGGTGCTCCAGATATGATTCGAGGTACGATCTGTGTCTACTCCACCTTATCTATAGTTCTTATAGACACAGGTTTCAGTCACTCTTTCATTGCCACTACCCTCGTTTGGAGCTCAGAGATTCCGACAGAGTCATTGGCTCGATCTTTATGGATAGAGACTCCTACAGGAGTTGATTCGATGATTATGCACTGGTGTTGGTAGTGTGAGCTTACTCTAGGAGGCGAGATCTTTGGCTGGGATCTCCTAGTAGCAGTGTCGAGGCCTTACGACGCCATCTTGGGTATGGACTGGTTATCTACAGTCCATGATCAGATTAACTGTATTAGGTGAAAAGTGTGGTGTTTCTACATGGATGGGACCAGGTTTACCTTCACCAATGAGAAGGGAGCCCTTGCAGCACAGGACAGACTTACTCGGGTGAGGGTGTGGCCGATCACTCACCAGTTGGCTTGTCTTACCCTCGGAGCAGTTGATGTGGAGAGTCCGACCTATCCTGTAGTGGTGGACCAGTACGCGGATGTTTTCCCTGATGATGTTCCAGGACTACATCCTCACAGAGAGGTGGACTTATACATTGAAATGTACCCCAGGACGGCACTGATATCTACTCCAGCATATCGGATGGCTCCCGCTGAGCTTCTTGAGCTGCGGGTATAGCTAGAGGACTTTCATGGGAAGGGATTCATCCGGCCCAGTGTTTCTCTCATGGCAGCCCCGATTATGTTCTCCAAGAAGGCGGATGGGAGCTTGAGGCTTTTTGTTGACAACCATCACCTAAACCAAGTGACCGTGAAGAACAAGTACCCACTCCCAATGATTGACGACCTCTTTGATCAGCTGAAGGGAGCACGGTGGTTCTCGAAGATAGACCTCAGATCAGGCTATCACCAGCTCAGAGTTTGAGACGAGGATGTGCAGAAGATGGCCTTCAGGTTTCGTCATGGCCACTATGAGTTATTGGTTATTCCCTTCGGTGTAACCACACTCCATCAGTGTTCATGGGACTCATGAACAGGATATTTCATCCATACCTCAATCGCATTGTCGTAGTCTTCATCGACGACATTCTGATCTACTCGACTACTAAGGAGGAGCATGCCTACCATTTGCATATAGTACTGGACACACTCTGAGATCACCAGCTTTATGGTAAGCTCTCGAAGTGCCATTTTTGGATTCGAGAGGTTCACTTCTTGGGACTTGTCATCTCGGAGGCTGGAGTTGCAGTGGATCCAGCGAAGATCGAGGCGGTACTTAATTGGGAGCCACCCAGGAGTGTGATGGAGGTATGGTGTTTCCTGGGTTTGGCTAGGTACTACCGGAGGTTCGTTCCAAAATTCTCCAGATTTGCAGAACCACTATCAGCCTTGAAAAAGAAGGGGAAACCCTTCGTATGGTCGGAGAGATGCTAGCAGAGCTTTCAGGAGCTGAGGCAGAGGATGACTAGTGCCCCCATTTTGAGGCTTCCAGAGGAAGGTGTGGGGTACGTAGTATACTATGATGCATCAGGGACCGGACTCAGGTGTGTCCTAATGTAGGACAGAGCAGTGAGTTCTTATGGTTCTCGAAAACTGAGACAGCACGAGCAAAACTATGCTACCCATGACCTAGAGTTATTAGTAGTGGTCATCGCCTTGAAGATGTGGCGACACTATCTGATGGGTGAGAATTTTACCGTGTACTCTGATCACAAGAGTATCAGGTATATATTATCTCAGAAGGACTTTAACCTGAGATAGCAACGTTGTTTTGAGTTACTCCAGGACTATGACTTTGAGATAGTCTATACTCCTGGGAAGGGGAATGTTGTTGCAGATGCGCTCAGCAGGAGGACTGGTATACATCTGCTAGGAGAGGCGACAAAGCAGCTAGCTGCTTTACAGATATCCTTTGTGGATAGAGATGGAGCAGCCTTTCTACAGTCTCTTACAGTCACTCCCTCACTTATTCAGTGAGTTAGGGAGGCACAATGTGGAGACGCTGACTTCGAGACGCGACGTGCTCAGATATCCACAGGGCAGGCACCTGATGGATTTTCTGAAGGTAGGGAGCACATTATCCTCTTCAGAGGACGTACCTTGGTACCAGTGGCACTTCAGAAGGAAGTGTTGAGGGATTTCCACACATCCCCTCTAGCATTACATCCAGGAGTGGCGAAGATGTACCAGGACCTTCGACAACAGCACTGGTGGTCAGGTATGAAGAAGGCAGCAGCAGAGTGTGTCTCACGGTGCCTCACTTTTCAGCAAGTGAAGGCAGAACACGAGTTACCAGCAGGCTTGGTTTAGCCTTTAGAGGTCCTAGAGTGGAAGTGGGATGGGATATCCATGGACTTCATGATGGGTATTCCACGTACATCCAGGGTTCATGACTCGATTTGGGTGATTGTCGACCGACTCACCAAGTCGGCCCACTTCCTACCGATCTGAGAGCAGGGTTCAGTAGAGAGCTTGGGACGCCTCTATGTGCAAAAGATTGTGCGACTACATGGAGTAACTTACTCTATTGTATCTGACCATGATGCACGGTTTACTTCCCGGCTATGGAAGGGGTTGCAGGAAGCTTTCAGGACACAGCTTCGCTTGAGCACCGCCTTCCATCCTCAGACAGATGGTCAGACTGAGCGGACCATTCAGACCCTCGAGGGCATGCTACGTGCATGTGTCCTCGACTTCATTCGCAGCTGGGAGGATCACTTGCCTTTGGTGGAGTTTTCTTACAACAACAGTTATCACTCCACCATAGGGATGGTACCTTTTGAGGCATTGTACGAGCGACCTTGTAGATCACCCTTGTGCTGGACTGACCCTTGGGAGTCAGCACTAGTGGGACCAGAGATGGTACGAGCTACTATGGAGAAGGTTCATATCATCCATTAGAAGATGAAGACTACACAGAACAGGAAGAATTCATATGCTGACAGGAGACGGAGACCTCTGGAGTTCAAGGATGGCGACCACGTCTTTCTACGGGTCTCACCTCGACGAGGTCTACAGAGATTTGGTCGAGGCGGAAAGTTATCTCTGAGATTCATCGGACCTTTCCATGTCCTCAGCAGAGTAGGAGAGGTGGATTACCACTTAACTCTTCCACCTAAGTAGCACCGGGTGCACGACGTCTTCCACTTATCTTAGCTGAGGGGATACGTGCACGACCCTTCTCACGTCATCGACCATGGAGAGCTGGACGTCGATGATGGGGTGACTTTTACGGAGGTTCTAGTGGAGATTGAGGATCGACGGGAGCAGGTCCTACGTGGATGGTCGATACCTCTGGTGCGCATACACTAGAAGCACGGGAACCTCTAGGAGAGTACATGGGAGCGGGAGGCTCAAATGCGTGCTCAGTACCCCCATTTGTTCCCATAGTTCGAGTTGTAGCTTACGGGGACATAAATCCCTGATATGGGGAGAATGTAAAGACCCGGAAATTACGTGGAAAATTTTTTCTTGAATACATGGGATTTTTACGAGTCCGTGAAAATTTATGGTGCTTGATTCTGACGCCCGGTGTGCCCGAAATCAATTTTTGAAGTTTTGTTTGGGTACGTTCAGTAAACGTATGAGCGGGATTTTATAACTTTTGGATCAGTGCTCAGAATTGAAATCTGAGGGCACCGTTGAACTTGCAGTGCCGATATTCGCTTAATAAGACTTTCACCTCGACGGCAGATGATTGAGAATAAAAGTTAGTTTTTGGATTTTTATAAAAAAATAATAAAATAAAGTGTACAACGCTTAATTTTATTTTAAGCTGTCATGTGTGTGATGTTGGTTAAAACCTCTACTTGGGAGTTGGAGGTGCGACCACCACACCCTAACCTCCCATGAGAGGTTATGGTGGTGGGGCCCACCAGAACATAACCTCCCACGAGAGGTTACGACGTGGGGAACACCCGACCCCCTCTCAACTCTCCCTCATTAATGAGGGAGAGCCTCTCCACCTTCCCCTTTAATTAAATGTGCCAACCTCAAGAATTAATTAGGCGGAGCCTTATCATTTATTTCTCTTTTTTGAAATCGTTGTGCCAACAAAATAATAGTCGATCTATTATTTCATTTGGTGGAGCTTGGGAGAAGAGAGAACTCTTTCCAATCAAGACCCCTCTTCAACGAAGAACGCTCTTCCGATGAAGAACGCTCTCCTGATTAAGAACACCAATGAGGAACACCTTCGACTATGAAGAACGACCCCCTCCGACCTTCTTCCTTGAACTCCTTCGACGTGGGACGTGTTCGTCTACCACGGATCAATGACCATCTTTCCGCAACGTCAACAAATGTCGACCGGCGAATCAAAGGTAGGGGTTTGTTTCCTTTTTGCGCCATGTTCTTACTTTCTTTCAAAATGAAGAATGAGGTTAAGATTCTATTGTGGGTGAGTTTTTATGCTTTGTTCTTAAGAACCTTCTGCTATCACCCTAATCGCGGAGGGTGCGGGTCAAGCTAACATGGCCCGACTCCCTCCGTCGATCTTCTTCTTTATGATAAACTTCGGCATGGCGATGAGGCGACGAAGGCAGTGACGACAAAGGTCGTGCTACCTGCGGCCTCCACGAACCGCACCGCCCTCGTGACGCACCGATGCTTCCAACCGAACACCACCGGCCCGAGCGGCACCCGGCCGCCTACCCGCGGCCTCCCAGCGCACGGCCCGCTTGCCTGCGGCCTCCCGGCACCCTGCCCGGTGCCCCCGCGCCCTGCCCAGCGCCCTTCCGGCGCCCCCGAGGCATTCCCGGTGCCCTATCGGCGACCTCGCGGCCTGCCCAGCCGCTGCCGCGCCCTGCCCGGCACCCCCACGGACTACCCGGCGCCCTGTCGGTGCCCCCGCGGCCTGCCTGGCCCCTGCCGCAGCCTGCCCGACGCCCCCGCGGCCTTCTGGTGCCCTACCGGCGCCCCCACATCCTGTCTGGCCGCTACCATGCCCTGCCCGGTGCCCCGCGGCCTGCTCGGTGCCCTGCCGGCGCCCCCGTGGCCTGCCCGGTGCCCTGTCAGCGCCCCCGTGGCCTGCCCGACCCCTGTCGTGCCCTCCCGGTGCACCCGAGGCCAGCCCGATGGTCTCCCTACCAGCCCGACCTCCCGGTTCGAGTCGCCCGAACCGCACCCCTCCCAGCGCTGGCCGAACCGTCCTCGGCCTTCGGGCTGAGTCGCCTACGTCGCGACCTCCGGGTTGAACCACCCTCGCATTTCGCTGGGTCGGGCCCAGCGGATCGGGCCAAAACTTAGCAGGTTGACCCGTCCAACGGGCTGGGTCAGACCCAGTGAGACTGACCGGGTCGACCTAGACCGGGTCAGCCTAGACTGGGTTGGGCCGAGTCGGTCCGACCAGGTCGGACCGGACCCAGGCCCATTACTGACCCATTACCTTCTTGGGCTATATCTTTGGCACCGGACGTTCGTTTGACGAACCGTCAGCGACACTGGTATTCTTGGAGCGAAGCAGTCCCTTTGAGAATACCCCACTGGAGTTCGGTGTATAGTTGAGATACGATCAGGTTGGATCGTACACGAATCCAACCGGGCCCCCAGGACTAAAAGGCTAATAACTAATAGACCGGGCGTCTGATTGACACATTGTTTATTGCGTTGAGACCCCTATGATGTGGTGGACCTTTGAGATACTTCTACATGGGACTTAGTGAAAGTTGGAGTTTTGACCAGTAGCTTAGGGAGAGGATCTTCTAGAGACGAGCCGGAATTTGTGTGGGAACCTAGTAGTCGGCGGAGACTTGACGACTGTTGACTGATTCAACTCGGAGTGATTCGACTAGCCCAGTGGGGAGCACCTCTGTGTGAGCGCGGCAGACCCACGGTGGGGAGCGCCTCTGTGTGAGTGTGGAAGACCCACGGTACTCGACACGTGGAGTACCTTAGCAGGCTACCAGGGGTGACTCTGTGTGAGCGCAGTAGACCCACAGTGGGGAGCACCTCTGTGTGAGCGCAGTAGGTCCACGGTACTTGACAGGAGGAGTACCTCAGCAGTCCAAGTTAGTTGGAAGTACCTTTGTGTGACGTGGAAGGCCCACTGTACTCGATAGAGAAGGAGTTCTCCAGCATCTGAGGGTTCAGATTGATATTATCCCTAGTATAAAATCCTGGTTGAGCTGATTCAATGACTTTTGTGTTTTCCTCATGATTGATATGGGTTACTAGATAACTTAGGTATATGTATGGGCATATACCTAAGTAATGGTTATCCGTTGATTTCATACTTTGTGGTTTATCCTTGTTGGATTTTGTGAGAACTTGAGGGTCTCAGGGTCCCTACTGAGTATCGTTATACTCACCCCTGCACAGGCTATGCTCGCACCTCATTGTGTTGGTTGCAGATGACGGACATCGTTGATTGAGGCAGAGAGTAGCAGGACTGGATGGTACCTGGAGGTGGACCACTCGGTGTGACGGTACACGGAGGAGATGGAAGGACGTGGAGTGCTGAGGAGGCCATCTGTACCTACCCTTCAGTTAGGAATCCCGGAGGATGACCCAATAGCTACTTTACTTTTCTTCAGTTGTACTTGCTTTCAGTTGTACTTGTACTTTCCTATTGGGCTTGTATTTCTGGCCCCTTTTACTTTCCAGCACTTCTTTTGTATACAATTTTACTTAGATTTTTGCTTCCAGTTATGTACTATGATGTGTTTGTTTACAGTTATAAAGTCAATGCCTTCCTAGTTTAGGAATTTATGCCTTTGGTGCTAGTCGCCAGCCCCTGGCCTATGGAAGGCGGGATTGGGGTAGTCACGATACGGGCCCCGGGGGACGAGTCGTGACACAAATATCTTAATGGAAGGAATGGGTGGAAAGAAAAAAGGCTATTGTGAAAGTATACAGTGATTGGGATGACTCTTATCAAGTTTTACCACAAATTATGGAACTTTTATGCAACAACAATCAAGTGATCCGTCGGTTACATACTACTGAATATGTTAACAAACACAACCAATTTGATCAGTTGATGGTTGTGTTTGATAGACTATTTTGAACATTTTTACCATGTGTGGAAGCTTTTAGACATTTAAATAAGTTTATATAGATTGAAGGTGCATTTTTGTATGAAAATTATATAGGAACATTATTGATTGCCACCACACAAGATGGAAAATTATCCCCTCTACCTTTGACATTTGAAATTGTGGAGAAGGAGAACTTCTCATCATGGATATGGTTTATGGACTATCTTAAAGAGTTTTTATGGACATAGAAGAGATTTGTCTTATTTTAGATCACCATCATGCAATCAAGGAGGTAGTACATTCTGAGGGTCTTTCCTGGAGACTACCCTATACCCATCATCGATGTTGCATTTGACACATTTCCAACAATTTGTGAAATAATTTTAGGAATGAGTCGATGAAGGAAGAAATCTTAAAAATTGGTATGAATATCTTTTTTCATTTTACAAATAACTATCATTGTTATTTCTATATGTGTTCAAATTAGTTTTTTTTTTTATAGAAAATGATCCTCAACAACAAAGGATATAGGAGTTTCTTGAAGATATTCACATAATTAATCTGGGAGTATATGATTACATAATGAAAATTCCAAAGAATAAATGTTTGTTGGCATATGATGATCAGAGGAGATATGAAAATATGATAACCAGCATCATAGAATGTATAAATGGATTTTTAACGGGAGTTCGGAAATTACCTATCACATGTAAATAAGAATATTTGATTACATGTTACTTAAAAGAACTACAATTATAATATAATATTAGTATAATGTTTTAAATATAAATTATAGGTTTGGTACAAGAGAAATTAAATCATACTGTAAAGTATTTTCTAGAATGAGGAAAGTAGGTTGAAGAGGGCCTGAATAGAGGGATATGCTATGAACATCATTTCCAGTACGAGCTAGATAGAGTTCTTCAGGAGACTGTAACTTATCGTGTAATTGCATTTAATTTTCCAAAGCAACAATTTGAGGTTGTCGAGCCCGATGATGCTGTAGATTATAGAAATGGTCATGTTATAGTTGTTTTATTGGAGAATCATTACTGTGAATGTGGTAACTTTCAAGCATTTTGATATCCTTGTGGCCATGTGATCGCAACATGTTCTTACATACACTTATTTTGAGAGCAGTTCGTTGATCCAGTTTATTGACTAGAGAGTATCAATGATTGCTACAGTACTTAGTGGATGCCAATCGGTGAATATCAGAATTTTTATCTATCTGATGGCACACCCATGCTTATACCAAACAAGACTGGGCTTCAACCTAAAGGGAGGCCAAAGTTGACTCGTATTTAGAATGAGATGGATTAGACCAGTGAACAGGCACCTGGAAGATAGTGAAATATATGCCACCAGAAATTTCATATGAAGATACATTTCCCTAGACACATAGGACAATAATCTAATGGTTAAAACGATTCATGTACTCTATCAGTTACTTTAAAAGTTTGTGCATGTAATCATTTTTATCATTATGACCATTTTAATCATATTTTTTCTTATTTGTGTATAGTGTAACTTTTAGAAAATGTACCTATATATTACAATACATACATATATTGAATATATAAAATAATTGATATCAACCCAAAAGGTTCAAAAGCTTCTTTACAATTTAACAACCAAATGTTTTTTAAAACCAAAACATTTTCTAAGCTTCATAACAAAAATCAACTAATTTAATAAAAAACATAATCAAAACATTTATGGAAATCAATTCCATTTTATAAACAAGCTCAAAGTCCTAACTTCATAGAAAACATGTTTTCATGAAATCCAAATCGGATTTATAAATAATACCCCAGGATCCCTTTCAAACCAAAAATAATTTCCCTAAAATCCATCTTTTTCAACATGTCATGAGGATACGCAATCAATGGTAAATCAAACAAAATTCATACTTCAAAATTCAAACCCCGCGACCCATGGTATCCCAGGAACCATCATGAAGGGTGGTGATCAAGTACCCACTAATGACCAAACCTATGGAGTCCTGAAAACAATCCTAACCTAGTCTTACTAAGACCAATTCAAACATCAAGAGCAGATACATAACTAGAAACTTGAATCCTACAACACATATATATAGGTGTGAGCTAAACTTCCGAGTAGATCACCACTAGCTAAGTCTATAGAAATCACTTAGTAAAAAATTTCATATAGTGAATGTGTGAACATAAGATGAAAAATATATTTTTCACATGAGTTATAAAACCATCGTAATAACATGCCACTTACATATTTACAAACAAGCATGCTTTTTATAAAAATAAAACAAGGATAGTTTAGCATTATAATAAATCATTTCAATACTAGGAGAGAGGGAATTTAAACCCATGAAAAAAACCAAACCACCATTCATCCCTCTTTCCAAATATTTCCTGAAAAATCCTTTTTATAAATAAAGTAAAAGAAACACCATTTCCTAAAGCCCGTTTAATAAATAACCAAACCATTTTTATTTTAAAAATCACACTTTCAAAACATTATAAAGTAAAATAATTTTAAATTAAATCGAACACACTCAAGGTAATAGAAAAAAATCACTCATAGGCACCAAATAAACATGGAATGTACTCCAAGTAAAAATGTAAGAAAATGTTATATTTAATCAAATGAACTAGGGGAACACAATCGAGTCAAAAATATAAATCCCCTAAAGAATACTGAGAATGACCTAAGAATCATTGTAAATTTATTAAGGCTCACATATCTGGATCTTGAACTAGTGATGAAGAACCAAGGTCGACCCTAGTGAACTTTCCATGTCTTGGTAGTCCTACAGAAGTAACCAGGCTCTATCACGATCAAGGAGCTCAATAAAAATATTTGGGAACTTTTATGAAAATAGAACAATTATTCTTTCCAAAAAGCAATATTTTAATTCTCAAATATAATAAAAATTTTATGAATGAGTTTTTTGTGCTTTTAAAATTTATAATTAGAATTACAAACACATAACATATATACAATTATTACTAGGGAAATTAGATTTAAATAAATTTCATACATTGCATGTTAAATTTCATGTATTACATGATAAATTACATAAATTATGAAATTAATGTTTCACTATTCATACATTCAGATGGAGAAGCCTTTGTTATCTTCCCAACAGTCACATGTATCGCGCGATGTGTTGGCACAATGACCTGTTAGACATCTTATTGTTCAGAAAGCACATCATTTTCATCATGATGCACCCTGGTAGCCATTTGTCTATACCTAAAATGTGCTGGATTTTATAGAGTCGCTATGTGTGACTTCAAGACCATTGATCATCATTTGATTACTACATTGGTTGAGAGATGGAGGCCAAAGACACACACATTTCATCTCCCATAGGGGGAGATGAAGATTTCTTTAGAGGATGTCGCCTACATGCTTGGGTTACCCATCCATAAACAGGCAGTTATGGGTGCCACTAATAGCGATTGGAGTATGGTCATACAGCATCTACTAGGCATTGACGTCGTTAGCATACCACGTTCCCTCTAGGGTTCCCACTTGCGCATGAGGTTTATTGATGAGCATTTCATCGTCATTCTTGGTGATGTAGATGAGGAGGTTCTTATTCAGAACACATGTGCATATATTTTGAAACTGATCAAAGTCATGTTGTGTGTAGACTACTCCACCACTTTGGTACACATGATATACCTCCCATTACTTGTGGATCTTGATCATACAGCTACATACAGTTGGGGTCCACTGTATTATCAAATCTATACAGATGTCTCTACACCAATTATCACACCAATGCATAGAATATTATAGGTTTTATGGATTTGGTACAGATGTGGTCCTTAGAGCGTTTTCCACACATCGCTCCTCGAGTTGTTGCACCACTTAAACTAGAGCTATTTCAGGATTTTCCTAGAGGACACTGGTATGTTTACATCATTACTTTCAGATATTTAGTACTTTTGTTGTTGTTTTTATAAACTTACCATATATTACTCTTTTTTAACCAGGTGGAGTCAGTCTTAGAAGTATGCACATACTCTGAGACATAGTGTGTGTAGTTTTCAACAGATATTTGATGCCATAAAGTCAACTGATGTAAGTTAAACATTAATTTTTTTATAGAAAAATTTGATTTGTTATTAATTTTTAAAGTTATTTAAATGTAATATTAGTAACATTATCATGCTAATATATGAATTATTTCTTGAGTTTACATTTCAGGGTTTATAGACTCCGTATATAGGTTTCTTCTATGTATCACTTCCACCATACTACACAGCTATGATTGGAGATCGTGTTGCAGTGGTGCCACTCATCCACTTCCACATCATTGACTAGCACCATCCAGAATGGGTCGTGTGCCGGTTTGGTTATATAAATCATATCCCCATGGCACCACAACATCCTGATGAGTTACATTTGATTATGTTTATAGGTAGACAGACAACGGACTGGCGGCGGTTTCATGCAACTTATATGGATCTTTGGGATACACGGGCCCAATATGGTATCTTTCAATACAGATATCTCACAGTACACTATCAGTTAATTGATCAAAGTAATTATGTAGACTGGTACCGACAAAACACTATCATGCACCTTACACGTCAGGGGATTTGCATTCAGTAGTTGGTATGTTTACTAATATGTATTATATTTGTTTAAATCACTTTTGGTATTTATTCAAATGTTATTTCATTTGAAAACAGATTGTATTTATCATCTTTCACATATCACATATCCTTAGGAGGAGGCATTTATTAGGCGGGATATAGTTCACCCAGATGTGTTGGCTCTTAACGATCCTCTCTGATCCATATGTGAGAGTTTCTATGATGAGGAGCCATAGTTATATCTTGATCCATATCCTCCGGCTGCAGCCCCTGGGGATGATGATGCCCTATTATGCCTACTGAGGATGATGCACCACTGCCATCACTGCCAGCTGGAAGACAGAGACGAGGACATCAGCAGGGGCAAAGGCGATGACATAGACGTCTAAGAGTGACTCCTGTAGATATCATCGCACTGTAAAGAGATGATCCTGCTCATCCGACTAATGATATTGCACAGTAGTGAGATGCTTATAAGCCATATATTTTGTCTCTGCATACTACTTTGTACTATGAGATTGGTTTGGTAACACAGCTTGTGGTGGCCCCATCTCCTGTCGACGAGGACTTCTTTTATATCCCACTTCTGCCATTTTTAGGAGCTTTGGGGCCATATGGATCCACATATGATTTTTGGGCCGACCTCCAGACATGATATCGTTCATTCCTCTACACAGTACCATGAGGAGGAACCGGAAGAACCAAAAGAGGATGAACCCGCACATACAACTAGGACACCGGAGCAACAGAGACGTCAGACATGGAGTGGGCGTGAGGTTTGGATGCCGCATTGTGGTACTGGGGGGGCATCAACATTGATTTATTCTGATGGCATGTTGTATATATTAAAAACCCTATTTACTAAGATAATTAATTTTTGGTTTAGACAAATAAAAATTAATTCACAAATATACTAAAGAAAAACTAATTTACATGAATATAGAACACCTTAACTGAAGTGATGTGTGAACATAAATAATGAATACATGAAAAGATATTTAAACATAAATAATGAATACTTGAAGTGCTAGTATAATTTTTTTTATATGGAATTTAGATATTAAGATGTTAGAATTCATGGTGACAGTTTCATTGAACTCTTTAATGTTGATCTAAAATAGGGACTGAGATCATGAAGACTATCTTAAATACATATATTAATTTTATGATTTTATATTGAGTGAATGGAGATTTATTATTGGTTGTTGGGTTATAAATGTAATGAAAGAGATAGAATTCAAGAAGGTTCTGAAAAAATAGGCCTTACATATACTCTATATCACACTATGGAACCTATTAAACTCATGGCGTGCATGTAAAACATGGTAAAAAGTTGTGATTACAATGATAGTTTTTTGAGGAATCCCTTAGAGATGAATGCACATGTAGACAGATTCTTTGAAAAACAGTAAATATATACAGATTACCTAACCACCAATATGAGTTAAATTTCATAGGGGTTAAAAGATTCTAATAGAATATGGAAATTTGTAAAAAAAAATAGGTTAAACCATATTCATTCCCACCACCACCCTCAGGTGTCTAAACTGATATTCTTTTGTCATTCAATCTGAATTAATGAGAGGATCCATATGATTGGATCTATTTCTAAATGCCCACTGAATTTTATTTTAACTAATGAATTATCAATTTGAGATGTTTGATGAGCCTTAGATGGAAATATCAAAACATATTCCTATTGTTACTTATTTGACAGTCACTTTGATGAATATGGATAATAGGAAAATAAAATATGAAATGAAATTAACGAAAAAATAGAAATTGAGAAAGGGATCAACAACTTAAAGAAGATGAATTATAGTACCCCAGACCTGCGTTCCCGGATCCGATACAAAAAATGTTGTATATATTTTTTCTAAATCAACTGAAAAATATAAATACATTTACAACTGAGGATCTTTTTTGGTTTAGGTTTTGGAGGAAACGTCCCATATTTACATATTATCAAAGTTAAAACTATAATAAAAAGGCAGTGATGAATCTTTGTTAGCGCTAGCTCCTTGTCGAGCTAAACTCCATAAAAGCTCTATATGAACCTGAAAACATTTTATAAAAACATAGGGTGATAAAAATTTCCCAGTAAAGGGTTTTTTGAAAAAAAACTAATGAAAACCCTTTTTGAAAATAATTATACTTTTTGAAAAGAAATATTTTAGAATTATTTTAAAAATACTTTTGAAAATAACTTTGAAAATGCCTTTGATAAATACTTTAAAAAAAATATAGTTTTGGAAAACACTTTAAGAATCCTATTAAAAAAACTTAAAATTCTGAAAACATCATTTTGAAAACACTTTTTAAAATATAATAGATTTTTGAAAACTCTTTTGAAAATCCTTTGAAAACATTGTTTTAAAAATGCCTTCGAAAATACGTACGCCTTTGAAAACATATAAATATGCTCTTTTGAAAAATACTTATGCTTTTGGAAATGATTTGAAGTCTATGAAAATAGTTACGCTTTAAAAACATTATAATAAATGTTGAAAATACTTACGCTTGAAAATTATTTAAAATAATCCAGTGGTTTTTCATAAAATACTATGTAAGATTTTGAAAACAAAACATTTGGGTTACTTAAACATTGAAGGTTATCGTGGGTCTACCCACTTGTGTTAGAAATGGGTACCCTCTACTCCCCTTCTTGTTTACAATGTCCAAGTGCCATTTTTTATAAAAACATTTTTTAGCTTACTTTACATATATATACATTTTCCATTGAGGTTTTTGATTTAAAAACATAACAATGCTTTGAATACACATGCACATTTATAAATATATAAATATTAATTTTATTAGGTGAATCACTAGTTAGATTTGAAACTACCAAATCTCATGTCACTTCGCTTTTTCATGGTCTGTCAATAAACTAATTAACATTCATGTAATTAAAATTGATGATAAATTACTTTTCTTTAAAACTTTATCTTTTGAAACTCATCCCTAAATAAAAGTATTAAATACTCATTTGGTGAAATCAAAAATTAATGTTTTGACCCATTAAATAATATATAAACCTTTCGCATAAAAGGTTAACTATTGTAAATTGAAAGTCACGTGAAATAATAGACATTTAATTTCACTTTCTTGGAATTATCATTAGCACATAAAATATAAGAATTTAAAATAATGGTGTGCATAATAGTAATTATAAAATTACTATTTTCACAAAATAATCTCATTAACAATATATACATATATATATTTTTACTCTCATGAACAATTATAAGTAAAAGTAAATATACCCTTAACTTATAACTTTAAAAGCAAAACTATATAACGCATATAAGGGATACAAAAGTAATACTTTCAAAATAAACAATTCTCCATTGCTTAATTTAAAAATATTAAGTTGGATCGTTTCATGCTTTGAAATGAATATTCATTTCGAAAAATGAAATGAGGAAAACGAATACACAAACACACACACATGTACATATATATAAGGAATATAAACATAGAAGATTTAAGAATAAGTATCACATGCACACCACAATTTCTTAAAAATAGGTATAAAAAATAATTATATCATATGAGGTATATTCTCATAAGTACATACATATATTTGGTTGATAAAAATGCAATGATATGCATGTATAGATATAAATATAAATCATAGATTTAAATTCTAAAACATGGACATAAAGAAATTGAAAATCATATACATGTATAAACACACTTGAAAAAATTGAAAATATCATATGTGTATACACGCTGGTGTTAAAAATATGAAAATATTATATATATATATATATATATATATAGGCATATATATATATAATAAAAGTATTCCCCTTACCCTAGATAATGAATCGAAGTCAAATCTTTTGGGTGCTCATATGGGGTAAAGGAAGTGGTCTTCCCTTGCCTAAGGGAAAGTCCAAACGAGAAATTGGGGAAGAAGGGCTCTAGTTTCATCAATGGAGGAGAGGGGTTTCTCCCTTTTAGTGCCTCATATATATATACCTAAATGAGAAACAACTTCTGAAGGAAGATTCACTCTAAAAAAAATACCAATTCGTCTACTGTTGTTGTCGTGGTTCAGAGAGAGGCTTGAGAAGACGACAGGGGTGGCTTTTGTTGTCTTCAGCATGGCTTGCGGGGAGGCCATTTTATACTGAATGGTTTGCCTGGATTCCCGTAACTTGCAAAGGAAGCCTCATACTACAATCGAGGGATGACTGTGGCTTGGATGGTTCGAGACGACGACGGTAGGAAGATCGGGCGGTCGACGACGGATGGGGGAGATCGTGCGGTGTCAATGGACTGTTCTGACGGGGGGGTGGGGTCGATTTGTGGTGGACTGGTTCGGTGGGTCGAGTTGTATCGAGGAAGATGACACAACATATATTTTTGTTTCTCTTTTTTTTCAGAATCGGTCGTGTGTGTGTGTGTGTGTGTGTGTGTGTGTATGTAAATAAACTAAACCAACTCAATTGTTGGATTAACATATTTGTATTGTGTTAAATTTGTAAATTGCAATTATTTTACTTAACCTATTTTTATGCAATCAAAACATTATTATTATTTTTATAACAACTTAGAATTAATATATGTCTTGAAAACCAAAAAGGTGAATCTAAAGATATTGCATTTATTAAATCTAATGTCTTTAAATATTTATTCTTTTTATTCGATAATGAAACATATTTCCAAATGACATATTTATGTATAATTATACTTTGTAAAATTATTTCAATGGATATATTTTCATTTTATCATTACTTACATTTTTTTAAAACCTCAACGGTCCCAAACATTTGTTTTTCTATAAATTACTCACTTAGAAGGAATTTTAGTATCTAGACTCAACACACATCAGTACTCTACTCGTGAGCATGATGCATGTTTTCCCACTTATTTGTATTTTTATTATCATCATTTTTGGAGAGCTCCTGCTGATGATGGATCCATACAATGCAAGCTACAATATCTCAGTTGGCATGTTTGTTTTACTTTGTCCACTTTTATTCCTAATGGTTGTTGTATATTTAAAATTCCAGAGTCTTTAGTCTAAAGATTTGTTCTGCCACTACGTTGTAATGTATCATCATTATTTTATCCAGATATAATTATTGAGATGTCTCATTTATTGTATTTAATAAAATACTATATTGTAAATTATCTTATAACTAAAACTTATGTTTATTAAAGGAAATAATTTAATTCCAAGAAGATTAAAACATAGTTTTAAACTATAAACAATATAGAGGAATAAATATGCTTACCCATAAAGGTAATATTTTGTATAATTTTATAAAGCAAATCATTCAATAAACATTTATTAAAAGAAAACGATGCTTAGAATTTATGGGTTGTTACATGAACAATGTGATAAGTGAACATCAAATGATTTTATGGATAAAGATCTTTCTGATTACTCTAATTCAAGATATATGTCACACCCCGACCTCGCTGATGCGCGACTTGCGCGCGAGTTATAAAACTGCATGGCAATCACGCATCTTAACCCTATATGTGATCAGTGCCGGGTGGCATGGTTTGAGCGCGGTCCGCCCAACCGCGCGCACGGCGGCACGTGAGTCATGCAGTTGGGCGATGTTTAAAATAAATAAAATGTTTTCTTATTAGGGTTGTTAAATTGTTATTATTGTTATTTATATTATTATTATTATTTTCATTATTATTATTATTATTATCATTATTTTTATTGTTAATAAATTTTATTAATCTTATCTTTATTATTGATATTTTTATTATTATTATTTGTATCATTATTATTATTATCATTCTAGTTTTATTATTATTATTATTATTATTATTATTATTATTATTATTATTTTTATTAATGTAATTGAATGAAAAAAATACTAACCTAACCCTAGACTACCTGCGTGGGCACCCCCTTCCCCCCCTTTTCTCCCTGTTCTGCGCCCCCCCCCCCCCTTCCTCGATCTTCCTTCGCATCCCACCCTTGCCCCGGCACCGCCATCCCGCTCGCACTCCGGCTTCCGGCCTTCTCCCGAAGCACCCCCCTTCTTCCTGTTGCACGCCGTAGCTCGCGCCCCCCCTTCCTCCTGTTGCATGCCGCAGCCCGCACCCCCCTAAGATCCGCTGCCTCCCCTCCCTGTTCCCTGCAACCTGCCGACGTCGCCCCCTACCAGCGCGCGTCTTGTTGGCGCATTTTTTTCCCCTCCGGTATAACATCTATCCTCATTTGCACTCTTGTTATTCTATTGATCTTGTTGGGCGTTTCAGTTTAGGATTTCTTTTCTTTGGTTTAAGGTTTAGGTTCTGCGTGGAATGTTTTTGGGTGTGTGTTTTTCGTCACGCCATGGTTTTGAAGTGGGTCTCTCATTGCACTTGCTTTTATAATTTGAGTTGCATCATTTTCTTGCAATTCGCACCTTATATAGATGCTAGGTATTGTTGTGCAACACTTGGATAATTTATTTGGTATGCAAAGATTGTAGTTTATGCCTTGTTTGGTGAAAATTGTGTTGTTTTGGTTAAAATGTATACATTAAGTGTTCGTTTAAATGTTCCGGTAGCTTTTGTACCTTGCTCGCAATATGTAAAATGTGGTGCAATTTTTTTAAAATGGATTTATGGCATGCAAATTGGGGTTTTATGTCTTGTTGGGTTTTAATTGAAATTGTTTTGATAAGGAGTGCATGCCTTTTTTGTGAAAAAGAGTTTAATTGGCGTTTATGTGCTAAGTGTGATATAAAATGTCTTATTTGAATTTATTAAAGTATTGGTAGTGTGCGAACTAATATTTTGGGGTCCTTTTATGGGTGTCCAAAGTGGTTTTGGTTTTAAAGTGGAGTGTGTTTTGTTTTGGTAAATAATGGGTGTGCGTTTGATCAAAACATGGGGTTTTGAGTTGGTTTTTTTTTGGTGTGTAGAGCCACAATATACCTCTTAAAATAGTTTTATAATTTTTTTAAAATAATGCAAATGCTGTGAGTCTAGTTTTAAAAACACGCTGAACAACGCATGCTTTTAAGTGTAGATCTCAGCGTATCGTGTGTTTTGTCAGGTTGTGCACTCTAGGCGTTTTCTTGAAATGGCCCATTGGCTTTTTAAAATTATCAGTGAACTATTACGATGTGGTGTGGTTTTTGTAAACACGTTGTGAATCTCAAAGTGGTGTTTTAAGTCTTCAAAACGGATTTTTGACATGTGGGTATTTTTATTAAGTTGTGTAATTTGTTATTTTAACTGTGCAAGTGGTGCGCATTATGATTTGGTGTGTTGCGAGTGCACGTTTAATTATAAGGAGGGATTTTGAATAGGTTTTGGGTGTCTAAAGACGTGGGTTTCTCTTTGAAAATTGTTTTATAAATTTTAAAGTGGTTTATTAAATGGTGCAGATGGTGCGATTTGTTTGTTGAAAACATATTGAGGTGGTATTTGCGTTGTCTGTTCGTTTGAATTATTTTAAGTTTGTGTTTATATATTTTAGTTACCTTTGCGGTTGCAGCACGTTGACAAGATTCTTCCACGGTCCTGCGGTTGTCGGCGGGCGCGTGTTTGTGCGTCTGTGCGAGGCGTGACGTGCCATTGTGTTTGGGCAGCGAGCCGAGGCAGGTCCCCCACTGCACTCGCCTTTAAATTCGGAATTTATTAATTGCTTGATATTTTATTAATTTTAATTAATGAGAAATAATATAAGATAATTAATTTTAAAATGATTATTTGTTGTAAAAAAGAGCCATTTGTTTTATACACGACACTTGAAGTATTTTCTTGACGAGCGGACACCCAATATTGAAAGAACGCATGTTTGGCTTTTAAACATAATCCACGAAATTTCAAATGTAGTTTTGGTTTATTGATAAATGATTTCTTTTGAAGCGTGAGCAAGCGTTTTGGTTCTCTTGAGAAATGATGATTTTCTTTAAAATTGGTGAAGGCCCGTTTGACACTTTAATAAAATAAATTGTTTTGAAAAACTCACTTTGGGGTGACTCTAGGTGATATTTGGTGTACGTTGACTGCATGATTTGTGTGTGATGTTTGTGTTGCTTGATTGACTTTGTTGACTCACCTCTTTCCTGTTTATTATACGTGTTGACATGGGAACTTGGCATAGTAAGTGAATCTTATAAGAACGATTGCTGCACTAGTTTAGATTACGCACTGGCTAGTGGCCCCTAGTACAGATGACACTCTGCTAGGGGATTGGGCCCCTCGGTTAGGCCATGTAGGGCAACACTGGGCATTAGGGTGTTATGATGTCATTGAGAGTAGGCATGCCTTCAGGATGAGTCACATGTATAGTACGTTCTGGATTATTCACGAGCTCCTAGGTTCGACCCATGTTTTCTTCAGTGTTTATTTCTATGTGGCGGACGTTTGCGAGGTCTAGTTCGGTTGCTGGGCTCTGTGCGCCACTTCTTTTCCATTGCCCTTAGTGTGTGTTGTGTGTGGTTTTTTATTTGACTAACAATTGAAATTTGAATTTCTAAATTGCTCGCAGAAATATTTTAAAATGCAATGCACCTGTTTCTTTCAAACGTTAAACTCGTTTTAAATTAAAAATGGCAATGAACTGTTACTTGTTCTAGAAATGGAAGTGAGTGTGGAAACCAATATTTTGTATAATTTAGTTCAAACCTGGAATTAGTAAATTTCTTTATTTAAAGGTAGTGCATTGGGAATAGTTTGTTGGACACGCCTATTGAGTTTTAATACTCATGCCTATAGTGTCTTCCTGTTTTTTTTAGTTTTGTTGCAGGTTTGACTTGAGCTTGCTTACCGGAGGCGAGAGTTGGTTGTGGACTGGTGAGCGACTCTCGGAGTCGCGAGGAGTTTTGGTCGTGGTCAGGTTAGTTTGCTGTTATTGGTTGTTCTTCCTTTTTCGTGTCATTTACTTGCCTTGCGTTATTCTACTTTTTCAACTGCTTTATTTGTTTTTCATTTATGGGCCAAATCGTTCCCTCTTGTTTAGTTTTGATGCCTGACACTAGTTACCAGCCCGTGGGGATTGGGAACGCCCCTCGGGCCATGTCGCGGGCCGGCTCGGGTGACCAGTTCAGGGTCGACTCGGGTTGGTTCGTGACAATATATATAAATAATGTTTATTTATATATATATATAATTATACATATAAATAATTTAAATATAATGTTTATTTAATTATATATTATATAATTATATATTTTAAATTTATTTATTTATATATATTTATATAAATATATATAAACCTTATATATTAAATTTAATAATGATTATTTATATAATATTTTTAAATGAATGTATAAATTTATATAAACAATTTTATATAAGGTTTATTTAATTATATAATTAAATAAGTTTTATTTATAACTATATAAATATAGATTTATAAAGTAGATTTATAATTATATAATTGTAAATATATTTATAAATGTAATTAAAAATAATTTCATATTTTTAAATGCATATTTATAAATATATTTTTTAAATTTAAATTATTTATTTTTAAATACAGTTATAAATACATATTTATATATATATATATATATATTTATTAATTTATATTTATATATATTTATTATATTTAGAATTATATATTTATTATAAATAAAAACATATTTATATAATTATAAATATATAATTCTCAAAATAATAATTATATTTATTACATTCATTATATGTGTATTTATTATATTTATGATTATATATTTATCATTATATAAATTATAAATAAATACATATTCATATATAATTATTAATATAGCATTATATATTTATATAATTATAATTATTTATATGAATAAATAAATATATATACATATAATGAATATATTTATTATTATATAATTATAAATCTATGTATAAAAATAAATATTTATAATTATATAAATATAAAAATATTTATAATTATACAATATAATATACATTTAAACTCGAAATAATATTATAAATATGTTTATAAATATATAATTACAAATCTATATTTATAAATATTTATTTATTTATAAATAAATTTAAAATATTTCTAAACATATAATAATTTATAAATATATATTTATGAATATAATTATAATTATATTAAATATAATAAATGGGAGAGAGTTGGGGTGAGAAATATTTATTTGGGGAGAGAAATATTTACTATAAATATATTTAGATAATTGTAATTATATATTTATTATAATAATTTTTAGAGTAATTTATATATTTATTATTGAAATTATATATCAATTATATATATATTTTTATATTTACATTTATATATTCGAAATATTTATTTTTTATATTTATTACAATTATTTATAATTATTAATATATAATTGTATACTTATATATATAAAGGGTGGGATGGGGTGGTGTGTGGGGCAAAGCGCCGATTCAATTGGCAATTTCATTTATCAAAAAAGAAAAAAAGAAAAAAATTACTACCAATAAATTTAAAAAAAAAATACCCCCCGTGACATTTTAGAATTCATAATCATTTTTATCATCCATTAACATTTTAGCTTTTTTTTTTAAATCTCAAACTGGAATTAACATTTTACCACCCGAACCGATTCATTTTTCATCAACGCACCTGTGAAACTCTCCTTCAACATTGAAGCATCACCGGGGCATCGTCTCCCACGGGAGCTGTCGGAGCTCTCCCGTCGGAGCTGTCGGCGATGGGTTTAACATCACCCACTCGCGGCGGGCGATTCATATGAACCCATACAGGACCGGCGGGACGCTGCGAATCCTCGCTCCCCTGAAACATGGACGCTTCGAATCTCTCAGACAGCAAGCCCCGCCGCCGCCGCTCGATTCTCCAGCTGCGTTGGACGCCCGGATCGTCAAGACGGGCTTCGATCCCAGCACCTGTCGCTCCAATTTCCAGATGGAGAGCTTCATCAGGAGAAGGGATCTGTGCCATGCCGTCCGGCTGTTCGACCAAATGCCCCACAGGAACACGTTTTCCGTGAACACATTGATATCCGGCTGCGTGAAATCCGGCGACGTTGCCCGTGCCAGGGAACTCTTCGACCGCCTGGTCGATCCAAACGCGGTGTCATGGACGATCTTGATCGGTGGGTACGCCAAGCACAACCAGCCCCGCGAGGCCTTCAAACTCTTCACGGAAATGCAGAGACGGGGCACCCCTCCGGACTACGTCACGTTCGTTGCCCTCCTCTCCGGCTGCGACGGCCCCGAGACGATGAACTACGTGATTCAGCTTCACGGGTTCCTATTCAAATCCGGATTCGGCGCCGCCCTCGTCGTCTGCAATTCGCTACTTAATTGCTACTGCAAATCTGGCCGACTCGTTTTAGCTCGGAAGGTGTTCGACGAAATGCCTGACAGAGATTCCGTCACGTTCAACGCTATGATATCAGGGTACGCCAATGACAGGTTTGGCGGTGAGGAATCGATGAGGCTTTTTACGGAGATGCGGACTCTGGGCTTTGTCCTCTCCGAGTTTACCGTCGTTGCCATTCTGTGCGCCGATCATGGCCCCGACGACATGGTTTTAGCGCAGCAGGTTCATGTCTTTGCGGTGAAGACCGATCTGGTTAGTACTCTGTTCGTGGGCAACGCCCTGCTCCATTCCTACTCGATGCAAAACGCGGCCGACGGGAGGAAGCTTTTCGATGAGATGCCGGAGCCGGACGGCGTGTCCTACAACGTGATCATCACAGCATATGCGTGGAGCGGGCGGCTGAGAGAATCCTTCCATCTTTTCCGGGAGTTGCAGATCTCCGGGCTGGAAAGCCGGCGATGCCCATTGCCCGTCCTGCTCAGCGTGGCGGCAAACACGCAGCACCTGGAACTGGGCAGGCAGATCCATTCCCACGCCGTCGTGACGACCTCCGATTCTGATGTTTTAGTGGGGAACTCGCTGGTGGACATGTACGCCAAGTGCGGGAGGTTCGAGGCGGCGGCGAGAATGTTCACGAATCTGGACCACCGCACCGGCGGCTGCGGCGGCGTCCCGTGGACCGCCATGATTTCCGGTTACGTTCAGCACGGGTTCCCGGAGGAGAGCCTGAAGCTGTTCAACAGGATGTGCAGGGCCAGCGTGGTAGCGGACGAAGCCGCCTTCGTGAGCGCCGTGCAGGCCTCGGCCGACCTGGCGTCTCCTTCCTCGGGGAAGCAACTCCACTCCCGGATCATCCGATCGGGGTTCGTCTCCAACGTGATCTGCGGCGGCGCCGTCGTGGACATGTACGCGAAATGCGGCTCCGTCGGGGACGCGGTCCGGGTGTTCCGGGAGATGCCGTACCGGAATTCGGTGTGCTGGAACACCCTGATCTCGGCTCACGCCCAGGACGGGAACGGCGAGGCAGCCATGGAATCGTTCCAGGAGATGGTCGCGTCGGGGTTCCGGCCCGACGCGGTGAGCTTCCTCAGCGTCATCACCGCCTGCGGCCGGTGCGGGCTGATCGACGAGGGGATCCGGTGGTTCTCCTCGATGGCTCCGGCCTACGGGGTCGTTCCCGGACGGGAGCACTACGCGGCCGCCGTGGATACGCTGTGCCGCGGCGGGCGATTCGACGAGGCCCGGAGGGTGATGGGGGAGATGCCGTTGGATGCGGGCGAGGTGGTGTGGTCTTCGGTGCTGAATTCGTGCAGGATACACAAGAACCGAGAGCTGGCCATGGAAGCGGCGGATCGTCTCTTCGGCATGGGGCTCCGGGACGGGAGTGCCTACGTGAACCTGTCCAACGTACACGCAGCGGCGGGGGAGTGGGAGAGCGCCGGCATGGTGAAGAAGGCGATGAGGGAGCGGGGAGCGAGAAAGGCGGGCGGGTACAGCTGGGTGGAAGCGGGGACCGACCCTGAACAAAGTTGATTTGGCGAATGCACATTGAAGACCATCTGATTCAAAAGAACTTGGATGTCTCATTGTCTAGTGTAAAACCGATGCTAATGGAGAAAGAATGAGAAAAGCTGGGGAAAAAAAGTCTTTGGCGCTGGTAAGAATGTCTTTAGTGAGAAATGTTGATTTTAAAATTCGAGAGAATAAGACAGCAGTTGAAGTTATCCACATCTCTAGACTTGAGAGGATTCTAATTTATATTCGGAAACTTGATGATGTAGGCTATGTGACTAGGTTTGCTAATGGGTATGGAAAGTTACCCGATGATCAATAATAGTTTCACGAGGAGTAAATGATTATACCCTTTACATGACCGAAAATTCATATGAGAATACAGTTATCAGAAGTTAAACTTCTGATGATTCGGAAGTATGAAACTATAGGTTCGGTCACCTCAGTGAAAATAACATGAAAGTTCTAAAGGCTAAGGGCATAATGAAGCGGATCACATGGAAATTGGAAAGTGTGAAAGTTATGTGTTGGGAAAGCATAAAAGAGTGTCTTTCATCTTAGATGGCTGGAAGTCGAGGAATCAAAAGTTGGAGCTTGTACACCCAGATGTTTGGGGAACTACCCCTGTTCAATCCTAGAGTGGTTTCTTTTAATTTCTTGCTTTCATTGATGATGTTACTGTGAATGTATGGATCTATTTCATGAAGCATAAATCTGATGTATTTTAGGTGTTTACTCAGTGGAAAGCATTGGTAGAAAGTGAACGTGGTTGAAAGTTGAAGTGCATACAAACCGACAACGGTGGTGAGTACATCAAATGAAACTTCCAGAATCTCTATAAGAAGGAAGGGATAAGACATGAGAAGTTGGTACCCAGAAGTCTACAACATAATGGAGTAACTAAAAGGATGAACCAAACTTTGACAATGAAAGCTAGGAGTATGAGGCTACACTCGAGAATGCCTTAGGAGATTTGGGTAGTGATACTCAACATGATGAAATATCTCATAAATAGAAGTCCAATATTGGCAGTTGAGCAAGAACCTCCAAAGGGGTTGTGGTCGGGCAAATGATTAGAAGTTCAACATCTTAAAGTTTTCGATAGTTTAGAATATATACATGCAAATTATAAGGACATAGGCAAACTTGAATCAAAATCCAAAATATGTTTTTTCCTCGGTTATGGAGTTGAAAATTTTAGATATTGTTTATGGGATGGTAAATGAAAAAAGATCATTAGAAGAAGGGATGCTATATTCAATGAGAAGGTCATGTGAAAGGACTATAACTTGGTGGATTTGGAAGTTTAAAGGGAATCAACTATCGAAATCCAAGTTGATCAGAGTATTAGTAGTTCACAAAAACCAGAGAATATTGATGCTGGTGCTAAAGGCATCATAATTCCAGATTTAAGACCATCAGAAAGAACAAAGAGTTCAAGAGAAGCTGAAGCTCGAGTGGGTGCATCAGATTTAAGTGACCTGAAAGTATGAGCACCATAAGGTTAGGTATCAACATAAGGAGTAGAGCCAAGTAGTTTATATCAGTCAATTTAGTTGAGGAGATCAACCAAAATCAAGAGACCAGTGTAGAGGATTGGGTATGATTTGAACTCTTTACTCCTAACGGATACAGGAGAACCTGAAAATCCAAAGGAGGAAACTTCTCTTAGTGACTTTAAGTAGTGGGAGTCATCCATGAATGAACAGATAGATTTATTGAAGCTCAACAGAACTTTGGAGATGGCTAAACCACTGAGGGTAAAAAGGAACTTGAGAACAAGTGGGTTAACCAGATTAAGGAAGAGGCTGGTGGTAAGAATAGATACAAAGTATGACTGGTAGTTAAGGGGTTTCAATAAATGGAAGGAGAACATTTCTCCAAAATTTTCTCATCGGTAGTTAAACATTCTACAATTCTAATAGTGCTAAGTATGGTCACATTAGAAAATATGTATATGGAGAAGATGGATGTTAAGAAATCTTTCCTTCATGGTGAGTTGGAGGAAGAGATTTATATGAAACAACCAATAGGTGTACTAGAATTTGGGCATCAAATATTGGTACATAATCAGAAAAAAATCTTGTATGTCTTAAAGAAAGTACCACAACAATGGAATTGTAAGTTCGACGAGTTTATAATAGAAGAATGCTTATGTACGTGAAACAATGATCATTATTGTTACCAAAAGAAATGGGATGATGAGAATTTTATCATTTTGTTGTTGAATGTCGATGATATGTTGTTGGTTGGATCAGATCTTCAAAAGATTTAAAAATTGAAAAATAAGTTGTTTGGAAGTTTCAAGATGAAAGATCTCGAGCAAGAAAGAAAGATACTAGGGATGAGGATATAAAGAGATAAGAAAACTGTAACACAATTTCTATCTCAAAAGGAGTATATCTGGAAAATCATTGAAAGGTTTGGAATGGATGAATGTAAACCATTTTCAACCTATCTTGTTGGACACTTCAAACTGTCAAAGGAATAATCACCTGTAACAAAAGATGAGCGTCGTTACATAGATAAACTTCCCCATGCTTCATCTGTTGAAAGTATAATGTATGTAATGATTTGTACTTGACTAGATATTTCATATGCAGTGGGAATTGTAAGAAAATTTATGTACAACCCCAAGAAAGAACATTGGGAAACTGTCAAGTGCATCCTTTGGTATTTGAAAGGATCAGAAGACCAACCTCTTTGTTTTGGGTAGGAAGATCCGTTATAATGCTTTGTTGATTCTCACTTTTTTGGAGACTTAGATAGTCTAAAGAGAACAACAAGTTTCATATTTACTTACAGAGGAACAACAATCAGTTGGATGTTGTGACTGAAGAATATTTTCACACTAAAAACAACCAAAGCAGAGTATGTAGTAGCAAAAAAGGTTAGGAAGGATATGGTTTGGTTAAAACAATTGCTGAAGGAATTAAGAAGAAGTCAGAAAGGAGATATTATTTTCTATGATAGCCAAAGTGTAATCCACTTGGCTAAAAATATGATTTTCCATGAAAAGAAAAAGTACATCAACTTGAAGTACCACTTCTTTTGAAATATGCTGGAGGAGATAGTGTTAGATTTCCAGAAGACTGTTGGTATCCAAAATCCAGAAGACATGTTCACTAAGACTATAACTCAAGAAATTATGAGGCAGTATCATGCATCAGTGGGGCTTGGGTTAATGGAAGAAGAAAAAGTGGAGGAACACCGCTAAAATAAGGGAATGAAGTTTTTTTGAGAAGGGTTATTGAGGTTTTCCCTGGATTAAGTCTTCAAGTGGGAGATTGTTGGGATGCAAAGCATTATTATGAGCATAAAAAGTTCATATAATCATAAGTTTAGATAATTGGATGTTCATAAAATTGAAAGTTAAAATGTAGAATTTACATGAATATGAAATTTGATCAATGGAAGATGGTTGGGCTCGGTGTGTAGGCAACAACAGTTCATCTCTTCAGCAACTGATGGTTCATTAGAAGTTCGTATATTCTGATGACATAAAAGGTGGTCTGGAATGTTGATGAACCTTCTAGAATTAATTATCTAGAAAGAAGAATCTAGAAGTGTTTATTGGGGCAAGTAGTTGAGGTCAACAGAGTTATGGGCAATTGATATTAACATTCCATTTGGAGGCTTCTCCATGTTTTTCATTAGGTGAAATGGACTGAAAAACTTGCTAACTTTTCTATTTAAGGAAGTGGGGACCGTCCCTAAAAATTAGAAGTAAATGTATGAATAGTGAATTTGACACATGAAAAGTACATCAAAGTTTTATAGAGTGTTAATCATCCTATAATGAAATATTAATGGTGGAAATTTTCATTTGATTGTATTATTTTGTACTTGCGGTAATAAAAAGAAGCGGTAGTGGTTCCTCCCATGCACATTGGACAAAACTATGAATCTTGTTAAACTCTCCTGTATTCATTTATTTATCTTTTTTACTTTAGTTTCATGTATTACCATTGCCTATGTTTTAGTTGTTTTTGTTTTTTCTCCCAAGTTTTTCATGAATTCGACTTTGTGCGGAGGGTAGGGTGCAGTGGATTCCTACTCCTGATACACTTAGGCGAAGGGGAATAAAAGCTACGGAGGTTTGATTTTCCATTGCGCTGATTTGTGTGTGAATTTCCAATGGATCTTTCAATTGTACTTCCAATAGTCTATCATTAGCACAATGATTGATTTTTTATGCTGTTGTTCATAGAGTTTCTTCCTTAACAATGGCATCTCAAAACTACATGCTTGAAACACCTTGGAAACCAAAATTGTCACAGACTTCCCTTAATAAGAGTTTTTACCAAGGAGAAGATCACGTCGTGGTGCAAAGTGTTTTGAGGGAAACTTTATAGTAAATAATATTTTTGTTTAAGCTCTGAAAAACCTTCGCTAGTGCAGGCTTTAAATCGATTTTTTTTGTAGATGTGATATAATTTTAAAGTAAATTTACATGGTAAATAATTTATAAAATGTTTATAAATTCAATATAAGGAAAATAAAAGTTGTTTATATTAATTAATCATTTGTTCATAAATGAAAATATAAAATGTTTATATTAAGGACTTATTTAAAAATTATTTAAACCATTCCAAAAGGAGTTTTTTATGATTATATGACCAATGATTTAAATGAAATAAAATATGAGATATTTAAATTATGTAAATTATTTATATAAAATATGAAACATTTATTATTTAATAATAAAAGTGTTCATGAAATATCTCATATTATGAAATATGAATGAATTCATATTAATTCTATATCGCACCTTGACCCTTATTTTTGTTAATTATATTATTTATTTATTTATTTATTTTTCTTATTATCCTTGAGGTTCAAGTCTTTTTTTTTGTTTTTTTTTTGAATTTTGAAAGCTTCTACATGTCGCACGATTAGTGCATGGTTAGTGCTAATCATGTGAAAACTATGTTGTGGGGGTCTACAACTTAGTAGATCCATTTCACATAGTAGGCGTATGGTTGGTCCAACCATGAGACAAAACCACATGAGTAAAAAAGTGTGTCTGGTATGGGGTGAACAGTTGGCATATAGTTTGACCAACCACGCAGCCAAACCATGTGATGTACTAAGTGCCTTAAAAATTGGATGTTCCAAAATTCCCCTTTACCCTAATTAAACCCATTTTGGGTTTCCCCTCCCCCATCTCGCATGACACATGGCCAAGGAAACCTAGGAACCTCCTCCCTCATTTCTCTTTTTAGTTTCCTTCTCCTCCTTCATCAATTATAAGATGACCCATCCAGGTTAGGGTTTCCTCCTCTTCCCCTCATTTTTTTCTTCCCTCCCTCTTTTTATCTCTTATATTTATTATTAAGGATTGTTGTAGTCCGAACCCTTGGTAGTTTTGGTCTTGATTTCACATGGTTTTGGTTTCTAGGGTGTGAAAAGTTCCTCTCAAGTCTTCCTCTCACCATTCTTGAAGGTTCCAAATCGTCTTCACTTGAACTTGGTAGGTGATTCTATTATTTTTATTTTATTTGACACGCCATGAGTGCTTGGGTGTTCTAAATTGGTTTCTATTAAAATTAGTATTTCTATTCTAGTTCATTAAATTTATATATACATAGTTATCAAGGTTTTTATGAAATTATAGTTGATTTCTAAATGGCTTCTTATGGATTTCCTCCCATTATGTGTCTTCACCTAAATAATAGTTGTAATTTTGACCTAAAGAGTATTTATGGTAGATTTTATATAAAATTCAAGTGTTTTATAACTGTTTGAGATCATTTATGTGATTTTATGTGTTGTAGTATGAGTTTAATAGGTTTAATTGGTTGGGTTTTTCCTTTTTTGATCCATTTTATCGAGTTTACTTATTTCATCCTTATATTATATTCACTTATGATTGATGTGAAAATGTTAAATTCTAGGTTGGTGCTTATACACATATGTATGGGTATGTGTATATATATATATATACACATATTCACATGGGAATATGTGAATATGTGCATTGATATACATATATATATATAAATTCATATTTTTATAATGATAAAATTGGAAGCTTTGAAATTTAAATCTAATGATTGAAATTTGTTCTTTTTTAAATAAGTATTCAAAGGGGATTTCTAGTATTTATTTATAAATTACAATTGAAAGGATTAATTAGAACTTTCTAATGAAATTTTTGAATTATGTTGTTGTTGTTGTTATTATCATCGTTAATATTATTCCTAAATGATTATAACCAAGTTTTATAAAAAAATGTATTATGCTATTCGTGATTTGATTTAAAGAGGAAATTATTGCTCATTTCATTATTTGATATGAATGGTGTAAATGGATTAATAATATTTTATAAAAGAAATTTCTCATTTATTTATTATGGAAACACCTTATACTAACAATTGTTCTTATTTTTTAATCCTCATGGGAAACCCTGTGTGTTTGGATAGGATAACCTAAACGGTATGTGGCCTCCTTATTGGAGTTGGTGTTCTAGAACCAAATGTTTGTACTTTATATTTCAAGTATATTCAAAGAAGTGAATATTAATAAAACATATTATTAAATATTTTTCATTGTTTTACATGACTTTAATGTATCAATGTCCTAGAGTATCTGTTGCATTGAAAAGGTCATAATAGTTCCCTACTATGATGAGAAACTTGAAATGCTATGACAACATTCTTAAATATTATTCAATGGTTAGATACCATTCTATTAAGGAAAAAATAGTATGTTGAATGTTATGTATGAGTACTCATAAGTGGATGAGACTTCATATCATGAAGTTCTCACTTGGTAATCTTCAAGATGATAGATTATGAGAACAAACTCACCCATAGGAATTCCGTATATTTTGTGTGTTATTGGACATTCTTGTTTGGAAGAATGTGTAATGATAATTAAATTTTATGATTATTATTAATGCATTCCGTGACTTATTCACTTAAACATATTTCTATAAACTGTGATGACATATGTTCACAACAAAGTTGGAAACATTGGGTGTGTCACAAATGATAAGTTATTAATGAATAAGTTGAGAAGGGATTTATCCATTTCATCTTTACGGAAGATGGAATCTCATACCTTTGATTGAAAAAAGAACCATCACATTAAAATCCATGGCCATAGTGTATAAACAAGTTCATTTCAGGTTTTCAAAGAAATACATATCAAACATATAGGTTGATGATATGAGTGTACAATCTACTTAATGAGACATTATGACAAATGGATTATATTACACATTGATCACTCATATGTGGTTATTGTGATTGCGACATATCTTATTCCTCTATGAGTACTTTGACCCATTTCTCGACAGTAATCATTGAATTTAGTCAAGGCTTCCAAATTCCACTAAGAAAGACACCCATAGGGTCACACACAAAGTTTTTTCATTGATCTCAGTTAAATATTATTTATATTTAATAATTGGAATAAATATAATTCTTTAGACCATGATGTAATATTTATTCATAATTTATTAACTAATCACAAATAATAAATAAACATTTATTCATAAGGCAATTACTTAATTATGTGAATATATAATATTTATTTATCTATTGTTATTCACTAGATAATATATAATTATTTTTTTATTAAATAAATATTTTATTTAGTTATGTGAATATTAAATAAATACTTATTCATCATATTTTGAATAAAATATTTACTTATCGAAGGGATAAAATTTATTTAAATATTTATTCAAGAATTCAATAAATTTTAAGGAGTATGTACGAACCAACTTTTGTCTGGTAATAAATATTTATTTTCCAGTCTGTAAAATTATATTTATCATTTTGAGAGTTTTCTTACACCATGAGATAAAATAATAATAATATAATTTTAGATGGTATGAGGTTCAATATGGGTTTAATATATTATCAAGGGTCCTTGTAAAAATAATTGAATATTAAACCTCGACCCCAAGTCTATAAATAGACTATTATATAATTTATGAAGAGGTTAATCATTGTTCACAACATTCCTCTAAATTTCCTCATCCTCATCTCTTCCTCTCTTGTTTGAGAAGAACAAGAGAGATTCCTTTATTCCTGAAGGAATGTGAAGCGATTAAGGAAAAAATGCAAGATGATCAATCAATCACATCATCACCCAACGTTTCATCGGTGTTGTTTAGATAATGAAGGATCACGTGTGGATCACCACTAGAGGGGATTTTATTTGGGTACTCATGATGCAATGATGATAAACCAATCAGATTTAAATGATCAACACCATCAAAAAATAAAGAACTCAAAACCAAGTTATTCTTTTTTTTCTTGTGTTTTAAATTATTTATAAACTAACATGAAAATATCCTCTATTTGTTTTGATGAATTTTTTTTTCAATATTCTTTTGAAAAAATTTATTGGTCATGATGTTAATCCTCATGTACGTTGCAAATTATTCGTTGAATTCAAAAAAAGTTGAGTTGTCCATAGGTTCAATAGATTCTTCTGTTGCATCTAGAACTATCACGTGACATCAAAGTGGTTACATTAAATTTATAATTATTTATTGATTTTTTATTGTTTATGTGTTAAAAATTTAGTTTTCATTTCAAGCAATTCATTCTTATACTTTGATTAACGAGATATCTTATTCTCATTCAATTTAGTTTTCTGACTCATATAACCCATATATGGTTAATATTTAACAAATAAAATCTAAAGAACCTATCCATATATGCTAAAGATTTTGTATGGATAGTACAAGGGTACACGATATGCAACCCAAAAGTTCACATTATGCATCCTAGTACATTACACTAGGGTGGACCACGATTTCTATAAGTCATTATGAAATAATGACATACAGATGTATTAAATACGCTCCACATGTTGAGAAAAACATGATGAAACATGACATGTTATACTACACACCATGTAGTCCACGTGTTTTCATGGTGGAAAATGCGTGGTCAAATACATGACATGTAGGTTGATATACACGCTGTGTACCCAACCATTTTATGAGAAAAATTAAAATTAAAATTATTACTCCATAAACCTCGTCATTATGTGTTCCACGTGTCAATTATTGTCTTGTATACGCCATATGATAAGTTTTATATGATACTAAATGGTTAATTAATTTATATGTAAAATTCTGAAATACAAACTATGTATAGTCATAATACATCGACTACTCCTCATGCATTAAAATTAGTATATTCCATATTAATTAACATGTGTTTCATGTGTTATTTATTGAATCATACATGAAATATAATTACATAAAGAATTCTTATATTCTATATACCTCATGAGTAAATAATATACGATCTCAATACATGTTGAGTAGTTCGAATCAGTAATCTTTGAGTTTCTTCCAAGTATAAGTTGTGTTCTTATTTTATTAAAATTTAAATAAAATTAATTAATTAATTAATTTAAAATAACAATGGATGAGTATATCCAGGATAGATTGGATGAATATTATGATAAATTTAATTAATTGAACAATCAAATAATTAATCAGATTAATTCACTCACATTTTATTTTAATAAAAGGATGAATCAAAATGAATGGTAGCTAGTTATGTGAGTCTTCCATTATCATTTTGGGGATACACATTACAAAAAACAACATAAATTTTAAACCGAGTTCCAACTAAAGTGTAGAATAATATTTTAAATGAAATTTTGTATATAAATAAACATGTGTTGTCACACATATGGGTGTGGGGTTGCGAAACATTTGTTAAGGTTATTTATGAAAAAAAACTTTCACTCTGAGCAACTAATTGTATCTTCATTGAATATTGCAAAGAAACAAGGGGATATTACCTATAAGAACCTTTTAAATAAGAAGGTTTTGGTTAATAGACATATCACATAACTTGAGAGGGATCATATCTCTCAAAGAGATAATGGGAGAGAGATAGACTTCGATGAATTCATGGATCAAGATGAAAAAGAGTTGACATAGGAACAAATTCACCAAATCCCTATGGAAGAAGATGTTCTAGAGACATAAGTACTGTGTAGGAGTACAAGATAAGTTAGAGAACTATAACGATATAGTTTTCTTGTCTTTGAGGATAGTGACTAATTATTAGTTGATAATGATGATCCTTTAACCTAAAAGGAAGTAGTAAGTAGTACAAAAGATTCTAAATGGAAAGAATCCATGAATTTTGAAATAGATTCTATATACCTAAACCAAGTGTGGATTTTGGTAATTTCTCTAGTGGATATAAATCCCATTGGTTTCAAATGGATATTCAAAAAGAAACTAGACATGGATGGATAAGTTAGTACTTATAATGCATGACTTGTGGTAAATGAGTTTAAAAAATATCAAGGCATAGACTATATAGAAACATTTTTATTAGTTTCCATACTGAAATTCATCAAAATTCCAGTTTTTATAGTGACATTCCATGACTAGGATAATTTTCAAATGGATGTAAAATTATATTTCCTTAATGGTAACCTTCAGAAAGATGTCTATATGACCCAACCAGAAGGGTTTTTAACACCAAAGGATGCTAAAAAGGTATAAAATATGCATAGATCCATTTATGGATTAAGGAAATAATCTAATTCATGGAAAATTTATTTTGATAAATCCATATATAATTTGGTTTCATAAAGAATGAATGTGGTCCTTGTGTATATAAGCTGTTTATTGGGAGTGTATTCACTTTCCCTATAGTTTATGTTGATATAATATAACTTATTGGAAAATAAATACCAATATTATAGTCTGTTAAGGCCTAGATATACACTTTCTTCTCTATGAAGGACGTAGGTAAAAAATTATATATTCTCAAGATCAAGATCCATCATGATAGATCCAATAATATGCTTAGAATAAGGAAAAGTATGTACATTGACAAGATACTAAAGAGATTTAGAATGGAAAAATACAAGAGAGAGTTATTTCCAGTGTCAAATAACATTCATCTTTCTATGAAAATGCGTGCTTAGACACATGAGGAGAGATAGAGGATGATGGATATTCTATCCGAGTTAGTGATTGGGTTTGTCATGTATGGTATGCTATATACTAGGAAATATCTCTCTTATGACTTAAGTATGGTGGGAAGATATCTAGATGACCCAAGTGACCACCATTGTATG